>OY987259.1:15720167-18120167 GCA_963920725.1 Rhamphomyia laevipes
ATGAAACAAATTCTTTCATATTGAAATAATTTCTGCAGACTTTGATTACAATATTTGAAATTAATGTTGTATTTGTCATCATTTGTCATCAAACGGCGGAAAACATAATATGTGTCTAGACGACTTTGACACCACGTAGGCTATGTTGTCGCTCTTCGAAAACGTGGCGACTGTTCATAAAGCAGCTGTACTGTTTCTTCATCAACAGTACGGACTTGATCAGTGACGAATAATTAGAAGGAATATCACAATATACCAAATGGCTGCAGTGTTTGGACTGTCTCTGGCCCACCCTTGCTATAAACCTAACCTAACCTAGCCAATTATATGATTATAATTTCATCGAATCTTAATCTAAGTTAAGAACAACAATCAACTCGAATAATTTAAATACTTTGACAATAATAAAAATATAATAGGATAATTTATTCATAGTATTTGCTATAATTCCACTCATGGCATTTGCTATGATTCGTTTCTTACATCTACATCAGTCTTATATAAAACTAAAACTAATATTTCTTTTTCTACTACATATTAAAATTTTACATAATTTTATCATTCCAAATTTAAATCTTTTATTTTTGTACTCGTACTCGTACTCCAAAAATGTGCTAGACAAATAGACAAAATTATTAAAATTTACGATCTTAAGTGTACCAAACTACCTTGAAAGTTTTGCTGTTCAGTTATGTATACAAAAAAAAAATCAGAAAACTGCAAAAAAAAAGAAATATAATTTCATTCATCTACAATGGTAGACGTCTAGTTTACCAGTGTGGTCTTAAACATGGTTAGCATAAGGTGATGGGATATTGGAATTAACAAAAAAAACACTTATAATAGAGAGTTCTTTTTAACAAATAGTGCATCGTTCATATACGCGCGGTATTATTTTATTTTTCAAAAAAGTTATGCCAAAAAGGCTCATCCTCACTTTCAGTTTTCTGCGAAATCAATTACATACAAACAACATACATTATACAATCATTAAAAATAGTATGTAAAGTAAAATAGACTTTTGATGGAAATTTAGTGCACATATTTTGTGATATTACAAGAAAAAGTTTAAAATTTTAGCAGCATAAAATGAGACGATTTAGACAAATTACACAATAGACGATTTCATTTGAAGTTTTTGGTGCATTTACGATTTACATGTCGTTACATAAAAAAAAAGTTGATTGTATAGATTCGCGATTAAATCGATTTTATCTTTTAGATTTTTTTTTTTTTTTTGGTTTGTTAAGATAGAAAACAATTTGTTTTAAAATTTTTATGTGTGGTAATTATTTGTTAATTTCCATTTTTTAATTAATTGTTAAAATTGTTATAATAAATATATTATTTAAAAAATATAAATTTTTATATAAAAATTAAAATTTATTAAAAATAAAAATAATTATTTTGAAATTTTACTTGTTTTTTAATTAATTTTTATTATTTTATAGTTATAAGTTTTATGATAATTATTAGTATTTAAGAACTGAGTTTCAAATTTATGATAAATTATATTAGAGTTGAATTTTAGTATTTAAATGCATTAAATATATTTTAGTGTCGTATTACTAAATTACTTAAACTACTTATAACTTTTAATGTGATTGGAAATTTAGTTTGAATTTGGCGATAAAATTAAATAGTAAAAATTTAATAAAATAACAAGTTAAATTTATATTATTTTACTTCTGCGGTTATCGTCAGAATATCAAAAACCAATAAAAATTTCAACTCTTACTTCTAGTTGCAATTGATTCAAGAAAATTTATATGGTTTACTTTTTCTATTATTCTAAAAATTGAATTAACTCTAGTTGCCAAATAAAAGTTACTAGTTAATTTTTTGCAAAATAAAAGTTACCAGTTAATTTATTAAAGATTTTACAAAAATATGTTTGATGATAAACCTTTCAACTTTTTTTGTACATTCTGACCATAAATTTAAGTGTCACTAATGCAAAAATATGTCTTCCTTGGTGTGTATTAGTCGAATTCAGTGCCCTAAAGTATTTTCACTAGTTCGATTGAAAGTTGCAACATATATCTCATTCGTGTGGTGCCTCGTACGTAGTATAGTGTAGCGTATTTCAAAAACTGCCAGGTTAACACCGATAACAACGTAACGTATTATGTACTTCACTCAAAATGTGTGGAGATTAATATAATAGATTTTAAACAAGTGTAGCAAGTTTTAACATATAATCAGAAATCGGCAGATACATCGATAAACTGCTTTTAATGCTACTTCCCATTTATTTTTGGTATATTAAGTTAATGCGTAAGTATAATCTGTATAAATGAACTTAATTTTAATAAATCTAAACAATTTAGCGTCATTAAAACTTATGATAATTGTATTTAGCGTTACTTACAACGTTATATGTAACAGTTGAACACTCATACGAGAATCGTAGTCATTACTCTATACACCACGTATGAACAAAATAATAAATGCCACTCTAAATTGTTTAAGTTTTAATTAAGCACAAGTGTAATTATAATTAGAATTTATGTGATATTTGATCAGAGTACTAATAATATCACGGTTTTTTTATGTGATTTTGTTACCTGAAGAAACATCTTCAAAAAAATTGGGCTACAACTTCAAATAACATATGCAGAATGTGCAAATACGGAGAGAAATCGGCTAAACATATTTTGTGATAATGATAAGCACGAAAGCACCAGGCTCGTGCCAGAGTTCTCTATTGATCCAATAAAACTGCCATCGAACCTACTCAAGCACCTTCTGTTCTATTTTGATAGTACTGATCTTGAAAAGAGGTTTTAACTTAAGAAACAAGAGGGTCGCAGTAATGCTACTTCCTATTTATTAGAAATCTTAAAATTCAATACAAAATATTAATTTTTTAAGAAGTTCTTATTGTAAAATTGATTCCTTTTCTGCTAATTGAATAAATAATATTTTAGTTTCTCTAGAATAACCTTCCAAATTCAGGTAAACAAACTCTTTAAATTGAAGAATCCAAAAATAACTTGATTTACATATATATAAATAAATAGAAAAAATAACCAATCGACTTTGATCAATAATAAGATGATTCGAACTGATGATAGCATATTTCCATAATTAATCAGCATAGATTTTCAGTACTAACTAAATATATAAAAAAACAATCAGGGCAAGTGTAATTAAATAGTATTTAATCTAAAAACATTTACAGAGCAAAAGATTCATTCATAATCGTGATTGAGAACTTTAATGGAAATGAAATATATTAAAAATCATTTTCAACATTACAAAACACGCAAATTATCACTTTAGTTACATATGATAAAAAAAAAATTAATATTTCTTCAGTATTTTTTATTAAACTTTTTTTTTTTTACTTTTTCGTTATAAATCTACAATTTCCCATCACGACTTTTGTAGAAATAAATTTGATTTAATAAAATAAAAAATTTAATATCTTATGATTGAGACATAAGTTATTTTCTACAATCTACCAACAAAAAAAAATTTAGTAATTTTTAACCATATAGATAAAAAAAAGGTAAAAAAATCATATTTTTTGATGGATGATTTTCTAACAAAAGAATAATGTCAATTTAATTGAAATTCCTTTAATTCGTACAATTGAATAATTCAAAATATGTTAATAATATTTAATTATCTAATCGTATCATACATAAATTATGTAATTTGCACCAAAGAAATTTGACTAAACAATTAAAATGTTACGATTTTTATCATTTCTTTATGTCAGTTATAAATTTAAATTATTTCTTGTTAATAAATTTGAAGCAGGTTAAACGTTAAAGTAATATTTCACCGGTAGATAACAAATAGTTCAAATATGTAATAAAATAAATTATTTTTGTCATAGTTTTTTGATTTATTGCTCATCTAAAATGATTGCATTACAATAATTTGAAAATTACATTTTTTAAATTATGTAATTTGCATAACTAAAAATATGTATGGTACCTACACAACGAGGAAAAAACGATAGTTTTAATTATCCTACTACAGTCGCAATGCAAGACAGCAGTCAGCATCCTCATTGGACACTGCTTGAACTGACTGAAAGTGATCACTATGATCAAACAGGAAACTCAACAAGTAATTTTAAGACTGAGAATAAACTAGAGCACAATTCCAAATAAAATTTTAAAATACATACTCCAAATTACGCCTTTTATGTTTTAAGAAGTCCTTGCTGGAAAAATAGAAATTAGATGATAATTTGAACCGTTATATACGTTCCCAAAACGTTATATACGTTCCTCAAACGTTATATAGATATATCACTAAGGATCTTGTATATATTTTACAAGATCCTTAGTGATATATCTATAAAAATATACAAGGTGGGTTTCAAATACTTTATCCACGAAACACCACGCTATTTCTTGTTTCATTCTGAACAAAAATTGGACTGGACTGGCGGTAACCCCCAGTCTACTATTCGATGTTAAAAAAAGTATATCAATAATTTGGTTCATATAGCTTTAGATAGTTCTATATAGAGAAGTATAGGTTGACGATTTTAATTATTTTTATATTAATTTTTATTTTGATTATATGAATTTGAATTTATGCGGTCGATCTATGTCAATACGAAACATTGATTTCTTAGACGATTCGCTGGATTTGTAAAGATACTAAAAATAATATATTTTGTAAAATGGTTAACCTTTTAATATTTTAATAAATATAATTTTTAATTCTAAAAATTATACATATACATTTATTCTGATATTTATCTAAAAATTAATATATTAATAATATTATTAATTGATTATATTTTATTATAAGCACAACTTAAATAGTCCACTCTAAAACTATATAGTTTCAGTATTAAAATATTCCAAAATTTTATGAAAACATAATATAATTTCAAAATTTTACTAGATAAAATTTTAATAAAACTTCCTTAAAACATACTTTTAATTTCTAATTGCAAATTATTTCGATAGTGGATATTTAAACATAAGTATTTTATTTTGAAATTATTTCAGATTTTTATAAAACCATAAAATAATTATCGAATTAAATTGTAAAAATACATTTTATTTTAAAACTTTAATATAAATATAAAGTAAATTGGACAACCTGTGGATTTTCAACCTTTGTTTCGAATTGTAAAATTTACAGGAAATATCATGTAAATTTTTATGAGAGTTAATTCCTCTGACACTTAATAAATAATATAATAATATTAAAAATGATGAATTACTTTTGTTGGTGTTATGTTGATTAATAGGGGAAAACAGAGCTAATAAATTCTGTCTAATAGTATAAAAAATTCTAACCAATAATTTATAAAAAAAATTCAATGGGAATTCCTGTATTTCAAATTATAGAGATATTTAGTAATGAGACTTTTCAACACTAAATGTAATATAAGAAAAAATAGCTACTAGTTAATATACGAAACTAATTGAAATTAAAATCTTAATTAGATTTCCTTATAAATTTGCAATAATTTCCAAAATTCCTAAACATAAATTGTTAAATGTATGTTAAAATCTTCTATGAATTTATTGGTATTACCAAAGCAATGAATTGAAAAATATTTTGTAATCTTGATACTATGGAATAACTCAAAATTTGTACATCTACTGATTCCTCAAAATAAAATAAAACCAAAAAAGTATTCGAACTTATGAAAACGGTGAGCTTTCTTCAATAACTGTTTTTTTTTTATTTTATAGGCCAAATCTGGACTGTCGTTTGGACTCTCGATTCTGCTTAGTTGAAGAAGATGAAACCATGGAGCATACTCAATTATAAATGTGACACCATTGACCGAAAAATGCTGTTGTACGTTGATGATGCATTTCTGATAACTCAAGACATCAAGGACACAGCTGACGAAAGGTTATATAAAGCTTTTAAATCATAGTGTACAAAGTACATCGAATAGATATTACAGGTCGTGTTGTTTGGATGTAGTCTTTTTACTTAATAACATATACTTTAGTTGCAGTAACTGCACTATTTTATTTTATAACAATTTAAATAAATTACAACTTGAAAGTATTCCACGTTTTCGCAACATTTCAGCATTAAATATAAATTTGACAGAGATATTATTTATCATTTACCAAATAAAATACACATTTCTTTTAAAATTTTCCATTTATTTATATTTTATAAATTTCATTATTTTACCATTTATTTTTATTAATAAATATGAAAATTACGAAGAAAATACTTAACACAGTGAAATTAGTTAATAAATATTATTTAGAAGTTAATTGTGTAGAAAATTGTTAACAAACTATTCCAAATTATGTGTTAGGAGTTAGGATTATGTATATCTTACATAATTTCTAAATATAATAAAAAGTAATCTTCATTTCAAATTTTAGGATATATACTACTAATACCTAAAAACCTACATAATTTCCATAGAGTTTTCCATATAAGTAAAAGGTTTTAACGACAAAAATAATAAACCGAAATGAAAACTTACATTTTCTTAATTCATTTATAAATTGTGTTCATCTTAAAAGAACATTTTATACATAAAATGGTAAATTGCGTGGTAAAATACTTTAAATTTTGAAGTGTAATCACGAACCAGAAGTTAAATTGTTATATTCAATCACACTATCTTCATCATTCGAAATCATTTTTATTTTATTTATTTTTTTTCGACTTTTATGTATCGGATAATGTTTTCAAAGGAATTTTATGTTATGAAATATACTAAAATTTATAATTTTATTTATTTGTGGTAATACTAAATATTGTTTAAAACTATATAATTCATAATTTGTCATGTTTATATTTGTAATAAATTTAAAATTGAAAAATTAAAGTAATTTTTTAATATTAGAGTATGAGTTTTTTATATCTGAAGAAAAAAAACGATTTTATTGAAGTGTTTGCTGAAAGTAAATAATAATTAACCAAAGATTCTTTTATATTTCTTTAATTAGTTGGTTTGGATATGAAAATGCTCCACTTAATAGTTAATAGTCTTCGAATCCATCAACGATAGTAGGAAAATGACATTGAGCCAACCTAAAAAAGCATAGTATAAACAATTGGAAAGCGGAGGCTTACAACCGTGATTTTGGGGAAAACATTTGTACAGTCTGGAATAACATCAAAGATGAAGAATAGTTATTCCTGGATTGTAATTTATAAAAAACTGGTGTCACAAAACCATAGGTTGTAACGTAGATAACAAATGACCTAATTTCGTATTCTTTAAAAGTAATTTTCTTGATATTCATTATTAAAGTTCTTGTTACATTCTCGAAGGAGTTACAAAATGTCCTAAGGTAACAGGAATCATTTATTTTTTATTTTATAGAGTAGACATTAATATGCCTGATATAATAAATAACGCGTATCTAGAGTTGTCATTTGTAATGCATTTCTATCGCTTTATAAATATGATAGCTAACTGATAGCTAATTTAAATCTTTATTTTGATCATAGGAACTGAAGAAGCAATATGTATAAATTTTTAAATTATCGAATTTAAATGTAATTTTATAACTGATGTTTCTAGATCAGATGTAGATGTTTCATTATTGGGGAACAAAACTACGAGAAAACTCCTTTTAGTAAAAGAAAACACCTCCAGTTTGTTGTAATTACGACACTTCAACTTACTAGCAGCCAGAGTTAGTTAGTTATCCATAAAAGTGTTACCATTATGGACCTAGTGTAATATATGTGAGGCTTTACCGCCACTATAACCTAACCTAATCTATAACTTATGGTTGACAACATGGAACTGATTAAAATAGTCAGAAAAAAGCAGCAATTAAGGAAAAAACTTAGGTGAAAATACTATATTTGTATATCATGGAATGTTAAATTTATTCATACCATGGCGGTCCTGAAGCAAATATGTACATAGAATGACTAGAACAATCTTAGGTGATAAACCGGAAATAGCCTGCTCTCAATCGTATGGCAATAGATGAAATGATACAATCGACCAACTTCAATCTATAAGTTGAAGGCGCGGAGCCCGGAGCAGTAATCTAAAATTTATTTATCTTTAAAAATGTACACTTCTATTCATAATATATAACTATAATTACTCAATGAGTACATTTAGACAACATGTTTAATGTAAGTATGAATATAAAGCTATCGTATATACATGTCAGATTTCTAAGTGCATAGTGCTGTTTTATATCTAATTAATTAATAAGTTTTAAGATTGGTTTTAAGACAGTTCCTGAGAATTATACATTTATATAATTTACCAAAATAACCAGAAATTCTATAACTTACTATATAATAATAAACTTTTAACCTAAAAATAAATTAATTATTTCATTACTTCCCGAAATTACAGAAATATTGAATATTTTTTATCATTAATATATTTATCAAATTGATTAAATTTATATTAATTTTTTCCAGTATAATTTTCAAAAAAGAAATATTAAAATAATCTTAATAGATTTTTAAGAAAAACATTATTTTTATGTAGATTATCTTTATGCTATTAACATAAAACATTAATCTAAATCTATTGTATTTTCCGGGTATACCATAAGATGTAATTATTATTCTTTACTAAGAATAAATGAATTTACCAAAAATGTTAAAATATATGTTAAAATAAAACATTAAAGATATTTAAATATCAATTCTAATAATATAAAAAAAATACCACACAAACCACAAATATTCAATTATATAAATTCATATTAAACTAATTATTCAATATTATTATTATCAAATTGCAAGTAAATTAATACTTGATTAATGTTTCATTATATTATCAGTCAGGGTTTCTTTAATAAATAAATATTTTTATTCACGGTCATACAATTTAGTAGATATGCCCAGGTAAATAAAATAATAATACCTTAAATAAAAGATAAATTATATTTAAATCAATAAAAAATATAAATAAGAAAAATTTTTACATTTAATTACAATTTTCAATTTACGATCTGGTAAAACTGATAAATTTTTGTCCAAATTAGGTAAAATTATGTTGTTTTCTATCAATTGAACATGAAATTGTCTTCACGAAATTGAACAAAATAAAAAACAAATGTATCACTATTGGAATTCATCTCATTTTACTATTACCTAGATCTAGAAGATGGTTACATCAACTCTGACCATGAGGTAAATCACAAAATAATAAACTTGTTAAAATAAAATAACAAAAAATAAAAAAAAAATTACTGGGTGAGTTCAATAATTAATGAGTTTTGTTTGTTTTTGAATATTAGAGCACATAAAATTATTGTAAGAAAAAAGTCCGAGCCGGAATACAACTCTGCAGTTGTTTTATATTGATGTGCAGAAGTTTAATATTATCGTAACCGTTTGTTGAATAAAGTGACGAGTCTCGGACTCTGTCCAAAACTGCAATTAGCATTTTAATACCATTTTGTTACCAGTCACATTGCTGATCGTAAACCCCAACTATAGAAATGAGTTAATTAAATCCACCACGTGGCGTTTAGGTAGTGTATTGTAACCGTATTATAGTATAGAGTACTCAACATGCTACACTCGTTTAAGAACTTACCAAAATCAGGTTTACTATTAATAATTTTCAGTCCATATATATTTACTATATTAAATTGGTATTTTGATGGTTAGGAAACAACGGCCACCAAAGCCATAAGGAATTACTTTTACAAATCCCAAAAATGTAGAATTAATTAGCAAAACTTTAGTTTGTTAATATGAAATATTTGATTGCATTTGAACTAAATCGTAATTTCAAAGATTTTTAACAGATTGAAATTTCTAGCTAACTCTGAACTCTATTAGCATTTAAAAATGAAGTGTTAAATTCCATATAAAATGGATATTATAAGCATGAAAATTCCGTAAATTAAATCTAGTTACTAACTAATTAATCAATTTATATTCAAATCGGAAATAACATTTTTTATTTTATAATAAATATATCACTCTATAAGTCTAACTCTAATCCGAATCGAATAAAGTTCAATTTTGGTGTATTACTTTAATTAGTACAATCATCAAATTTTTGAATATTTGAAATTTTTGTTAATAGTATGATACAATACAAATAATAATTCCTTTGATATATTTGATTGATGATCTAGTTTAATATTTAAATTTAAATATTTTCAATTGATGATAAACAAATTTGGTAATAACTTATTATTCATATTGCTAATATGACCCCGCAATAATAAAAAAAATTATTGATATGTAAATATTGTTTTTTATAAAGGTATAACCATTTGGTAGGAAGATTACAAATAAATTACAAAACGATGAGTTTGTTTAAACTAGAAACTTAAATTAGGAGAAAAAGTTTAACAAATCTCGGTTTGGTTTTAATCCAAATATCTAACCTATTTTGGTAATAAGATATTCTAGGAATCACCGAAATGTCTTTGATAGCCCATTAGAAATCTAAGTCTCAAATGAAAATCAAGTATACACAGAAAAAAACTTACTTTGCTTGTATTGAATGATAACTAATAGTTACATTATAACAATTTGCCTAACTGTTATATGTACTTATTACTGTAACAGTTTAAGAGTTATATTGTAACTATTCTGTTGTACTAGTAACCATTATATTGGTATAACACAGTTACAGTAACTATTATACTGTAACTGTTATATAAAAGTATCATGTGATGTGAGATGTCAGTACAATTATTCTGTTGCAATTAAATAAAATCTGCTATAATGAAAGGCATAATAAATTGGTTATTGGCCACCAACAGTTTACTATCTCCTCTAAAAAACCCAACGAACCTTCAGTTTGTTACCTAAAACTACACAATATGATTAAGCAAATTAATAATCAGCTATGGTGAGCTGGGCTTAAAATTTTGCTTAAAAAATAATTACAAATTTCAATTGTGACAAATATAAAGTTTATTTGAAAAATAAAATCTACTTATATTATTTATACTCATTTTAAAGTCCAGACTCTAAATCTAATAAATAAAGAATTTAATTACCAAAATTTGAGTACAATAGTTACAACTCAATACCTACTCAATAGTAAATTTCATATTTTGAATTATGATTAATGGTAACAAGTATATAACTAAATTCATATTATATACGTTTTCAAAGAGTTTGAAAGATATGTTTAATCAATGACCAAATCAGAATTAATAATATCAAGGTGAATTGATTTTCATCCTTGGTTTCACCTTCTCAATGAGATTACATATTTAAATTAGGAAATTAATATATTATTCAAAAAAATTGTTATGGTAATATTTGAAATTTTTTTATTTCAAAATAGACCAAGTTTCTTTACGAACTTAAAATAATTTTAAACAATTTTAATTATTGTAAGTAATTTAGGATATATTCTGCACATCTTTACAGAATTTTCTGAAACTTCTTAGTTGAATATTCATTTTGATTTTTGAATAAAAGTATAGATTTTTCTATTTTCAGATAAATTATGTTTGGTACAAAGCTATAATTATATCAACAGTAGCGCAGTGTAATCTTGTATCTTTGTTGAACACTCCATTTAATTCAATTTTAATCAGCATTAGCACATAATATAATATTATAAGTTCTCGATTGCGGAGAGAAGTACGACATTTACGTTTATTGCGGCAAAGGTTTTAACTTAGTCTATATATTATTATTATTTAATAGATATAATTTCTTTTAATTGCTTATAATGATATAATTATACAAATTTTGCATTAATTAAACTAAAATTATATAATATAATTTTATAAATTTGCTAATTCTTTCAAAATACCAATTTCTCGCTAAAATACAAAATTTGCAATCGCGGTCTGATTAACTTTTACATCTATATATAATATCATATTTGAATACCAGAAACTAAATAACTAAACCATATTAAATATATTTAAATTAATCTCAAATTAGTTATATTTGGAATCGTTACACCTAATAACCTAATAATATCCTTAAAACTTAACAATCTTATTATATAGTATTAAGCTATATTTAAATTCATAATATTTGCAGCTCAGTTTCCATCTAAAAGATTACCTCATATCATAATTTATTCATATAATATCTTTTCTTTTGCTTTTATGAATGAACACAATCAACATTCATTTTCATAATTGAATAACAAACACCAAAACATCACTAAAAAAATGAGCACTGCAATTTGTTATTTAAGAAAATGATGCGCTACAATAATTAAATTTGTTTTATGTGAAATTAATTCAGTATTAAAAGCGATACAAAATATAATTATTTAGCATATAAATGAAGAAAATGATGAAGGCGGTATTTTATTAATGAATTTTATTTTTCTTTGCAATAATAATATTATAATTAAATAACATAAGTTTTTGTTATTTAAAATAATTAAATATTTATACACCATACCTGTATTATGGTAACCGTACAATAGAGACTATTATGCTTTAAATTGTTATTAACTTTATATTTGAATGGCTCGTCCATTTAGCGTTAAGCTTTGCTTCTTTCAATCTTAGTGAATTATATATTTTGTATATAGAATAAAATGAAAGAACGAAATCAAAATCGGTTTTTATCAATTTCGAATTTTATATATTTTATGTGATGAATTATGGCATAATCGTTGAAAGCTTAGGAAATGTTCTGATGGGTTCTCATTAAATAATGGATTAACGCTACCAAATATGCGGAAGCTTCGATATCTATCAGCTTTAAATTCAATATATATTTTTAGGTCCCAATATGAAGTGGCAAACTTGTGTGCCTTAACTAACCATACTTGATCTAATTCTAATCTAAAACTTTATATTCACATTCTAAAATTTATAATTATCTATTATACAGAATACTAAACAGTATATAGAATCTAAAAAATTATTATAATTATTATTATATCTTCAAGTTTTTGACCTATTTATGTAAATCATCGCATATATTTTTTTTATATATGTAATTTATAATTCTATGTAAATCGTCAATTATGTAATCATATTTTTTTGCGTAGTGAAATAATTTTGTCAGAGCTTGTACTCTTGTACAACTCTAATCACAGTTTTTATATTGTTCTGGTATTACACTGCAAATAATATACATGATAAATTCGTGATGTTCATTATAGAAAACTGTCAGACATATCCAATTTATCACCTGTTCAAACTGTGCCCGATTACATCAATTCCGAATTTTATATTAAATCTTCTTTGTATATATACTTAAATTAAACAAAACAATAGAGAATTATAAAAAGAATAACTGAAAACACTTTTTTTTTATTTATAATCATTAAAAAAATATGCCACATGATCTGTAATATTAATGCCAGTTAGCTAGTACATAAATGTAAGATATAGTTATACATCCGAATTTTCATTTTTGATATAATTTAAATTTCTCATAATAGAAGTACTTTTTGCTACTGTTTTATGTTTAGCTTTTTTTAATTATATATCCATTTAATTAATTAATTTTATTACACTTTTGGAATTTAAAATACATTAAGAAAAAATTAGTTAAAGCATAAAACGACATCATTCATTATTTCATTCCCTAATTTACAAGTTATATATTATTGTATGTTTGCTTAGAAATTTTATGCATTTAGGTCATAAACTTTTAGACAAACTATTTTCTCGTTGCTTACACTTTCTTCTATTCTTTAATTACCTTTCCAATGCTAGGTTTAACAACAGTTTTCGATGAACATTTATATTATTAAATTACATTTATAAAGGTCATTTATAAAACATAAATAAAACTAAATCAGAAATAATAAATAACCAGCTCTGGTTTTGAGTTTTGTCATTTACGATAACGACAGCTTAATCTAATAAAAATATTTATTAATTTATAGTTATTTGTATTGTATTTTATATGAGAATAAATAACCAATAATCTGATCTATCAAAAATTATAAAATTGATTGATTTAACTATGATTTACCAATCAATTTACTGATAGCTTAATAATTTTATATAATAATTAGCAATGCTGATTGATTTGATTACTAAACGATGTTTTATTTTAATGTAGGAGCAGCAGAAAATTCGTAGTTGTATAGTAACAGTGATTTATGTGCTACATAAATCTTTAGTTAATAGTGCCTACCGGTGCTTTGTAAACACTGCCTTATTAAAAAATTTACATATTTTCAAGAGATATTTGATATAATTTACAATTTTGACCTGCGGATCCTAAGTTTTACAAGATCAAGTACACAACCTGTGCACCAAATTTCATTGAAATCAGATAATAAGTTTCAGCTAAATCTATTTTTATAGAGTCAAGTCCAATGCAACACTCTTACTTATTCCAACTACTCGAAAAATTAAGAATATTAAATTTTATAACAAAATGAAATCCGGAAATAATTATAATTTTAATTGAATATAATTTGAAGATACCAAAGTTCAGGTTAGAATATATTTATAATAAATTGTTAATTATAATAATGAAATTTTATTGGTTTAAATAATAGCTTCCACACTTTTCATATATTAAAATTTTCCAGCATAAATTATTAATTAATAAAAAAAAGTAGCATCTTTAATTATAATAATGAAATTTTATTGGTTTAAATAATAGCTTCCACACTTTTCATATATACTATTAAAATTCCAGCATAAATAATGAATTAATAAAAAATACTTTTATTTCAATTACTTATTTTGTATTTTTTATAAATCAGTTTTTTCCTGTATCCAATTACGCATAGCTGTCACTTCAGCATATACACCAGGACCTGAACGTGTACAACTATTTCCCCACGAAACAATACCAACTAATGTAGTAGTATAATTTTGATTAACAATCAGTGGATCACCTCTATCAAGTTGACAAGCACCTGATCCACCATTCAGGTCACCAGCACAAATCATATTTTCAGTAATTTTATAATATTTATAAGCATTAGAGCAATCTCTGTGTCCAATGATATAAAGTTGTGCTGATTCGAATCCACTGACATATACTCGTGTACCTTCTTGAAATTCTTCATCAACTTCTGGCAATGCAATTGGATAAATTTTGTCATTAAATGGCAATGACTGAGCTAAAACCAAAATTGATATATCGAAATCAGTTAATATCGGATTATATTTTTCATGAATATGAATTTTTTTCACAGCCACAACAACACCATCACCAGTTATATTGCTATATTTTGTACCAGCACTGATTTTTAATAATGAAGGTAATTTTAATACAACACATTGAGCTGCACTTATAACAATTGTATCACTAACAATAGCTCCGCCACAAATATGAAAACCAGCATAAAGTAAAGATACTTGATATGGAAAATTTTCAGTAGTTGTATTTTCGCCACCAATAAATTGATCTTCCAGCGTTGGATCAAGTTCTCGTTGTGCTGCCACGCAGACCAACAAAATTGAAGTAATTACTACTGCAGAGTACATTGTGAAATTTAGATTAGACTATTAGTTGTTTTGAAAAAATCCTCTCTATTTATATCAGTTGATGATAATTGTACAGTTGTAAATCAATTCCCAAAATTATCTTTTAAGATTAGAATTAACATAACTTTTATGATATTTACATAAACTACATTACTGTATATAAATCTGATAAGTCAACAACTCCGAATTTTATCTATGTATATTATTTATACATATTTAAATTTAAAAAACAAGAATTATAAAAGAAAATCTGAATTTTTATTATTAATTATTAAAAAAATATGCCACATATTATGTAAATTGGGTTAGAGCTAAGCTAGTAACATGGAAGTTAGCTGTAGAATTGATTCCACGAAATTATCTATTGACTTAGCTGAGTACAAAATAGTCAACGACACTTGGGATCAATATCCTCAGTGCCGTCAAACCAAACTATGTTGACCGCAATTCTCTAAGATGAAATCGGAGATCGTTCTGTCAATGAATAAAACAATATGTAGTAAACTGATCGACCAACTTACTAGTCGTTTTTGGATCGGTAAATACAGTACGTATATTGAGATTCCCATGATAGCTTATGTCGCTATGGCAATGAAACTATAGAGCATACACTGCAACATCTAGACAGAGTGTAACTGCGATAGATTTGAGCGCGTCATGTATCAATACTTAAGATGAGATGTACGGTTGGTCGGCCTTTTCAATACTACCTATGTAGAAATTGTTTTCTTCATAAAGGTAAGTAAAGTTTTAGATAGGATTAGTGCTTACTTTTTAAATAGTAGAACTCAATATGTTAAATTTCAAGGGTTTTTCTCAAAACAAATATTAGTCTCATCAGGAGTACCTTAGGGTAGTCACTTAGGACCTTTACTTTTCAATATATTCATAGCGGATTTATCTGAAGTACTAAGTAATATATCACATAATTTTTACGCAGATAATCTAAAAATTTATCACCATATAATAACTCCCCCACAGATGCTGCATTTCTCCAATCTAAATTACAAATCCTTGACGACTGGTGCATTCAAAACAAGTTTCACCTTAATACAAATAAATGTCACTTAATTAGAAAACGGACGACGTTGGAGTACAACTACTACCTAAATAATACTATACTTAATAGTGTAGACCATATTACCGATCTTGGTGTATTGCTAGACAATAAGTTAAATTTCTATCTTCATTATGAATATGATAGAGTCATTACAAAAGCATACAAAATGCTAGGGTTTATCACGAGAAGAGCCCGTGAATTTAAAAACGTGTGGATTACTAAATCATTATACTGCTCACTTGTTAGACCAATCCTTGAATATGCGTGTTCAATTTTGGGAACCTGTTTTTGAAATTCATTCCAATAGAATTGAGTCAGTGCAAAAACAATTTTTATTATTCGCTCTAAGAGATTTACATAACCCGGCCTAGAGATTATGAAAATTTACCACACTACGCAAATAGGCTCTAAATATTAAATCTTTCGTCCAGAAGAACCCTACTTACATCGTGTTTCCTGCTAAATACCTTGAATGTTGACAATGCGGTTGACTACATATGTCGCAGAATAAAACTAAATGATGACATTCGACAAACAAGTCATACGAAGATTCTCAAAGAATACCAGCATCGCACTGAATACAAAAAAAATGAACCAATCAATAGATGCTGCGCAACTTTCAGCAAACACAGCGTTCATTTTTCATTTTCACCATCTGTTGCAAAACTTACTTTCAAGAAATGACTGCTTTCCTATCTCAAATAATCATACCAATACCATTTCCATCCCATCCTAAATATTCTAATCGTTGAATATAATTTAGCCATAATAAATATATGTGCGCAATTTAAATATAATTATACCTAAATAACATAAATAACATAAACATAAATGTAATATCTAAATAACATAAATTAAAGTAAATATTTTTTTGTATATTATATAATAATATTATATTAAAAGTTATTTGTATCAGCTATTTAAATTATTTAAGTTTTTACTATTTTTTGACACTGTGAAAATTAGTAACTAAGATATGAAATTTACCTTGTTTGGTTAATAAATAAATAAATATATCGCTTAAAAAAATTAAAAGTCATAAAAAAATGGAATACGACCTTCCACACAATAATAGGGAAATTTAATTGGTTTGAATACGAGCTTCCACACTCTTCATATATTAAAATACCAGCATATATTTAAAATAAAAACAAATAAATAATTTAATTAATAAAAAATACTTTTATTTCGATTATTTTATATTTTTTAAAAATCAATTTTTTCCTTTATCCAATTACGTAAAGCTGACACTTTAGCATATACACCAGGATATTCTGGACGTGCACAACCATATCCCCACGAAACAATACCATATAATTTCTTATTATTATTTTCATCAATAATCAATGGACCACCTGAATCACCTTGACATGCATCTGATCCACCATTCGGTTTACCAGCACAAATCATATTTTCAGTAATTCTATAATCTTTATAAGCAACAGAGCATTTACTGTGTCCAACTATATTAACTTCTACTGCTTTTAAACAGTCTGATGCAAATCCTCCTTGTTTAGTTGTACCCCATCCACTGACATATACTGATGTGCCTTCTGCAATTTCTTCACCAAATTCTGGCATTGCAATTGGTTGAATTTTGTCATTAAATATCAATGGCTCAGCTAAAATCAAAATTGATATATCGAAATCAGTTAATTTCGAATTATATTTTTCATGAATATGAATTTTTTTCACAGACACATCAACACCGGTTCTACTCTTATATGTTACACCAGCACGTATTTTTAACAATGACGGTATCATTAGTCCATCAACACAATGTGCTGCACTTATAACAATTGTATCACTAATAATAGATCCGCCACAAC
This sequence comes from Rhamphomyia laevipes, assembly GCA_963920725.1. Lineage (NCBI taxonomy): Eukaryota > Metazoa > Arthropoda > Insecta > Diptera > Empididae > Rhamphomyia > Rhamphomyia laevipes. Next base: position 15,738,359 of record OY987259.1, read on the forward strand.
GATGACTTAAAAAGTAACGTAAAGATACTTGATGTGGATATTTTTCAATAGTTGTTTCTTCGCCACCAACAATTCGACCATCCAACATTGGAACAAGACCTTGTTGGGCTGCAACGCAGACCAACAAAATTGAAGCAAATACTATTGCAGTGTACATTGTGAAGTTAAAATGAACTATTAGTTGATTTCAAAAAAATTCTCTCTATTTATATACCAATTAATGATGGTTGGTCAGTTGTAAATCAATTACCAAAAAAAAATTATTTATAAATATTTTTAAGATAACAATTAATACAAATTTAGATCAATAAATCAATTACTTTTAGAAGGGCTTAAGACCTTAAGAGTTTAAAAATATATTAGATTAAATTATATTTATTAGAGCATTTGTATATAAATTAGGCTTTCTCTTCAAAAAGAAGCTTTTAATTGCAGTCCACAAGAACGTATAAAAAGATAAAAGAATATCGACAAAATTGAGATTTATGATTATGACAACTAAACCCACAGTTTATCTGGTTCTACAAATAGTAATTATATTTTTTATAAATCAAAATTGTTCAAATTAATTTTGATTTATAAAAAATATAATTATTTGTTCTGATAAAAATGTTTATTCATTCCCAAAGCAATCGATTTCATCATTCCTAATTCAAAATGATGCCTTAGTTATGATCACGACACGATACAGATACAGACAAATTACAAAATGTTCGCTTTAAAATATTCACTCAATCATAATTTATTTTCCATATATTTGATCTTTGTATTTGTGCCTGCATCTGTAGTTGTATCGTCATCATAATCAAAACATAAACTTATTTGCATTTTAAACAAAAAAATCAATCAACATAATTTTTTTATTTTTAATCAACTTTTCTTTTATTTAACATTAACACAATATATTTTTATTCAAATTAAATAACTTCTAATTTTCTGATCAATCCATGGTCTTAATACAGCAACATTTGCATATACACCAGGATAATTTGGACGTGCACATCCAAGTCCCCATGATACAACACCAATAAGTTTAGTTTGACCAATTGAATTTTTAGTAACTAATGGACCACCAGAATCTCCTTGGCATGAATCACGTCCACCATTTGAAAATCCAGCACAAATCATTGTACTTGTAATTTTATTTTGATATGAACTGTAACATTTCATTTGACTCATAACATTAACTTGAACATATTGTAAACGTGTTGGTGATGATCCACCTTCTCTCAATGAACCCCAACCGCTAACAAATGCTTCAGTTCCTTCAGCCAACATAATTTCATTGAATGCTGGCAATGATGCTGGTTGAATATTATTTGAAAATGGAATACTACTCGACAAAATCAATATAGCAATATCATTATTCATTGTATTAGGATTGTATAATTCATGTGCAATTATTCTGCTAACACTTCTATCAATACCACCAGAACTTTGAAAACTTGTACCAGCTCTAACAATGAAATTATACGAATTTGTTCCATAGACACAATGAGCTGCTGTTATCACAATATTTGGTTGAATTATTGAACCACCGCATCGATGTCTATTTAAATATCGTAATGATATTTGATGTGGAAATCTATCAATTGTTGTAGCTAAACCTCCAACAATTCGTCCATCTAATAGTGGAATTAAATCCACTGATTGTGAATGAATTACAATTAACTTACAAGCTAATAGTAATAACAGCAGAAAATAATTAATTTTAGAACTGAACATTTTTGATTTGTGTTATTCTAGTTGTGATGTATGAAAAGATCTGATAAAAAATCAGTGTGAACCATTTGGTTTATATACTAAAAGAATTTGCGGAATTGATTACAAGTATCCTTGTTAATATTTCCGTATCAATATTTTAAGGGCTATTTATCTTATGTTTTTGTATTTGATGAATAGGATATGTTGAGTTAGTTATCTATCTTAAAAAACATTACTAACTACGACATAATAATAACGATCTGTAGATAAAATATTATACAATTAGGAATACGATTAGATAAGGCTAAATATTATATTGCACTGAAATAATTTATAAACAATGATTAGAAATAAGTTGAAGGAGATTCAAGGTAGATTTATTTTTATGATTATGTATTATGTTCAATTCTTATCGTTGGTAATGGTAACGTCGACTTTCAAAATATAGCTCTGTTATGAATGAAATATAGTCTTCATTAAAATAATTTGTACTTGAACTTTTATTTAATTAATTAAATATTTATATTTAAGCACATTAAACTCAAAAAATATTTTTTTTTTCATTTATTTTACTAGAATTTTATCTTTTTTAGAGATACAATTTTTTTATCTTAACTAACAAAATTTTCATATTTGTTTAAGCTTTATAGGAATAATTGGTTTGATAATCAAATTGTTACGGAAACTAAGAAGGTATTAAATTTTAACTATATAATTTATGTCAAGCAGCCTTTAATTATAATTTTATAGATTTGACATTTATTAAATAAAAATGGAATGGAAAATTTTAAATGTTTTCGTTTAGAATTGATTCAGTAGTTTATGAACTTTTTTCATAGTCGAAAAATAATATTAATTTATATAAGAACACTTGACTTCCACTATGATAAATATAGAAGAATGCTTTAAATGACATTATGTTCTATAAAATTAAAAATGAATTCTATAAAAAGTGGCCAAGATTTTATAAATTATGCAATTGTTCTTTCTAGTTAGTATAGGTTTACTTTTTAATAAGATTATTTCTGATTTAAATGGGAAACTTGAGAGAAATCGTTGTATTTTACAGATGAAACCAAATCAAGATACAATCAAGACATCGCCAATCAATAACTGACACCGCGTAATTACTTCTAATACAAAATAAAGAGCTACCAGTAACATTAATGGGCCAGGACCATTTTGTGGTGTCTCATACTGCTACTTCAAAATACTGAAAAGACTGCACACTCTCAAGAAGTACACGGAAACATGTGTGAAGAGTGGAGACATTCGAAACAATTCATAACTGAACCATAAAACAAGTGAGCAACAGAGCTCCTTGAAATGAATAGGTAGAACGCCAGAACATAGTAGTCTTACTGGAACCTTAAAACTTACTTACAATTGGACTTTCATCGGTTTTGGTCAATATGAGGACAGCGAAACATATACTATGTGGCGGCGAGACATTGATGTCTAGCTTCGACACCTCATTCGAAAGCAACATTAACACTGAATCAGTACGTATATTAAAAGGGATAGCACAATAAGCTATTTGGCTGCAGTAAACAGAATTGTCTGTAGCCCTTCCTTGCTCTAAATCTTACTTAACCTAATTAGTGTAGAAATTATTATACAATAAAACACTTAAAACCGCAAATTATGATTTTTAATCATTGATTGATATAATCTGTATATATAAATAGTTATATATTTATAATTATTTAACAGTCACATAAAATGTAATTGTACTCTAATCGAAAACTCGTAAAATCGCATATCTTTCAAAAGAAAAATTTACTTTCGATTTTAAAATAAAATTGCTTTTATGACTTCTTGTATAATTTTGTCTTCCTTGAATATAATAAATTCTTGCGCAAAATCAAATGCATCACTCTATAAATATATTATAAAATTTTACAAATTTTATGTTTTGTCTATAATATATTTTGTCTTTACATATTTTATACTCTTAAATAAAGAAACCTTTTTTTTTATTTACTATAAAGTTAATAATTCTAAATTAAAATTGTCGTAATCATAAATATAGTCTAGATGTGCGAATCTTTTCTTCTATACATATTTCGTTTCTGTAAGACTTTAAGATTAAACAGATCCGGTTTTAGGTAACTGGTAAATACCAATGGAATGTGTAGAATGTAATATTTTAAAAAAAATGATTACAAATTTTTATAGTTTGGTAATTGTAATTTTAGTGAACCTAAGTCGTGAAACAAATACATTACTGCACAGAAAAAAAGATTAAGACAAAACTTTCAGCAACGATCCGGTACGCAACTTTCAGCAGCAATAAATTGTTATCAATCTACAAGAACAATCTCCAAAACGAGAATGCTGTCCAATTCAAGAATAACACTGAAACAGGTTTGAGCAGCTTAGAAACTCGAAGCTGTTCATTCCATTCAACAAAGCGAGCAACAAAGCTCATTCAAATGAATATGAAGAAAGGAAAAACAATATGGTAGGCTTTCTGACAGGTCACAAATACATTAAAAAGTACCTACATTCAGCGGGCCAAGTCTATAAGTTCTTTCTACATGAGGACGAAACGGTGGAACACATATTATCTATGTGTAGTATGATATATATACTATCTAACTGTGAGACGTTGATATCTAGTCGTTGATATCTAGACCCATTTTAAATATAAATATTGCCGCAGAATGTTTTTTCATCTTTCTATTTACGGAAATACTTATTAAGATTCCCCTAAGTACGCGGTTTCATGTTAGTAACCCAAAAATATTAGACGCAAGCATTTAAACCGATAATGCATTGACGAACGACAGTAACATAATAAATATATTGCCCACTTTGTAACTAACTAAAAACGACGAAGACACAAGAGCTATTCAATTGATTCTAATGTCACTATGTCCGTCACTGATATATAAACGTGTAATATTCGTACTTGTAATATATTACCTCAAAATTTACTATACACGTCTATATTTATGGCAATAGACTTATTTAACCTGGTGCTATTGACAGAATATAACTATATACACATCTTTTTCCAACAAAAAAAAAAAAAAGTAAATAAATTAAATCTTTTCGGTTGACTGCATTTTTCCCATCTCTTCATCTAACATTACAATTAAATTTAATGGTAACGAAAAAAAAGCTAGCCTCATACTATGTGATCTTCTTTTTTAAATTGCGATCTATTCATCTTCGTCGTCAAAACCAAGGACAATTCTTTTGGTGGCGGCTGGTTATTATATTTATTTATTTATATTATCCAACAGTGCAACATTTATACAATAAATATGAAGATTATGTGCAAATTTTATTTTAAATCTGAACTAAAAAAATAATTGTAATAATAATAATAATCAGTGTTTTTATTTAAAGTTACGAATAAAATAAAATATTTTATTATTACTTTTTTTATATATATATTAGATTAAAATCACTAGTTAAATAAACTTTCCATTTGAATCCCTACTGTAATATCTTTTTAAGATAAAATAATGTATAACATAGTAACATGAATATGATATTTTTTTTATGAAAAGTTTTGCAAAGCATCACATATTAGATATTACTTAATCGATTTTTAGCCTTGGAAATAATAATCAATTTGAATTTTATTGGTACAAGTTATTTTCATTGATCATAAATGCAAAATTTATTTTTTTAAATTACAAATATTATATTTAATATTTTATATAGAAATATTAAATTTTTATTTCATGATTTGAATTACATTTTATTATGACTAAACAAATAAAAATGATGATTGTTGTGACATAAAATAATAATTTTTTTAAAGAAGATACTTTTATTTAAATTTAGGTTTAGTGTTTTTTAGTCGAAATACATGTAAATTACAATTATATATATTTTTGTGAAAATTATACATAAATATTTATATTAAAAAGTGAGATTATTATTTTGTATCTAATACTAAGAAATAAATGTTAAATATTTATAATTACATATATAAAAAATTGATTTTATGTTAAATTTAAGTGTAATCTTGTTATTTCCTCTAGTTCTTTAACTAAACTTTTAACACTTATCAATATTTTACGGCTTTATAATTTTAGTACCGACTAAATGGAATGTCAAAGTTCGGACTATAAAATTGTGGTATACATATTTGTACCATTGAAAAAGATTGTATTCGATGTACCAGCGCAAAAACTAATTATTTAAATGCTACAAATATAAATCTTAGATAGAAAATGTATCTATCATTGGCAATAGGTATCCCAATCAATGTTTTCATCAATTTGCATTATTCTGATACCAGGCTTATTCAATAATTTCTTAGAAATCAATGAACAATGTTGTAATTGATAGAGCATAAGCCACCCCAATTTATCTTCAAATCATGATCTAACAATAATCTCTCCCATTTTCTAGTTGATCTGTCCACCTATTTAACTGTCTGTCAATTCTTCTTGTACAACTTATTAGAATCCATTCAATAATTGATTTAGACCACCGTCCATAATATGACATCTATAAAACTTGTGGTATCTCTTGATATTTTCTATCTCCTGTTTAAGTAACGATCTCGCCATTGCTCTCTCAGTACTCAGTAGTTCTTAATTGCATATTGAATCTCAATGTCGTACTCCATATTTCTGCTCCGTATGTTAGTATGGCTAAAATTTCCATATCAATTAAATCAGTCTTATATCGCTGATTTGAACATTAAAAATAATTGTTGATGTTCCAAAATTGTTTTCACTCATTTGTTATACGCCTATCAATTGTCTTTTCCTGTCTATTGCGAAATGACACTAGTTGACCCAAGTAAACATAATCTTCAACATATTGTAAATTTTTTCCATCTAATTGAATAAGTTTCTTCAAAATTCGTCATCACTTTAATTTGAATTTGATTCATTTCAATACAAACCTTTTCGCACTCCCTAGAAAACTTATTTAGCATCATCAGTTGCAAATCTTTAGCCGTGCCAGCAAACAAATTGATGTCATATGCAAATCGTAGGTTAACTTTGCGTATTAAACTACAAATATGGAAAAACTATCAATTATTAAGAAAAAGTAATAGTCAAATAAATTTCATTTACGTCTGGGAGGCTTTAAAAGTATGTCCGGATACTTTCCTCACTAATTTAAAATAATAAAATTTATACGTATATACAAAAAATCTAAAAACTCAAAATGAAAAATCTAAAACTCCATCAATTTTAAAATAAAAATAAGTGATTTTTTATTTAAACCATCTACAAAAGTTAACATAAATTAGTATATTTTTAGATTTTTAAACACTTTAAGTGACTTACTTAATTTAATTCATAATTGTTCCCAAATAAAGTTAAATAATTAATAATTAACTCTGTTTTGAAGGTGATATTCATTGAATTTAATAATTATTTTAGATCTCCAATCTTTTCAACAAATTATATTATGATATGATAAGAATTAGTTGAATAGTTAAATTACAAATCACTTAACATTACTTAAAATTTAAAATAGTTGAAATACTATGAGTTTAAATGAAAAATTCAATTCCAAAATATATGTAAATTCCATGTAATTAAATGTTTTCGTTTTAGTTATTGGTACGCGATGCCGCTAATTAGCCATAAATAGATATTAACCGCATAATATTAAACCTTCGGTATTTTCATTCAATTATTTATATCGAATTTTTCTATTTCTTCAGCTAATAATAAATTATTTTTTGTCATTTTCCTCGTAAACAGAAAATGTAATCCGCTCACATTTCAAGGCTTTATTTTGAAGAAAAAAAATCGTTCACAAAATTCTAATTATTTTGTATTAAAATATTGTACTGACTACTTTATTTAAACTAATTACAAATATTATATTAAAATAAAAAACCTGGTATATGAAAACCTGGGGTTTTATTGAGAAAACACTTTTTTTTACCAGATTTTATATCTTATATTGCAAATATTTATCACTAATTAATTATTTCGCTGACCATCTTGTGGATTTTTAAAGCAAAATTTGATAAAAATATTTGATAGTCTGGCTTCTACTATTTTACTATATTCATATATTCCCCCTAGTTCTTCTAGCTATGAAACTGTTACTATTGAATTCACAATATCTTCACAGAAAATATTATCTTAACATTCCATTATTCTGAAATCCGCAAAATCATTGACAAAAAGTGTTACGAATTGCAGGACAAATGTGGAGGAGTTAACTCATTTTAAATGAAAACCAATAATAAAAATTTGCAATAATTGTCATTTTAAAGGGAAAAATGCTAATGATTATGAGCATTTGCTGACAACAAATGTATCACAATTAAATGCTATTCGCTTGTTGCAATTAAAAATTTCATCATTCGGAATCCATATAAAATTAGTATATTGTAATCAAATATAAAACCTTTTTAAAGAGGCCAAGGTTCGATTTGGGTTGTAATGTCAACAACCCAAATCGCATCATATATACATGTAATGTGATAGCATGCATATATGATGCGAACTGTGTGTTGTTGAAGTTTTTATATGGCCGGAAATAGGTTGATATTGCGATAGTATAAAAAAGTAATTAAGTATCAGAACATTAATTTCTTATATGGAATGATTCATATATATATGGAAATGATTCCAGGCTACAAACTAAGCTATTTAAGTGAAATAGACCTAATTGATAGTTTTGATCATATAAATAAGAAACTGCACTCATACATTCCCAGAAAATTCATCCAATTTAGAAATAATTAAATCAGTTAGAATGTGTAGAAATCAATTGAATCACTATAACGATCACATAATATTATAAATATAAAAAAAATGAAATGAATAAAATCTATGTAGTACATATATCCAAATCTAACTTTCAAAACATTGTAAATTTGTAAATATTCTTTCAAATTATTCATCACCACAATATGAACTATTGCACATATTACAGATATAAATCAGAGTTTTTTAATAAATCATCTAAAAAATTCATTCTATTTTACCTAAAACCACAATAATTTCAAAAATAATTTATTTACATAACAAATTACAATGATAAATCGACTTTGTACATAATTTTTATTGATATTTTCTGGATATAATTTAATATTTTTTGAATGCACTTATTATATATTGTGAAAATATATATAAAAAAAAATGATCAGGAAATTCACTTCATTTTGGTGTAATGTGATAAAAACTGCATTTATGTAATGGTTGCCATAGTGGGGTTTTTTTATTGCATTAGAGTTAGATATTTAGAAAATTTAAGTCCAGAGATTTCGGTTGCATCTCCTATTTTGATTAACGTATTTATTTCAAAACGAAATTCTAATTAAGTTAATAATTTATTTAATATTATTTCAAGATTCATAATTTAATTAGAAAAAGGGGAAAAATTGTACCAAAACTTTTTATTCTGCATATATTTTGGTATATCTTCTAATCAAAACATCATAAAGTCTATCAACTTGATAAATATTATAAGATAAATATTTAAAATTAATTTAACTTATTCTTTGTAATGCTGCTGCAGTCCAAATCAAGCCTTCTCCGCTTATGGATTCCGAACTATAAGTTTATAAGTAAATGACTTTTAATGGCACATTTGTTCTCAATCCTTAGCACTATTCCCAGTCTTAAAATCACAATTATATGTATATTTAAAATGTTATTACTGGTACTCGTTTAAAGTTGAGTCGACTAAGAGCGACATTGAATCAGCCTCGGTCTGCAGTTGAGGATTATTAATTAATTCGAATTACTTACACAATAAATTAAGAAATTTTATACAAATAATTCCAACTCCAACAAAAAATTAAAGAATTTATTTAAAAAAATGTTACATATAAAATTAATCATTAAAATTTCAGATGCACAACATAATAAATATATAAGTCATAATTTTATATGCAAAATAATTTTGTGGTGTTATTATAACAAATTTGGTTATTAAAAAAAAAAGTGTTACAAATCTATGTTATCTACAAATTTTATAATATTTTTATTAGCTCAATCAAATAAAAAATGACTTAAATTTTTATCAGTTCATTTCTGACAAATTATTTACTATGGTGATGCTTCAAGAAACTCCAGACTGGTTCAACATTTTGTAGTAGATAATAAAGTTATATACTTAAGAATTTAAATTAATTTGTTTTGATATCTTTTTAAAATTTAGTTTTGTCTCAGGTCAGCTCTGTTCAGTAATTTGAAATTGCCACACAATTTCATGTTGATTAATTTTAAAGATAGAGCAGAGGGATACTTTCCCAGACTAACTGAAACCTTATTTAAAGGTCCGTTGTATGGAGTTTAGCCCAAATAATTATTGATTATTTAATATATGTCATGGGGTATCATATTTGATGAGTTACTAAGATATTATATATAGACCCTTCCATTGCCTTTTCATGACCCTTCCATTGCCAGCTGTGACCTGGTCACTAAAAATTCATGTTAATGCATTTAAAGTACAACTTCAAGTTAAGATATCGAACTGCTTGAAATTATGTTAATATACTCTTACACGTGGTTACTTACATACATTGCTTAAACGTGGAAATATACAGAAAGATCTAAAGGAAGGTTTTTATTATTGAACCAAAAACGATTCACCGAGCTAATAAGTTGGTCGAACCAACAAATCTTTCGACCGAAACAGAGAATTGTTTTCCAACCCAAAACACGTACATTGTGCAGTTAATTGATATATAATAGTAACCAAAACGTCTGCATCGTAAGTGCATGAGACAGTGACAGTGACACAGACTGTGGTCATTCGTCTCACATCCTCTACATATATTTACTTCGGATCGCCGCATCTTCAATTCATGATATCTTCTTATCGTTCCTGTTTTAGGAGCACGGTCGCTAGCTATACCGGAGCTATAAATTTAAAGCAAATAAAAAAAACTTTTTTTTTCTTAATTTTATATAATTTATAAAAAAAAAACATCTTAAACATGAAAATTTCGATTAAAAACTAATAACATAAAAATTATTATTGTACATTTATAATTGATTGAAACTGAAACAGCATTATTTTTTGATCTATATTGATGTACACTTGGTAATACATCCGTAATAAAATTATCTTCAATTTCACCAGAATACATTGATTCTGTAGAATAATTCAGTTCAACTTCACCGCCAGTAGCAAATCTTACAATCTAAATATAAATAATTTAACTAATTGAAAAAATTTATTTGAAAAAATAAATAAATAAATTACCTTGCTGTTATCACTCCAACCAAATCTATTTCTAGATAACACTGCTACCTCGTAGACACTAGCTGGTTGAAGTCCTCGAAGTGTGTATGAGATTGTATGAATTGGACCTGAAAATTAAATTGAAATTTAAAATCAAAAATTATTTGATTGACGAATTAATTTTTGGTTTGTGTATTGGATATTAAAATAGGTATAAATCTATAATAATAGTTTTGTCTCCCAAAGTTATGCAAAAATTAAAAATAAGGTAATACTTTTCTTACATTAAATTTTTTAGTAAAATAAATGATTATTTTTTGTCTTACTCATAATAATTAGCTTCCCTTCAAGCCTACACACGAATATGATTTTTATAATCTTTCAATATGCATCTATAAGATCATCGACTAAATCAATTTATATTTTATTATGTAATTAACATTGTTCAAAAGTTCAGTGATTAATTAAGAAATTAGATCAACAATCAATCAAAAATTAAGAAACTATAGTAAAATTTTCATAGCAGACAATAATCAATTAATAATTATCAGGAAATATAATGAAATTTCCTGTTGCACATTATGCTATAATAACAACCGAAATTAATTAATTTTAATTTCTATTTCTTCTTTAACTACTTACCATCTGAAAACTCAGCAGGAATAGTCAATTCATTCCACATTTGAGCTAATGAACGTGGAGTTATATTACCTTTAAAATAACATAAAAAAAAAATTATATATACACTAAAAAAATACAAAAAATTTGAATTAAATTTTATCATTTTTACCTGATGGTATTTGTCTAAATTTCAATTTATATTCAACAATTGGCGATAAACTTTCAGTTTGCCAAATTAAATTATGTGCAGTTCCAGACTGAACAACTGGTGATATTTTAAAAATACATGCCATTGGTCGGCCAGTCAATTCAATTAATTGTCCTTTAAAACCAATTTTATTTTCAGCTCGGCATTCATAAATACCTAAATCATGATCACGAATTTTCTTAATAACCAATTGATGTCTTGATTCTGTATAATAATGTATTAATGAACGATTTGAATGTATTTCGGTATCATGACGTGTTATTCGTATATCTGTAATAACTGGTACACCATGATGAAACCAATGAACCTTAGCTGCTGGTGCCGATATTACAATACATTCAAGATGTGCTCGCATATTGATTTTCGTGTGAACAACATGAAAATTTACTTTAACTTCCGGGGTAACTGGAATGAGAAAAATCAATAATAAAATTAGAAAAATGAAAATTTATAAAAAAAAAAATTATTAATAATATTCTAAGTTTTCACTTACATAAGACATTTAAATGTATTCCTGCTATTGATGGTTCACCAACACCATTTTCAGCTATACATTCAATTGGTCCAGACAAATCACGTGATTCAACTTCTATTAATAATCTTTTACGATTCTCAATTTTATCTTGTATTGCTGGCATTACATCAGTACCGCTACGACGCCATGTTATTACCGGATGTGGAATACCTTTTGCTTCACAAATAATTTCAAATATTGCACCGACCGGAAGTTCAACAAGACCACTCGGTGATGATATAACTGCTGGGGGATATTGTACTTCAATTGAATGTAATTGAACAGCATGTTCACCAGCTAAACCCATTACTTCACAATAAAATTCACCAGTATCTTCAGCATTCACACGACTCACCTGAAGACTTCCGTTCGCCCACAAATGATAACGTTCCGGTGCTGGTATTTCAGGATGTCGTGAATCAGCAATTAATAATTCATCACGATGCCAACGAACGTAACTTTGTTGTGCTACTTAAGAAAATGAATATAAAAAATATATTTAAAATAAAATTGTATAACAAAAATTTACGAATGGAAATATCTTATTCAAGAAAAATTAGGGTGGGCGGCTAGAAATATAGAAAATTCCGTGTGAAACTATGGGGGAGATATTTGAGAAGATAAAACAATTTGTATGTAAGGTAAATTAAAAGTTAACAAGAATGTTGTTTGTTTTGTTATTCTTAATAGTTTTGCGACTTTTGAATGTCATCAATCTTGTTAGCATACTGGAGAGAAGTATCATTTTACATTTTTTTTTTTTTTGAATTGGTCATACTCAATTAACAAATACACAACTTTTTATGTTTTGGATATTACCAACTGTAGCGTAACGCCATCCATGGTTCTTGATTTTAAAGGGAACAAATAAGTTTTTTTTGATAAATTTGTTGCAAAAACATAAATTTAATTGTTTTATCATCAAGAAATTCATTGCGGTTTCAGTATTTTTGTTAAATGGGGTAACATTTTGAACATTAATAAATTTTATTAAATTTGTGGAGGGTGTCATTAAAATTCAATTTAAAATGAAGACTTTGTTGATTCATTAATTGAGAATTTAACAAATTGTTCTTTTATATTATTATGTGGTTAAAAATAAACGATATTTTTAGAACAATATTTTGAAATAAAACGAAAAATTGAAGGAAAAAATTGTCTTTATAATTATTTTGTTAGTCTTCTAATTAATTTCTTTATATTTTAATTGTGAAATTTCTTGGGAAATGAAATTTTACAAAATGACAAAAAAAAATATAAAATTTTTTAAATGTATATTTTCTCAAAAAGTAAAGTAAATTAATTAATAAGAATTTTCAAAATATACGTAAAACTATATTGTAATTCGATCTCTTTATAAAATAGCGATGTTGACGAATAGATCAATTTACATACAACATATTTCTGAGATCAATCAAATATTTCTAATTCAAATTTAAGTTTGTCCCTATTGCTTTTATAGAATTTATAATTCTAATTCTTAATATTGATTTCTAACTTTTATTAATATTACTAAATATGACGTAACTAAGATTTAAGATTCTTTAACAAAAACTTAAGTTGATCACTCTTGAGGTAACGAAATTTAAAAAAAAAGTTAAAGCTATTAGCCGATCATTACAGTATTACAGATATTAAAATATTCCACAATTGTTTTCCTTGATTTGGAAATTATCTTTCAAAGATATATTAAAAAAAGACTGAACAAGATCTAAATAAAATTCGTTAATCTGAATTTAGCTATTATTTATTTATAAAATTGTTTTTAGTCATTCCAATAATGTAGATTTTTCTTATATAAGATTCTGGTTAAGATCTTACATTCTTAAGGTTGAATTCTGGAGCATTTGTTTATTTCCCCAATATAATTTTTTTGTTAACACTTTCGCGTTCAAAACAGTTTGTGCTCCGAACATTTGCTCCCTTTTAGGTATAGTTACGCCACTGAATAATAAATAGACTTAATAATACTTTTGTATCTGTAGTAAATTTTCCAATTGACAGTTTTTCCAAAATATATTTAAAAATGGGGTTTATTTAAGAGCGTTACTTAGAATTACATAAAACTTTCCAAATGCGATTCAAAATTAAGCGATAGATTAATTTTAATTTATTAAATATCAACGAGAAATATTTTTATCGAAACGGATATACTGACGGAATCAGATAGGACAGTGTCGGGCAAATGACTAGAGTTATAAACAATAACACTAATAAGAAATATTAACAATACTGCGCAACGCTTTTACATAATAAAATATAGCAAACTTAACACTTTTTGAATTTATTTTTAATAAAGAACACGAATTGGCATTTTCTAATTTAAGAAAATCTGATAATTTTTTATGATTATATGATTTTTTAAGCAAAATGTAATAATCGTAATACAAATAAAATTTCTTTGATGTCACATTTTAGACTGTATAATTTTAGTCCCACTTTCAAATATATTACCATAATAAGTAGAATTTTCAAATTTTAAAATATCTATACTACTTTAATGCTGAACGTTCCATTCCGATCGAGATATTTATCACACCATTGCTACTAAAAGATATCAGAATATCAAAATCTTTGAATATATTTCCATCTATCCAATATATCTAATTTTATAGTCTTTAGATCACTTTCTGGTGGAGTAATACCATAAATGATCAAAAAAATGTCCAGGAGTAAGAACAGAAATTTCATCAATATTTGTAGTTAATAAACGGGAATTTAAAACTGCTTTGACAGAGTAATTTGTTTATTCTTCAAATGTTAGTTCAGCATTACATGTTAATCTTTCTAAGTAATATTTGATGGCTGTAAAGTGAATCTTAGAATACCGCAGCACTGAATTATGTAACCAATTCAATTAAGATTGCAATATATCCTTAATTGTAATTTTTACTTATTTTTTTTTTGTTTAGTATACAATATAAATCAGTCATGCTATAATTTTATGCAATAATTCTTATCACAATTTCTAGTATTTAAATTTCCAATAATCTTACAACAAATAAATTTCTTGTAATTAACTTAAATGCATCATCCATCACTACCAACAAAACGTGTTCTTCTTTCTATATTCACCGATATAATCTTCTTTTTGTGTTGAATTTCCTGTTGAGTTCCACTTTTAATACAAAATAAAATTATTTATGCATATTAATTCAGAATTTTTCTATACTATATTTACACTAAATATATATGCATTTAATTCCATAAAAAGAAATAATTAAATTTTATTTGTATATATAATTAAATTAATCACATTAGATATGCATTAATGTAATGAAAATGATGCAAAACCACGGTTGGTTTAGTATTATTACATTGTGAAGATAGTTTAGAAAGCATAAAATCTAAATCGTTTTTAATATTTTTTTTTTTTTTTGTTAATATTTAATAGAATGTTAGTAGTCATCAGGTAATCTCCGGAAGTTTTCTGAAGGTAGATAATAAAATGTTTTAATATTGTTCGTTTCCTCTTTGACATTAAAATCTATACAAAATATTAATAAAAAATGTTATACACTGTCGGTGTCGGATGAACAAATAAATAGAAATTATAGATTTTATTATCTTAATTAATAATTAATCAATAATTTTAAAGTATGTAATTTAATTAGATATATATTGAAAATGTTAATCTTTGGACCTAATTGCCTGTATATAAACCAATCAAAAAGTGTTAAAAAATATGGTAACAAGTCGATACTTCTAGAACAATACCACTTGTAAAACTCCATAGTCGATACAATTCCACTGGTTAACAATTCAATTAACTTGAACAATTTAACTTGGATAAATGATATTTATTCGGTTTTCCGGAAATACATATTATGTATTTAAGCTTTTTCTGGAACAACACTTCCAACTAGGGATGCTAGGGATGAACAGCATTCCCATTGTTAAAAGAACGCGTTTCCAATAGAATGCTCATTTTTTCAGTTATATAATTTAAATGCAATTAAACTGCGTACCCAGAATATTCATTTAAACTTTGATTTATTAAACTTTGATTCTACAAATCTTATAAAGTCGTGATTAAAAACCAAAACCAATAAATAAGGAAAATCTACGCTTTTTATTTCACTTATGCCCCACTATGTAAAAATTTAACAACTACATCTCTGCTTCCAAGTAATAATTTATGGACCATAAAATTTTCAATCTTGTACAAGTTGAATTATAAACGAGTGGAATTGTTCTCATGGAATATAACTAGAATCTAGAATCATTAATATTGAAAATGAAGTATGATGTAACCCAAACGAAACTTGATTCATTTAACTAAATTCATCGTTAATTTTGATTTTGGATTTTTGTCTCCGTAATCGTAAGTTAACTTTCGAAATTTCTTCGTAATACTTTTTATTGCAACTCTCCAATTAAGTGATTAAAATTTGATATTACATAATTTAATATTGATCTCGATTAATTACAGCCCTGAAACTATAAACAGAAAACTTTATAATTGCACTATAAATATAGAAATTTATAATAGTGCTAATATTATTTAATGTCAGACAACATGTCAGAAGATAAGATTTTGTTTTATCTAATTTTTTATCAAGCAAAATATTTCTGTTCTCAACAATTTAAAAAACTATACAATTTATTTTAAAGAATTCATTGAAAATGAGAGGTAAATTATTAACTATTTGGTTGTAAATCATTATTTTTTTCATATTGATTATCTTTCAGCCATTTTTCTACTTAGCTTAATATGGCCCATAACTACTACAACTAAAATGAATTCCGAAATTTGTGATCATGGATCTATCAAACCTGATATTTATGAATGTATCAGCTTTTATATATGTATTTACGGCAAATGGCACCAAACAACTTGTCCAGATAAAACATATTTTAGCACTCATCATAATTTTTGTATACCTAGCAAAAATTTCTGTTACAATCTTCCAATTACAACAACGACTACTACTACTACTTCTACAACTATATATCATACAACATTCACTAACTTTCCAACTGCAAAACCGAATTGTTCAACAGGTGATTTAAGACCTTATCCTGACAGTTGTATGGATTTTTTTATGTGTTTCAAAGGATTCTGGATATTAATGACCTGTCCAATAGGATCATATTTTAATTTAACCGAAGGATTTTGTACAGTTGATAATAATGGTACTTGCCTTGATGATCGGAAATTAACTACAACTATTACAATTCCAAATTGTCTTGAAGGACATCTAAGAGCAGATCCTAATAATTGTGCCAATTTTTTTATATGTTTAAGAAATCATTGGAGATTAGAAAAATGTAAAAGAAATATGTATTTTAGTCAAAAGGATAACTATTGTGTTCGGAATGATGGTTCATGTGTTGATGTTCGAACAACAAAACCACCAAAATGTCGTCCAGGATCTTTAATGGCAGATAATTTGAATTGTGCAAAATATTTTATTTGTTTAAGAGGTGATTGGAAAATTCTAGCATGTCCGAAAAGTATGTATTTTGATATTAAATATCAAATGTGTTTACCTGACTATGGTAAATGTTTTAAATAAATGCTTTTTTTTATAAAAAATAATGTTTAATTTCAATTAAACTCCAAGTAATATAAACGACTTTTAAAGTTTTCTAATTTAAATGAAAATTGTATAAAAGAAATATTTAAAATTAAATTACAGAAATTTAGATAATTAATATATAAATTTTATCAATTTTACGATCCTGGATGAATACAATTTTAATTTCTGATCAATTCTTGATTAAAATTGTGATAAATTTCAATTTACGATTAAATAATATTTTCAATTGAATTTTAAACAAACATCTTTAATACCGAACAAAAAATGTTTCACATTTAAGTCCATAAATTCTCTAGATTGGAACAGAACAACGTCAAATTTTGTCATGTATTTAATAATGTTCAAATTAACCACTTTTTCCAATTAATCGATTTTATTCATTTTCAGTAAATCTGAAACTGAAGTTAAAATTCACTCATGTGTGTAAAAATTGAATAACTTAATTAATTTTATATTATAATTAAAATTTTGTACAATTTATGAAAAATAATGTCTAATAGATATCAATCACCACCATTTTTCTCTATGCACTATTTGAGCTCTTACAGGCGCGTTTTTCATAACAACAAGCACTTATGTGGCTCTATCACCCTATTTTCAGATTCGATTTTGGACTTTAGCTAGATTGTTTGCATATAGAAAACCCATAGGAAATAAAAAGGCACGGTCAAATCAGGTGTAAGTACTGGCCAATTAAAAACTGAGTACCGTATATTAAAATAATTTGTTTTACAAAAAATTCTGTAACAGGTGTCGTTTGCAGATTTACAGTGGTCGCATCCTGCTGGAAAACATGTTATATGTCACAGAGCGTACAAAATGATTTATCATATCACGACGAAACCTGTCCCCATTCACAATAAATTTATTTTCAAATAAATAGGACCGGATAATCCTTTCTGATGTCAATTGGCACCATACTGTGGACTTTAGCGGACACAATTGACTGTGGTCAGAAATACCCTAAAATCTGGTATTATGTTTAAGATATGATAATGCGCTTCATTAGTCATAATTTCGTTACAATCTTTGAATTAGCAATATCGATCGATCCACCCATTTGAAAAGTAAAATTCTACAATTTGTGTCTTCTGCTCGTTAGTTATATTTGGTATTTTGGTGTAACAAAGTTCTAATAACAAAATCCCGAAAAATAATATAAAATTAATTAATAAACAAATAAATTATGCCTGAATTTTTTTTTCCACTCTGTATAAAGTTCGTTAATTAATAATTAATTATAAAAACTTACTATTTTGATAACATGGCAACAAAACCGTATCATTTTCATATGTTTTCACTGTTGTTGGTACACTTTTAAAATTTTTATTATTTTCAACATCATTATTAAAATTCAATTCACTTTGAGCAACATAAATTATTGTTATCAATAAAATTATTACAATATCTAATAAATTATTTAAACTCATTTTATTTTTTTATATAAATTTAATTTTTAATTTAACAACTCAAAATATCATTATCCACTAAAGATCTTTTTATTAATTAATTCAATTAATTATACCAATTTATAAGAATAATTATGTCACTAAAAAATAATTTTTCTTCTTTCAAAAATAGATCACTCTTTATATAATTTTTATTTATTATAAATACATAAATTATTTATTTGTAAAATTAAATTACTATTTTTATTTTATTTATTATTGTTTATTTTATTTTATCATTTTTTGCACGATTTTTTACTATATACTACCGAAAAATGTTTCCGGTAAGAACTGTTTGGAATTAACTAAAGCGTAAAAGGACCAACCAACTATTCAATGCAAAGGTTTAATTTGAACTGTGCTGGGCAAGAATAGAACACGCATCGATGATCAGATCAGAGATCATTAAATTAAGTCGCCGCAGTTGAAGAATTATAATATGAGGGGAGAAACTGAAAAATATAATACAATAACTTTTGGATTCAGGGAAAATATACAAAGATAAAATAATCGAAAAAACATTTTATCGTTAAATGAATTCGTTTTTATAAATTACCGGATTTTCGATCAAAAACAAAATATAAAATATTTTTATTCTGTAATTTAAGACTTATATGGTCAAGCCAATTTGAAGCAATCTAAGCACGAACCACAATTTTCAAGTGTTTCATGTTAAATCTTAAAATTTCAGTTCTTGGGAGTTCAAGTTGTTACAGTATGGTGATCTCTAGATTATTAGTTTTTATTTCAACAACTGCAATAAATAAGCAATTTTGCCTGACTAACTTTTAATATATAGATAGAATTCCACAACTAAATTCTGAACCTTGCGGAAAATTATTTTTCTTCAAATATTGTTTAAAAATGTTGATCCAAAATAGAAAATTTATAATATATTACAATATATACGTAATATCTAGGAAACGGTTATATAACACTGCAACTTGTCATATGCTCATATGGGTTAGGTGCCAGTGCTTTCAATACATACTAATACAATTACTGAAACATCCCTAATTTTGCAAACATGTTTTACATAAATGTGACTTTTTAAGATCATTTTTAGATTGTTTGTAAATCAATTTAAATTAGAAAAAATAATTTCCAAAAAACTGCTTTCTTGACTGTTACAATTTAGTAGTCAGTAGTTGAAAGTCTATGAGCTAAAATTGTGAAACTTTTATTTAATTTTTAAATAAATATATATTTTATATTATACTTTAAAAGACCCATACCCGGGTCGTATTCACATAATTAAGTTTACTATGCAGCTATGGATGAAAAATTGGAAATTCTAAAATGACCTACATCTGGAATTTTATTATACAATCGAATAAATTTATTTCGATGAATAACTCATGTACCTATCACTCATACTGTCAGCTCCATGTTACCCACAAAACATTCGCTGAACGTCAAAGATTCGATATGAATACACATTTTAATATGATTTGATATTTGAAGCAGCTACCGAAATATAATAACGCCGAAGTTTACTAGAATTATTGTTATTATTATTTTAATGTAAACATATCAATATATTTTTTATATAAAAAATGTTAAATTGCTAAAATAATATAAAAATATTTATTTAAAAATAAACAAGTAAAGAAGAAGGTTAAAAAATATTTTCTTACAATAATTGTTTTTTTTTAATTTTAAATTAATTTCTGAAAAAAAAAATGGACTTGAAATTGAGTTCAACAGAAGAAAAATAACATAATTAAAATTTTAAATATAGATGATTTTGATGATCTGGTGTTCCTCCTTCAAAACATTTTTTTTATTCGTCTTTGAAGTCAATTATCTGAATAGTTTTATAGAAAATAAGTTTAAAAAACAGACTAAAAATTAAACACTTTGTTGATCTTTTCTGATCGATTTTTTTAAAAGGCCGCTCTTAAAATATTAATTAGTTACAATATAGTTTAGTTAGTAGTGTTATAATATAAGAATTTTTACAATCTGGTAGACGCTGTAATAATATTTTTTAAAAAAGAAACTGCTGACGAGTTGACATAATTAAAATATTTTAAAAAGTTTAGAAATTTATAACAAAAATGTAAAGCGGAAACTTTTTACATTAATGCCCGTTTTCACAGTGAGGGCATTAGCGTTTGCCAGAGCTTGAATTTCGGTTTAACTCATTTTCTAGGTTCTCGGTGCAAACTTAAAAGATAAGCCTTACTTAACTCTTAACTTAATCCGCAAATGGTTAGAGTTTAAGCCACACTTTTAACACTTTTTATTATTTAGTTTATTACACACAAATAGTAAATAAATTAATGTACATTGTAATAGTTATAGTAAAAAGTTTCACCTGGAATTAATACAGATAAAAAATTAAATTCACAAATTACAAATTCACAATTTTTGTGGTTCATTTTCATTCACATTTAATTCACATTTTTTAGTTTACCTAAGCTTAAGACAAATTTTGATTGAGAAACCAAGTGGAAGTGAGTTTAAGTTTCAGATTTAGTTAAACTTGAGCTTAAGCTCTCACTGTGAAATTGGGCATAAGTAATTAAGTATATTATTTGTGCTTAATATATTCTTTGCAGAACTGATAATTTGTTTCACAGAAGATGAAGATGAATGGCGGAACGCGGAATAAATTAGTTACATATTTTTGCATTAAGTAGAATAGAAACAAGTCTTAGCAATAGAATAATACCCTACCCAGGATTATAATTAAGTTCATTTCTGGTAAACTGTTAGTTAGAAGTATAGTGTTTTAACAGATGGACGAATATAAATTTTAAATTAGATTTTTAATTGATAATTTATTAATAAAAATCATATAGAGTTAAATGTCTGGAATTAATACGATTAATTGATTATATCAATATACGATGTCGAAAATATCAATATATCTTTTCAAAGCATATAGTATAATGTATTAATAATCAATCAATTACTGAACCCCTTTAAATCTAACAACCAACCAATTATTGAATAGTATGAACCTATACTATTTAGTATTCGTTTGTTAGATATCATAAAAAAGTGTTTTCAATTGATTCAGAGATTGTCCAATTATTATATGCGTGCCACTGGTAAAATATTATTCTTCAAAAATATATACATATTCTTATTGGATTTGCAACTTTTAATTTCCACACATGATTCAACCAATTTTTAATTGATAGCAAAATCGAAGATAAAAATAAATAATATATTTTGTATATTAAGTTATTGCTTTAGATTTCAGTTGCTTCCAAAGTGTTATATCCGTTTTTTGATTATTCCCACTGTTTTTCAGTTGTTTCGAGGATTTCACAGTTTTCGAATGTTTCCACAGTGACAAAACACCTTTTTCGGTAGTTTCTATAACCTACAGTAGTAAGTTAATTTCTGTAGTTCTCGAATTCGAATACTCGTTTTCGATGGTTGCCACAATTTTTTGGTTGTGCCAGCATAGTTTTTCGAATGTTGCCACTTTATCCATTTATTCCGACAGTTGAAAGGCAGTTTTTCGGTTGCTCCTACCGTTGTTCGGTTGTTCCCACAGTTTATCGCCGGTTGTCCGGACAGCTGAAAATCAATTTTTGTGTGAAATCTAAATAGAAAATATCAGCATATTATGTTGCCCCTATATATCCTATATATGTATCCTTATTAATAAATTATATTATCCCAAAAAAGTGGTCCTGCATGCTGGGTCATTTTTATATTACTTTATTCAAAAGGTAGAGTTTTGTGAATATAATGAATATCTGGAATTTATTTGGAATTTTCTGTATATATATAATTTATATAACTATAATGGCACTTAATTACGATAATAATTTAAGTTTGTATTAGAATTTTACGATGCTTCTTTAAATATATTTTGATTGATTATACGAGAAGTATAGAAAATATAAATCTTTTATTTCAAAAACTGCTGTTGTATGAGGTCAGTACATTTATTATTTGTAATGGTAAAATTATTTTACAGAACAGAAAGAAGTTTAATATAGGATGATTAAATAGGAAGGCTATTATCAATTTATTAAGATATACAAATAATGATACAAATAATTTCAAAAGGAAAATTTATTCACAACAATCAAAGAAATCGAATATATATGAGAACGCCGAAGAATGTAAGGGTAGTATGGATCACAACCACAATACAACTTACAGATGTTAGGTAATCAAAGATCTCTCGCCATAGCGAAATCTGAAGAACACAGGGATAATACTATGGTTAAATACGAGTAATCTGTAGCGAATGATGAGCATCTTGACCGGACACTTTATTTTGGGCAAAATGACGAAGAGACTACATCTTACAATCTATGTCGCGGATGCCAAGATATAGGTATAGAGGAATATGAACTCTGACTGTACGTGGCTAATAGTAGCAGGTATAAAATCCTAGGATACCATCCATTCAACGAATTAGAGGATTTGGTAGGGATCCCAATCATCGCGATTGATCAGAGTGAATATTGTTGATCATATAATAATCCTACAACTAATAAACTAACTATCCGCGATATTTCATCATTATTTATGATAAATGTATTTACTCCACGGGACAGTATTCTAAAGTTAAAGATATAAATTTGTTGGAAAATTTGATTCTAAAAATAATATACATTTATCTTAACCATATCAATTTAATCACTAATGATATAAAATTACCTAAATTATATCGCCTTATATCAATCAATCTTATCATTCCAAATGATTCTTTAATTGATCCATAACAATAAATAAAAAACAAAAATTTTATAAAATTTAATAATTCCAATTATTTTTAGAAAAGAAAGTTATTATTTGAAATACACAAGAAGGGTCAAAAACTCAAAACCTTTAACAAAATGTACAATCACTACAATGTAAACAATTCTAATTTCTTCTCAAATTAATTCCCATTTATTTATTTTGATCTTAAAGTGTGCAATCAATCTAACTCTTAAAGTATTTTATAGTATCTTTATAGACTTTTATAGACCCCTATACCCAATTCAATCCAAATATGTAGTTCCCTTCATTCATTTTAGAATTATAGTAATACAAAATTTATTTCAAATATTTTTAGGGATAATTTTTCAAAATTCTTCTACAAAATGTAAAAAATTTTAGTTTTTTTTTTATGGTGATCATACATAATAATTTTTATGTATATATACATTAAATCATTTTTTTATTGTAATTGTTAATAATAATAATCAAATAATGTCCCCTTAAAAAATATTATTGAATTAATTTTTATTTTGTATTTAAGTTAATTTATAAATCTAACAAAAAAAAAATATGTCGATCTTTTCAGTTATTTCGCGATTGACCGATGTATCTTTTTATTTTACATAAAGATACAACATAACATAGATATTTTTTCTTTTATGAATTTAATTTTCAACTATTCAAAAATATTTAATTCTAAATTTAATTCACTTAGAATTGTAAGATAAATTCAAAAGAATCTGATTTTCTTATGGAGTCAATAAAAGATTTTAAAAGTAGTGAACATTTTGTATATTATAATTTTTATTGAAAATAATATTTTTTTGATCAAACTGAAAACGTTTTGATGTTTTTTAATATTTAGTAAACCTTTTCTGTACTTTGTATTTCATTCAATTTTTCATTATACATTAATTTATATTTATTTTTGTCAGTTTATAAAGCAAGAACTTGAATTATTTTATTTTTTAATATGTATTATATAAATAACAAAAAAAAACTTAGAAAAGAAAAATATAAATTTGGCAGTAATTTATAAGTAATATAATTTTGTCACACGGTTCATAATAAATATTTTTTTTATGAATATATATTAAGATATTATTTACCCATTAGAATTGTTAAGTAATGTATTTATTAGTACTGTATTAGCCAGTAAGCGTCTACAGAATGCAGTCCTGGCGAGATTTTAGAAAAATTAGGTCAGTTCTTTAGTTATCCATGTTTCTATCTTAAATTGTTTATGCAAAAACTATGATATAAATAATAAATCATCAAATATATCTTTATCTTGTGAATAATTCTCAAAGAATCCATTTTTATACAATCAGCAACCTTCATTTCCGTACGCCACTGATATTGGCGAAGCAATACAGCAGTACTAAATTATTGAAATTGAATTCCTTTGCTACCTTTAATGGCATGCTTAAATGTTTTAATGATTAATTACAATACTGGTAATGAAGTAATGCATTACATCAAATATAATGAAATTATTGAATTACTTTACTGCATTATAAATACTTCACATTTTTATGGTGAAATACTTTGAAGTATTTTGAAGTACTTTTTACTTCATAAAAATAGTTCTTTTTATGTAATGCAGTAAAATAATTCAAAAACTTCATTAAATTTAGTGTAATCCTAATGCATTACTCCATTAGCAGTATAGTAATAAATAATTACAACATTTACATAATTACTTTTTGGAAAGTATATTTCAGTATATGTTAGCATTACTCGGTAATGAAACTGTATTACATGTTTAATTTTTTTTAAAAAAATTGTCAATCGATTTTAGGTATTCATATATTTCACTCAATTGTAGAAGGCTTCATTAATATTATGACTATAGAAATATAAATTATAATTAGATTACATTACAAAATCAATCGATTCTTACCAACAATTATACAATTCAGCAGTTAATTGTTTAATTTATTAATTGTTTAGACCTACAATTTCTATTTCTAAATCCTCCCACGAAAACTGATAATAATTCTTTGTAAATGACAGAATTTTAGATAAACTTATTAGATTAGTTTAACTGTTATTGTAAATTTGAAAGACGCGCCAAAATATGATATATCATATAATATTTAATGCAATAATATCATTCATTTTGCGATTTTCAAAGTAACATATTAAAAAATAACACAGTAAATTAGAGGGAAAAAACATTGAACTAATTAATTAATTAATTGGCCTTCGACTTAGCAATTTAGAAAGACACATTAAAGATATATATATATATATATTCGCAAAGATATAATTTGCAGGAGAATTATAGAGTAAAGTAAGTAAATTAAAAGTTTTAAGTCAAGTAAGTAATAAATGTAGGGTATGAATTTATTTTATAATAAAAAATATATATCTTTTTATAAATTGAATATTTTTATACAATATCATAAGAATATAATTTTGTATAACTAATTTGAAATCTATAAATTAACAATTTTGAAAACAAAATTTTTCATAAATGATATTAATATAATTTCACTTCGGGTATCACAATACAATAAGGCCAATGGCTGCAGTGATTAGGACTGTCTGTGGTTCACCGTTTTATTCTTCTAAACCTATAACCATACCTAACTTCGGTCATTTTAGGAGATATTTTGTACCAGTACAAGAAATAAAAATCAAAATTAAAATGATTACTTAATTCCATGTAGAAAACAATTATACAAAAATAACTCCAATGATTATACTGTAAAAAAAAATTATGTATTAATGAACCCTTTTTAAAGATTGTGTTAATATTATTATCATTCTTACATCGTAATTTAACTCTACTTACATCGTATGGTGTCTAATTACTGACCGGACGCAAAGATTCACATAGTAAGATATTAGATATTGAATTACAACATTAAATTAATAATACGAATGACTTTTACAAAGAAAACTGAGAATTAAGTTGTTCTATAATTCTGTTTCTACCTATAAAATAACAAGATTTTATAAGTTAATTTTGAAGCACTGATGAGCGGTTTATTAAAGATGAAAAATATTTTAATTGTAAATAAAATTCATAATAATTTCCAAAGCGGATAATTTAAAACTAATTTACTTAAAAATAATCTTCAAATTTCCTGTCAATATTCTGTTAAAATTGCCAAAGTATATGAAGCTTATTAAAATATTCATTTAAATTTAACATATCAGAATCAGATGGAATTTGAATCACAATCAGATAGAATATTATACATTTCGTTGGTTTTGAAGATGAGATTCCAAGAACAAAAGAACTGTCACAGATTAAAGCTATATAAAAAGAAGATTCTAGTTTAGATAGCAGTCTTGTAATTAAAAATTTATGTTACTAATTGAAGATATTTTTATGTTTTTCAAAAAAAAATGTAAAAATTATATTATTATGTTCACTAGAAATAATTTTATACTGAATTTTTTGGTAGTTAATAACGAAATTTATAAAATCTAAAAACCGTTTACATTATTCTATCAAGCATAATTTTCGATTGCGTTTAAATTAAGTATTTAGACAGATATTAGCACTATGTAAATATAGGAGTGGGCTAAATATTCTCCAGAAATAATCAAATAATACAGGGATCCTTTGATTTTAAACACCCAATCTTCTTACATGGTACGCTGTAAAGTTTTAATATTATGCTAATTATAAAAACAATTTACAAGTTTCTCTGTTTGTCTCATCGCAATACTTTTCATAAATTTTGGAATATAATTTTATATTTATGAATTTAAGAAAATAATTAATTATGTAACTTTTTTGAAATAAATTTCAAAGTAATAATTTTATTAATAATATATTTTACAGTAAATTTGTGTTAAAATAATAATACAATTTTTTTTTTTTATTAATTTGATATCCACAAAATTTATTTAAGATTAATATATAGTTAGAGAATATAATTAATCCAAAAAAAAAATTATAGTTTATATTCTTAATATGATTTGTTAATATTAATTATTTTTATTTATTTTTTATGAAAAATATTTTTTTTTTTAAATTTAATTTTAATAAGCCGAGGTTAGTTGAATAATGCAAACAAAATTCTACGAAAGGTTACAGAGTAAATGTTAACATTTAAAATCAATAATTTTTATGTTATTATTAGTTTTTTTTTAGCATATTATTGTAAAATAAAAATTATTTATGAAATTTTTTCGAAATAATACTTTAAAAATATTTAATTCAATTATATAATAAAATGAAATTAAAAATTATTTGTGTAATCGATAATAAAATATATAAAAATGTACACACATAAAAATAGTTATAATGATTTATAAACTTTTTATTTTATAATAATTATTTATGTTATTTTTATTGATAAATCGTTGAACAAACCTAATACGAATTCAATTTTTTTTAATTTGGAAATTTTTAATTATATATAGTACAATAATTTTAAAATTTATTAAATTTTATTTTGACATCTAAATTATATCCAATTATTAATATATAACATTTCTTAAAAATCATTTTATGGAGTAAATAGTCATAGTCATTGTATTAAAAAAAAATTGCATATATTCAAATTAAAATTAATTCAAAAAGATAAATTTCATAATTACGTATATTTTCTGTTGAGAAATTAATTCTTAATTTTAGGTTTAATTTTATACAACATAATTGTATGTTTATTTCATAATTCAAGTTTTTCATTTATATATATATATAAATATATACTGATATCAAGACGAACAAACTAAAGTTAGACACAATTAATGTTTTTATAATGTTGTGAAGATCTAAATTTACAATTTATAAAATTAATAAAAATAAAATTAATAGAAAAATCATTATACAATAACGTAATACGAACAATTATTTGTGCTTTTAAATGAATACTATTTACCATTAATTATACCACTGCATAAATTAAATAATCTGATTTAAAAACAGGCAAATGCAAAACAGAAATTTAAAATTTTATTGAAAAAGAAATAATATCATGAAAAAATATTATAATTCAAGATGAAAGAGTAAAATTAAAATTATAAAAAGCTTAAATTTTAAATATTAATTTGAATATTTCATTTATTTTTTTTTACAAACATTATATTAAGATTTTGGAAAAAAAAATTAGCAAATCTAATTCTCTATATTACCTAAAAATCAGTTCAGCTTTTTTCTTTGTTAGTTTCTTTATATTAAAAATGTTTTTTTTATTATTATTATTATTATTTATTTAACTATTTTTTTTTATTAATTTCTATTTATAATATTTGGATTGGGATTTTATGAATTTATTATATGAAATTTATTTTTAATATAATTTTTACAAATTAATTTTATGCACAAATTTTTATAAAGAATTTGTTAAAAATTTTATTCTTATATATATTATTTATTTTATAATAATTAATACTAAAAGAAATAACAATCTTATTTAATTTTTGCATTTTTTTTATTATTTATAGACGCAGGACATGATTTATTATGTTAAAATTGAGTATAGGCTTTTTGTTTGACTTAAATTATAAATTACATTTTAAATAAATATCTTTTAAATTTTATGAAGGATATAAAATAAATTAATAAATTTCAAATATATTATTTTATGAAACTATTAAAATAATATAAATTTTATGAATTTCATTCTAATGTTTTATAACAACAATACAATTATGTTGTAATAATCATCGCACTTTCCATAAAACTTTACTTTTTGTTTACATAAATTGTTGTTATAATTAATGTGATTGTATAATTTAAAAAAAAATAAGACTCATGATTTCATTCTAAACATTAGAATGAAATTTATAAAATTTAGTCATGCACACTGAAAAGAACACATACATTATTGTACATAAAAATTCAAAAATTAGTGTCGTGAATAAATTATACAATTTAAAATAATTAATTACATAAAAACTTTGTTATTCTCTTAAGAACCATAAAACATCAAAATTGTTAGCATGAGAAATTTGTAATAAATTATAAAAAATTTAATAGATATTTTGTACTTTTTTATTTGGTTATAAAATCATAATTTAATTTGAATCAACAAAGAAATTGGTACAATTTTTTATTTTGTGTCTCAATATAAATTAGGTTAAGATCACAAATTCCAATCGTTGTTGATTTCTTATACAATATTTTTTTTTAACAATAATTTCAAAACTTTAATTTCAAATATATTTTAATTATTATTTATAGAAAGTATAAAAATTGAGTGTGCAATTTTATAAAAGAAAATTAATTGTAAATTAAACAAATATATTTTTACTTATTAGTCATTTTTTGTTGTACACTAATTTTTGTATAATATAGAAGTGTATATAAACACAGAAAATTATAAAATATATTTTTAAAATTTAATTATATAAAAAAATCTTTGTTTCTTTTTTTTTTTTAATTACAAAATTATAAATATTTGTTCGAGAAAAAAATTACATACTTTATATCATATTAAATAAAAAGAAACTATTTGAACAATTGAAAATATTTAAAAAAAAAAATCAAAATCAAATAATAATTTAGGCCTATTCTCAAAGTGGACTTGTATCAGAATCCCGATCTTGTATGGCTGTGATTGACTGTTGTAAGGCATTTGGTGTTAACCATTCCCTAAAATTAATAAATTTTGTAAAACATAAACTTCAATAATTAAATAAAAATATGAAAATTATATATACTTTGGTAAACATCTTTGAAGAAATGGCACACATGAACTAAAATGAGCTAATCGATTTACCCAACTAGGTATTTCTTGGCCACAAAGGATCTATATAAAATAATATTATAATTAAATAAAATTAATTTAGATATATAAAATGTTTACCTGTGCTACAGAACCAGTAAAATGATTACAATTATTATTCATAAGGTGATAACGATCACCACGAAATTGATTACCTAATTCATCAATTATTCGTCGTATTTCTTCATATGTAAAATCTGTACAACCAATTTGTATACTTTGACGGAAACGAAATTGTTCACCTAATTCATCATGATCACGTGGTGTTATCTCAAATACACCAGTAAATGGAAACGGATGTCCACCATATGCGAATTCAGTACCAAATATTTCAATACCAGAATGAAATACACCCAAACCAATTGATGTTGTGTATTCGTTTATCCAATACTAAAATAAATAACACAAATTTAATAAATTCATTTACAATTAGCTTATTTATATTTATTAATAAACAAAAAATGTTACCATATCGTAAACATTTAAAATGACTGGTTCACGATTTCCCATACTGGATGGTAATAGTTCGTCACTTCCACAGTCTTTAGGTACACCGAGGCAACTGGGAAATGGTAAATTACACGGCAAACCGTTCGAAAACATTACACAATATCCAAAAAATAATGATTCACAATAAAATTTTTGGTCTTTTTTTTCAATTCCTTGTGTTGTTGTTCTTTTATAAAGTATTAAATTTAAAATTATATTAATCTGATTTGGCAAATATAATTTTTTTACAAAAAAATATAATTTTTAACAAAAACGTTTTTATTTATTATTAAGAAATTTCTAAGAGTTAAAATAAATAAATTTTAAATATTAATTTAATTTAATTTTATAAATCACTATTATTTATTTGACTAGGGGCACAATTTTATTTTTAATTTATTGAGCAAAAATAAACAAAACCTCTCCATATTAAATTTTAATATGTTCGAATTCAACTCACACCTTATTGCACATTAAATTTATATTTGAATAAACAAAAGAAAATATAATAGAAAATTAATATCAATTGGTAACGTGCGATTTTATAATATTAATAATAAAAAATAATGTTTACAATATAATTTCAACTTTTTTCGATAATTCTCTCTTCTATTTTTGTGAAGAAAATTGGCATTTATTTGACAGTTTTGTATATTAAATAATTGCTGTCAGAGTCAGATACAGATTCAGTTCTACCAACTTATTAAAATTTAAAATTATATACGTATTTATGTATATGCTCTTAATCTCACCTAATCATTTATGGTGAATTATGCCGAATTCATAATACTTGCTACTTCTACGTCACATTGCAAGCTTTCCAACTTTAGTCTCACCGCGTTACTTAGACGCAACAATTCAAACGAGCTTTATGCTTGAGTTACATTGTCGCTTTCATTACGCACTCTAAACGCGTTCGAACGCGGTCTACAAAAAGAGTAGACACAATAGAAATCGTAGATGTGGTAAATATCAACTGTTTGTTTACATTTTTTTGACAGAAAAATATTATTTCTAAATTTAATTTTGTAAATTCTTAAATTCTTGAATTTTAATTAATAAAATACCTTTTGAAATTTTGAATTGAATTGAAATTTTTTTTAATTTTTTTAAAAAATTTCTATATTTTGACACTGCAACGCGCGATGAAAGCGAAAAAATTAAAAGTTGGCCAACTTTTACGTAGGCTACGTTTAGACTGCGTGCATTGTAACTACTCTCATACAACTCCATACATTTCAACTTTATTGTGACAAATGCTACGTCTAAAATGCGCCTAGAAAGCGTCAATTGTAATCGCGGTATTAATGTTGCAGTAGGTAGTGTCAAAATTTTAATAGTGCGTTTGACATATATATTACATATGGATATGTGAAACATTAATTTATAGCTCACACTAAATATTTTTTTTTTTCACCATTTTAATAAATTGTTCTTCAAACAAAGTCATAATACTTTGATAAAAATTTATAAATTTGTTTGACATATTTAATCTTGTCGACGTTCTCAACGTGTTGGAAATTCAAATCCAACTGCTCCCATACATTTTATATTGGTTGAATTTCTGCGTAACTTGCGTTGAGATTGACTATAGGCTGTAACTGGGGTTCAGATTATCTGGGCCTTGAATGCGTTGACTGAAAAGTGAAAACAGATGTGGTGGACTTGACGGACGAACATACGCATACGAATTTTGGATAGAACAAAGTCGACTTAAACAAATATCCGTCGATGAAAGTTTATAAAGTTTATGCCGCAGCATGTGTCCATCGCGTCGATTTGTTTGGACTGTAATATTTTTATAACATTAACTTTGAATTTGTGAATGTTTTCATATATTTTAACTATTTTAAGTATTTTAGATACGAGATAACAGAAACAGTAATTTGTTTTTACAATTAGATACGCCGCCCGCGACTTTATATCGAACACAATATTTTTTATTTTAATTTTCAACTTCAACTTAAATTCACCATTTCCACCAAGTTTCCATATTGACAAAATTACAAATTAATATTTTTATGTACTGGCAACACTAATATATTTCGTTGCTACTTTGCTGCTGGTGTGAAGAAAATTTTATTGGCTTTATATAGTTTTGATTTAATTTTTTTGTAAAATTTAGTTAATATTTAAAATAAAAATAGATTTTTTAATTTTAAATTATAAAACAATCAATGATTTTCATAAAATAAATAAAAAATTAATTAAAAAATGGTTAAGCGTAGAAATCAACCTTTAATTGATTCTGAATCAAGCAGTGAAGAGTCAGGATCAGATTTGGATTCAGTAAGACATTTTTTTAGAAATTATATATATATATACATTTTCAATAATTTTTTTAAAATAGAAAATTATCTTCAATATATTTTTTTAGAATTTATGTTTTGAGAAATTTATAAATAATTTAGATTAATCATAATATTTTCTAT
This sequence comes from Rhamphomyia laevipes, assembly GCA_963920725.1. NCBI lineage: Eukaryota > Metazoa > Arthropoda > Insecta > Diptera > Empididae > Rhamphomyia > Rhamphomyia laevipes. The sequence goes on from OY987259.1 coordinate 15,771,834, forward strand.
TTGACATTTCACAACCATGCTCTTTATTTATAAATTTTTGTTGACAATATGCATATAATGCAAATTTGTATAATTTCTGCATCTGCTTATACTATATATATAATTTTTTTCAATATTATTATGTTTCTGGCTAAAAGAGATATAACAAAATGATTAATATTTATTTTTAATGTGACCTGAATTAATAAAAGCTGAAATTTTCTTAATAATTATTTAGGTTAAGTTTTGTCAGTGTATTAAAAAAATTGTTTTAGTAATTTACGTAATTAGTTTACTCTGCAATTCTAAAAAGAAATCGAAAACTATGTACCGTATATAATTAATTTTATTTTCTAGGAACTTTTATCTTTAACGAAAAAACGTAAAAAACAAGAAAATTATAATTCATCACATTCCATCAGCAATGTAGCAGCAGCATCAAATAATAAAAAATCATCAGATTCAGATTCTGATTGGGCTGGTGGTAAAAATACAGGTGGTGGTGGTGGTGGTGGTGGTAATGGTAGTGGAGTTCCGAAGAAAAAGAAACTAATGAAAAAAGTTAGTAAAAGTTCTTCAGAATCTGAAAATTGGGATGATGATGATGATGACGAACAACCATCTTTTAAAGAACAACAATCACCAAATCCAGATAATCATGAATCAATTATTAATACTACACATGACGAAAGAAACAATACAATTAATCAAATTAAACCAGATATTTCTGTTATTTCTACTGAACAACGAGAGTCTGTAGATTATGAACCCGAAGAAGGTGAAGTTTCTGACAGTGATGACGATGACAGTGATTCATCATCATCTAGTTCAGATTCAGAATTTGATGATGGTTTTGATGAAAATTTAATGGGTAATGATGAAGATCGTTCCCGTTTAAATAGTTTATCTGAGAAAGAACGTGAAACAGAAATTTTTAAACGTATTGAACGTCGCGATGTAATGCGTACTCGATGGGAAATTGAACGTAAATTGAAATTAGCCAGACGTGGTGAGAAAGCTAAAGATCGTGGTGGTAAGAAACCAAAAAAAAAGAAAAAGGATAAAAAGAAAAAAGAAAAGATAAAACCAATTATGATTAGTCCTACACCATCACCAGTTAAACCATTTTCTGGTGTTAAATCACCAATACCACAACCCACACCAATACCATCATCGGTTGATTCACACATGTTTGCACAGCCTAGTGGTATTATTGGAACAGATCTTCAGTCCAGTCCAGATAAAAAAGATTTTGATCAGTTAGGAAGTGGTAATGAGTATTTTGATCCAAAAGAAAGATCAAAAGAACGTAAGAAGAATGTTGAAATGAATAAAACTGATGATAAACGAAGCAGTGCAATGGCTTTGTTGAAAGCGAAACGTGAAGGGAAAGCTAAAAGAGGTAAGTAATATAATTTCAAGAATTATTATACATAATAATTTAAATACGTATTATCCAAGACCAAGAGCAATAACCTTCTTTTTATTTAAAAAAAAAAAAATCATTGTAGAAAAGTAAAATTTGTATTTTGGGACTCGTTATGTTGTGATTGTCAACTTATAATCTCCAGACCTGATGGTAGGTCATCAGGTATGGAAATGAAAATGTAGGCCATTATATTTATATGGAGCATTTCTGCTCTTTTATAAGAGCCTTATGCGTTATGATATCAAATGCCCTGTAGACAATTTTGTTAAAAATATAGAACAAATTATTTTTATAAGTGTATAAGGGTATAACAGGTATCGTTCACCCTTTTTTAGCCGCCCTTCATTCATGAATTGAAAGTAATTAATGTTCTCTAATTGTACATATTAAAAAAAAAAACACGGAAAACCATCCAACCTTTTCTTATCAACCATTTAATTCAGGATCCTGCGGAGAGTTATGTAGTAAAATACAATTGAATATATTTCGAAAAAAATTATTTATCTACAAATTACATATATTTCGAAAGTTTTTATAATTATTCAAGGTATATCGAAATTACACTATACAAATAAAATACTGTAGAATTTTTTTAAAAAAATGATTCCTACGATTAAAAATTATTTAAAACAAAATTTTTAAAAAATTACGAGAAAAATATGAAGCGAAAATATTATTTCAATTTATTCCATCGTTTAAGTAAGTTATACTTTGTCAAAATATAAAAATAAATAAACAGAATGAAATAAACTCAGTAATCGTTTTTTTAATTGATTAAAAAAAAATTAATTGGGGAAATTTGTCAATTTTGTTTATATCAATGATCCACACATCACACAAAGATCAATGAATGAATTAAATTATTATTTGTAATTATTAAAAATATATTATTCTAATTTTCGGATAGTGAAAAAAATAATAATAATAATTTATAATAAAAATTACAATGTTTTTTTTTAAATATTATAGATCAAGAAGAAGAAGCCAAAAGGCAAGCAGAAAAAGAACGCGAAGAAGAAAAAGAAGAATTAGAAGGTGTATCGTCAACGAGTAAATCAGCAGATAAAATTAAAGTATCAGATATATATTCTGATGATTCTGGTAGTAGTGATAGTGAAGAAGAGAAGCCATCAACATCAGAAAAGCCATCAGCTAGTAGTAGTAAATCATCAAGTGAATCTGATGATGATGAAAAAATCGATAAAAAACCAATATTCCTAACAACACGTGAAGAATTAAATAAATTACGTTTGTCACGTCACAAAATGGAACGTTTTGTTAATTTACCAATTTTTGAAAAGACTGTAGTAAATTGTTTTGTTCGTATCAGTATTGGTAATAATAATTCTAAACCAGTTTATCGCGCTGCTGAAATTGTTGGTGTTGTTGAAACAGCAAAAATATATCAATTGGGAAAAACACGTACAAATCGTGGTCTAAAACTTAAACATGGTACACAAGAAAGAGTATTTCGTTTAGAATTTATATCAAATCAAGATTTTACCGAAAGTGAATTTGAAAAATGGCGTGATGTTTGTACAGCTACAAATGTACCAGTGCCAACTGTTCAATTATTAGAACAAAAGTTAATAGATGTTAAAATAGCTATGAATTTTGAATTTAATGATGAAGATGTTGATAAAATAATTGAAGAACGTAATCGTTTCCGTCAGCGACCAACAAATTATGCCATGAAAAAAACATGTTTAATGAAAGAACGTGATGCTGCATTATTACGTGGTGATGATAGTATTGCACGTAATTTAAGTTCACAAATTGAAGAGTTAGAAAGTCGTGCATCTGAATTGGATAAAGCACGTTCAAAAAGTATTAGCTTAATATCATATATAAATGATAGGAATCGTAAACGTAATGTTGAAGAAGCTGAACGTGCTATTTTAGAAGAAGCTAAAGCAAATCGTGGATTAAAAATTGAAGATCCATTTACCCGGCGAACAACACAACCAAGAATGTTTAAAGTTAGTGATAGTAAGAGAACAGAAGAAGTTATTCAACCGATGCAATTACCACCACCACCACCTAGTCGTAGTGGTACGCGTAAAGTAGATGATGATAAAAAACAAAATCCAGATTACAATTTATATTCATTGCATGATTTTGAAATTGATCTTGATGTTCCATTGCCAGGTAAGAAATAATATAATGATAATTTTTTATAAGCAAATTTTAATTTTAATTTTTTTTTTTTTTTTATTTATAAATATTTACAGTTAATTCAGTTAACGTTATACCCAAACCTATATCAAAAGTTAATGATGCCGCACCGAAACGTTCCCTAAATTTAGAAGATTATAAAAAGAAACGGGGACTTATATAGCAACTTTTATTTATCCAGACAATTTTCGAAAATTCTTCGAAAATATTTATATTTAAAAATCTAAAAATATTCTTATATATATTTAAATATAAACAAACATAAATATATGTATTTAAATTACTCATACTTAATTCTTTAAGAAAATTTTTAAAAAAAAAATTATATTATATTAACCCATTATATTTAAAACAAACGCTTCAGTAAGAAATAAGTTATTTTGGCAAAAAAAAAAACATATTTTTAACTATGTTGTAAAAAAAAGTTAAAAAATTACACTTGGAAATTATTGAGCAAAATTTGTTTAATAAAATAAAAAAACTCAGCTAATGATCAAAACTTTAATTTTTAAAACGAATAATCAGTAGCAAAAATTACTCAAGAATGTATAAGAAAATAAAACAAAATCTTAATTTGATATTAAATTAAGTAATAAAAAAATTAAATTATTGTTTCGACCTTGTGTAACATCTAATATAGAATTTTTTAAGTTATTATGAGACAGCATTACGATTTTTAAATAATATGGTTGATTCATGTGGAACGTGTTAATTTTAGAAAGTTAAAAAACTAAATAAAAATTGCAATTTGAAAATGAATATTAATTGCGTGACTTTCATTTAAATCGTTTTCATTTTTAATTGGTACTCACTTCATCGTGGTGTTTTATCAAAGAAAATTTTCTTTGGTTTTACCGATTTTTATTTATATTATAATTATAATTTCATCAGTAAATGCAAGGTCCTTTTTTAGATTCTTCCATGACATTTAAATTTAGAATTTCCAATTAATTAATTAACCGATGAATTGAAAACCAATTGAGAATTTTATCATTTAAAATACGAAATTTTGGAACTTTCAATTACATTAAATATCAAAGCTACAATAAAATAGAAGAGCTTTGATACTGGGCGCTGGTTGCATTGCAATGAATCAGTCAAAATGTCATTGAATCAAATTGAGTATTACGGTTAGGAAATCCCAAAAGTAATACTGGGATCTATAAACTTTACAACCTATTGCTTCGGTAGTTTTAATTCCACTACATGGTTTTAACATTGTTCGACTTGAGCAGCTTGCTTAAACGAGATTGATTTTATGAAATGAGGAACTTTATACATAACTCATGGGAAGTTTTTTCCCCGAAGATCAATTTATGTTTTCTCATTTTAAATTTCTTAAAATTATTTATTTGAAAATCTTATTTTTTTACAATTTTCTTTTTTTTTTTTTAGTTTATGATGTTTAAAGAAAAATAACATTTACAATACTTTCAAAAATCACTTTTTAATTAAGTATTTATTGGTTTTTATGAAAATTAGATAACATTTCTAGAGATGCTTTAAATCATGATTTCAAAGCTTCAGTTTCTTGTTTCATAAAAGAAAGGAGTACTTCTGAACTTTCAATTATCTGAAATATAACTCTTTAATTATTTGAACTAATAAGATTTTATAAAATTATAATTTCTTTCCATTACCTTTATCAATCCTGTTTCAGCATCTGTTATTGCTTTATCGCAAATATTACGTTTTTTATAAATTTGCTCTAAATTTTTTGTTATAATTTCTAAATTAGTATTCTGTTCCTTAATTGTGTCGAGTACCTAAAAAATAAATGTTAGGTAGTTAGTTAAATTAATTTTTAAATTAAAACACCGGAAATTTACATCTTTCTTCTTGATTTCTTCTTCATCCATACGACAGTTGAGATCTTCTCTTTCATTTTTTAAATATTCAATATCTAAAAAAATGATATTTAATTTATTATTTAAAATAAATTTTAAGTTAATTATTTAGAATATTATTTTACATTTTACTAACTCTTGTGTATACGTTTGTAAAACAGCTCCATGTTCAGACATTGTTCGGCGATTTATTTATTTATTTGCTATTTCCTTTATTTTATTTGTTTTCTGTTTTGTTTATTCAATAGCTGATATTGGGTTGTCAAGGTATTAATGTCAAATTTAAAATTTAAAAAATGGGAGATCCAAAACGAAATGTGGTAGCCGCCTGCCTACCGTCAGAGGTTAGTATTTTATTAAGCGTGAAACTATACAACGTTAAATTGAAATAAAATAAAAAGTATGAATGGTAAAAGTTTTTTTTTTATTTTAAAGAATATTCCTATACATTACTGTTTGAACAGTATCTTATTGGTTATTGTTCTACATCAATTCGATGAACCCAATTTATGCATACTTTTTTCACATAAAGCCACATAAAGCATACTTTTTTCACATATATTGACTTCGAGTGCATCAAATGTTCGTGGTTTATCTGCATAAACCAATGACTGGCCATACTCCCACAGAAAATAGTCAATTGATAGGTCCAAAATAAGATTTAAACGAATCATTAAATTTGGTTGGTTCATTTTAAAGGAGTGGGAAATTCGAGACCCCACACACATAGGCCACAAAAAAATGAGCCCGTTGTACACTCCAGTCGAAGGCTGCAACACAGTTACAAATCATTAAATTTACTTTGCAATAAAATCATAGTTTCACGAGCTCTATGACAAGTAGCACAGTCTTGTTGAAACTACATATCAGTCAAACCATTTTCATTAATTCATTCAGGATTGCTCTATATCGAACTCCAATAAAACAATAATGCCTTTACCAACATCATTTTTGAAAAAAATATGATCCTGTGACACCACTAGCATGAAAGGCACACCACACAGTTAATTTTTCTGGGTGTAATCGAACTTCTTCAAATGAATGTGGATTATTTTTATCGCAAATACAGTAATTTTGTTTATTAACGTATCCATTCAACCGATTATATGTATGAATTTCTTTAAGCTCGCTCTCAACGCACTTTCTCTACATGCTGAGAAATTTGTTCACTATCCGCAATGAATTTAGCTAAGCTATACAGATTAATTAATGATTAGCAAGAAGCAATCATCCACTTAGTACAAGAAATAGACATTTTTAGAAATATATTGAAGTTGATAATATATAGTGTGTAGCAAGGAACTAAAATAGATGGCCAAACAGAATACATATTATTCAACTAATTAACAATGGAAATATATTAACTTGAAGTAGTTATTATCACGTCAAAAAATATGCATTAAATATTATACAAAAACAAAAAAACAACATGAATTAGCACTTCATAGTTCTGAAAAAAGAACGTTAGAATTTGTCTGTTGAGTTTTAGATATGAATTAAAATTTCGCATAACATGATGGTGCAATTGTTAAATTAATTGAGAAAGACGAAACATTAACATATACCAGCTAAAGCTGGAAAAACAGTTGTTTGTTATTCTTAAGCATGCAGCTATGCAGAAGCTAAATTGTCAAGAAACAATAATTTTACGTGTACTATGCCATAAAACGGATAAACTATATTTAGTTTCAGCTTAATCTTACTTTTTAATTTATGAATTTATTTATTTTATTATTTATTACTTAAAATGGCAGTTTTAGTGTATATATTTATTTAAACACCAAGTTTTAATTTGGTTTCAATTAAAACCACTATTTTTAAGATATATTAGTTTCCATTATTATTCTTTCAAGTACTGGTTAACTTGAGGGGTGTGGAGAGAATCTTCCTCTATTAATATTAATCGAAAATTATGGTTATCATAATAATTAGGTAATGCAAAATTAACGAATATATTGAAATCAGTTTTTCGATTATTTTCGACTTTGAAAACCCAAAACGGATTTTACTTAAATATGTATAATATATTACCTTATAATGTATGTTATTAAAAGTAAGATTTTTATTAATAAAAATTCAAAAGTAAAAACAATTCATCTGAAATTGAAAGATCGATAACTACAAATAAAAACGGTTTTGTTTTGGGTTCATTATTATTAGTTTAATATCTAAATTATTAATTGTTATAAGTTATGAATATTCATGGTTGCATTTCACATGAATTTTGTTTGGTTTTTTAATTTTTTATTACTTTGTTTTTTAATTTTTATTAATAAAAATAAAATTAAAAATCCGATTTGAAACCATTAAAACCGATTATTATTTTTAGTACCAAAAGTGGTAAGGTTTTCGGTTTTTCGATTAATGAAATCCGTAATGTTGTGGTTAGATGGTATTGGTTAATTTGGTGGTGTAGAAAGTTTGGTGGTGTATAGTAATACATAGTTCAATCCATTTATAAACTATCTTGTATTTTGTATACTCAAATAAAAGATAAAATATTCAATTTAATTTGATTCTGCTCTCGCACTCCTAACTCCTACTAAGCAAAAGCACAAAATTCTGTTTATTTTTTTTTACAAAATAAACAAGTTTTTCTATCATCACATATGAATTTAATAATGCGATATAAAGCTCTTTTTTGCCAGATAAAATTAAAATTCTGATTTGCTAAAATCATGAAAAAACTTAACATCATCTAAAACTTAACCTCCACTTCCACTGATAAAATTAATGACATTTAACTAGAATTATATAAATTTATATTAGTTAGTATATACAAGCAAATTAATGTGACAATATTATTTTACGGGATTCCCAAATCAGATTACGATGATGCATTTTTATTACACTATTATATGTTTATGTGTTACAGTATCTAGATGTGTTTATTTAATAAAAACGAACTTATTCACATTTAAAACAGTTTGTCAAGCCAATAATTTTATCAAAAAATAGTAATATAATATACGTATTTTTGTAATTACAAATATCATTATTATTTTTATTTATATTTACTAACTAGTATATTTATTTCGCTAGTAAATAAACCGCCCTTAAATTTTCTTATCAATAATAATAATCAATAAAATAATATTTCTGATATATGTAGGTACCTATTATTATTATACTAGGTACCGTGCTATCTGCTATGAGACCATAATGTGATAACGCCATAATGGCTTTATTACACAATTAAATGAGTTATAAAGCCGTATAAATAAACTTAATATTTGTATCAATAAACTTAATATTTTTCAAATTTTAAATTTAAAAGGCAATTTAAATAAATCAACTTATTGATTATAAATATATTGTATTTCATTTTTGTACAATCTGTCTGCATATTGGACACAATATTGGATTATTACGTATTGGATACATAACGTTTTTTTATTTTTTCAAAACAATCAAAGCATAATTTATAGAAATGGAAATGCCTAAAAATATATTACTCGTATTATTAATTAAATTTGAATATTTATTATATGCAGGGAAGACCATGCCACAGGCGCGCTGGCTAACCGGGCAGGTCACGGGCTCGCCGAAGACATGTTCGAATCCACAAGCGCAGGAGGAATTCTAATTTTTTTTTAAACATATTGAAATTTATAATAAATAGTGACAACAACAATAATTATTATAATAATAATTATATACTTATATAATCAGAATGAGCATTATGTATAATAATAATCGGTATAAAAATATTTCCTGACATTGTAATAGAAAAGGTGCCATCTATAATTGCGTGGTTAAGAAATTTTTATTACTTTCAAAACGTGACATACCAAACTCTTTTAATATTTCATATTCTTTAAACATATCCATAACATCGTGAAAACTTTTCTTTTAATAAAATTTAAATTAAAAATTTTGAAAAGCAGCAAGCAATTACAGTATGGCTTTATCTCTCAAAATGAAAACTATAAAACTATATGGCTTTTATCACAAAATTGAATGAGAGATAAAGCCGTATGAAAAAAACTCGCGTATATCAAATGTGTGATAAAGCCATTATGGTGTTATCACTAATGGTCTTATAGCACGCTACCGAATTACTACAATATTTGACTTAGAGTAAAATATGCATTTAATAACTTGTATAATTAGTTTCCACCTTGGTAAGAAACTATTATGAAATATACATTTCGTAGAACTATAACTAAAAAAATAAAAGCTTAAAATTTTCATATTATTTCAATCTTAATCGAGAAGTAATACAGTAAGGTTGAGCGCGTGTATAAATAATTTTTAAATTACGTGAAATATTTTTTTTTTTAGAATATAAAAAAACAATTTCAAAAATGATACCAGTAACAGATTATACTTTTGTGCAAAAAATTGAATTTTCTCTTAATGTTATTAATCATATATTAATTAGTTTTGTAACAATATATTTAAGTTGGATGTGTATACGTTTAAGTTTACATAAAACTGCCCTTCATGCCTGGCTGTGTACAATTGGAGTAAAAATTGCATTATTACAAATTTCTTAAATATATTTACAAAATTAATAAATATTAATTTAATATAATTATTTTAGTACAATCTCTTAATGGTAGAAGGAATAATGTGTTATTATTCTGGTAATGTTTTAACATACACTGCAACTAGAAATACTAAAACTACAATACATTGGATTCTAATGTCGCTTGGTGGTACATTAGGTATTGTAGGTGCTATTGTAAAAATTGCTGAAAAGCCTGTACATTTCCAAACTTATCATGGAATAACTGGTAATTATTTACTTTTAATTCTATTTATTCTTATAAAATATAATATTATTTTATTAACACTTTTTAGGATTAGCAGCAACAATTTTATGTTGTCTTAGTTTAATAACTGGCGTTAGTGCATTATTTGCACAAAATTTAAGTAGTTATTGTGGATATATGCCGATTTTAAACAAAGGTATTCATAATTTTCTTGGTTTATCAAGTTTTGTTATTGGTATGGTAGCACAATATTATGGATATGAAACAGGATTTTTTAAAAGAAAAGTTGAACCAGATTTTGCTATAATGATGCAAGTTTTTACTATAATAATTATAATTTTATCTTGTCCTAGTGCAATAAGAACTGTAATTAGTAAACTATTGTACTTCAGATCATATTTATAGTTACATATATTACTAAAAAAAATTGTTTTCTAAATTAGAATTAATAATTTTTAAAATGCCTCTGTATATAAAGTGAACAAATATTTTATATTTTAATAAAGTTTTAATTTATTTGAAGAATTTGTTTGATTATATTCATTATTATAATATTTATCATTTTTCATATTATTATTGCGTTTATATACAATTTTCTTTAATTTAAATTTTTTTTTAATGATTCCACTGTAAAATTTGTAATTTTGTAAAAAATGTCTACTTTTCAATACAACTTTTGTTATAGATTTAATTTTTTATATCCATCTTCGGGCCAACAATCTCATTCCTGTTTACTAGCTGTAAATACAAGGAGTAGTCTATTTTAAAAAATCCTAAAAAACTGTTTAAATATTGAAATAATAAACTAGCTCTTCGTCTAATCAATCTAACTATAGCTTATGAAACCAATCGTTGAGTGGGCAATACGTATTCTATCGTATTGTTTGCTATATCATTCATTGCTCCTAAAATTATCCAGCAATCTTTAAACTTATACAATCATTTTTTAAATTGTAAAAAAAAATAAGATAAATCTCCATTATTTATAAAATTATATTTTCTTGAAAATTTGTGAGTGATTCAACAATAATTGTCTTCGTAAATAGTGTTATCAATTTAAATCATGATCTAAAAAAATTCTAAGATTTTAATTTATGTATACTATGTCTATTTTGTATACTATTGTATTATAGAATTACAAGTAGGTATATTTAATTGTAAAATTGCACGTATTTTCTTATCGTAGTCTTAATGTAAATATAATAATATTTATACAGCAAATCATTTATTTCGCACGTAACGATAATTTACTCTAAACAAATTAATCTTTCAATATATTTTTCAATAACCGCTTGGGATAAGTTTGCATTATTTTGTACAGCTAAACTATAAGCAGTTTCATTATCTTCATTTGTATGCATTAATTCTGGATTAGCACCAAGTATTTCATTACATGTATGTGGATGATTACCAGCCGCAGCATACATTAATGCTGTATTACCAATAATATCCATATGATTTACATTAGCACCGTTTACAAGTAAAATTCTTACAATTTCATGATGTCCACCACTTGCAGCTAATAATAATGGTGATATTAAATCTGATCCTAAAGCATTTACATTTGCACCAGCATTTACTAATAATGTTGATGCTTTAATTTGACCGTAGCTACAAGCCCAATGTAATGGTGTAAATTCATATTCATCTAAAAAATCTATATTCGTTTGTTGTTGGACTTGTTCTTGAGTAATTTCACCTTGAGCGGCACGTTCATGAAAACTAAGTGTTCCTTCACTATCGCAAAATGTCGCTTCAGTATTTCCTCTTTGTAGATTTGTCAATATTAACGGTTTGTAACGTATAAAAGCACTTTTTTCTTTAGCCGTTGAAAAATTATTACATGATAAAATTATATTTGCTCTAAAATATAAATATTTATTGAGTTGGCTGCACGTTTTTTAATAATCATATTTAATTTACATACTTGCTGTCCTCATCAGAATTGGGAGTAGAATTATTTATTGACATAATTTCTTTTATATATTTTTTCTCTTTTATATGTAATTTTACTAAATAAGCATTTAAAAACGTTTAAAATAAATTTCACATTCTAGAGAATTCAAATTTATATAAAATAATATGGTCGATCAGCTGTGTTGTATAATATAATTATATTTACCTATTCTAATCAATATTTTAAGAAGAACTGTAATACCGTCCATGACGAAAACGTCAATAATAAGAAAAGCGACAGTCAAAGCCAAAGCCGTATTGTTTTATTATTTTACGATTCGCGGATCCGAAACGCTGCAATTAAAATAAAAAATATTTTTTATTTTAAATTATTTTTATTTTTTGAAACGAAAAATCTCTTATGCTAACAATTTATAGTCTGTGAACTTTTTCATAAAGTTATTTAACTTAGAAAACCACATAAACTCTTGCGGTTGCTGATGCGGTGTTGGCAAAAAGAGAACTACGCGTTTCTCATTTAATGGCTACAACAATTAATTTGGATTTGGTATCGACGAAAATGAGGTTTACAGAATTTAATATTATTTTTTTAACTAACATTAATATTTTAATTTTAATCCTTATAATAAATAACATAATTATTACACATTATTTAAAAATTTGATAATGTTTCAATTTTTGCTAACATCGAAAATTAATTGAAAAAATACCAAATTATTTTGACACCTCTATTTTTAAAAGTTAATTGGAAAAATGGAATTACGAAACTTGACATAATACACACGAATGTACCACTGGTTATATATTATGTACTGTAGTTTCTACTATGAAAATTGCAAGTATAAAATCTTATAATTAGTATCACCATAGATCAAAAGAATCAGGAATAAAAGTATAGATTTTCATGGCTTACCATAAACTTTTTATATGTTGTGAAGTCAAAGGATCATTACAATTTTGATGTTGCCTAGCTACCCTCCGGAAGAAACTATAAAATAATTCCAATGTTAATTTTTTTTTTCGTGGCTCAATTATGTTTAGATATGTAACACATTGTGAATTCACTATTATGACATTCTCAATATGAAAACTGTATTACCGTGATGTGATGACAGTGCTTTGACATTTTTAATTGACCATCGGAAAAGTCGGAAAAGATTTTTTATTAAATTTATATTTTTTAAGAATTTTTCTTGAAAATGTCGCTTAATATTCCTACTGGCTTAACAACCCATGTTCGACAAGTTTGCAGTTTGTACAAAAGATCTCTTCGAAACCTGGAAGCATGGTATGATCGTAGGTAAGACAAAAATTCACAGTAGTACAGAACTGCTTACATAAGAAGTTATTATAAAATACTGTATTCTGTATAATAAACAAACTTTTTTTCAATCACTCAGAAATATCTATAGATATCGTGCAGTTCTTTTAAGACAACGTTTCGATGTAAATAGAAATATAATAGATATGAGAGTAGCATCCCAATTATTAGCAGATGGTGAAAAAGAATTATTCGAAACACAACATTATCAACCGAAGAAATGTAACGAAATTAATAATAACTATAAATTAATTTTATTTTTATATTTTAAAATTTTAGTTGCTAACAGTGCTGGTGGTTGTGCATTTGAACGAGAAGTTATTCCACCAGATTGGGTTCTAGATTATTGGCATCCTTTAGAAAAAGCTCAGTATCCGGAATATTTTAGCCGAAGAGAAGAACGTAAGAAAGCATTTGTTACTTGGTGGGAGAATAAATACGGTCCACAAGATCCAAATGAACTTCATCATTAAGTAGTGAAAATTAAAGTGTACATTGTAAAATTAAGAAGAAAGTAATAGATACATTTGTTGGTTCGTAGAAAAATGGATTTTCATTTAAATAATATATTGATTTAATATATTTTATATAAATTTCTTAATCTGTCACATTAAATTTAAATGTACCTCGAAAACGATAATTCATATTCAGTTAAATATTACGAAATATTTTAGTTAATGCTAACAATAATGGCTTACTATTTCTCTATAATGTATTTAAATATTTCATATTTTTTTACAGTTTTACAGTTAGTAATTATTATTTGCGACTAATGTAAAAAAAAATAATTTAAATGGCTATTACTTTACTTTGTATAATTTCTTTTATTCGTTCATCTTGCTGTGGGTGGCTGTGATAGAGGATAGAATCTGCAACTGAATATTTTATTAGATGTCAAAGTGTTTATAAACAACACATTTTTATTTATACACAAAACAAAAGATATATTATATTTTATGCAACAGTGATAATCGCTACTAATAAATTGAAAGGTATTGTATTGTTTTACCCGTAAACACTCCACTTTTATTGATCATTATGATCTCTACTCTATTGAAAGTAAATCTAGTAAACCATTGTAAAAGCTTTAAAGTTTAAGGTAACTAAGAAATAAATATTATAATTGCTATATGATAAGAATATTTTTCACTTTTTGACAATATAATATTTATTTCGATTGATTGATGGATGGATCCACACTTTTGTAATTGTTGCTGTCACGCGTGTCATAAAATTTACTCGAAAATTATAATATCCATAACATTAATTTTATGGTGAAAACACCATAAATTATTATTATTATTGCATGGTGAAAACAAAGGAAAGAACAATTTGCTCAAATAAAACAATTTCAATTGTAAAATTTGAAAATATCTTATACGACTCTGATAAATTAAATACCTGTATAAATAATTCTAATATAAAGTTGGTTAATGGAAATTCTAGAGGATTTTTTTCAAAAACTAGAGAAAATTTCAATTGTTTAGTTTCAGACACCGAGGATAATCAAACCGATGAAAATGAATTAGAGAAAAAACCATCAAGATCAAAAAGAAATTATCAACGAGTTAACAATGGTTTTCAATGCAAAATATGTCTGATTATGTATACTGAAATTAAACAAATGGTCAGTCATCAAAAATTACATAAACAATTTAGTACACTTTGTTATATTTGTGGAATTTCAACAAATTCTCATAAGAAACTGGATATACACTTAAAATTTCATAAAACTGCTCAAAATTTTCAAATAGCAGAAAGAAGTAAAAATATCAGAAGATTATTACCTGAAAATAAACCATGCCATATATGTAAAAAGCAATTTATTAGTTATCTCAAATTAATGGAACATATAAATACGCATACAAAAGAGAAACCCTACATTTGTCCATGTGGATCTCGTTTTGGAAATCATTCAAATTTCATAGCTCATTTTAAAAAATATAAATGTCCATCAGAAGGCCGAAATATACCAGATTATGCTCCATTATTTTTATTATATCCATTAAATAAGACCAGAAGCAGTTGTAACAACAAAATAAATTTAAAATTTATTTCAGACGAATCAAAATCATTAATAGATAATACAGAAACAAATACTCATAATTTAAATATTTGTTATTCATCATTTTGTGCAAAATGTTGTGAAGATTTCATAACTAATCGGAAGCTACTTGAACATAATATTTCTGAACACAAAACGCAACAATATAAATGTGAAATATGTGAAATTAAATTTAAATCTGAAAATAGATTTAAAAAACACACCGAATCTATGCACGAAATATGCAAATATGAATGTGTTAAATGTAATTTAATTGTTCAAAATAAAACGGATTATGAAAATCATACATGTGAGAAGAAATTTATCAAATGTGCCTATTGTGCTTTAGAAATTCTATTGAATAATTATAAAAATCATGTCATGAAACATATTTATCGCAAGGATATAAATGATAGTTCTAAAGAACCATAAAGGTAAATTAAAGGAAATACGGTGATGAAAATTCTTTAAAAAAAATAGTATAATTTTATACGAAAGTTGTCTATAATAATTTCTTGTTAATTTATCGGAATAAATAAAAATCTTATGTTTTTCATGACTTATTTTTTTCGTCTACATTATAAAAATGGAAATGAAATTAAAAATATTATGTTTCTCTTATCAATGAAAAATAAATAGAATAAAGAAACAGTTTTTATATATCTTAAGTGTTTACAAAATAAATAAATCTGTACGGGCCTTTTTCGAATTTTTTATATAGAAAGCCGGAAAAAAGGGGTAATATAAAACTAAACTATTTTATAGTTTTGATTTTTAAACAGAATATTCTAACGTCATTGAATTATTCTCATTCTCACCGTGTAAATGCAGCGCTAAACACGGTTGCTGTCAATCTTCTAGTTAACTTACATGAGTGAGAACAAGATATTGAGTACTTTTAATAATGTGACAGTTCGTCAGTTGTTAAAAAAAATAAAATAAAAACATGTAATCTGACGAAATTATAACTTTATGTTTACTCTTCGCTTTCAAATTAAATATTACTGTCTTGTGTTCAATATGATAAGAATGATCTGTTCTTTAAATTTACTATGACGAAAAAGACTACCAGAAAGAAGAAAGTTAGTACACAAGGACAAGGCGGTAATATTTTCATATATATATTACAAAAGAAATACTAATTTGTTTCTATTGTGCTATTATAGATATTACCTTAAATGATTTTGCCAACTCAACATCACAGCGAAATAGGCTTAAAAAAGCACAAAGCCATTCCATAATCCCACCTTCACTGACAATTGAGGATCTGGTACATGAAAGTAATTTGGAAAATGATAATACAAATGACCAACTATCGTCCTCTCCTATGAATAAAGAACAACACAAATTGATAGATTGTGATACAGATCATATATACAATGATTATCATATAGATATTTGGTTTTTGATATCAGAACATATTCGTCCAGAAGACACAGCAACATTTGCATTAATTTGTAAAAAAACTGAAGCTGTTGTTTGTTCAGCAAAATATTGGTCAATGTTATATAGGCGATATTATTCGTTTCATTCAAATTTACCAACACTATTACGTCCAGATCATATGGATAGAATTGGTGGATTACGTGCTAAAGTAATTTCATCGCTTTTTTATACATATCCACCATTTATTCAAAGACTATTAAATCACCAACATCGTAATAATCTATCAAAATTGGAGAGCTTACAATTAGTACAAACCTGGTATAAAAATGTTAAAGAAGGTTTATGGATGTTCTATTATAAATTTTCAAATCGGATAAAAATTCGTAAACCTTTAAAAAATATATTTAACATAACGGATGATGATGATGATGACAACGACCTTTTGGATAATTTAGATAAATTTTTGGTGGAGTATAATAATGTTTTTGAAAATCGTTTCGAAGGTCAACATTTACTAGTGGTAACATCAGATCGATTCATTCCTTTTCCCGATTTCTCTAATCAAAAAGTATCTTTAAGTTTGGTTCGACAACCTCTGTCTAAAGATTTGAGACGTACTGGTTTGGAATTGACATTCAGTAATTATAGGAAAATGAATGTAGCAATTTCTAGTTATGAAATAGTTTTAGATTATAGAATTTGGAATTGGTGGGATCCAGAGTTTTCTCTATATTTTGAATAAAATTTTAATTTATGAAATGTACATAATTATTAAATTTGTATAAAATGAAATAAACAATTCAGTTATTGAAATGTGACTGTGAAATTAAAGTAATTTTAAGTTTATATAAGATAATAGTAAAGACCATCAAAAATTGCTTCCAATAATTTCATATTAAATCTAAAGTGAATATTTATCACCAAATAATTGTATTGACCTATATTTTTGTTTATTGTATTTATAAAATTAGTACAAATTGTACTAATTTAAATGTTAAATGCAATTTAGTAAGTTTTGATTAGGGATTACGGAAGCTCTGCCCATAAATATTTCAACTGTAAACATATTATTTACTTAATTCCCCATCTCCAAAAATATAAAGGTAAATTTGAAGAAAACCTAAAACTTAAACCTAAATTCCTAGATAATCCCAATAAGAAATTATAACCAAAATTCATATTTAACTTGAGATTACGCGTTTACGAACTGCTCTATTTTTGCTAATACACGAGACACTATGTTTTCAAGAAAATCCTTTTCTTTTTCGACAAATTTTATTCAAATGTACCTAAGAACAAGTAAGTAAGAAGCGGTTATATTTCAATTACAACAATAAATTTTGAAATCTTTTTATTAAATTTTCCCTCAGTAACGAAAAACTGAGGTAACATTTTTTTGCCATTTTTGTAACATTTTTTATCACCACTTTTGACAAATACTTTAATTCGAGCAATTTTTGGATAAAGAATAACTCGCTGGGTGTATCGTGTATGTAAGTTTATAGGGTTTGTCGTAATAAATTTTACTTTCAGCTAAATTCAACCAATACAAAATGTATGGGAGCAGTTAAACTCAACGCGAACATTCACAATGCAACGCAAAAATTCGATAATTTTAATTTCCAACCCACGTTCAACACTAAATTTGACAGACATATTTATAAATTTTAATCAAAGTAATAATGTTTTCGTTTGAAGAAAAATTAATTGGAGTGCTGAAAGAAAACAAAATATTATATGGGAAATCTTAATATTATATGGGAAATTTAGAGTTATATAAATTAATATTCATAAGAAAATAAATTTTGAATGCAGTATGAATTGCGTTGAATGAAGTAGAATTTTCACTCTGACTGAATACGACATTAAACTCATTTCTCTGATACAAAAATATTGCTAATGGTTATGGCAACACTGTCTAGTCGTACCCTTTTTTCCGAGATCCGAGATTTTTCGTATATCGTATCTTGAAATTATTTTATTTCACATAATCACATTTCATATTTTCAATTCTTTTTATTTTTAGTAGTAGTTTTAGTTTCGTACGTTAGCTCGCCCGAGTAGGATTGGAATTGGATAATTTATTTGTGAAGATTTGTTTCGCATTTTATTCTATCGTTAAAGAAAAGAAACTACAGTATTGTTGTAATTATTCAAATCGATACAATAATTAATTCTAAGAGTTTCTTATTATATCGTAACTAAAGTTTACATTTCTTTTTACCACAATTTTAATATAATAAGAATATATAAATTGTAAAGTTTAATATATAATTGTGAAAAAAAAAAATCGTGTCTACAACACAATTAAAAAAAATCACCATTTAGAACCTTTTCTTTCTAACCAAAAAAAAAGCGAAGCTGTTTAAGTGATCTTTATTTCCACATAAGGATTATAATAATTTATTGATATAAATAATTTATTTTAAATAAAAAATCTGCAAATATGGTGAGTTTTCAATTAGTAATTATACAAATTTCAAAAATTTCTAAATTTAAATAAGAAAAATTTTAATTATAAATTTTGTGCTAACAAAAAAAAAAGCAGCAAAAGCAATAAAGTTGTTTAAATGTGTGTGTCAACTCATTTTTTTTCATTTTTTTATGTGTGAGGGGTTAGATTTGCATGCAAATTTAGAATTTTGTGTTGTGCAATGGAAAAAAGCAAAATTTTCCTGTGCCGGTTTTTCAATCTTATTGAAAAAAAAACCAATTTAGAAGTGTTAATAATGAACAAAAAATAAATTATGATAAATTTAAAATAATTTGTTAATGACATATTTTCTTAAATTTTGTGTGATTTTTTATGGCTCATTTTAAATAAAATAAAAATCACACCCATTTGCTGAATAACTAATACTTGTACACATTTCTATTTATTCGAACTGTGGCCGAGTGTAAATTGTTTTTGTTTCTCGATTTTTGTGTAGTGTTTGTTTTGTTAGTTTTATTGAGATTTGAGAGAGTGTAGTTAATTTTGTGATTGTGTGAGGATGGATACTTTACTTATTATAAGATCCAGATCCAGTGGAGTGGCCCACTGAATCCATTGCAATGATGGCGGTCATTAACCAAGAAGAATAAAAAGAAATAATTTCAATTATCAACGTCATTGCAAAAATATACGAAATAATTATTTATAATTTCCTATTTTACTTTTTTCGTTTAATTTATAAATAGAGTGATTATGCACCCACACAATCATAATTTATTTCACGCCCTATTCGTCATCCATAAATATATTTATTCTCCAAATAAAAAAAACTGTATGAAATATGCAACGTCAAACAAAAATATCACTGTAAAAAATTAAAATTTATAAAAATTTATTCGATGAGAAAATTTTATTAAAGTATAAATATTTTATAGGGTGATTAAAATAACAACCCTCAAGGCAAACGTGTCATCAAAAATGCATTTTTTTTTTAAAATGTTTATAACAAAATAAAAAATCTGGCAACCTCTAGGTGGAAAATATGTATGTATAGTTTTTTACTTCAGTGTTTCACTCCATCTCCATATAAGGGGATCTTTTATGCAGGCAATCTCTAATAAGAGAAAGCACACATAAACAGGGTCATATATATATACATAATATAAAAAATAGAGGAACTCGACTACTTTACTTAACTAACTAAATACTAAAAACACTCATTTTTTCGTAAGGAGAAAATTGAGTTGAGTATATTTATTATGAATGACGTATGCTAACAAATACACTGTTAAAATATTGTACTGCGCACACAAATATGCCGGTTATCACAAAACCCTCTCACAAATAATTATTTATTTTTTTTTATTTTCTATAATTTTTTTTTGCTTTTAGTTGTGGGCAGACGTATAAATTTTAGTAAAAAACAACAAAATCTCCTTCAGATACACTGTTAAATTAGGGTTGTTTTTCTGATAGTGATGAGTAAAATTTAATTCAAAATCAATTAATGCTAAAGGTGAAAACAGATTTTAAATTTTAGATATTTTCCAATAATTTTTGACTTTTACAAAACAGTTTATTTAGTATTTTCAGCGCTTTAACTTACGGTTAATTTAGATATTTAGAACAGCAAAAATGCAGATTGTCTACAATTGACATTTGTAATAATTTATAATTTAACCTAAGATGATTTTAATCATACATATAATGAAATTTTATAGCGAGCTATTTTACATTATATAAAAATTAATATTTGTAGCTAGATTTCCGTAATTAATCTTTTAAAAATGGAAATACGAATTTCTATTTACTCACATGGTTTTCTTGAATCTAAATCCATAAATTTCGATGTTTAGAGAAACCGTCTGCTGGTAATAAATTCTAGTCTTATGGATGTTGTATTGTTATGGATGCTGTACATTATTTGTAGTCCTTATATTACTAATTGTTTTAATTTGATTTATTATTATTATTAAGTTTTTATTACGGCTAGAGAAAAATCATGTGTGTCAATGTTAACATTTACTGAACGATATGTTGCTATATGGAACTCTCTCTACTTACTCCTTGTAATGTTTATTATTTCATTACTAATTAATAATAGTTTTGTTAAAGTAACAATTACCTACCTACTACAAAAAAAAATAATAATGACATGACATTTTATATTAATCATGATGTTTAAAGTAGAGGTTTCGCTACTAATAAAATTATGAAAATTATATGTACGACTTTAATATCGAATACATACTTTAATTTTGAAGAAATAATTATATACATATTTCAAAGATATTAATGGATTTTTATTCAATATTATATTTGACTAGACTTGTATATATTTATATCCGTTAGCAATTGGCAAGCTTCTATATTTTATTAAATAATAATTTATAAACTGATATTATTATTCACCAATTTTATTTAATATTTTGTTATTTTCAGAATTATAATTTTAGAAGTAGCATTAAAAAATTTCATATCTATGTTGAGCACTTATGTTTTGCATTTTATATAGTTTTTCACATTAGAATTTATTTATATATCTAAAATTCTGAACCTAAAAATATTAATATTTATATTTTTGTTGTTCTACTTTACAAAGATGCAAAATTTGTAGAAAATTATATTTTATCTATTTTTGTTAATTCTTAAAGAAAAGCATTTAAAATTTTGGTACGTATATAATCAAAATAAATTTAAATAAAATATATTGTGGGTCAATAATTTATTTTGATTGCTATAAAAGCTGATAATTTCTCAATATGTTTTTATTATCTTAAAAATTTTATACTTAATAAATAAAAGGTCACACAACAGATTTCGGATTTCCAAAATATATACTTCCAATTTAATGAAATTTGCGGAAACAGAAGAAAGCTACCAAAAGTTTATCCGATTAACTATATAAATTTGTTGTAAAGCCAGTAAATCTGTCATTCCTGATGTTAAACAGCTGTTTTTCGTTAATTTTTGATGAATATTTATTTTGTTATTCCTGAAAAATGGAACACTTTAATTTTTTTTATTTCGATAAATGATAATTAGAATATAAGTAACATAATTTAATTTATAATTTATAAAATTTGCGTTTTAATTTTTTCATAAATTCCTTTTTTTAGAGAGGTTATACCTCATCATGATCAGCTAGTATTAAAAAGTTTCATTATATAAAAAAAATCTTATGTTCTAAAAATAAAATCATAATTTTTAATAATGTAGAGATTTTTTTTAGATATTTCTATAAATATATATTATAGTATATATGTATTATATATTTTGCTTCACTAAATTTTTATTTTAAAATTTTACATCATTTTTTTTGGTATAAATATATATTTTTTTTGTTATGTAGGCAATATAATACTAATGCCATCGCATCCCACACAGAGCACTGGCCTCCACAGTTTAGTTTTTTTTTTTTTTTTAGAATATTTTTATTTTTCTACAATAATTATTGTTGTATTTTGTATTCAAATCATCGGAGGAGAGTTGATGACGACGGCGCAAAATTTTATTCTACCTAACCTTAGATTTTATTTATAATAAAAAAACTATATTTATAATAAACGCGTGGTGTTCATAAAACGAAAAAGAAGAAATTATAATTTTCATGTCACAGAGGAGGGCAATGATATTCTTAACAAAATTATATTAATTAAGTAATTAATTTTTAATTTGTAACTAAACTGATGAGGTATTTTATTAAATTCTTAATAATATACCTATAGGTATATGTATTTAAAATAATGCTTTATTAATATCTTAATATCATAAATTCATATATAAATGTAATAATTTTAGATGCAGTTGAGGAATAGCGAAGAGTTGTGATGGGAACAGAAGCTTGTGCGCAGCCCATATCACATAGTTTTTTTATAGATACAAGTTCCATTATTTAAGAATATTTATTCAACTCCTATATTAATGAAATTTGGCATATAGCTTAATAGTGTCATGTTCTACTATTTGATTACCAGCCAGTAGCTTCTGTGGTTCTCTATAAATATTCCGAATTATATAAAATATGAAATGCATTATTTTTGAAGTTTTAATAGATCGCGAATTTTGTACATGTTATATGTATGGTTGCAACTGGAAATGGTTCTGCAACAGGAAAGTGCGTTTGACCGTTAATCAACTATTCCACCCTGACAGGTGTGTACCCTGTATAATGTCATTTTTGAGTGAAATGGTTCGCAGAACGTGCAACAGACGTAAAACCTTCAGTTAGTTAGTATAGTCCTCTATGTCTTATATTACCTATTTTCACAATAAAATATTATGATAATTTCATTCTTATTACACATAGTTCTTTACAATTTTGCCAAGACCCCAAAACTTCGTTTTTATAATATTTTTGTTTGTTTTGTAAAATTATTTACTAAATATATTCCTTATTTGAGTTAAATTCATATACTTTTATATATTACATATGGTATAATTTTTTACCCTCATCGCCTCATCATAACTAAAGAAACAATACATTTTTCAAAAAATATAAATCAATTTATAAATATAATAATAGCCGAAGTCTTTATAAGTATTTATTTGATTACAATTCCTTTAAAATACATATTACTAATTATTCGTCAACCCTATTTTCACCGAGTACACTATAAAAGATTTTAACAATAAAGTTTTTTTTATATATGTAGGTATAAATAAAAAAAACAAAAGTGGAATATTTTTCGAATTTAAAGTTGGCAGCACATAAATTAATTGTTTTAAAACTATTAAATTTCTTTATTATTATTTATGAATATACGTGGGAGATTTATCCTTAAGAAGATGAATCAATATGAAAAAAAATTATTAAAATTTATTTGCCATCATCATTTTGAATGAATCATAAAAATTACCTTATAATTTAATTTGAATTAACTTTCAACGAAATATGATTGTTAACTTTCAAAATCACAAACATGTTATGACTGACGATCACAAGTCGATATCGAAATATTTTGTAATTCAAAATATAACTTTTAAATATATACATCGTATTTATTGTTGTAACCAGCTGATAATTTTCAGAATTGTACAAATTTTATTAAATTTTTATCATTGAACGCAAACCGAATTACACAACACAGCTGATAATTTTTAATAAAAATTGGTATCAGTTTCAGTCCCCATACTTTTTTTTGCACCAGTTGTTCCATTCGAAACTATGTAGTAATAGTTTTTATTGGTCATATTTCATAAGCTATTTAATAAACATTTTGTTTCCAAACCATGGTTAATTATATCCCATTATAATTTGAAACAAACTCTCCTTTTTTTAATGAAGGTGAAATAATATGCAAGTTCACTGCCAGTTCGAAGATAATTCAGAGTTTACAATAATTTAATTAATTCGCTTATTGAATTCGCAGGGATACGTACAAATAAATCTTCTTTTAAAAATTATCAAATTGGTTTCAGAAAACATAAAAATAACCCAGCAACGAAATCTTAACGAAAAGACTTCTATAGCGATAGCGACATACTAAAAACAAGTGCTATGCTATAAAAAATATGATATATATGTACTATCATTTGATGGCCTATCAACATTTTTTCAGAAATTAGACGCTAAAAAAAAGTCTTTCTAAATTTTAATATTCGTTTATCGCTTTCCATCGCACATATTGATATAATTTTAAGTATCTTGCATTTCATCTGGCAAGTGGTCCGTTTGAGACACGATTTTAAGTTAGTTATATTAGTAAATAGGCATATGACTCCAAATAAAATTATTCACCATTTTTTTTGCTTTTATCATGACCTTGCCAAAATTGTAAATGTTAAAAACTGTGAGGTCAAATTTTGTTTTAATATCATGTATAGTTCGGTAATAAATAATTATAATAACTTATATTAGTCATTAAATCTAAATCTTTACAGCAAAAAAAAAAAAAAAACATATTAGTCATTAAATCTACTACTAACTAGCATGTTATTCACGTGTTTAAAAATATCTATATACATTTATATTTTATATTGTATACCAATGAAATCAAAAAAAAAAGAATTAATTACTTTTAATTTAGTCAGAGCATCTATTCTATTGTGATTCATGTTTAACTCGAATTATTTTATACGAAATAAAATAAATCGTTGTCGATTGGAAAAGTTATTGGTTTATGCAAAGAACTATTATTATTTCCACTCAATTTCGTAATTGTAATCATAAATTTTATGAAATTAAGACAACAATAGTTTTATATATTTGAACTGAGTAGTTTTATGTTACGAGTAGTTTTATTTTAACATCATTGAAGGTCAATTTTGTATATGAATAAAAGAGTAATAATTAAATTTTTTATTTAGTATATATATATATTAGAATGTTGTAGATCAAACAAATACTGGTTACTTAATTATGAAGTGACAACCGGTGAATATATAATTGAGTGTTAGACGATGTTGGGGAAAATAACGAGAGTTCTAATTATTATTTTTTTTAAATCTAAATTCTGTAGCAGCCCACTTTAAGTTATTTCAAAGAAGTTTAACAAGTTTGTCTGGAAAATATTTATAATTATAAAAAAAATTAAAAAACACTTCATTTTAGTGTACGATTTATAAATTTTAATAGAATAAATTATAAAAAAGAAATTGTTCCTTTGTAAATTTACTTATAAAATATATATTATTTGATATTTATTATGCAAAATTTGAATAAATTTGTAAATAAATTTATATATTAACAATATTATCTACCAATTGCATTCTCTGCATCGAACTTATGAAATTATAAGCTCACTGTTTCGAATGAATCAGCAACCATAATGATGCACACCCGCTGGTAATATTTTACGAATGAAATCGTAAATTATCATTGCACTTTGTGGATATACAGTGCAAAATTTGTACCTATCCTGGTTTTTCTTTAGTATTTGTTTGGTAGATTAGAACATATTATCCGTAAAACCAGAAAAACCAGGATAGTGCAATGAAAATTTACGAAAATTTTAAATGTAATTTTTAAGCTAATGTACCATAATGCTATGGTATTTCTAATCTATAGAATACAATCTTTTTTCACAGGTCACAAACTTCTGTAATTATAAAATTTATTAGTAATCTATTACATCCCATATAAAATAAGCAACCTGTACTGACTCTATGTAATATATTAGCAATATACCGGAACTCATTACATTGATAAGAGTAACAAACTGGTTTTTCTTTTCAAATTTATGAAGCTACCATATCGGCTCAGTTTGTAATATTGTACATTTTCTCGCTAATAAACACAAGCGTTAAATAATTTTTTTTTATCAATAAAATTATAACGTTCGTTATCTAAAAACATTCAGTTTAGTATTTTACTTGTGCTGACATTTTTTTTCCTTCTTTATTATATCGTGATTATGCGCAATTCATATTGAAATCTATATACAATCATTTTTTCCGGTATATTCATAAATGCATTTCAGCTATTTAAAACTACAGAAAAAAAACACTGACTATATTAGTAAGTAGGAACCAAAAAACAACCAGCAAATGAATAAGTTAGTA
The DNA here is from genome assembly GCA_963920725.1 of Rhamphomyia laevipes. Taxonomy (NCBI): domain Eukaryota; kingdom Metazoa; phylum Arthropoda; class Insecta; order Diptera; family Empididae; genus Rhamphomyia; species Rhamphomyia laevipes. The sequence continues at coordinate 15,798,587 of OY987259.1, forward strand.
TTATCGTGTTTAAATTTTATATTTCCCCATTTCATATATTTTACTATACAAACAATACAATTTTTTTTTTCAACTAAAAAAGCCGGTAAGTAAAGATTTTTCTAATACAAAGCCGCCACATAAATTAGTAGTATACTAATATCATAACTCTCACTCTCTTTTGAAACGTTTAAACAACAGCATTTTATATCTGTCTATTACAATACAATAGTAATTATCTGAGACTTTTGTTATATGAAAAGTTCTCTGACTATATAATAGCTACTGTAGCTATAAGATACAATGAAAAATTAACCTTCTAAATATATAAAATTTTCCTTTTATATACAATTCCCCTTGAGTGTAAATGAGCACACACTATATTTGGCTAGAAAAATTTTCATACATTTTATTTTATTTTTTTGTATTTTAGCATAATTTTTTGAATGCCAAAGTTAAAGTAGAGCTAAATCGACAAGAGACGAGCCAGTGTACAAACAAATACATATTTTTTTTTATATTTATTTTATTATAGATATAGTATATACAATCTCAGTATCGTGTAGGTACATTTTATGTTGTTAAATGTATATTTATGTTATCTATATATATTTTACCGGTTCATGTTGAGACTTTAAACACCATTCAATGTCCATATATGGTATTGTTGTTGGGTTGTTCAAAAATATTGGTATCTACACTACACTTGTATATATATATATGTATGTAAAAAAAATATTCAAAAAGGGAGATTTTACGCTCAGAAAATATCACTCATAAAATAAATATACTTAATTATATATTTTGTATAAATTAAATTTTGGTTGTGAAAGTATATATTAAAAATAGTTGCTAAATTTTTTTAAATGTAATAATAATTAATTTTTTAATAAAATAAATAAATTAATAAATTTAATGAATAAAATTTTATTAAAAAAAATTATTAACACCTTTTTGTAAAGTTCATGGAACCGCAAAATTTGGTTTTTTGTGTTGTACATATTTTCCGTTTTTAAAGACCATTACGAATTATTTTTTAAATTTATTTAATTCGTAAATAAAATATACTTAAATTTTTACATAAACATGTGTTATTATTGTATTTATGATAATGTTTTTGTATGTAGAATATATTACTACTAAGATATGAGATATGATTAAGAAATTATAATCAATTTATCTTATCAGTAAGATTATTGAGCTTGAATTTTGATCGAAGTTGTTAGTAAAAAATTTGTTTTAAATTTTGAAAATATACTGTAATAAAAATGTTCTATTTTAAACTAAAAAGATTTTTAATATTAGGTAATTATTAACTGATTAATTTAGTTTAAAATTGTTATAAAATATTTATATGTACATACATATAATAATTAGTAATCGAGTGTCTAATCCTAATCAATCTTAGACGCAAGCACCAACTTTGCGTTGCTAAGATGTAGTTTAAGAATGAAAGTGATTATTTTTTTTTGGATCAGCGAAAGCAAACTTAATGAGAGATATTATTCGTACGTCCATTAACAAAATGGAAAAACACAATAAAATAATATCATTAAACTTTAGGCTTAGATTGTTGGGTTTTCTAGAAATGTTGAGAAAAAATTACTATCCACAGTGGATTAAGTTTCGATTTTTCCGTTATCGAAAACAAACTAATGATAGTAATTAGACACAACTGATTAACACTAACATATCGTATAGGAGGGGTTCACAGTTCTGAAAAGAACACTGCTACTTTCCCACAGTGTCTGTCACTTGTCAATTCGATGAAAATTAAAAATAAAACCAATAAAACCTGTTAATAGCAGTAAGTCACAAATCATGTGAAAATCCCTCGTCAAAAGTTAATAAAAATAAAAATTTAATAACTTAATCTAGTATATTATTAATCAAAAGTTACTTTAATGCATGCATATCACTAGTTACAAAATTGTGATTAAATTTACGTGTTAATCTCTAATATGATATCTTTTATAATCCTTTCAAATGTTTTAGTTAGAACATTTATTCTGAAAATGAAAAGTAATTGTTTATTAAACGTTTCTGAAAATTTAAGGGAACTGATTACTTTAAAAAGGAATTACTAATTCGATTCCTATATGAATTTAAGGATTACTTACTGTGCCTAATTTTGTTTTTCTAAAGGGGTCGCATTTTAGCATTTCAATAATATATCAGTCGTTGATCGTATATCAACCAATGAGAATGAGTGTTTATTTCATCAAAATCAGGTTAGGAAATAAATAATATATTTGTCGTTAAGAAATGAATTGATCAAGCACTTAAACCAGAAAATTAATAAATACTTTGGGACGGACTAAATTTGGAATTTAATGAAAACTTAATATTAAATAATAATATATTTTCGAAATATAGTTTTACATTCGAAATTAATGTATAAATAATAAATTTTTCAAATAATTGCAATTGGTCGTTGAATTAATGGGCGACCTTATTACCAAAAATTGAATACAAATTTGAAAAATAGTTTTTGGTTGAATTATTGTTTACGTTATGAATCAATTGGTTTTTAATTAATTGTTATAATTGAAATAATTGGTTTTACATTATTGTAATATCGAAAAGCGTTATAACACAAATATAATTTATGCTAATAGAGTCTTGGAAGTCAATTTTCTGCCATAAATTTAATTTTTAAACGTAACTTCATGAACAAAATAGTAGAATGAGATTAGTTAAATGTGCATAATATAAGGTATTAAATGTTACTTCGGAAGAATCAGAACTGATAGTTTATCATCTCAAAATGTTTGCGATTGATCTTAAAAATAACCAAACATTTCGTAACAGCTGAATTTTTTTCAAAAAAAAAATCATGACCTTTAAAAGAAACCTTTAATCTATTAAGTGTTTTACGTTTTACATAAAATATATTTTAGTATAATGGTGTCACAAAATAAAATTTTCCGTTCAAATATAAAATTATATTTTCTTTCTACTAAATGTTTTTTTTTTTTTAATTTTAAATTTAAAATATATTTTCGAAGTTTGTATATGTACCAAAAAAAAAAAAAAAAAACACAAATTTGGCTTTTTGCCCAAAACTCTAATTATATTTCTTTTATTAATTAAAATTTATTTTTCATCATTTTTGTGTGATTATTATATAAAAATAATCTGACATAACCACAAAAAAAACATAATAAGTCTGGAAGAAAAAACTAAAAATAAATATAAAATATAATATACAACTAAAAAAAATGTTCACATTTCTTATGAAATTTTCAGAATGAAAAATAAACCAACCAACCATAAGTTTTTTCAAAACCGCGTTTTTTTTTATTTAAATATTTTTATATAAATTATTTCTGTTGTTATGCAACCAGTCTATGGGGTAAAAAAAAAAAACTGAACTAAATTCTCATAAATTTTAATGGAAAAACTACTGTTGTTGAAATTGATTTCAATGATAATTTCAAAATTTTGTTTTTAAAAAAATGGAAAGTATACATAAAATAAACTTTCATTTTTTTTTTTCATTTTTATAACTATTTAAAATGTTTCTATTGAATGGATAGACTCTTATTTATTTGTTCATTGGTTTTGCCACCAGAAATAGATTATGTTGCGAATATAATTTTCCTAAATTTATGAAAATTTATGAAATTTAGTGTATAAATTTTAAAATTTCCTGTATAATATAATAATAAAAAGAAAAATCTATGCAATTGTATGCATTTTAGCTAACAGACAGATAGTTTAGCTGTGTAGCAGTATAAGCTATTAGTTTTGGAAGCACATTATTAATAATAAATTTTCAACTTTTGAACAATGCTTCTGTAACTTATTCATATTAAGATTACCTCATTTCGCTGTAATGAGGTGAGTAGATTTTAGGATTTGTTTATAAAATTAATCGATGTATTTATGGGAAATTTAGGTAACAATGGAAATATCCTATTAAGAATTGTTTTCTTAAATAGGCTTATTAAAAATCATCATGTATTGGAACTTTGACATGAAAGAGTAACATTACATTACAAATCACATTTTAAAATTAATTGTTTTCATATGTTCAGTTTCAGCCTAAAGCTGCCCAAACATTACATTGTACAACCAGGTTATCAACCAAATTGTAAATTTTCACTACACACATTTTAATTTCGTTTACAACCAATATTACAACCATTAAAAATGTGTTTATTTGAAAATCAAATAGTTCACTTTATTATTTGAATTAATTAAGGACACATATAATTATTTTTTTCAGTATTGACATAAATTCGAAAAAGAAACATATTTTTTACGGTTGTTATATCAGTTGTAAACCAAATTGAAATTTTTAACTTAATGAACAACTCGATTGACAACTCGTTGAAAACCAGGTTGTATAATGTATGGGCAGCATAACAAATAATACCGACAAATAATTATAATTGACATCTTGTAAAAATTTAATGATAAAAAATGTATTTATTTTTTATGCTTTATTGAAATTGCAAAAATAATATACATCAACGTAATAGCAATGTTGACAGCATAAAAATATGTAATATTCTATACCTTTTAAGAGTAAATTAATTCCAATAAAATTAATAAGAAAAATTATAGATTTTTGGCTTCTGATTATGGATATTTATCGACTAATCACTAATGCATTACTTATTAGCACGCATTTTAGTTAGGAGTAATATTTCCGCCCAGAAAATGACAGTATATATTAAGATGGTAATGGAAAATAATTATAAATTCTAAAACTACTTAAATTAGTTCTGATATAAAATTAAAAAAAAAAGTGCAGTTGTGTTTCACTGTAATGTTTAACTTGTTTAATGATGATATAACTCTGTATGATGCCGATTAATCTACTGGACTTTAACTTTAAGTATAGTTTTACAAATGATATGTGGCGTGCTGTATATTAACTTTAGCCGAATTTTACAAATGTGGAATTATATATCCCAACTTTGAGACTTTAGTATATATACATACATACAATATTACATTTGTTTTAGCGGCCTTTTTGGCGGATAATGAATGACATCGTAGTTTTCAAATTTTATTAAATTTTAAATATTGAAGTCCCCTAAAACTTATTTTTTGCAGTATGTATTAAGTTTTTATGCCAATTTTTAATCAGAATAATAATTTCCTTATCACGTTTCACAATAAATTAAAATAATTTTCAATTCTAGAGAAATTTTCATATTTTTTTTTTTTTTTTGTTTTATTTAAATTATTCTTCTTCCTGTACAAAATGTTTTGAACCTTTTTTCCCTATTCTCAATTTATTCAAAATATATATAAAATCTAAAAATATAATGATAAAAAAAAAATTGTGTACGTTCGTTCGGTGAACTTTTAATTTATATTTTTGTATTATTTGAAATTATATACAATTTTATAAAATTTGTGTGTGCAAAATTTACTTTGAAATTAGTCATTTTATTAACGAATGCGGACGTAAATTTAAAGAAAGAAAGAAAAAAAAGTTAAATCTTTTATTTCAATTTTTATACTATGAAAACGCGCCATATTTAAAAAAAAACTATTCATTTTTTTTTACTAGTATATTTAATAACAAAACAAAATATAATTTTTTTTTTGATAAATAAAATGAATTATTATTGTTTTAGTTAGTGTAAAATAGTGAGTAGACAAAATAAAATATGATTACAAAAAATAATTAAATGTAATTAACAGTTTTATTTCTTATTATATTTGATTAATGGCGGCTGTTCAGTCAGAATATAATAATAAATTTATTTTGTTTCTTTTCTTTCTATTTTAAGTTAAATTAGTACAGTAATTAATTAACACATGGTGTCTTTAAATCATCAATTTTGATATATTTACGGTTTATAGATTTAAAGAACTAAATTGAAAAATTTTGAATCTAAAAAATTACGTCAGTATTTTCTATATTAGAAATCATAAATCCTTCCATTTTATTGAAATATTTTCGGTTGTCTTAAATACTGAAAAATATTCTACAATTAAGGATTACACGCGACCAAATCGATATATTGTGCCTTTATAGCTCGTTTCCCTACCACAACTTGTTGACATAATTTGTTTGAGGATGCCATATTGACCAGTTCTTCTATGATGAGGAAGCCTTTACACAGAAGATGTTGTCTTCTTCCTTCGACTGTTTCACAATAGCAAAGAATGTGTTCTATAGTTTATTTATCATTTAGATAGAGACGACAGGTATCTGGTTCATCTAGACCCATTTTATTGAGGTGGTAGTTCAAAGGACTGCCCTTCTTTTAATGTCTCTTATTATGTACTCCTGATGTATTTTATTATGTCTTCCACTTTTATTTTGTTGTGGTATTATTAGCTTTTTTGAGATTTAGAATTTAGAGTTCTGTATCAGTAGATCTTACCACCTTGTTCGATTCATTTGCTTAAGGTGAGGTTGGAGTATCCTCTTGTTAGAGCTATAAGAATTATACATTATTATAAGTAAATTGGGGTTTTTAGAATTTTTAGGTGTCATCTGATGCACACTATTCTTTTCCTTCTCGATGCGTATCACTCCCTGGACCGCTTCTTTTTAACAATGTAGGAATGTAGCGAATGGAAGTTTATGATCATTTCAATAAATTCCAATAATTGTTTTCCTTTTTTTGTTTTAAAAATATTCAAAAAGGATTCTTCAAAAGGATTTTATATATCAAATAAAATTTCAAAAATGAATGTCAAATAAAATATTTTTTTTAGAAATTAATAAAACTAATTAAATTTTTAGGGAAAAAAAGTGTAAAATAAAATTATTGTTATATTAAAAATTAATTGTATTAACGTTTTAGATAAATGTGTTATGTTTCAAAAAATCAATGATAAAATTTATAAAATTAAGGTAAAAAAGGTTAAAAACAAGTTATGCAAATTTCCACCAGAACTTCTAGATTCTATATTCTAAATCAGTAATTAAAGAAATATATTTTTAAGAAAAGGTTTTGGATAAGCTTCCAAAAATTGTGGTATATTTTATTCATTAATGCATTGTTCCTAATATTAAATTTTACTGTATGGAAATACAGATTCAAAAAATTGATGATTTATTTTCTGTAATTCTTCCAAAATGTGATTATAAGTTAACTATAATAATATTTAAGATTTCTACCGAAACTGAAAATATTGCAATACAATATTATTTTTCGTGTGAATTTACACCAGCTTTTTTAAATAAAAAAATGTATTTATATAAATAAAATTAAATTTAAATATAATTTCTATAATTGAATTATTTCAATTACATAACTTCGTCATTTATACAAAAAGAAACCTTCTATAATTCCTTTTAAAATAATATTGTAATAATTATTATTTACTTGACTTTAATTATGACATTCGTTCGTTTGTGATGCGATTATAAATAAAACATTATTTTTAATTTTGCAATTGATTTGTAGATTGAAATTTGATAGTTTTTCAATATAAAAATTGTGTGGTTACAACAATAATAAAAAAAAATTAACACAAAATTGTCATTTAGAAAGGGTGTAAATTTATCAGAAGAAAAAAATAATATGTTGTGTAGAGGGATTTAAATTTGTGGTGTCATATTTTTTTTATTTCAGGTATTGTAATTGAAATTGTTATTGACTTTTAATATTTATAACCTATAATTAGCAGTAATTTATTTAGTAAAGCCTTATTAAAGCTAATCTATCAATATTAACTCAAGAACTTTGAACATAATTTATATTAATAATAAATTGAAAATATTAAATTTATATATAATTTTTTTTTTTAGGCATCCGGTGTTACTGTATCAGACATCTGTAAGACTACATATGAAGAAATTAAAAAGGACAAGAAACATCGTTATGTGATCTTTTTCATTCGTGATGAAAAACAAATTGATGTTGAAACAGTTGGAGATCGGAATGCTGAATATGATGCATTCTTGGAGGATATCCAAAAATGTGGTCCAGGCGAATGTCGGTAAGAGCAGATTATGATCGATTGTATGATTATTGCAACGATCTTTTAAATTATTATCATTTTAATTTTTTTTTTTTATATTTATAAGTTTACATATAAATTTCGACATTTCATTTTATTATATTTATAATTTATTATCTACCTTTTGTTAATAATTTATTAGTTTTAGTAAGTTAACTCGTTAATATATTTTAAATTTAGATACTATATGAGATTTCTTCTTTGTAAAAATAAGTAGAAAACTTGTGTAAAGCAAAATCATTTCGTTTATCATTTGTGCACATTTTCATATAGCTAACTATTTCTACACATAAACTATATTTCTTTTTTACAGTACATTACTTTAGATGAGTACAGAAGATTGTCAATAATTTAACTTGATTTATTTATTAAATACTGGTTAATATTACAAAAAAAAAAAAATCTTATAAATGATCTTGCAAAAATTACAAACTAAAAACTAGTTTAATTAATAATTTTTTCTAAAATAATTTGTCATAATTGGAAAGCAGTTTATAAGAGAGGCAGTCCAAAAAATAATTTATATTAAGAAAAATGGTTATTTATTTTATATTTTATCTATCATAAAGCAAATTTTTGAAAAGATATGCAAAGAAAATGACTTTGAAACATAATTTAAACGAAACTGGTAAATTTCCTGGTCTATTATCACATCAAGAAGCAATGAGTTGTGATAAATTAATAAAGTAACAATTAAATTTATATTATGTATGGTCTGTTTATATGAAATCTGATGAATTAGTATGAAATATGGAATGATCGATTAGCTAAAAAAAAGTACAATAATTTAAATCAGTATTTCTTAAACTTTTCCGAGACCACACAATATCAATTTCGTTGAAATCACATGGAAAAAGTTAATTAAAATAATTTATATTCATTGAATTGACTGTTAGCTAAAATAATTATGAATACATATTATAAAATACACTTACGAATACAGTATTGAATAATCAAGTGTTTATTGAAAATTTTCATATGTACTAAAGAAATTCTTGTATTTACACTTACATAAAAAGACCAACTCTTTTTAATTACGAAAATAGTATAATGATTCTTAGTTACAAGAAATTGTATTGAATATTTTCGAAATTTAAAATATTTTCATACAATGCTTTAATAATTTATATTAGAATATTTTTCTAATATAAATTATAAACTTTTCTGTTTTTAATTTAATTTATTATTATAAATGTATTCGGCGGTTATTTATTATTATATAAATAAACTAAATTGAAGTTAATCTATTTTTGTAAATCGTGATAAGATAATATTTTGAATTGATAATAATCTTTTAAAAATTTTTTTTATATATATATTTTAAACACTTTAAATAGTCATTGACAAATTATTTATAAATTTCTTTATTATTTTTCAGATATGGCCTCTTTGATTTCGAATATATGCATCAATGTCAAGGTACATCTGAAAGCTCAAAGAAACAGAAACTTTTCCTCATGTCATGGTGCCCAGATACCGCTAAGGTAAGTTTACAAATTCGATAATTAAAATAAAAAAATAATAATTATAATTTATATTTTATTTATTTAAGGTTAAAAAGAAGATGTTGTACTCAAGCTCATTTGATGCCTTGAAGAAATCCTTGGTCGGTGTACAAAAGTATATTCAAGCAACTGATCTTTCAGAAGCAGCCCGAGAAGCTGTTGAAGAAAAACTGCGTGCAACAGATCGTCAATAAGAAAAAAAAAATAATTATATTTTTTTTATTTTATTAATAAATTACCAACCATACATTTACACACATACACACAAAAAGAAAAAAATAAGGATGGGCGGCGAGAAATAAAGGAACGCTAATCAAAATTAAGAACAAAATAATAATAATAAAAAAAAATAATAATAATTTACGAATTTGTAATATTACACAATTACAATGTGTAATTTTACAATTTCTTTATATTGCATATATTTTTTTTTTTATTATATATATATTTTGATTTGCGAATTGAACTACTTTTATACAGCAAACAACAAGATATAAAAAATAAAAACATATTTATAAATTAAATAATAAAGAAAAATATTACAAAACAAACAAACAAACATAAATTATTAACGATTTGCAATTTACATAATAAAAAAGAAAATATAAATAAAGATAACTTTTTTAAGTAACGTAAAACTACAAAATATATAAAACAAATAATATTAATTATAAAAACTAGAAAATTTATTCTTACTCCAAATACGAAACATATGAAAAAAAGAACAATTTATAAAGGTAAATATAGTAAACATTATCGAACCATTTAGTTATTTATCAGCATAAAAATTGGAAAAAAGGGTATTATTTTTAAAAAAAATTCTATAAAAAAATAGTACTTATATTATGAACTTAAATATTATCGCGGTATGCTCAATTTAGTATGCAATTTTACAAAACTTACCAATTAAATTAAATACTCAGAGAAAACACCAAGCCTAACTTAATAGAAGATTTAATTAATTGTAATTTTCTGAAAAATGTAATCATTTTAAAACTTATGTAGAAACATTATAATACATAATTTAAATTGTCCACTAAAAATCAACAATTTATGGTACAAATACATTCGTAAATGTAGATTTTGCTCCGGTTCCTTTATAAATATCAAAACGTCGTTATCTCAGAATTTCCAATCGCAAAAATTAAAACGTATGGACTAGGAACATTGTATTATATTTATTAAGTATTACGGATTCTGTTAAAGTTGAAAATTGCGACTTTCTAGTAATCTGTCGCAGAATTTTGAAAATACTGCGAAGTTTTACTCGTTATTGCCAATAAAACTTACTCACGTAAATATGTTTTTAATAATTTTATTGAAATCGACGCTTAGAAAATAATCCAACTTTTAGGGATATAATTTCAAATATTTTAACTTTTTTTTACCGATCAACGAACAAGGTTTTGGAACGGAAGTTATGTTTTGAAACCGAGAATTGTGTGAAGTAGTTTAACCCCAAATGCCAAAAATGGAAGTTTATTATATGGATTATTTCTGCACACTACTAACAAGAGTTATTAAATAATTTAAAATTAATATAAAAGGCTTTTCACTACAACTTTAATAAAAAGATTCTACACAATATTTCTATTATCGCTACTGGAAGAGCATTTGAGAATATTTTTAAATGTAAATTACAAAATTTTATTTACTTTCATCTATTCACTTCTGGGAAATAATTAAATCTAACTATATAAGTAAATGTAATATCAAAATAAACGAATGGTAAAAGGGTTCAGATAATTGTACAATCCATTATGAAATTTACACAGTTTGGATTTAAATATTGTATATTTTTGTATTATTTTGGTAATTTTTGGAGTAGAATTTAATTCAGTGTTGCCCAGTCAGTTCAAGAAAATCACAGTGATTTTACGCCGGAAATGACGCTTTGACGTAATTCCGAAGAATATAATGAAATGGTGATTTATGATATTTTTTATATTTTTAGATTAGCGTCAAGAAATATAAACGCTACCAAAATTTAAAATTTAACTAAAATATAAAAGAAATGGTTTAGTTCAGTTCGTTCAGATAGATAGGTAAGTTTTACGGTTTTCATAGGAAGGAAAATTATTTTCTTATTTCATTTAAATTCTATAGCTGTTATATTTAACATTCTATATATAAAGATTTAACATAAGAACAGAGTTATCGGTGGTAAACGTTAAGTATCGCAAAAATTGGTTAACATACATGATATTTTTGTAATAATTCAAATTTCATATTAAATGCAAATTGAAGTTTACGTTCGAATTTCCTCTTCCTAAAATTTGTTTTACCTATATGCAAATATATGTGATAATCATAATATAACTTATATATTCTATTCTAATAATAATATCCGTAGCATATTTTTTCCAATCAAGAACAATTAGCATTAAACTATTAAAAATTTAAATAAAAACATCAATAATAATTTCTTTCCGGTTTAAATTTATTATAACATTCATTAATTTCTTTACAACAATATTTATGAATTTAGAAATATATTTTATTATATATTTATAATGATTTACATTTATATAACCAATTGTTTGGGTACAAATTTATTTTCACAATTTTTTATTTTTTGTAATTTTATTAAAGAAATTTTTGATCACTCCAATATGAAGATACATTTTACAATAACTTCGGTTTTTTTAGGGTATTACCTAAAATTATACATATATATATTTTAAAAAAAGTATTTTTTTTAATGAGCATTTCCTAAAGATTAAATACATTAGTAAATGATGTAAATTACGAATATTTAATATACATTTTTTATCTACATTTTTAATTGTGCAAATGAAAAATTACCTTTGTTGGCTATAATATAGTAAATATTTTACATTTTACTATACAAAAGATGAGGATAAATATTTCAGTTGGTTCAGTTTTGAAACCAATATTATAATATTACATAAATGATTATTTAAATTGTTAACTTTCAACTACATGCTTTATAATTTTTTATATAATAATAATCAAACTTTTAACATTTTTTATCAAGTTTATATAAAATAAAACCCAAAAAGATATATTTCTAGTTGTCCCTTTAATTTTCACCATCTTTAATGCGATTCAAGGATTTCTCATTTAAATTTTATTTTATTAACATTCTCAACAAATTTTATATAGGTATCAAAAATGTAATATTGTATAATTTTCGAAACATAAACTACACAGTATATAAATAATATGAATCTGTTAGTTTAAAATTATGTTAGAGGTCTTAGCATTGATTTTTCAAATATCGTAGTAATATGAATATTTATGTAACTTTATAAACAAATTACATACTTTATGATAAAATAAAATATTGATCATTCATTCATTAGATACAGTAAATGTTATGCTGTATGTATAACATTAATTTTAATTATATATTACATAATTAACACATATTTTTTTTATATAGAATAGCTCTACATAGAATAGCTCATTTGTCCACTATTCTCAAATTAGAGTAGTTGCTTGCCAAAATTGCAACTAGAATGCAATTAAAAAAAAGCAAAATTTTGTAAAATTTTACATTAATATTCCCATTATTTAAAACTTGTACTTAAAATTATGATTAAATATTTAAAAAAAAGAAGACTTAATTTAGATTACAAGTATATTATGGAAGTATAAAAATATAAAAGTAATTACAGTAATTAAAGTATAAAAGTAATGAAATTTAAAAATTTGGGTAAGGGCTAAGGGCTAAGGGGTACATAAATTTATAAATAAAAACTTCGTTTAGTTAAAAGGCAAACTTGTAAAATTAGTATGATGAATACGTAGACGAATATAGTTAGTAATCTGGAAATATGTTTCTTAAAAACATAAATAACACAAAAAATCCATTCAATAATAAAATTAAATTATTTTACATTCATTTTCTCTGCTATAATAAAAAAAATAAGGATAAAATAAAAAAAAATATGTATATATATAATTTATTTATAATAATAAAAATCAATATGAATTATATTTTTATTGTATGATTAATAATAATAAACAAGCTTAACTTAAGCTACTAAAATACTCAATTACATTGAAAGTTAACAGAAATACTTAAAACTTCCAAAAAAAAATATATGAGAAATAATTTTTTCTATTTAACATAAACATAAAACTAACACAGGTTTTTTTTTTGTAAATTAAAATTATAAAAGTATTAAAGCATAGATTTGAATACACTACAACCAAAAAAGTAGAAGACAAGTTTTTTTTTTATTATTTTTATAAGAAATGATGATTCTTTTTAGAGTATTTTTGACAAAATGTTAGTTTTTTTTTGTCTAAATGATAATAAAGATAAAAAAATATAAAAATGTACACGGTACCTACAATTAGTTAGGGAAATTTCCTATTATAAATTGAACATCGTTTAAGTGCAAACATTAGGAAATGTGGTTATTAAAATCCTATATTTAATATGTTCACATATTTATTTTAAAAGTATATTTTGATGAGATTAAAAATTAGAGTGAACTTACTGTCCACTAATTTTTGTTCGGTGTTTTTATTTCAATAATTTGTTAGATGAAATCAATTATAATGCAAAATCTATTTATATTAAATTTTCTGTATGTTTATCAGTCCCAATTAAAATAAAATGTTTCGTATTTATTATTTTTTCTATCGGTTTTAAAGAAACAAATAACTGATAAACAGAATGTAAGAGTTTGTTATGATAAAATGAAATTATAATTTTTGTTTAACTTATATATTAATATATTTAAAAGTTACAATGTTTTCGTTTTTATTGAGCCTTGTACAAATTTTTAAAAATACATATTTTGTTAGCCAATAATTCACAAAAATATGATTAGAAATTGAAATTTTTGGAATATTTTCAATTTAATATATCAAAGAATAGAAAATGTCTACATTTCAAAATAGATTTAATTGTTACGGATACTGTGCAATTTGTTTCGGACTGATCTTAATAAAAAATTTAACAAATTAATTTCAACTTTGCTTAAAACATTGACATGTAAACCTTTAGTTAGAGTGTAAACCTAAATTATATTCATAATTTATATTCAATTTAAATAGATAATATTCGAGATTGATTTATTTTTCATAAATTATCATAGAATTTATTTTAAATACTGGCTTTCCAATTTTTATAATTCTTATGACAATTTTGAAATAACATAACATAATTTGAATTCAATAAATTTTTACGATTGAAGTTTCTAATAATCGAAATACAAATTATTTTCTTAATATATAATTGTGATTTTTACAACAGTGTAATATTTTCATCAATTTATAAATTACTTGTCAATAATATATTTTTATAATAGCGCATTTTTTTGTTATCTAATTTTTGTTTTTCTCATTTATAAATTTATAAATTTCTTAATGTTAATATACAATTTTTAATGTTGTTGAATTTGTTTTTTATAGATTCTTCATTTTTATATATTTAACTAATAATGTATTTATTTTTACCTAAAATATCTTAATTATATTGTTCTAAAACAGATTTTATTCAACAATTTTTTACATTTTCTTGCTTTTTTTTATCAAATTTTTGATATTACATAAAATATTTTTTAAAAATATTACACATATTTTTGTTTACATATATTCTTAATATATTTTTATTATAGATGTTTTATTTATTTAATATTTAAAATATTTTTTTTTTTAAATAAATAATATTATTTGTATTATTTTAAATACAACTTTTAAACAAAAATTGCATTTAAAATAAAAGTTTAATTAATAATTAAAAATATTTAATAGTGATATTATAATAATAATAATAATGCTTTTTAAAAAGCGTTTTGTTACTGACATAAAAACAATTATTTATTTTTAATTAGTATAATTTTTAAAATTTAGCAGTTTCCGGATTCTCTAAGTGTTGAAAGTTCTAGTAGTTATTTACAACTTCATTACGAATAGTAATTCTCTTAACACTCGAAATTTCGATACTTAGAAAGGCGTGATAGATCCACTCATAATAATATTTTTTATTGAAATTTCGGAAAATTACTCGAAATCCAAACATTTCCGACGCTTTCAGAATCCTGTTTCTGATGTAGTTATAATATTTAGTATTACATGACATCATATATTTTTGTTTGTTCAAAGTTTTATTAAAAACATGATAAAATTTAATAAATTATTATAGTTTCGGAAACATAGTTAAAATGGCAGCACATATTGTTTGTGGATTTGTTTCATCTGGATACATTTGCATTACAGTTTGTACTTGTTCCTCGGGAAATATACTAGCTAAATGATAATGTAAACGACGACGTTGATCTTGAGCAGCTAATACAGTAGCTGGTGCATGATGTGGCCATAAATTTATATGTGGTTCTGATGATGAAGCTGGTGGAGGACCACTATTCCATGGACGGTATGGATCGGGTGCTGATGCAATACGTGTTACACTCTATAAATATAATTTGTATTACAACAAATAAACAAAATTAATAAAATATTATGAAAATGATTTAAAGATAGAAGAAATGTTAGGTTAGGTTAACTATAGCTGAAATTTAAAAAAAAGCACAAAATGTGTACATATAAAAGGTTAAGTTAAAAAGGCTTTTGAATAAGTAACCAGTCTGTCCGCAACATGAATCCATTATGGTTATGGTCCGTTTGTTGAATTTTATACTCCGTTCTCAAATTCTTAACAAGCTATTTTTTTTTGTAATATAGAAACGGCGTGAAGATAAAGTATCGTAAGAGATTACAAATTAAAATATACTTACTTGGTGTAAATCCCATTGTGTTGCCGGATGATGTGTACGTGGACCACTTAAAGATGGTGCTAATGGTCGATGTGGTGAATGTGATTGACCTGGTGATGATACCATTGCCGGACTAGTTGGTCCACTTAAACCACTATTACCAGTACCAGCTGGTGTTATACAACGTTGTAATTGATATATTCTAGGATCACATCCAGCTGCATTTAATGTTAATTGTCTTCTTAATTTTCTATGCAGATTAACTGATTCATCTACAACATCAGAACCAGGTTGTTGCTGTTGATTTGGTGACCATATTCCAGGATAATTAGTATGCTGTTGTGGTGGTGGTTGTTGCTGGTGTTGTTGTTGCTGCTGTTGTTGTTGGGATTGTGATGCCGATGGTAGTGGACCAACAATTGAATGACCATATGCTTCACGCGAAATATTTTCAATGCTATGTGATTTTGGAAAATATATATGATGTTGTCCGGAATTTAAATTTGAACTAGAATCCAAAATATGACAGCCTGTCTGATCCCATGAGGTTGGGATCGGTGACTGTTGTTGTTGGATTGTTTTAGCAGATAATGACGATGATTGTTGTTGGTGTTGTTGTGTTCCACCGCAATCAGGTGCACCTGATCTTGTACGACATAGTGCTTTACGGGAAAGTCTTTCATTTGTTAATGCCGTTGATTCGGTGGCATTACTTAATGGAACACTTAATGATTTTCCTTGAACGGGTACCCTTATTGAATCAGTTGAAGAATTACGAGCAGATAAATGACGTGCAGCATGTTCGGATAAACGTTCTGTTACAGATTTATGTGGCCCAAGTCCTCTTTCGGGATGATGAAATTTACATTTATTACCATAAGTACATTTTTTACCATAAGGACAAGGTGGAGGTGGATCTCCTTTTCTGCAAAATTATATAAAATATTTTGATTACAATAAAATAATTAATTATTAACTATATATTAACTTACTTAGGTTGAATTCTTAAAAAATTATCTAATGTTGGACCGGATCGACCTAATGGATCATCGGGTGGCATAAAACGATCATTAACAAATGAATACATAAGTACACGTTCTTCAACAACTTTTTTAAATTCTGAACTTTCTTGAACTAAATCTCTGTAGTTATCATTAGAAACAACGATTCCATCATTATCAACTGCCAACTAAAAATGGAAAGAAACAAAATTTATAAAATGTGAACTATTTAAAAAAACAGCTTTGACACTAACCTTTAAAATATATCTATCATCATAACACACCATTCTTTTACCACCAACTAAACGTGATGGTGTAAAAACTAACATTCTTTCTCTTTCTAATTCATTTAAAATATCTTGATCTATAATTGGATTATCTGGACGTGAACTTTCTTTTCTCCATTTCGGTACAAAAACTGTTATATCTTTATGGCCACGATTTTTAAACCAATCAACACATAATTTAATTCCTCGACACGAGAAAACTTCTTTATTGCCATGGCTCATAGCAACATTACTACCATCTATAACAATTGGACGTAATCCATTCAGTTGATGGTTTGGATCATCATTTAAATTACTACTACCTAAAGATTGTAATATTGTTTGTTGTTGTTGTTGCTGTTGTTGTTGTAAATGTGATTCATTACCACCACTACTACCACCAATCCCACTTATATTACCACCACTATGTAAATTTATTGTACCAGTATTCGGATTAGATGATATAATACCACTACCACTATTAGTACTACTGGTCATAGACATTGTTGAACTACTAATTGGTGATAAACATTCAGCTGTTGGTGAATCACATACAAAATCACCTTTATTGTTACCATGCTGTGCACCTAATTTTATTAATTCTGCTAATAGTTCATTTTGTGCTGGATCAGGACCTAAACGTGCTAATGCAGCTTGGACTAGACGTTCTGTGTAACCAAGTTTTAATGCAAATTCAACACGTGTTGTATAACCTGGTGATCTTTCTTGTTGTTGATTTGGTGTTATTGTTCCAATTAAAATAGATGATGGTATTGATTGATTTGTTGTTGTCACATATTCAGCAAATTCTTGACCTAATGTGTCACTTATTGTTCGTGATACTTGTTCATGATCAATTATCATTTGTGATGTTGTATCATAATGTGACAATTGATTTTTTGTAATTTGCTTTTGATATTGTTTTGAATCGCGATTTTGTCGTAATGATTCATCATTATTTTCACAATCAGAATCATAACTAGAATCTTCTGCTTCGTTCAGTGCTAAACTTTCAATGTATTGCTGAAATATATATAAAAAAATAATAATAAAATTAGTAAAATTATATTATCATTGACAATTATTATTGGGTATAAGTTATGATAAAATTAGGTGCTAATTTGTTTTCAAAATAATAATTATTAGATTTCAAATATGTGATGTTAAAAAATGTTATAATTCACCTTCTGAAAGTTAAAATTCTGCTCTGAATTTCAAAAGATAATTAATCAACTACATAAAAGTGTAGAGCTTATTAGACAGTGAGGAAAAAATATGCTGAATTAATTACAGAATCAAGTACAAGTTCACAGTTATTCCTGCTGCGAAACTCACAATACCCGAAGAAATAGCAGAAACAAGTTTTATTGTAAATGGAAGTGGAAGGAAAACAGTTGCTAACGAAATTAGTCAATCACTGTTTCATTTGTAACATGAAGGGTTTCGAAGTATATAATTAGAATTACCCTATTTCTGGCCTAACAGTACGTTCAGAATGACGCTATAAGTGGTGCTAAAGCTGTGATATGCTGGAAGCTTTTTATATGCTAGCAATCTGTTCACATATTTTTAAATGAGTGTGCACAGAGTGGAGCAATACTGTTTGCTAAGCGAAAGCTTATTTTGAAACACAATGCTATTAAATGCTTCTGTACAATTTTTGATGATGGGCATTAAAACTTGGACCAAAGAAATAAATTTAGCACAATCGTCTGCTATTTGATAAAATGAGGTAGGAAATTTCTATAGAATTAAAAAAGAAAAGTAATGTAGATTAAAATATCAAATTCAACACAAAACTAAACATCCGCATAGCTAAAAGCTCTTCTCGGCGCACTTTACGCTTTTTTCATAGTGCGATAAACTACAATTTCCAGCTTAGCATAGCAACAGCTTCACTCTGGAAGTGAACTAACTAATCAGAAAAAACTGCAACTCGATGTTTCTAAAAAAAGTGAATATAGTACAGTGGCTCTTTAATTTTGTTTTGCCTTAAACACCTTGTAGTTCAGATGTTTTTTGTTTCTCATAACATACCGGATATATGATAAATAAATATATAATTAAAAACCTGATTTATTAAAATCCAAATTGAACACATACGAAGTACGAAGATATAATTACAAAAAAAAAAATAGTTTCTCTCTAAGGTTATTGAATTAAATCTTCAACAATTATTTATTTATTCAATATTTCATCCATCAAAATTACATAATAAAAATATATCATTTTCAAGATGAATTTATTACATTCAAATAGTATTAAATCATTTTATAATATAACATAAAAACAAACAAAAAAATAGAAAATTTAATCTTGTCATGCGTTTGTCAATCTGTCATTTTAACATTATTTTTTCAGAAGGTCAGAGTCCCAAATTTCGATAACGGGTTGGGTCATTAAAATACAATATTTACAAAAAAAAATTGTTAACATAATATTAAATTAAATTAGTGATTAATCTTATTATGTATTCAACAGGGATGGTTTGTATATATATATAGCCTCGACAATCCACCTCCACTTTTAAATTTTAATAACTCAAAAGATAAATACGATATTTATGAAAAATTTAATTCTCCTTTCAATTCCATTAATTTCATTATAATCAATATTCGAATTTCGAGGTCTTTTTTCATAAAAAAAAAAATGTTCGTACATCCGTCTCATAAATCAATTTGAATAATTTCATATAGGAAAACTCGATTTTATCAACGCCTCTTTAAAAAAAAAAATCATAATGTTATTTATAGATAAATTTTTTTATTATTCTTTTTTTTGTGCATCTTTATCTAAATAGTTAAAAGCCGCTTCGCTGCTTCGATTAAAAAATAGTAAAAAAAAAAAATTTTATATTCAATTTCAGCAATACAAATTTTAAATTTCAATTATAGAGATTTTTTGATGTTTTTTTACAAGTTACAAATAATACTTTTAAAATCTAGACTTGTCACCTTGTGAACTACCAATAATGTCTTCATTTCAAATCAGGCAATAGCTGAAGTAAGTTTTTAATCCTATAACTCTTTAATTATATTGCTATAACTCTTTAATTATATTTAATAGTTGCAATTTTGATCTTCGAAGCGGTGGAAGAGGAGGAAATCTCGAGGAGGAACCCTCCGAAGACACCACTATTGTAAATAATAAAGACTTTAGCGCAGTTGAAAAAGCACTGGAAGGAGTAAATGGTGGCTTTTAATTCAGTAGTTTAGAGTAAATTCATTAATTTATTTAACAATAAACTAAATTAATTAGAATTTATAGTTAAATCCACGAATACAATAATTAAAACTATATACGAGGAAAAACTACAGCGCAAATAATCATACCGCGCTTGCAATTTGCAATGCAAGACAGCAGTCGGCATCTTCACTGGAAAGAGCTTGATCGGCAAGCATGCGTTATGGCTTGGACTTATCACAAATGATTAAAGCAGAAACTTTGGTGATCCAGAGCTAGCTAAAACCAGGGAATAACTCCTATGCCACAGCCCACCACTCGCTACACGTAGATGTGTCCTTCTAGGAGTTCCTTACTACACAGTTTTGAAAGAAGTCGCAAATTGCATATACCAGAAAACTGTTCAAGTTGCTGGAATTATAAAATCTTGCACCTCAATACTAGTCAGACTTAGTTAGCCATAAAAGTGGACTCAGTGTGGTATATATGAGGCTTTGCTGTGTTGGTCTATATCTATATGAAGCTTATTAATAATGAGACAGATTAAACACATCTCAGCCTGTCTGCAATGCATACTGTCACTAGTATTACATAGTTAGTTTAATGATTTTTAATCCCACTATGAACCTCAGTTTTAATGAAAATTCTATTGTAGTACTACCACCGAATAGATATTGCCCAGTTTAGCAAAGATTTCAAAATTTAATAGCTTTTAATTCAGTACTTTAGAGTAAATAAAGAGAGTAAATTTAAATTTATTGTTAACGTTTAACAATAAACTAAATTAATTAGAATTTACAGTTAAGTGTCAACTCTATTAATAAATTGTCTTGTAAATTGAAATCTAAATCAATGACAAAAAATATCTCTTTAAAACCAGTCTTTTTCTTAAATCCTACAAAAATAACGAAACGAAAGTTTTTGATAAATTTCTAAATCTGTTCAACTGAGTCATAATATTACGTTCAACATAAATTTAAATACAATTTCATCATTGACATATAGATAGCTAAGCTAATAACAAAAAATATTTAAAAAATGTCTGCCATAATTATACTTTGTAAAAATTATTACTTGTTTTCTTTAGATTTAGAATGGTTTCTGTGTTGTTATAAGACGCCACAAAACACGTCACTATTTTAAATAAAGAATGTTTTGATCATTATATTGTATAGATATGTAGAGATTGTCTGAGTAGAAGGGGTTAATGACTCTCAGGGCAAAGCCTGGCAAGGTAATTTCTTAGTTAATTAATTTTAATAGCAATACAGAATAATACAGAATACAGTTTACAGAGTAAACTAGATCACGATGTAAAAATTCATTTCTTTAGCAAAAATTTCAAAAAATCAATGGAAATGTTTCTAGCTGAACACATTTTTTGAATAGTTTAGTTAGCTTTAGTAGTTCCAAGTATGTTTCAATCAGTTTTAGCCATCGGAAAATCTGAGTCCACAAGTTTTTTGTCCGTTTACTGTGGCAAACGCAACCAAAAATACTTTTTAATCAAACGAAGTAGGTATGAGTAAGAGCGTTATTATATTTTTTATTCGGTGTCAAGATTCGTTCATATCATGGGGTTCAAATTGAAAAAAATATAAAATTCTGTGACCAGAGCACTAAGAGGTGTGAGAAATTCGGAAAATAATTTAATAATGCCCACAAAATCTGAACATTTAATGTCGTAGGTTGGAGTCTTTCGAAATTATAAGACATTTTCGCCCTCCCCTTGCTCCTTATCTAAGAGGATATCAAAGTGAAACCGTACTTTAATAGTTATTCCATAAAGTATTGTCAAATTAAACCAAAATATGTCAGCAATCCTAAAGGTGGATTACAAAAGGTATTTGAAGAACCGTACCATGATGGACGACAATATTACTTTCAAATTAACTATTGCCTTAAATATTTATAATTTTAATAGCACCTTAAATCATTTAATTAAAGAATCTTATTATTATTATTAGTTAATTTATGATTAATATTATTATATGTCAAGTTAAAGGTGTGCCAAATAATTGTGTAATTTGATATTTTCTCAGATCAAAGAAACTTCTAGAGAATTGTTGAATATTATGGTGGAAATAACAGGTAGAGGGTAGACTGACTGGCGTATTTTAAATATATTTATAATAAATTTTATATTTGTTTGTTTCAAATAATTAACATATATTTTTTGATTTAATTTATATATTCAATAAATAATCAAACAAACTTGAGCCTATGCAAAATAGTTGCACTAAACTTTTAACTGGTCTTTTGGCTGAAACAGATATAATTTCTTTAAACCAGTGGAGAGGAGTATTGACAAAAAAATATTGCATAAAAATTAAAGAAGAAATATTACTAATTATTTACTCTATCTGACACTGTAAGTGATTTAGATTCAATAAAAAAACTATTCTAGGCTCAATTCACTAATCTTGAAAATTATATAAAAACATAATTAGAAGTAGCTTTAATGAGAATAATCCCAGATTAAACCACAACCACAACTAACCTATAACTAAGGAGAATCCACTTATTTATGATAAATATTACTGTTAAATACTTCAATCAATGCAAGAAATATGATAATATTAGCCCTAATTACCAACAAACCTAAAAAAATTATTAAATAATAATATAGATAACTTTAATACACAACATAATAAATTAATGTAAAATAAAGTAATCAATGAATTTATAAATTATAAGTTATAATAAATAAATATAATATATAAAATTAATTAAAAGAGGCTGATTTAATCAAAAATGGTTCCAGGCCTCTATCTATAAAGAAATAATAATAAAAAAATTGTAGAAATATGGGATTTTCACTAATAACATTTGGGTATAATTGAAAACTTTATCATATATTTAAAAATGATATATTTCTATATTTTACAAACAAAAACAATTAATATTTCTTATTATTTTATATAGTTTCATATTTTTATTTTAATAATTGCATGACCTACTCATAGACCATTCGTCATCATAAAAGCATTATTTTCTTGAACTTGAAATTTGTCTGGAATTTCAATTTTAATTTAATTCTGTCTATAAATAGAAGTGAATAAATATGCCTCCTGACTTATATATTAATTTATATATATTTGAAAAATTTAATAGATGTTCAAATTTAATAACAAATAATTAAAAATAATGAAATATTTAAATTACAGAAATTATTACTCATTCAAAAATTAATTATTTTCGAAAATATATTCAAAATTTTAATAGGATGATTAAATATAAATTTTAATAGAATTACAATATTTGTTAATAAAAATAATTTTTATATTGTACCCAGCAAATTCCCAGCTTAACTTTTTGTCAAATAGAGATTGAATGGAGAACTACTTTTTTGACACATCTAAAAACTTATTTCATTTTTCATTTCGTTAATTCGAAATTTTAAAGAAATATTTCAATAATATCTAATTTTTGTATTGCAAAAGGGAACCCAAATTTCTGTTTCGCAAATGAACAAATTTCTATCTCATAAATATTTCGATTTTATATGGTTTTTAGCGGTGTAACTGATGTCATTAAAAACCATTAAAATATGAATTTTAATAAAACCATTAATTTAATTCTAAAAAGATGTGATAATAATTAATTAAATAATATTATCAGTTTCATTTTCACTTTTTGTGATTCATTCAAGTTTTACATTTCATTCTACTTTTTAATCTCAATTTCAATTTATCAATTCTGAGATATAAAATCTAAGCGGTACATTTCGAATTTCAGTTTGTAAACAATTCAATTTTGATGTGCTAAGTTTAATAACGCTTCGAGTTTAATTATCATACAACAGCGATTCGTAGGTGAGACATTTTTGACTAAAACAAACGAATTAGAAATTACGTTCGCTAAATTTTGATTCAGCTTGTTTAAAAACCTACCTTCTTTTAAGAACTGTCAAAATTAATGATACCAAACAAATATTTTTGCAGACATAATAATTCATAATAACTGAAGTACAAAGTCTCCTTCAAAATTTATATCTTCTAAAACTTGATTTTGGTATATAATCAAAAATTTCTCAAAAATTCCAATTTTCCCATAGAAAATTTTATAATAAAACGAATTTTGTATGTATCATTAAATGAAAATTTTAAAATTTAATTGAAAAAAATGCATTTAATTATTTATTTAATTATATATCCATTAAAATTGATTAACCAACAATAATCTCTAAATGCCACACAACATGAAAATTTGTAATTTAATATTCAAATAGCATTTCAAATAATCGTTTATTTTTATTATGTTACTTCAAATTTAAACATTGATTATTTTATTCACATTTTTCATACAAAAAAAAAAAAATGGAAAAAACCCCGAGAGAAATTTATACGAAACATAAAAAAAATCTAGGCTGATGATGATGGCACAGCATAAATAATTATAGACTGTAGTTCCAGTTAACACTATAATGAAACCGGAATTAATATTTACTCAATACTCTAACCGTACGTCAAATATTAACTTGATATTTATGTATAGTATAAAATTATTACTTTTTTACTATTTATTATAAATATTTATCATAATAATATTTATTATTATTATTAATTAAAATGCCGCAAATTATTTTTATGGTTATTTGTTTTTTTTTTTTGTAATTTATGTTGAGCGTTAAAATATATTTTTAGATTTTTTGTTAATTTAAATTTTTTTTAAGTCTATTAATAGTTTTTATTTGATTTTATAAATGTTGATGGTCATTATTTAATTTATATTTCAGTAGTTAGTAAATTTGGTTTACTTGTAAATGATAATTACGAAGACGGATGTGAACTCTGTTTGATAAGATTTTTTTTGGTATGTCATTTAAAATAAATGTACGGGCGTTTCAGTAGTTACCAAGTTTATACCTGAAAAGTAGCAAAATCTCAGTACATCTGGCGACCGCTGTTTTAATAGGACACTCAATGCTGAGAGTACAAGCTTCAAGTTTCGGTGATCCGAGGAAATATATGTAGAAGATTTGGAACTGATCGAACAATTTTTGTGTCACTGTCCATGTCTATTGCTTTGATTCTTACTAAATGAACGAGTATGAATCTGAAGTTCCAGGTTTGAAACCAATTCACTGTTTCGGTTAAAATAGTTACTGGCAAACCAGCACGTCATATGTAAGATAAAGGGTGCGAGGGGTACAATATATTTCGGTTCTCTTATAAATATAAATCAATCAATCATAAAAACAGTAAAAATGTCATATCAGTATATTCGTGTTTGAGCGCTGACAGAAGAAATTTTCTCAACCATATAATGTTATGATACAGCTACCAAGGATATCGTGACGATAATTCTAGCTTACATAATTTTGATTAAATATTTTTAAATCACAGCATTGAAAATTAAATCTAATTATGTGAAATATTTAATAATTTTAATTGATTTCAAGTAATTACAATACTGTTAAGATAATTGTATAAAAAAAAAAAATCTTTAATTATTTTTACACTATTTTCATCACAGTCTACAAAAAATGAAACATAACAAAAATTTTTATTAAAACGACGCTGCTGTTGCCCTCAAGAAGTATAAAAAAAGTATATAAAACAGGTTTATGACAGTTGAACAGGTTAATTGTTTTAAACAGGTTAAAATTAAATAAATATGAATGATAAAATTACCAAAAAATCTGCAATAACTTCATAAAGTAAAATTTTAAAAAAATTAAGAAATTTTAATAATTTATATATACAATTGGCCTTGTAATATATCAATATTGACCTCGTTATAAGAAATAAAATATCACTAAAATTAAATTAGCGTTTATATTGATTTATTGCTGAAAAAGCTAAAGATATTTAAAGATTTTGTACAAAATTTCAATTACTTTGATCATACCAAGAGGTAAAAGAATTTATAGTAACATTGTTGATGCGCAACAAATTTTTCTGTTGAATATTATCAATTATTCTCCATTTTATTTTTATTTCCTCAAGTATATTCCTCAATATTATTATTATTTTTTTGTGTTCGAAGCCAGTGATGGAAAGACTTTGTTGCCAAATATTACCGACATTTAACTATAGACACTGTAGAGTGTAGAGTATAGAAAGTAATTGAAAAATTTGTAAATAATTACAATATTTTCCAACATTTATGTCGGTAATATTTGCCAACATTTATTCTTAAGGAGGACATTGGACCAATTATCACAAATATTAATTGGTAATCAAATCTGGAGCAGTCGTTTGTATAAATTATAATAGGAATACATTATTAACTTGTCGTGATGGTAATGTTTTAAAAGTAGAAACTGATTAATGTAATTTCTTTAACATAACAAATTTAAAGTTTTAAGAAAAATCAACCAAGATCATGAACTTCTCAAAACTATAAAATAGCAGCATAATTTGGACACATAATGAGCAATGAGAATGAGAAATATGAATTGCTACAAACAGTTTATTATCCATGGAAAAGTTAAAGGAAGAAAAGGAATTGGCCGAAAACAAATGTCATGGTTAAAAAATATTAGGCACCGCACAGGTATATAAGAGCTATTATAGAACCGATTGACACAACTATAGAATGTGAAGAATACATACGATAGCGAATAGCAAAAAAAAAAGAAGAACAATATAAAAAAAATACTTTTGAGTACCAACCCTGGCGCTTCTTTCAAATATTTCCAATATTTGAATGAAAAATAAATAATTAAATTCCATATTTAAGGCAATTTTGATGAGTGTTGATTTTTACGTCATTTATTTATATACGTTATTGAAAAATAATATGATTGTGTATATTTTTTAACTATATCAAGTTTTGAGATGTTAATAATTGTGAACAACATCCGTGTTTGCTAAAATTAGTTGAATTGGAATTTTTAGTTAATGTTATTTTAAATATTTTTGTTAAAATATTCTTTTTTTTGTGAAAATAAGAATAAATTTATGTAAATTTATGAAATTATTTGTACCTATTCAAATATTTCGTATTGGAAAGATATTCGATAATATTTAAAACTGGCAATCAAGAACGTAAATGGAGGACGAATGGTCTAGATAGGATATAATTTTATGCAATTTGATTTTAAGGATTTTTTTAATTCTCCATGCAACAAAATTTTGTCAACTAAACCTATGACACAAAGCCCATTAATATTAGGAATACAAGTCCTGAAACATCAGATTAGAACAAATAATAAGCAAATTTAATGTATGTGCATACTAAACCCCTATGTGGTCAAAGTTAACGAAGAAGTTGATAAAGCATCAAAATTAGCCTCAAACGAAAACATCAAAATAGCAAGAGAAAATAGAAAACAACAATAATTTATTAATTATCAAAGAGAACGCAGAGCTTTGCGACACATCCAATTATCACAATAAGAGATTGGAGGTAGTCCTCATGTTATGAGACGTCGCACAGGACATATACTAGAATAATTTATTATAATAAAAGAAAATATCGTAAGCTGTGAAACATGCCGAAACACTAACAGTGGAACATATATAGTACCAAAATGTGAAAAATACAGAAATGTAAGAAATAAACTAGGATTAAAAACACATATCAAGGAAATCTAACGTAACAATATAATAGAACTTGATAAACTATATAAATTTGTAGTACAATCTAACCTAATTAATAAAATCTAACAACAAATATAAATCTTAAGAGAGGCTTCAACAAATACAAATAAGATCAATTTTAAATTGTAAATAATAAACTTCTAAAAATTATAAATTTATTATATATAGAGTTATTAAGACTTTAAATATCCATTATTTATTTTCAATATTTTCTAAGATTTATAATATAAATTTTCCACTAATACGTTACAAGTGAATAATATGATAAGTAGAGGTTATCCCACACAGTCTTCAAAATATTTTTGAACCCACATTTAATTTATAATTATATACACTACATATACATAATTAATAATATATATAATTAAAGAATTTTATTGTAATATAGAATTATTAACAGTATTATCTTAGCTATATACAATTTCCTAAGAATCACCAATTATTTGCCAGCAAATTGCTGTAAAATCTATCAATTAATAATAATTATTACTTTATATTTAAAATTAAATTTGATGACACAAAATCATATTTATAAAATTTTAAAAGTTTATACTGTCTGCAAATATATTTTCAAAAAATTCCTATTATAAATTATAAAATAAAATGAAATATCAAAAGAATTAAGTGAGTAACCTGATTTTTGATATCATAAAATTCTTAACCAAAAAGTAAAAACAAAAATTATTGATTTTCAAGATATGAAGGAATGTATTTTTACAAAAAAATTCTTCAATATTTTTTTTTTTCATTTAAAATTAAGGAATGTTGTGATTTTTTACACATTTTTTATAGAAATTGATGAATCAATCAACGTAATTATTAATAATCAATAAGCAAAACTCCAACAAACAGAAAGAAAACAAGATGAACAATAATAAATTATGTAAATTAATAAATTTTTGTTATTTATCCGATTTAGAATCAGACATAATTGTTTTTGTTTGTTAATATTGTTGGCATTATCCAAAAATACGTAAATTAAAAAGTTTAATGTAATTACTAAATTTTATCTTAAACGATAGATGGCGCTAAGGATTTTACAATACGAATAGTTAAATAGGAGAAAATTTCGAAGAAAAAAAATCAATTTAATTGTTTTATAAAATTTGTGGAACGATCAATAACCCGAAAGCAATTACGAATGAAAATGCGTGATTTTGTATAATTTATTAATTATATTAATTTATTATATATATAATTTATTAATTCGTATTTATTAACGTATTAATTCATTTATTATTATTATATTATAGATTAGTGAGTGGAACGATAAGTGTCCGAATTTGTGATGGGATTTTAACTTGTAGCGAATTCCATGAATGTATATAAATTACAGCTTTTCGGCATTTTGAATATGTTACATAATTATATCATTTTATCTTAGCTAATTAAACAATATTGCTCAGTAAAATTTATAATATCTCATACTTTTAATCAAAAGGTTCATGATATTGTCTAATACAAAATTCAGCTTCAACGCAACGCAAAGCAGTGCAATCATTTTCATAACTTTGCATGATTTTAAATTGTGATCGGATTGTTCTCATACATTGTAATTTGTCTTGAGTTGCTTTTCGTTATCTTGAGGTTACATTCCGAATCCTACATTAAAATACCATTACTTTTGATTAAAAATGAAAAAAAAAAAAACAATTTTAATATTTAATTCAGAGTATTAAGAATGAAATGAAGACATCTTCAAAACAAAAGCAATAATTTTTTTTTGATAATATTGGAGAGAAAAATATTCCATAAAAATTTCGGTCAGTTTAGTAAATATAAATATGAGATACGATTCAATTAAGAAATTTTAAATTTGGTAGATAGTGAATATATTGTAGGGCTTGACAAATCCCAGAGGTTTCGATGGCTAGGATATTTAGCCAGAATACTAGCCATAAGAGCTCATAAGTGAAAATGATGATGATGTCGATATTTTTTAATGAAAATTAAAGTATTCTTATTAAATAACCCTAACCGTCCCCTCTTATATACGATTTCTGCTAAAGCGATACTTTCAAATGTTAAACATGTGTTTGAATATTTAATACTAGTTTGTTTCCTGCTGGCTGATCAAATTTAAAGCTCTTTATAAATAATTACAAATAATCTTGCTACATAAAAAAAATGTATTAATATAAATTAAAAATATACTATAATTCTAAATGACAATATAGTTTTAACTATTCCAATATATCGAAACATAAAATATCCATATCGAAAATATATAAAGAATACGAAATTTTTGTAAAATTAATGTCGGACTATAAATATTGTAAAATTGGTCAATTCTTATTCTAATTCTATCATTTATGAGGAGACTCTCAATCTTTTACAAATATTTAATTTTCCGACTTTTTGAATTTCGGAATTATTTATCATACACAATTTCATTTTTGATTAACATTTTCATTCCAAAACCATTAAAATATATTGGTATTTATTTTATGCAAAATCATTGTATGATTTTAATTAAAAATTCTCTTAACCTACATAAAATTTGATTTAATAATAAATGATTTAATTCTTGTACATAAATTTTTATACAGAAATATATTTTTTTTATGTAATGATACCAAATTTAAGGCTGACATAATTGCATGATTAAAATCAAATTAATAAATATTTGTGACAGTGCCATAACACCAGCAAGTTTTAAAATCAATAATTCGTTTTTAAGTAATAGTTTACCATATAAAATAAAATTTATTGGTTAAATTTTAAATTTTTTTTTGCCAATGATTTGCATTATTTAGTTTTATATTATATTATTATTTTCGTTCTTTCCCCCTTAAATTTGTAATGTTAAAAATAAATAAATAAATTATTAATTATTAATATTTATATATAAATACCGTATATATATTTTTTCAAATCGAAATAATTATTTTTATAAATTTTAATTAACATTTATTGTAATTCTAATACATAGTAAGAGTGCGATTTTTATTTTATTTTTTTTGCAATGCACATTATATGATTTTTATATCCGGGATCAAAACCAATGTCATTATAAATATTTTTTGGCTAGTATATAATTTTTTTTAAAAAAAAGCATAGATAATTGAGTTAGGGTGGATAAGGTGCTTAAAATTTACAGTCGGTAATTATTAATTATCAATAATTGTCGATATAGGTGAGTTATTTTAGGGTATCGGATGGAATTCAATGTAAGCTACAGAAATTGCAACATTGAACATACAAAAATCAATGTATTTATTAATCTCCAAAGTGTGGCTAACATAAAGAATAATCGAAGCTGAGATTAAGTTTAAAAAAATGTTTAAAGATGTTACAAGTATGTATTCTTTTTTTTTGTTGGTGGCATTGTAGTGTGCAGGAGAAGTAACTTTTAATACATGTGTAGATAATAGTCTATTGCCTACTTCATAGTTTACGCGTACACCATGTTCAATATTTATAGGTTTCTCTAAAATTGTTTATTAATATAGTTTTATTTTGCTTATAGCATTTAATTTTATGTTTATTAATCATTCTAAAGCAAAACAAAACTTCACTTGCTGATGGACATACAATAAACTATTAATTTACGTTTGACAGATCTCATAAAGACGATTTTATCTATACATCATACTCGACTGTGTCTAACCACATTTCTTTGCCTACTCTAAAATGTAAACAATGAAATTCTACGGGTATATATTAACAACACTGGCCAAAAATATGTTACATTAAAAACAGAAATCATAATAATTATAAATTTAGGCACATATAAAACTGTCAAAAATAATTATTTTAAAAGTATATTTTTATTTGGCAATACAATATTTCCCCATTTTTATGTTTAGCACCGATGCATACACCGAAATTAGCTGAGGTTTTTCCCAGCTGAATTTTGAAATTTCATACCAGTTTCAAGACGACAATTATATTTTGGAAAGGCTTCTGAATAAATCAATTCATGTTTAGATAAAAAAAACTAATTTAAGTTTATTACAGATATGTATTACGGTAATGATTCAGATATTGGCCTTAAAATGTAATGCCACACAAAAGCAAAACTTTAGTAAAATGAAAATTTGTTGTTCTTTTCGCAAGTATTATAATTTTCATAAGAATTATGTATCGATAACTCCGTTTATGTAAAATATGCAATGTAAAAGGAAATCAATCTGTAATTTTCTAATAACAATTTTTCTAAATGGTTTTGGAAGTAAATTCAATTTATTTGCAGGAAATTGAATAATTGTAAAAAATAAATATTTATATTTCTTTTCTTTGGATTATAATCATAAAATTTTTTATTACCATAATAAATATTTATTTAAATTTTTAATTAATGCTTTGATGCATTTTAGCTATAAAATATTTTTAATTTAATTTTTTTTTATTAATTATTTCTATTGAAGATATTCTTTTTACGGCAATAAAATTAATTATAATTTTCTTTATGTTATACTATTAATTTTTCCTTAAATACATTTTGTTTCAATTTACACGAATGAATGTAAAACAATAATTGAAAATTGATTAATTTTTGAATGATTTTTTTTAAATTTACAATAAGATATTTTCGGAAATTTTTTGAAGAAAACTGGTTTTGGTGATTTTACATTAATTTGGTGGAATATTTTTGTTTTAATATGATTATAAAATATATAAAATTTTTGGAAAGATTTTCTAGGTTCAGAATAATATAATGTTGTGAAACTTGTTATAATTGTAGTTATTAAACAGACTACTACTACAAAGTATTTGTGGTGCTGAAAACATATTGTAGCAGTACATTAGTATCGACGTGACGAATCGAAGCTGTACATAATATTAACTATAGACTTTAATACTGTCGGGACGTAGTACGGAGCAGTACATAATAACACATGGTACTTCAACGCAACGAAAACCAGCGCAGTAACGCTGAAGATACTCTGACCGTTTCTGGTGTATCAAAAAGAAAAAAAAAAAATGTCAAAAGAAAAATTGTTTATAACATTTTTCAAAGCGGCACAATTAAAACGTGGCTTAACACCGTAGTAGCTAGTCTCAAAAGTTTCAATAATGCGTTTGACATATATAAAACATCTGTGAAATATCAATTTATTGCTCAGACTAAATTTATTGTGTAATATTTTGTTTTCTTTCACTATTTCATTTAATTTTCTTCAAACGAAGACATTATTACTTGATAAAATTTTATAAATTTGTCTGTCAAATTTAGTCCTGTCAAATTTAGTTGTCAATATTCTCAATGTGCGTTGGAAATTCAAAATTCTGCGTTGTGTTGTGAATGTTTGCGTTGAGTTTAACTGCTCCCATTCATTTTATATTGGTTGCAAGTTAAACCGCGTCGCGTCTGCGTTGCTTGCCTTGAGACTAACTGGGCTATCAGTTCACATCACATATTCAGTTCACTATTAGTGTACTGGGATGTAAACCAATTTAAATCAATAAACAGAATATATTAATAAGTTTTGAACAGTTAACTAAAGAATATTTGTTGATTTTAATATAATATGTTGAAAAATAACAAAAAACATAAATTTCTTGGATTAAATTCAACAAAAAAAAAAAAAAAAAAATCCCCTAAAAACCATCAAATAAATAACAAATTCTAGTTTTGAAATACTATATTTTACACATACCTGTTTCTCATTTGAATCACAATTTGTAATAAGCATTTTTTTAATATTTCTTATATAAAATATAAATCAATCAATTTTTTTTATAGTTGTTATTAGAAGCTAATCCAATCCAATAAAAAAATTCTATAAAATTTTGTTATTTTTGGGTTAATTATTATTGTCGTAATCCATAAATTGTATCCCAAATAGATTTTTTTTTTAAAATATTCTTTATTGACGTCAGAGCGGAAGTAGAATGAAATACAATTTATATAATTTTTTTTAATTATCGGTTTAAATAAATTTATTTATTCTTATATTAAAAATTAATCTTCTATATGTTAAACAGATTTCGTAATTTTGAATTCCCAGAAGGTAAAATTCAATCACAGATAATTTAATTTTTTTTTATTTTTTTAATTATTTTTTATTAATAATCTTTCTTTATTGATATTATATTTATTTTATTAAATTAAAATTGTAATAAATATATTTTTCATTAACATGTAAACACCATAAATGACAAGGAACACGCACTTTTACTTTCACTGAACAAAAAGTATATATAAAATTAAATAAAAAAACTATAAAAAAAAAATATTTTATATACAATATAAATTTTATGGCGAATTATTTAATAAAATTATATAAAAAATAAATTAATTCTTTGATTTTCTAATACAAAAATTAATTAATTATATATTAAAAAACAAATAGGCACATAAAAATTTTAAATTATTTTAAATATTATAAAACAAACAAATAATAATAATAAATAAAACAAAAAAAAAAAAGAATTAATTTTTATATTGATTAGTTACAAAAAAAAAAAAAAAATGAAATTTGTCCGTTAAATTTGCTGTTTGAATGTTAAATATCGACTGAATATCATAAATTTAATGTATATGTTAACCACCGTTAATAAAACTGCATTAAGTATACTACACACAACAAAACGACAGCAGCGCAGCATACCGACAGATCGCGCATTTAACATAAAAGACGTGTTTTTTTAGTCTGGGGGCGACTTCTTGACTATGTTATGACGCAAATGGATACAAAAAAGTAAATATTGTTGCGCTGTCGCTTTAACAAATTCGTTAACTCTTTTGGCTGTGATTTTACATGGTGTGTAGCTAAAATATTTTTTTTTTAATTTTTGTATTTCATTTTGTGAACTGATAAAAATTATTTTTTATTCTTTTCTGTCATTTTGCCACTTGAAACAGATTTCTCCAAAAATGAAAAATGAAAAAAAAAAAAAAAAAAACGCTAACAAAATAACAATAATACAGAGTTTACGACAGATTAATCTTTTGCTGGCTACTTCAAAAAAGATTGTTTTTGTATATAAAGTGAAAACTGGTCTACACAGATGTACGTCATCAATTGGGTTTTTTTTTATTAATTTAAAAATATTGAAAAAATTTATATACATTATAAAAAATATTATTTGAAAAACTTCCAACGACATAATTTCGACACCGTAACATAAGAAAGGAGAAAGTTTTATTTATAAATTTATGAGAAAAATTTATAATCATAAAAAAAAATCAAAATTAATGTAATGGAATGGAAGAGGATTTGAAATTATTTAAAGGTTTATACATACATTCAAGTTTTTATAAAAAGTAAACGTCAATAAGTATTTACTTCTATTATGATAGAATAATTAAGTATTTACTCCAATTATGTCAAAATAATGACTTGAACTAGATGAATTCGGTTTCTAAACATTGGTGTCACAATCAAAGTAAGGCTCTATAATGTAAAGATATTTTAAACGGAAAACCATACTTCAACGCAACCCAAAGTAGCACGAGTTACCCAACTTTTACCCCTGTAGAAAATGCTTTGAAATGTCAAAAAAAAAATAGAAAACATATAGAAATATATGAGATTAGTTTAAAACGGCGCAGATTTGTTCGATTGATTTAAATTTTTCCGTGACGAGAACTGGGTGAGAGTATCCTCCTCAAGTATTTTGATAATGCCATTATTTGGCATTGTAAATGAAAAAACTATATATGGTGTTCCTATATTTTAACTTTTTCTACGTTGCGTTGGGTTGGTTATATCATTATATGAACTATGAACACTAGTGTAGCGATGATCAGATTGATTTCGCTATCAACACCTATTCTAAATCTAAATATAGGAAATTTGTTATAACTTGCATTTGCTTCAGTAATGAAATCTTTACATAAATTGTTGTAGTTAAATTTTCCTTAAATGTAAGTACAAGTACTTACATCAAATGTTTGTTTTTAGTTATGAGTTCCGATTCCTACATAATTATTGCAATTACATTCGAAATTCACTAAGGCAAAGACTTGTGTACATACTTCTAATTCTAAGCTCGATTGAACCGACACTAATTCTTGTATTAAAAAGAGCCTGTTTCTGCAGCATTAGAGTAATTTTTTTTTTAAACAAAAAAATACGTGAACAATTTATTTAATTCGAACTTTTTTTTTTGGTAACAAAGTTTGACGCAAGCTTTTTGAAGTTATTATTTTTATTACTCGTGAACAAAACCAAAGCGGGTGATTGCCTTTTTATTATTTACATTTAATTTTTTTGTTTGTGTATTTTTTTTTAAATATAAATTTCAATTTTTTTTTTTATGTTAAAATAAATCCATCAGAGAGATAAGTGATATCACCGACGAATATGCATTTTTACATAATTAAATATTATAAATAAATATATTGTTTATTTATTATTTAAAAGAAATATTAAAAAGCTTGATAAAAATAAGAATATCCGCTTCGATAATTTACTTAATTATTGACAATTTTAATAATATAATTAAGATAAATAATAAATTTTGATTTCTTCTTTATTTTTATAGTTGGGTAGATTGGATTAGATTATCGCATGTCTAATAAAGAAAAAAGTATTTTTTATAGAATTTATATTGATTCAGTGTTAAGAAAGATATAAATAAGAGTTAAATAAAGTTTGACACCACAAAATCAAGTAATAACAGGGGAGCACCCCCCGTTACAACCATTATTTAGAAGCATCCTTCCACTAAACTAACAAGATTTGATGCAATGCGTTCACATATTGGATAAATATATATTAATCAACCAATGAATAGTATTCTGCATTACTATTACTAAACTGAAGATATGTTTTACCCTCAGGTCAAATGTCTTTTTAAGGGGCTACAGGAATTACTAACTTATTATACGAGTATACTGTTCATTCCTAGGATCTGACTTAGTGCAATGAGTGTTTTAATGGTATTGGCAGTAGATAACGATTCACTTACACGATTTTTACCTTTCATTTTATTTAACCTTTTATTGTAGTTGCAATAACAATAATTCATTTATTATTCAGCAACTGACGCCTGATGCTTGACTGACAGCTTTGTATTTAATACGAGTCAGTCTAACGTAAGTCAACATGCTCTATGTAATTATCATAGACAAATTGGATTTGTATCAGACTCACGAATAGGTAGCTATGTCCAATGTAGATGACCAAATACTATTGTAAAAAGTTAAGTAATGAGAGAAATTGAAAAAATATTCTATATTTCATTATGATCTAATAATTCTAATACGTTTGGTTACTGTGCAACATATAACCACAAATCGAAAAATGATTTTTTTATCAGAAAATTACAAACTACAAATTAATACTTTTTTTTTCAAATATGGAGATGACCGCAAAACGGCGTTTAAAATCTGTTATACATAAACTTAATAAATTGGAGAAAATTTACTATCCTCTATCTTCTATTACAATACCAATGATAGGCACTACCACCACTTCAATATTATCTTTTTCGTATCAGCAGCATTATAAAAATCAGCTACTTTTGGTACATCTATAATGAAATGAGAACAACTACACAACAAAAATGCCACGTGTATATTAGTAACATTTTATTTAATGTTTGTATTTAATATCGATCGTTCACTTAAATTACTTCACAATATTTTTTGCAATTGTAGTACTGAAATTTGTTGTTGAATCTTTAGAGTGGGTCAACAACCAAAGTTGTAATTTTTCTGAATATGCTCAGTCATTATATTACCAAAATTCAGAAAAAATAAATAAATGTGTGGACTGTGGAGCATTATGTTATGAGAGAAACCGGAGCTAAAAGATTTTTATTTTGTGATTATAGCCAGCAAGTATAAACGCACGTTTATGATAAACGTAATTTTTTACTTTGTAAATTTACTATAGAAACATAAAAAAGGTTAAGCGTAACTCAGTAATTAATGTCTACGGAATTATCCTAGTTCAAAAGTTTTTTTTTCAGGGCTCGCAACCATGATGACCCGGACTTGGTTCAGGTTTTTTTTTTTAAATTTATATATGTATATTTTTTGTTAAATCAAACTGAATATAACCAGAAATAAAAGATAAAAATTTCAATAAATTAAATTATAATTTTTAATATTTTTTTTTTTTTATATTTTAATCAGGTTTTAATATTTGGAAAAAAAAAAAAAAAAAAAAAAAACGTAAAAGTTTTTTTTTATGATGAAATACAAGTTAATATAAATAAATAAATTTTTTTTTGTGATAATAGCAAGATTTATTTATGGATTTGATAATAGAATGTTTGATCAAAAATTAAAAGTTTATTATTAGAATGAACTTGTTTACTAGTAATAATACTATAGTAACACAGATCTCCGGAGTGAAAGCCCAAACGCAATGTTAGCGAAAACGTAATGTTAGTAACACAGATTCTCTGGTGCTGTCGGTTAATGTTAGCTAACTTTAAAAAATCAATGAAAGCAAAAGATTGAACAATATTCAATATTAACCACCAGCACCAGAGAATTGCAATACAGGAGCCAAATTTATTCATTTTACATTTAAAAGTTATTTTGACAGATCTACAATTTTATTCCGCCAACATTGTGTTTGGCGTGGTTAATGTCTTGGCGATTAAAAATAAATCTACATTTATAATACTATCGGTTTGCGCTCACATTGGGCCTTTATTAGTTTGGGGCTCGAGTTTTTCACATAATCTTCTCCACTCGCCCTACTATATCTTACTATACTTTTAGGTACTTTGTAAACATTTTTAGTACATGTCTGTGGTGATTTGGTTATATAATTTGATATAATACCAATTAAACGAATAACTGCAAACTTTTGGTCGCAAATAAAGAAGGAATCCAAATGAAAGAAAATAGCATAAAAAGCCATAATCGCACAATATTAATTATAGTAACTACCGAGCCCATGGATTATTGAGATATTTTAGATATGTATTAATCGTTTGAAATATCTTGAGATAATCCAAGAAGAGGAATTTTTTAAACCAAGTGCGGATCTTAGTAATTTGCGATATGTCATGTGAGAATTTAAAGACTGTGGCAATATTTAACAATAAAAAAAATTAATTATTAAATTATTTTTATTTTATTATACTGAAGTTTTGGTTATTTGTACGAAAATGTATTGATTTTGTAAATAAATAAAACATAAAACTTAGTTTAAACAAAAATTCGAAATATTGTCTTGTCACTCTTGATTTTGATACTGACAGTAGACAGTACATACTAATATTAAAAGATTCAATAAATATATATAAGTCATGCGTGTTATGTAATATTGTCCAATTTTAGAAATATCTTATGCTATAGTTGTAGATATATTTCTTAATTATTTTTTTATATGCCTTAATGTTAATTCTTAAATAAATAAAGAAATATTAAGACAGTTTTGGTTACAAAATTATTATTGTATATTTTTTAGTTCCGTAGAAGAACTTTATGTTTCACTATTTTCATTTATCGGGGATTCCCTCTAATAGAGAGAAACAATACATGTAATAATTATAATTAATTAGCAACTTTTTTAAGTCACAACTCTAATTTAATTTATATAAAAATAGTTTATTGATTTTTTTGGATTTCGATTACACTTTCAGATATTCAGATATATATGGAAGATTTTTAATCTTTAGACAGTCATAATCACTGCTACCATTTGGAGTATTGTGATATCCTATCTTATTATTCGTCACTGAACAAGCCCGTACAGTTGATAAAACAGCACAGCTGCTTTAGTGATAGCCACCACATATCCAAAGAAGCGCCAACATATAGAATTTGAGGTGTCGATGTCGTTTAGACATCGAAGAACTCTGTTGCTAGGTTTTTCTAATGAATATCTTCGAGTGTCTTAGCTCTACACGCATGTGGTACTATAATTTTTGATATTTAGCAGTTTTCTCTTTTGGCAGCGTCTTGAACTTGAGACACTTGAGGATAAAACAAGCTATTTTTTCCCCCAAAAGATTTGCATCTTCATTACATTCGAAACCTATATCGGCTGGAATCCACGATAGTGTTATCCTGTTTCCTTTTCCTAGGGTTAGTATAAAGCTTTCAGATATTCCCATACTTAGTGGGGCAAAAAATTCAGATGGCAACTAGCTATTAACAAAACTATAATAATCATTTATAAATGTTACCATAATTAAATATAACAATTTTTGATATAATACAAATTATATGTTTTTTAACATTGTATTGTAAATACATAAATATCATATTGGCGCAATCACACTATCATAAATACAATCTTTTTTTTTATAACATATTTATTATTATTTCGTTAACACACTATAGCAAAAATGCTATAAGAAAAAGCGAAAATTTCTCAAATATAATATTGTCTACCCGGATCTTTACAAATATAATCAAATGCGAAAAAGTAAACTAAATCTACAAAAACGAAAAGAGAAAAAATATCTTATAGATATAGAAAGTAATTTAAATGCTTTCATATTTTTGTTTAAAAAACATTTTGTATGTTGTTAGCTCAAAAAAAAAAACCTAAATCTGTAATTTAATGAACGAAGCTTTTGGTATTTAACATTTTAATTAAAACATATGTATATTATAGTGGTAAGTAATGGATGCGGATGGCATGGATGATCTGTAACTTTAAAATTTGTAAAAAAAAATATAATTTGGGTTGTTATTTAAGATATGTAACATTTATAAAATTTTGTTTATGTATGGCATTTCACAAAAAAAAATATGACTATTCACACATGTGCAGCATTCGTGAAATGTAATAAACTCACAAATGCTGCACATTGTTTTTGGGTCGATGGAAATTCGATCCCAAAACAATTCCGGTAAGAAACAAAATTTAAGTCGAAAAGATTTTTGACCGTAAATTCTAATTTTGAATTAGATTTATTAGTGGCAGATACGTTTTATAAGTTGAATATGTTTTATAAGTTTTAATTTAATCGCTTCTTCATTTATCGACCAATACCGGAAGATGAATTACAATATATTTTTTGCTAAATTTTGTGGAAAAAGACGATGTGTCTTTAATGTTACTTTCTGTAAAATCTGGTAAAACTTTCTGTAAAATCTGGTAATTGCTACTCTCATAGGCACTTGATGTAAATACCAATCAAGTCCAAACCGGGTAAATGAAATTTATTCTTCTTTTACAATTATGAATCCACACTATACCTAAATATTAAAAATACAAAAAAAAACTCTAAACGCAAATCCTACTTGTTTACATTTCTTAAAAAGTAATTTAAATTTAAACCGAAAATAATTTTGACCCGAGTTTCTTATTTGCTTTGACCCAAACTTCCTTTTTGTTGTAGAAATTCAACCCAAATAACAAAAATGAAATTTGAACCACATAATTTCATGTATTTGGGCATAAATTCAAACTCCAATTTAGCAGTTATTACTGTGTAACGTGTAAAGTCTGATTTTAATAAGTCAATTTTGTTATTTTATAATTTTAAAATGTCAAAAAAATAGATAGCTATCTTACAAATGAAAGAAAAATGTACTGTTGCCAAGAGAAAAAATTATCCCAGATATTGGAAAAAATATATTTCTTGGATTATCAACTTTTACCCGGATTTTTGGATTTTTGAAACTGTATACTGTATAGATCATTTACAAAAAAAAAACATATTTAGAGAATTATAATTTTAGCATTTTTCCGGCACCGAAATTCTATTCAAATATAGAAAAACACGTTCTGAACTTTAATCAAAAGAACTAGCATGAATGACGAGCATTGAATCAGTCTTTCTTTTGTGCTTAAGACTTTTAAGTGTATTCAACTAAATATTCATACTCAAATCCACCTACGTCATATACAAAACTTAGAAAGCAAAAACTTGAATTAGATCCGTAAATTTACCTGTATAAATAAAATCTATTTTTATTACAAACGCCACCAATGATGCTCTATAACGATTTGATCTTTTTATGACTATTAAAAAGTTATAAAAATATATTTATATATTTTTATACGGTCGTATAGATTTTTTATTAAAATTGATTTTTTTTTTTTTTAATAATAGAATCAAAATAAAAAGCTGTAAAATTTACCAATATTTAAACTACAACAGGTGGGATAATAACTGTCTCAGTTACGAGTTAGATTACATATAGATTTTCCATCTAGTGGAAGTTTTTTACATCACATTAAATCAAATGCTCACATCATAATCGCTGGACCATATTATCTCCAAGGCTCCGAGTAACAAAATATTTTAGTTGAGTGGACTTTTATATAAAACACATCAGTCTTTATTATAAAAAATATTATGTTAATCATCAGTTTGATAGTCTGGAAGAGTTGGCGAATATTCTAAATTCTTCATGGAAACTCTGCTGATCAATTATGATTAAGATTATAAGTTCTTATTCCACAAATTGTCAATTTAAAAGCTTGGATTTGAATAAAACGGTCAAATTACGCAAATTAGATGCACATAAGAGACAAAAGGTAACCTAATGTTTGGTGTCACCTTTTAGCAACAGGTAATAATACCTAACTATGATATATATTAAATTCGGTTAATAGTATAATATACTAAAGGAAATTATTATTAGCACATTTATAATATGCTTTATAAATTTGTCTTGAGTTACAATTTTATGTTTAGATTTGAATAACTTGTTTTTATCAAAAAAAACTCTACAAAAAAAAATTCAAATTATATTCATACCACAATGAAGAAGATACTAAAACAGTAAAAATACATTTTTTATTTAATAATTTTCTTAAAATAGAAAACAAATTATAAAAAAATATATAAAATTTTTTTTAAAAAAATTTAAAATGAATTATAAAATATGAAATTTTATAAATAAAATTGTCAATTTATTAGCCTGGATTAGATTATCTTTATTAGCCTGGATTAGATTAAACGGTCAAATAAATACACAATTTATTCTGGTTATAGTATTACATATTAAATCAAATCTCTCCGTTTAATTTTGAAAATCTATAAATTTTAAATTTATTTTTGTCAGTTAACTAAACTCGTTTTAATAAATTATAGCAAAAAAAAAAAATTATTTTATATTCACATACAACAAAATCGAAATTGAACTTTAAAAAGAGTCTGGAAACTTGAAATACAAAAGTACAGCAAAAATAAATATCGTTAATGCAAAATTGTATTAGTTACCTACAATTTAAAAGTTGCCCAATGCTTCTGGCAACTCAATATAACTAAAAATATTAATTTATTGGCGATATAAATGTATTTTTTTTATAGATTACACGCGAGTAAAAAAAAATGTTACACTAAAATCGTTATTTATTTTTATAGTATGCGTTAACACGTTCGCTGCTTACGCATTTTTGCTACATATATTCCTCTACCTGACAATGGGAGTCTCAAGACCAGACTACCATTTTAGGTCCAAGTTTCAATTGCCAACTACAAGATAACTCGTTGTACAGTAGCTATAAGTTTCCTCGTAAATTGGCACAATGGATATGAAAACATTTATACATTTGTCATTTATTAACTAAATTTTTATTAAAATGGGAAATATTTTCTTGATCTAATAAGTTTCAATAAAATAACTTAATAAATAGGCTATAAAATTTGATGAACTTCATGTATATTTCATGTAAAAATTACAATAATACTATCAGAAAGCGTCATGCATCTAGACACCATAACCCCATAACTATGAGTATGATTACATACTCGTAATTGACAGCAGTCAATGTGTTAAATGATTCTAAAGTAAAATAATCAATTTATGTAGTGCGTTTTGTTTACATCCGGTTCAATGTGTAGTTGTA
Source organism: Rhamphomyia laevipes (assembly GCA_963920725.1). NCBI lineage: Eukaryota > Metazoa > Arthropoda > Insecta > Diptera > Empididae > Rhamphomyia > Rhamphomyia laevipes. Next base: position 15,842,378 of record OY987259.1, read on the forward strand.
TTTGTAGTACTACAACCGCACATATAATTGTTTATAAATTTTATTTTTATGATTCCATGTGGTTACATGACTTTTTATCACGAACAATTTATCGTTTTTAGAGTTGTTCACAATAATAAAAAAAAAATGAATAAGAGTAATGACTAGAATGTTTTAAATTGGTATGATATCATTTGAAATTATGGCGACTCCTAAATTTGATATAATGGTTTCTATTTGAAAAAAAAAAACGAATGTGAATGTTTTAAATCTAATGGAGTAAAACAATATCATATATAAATTCTTTATATAATGACGGGTGCATAGCCTGGGCTGTTTTTCGACAAAAATTATTAACTTAATTGAAATTTTAAAAACAACAGATATTTTTTTGTTAAATATTGAATAAAACAATATTATTGCATTTTAAATTTTAGTATACATAATTAGAATTTTCTCGACCTATGATAAAATCTTCAAAGTTTAATGTTATAAAACCGAAATTTGATGACGTATTTAATGAATACAGAAATCTTATCTTGTATGGTATCTTTACTGAAGATCATAAAATATAAGGAAAAAGTTCGAAGATAACTTACACTTATATAGTCTTAACTATGAGCGGTGGAGACGTTGTAGTGTCTAACGATGGCGTATATATGCATTAGGTTAAAGAGGTTTCTTTCCAGTAAAGCACATCGATGTACCACAATTTCAGTCAATTTTTTAAATATAAATTTAAATCGTAAACATTGGTAATATGTGATTTTAAGAGTGAGAAAAGTGATTAAAGATCGAAATCATTTACTGCCAACAATAACTCACTATTAAAAGCCATGAATTTATATGGATTTTGAACCATAAATTTGGAAACATTAATTGCTCGACAAGCTAATGGTTTTAAACAGTGAGGTTTAGCTCCAAATCGAAATAGAACGTCACGACAACTTTATCACTGAGGCCCTATGCGTCCAAATGTAGTGAAAAATAAAATATATTTCTTAAATATATACATGAGACTAACAAAATAGGGAAAAATTTAGTTAACATTTGTATCCATAAATACATCTATAAATGCCATGGTACAACTAACAAACAAGCAGTATATAAAAATATTACGAATGATCAATGAACTTGAAAAATCAGATAATAAATAACCACAGCATACCATTAACTAGCAGAGGCATATACCTACGTTAAACTGGTTTATTTTATACTGTATTGATTAAAAAAAGCTTCCAATGTTGAAATGTTGGTGATAATAAAATATTTTCTTTTGTATAGCTTATATTATAAGATAAGGTATAGTATAGGTTAAATATTCTATTGAAGTATTAGGCAGTTAGAAACATATACTAAAGCCGCCCATACATTTTAAAACACGTTTATTAATGTGTTGACAACTTGGTCAAGTTGTATTGTTTGTGGGCAAGTTTACAACACGTTGACATCCATTTTGATGGTTGACAAATTGGTTGAAGAAATATTAAATTTTTTAATTTATGTTGGTTGTAAGTAGTAGCGTACGGCAAATTTGTACAATCTAAATTAAGTTTCGTCATATTTTATGTCAAAAACCACATGTTTTTATATGTTTATGTTAATAATATTTTTTATGGATTAAAATAATAATAAATTACAATTATTTTTCCATCAATTAGAGAATTTTCGTTGTCATTTAACATTATCCTGAAAAAAAATTAAAAAAAAAAAAAAAAAACAGAATTTTGACGGTTGTAATATCGATTCGAAACCAAGTAGACTGTAGTGAAAATTTATAACGTGGTTGACAACCATGTTGACCAATGTATGGGCAACATAAAAAAATAATATGTATTTATTTAATATACGGTAACGTAAATATTTACTAAAAGTTTACAATTGTTAGTCTATTCAATTGGATGTAAAAATTATTATGCTAATATTAAAAATGATTATTAAACTGAGATTGATTGTATCTATAAAGTCAAGAAAGTAGGTACGTATATTTTCAAAATTCGGCCATAAATGCGTAATTTAATTTTCCGTTAAGTATGTAATTATGTATTTTAATGCTTTACAATTACGTTTTCTAGTAGCCGAGATAGCTAACAATGGTGCAGGATTTTCAGACTATTGTTAGCCCTTGAACTATATAAGATTAGTAAAAAAAAGTTACAATCAATATCTCCCAATAGTTTATTATCTAATTTTTGGTATGAAATTGTAATATAAGAGGTAAATAACACGAGGAACTTAAATTAAATGGTCCAATAAAAATATCAAACATTCACAATTCATGATATCCTAAGAAAATACTTTCAAAGATAATAATAATAATAAAAATAAAAAGAAGATAATTATGAAAATAAATAATCGTGCACTTTTATATGTTCCGGTTTCTTTTATAAGCTGAATACGTTCGAAATCTAGGCTAACCGGATGATATACAAAATAAATAAAATAAAACTTTAAAAAAATGAACCACGTATTTTTGGTTTTAATAACATACATTTTTTCTCGACCATGTTTACTGGTTGTATTTTTGAATGTTTCATTTCATGGCTGTAGCAGAGAGAATGTAGGTTTAATATATTTAGAAATATATATATATATATATAATATATATACATACAAATATATTTATTTAATTTTTTAAATAAACACGGATTTAAAATACTTTTCTTTAAATTATATTTGGTTATCGATGTTAATCTGTTATTGTTGATTATGTGTAAAAGAATGTTTCAGCATAAACTTTTCAAATATAATGTATATATAATTAATATCTTAATTTAATGAACTAATTTCCATTTTATAGCTATTGATTGTAAAGACTCATAATTTCTAATTATATAACGAACAATCCCATATTTTATATGTATTAATTCTTTGCAGAATCAATCCTATTTGAAAACCTTCAAAATTTGAATAAAACTATATTCTCTGCAAAGAGAATATAGTACTTACGACGGGCAGTTTAGACTAAGAATTGTGATGTCGACAGATCTTAAAACATTATTAATAAGAAAAGAAAGATATGAAGAAATACATTTTTCTATCAAATAGCGAATAATCGAAAATTATATCAGACAATTTTGTTATAATTATTAGAAATATTTTATTTTTAATAATTAATCCAATTAGAAATTTGTTTAATACCATCTCTATTTAATTTTTGCCAGTTCGTGGTAATCTAATTATCGTTCTTAAGTAAAATGTATTTGATAAATATTTCCTGTGTATATAGATTTTAATGATTATCGTTTAAATTTTATCGATAATGTGCTCTATATAGTTTCGTAGTTAAATTTAAAATAATATTCCAGCAAATTATTCAGTTTCACTTCACTAAGTTATCAGGTTATCAGCTATTTCAATCTCCAATATATCTACATGCCATAAATATGAAATTAATATTATTTCTATCGTCATTTGCGGTTTAGATTAGCATAATAATAAATTTTTCCCAACCATATGGACCATCATTGGTTAAATTAATTTTTTTTTTTATTGTGTTTTCTTAAATATATAAATTCGTGTTCCTAAGCAAAATTAAATATTCCATTAGAAATTTAACAAAACAAAGCAAAATATTTTTACTATTAATTACATATAAATAATTATATAAATTATATTAATTTAAAATTAAAATATGATTAAATTTTAATAGTTTTTTCTACCGTGAAGGTTTTGAAAATTAAATAGCATAAATAAAAATCAATGAAACAATTAATGCTATTTAACGAAATTTTTAAATTGTTTACATTTTACTCTCACCTCATAAATACCCTTCCCTTGAGCAGGTTTCTTAGTCACAAATATATGAATAATAATGCATAATACGACGTTAGTTCTCAGCATAATCTTTGAATAATAAAACTTATACATTCCGATTAATTCTCTAAGAGTCGCAGAAGGTCAGTCAGCTATCATTACAAATTGATATTGAGAAAAAAACTTCAAATTTTATATTAAATACATATATTATTAGCTTTTAAATTTGTAACTTATTTATTAAATGCTAGGATTATTTTTTGAGAGCATAAATCGAAATAATTTTTTTTTATTACTTTTTTACTTAACTATAAAAAGCTAAAACAAGGCAAAATATGTGATGAAATATATGATTTTAACGAAATATAATAGCTCTGTAATATAAATTTATCAAAACAAACTTCTGAGCAATAATTACATTTTCATAAATATATTTTTAGGTCCCTCTTTCATTTCATTTACGTACACATTGTAAACTTTTTTTTTCTTTATAATTTTTAATCTGAAGCAACTAGTGATGTTTGAAATTCTTTTGTTACCAACTGAAGTAATGAACCATTAGTTGGTCTATCTTTATTTTTAGTCCATGACAACATAATTCTACAAAAAAAGAACGTAATTAATAAGTTTTTTTTCCGGATTTAATGAGGAAACTAACTCAGCAACATAACTAAGTGGTGTCCATGTAGAAAAATCAGCTTTTGGCATCCATTTTCGATTCATTGGTGTATCCAACGTTATTGGTAATATAGCAACAACCAATGAACCATCTGGTAAACCAGAATCTTTTTCAGATAAAGATTTTGTTAATTGATGAACAGCGGCTTTAGCCATACCATAACCTAAAATTAATAGAAAACCAAAGATTTAATTATTGAATTTACTGTTACTATTCTTTTGAATACCAACCAATCATTCCAGGGGTTCCTTTTAAAGCCGGTTTAGCACCTGTTAATGCAAGTACACCACCTTCTTTTAAATATTGTGCACTTACAGCAGCCGAAATAGCTGATGTCCACACACTTTGTTTCCACATCATATCTGAATTTTTAGCTAAATCTATTCAGACAATATATTGGTGAAAAATGTGTTAACAATTACTTTTATATATTTTTTCAACCTTTTTGTGCATTTCCACCTGCCCAACCACCAGCTACACAAATTATAGCATCTAATTTTTCACCATTTAAAGCTTCACCTACTTTAGAGACAACATGATCTTCTTGTTCCGTCCAATTTCCATCTCGTGGCACAACAATACTTACATCAGCTTGTTCATTTTCAATTAAATCAATACTTCCAACCCACTTTAAAATATTTTTCATTAGTATATTTTTAATATATAATTTTAAATTCTTTTTATTTAAAACTTACAAAATTATTAGCCTTGAAATGTGAAACACAAGCAGCACCTAATGCCCCGCGACCACCATAAACTACAACTTTACCGGCTAACATTATTATTTTTTATCGCACTTGTGGATTCTTTTAAAGTTAATTGAACACTGAATCTATTTACTCTCAAGAATTTAGATCAAGTCGAAAATTGATATCAAACCTTGTAATTGTAATTACAAAAAAATTGACTTTCTCCGATTAACAGCAATATACAACACAAATACAATTGTAAACTTGAATTGCTTTAATTATATATTTTTTTATTTATTACAATAAGATTTGTGATATCAAAACAATTTCGCAATTTTTACGATACGATTATACTATACTATAGGAATTTGTGAAAAAATTCTAGTTTAGTCGAATGCAGGCGCCGAAAATGGCAAAAATTTATAAAATAAAATTTTTGTAAATATTCCCAGTGCGCAAAAATAAGAAATTTTGCCATATGATATTTAGAAAATCAATGATTGCAGATTGCATTTTATATAGTACCTTTTCACGTCAATTAAATATTTTACAATCTTTCGATTTTGATTATTTTGTACAGCTAGAAATTTTACAATAACTAAGAGCTAGAAATTTTACAATAACTACATAAGCAAATTATTGTACGTATAGTGCCACATAGGCAAATATAAATACCCAAAAAACAATTCTTTAGGCAATATAGTATAGTATGTAGCAGTACCTAAAGCTTAAGTTATTATATCAAAATCAACGAAACTATGATATTTTTATATAAATATAAACTGTAAGTTTTTCAATCGATAGCATAATAAATAAACCATTTAATTTTTGTTGATTTTTGTTTAATTAAAACAAAACAGCAAACGAAAATGGAATTAAAAAATAAAATCCAAAAAATACTTCACTATATATAAGTTACTATAGTATAATTATTTGTTTTTGGGCTCGTTTTCAGAATCTTAAGCAACATAACTACAATTATTTTACTTACTTGAATTTGAATTCCAATTGCAATTTCTCCTCTATTTATATTACAACTGTCAGATTCGGAAATAAATTGTATTTCAACGCAATCACTTTTTGTAGTATTTTCATTTAATTTTGGCACTTTTACTGATTCAAAACCGAAAAATGCACAAATTTTATCCTTATGTACATTTAAAATATCTAAATATTTATGTTTTATAGTAACATCTACTTTAAATTTTTGCACTTGGGCTTTGTTTGTAATTTCATCCATTTTTACCCAATTTGAATATTTTAAACATTTTTTTTCGCATTAAAAACCAATTAATAGAAAACATGTATCATTAAAATATTATTTAAAAGTTTCTGTTTAAATAAATTAAGACAAATTTTAAATAAATAAAATGTAAAATTTACAATCACAATTTTCCTACACAACTTTTTTGACACTCCATCAATATATTAAAATTTTTGCTGTCAAGTGTCATCTGTCATCTGTATAATACCCAATTAGAAATGTTGTGTTATTTCCCAACAATACACAAACACAAAACTTAATTTCGATATTTTAAGAATTCCTTGCTCTACATAAAATAACGAAAAAACAAATATGGCAATATTTTGTTTAACAATATAAAGTTAAAATAAAACTATCGAATTTGTTTTTACCTACTACAATATTAAATAATAATATATAATAAATTAACGCATAATTTTACATCATAATTCACTTGTTAATCTGTAATTTAGTTAAATTGTTTTTAAAAATTGTTATTTAATTATACTCTATGTAACACAAAACTTGCACTGTACACTGCATGCATATGCTACATCACACATTTCTAATTTATAACAGAACATATAGAAGAATATATAAATGTTAATTATTGCATACATATTGGCGATAAGTTCTAGTCTAGGGCGTTTAAATAATTGCAACATAGTAAAGCAAAATATTTTTAATATTTAAAATTATTAAAATATAGCCTGTAAAACAGACTCACAACATTCTGAAAAAAAAAATTAGAGATATAAGTTAAAAAATTTTATTCTTTTAATATTCAATTATAAATATTATTTTTATTATTTCTATTTGTATTAACGTAAAATTTAATATTAAAAAATAAAAAAAAATAACTATTGTGTTTTCAATAATTTTTCTATCCTAGCATCAACAATACTTTTAGCTTGTTTAGGTTTCTTAACTAATATATTTTCATCCATTGGCTCAATAATTTGTCCCATTTTTGTAAGAACTTCAGGTCTTGTCAACATTCTCAATGCAGTTTCCGGCACAAAACTACGACCAATTGGTGCTCTTATACTTGCTTCATAATCTTTAACACATGTAAACGGAAATGGTAAATCCGATACTAAATGAGTTTTTAATTTTTTATTAACTTCCTCATTAATATAAACATTTCCCTTATTATCATCACGTCGTTTCTCTACTTTTGGAAATTTCAAAACAAAACGTTTTCTCTGTTGACTTTTATCAATACCAGCACCTCCCCATGATCCCCAACCAGGTAATGATAAATCAATTTCATTATCATTATCTTTCTTTTGATCATTTTTATCTTTTTCAAAATCAGCAACAATATCATCATCTTCAAATGCTTCAGCAATTGTCATTTGTTTAATACCGTCAGCATCATTATTTTCATTATCATCATCAAACAATTCATTTGAATTAACCATATCAGCAAAAGAAGTTTGCAATCGTTTCGGCTTAATATTTGCAAACTTATTTGGATCAATAATATCATCACCAGTTTTTTCCGGCTGAGTTGTAGTGTCTTTCGAAACATTATCAAATATTTTTTTCGTAGAACTATCATTATCCGGAGCAGCATTTGCTGGTGTCTCAAGTAATTCTTCATCAAATTCTGGGCGATTCTTTTGCTTTTTAAATGTTAAATCTTCTAGATTTTTCAATATATTATGATCTTCTTTTTTATCCAATTTGCGTTTTCGATTTTTATTTTTTAATACGGCATCCGACAAAACCTTCAGTTTTTTAGAAACTTGATCTTGTATTAAGTCTTCGGCTTCATCAAATATATCATCAATATTTTTTGATTTAATATCTTCTTTTGGAATATTTTCGGGTTGATTAATTTCTACCATCCAACCATTTTCAATTAGTTTTTCATTTTTTAGACTGTTTTTATTTTTTTTATTTTTCGTTAATTTTATGGATTTTTTCTGTACTGATTTATTTTTATTGAATACAGTCTTCTCAGTTTCCAAAATTATTGACTCGTCTATTAAATTATTTTTAAAATCTGATAATTCTTCTTCAGGTTTACTTTCATCATCACAAGAAACCATTTCAGAATCTTTTTCATTCTCGTCATTTTTATACTTTTTCAATTCATCTTCATTTTTATTTCTTTGTGTCCAATATTTACGATAACCACTAACAAAATCTTGAACTTCATTATTTTTACCTGATTTTTTATTAACTTTAATCCAAGGATTAAATGGATCTATCACTTCATTTTCTATTGTATCCATTTCTTCTTTCTCAACTTCATCATTGTTATCACTTTCATAATCTTTTTGTTTTTGTGTAAGTTCTCGACTTAAGGATACTTGTTCGGATAAATCTTTTCTAACATCTTTATCATATTTTGCACGTATTTGTAAATTTTTTGCCCATGTTCCTGTATTTTTATGCCGTAGATTAGCACGTTCCAAAATACGATTCTGCTCGATTTTTTCTAATTTTTCCAAAGCAGCTTCAGGATTAATATTTTGTAATATTTCAAATTCTTTAATCTGTTCTTTCAGTTTTTCACGTTTCAAATATTTATGAAACTTTTTTGATTTAATTTTATTTTGAAGACGAGCTTTTGCTGATTTTTGTGATTCTCTAATACGTAAATATGCTAATTCTTTACGACGTGCCATTAATTCATCTTTAGTTAATTTTTGTTGTAATTTTCTTTCTTCTTCATCTAAATTCAAATTTTCAACTTTATCGCCTTTAAGTGATCGTAATTTTTGTTCTATAGCTTCCATTTCAATCATCAGATCACTTTTTATAGAATGAGTACGTGGTTTTTTGGTTGGTTTTAAATCAACATGAATTTCTTCATAGTCAAGTGGAAATATCTATTAATTATTTAATTTTTTTAGTACATGATTACTGATATTTTACATTTCTATTAATTACCTGATTATCTGAACTACGATTTGTAGCAACTACAGCATCCCATCTATTTAATTTTTTAATTGTCTTTTCATAACCAATAGTTCGTTGAATTTTTTCGGCCACTGGTCGTTCTAATGGTTTTGGTAAAACTTTCTTATTATTTTGTGTATTCCGTAGCTCTTTACCAATATTTAAATGTTTTTTAGTTTTATTTAAAACTTTCACCAAATCACCAACAACCACTGAGCTATCAGTAACTTTTGCAATTGAATCTCTATCAGTTTTAACTAAATGAAATTCATCTTGAGCTACAGCAGGCTCACTTCGTGTTGGTTTTTTTATATGTTGTGTTTTTCCTAGACGATTTACAGCCTGGAGGAGAGTTTTATGAGCTTTCACATTGTATTCATCTTCCGAATGATCATTTTCATCGTTAGGTGACATTATAATTTCAGCGATTCTAAATCTAAATTATTAAATTTTTTATTACAGAATTCTAAAATAAATTACCACCGATAACAGATTTTTTTTATTTTAATGTGACAGCTGGAAACACGTGCGATATAAAATCAATCATATGTTAAAGTCAAGAAATTGTGGAACGAAACACTAATAGTTTTAATTATATATCATAGATGTCGTTTCTAAGCTAAATAAAAAATGAACCCTGCAACCATCCGATTAGCAATATATTAGAATATCGAAGAGAATGCGTTTTATAAAAAAGGAGCAAACGTGAATTAGCATGCAAAAATGTTTTTTTAATTTGTAATTCATCTTCTTCTTATAGTTTTGAGGTCATCATTTACATATGTTTTCTATTGATCACCCATATCTAAAAATATCAATAACGGACACTTGAACCACTCTTCTAATGTTTCAAAAAAAATGTAATTGTAATCTTCAAATGCATCGTCTTTCGATATGTTACATGATATTAATATAGAATCAAGACAAGAATGTAATTTTCTGAAAATTGTTTTCGGCTATTTTCTTTGAATTGACCAGGAGGGATTCATATAACGGATACATACATACAGATAATTTAGCTTAATAAAAAACCATAAATAGAATTCACAACAGAAATGCTTAATTTCATTTTTATAAAAACTACGAAACACAATCTTTGATAATTTATAATTATTTGATTAAAATCAATATTTTTGCAGTGCTGTTTATTTTTATAGTTAATTCGCCAATAATTTCATGTTTGTGGCAAAATAAAAAGTACAGAGATTCTTTTTCTTAGCATTTATTATGTTGATTATATCGGGAAAGTTTAATTGTTGTTTTCCCACATATGATTCAATTTCGAGAGTAAATCCAGTTAAGTTAATACACTTTGAAGCCGAAATAGTTTTTTGTCGAAATTTAGTACATATTAATAGTTTTTAATAGTTTACCAAACTAAATAAATATATAAATAAATAAATATTCTGAATGTACATTTTGAATATATACGTTATTATATAAAATTCTGAATTCGATTATTATCATGTTCAGGACTTGGTTAATTATAAGCTTCCACATCAAAATCAATATTTTCCCTAACAAAATTTAGAAAAATGATTGATGATTTAACATATTTATGTGAAATTGATGTGAAAATATATTACACAATTTCTTTGTTTTTTAAAATATTTTCATGGCCACTAAATTTACTTGTTAAACATAATAAAATAATATTTTCACACCAGAATGTTAAAGAAAATACATGAAAGCTTAAAAGTTGGGCAATTTCTGCGATGCCTTCCGTTGCGGTAGCGTTCTGAATGCGGCATAAAATTTTGGAAAACCTTTCGTAAATGTAACACAAATTTAACGAAATAAAATCTTTAAATTTTTTGAAAAAACCCTGCGTCATTATGCTAACAAAGTCCTCTTGGTGTTCGAAGGGTAAAGCGGCTGGTTTATATTCAGTGAAAGGTAAGTTAAATTTTTACAAAAATTTATATAAAATATTGAAAAATATCATTAAATATGAAATAATATAATTAATTTAAATGTATATCAATAAGTTAATATAAAATCTTTAATAACTCTCTGCTAATTTGTTATATAAAATTGATATTGGAAATTGTTCTGTCTACACGTGTTTTTTTTTTGTGTGCCTCAAATTAATATTTTAACTAAAAGGGAACATTTTCAATATTAATGCGCATTTAACTTTTCTAACTCAACTAATAATTTTTGAGACTGCCTACTTCTAACTAAATTTTTATTTTTCATTTTGAAAAACAATTTTCAAACTTTCCATAAAAATAAAAAGTCTTTTTTTGAAACAAAGAAAAAGATTTTTTTCTTCGTAAATTTAGAATTATTGTAATTAAAATAATTGTGTAAAAGTAAAAGTAGCAAAACGTATTATAATTGCAGAAACTCTAAATTAGAAGTAATACCAATTTTTAAATATGAGCAATCAAAAGAAGAAAAGCGATTCTGCCGTAGCTGTTAAAATGGCAGCAGAAGATCATGATGGTGAAGCCGGCAGTGACTCAGATGCTGAAGATAGACGGCCAACTAATTACATTTATAATACGTAAAAATCAAATTATATATATATATAAATTTTATTTATTTTATTCATTAAAAATTTTAAATTTTTTTTTTTTTTTTTTAAATTAAATAATTTAAAATTAAAATATTTTTAATGAAAAAAATTATAATTATATTATTTTTGCTTTGAAATTAATTTTATAGTCCCGGTTTCATGAATGCTGTAATGCGTCGTCAAGTACTTCAGGAAATGGTGAAAATGTTACCATCAAAAGTACAAAATCGTATTCGTTCTTTAAAAAATATACAATTGGAACAATTAAAATTGGAAGCTGAATTTTATGAAGATGTTTATAATTTGGAAAAAAAATATCATATTAAATATCAGCCGCTTTTTGATAAAAGAAAAGATATTGTTAGTGGTGAACAAGAGCCAAATGATAATGAGGAAGCTAATTGGAAATCAGATAATGAAGAATTGGAAATGACTGAAAAAATGAAAGATATATCATTAAAAATACAAAAAAATATGCATTCAACTTATCCAGATGATGTTAAAGGTATACCGGATTTTTGGTTAACAATATTCCGTAGTACAGAAATATTATCAGAAATGGTACAAGAACATGATGAACCTGTATTGAAAAAATTGAGAGATATTAAAATTATTTATGGTAATGATAAAGAAGTAAGTAAATATTTATACATTTATATATATATATATATTGTATTCAATTAATTATATTTACAGTTCAATTACCATAAATTTATAGCTTTTTTTTTGTCAGTAGCTATAAATTATATACACACTGTTAAATTAAATTTTTTAAATGCTTAACTTTACCGATTTTATGTTATATTTTTAACATAGAATCTGATGATATAAGCTTATAAATATTTATTTTTATACATACAAATATAATAATTATTTATGCACTTTGTAATTGTTTAAAACATTGGTCGATTGTGTATTATTTTTTCACTTTTGACTTTTTTTAAACAGAAAAAGTGCTATATAAAATGATATCAACTTGCAACTATTGCCTACAAAATTTTTACTAGGTGATTTACGTACGATATCAACATTTTACATACTAGACATTTTTCTTTTGAATTTCATTTATTGTGTTTTCTTGAATTCATTATAATTTACATATTTTTGTTAATTTGTAGTATTCGAAAAAAAAATATGCAAATTTTAATTTTATTTTAATATAAAATATATTTTCATTAACAACGAGCTAATTTACATATTATATCAATTTTGAGGACCCATATTTAAATGGATTTAATTAGTAATTCATAAGTTAGGACTGAATTAATTTTAGTTACACTCTTAAGTATAAATTTATGCTTTCGTATGTAAAAATTTGTCGTCCATTTTTTTTTTTTTACTTAAAATTATGGAAGTTTTTGTTATAACAAAATATAAATTTTTCTTTTTATTTCAGCAATCATACACTTTAGAATTTCATTTTGATAAGAATGATTTTTTCTCAAATTCGGTTCTAACAAAACAATATTTCCTAAAAGCATCAATCGATGAAGATTATCCATTCGCCTTTGAAGGTCCCGAAATTTACAAGTGCAAGGTAAATTAATATGAAAAACACTTTAAAAATATATTATTTTTTAATTATTTTTTTAATTTATAATTAGGGTTGCACCATTAATTGGGAGAAATCTTGTAATCTTACAATAAAAACAATTCGTAAAAAGCAAAAGCATAAGGCACGCGGCGCTGTTCGTACAATAACTAAACAAGTACCCAACGATTCATTCTTCAATTTCTTTAATCCACCTGAAGTATCTGAGGATAAAGAAAAACCCATTGATGAAGAATCACAAAGTGTAAGTTATTTTATTATATAATTTTTATATGAAATTCTATAAATGTTAATTTAATGAAAAGTAAATTTAATCAAAATTAAAAGGTCAACAAAAAAGATTACACATAAATTAATTTTGTGATAATAAAAAAATAAAAAAAAATTGTTTGTATTTAGATTTTGGCTACAGATTTTGAAATTGGACATTTCTTGAGAGCAAGAATAATTCCAAAAGCTGTACTTTATTATACTGGTGATATTGTCGATGATGATGATGAAGATGATTTTGATGAAGAAGAAGAGGAACACGAAGAGGAAGAAGAAGACTCTGAAGAGGAACAAGCACCAAAAGGAGTATCAAAAAAAATAAATCCGAATGATTGTCCAAATCAGTGAGGCAGAGAGAGGAATAGGATAGAAAGATGTCCAAAATAATAATTATTATAAAAAAAAACACAATAAAAAATTATACAAAAAAATAAAAACATAATAGAAATTTAATCTGACTACAAAACAAAAAAAATACTAAGATTGAAAGTTTAGGTCTTGTTTTTTTTCTGGAAAAAAAAATCTTTCATTACAATATTCCAAAAATTTAATTAATTTTTTATTTAATAAATAAACTAAATTGATGAGGTGATGAATTACAAGCAACTCAAATTTCAATTCGCATTTTTATTTTATTTTAACATCTAATAGAGGGAAAGACAGTAATAAAATTTGGCCTATTATTATTTATCGTGTTAAATTTTACTTTAATTCATTTTTTTTTAAAATATATAAATATTAATGTAAAATTCACAGCAAAAAAAAATCTCTCTTTAAATATGTAAAATTTCAATATTGAAATAATAATTTGTATTATATAAAAAAAAAAAAATATTTGTTTTTTTGGTGGTAATTCATATTTTAAATTTTCTAGCTAACATTCCGAAATTTATATTTTCTTGATATTTACATTTTATCCTTCCATATAATAAAAAAATAAAAATCCTAATTCATTAAATAATAATTGTTCTAAACTGAATTTTTAAAATAAGCTTATTTTCAGTATTATTTATCGTATTTAACATTTTTATATATAAAAAGAAAACAAAAATTAGAAAATTACGAGTTTAATAAATCTGAAAACATTTAATATTTTTGAGTTAATTTATATTCTTTTATAACATATACGAACAAAAATGGTTAATTAATTAATTTCTTAGTTAACAATTAATTCTCGATGCACATAAAATTTTGTAATTAATTATATTTTCGAAATTTTTTAAACGAAATTAAAATATATTTTTTTATTATTAATAGGAAATATTCTAACTATTAAATAATCCCACAATATATAGAAACATTTAATGTTTAATATTATTTTAGTATTTCGTAAAAAAAAAAATTGTAAAAAATTAAATCATATTTTTCTTTGATATTTTACTTTCTTTTTGTAGAAATTTATAATTTTAGGTAAAAAAAAAAATTGGTTATTGGAAATTAAATTATATAGTTACAAAAAAAAAAAAATATTCATTAAAATGGAAATATTTTAACTTTGTTATTCATAAAAGCAAATTTTAGGTTTTTTTTTTGGAAAATAAATAATATAGTAAAAAAAAATCTATTTTTTGGGTAATTATAAAATGGTAAAAATTATTTAAATAATAAGTTTGATTAAATTATAGATTTGCTAAATGAGAAATAAATTATTTAATAAAAATTAAAGTCCAAATAATTTATGTTTTTTTTTATACAGGATAAAAACATGGAGAGAATAGTATTAAACATTTTAAATTATTATGGTTATAATTATTCGGTAATTTTTGGTTTCCATGAATAATTGGAAATATATATGGTCACTAATTGTATAATATACTAATGGAAAACTTATAGATAGAAACCTTGTAATAGTGACTACACTTATAAGAACAACTACACTTAATTCCTTAAGACATTAAAATAAAAAAACTAATTTAATATAAAATAAATGTTAATTATAACTTTAAATATAGTCTAACTTAGTACGTGGACGATATTTTGGATAAAAAGATTCATTCATAATTAGCCGAAAACGCTGTATAGAATTAAAAACCGTTGTACACCAATTTATTTAACAATGCAGACTCAGAAAAAACTAAATTTTAGAAAAGGACAGCATTTTTAAATGCGTAACCTTTTAACATATAGAATTAGTATATTTATTATAGTTGTTTTGTTACCATCAGCGATTCGTATTTTCAATTAAATTATAAGCAAAAATCGTTCATCAGCATCACTTCACCAACTAAACTCAATTATTTTGAAATATTTAAAAATCTATTTAGTGTAAAAACGTAGTTTCTGTAATATTAATTAACTTTTTATGATTATTAATAATAATTTATATAAAATAAAATTATGATGAAGAAAAATATTTATTGGAATCTCCTGTTTGAATAGTAGTTCGAAATTTTTTTTAGTATGTAATTTTATAAATCTGTGCTTGTACCAGGTGATACAATATTATATATTTTCATTATACATATATAATTGATTATTTCCTTCATAAGAATCAAATCCTAAAATAATAAAAATTTTAAATCCTTATTTAGATGATAAGAAAAAATGTTTATTTTATTAAATAATTTTCATAATTATAATATAATTAAAATATTTTTTTCTTTAAATACTAAAATCACAAAATAATGACTTCTGTTTTGCTCTTAAATACTTAAAAATTATATTCCTTAAGACATTTAACACTAAATTACTTTTGTCATTGATTTTAAATATTTTATATAAAAATTGTTATTATTATACCAAAAATTATCTTATAAGTAATTAATTAAAATTGCAAATACATTATAATATAATAATAAGTGACTTCAATATTTATTAAATATTTTAAAGAGCTTCTGCCTATTTATAAATATATTTCTAATACAAATTTCAAAAGCATTTTTCAATTTTAAGTTCTACAAAAGAAAAAAACTGATATAAAATAAAATTAAATACTATGCATGTCCAGCTGCTCTAGTTTCTGACCATATTTTACTTAATTCATCTGGATTATCATAACCATGTGATGCAATAACATAACGATATGAATATGGTCCAGAATATGTGGCTTTATGAAAATAAAATTCTTCATTATGTAATGGTGTTATTTTAGCTTTTAATGCAACAATACCCAAAAATATATCATCGAAACGAAAATGTCTTGTATACATACTGGTAAAATACATTTCAAATAATGCCTCACGCGATAATATAAATGAACCAGCTGTTACATATGGTGGCCATAAATGAAATGGATATTCAGCTAAACTAACATACCATTTACTTGATTTATGACGATGTGGTGATGATATAAAAACAAAACCTGAAAATAATTTCGAATTTTCTGGTAATTCCATATCCATTAAATCTCTTTTTTTACGATTTCTTTTAGTAATATTATTTTTTTTAATATTTTTTTCATAATTTTCTGGTCCTTTGATGGCAAATTCTTCAATATAATGAAAGTGATTACGATTTTGTAATGAATTAACACCTTGTGATAAAATTTTATTAGCTTCTTTATATAATTCAATATTATTGGTATTATTTTTTAAATCTGATTGATTTAAACGACGTGCTAATTTACGTAATGCTTCATCGGCTTCTTCAAGATATTCAGGATATTTAGATGGATGTCGTATAAAACGTAAAACATTTTTTGTTGATACATAAAAATCATCATCAACAAACATAAAAAACTGACCGCGTTGACAATATTTAACAGCCCATTGAAAACCCATCATAGTTTTAATTGTATTATTATAATATGTATCTAAAAAGTTAGCTTGTACAATATCATTATATTGTTCAGATTCAATATTAATATGTTTTTGTAATTCGATATTATCACTAGTACCTAATAGAAAAACAGTACGTATAATTATATCAGAAAATCGACGTTCATAACCCCAGCATTTTCTTATAGCTTCACGACGATTGAAATTTTTCATTGCTGATTTAATTAATAATACTAATTTTGGTGTAACTGGATGTCCTTCCTCCATACATTTTGTACTAGAATCTTTTAAATATTTATATTTATATACATTTATTGGTTGCACTTCAATTTCCTGATTGAAACGTACTTGATGTGCATATCGTAAGACATCACCTTCCATTGGATAATAAAATAAACGATAATAATCTAATTCAAACATATGCTTGTATATTCCAAAATAATCGAATATGAAGATACTGAATATTCCAATTAAACAGTATTTCAAGAGTTTACCTCGTAAACATGTTCTTGGTAACATTTTTCTAATAATTATTCCTTGTAATTATAATTAATTAATAATTTTAAACTGGTATTATAATAAGTCGGAAAATAAATGTTATTCTTATAAAATAATATCATCACATTTCTACTTATTAAATTACTTCACTTTTTAATGTTTTAATTTAATTAATTCAATTTAAAAAATGTTATTCTTATAAAATAATATCATCACATTTCTACTTATTAAATTACTTCACTTTTTAATGTTTTAATTTAATTAGTGTACAAAATTTTTATGAACGTGCTTGATAGTCATATTTATTATTGAATATTTTTTGTTTACTTTTTGTTGTTGTCCATTTATTCCGAGTATTTTTGATTTTGACAGTTGAAGAACTACAAAATTCTTACCCTAGGCAAGAGAACCCTTTGAATAAAGAAGATTCTGTTCTTTTATAGATAATTTCAGTCTCGTCTAACTAATTAACAGAGAGATCAGAGAGAGCCTTCAGGCTTCAGAAGCAAAACCAATTTTATGTTTTGCAATTGCAACATGGTTGTTCTAAATCAAACTTGACAGAAAAAAAACTATACATAAAATAAGTTTAATTTTAGAATAAGCATGTATGCAAGAAGTAAGCCCAGTTAGTCTCAACGCAAGTCAACGCAAATTGAGTTACGCAGACGCAAGTTAACTAGAAATTCAAACAATATAAAATTTATGGGAGGATTTAAACTCAACGCGAAATAACAGTAGTGGGCGTAGTGTTACACCAGTGATTGTGACGTATCACTTTACATAACTGCCCGATTTGATTTATCGCTACCTAGTCCTCATCCTCACTTTCAAAAAACAACAAAAATAATGTGTTTTGACACTTGAATTTGACACAGCCAAGAATTTTGAATTCGATATTTCATTTCATTTATATATCGCATACAAAACTGTCAATTTTTACTTTCACGATTTTTGACATTCGCGATTCGACAGATCGAATGAAAAGGTTATGCACAGATAACGAAAACGTTATGATCTATATTTATGTGAAAGGGCTTTCAGAATTTTGATATTTAAATGCAGAACTTTCAATTGAAAACGAAAAACTACATAAAAGAAGGAGGATTATACATATACAAAACCTTTCCAAATACGCATTTTATCATTTCGCTATAGTGCTGCTCCCCGTGTCAAACACTACATATCCAAATAACCCCAAAACAAAAATTTTATATGGCAATACTTTTTACCCATGTATTAAAAAAAAATCAAAAATTGACAGACAGCAAGTGCTAAAAAAAATATTCTCTTTTTTGTGTGTTTGTAGCCCCGGTTAAAAAATTTTAATTAAAAAATTATTTTGGATTCAGTAATTTTTATATTTAAAATAAATTATAATTATTCTTTACAAGAAAATTAATTAAATTTACACGGTTTATATTAAATAATTTCATAAAAGAAGTACAATTAGCAAGTGAAAAAAAGTTCATCGACCTCGGAAAGTTAAAAAAAAAAAATATTGACAGCTAAGAAGAAAAAATATAATTTTCCTTTTCTTGTGGTCAAATTAATTTACTATTTTTTTTTATATATATCGTTAACAGACTGTTAAGTTATTAGGGTTTAACAAAAAAAAATTACAGGTTTCTCAATTTTTAATGCTATGGCTTGTTTTTTTTTTAATTTTTAATTTTGTATTTACTTGTGTGTAAGTTATTTTTTTCACTATGAATTTGTGTTTTCTTCGTCGTCGCGTATAGTGTAAAAAAATATAAATAAAATGATTTTAAACAACCTAAAAAAAATGGGGGAAAATAAATTTAATAATATTGTGAATATAACAAAGTGAAATTATTATTATTTACTATAAATCGTGAAATTTTTGTATTTTCCATACTTGAAACGAAAAATTGTGATAATTTGGTGTTTTTTTAAGGTTATGTTTTAAGAAAATTCAATTTAAAAAAAAAAAAAAAAGAAATATTTGAAAATAAAAAGGGAAACTTTTTATGTGAAGGAATTTTTTTTTGTTTTTCATAAATGGCTTTGCATTAATTTATTATAAACATGAAAGTTTTTTGACAGGAAATATGTATTGTTTAAATAGTGTTAGTGTTGTGTACTAGTTTTGTGTGCATGTGTTGGTTTAATAAAAAAAAAACTAACTAACACATTTACCAAAAGAGTAATCGAGTAAAAGTTGTATATATTTTTTTTTTTGTTTTTGGGGTTTTTTTTTTTGGTATATTTTTGAAGAGGACGTCCAGTTTTTTATTTACGCAAAAATTTTCAAATTGGAAATAAACTTTAGCCGCCTTATTAAAATAATTTATTAATAATGGATTCCGCTGAAAGAGGTAAGTCAAAAAAAAAATTAAATTTAATATAATTTATATTTAAAAACAAAAAAAAAAACATATCAAATCTAAAGATATTTTTCAAGTTTTCTTTTCAGTATTAATTTTTTTTTTTTGTTTTACTTTTATAATTTTTGTTATTTTATATAAATTTTACAAAACAAAAATGGCCAAATATTTATAATATTGAGATAGTCCCGTGTGCGTGTCACGCACTTGACACAGAAAAACAAAATTCATTACATTTTTTTTTACTTGTTGTATAGTAGTAGTGTTTTTTTTTAACAGGTCACTGTTAATGTTAACAGGTCCTTTTAAATATTATTTACATACTAAATAATAAAAATGATCGTGTGAGAGTTTTTTTTTATAATTTGATGAAAGATTAAGTATAATAAAAATATAATTTCGAATTTCCCTTTTACCTGGTGGTACATAAAAATAAATTGTAGGTAAGTGGGAATTTATGTGGAAGAAATAACTATGTTACTGAATTACTATATAAATCGAAACAATTTTTTTTTCGATAAAGAAAATAATTTATGTAAATTGAACTGACATTGTTTATTGGTGTGTAGAGAATGTAAACAATTTTATTTACTTTGTCAAATGTACAGTGCTTGTCAGTCACACTAGTAATAATTGTAATCGTCTTAAAAGATGCTAGTAATGTAAATATGTAATTTTTAACGGATCCGGTTATTATTTTAAAATAATGGTACTTTTTCTTTATAACGTATTACCTGTAGTAAGTAAAAAACATAACTTCAAAATACCTTCATTAATAACTCAATAATTCTTAGAAAATTAACAAATTTGACACAAATGTAGTTCTCATAAAAAAATTGTACAGGGTGCACCATATAAAGCAATACCGTATAATGATTTTTTTTTTTTAAATTTCATTTAGTCAACTATAATTAATTCCACAAATGTCACTAATGATAGCGAAACCCTATTAGAATTAATATTATTTTAATGAAATGTATGATATCGGAATTATTTAAAGATTGAATTTACCGGGCTAGTGTTGTAAACTCGATCTAAAATTATGTTTGAACATAATTGACGTATATACAAAAAGTACAAAATTCAACTGTCAGTTTTGTTTAATTTTCTACTTTTCTTACATATTTTTTTTTTTATTCTTCATAAGCTGTATGTATATTAATAAGCTGACGAACTGACAAACTTTAACGAAATTGTACCAATTTTTAGAAAGTCAATTTCTTAGAAAATTTATGTTGTCTTAAGTAAATTACAGACCAGTTAGACGTTTTTTAATATTTATAATACATGTATATGTTTCAGAAATTTCCCATATCTTTACTTTTTCAAATTGAAAAGAGTTTGAAAGACTACTTAGTTAAATGCTGTAAGCAGATAACTCGTATTTATATATAACAGTGCTTTGCAAAAAAACAGAGTTTTATAAAAACTTTCAGGAATAAATCATTTAAGGAAACGTTTACAAAATTTCAGATATTGCTATTAAATGGGAAATTCTAATTGGGATGCAGTTACAATACACTTACAATACACGGACACCTGGTCATGAAACTAAACTAACATGTGTACCGAATTCAAATCGGATAACAATTATATATACTATCTAGACTAGATCTAGAAATATATTTAATACTGAAGTTTTAGCATTGATTAACTAAAGCTACCGACCCCAAACTTCAATTATCTATACAGCTCTAAAAAAATTTAGAACGAATATGTAATAAGGTTGCGTGTACAGATTTCTCAAACTCGGAATTTATTTTTAAATTTATTTGGAATTTGCCACTCTTGAAAACGTTAAAAAATTGATTTGAGTAAAATCATTTTTTGGACCTTTCTGACCTTTACATCACTTCATAGTTATTCCATATTTACTCGTAAAATGTGAAGAGTTATTCTGATTTTGATAAGATTGTTTAACAAAAAATGTTCAGTGCATAACCGACCTTATAAATTAAATATTAAATTAATATTACCTAGGTATTTTTCGTATCAAATTAGATGTTTATTGTTATATACTCTTTAAATATGTAAAATTTGTTGCATTGCAAACATAATTAATGTCTGTCAAGCTCAAGGACTGTGAAAATAAAGTTGGGAAAATTGAAAAATTAATTCAATTCCTTATATTAATAAAAATCAATTAATATACTAATGAAAATATTGCATTATTATTCATACAATAATAATCATACATTAATAATCATTTTGATATTGATATTGTACATAATAAAATCTTTAGTATTTTTGGATAAAAATTAGCCATCGACGTGATTGTGGATCTCTTCCTCCTTGAGAATCAACTTTATCTCCATGTGGTAATAATATTGACATTAATTGTAGGCTTCATTATATCAATTAAGATTAGCCAAGAATTAGGCCTAGATTGCGAGACTTTACTGGAAATTTTAGTATTAAAAATTCAGTACAGTCTCTATTAAATCTATTTACAACAAACTTCTACAATACGACTTTATATCTGTTTCTTACTGGACATTTAAAATTTATATAAATATTTGGAAGCACAAACCAATTTGAACAAATAATTTTATATTATATAACAAGCAATTACTTACGTTTCTGATTCCAAAGTGAATACAGAAGATTACGATTCGTCTAATTCTGGGTTAAGTGTCCTTAGCGGTTCTCCATATAAATCAATCAATCAATCAATATATAAATAAGACCATCTTCAAATTTAGTGTTTTCATTTTTTAAATTCTATAATTTAATAAAAATATTTACACATACAAAATTGGTTCGAATGGGTATCACAATAATGCTATTGCAATCATATAAGTGATGAATTTTAATTCTAGCTAACCAACTTCTAAATAAATCGTTCTATTTCAAATGCTTTTAATAAAATCTAAAATTTACTATTATATTATATATTAGCATATGCAAGAAAATTTTCGTGCTAACAGGCAATGATTATCTGAAAAAATATATTTATATAAATAATGATTAATCGTCCATCATTCATTTAAATAAAATTACGTCATTATTTGGTTCTATATACATCTATACTAATAAATTCATGACGTCAAAGACAATATTCTTTTTCCACTTCAATATTTTATATACTTCTTCTATAATGAATCAATAAAACTTTATCCAAGGTTAAATGAATGAGATAGTAATAAAAATATTTCTTTTTCTTTCTTATTATTCCAAAAGCAAAAGTATATAAGTAAGTATGTATATTTAAAAAAAAAAAACTATATGGAAGTTTTATTTTTTTTAACCATCCACAAACTTTTATAATTCCAGAAAATCAAATTATAAAAAAATTGTGCTGAAATAGCAAAGTAAAAATCAAGGTATAAAAAAAACGTTATTCTCACGAATTAGAAAAAAGCAGAGAAACCTGATTTAATTTAGTTTTCAGGTTTCAAAACTACATTTATACATATAAATATATAAGGTATAACTAAGATTAGGGTTAATTAGGGTTAGTTTAAACGGATACATCACTCATATTGAAAAAGTTAATATTATGATAAATAAAATTTTATGATCGGAAGAGCTTTAATTTTATTAGATTGTTTGTGACATCGTGTTAGGTGTCGTTTATAACTCTCAGTGTTAAAAAATTGGAGTAAATTGATACTTTTCTATCTATAAATACATTTAATTAGGCAGTGATTTGACAAATGCGATACGTAAATGCAACCAAAAGCTACTTACATATGTATATGCAATTTTTTTGGCAAATGGTTACAAATTGACATACTTATTGCATATTTCAGTTCTTCTATAGCGAATATTTTTACTTGTAATTTTGGAACTAAGTACTTTAGTTCTAACAATTTTCATTTTTTTAAATTTCTAAGTTGGAATTGCCAGGTGACGACGTAGTCAAGTAGTAGCGTTCTATTCAGAAATGTGAACCACTATGTATGTGGTAGCCATGTTTCCTTTTAACATAATCATTCTAACAATATCTTTCCTTATGCTTGTTTTTGTTGATCCAATCAGTTTTAATCTCAGGTTGGCTAAGCTAAAGGGAAGATGGATCTTGTGTTTGAAATTGATGAGGATTAGATTATCGATTACTTGAAAATGTTGAATGTATAATCGTATGAATTGTATGACTAAGCTCTGACCCTCTGACTATGGAAAATTGAGAGTCTTATAGTTTCGTGTTTTATATTTTTGGCTTTATATTGTTCAATATAATTTATAAGTTATTTCGCGTTCAACAGTTTACCGTCTCCATTTCGTATAAAAAAAACAGAAGGACCAATACTTCATTAAACGAGTCTTTAAACGTCATTAAACAAGTCTTTAGCAACAATCTGTCAACTTTAAATATGTTTGTCGATTAACGAAACATGTTTATTGAAAAAAAAATCTAAGTACTTTAATTTATTGCATTTACTCATAGATTGTAAGCTGACTGGTATGGAAGTAAAGATATTGTAGGTAATAATTAAATTAATTATAAAGTTCTACAATACATTTTTAGTCAAATATATATATTATATCATTTTAATTTCGTAATCTTAATTATATATTTTTTTTATGGTATCCATTTATCAGTTCTTGAAAATATGTATCGAAATTAAACAAGTTGTGCATATAATATGAATTGTACACTTGTTATACATCCATAGTCTGAATACCGCTTTAGGATCATTCCAATTGTTTAAATACAATTAATTATTTATAATACATTTTCACATAAAACTTTTAACTTTAAAGAGTCGAAACTAGAATCATTTTCGAAGACTTATAATTGAGTTTTTTTTTAAATTATTATTTCCAATAACCCTAAATTACCCTAATATTAGAATACATACTAATAAAAGAACACCTCTCGCATGTGTAGGGTATTCTAAGAATATATGTATATATATGTATATGTAATATAATTATGTAATTTTATGTTTTCCAAACAATTTACTAGCCAATCTATTCATCAACAATAAAGATTTTTTTGTTTTGTTAGAAAAACTTATATAGAATTAGGCATGGCGTGTATATAAAGAGGTTAAAAAGGTGATTGCCTACAAATGTTGTCCTTAATTCTTAGCTGACTTTGAACTCATTAATTTTCTATTTTTACTTATCTTATTAGAATAAACTTTTTAGAATACAGGTTAAAATTGAAAGTTTCGTAAGTAAAATTTCGAATTGATGGAATGTCAATTGAGCAAAGATTAAAAAAAAAATTATGGATAAAATTGTATTGCAAAATTTATATTTTTGGTAATGGTAATTGAATTTTAAATTTGCAGAAAAAATCTGTATACTGATCATAAAAACTTTATAATGAAATTCAAGAATCCACGATAAATTAATTATATTAAAATTTAATAGATATTCAAATTATATTTTATTCCAATTTTTTAATGCTTGGAAGTTTTACCTCTGTAAACCTAAAAAATTAACGGATGCGATTAAAGATTATTATAAATATAAGTATATAATTGCTAACAAAATACATTATTATATTTATACATTACATTCAACGCCTTTAGATTCATTACAGTCAAAATGTGGTTGCAAATTTTGATATACCTATTAAATTCTAAAAAAATCACCCTTCTAATGAATTTTAAGTTCTATATACATATGTATATTCAGTATAATTATATAATCTTATCAAAATTGGAGACACCTGTACAGATCAGCAATAAAAAATAAACAATCTGATTAACCAACCATAGCGATAGTCAATAGATTCAGGTTTTTGGCGCCAAATTATTAAATTCTAATTATTCAAAAACAAGTTCAACAAAATTATATTAATTATATTTAACCAAAAAAAAGAAGAAAATGATTTGTGAATGGTTGAATAATTTATGAATATATTACTTAATTTACATCGATACATAATCGATGTAAATATTACCATCCATTTGTTACAACCAAAAGTTACGGAAATTGTTCCAATCAAAAGACTTGAAATTTCTATGAAAGTTGTCACAATTTTTTTTCACATCATGCAAAATTTTATTATTATACATATACGCAGATACGATGTATTTAAATTAAATGTAATTCTGTCCATACACTATCCAATTTGGTTGTACAACTTATTTTTCAACCATGACAATGGTTGAAAAATCTAGTACATAATTTTATATGTATATCTTTTGTGAGTTACTTATATAACCATTTTGACATTTTGATGCTTGACAATCGGTTGGAAAATTATCATCGTTTTTCGTGGGGGGATTGGTTGATGGTTATGTTGTACATTTCCAATGGGGAAGTTGTACAACTAAAATGACGTTTTATGTCAAAAATAAATTATTTTGATTTTGTATGTTCAAATAATTTACACTTACAAAATTATTTTTCCAGCAAACTTTTATTTTGTTGACAGTTGCTTGACTTGACATGAAGCAAACTATTCATGTTCCCTGAATTATGTTGACATTATGTATAACTAACTGGTTGTATAAAAAGTTGTAAAGTGTGGATCGTGTAGCCAACCAACCAGTAGTAGTGACTACTGTCAGCTTATTGCTTACATAAAATTACTTCTTATATTGTGTTCTTATCTGTCAAAATAATTAACTAAATATTTTCTAAAATATTTAGCTTGACTAAATTACAACTTTAATTTCGTCAAATTATAAGGATTCTATTTAATGGTTCACCTACACTAACTAAAGACATAATTTAGCCAAATTTATAAAATCTATCTAGAATTTTTGGTATTATTCTAACAAAAAAAAAAAAAAATTTTTTTATAATAATTCTTATTTTGGCGTAACCGGAATTTGAAGGTCAATTTTTTTTGTGGAAATATTTTTGTTCTTTGCAAAAAAAATAAAATAAAAAAACAATCTGGTTTTTTTTGCGTTCTTTATATTAGTTAGTTAGTTGATTCCACAAAAAGCATTCTGCTGTAAAAATATAAAATTTCATGTGTCAAAAGTTTTGTGTAAGAAAATTTTATTCGTTTCACCATCAGTGCACGGAATTCCAAATGTATGTATAATATATATACAAGATAGAATAGGTGCTTTTTTGCCTTGAAAAAAATATTTAAATTATATTTGGTTTAGAATACTGGAAGGGAGGGGGTGGAATTTAAACAATTAAAAAATTAATTCTAGATATAGATAAAAATTTTGTATAATTATTATAATTTAGATTTCCTTTTACGATTTTGAACTATCATTAAGTTTATTATAATTATTCTAAAAAATTTTTGTTATTCAATGTTATTGTTTGTTGGTTATTATATAACTTTATTTTTGGTTGTTTGTTGTTTACACAATTATTGATGGATCCATTAATAATGAAGAATATGTACAATATTTATGATCTCATCCTAAAGCTTATTACAAATATGTTGCTAGCAACATGACTCTAAGGTTTTAAGTAAAAAATCGTTTAGTTTCCCATATTACTATTCATTTGTATTGCTATATATTAAATTTTGTATTTGAGGAATTGACTTAAAAGGTTTATTATATTATTTATATACGAGGGCTGATTGATAATTACGTGGACTGACACAGAAGACACAGTTTTTTTCAGTTTTTTTTTTTTTATTTTTCAACGTAGTCACCTTTTAGGACGATACACTTAGTTAGACGATGTTCCAGTTTTTTGATGCCTTCCAAAAAATATGATTTCTCCAACCCTTCAAAATAGCCATTTGTTTCGTCGATGACCTCAGCATTTGACCCAAATCTCTTTCCTGCAAGACATTTTTTCATATTTGGAAACAGGAAAAAGTCAGAAGGGGCCAAATCTGGAGAATATGGTGGATGAGGAACCAATTCATATCTCAATTCTAATAATTTTGCTGTTGCAATTCCTGATTTGTGAACTGGTGCATTGTCTTGATGAAAAAGAACTTTTTTCTTTGCTAAATGTGGTCGTTTTATTATAATCTCTTCATTCAAACGATCCAATAATGTTGCATAATATTGTCCTGTGATTGTTTTTCCTTTTTGTAAATAATCGACATGGATTATACCATGAGCATCCCAAAAAACAGTGGCCATAATCTTGCCAGCTGATGGAACTGTTTTTGCCTTCTTTGGAGCCTTTTCACCTGTAGAAATCCACTGTTTTGATTGTTCTTTTGTCTCTGCTGGTACGGCCACTTTTAAACTCAGCAAACCACTTGCAAACCATTGATTTCGAAGGTGCAGATTCACCATAATATTTATCCAACTTTTCTTTAGTTTCCTTTGCTGTTTTCTGCCTCAAAAAATAATGTTTTATCAACACACGAAATTCGTTTTTATCCATTTTTAAAAATTCACTGAGATTGACTTACTTAAACGACTGTTACATGGAAAGTATACAAGATATCGACTTTAAATTTTATATATAGCCTAGTAAATGATTTTAGAGGTAAAAAATACTTACTTTATACCTGTGCATTACCTGAATCACAGGTAGTCCACGTAATTATCAATCAGCCCTCGTATATATATATACCTACTATTGTAAAATTTTGCATTTTTGACTCGACGATGAGTTAACGTGACATGCAGTGTAATATTTCCAAATCTCATACAAGAAAATTCAAATTCTTTGACGATTAATAATGAATCTATCCAAAAAAAAAATTATTATTTTTTAATGGCAGCAGTTGGCATATATTAAATAGCTGCATGGAAAACTGGTCAATATTTGCAGACATAACCCTAAATCTGTAATTTTTGACAGCCAAAATTGGCTTATTCAAATCTGAAGTTTTGATATGGTCTAGAATGAACAATCAAGCGATATTTTAAACTTTATAACTATAACCTAACAATCAGTGTGAAATTTCTGAATGTGCGTACACTGAATAATAATAGATCAAGCTGTTTTCTAGCTTGCAGAACACATAATTTATTAGTTTAAATATGAATATCTAAAAGCCGTATCAGATTTTAAATTTGATAAAAATAATTGTAAACGAAAGTCTAATTCCAAATACATTAAAATGAGTGAGTAAACTACAAACTTTGCTCTTTATCGTTGAGTTAGTTTCGGGAGCTATTTCAATGAAAGAATTTTGACAAGATCATGCAGAGATATATGATGGGAACAACAATTCAGAAAAATTGATATAATTCATTCCAAAACTATGACGCCATTGCAATTTCTTTAATTCCCAAACGTGGTCCAACCATGAAGTAATGTTTTCAAGATTATTGGGCGTTTTGGCTACAGAGACTAGAGAGAATTTTCAGATGCCGTTCTATGTTAAGACTCTAATCGCTTTGTGCAGTGTAAATTAGCTATTTTAATCATAATTATTTACATAAATTGTATTCAACAAACATAACAATTCTTATGTAATTCAACACAACAGATTTTGTTCTAATTAAATTTCCTGGTAAATTGAGATATTCAGGGAAAATTTGCAAGGTTTTTGAAAACCTTTATATACATACAGTATATACCTATAAATATATATGAAAATTGTGCATAAATGCGAAAACTATAACGCAAAATTTCAAAAAAAAAAAAAAAAATTATATCTGAAAGCATAATGTATGAAAAAATAAAATGTCTGAGAACAAAATAATATAAAAACTTTTTGTACAAAATTACATATATTTTTTTCCAAGGTTAATGTTTCATGGTTAGAACTAAATTGGAGATTAGAGATACAATTTCATGACACAAATTCGATCTAAATTATTCATTTTTTTTTGTGTGGTTTTGTTTTTAAATTCTTATGTTTCATCCTGTTTTTTTTTTTTTTTTTACTTTATTTTGATTAAAAAAAAAAGCAATTTTTAATTTTGGGTGATTTAATAGATGATTATTTTTATTCGACGGTATTGAGATATATTTAGGTAAAATTTCGAAACAGATGCGGGATACCACCTGTTTCCAAAAACTTGAGTATCAGTTAAATAGAGTTACGATATAATATTTTTGGTTATTTTATACAAAAACATAAATAAAGATATAAAATTACAAATAGATTTTAAATACGAGATATTTTATTGTTAATATATAGCTTTAAGGATGTGATTTAATTGGATGTGAATATCAAAATAACGATCAAAATTTTATTTTTATTGAGGATATGTTGAATTTACGGTATTTGCCCGAATAAGTCAACCCGCTTACCTAATATTTACCAGCGATTTTATGTTGTATGAATTACATTTTCTATCATTACTAATTGACTATAATACTAAGAAAAAAATTGTGTAAACGTAAAAATTCTAAAATCGAGTTAAGAGAATATTTTGTAATAGTCAATCAATCCTCCACTAATCTATCTTAATAGTGACATATTCCACTGAAAATATCGTCTAAACCGCACAATTTAATAGTCAAGCAATCAATATTTTTGAAATATAAATGATTTTTTTTGTAACTTAATTTCCTAAAAGATAAAGCTATTGAGAAAGTTAGCTGTAGGAAAGACTATCTAATAAAGAAACACGAAACTTAAACTAATTTAGTCTGTAAATCGTGTGGAGTTTTGGAAATTGAAGCAGATGATTTTAATATTTGATAAATGAGGTCTTAACCAGCTAAAAAGCTTTGTCATTTGCTAATATAGTTGATTGTAATACACATCTTAAAAATATGTAGGAACTTATTGAATATGATTTTTTTTAATAATGTGGACAGAGCTTGATTATAGATAGGCCACATTTAATATCAAAATAGTAAAAGTTAAATTACCCGAACTACGGGTTTTTTTCAATTCTGATAAGCGAAATGAAAATGACAATAGATTTGTTTTCTTTGAATAAAGCGAACCAGGGTAAAAACAATTCAATTTGCCAAATTCATCACCATTTTTTACTTTACAGCCCATTGTGAGCTTTGGCTTGGCCAATTTACAATAAGTCTCCATTTAATAAGTCTTTAGCTGATTATTACTAGTTTCTTAAATCTTGTCTTAACCCATCTGATTCTTGGTCGACCTCTGTTTCTGGCATCTTCTGGTATGCTGGCTGCCACTTTTTAGTATCTTATTGGCAATTTCATATGAAATGTTTTTTTTTTTGCTTTTAAACACATCAATATGTATATAAAACTAAATGTATATCAATTCTAAATTTGATAAGTAATGAAATGAGCTCTTTCAAAAGTAATTTGGAAGAGCTCATAACCGATTCATAATAATAAGTAGTGATTCATCATTATTAGTCGCTGCTTAAATACTTCTTTTTTTTTATTATAAATTTTTGAAATTTTTAATTAGTGTTAAATGAGTGATAAATGTTTTATTTATTTTGTTATAATATTTAATTAATTATATTGAAATTATAATCTAAGAACAAACATCGTAATAATATATACTTATTATATTTATATATTGATAATAATTGAAGATAAGGATTCACTTTTGCATTTTAAATTTATTATTTTTATTAAAATGCATTAATAAATTTTCTCAATAATCCATTTTGATATAAAATTTATATTAATAAAACCATTTCTATCATCATTTTTACATTCGAAACCAACAAAATTCGCAACACCTAAAAGTTGACCATTATAAACAGCTGGTCCTCCAGTATCACCAATACAAATTCCATCATTATAAATATTTTTATTTAAATTTTTATGTGTTAAACAAAAAATTTCTTCAAATCCATCATCATTTAATTGTTCATAACATTCATTTTTTGATATTCTTATTAATTTATCAATTTTTAAATGATCTAATAATGGTTGATCAATATTACTACATCGCCAACCCGATATTTGTATTTCGGTATTAATTGGAATTTTATTAATATCACCATTCGAATAAAATGGTATTGGTTGTATTGTATCAGAAAATTGTAATTTAATTATCAATTTCAATAAAGCAATATTATAATGATAGAAACTATGTTTTGGATGTGGTATGATTTTATCAATTTGAATTCGTTTATAATTATTTGATTTTAAATTTTTCGTACCAGCTAAAATTGAAAATGTTTTCTTGTCATAGCTAAAATGAAAGTGGAAAAAAGAAAATTTGGAAAATTTTAAATAATTATTTTTATTTATATAATGTCAGTTTCTATTTCCCAGAATTTTTTTCCTATACTTTTGATTAACAATATCTTTAACAGCAAAACTACACTTTACGCCAGGCTTCACAGTACAAGCTTAGACATGGCATTACTGAAGTTAAACTGTATTATTCAAGCCAACAAACAAAGTTTATTTAGTTTCTCACTGAGTGAAATGTGGACCATAAAACTGTGAATTATTGTGAATGATAAATGAAAAATAACTCTTTATTTTCTATTCCTGTTTAAATTTAAACTCTACTACTAATCTGCCACTTAAGTCAGATTAGGTTAATGTAGTGGCATTTTCTACGTATAATCCACAACTACATGAAATTATAGAGAATAGAGTACCTAGGAGTTGAATTTAACCATATTGTTTAATTCAGGTCGAACGGATTTAACTTTAGAAAAATCTGTTGCTTAAGTAAAACTAAAGCTTGAACTGAAAAACAAAAGTTCATAATTTGCGTAAAGCTTCTGTAAAACTGGATATTACGTTTTTACCAATTGTCATCTTGTTTTTGTGATGACATATTGACTTTTAGTTTTATAAAATTTACAATTATTTGGTAGAATTAATTACAGTCAACAATTTTGTGAATATTCTGCGTTTTGAATTATGTAAGTGTAGAAAATTTTGAAAACAAATAGAAATTGACATAAAAATTAATACACTTTTTCACTTACACTTTTCCAGTATAAAAATCTACAACACAATGACCAGCTGTTAAAATAAATTTTTCATTTAATATTGTGCCCGAGCATGAATGAATATTGTAACGTTGAACTGATATATGATATGTCAAATTGTAATTATTTTCGTAATTACGTATAGATGAAATATCTTTATGATGATTATTTTTTAATGTATTTACAATATTTAAATTTGGTGGTAAAATATTTAATAATAAAATTGATATTAATGTAAGATCAATCATAATTTCAAAATTTTCGATAATAAAAAACGCACTGAAATTTTACTATTGCATTTGGAATATACAATCGATAACTAATTTATAAATAATTTTATTTTAATCTAAATAGTTTTATTTTATATTAAGACTTCTATACTATAAAATTTTACTTATCAATATTAATTGTATTGTCACACCTTATCTTTTTATAGGAAATATAATTATAATATTATCAAAATAAATTTCATTACCACTTTTATTATTATAAAATTTGGTAGATAAATTCATTGATTTGAAAACTGAATAATACTGATTTTAAGTATATTTTGTGATTATGAGTATTATTTATATAGTAGGAGTTATAAAATTTAAGGTTAGACTTTGGAGCTGTGTTTAAATATGCAATTTAAGAAACAGTGAAATCTTCTGTTTATAATTTTTTGTATACTATTTTATTTCAGTAAATAATGTTAATATAATACAGGATATCCCTAAAAGTAATGTAAAACCGATGCAGGAAGGTAGAGAACCTTAAGGCCTATCAAAATTAATCCTGTGTTTATATTCAGCAATTTCCGATAATTTGCTATCTATATGATTTTTTCCTAATGTTTGATATGTACCCAGTTTGACGAATTTTTGTTATGGTGACATGACCAACAGATTTTTTTTTTCAGCTTAAGTAACGAACGAACTGGCAATTCGACGGGAATAATAATTTTTTTTCATTGGTCTTTTTTCAATTTTACTACATATATGAAAATTGAAAATTTGTACTTTATACACATTTTTTTTGAATAAATGAAGGAAACTGAACTAAGCGTGCTCGCGCAGCAGAGGAGTAGGCACTTAGGCTCTTTCGACGATTATACCCCGTCACGTAGCATTCTGGTTAAGATAGTTCAGACAAACCAACACAACGACCAGACGTCTTTTCTTTATTTAGCACGTTTAGTTTACCAATTGGTAACTGGTGCTTACGATCATTTCACCGGAACTGAGCCCTCTAAAATCTTACTGAACCTCTGTTGAGCTTATGTGCATATTTTTTTCAAAAACTTATCAAACATTACGAAAAAAAAAATTATTACGAGATTTTAAATGTGTCGAACTTGGGAGGTAGACAGAACAAAAATCATAGCTTCCAAACTATCAAAACTCGGCGAATATTCATAGGGGTGATTTTGTGATAGACCTTCGGTCTCTACCTGGCTCTTGCCACTACTTTTTGTAACACGTTGTATATAAAACTTTGCGATAAATTATAATTAATTTTATGATATTTGCCCACCCGATATTACAATTATCTCTATGACAATTCCTAATTTAATGGCTCAACAAATCAAACTATTTAATACCTTAAACTTAAAAGTTTTTATTATGAACATTAAAACGTAGATTGCTGGGCTCTTAAAAAGATAGTCCTAATGACAGTTTACATTTACGCGGGCCTGTAAATTATTTGGTTCATAAATAATAGCCTTATACACAAAATATGCGGGTACTAATGTCAATTTTGTTTAAATCATTTGTATACTTTATAGTTAAAATTTTTGTTATTTTTATGTAACAATTTAAAGTATTCGATTGTAAATATTTTTGTAGTAATTTATATAGTCACAATAATTGTCACTATTTAAATATTGACAGTTCAATCGTAAATTAGTGGAAATATTTTCAAAGTCAATATATACAAATTTTAAAATTGTTTTTTACAAATACGTAGACGTACAATAAAATTATGTGTATAAAAAACATAACATTTACTTTTTTGTTGTAATTTGATACAATATTTGCTATGCTGAGATGCATTAGCTTCCGGCCGGGTTCAAGCCCATATTTTCAGGCTAACGCTCTAAGTTGATTCAATTTGAATGAATACTAAGTACATAATAAAAATTACAATATGTAATTGTGATTTTAAGACTGGGGAAAAATGGTAATGTCTGAGATCATTAGTTGCCAACACTCTTAAAAATCATTAGTTTCTTGCATTCACTACAAAAGAAACTTATGGCACAGTAGGACCAAATTACAATAAAATATCAAGAATCTACTGTCCTCTACATATAGTGGAGTGAACAGGGAAAAAAGTCTTTATTTTACGAGGACTTGTGAAATATATATGTGTTTGTGATGGATATATATAATTTAAAAAAAAATTAAATTACTCAATACGATATGAATTTTAATTTCTTTCTTGTTCTGGAGATTCCAAAATGACAAAAAGAAAATTACGCGTTGTTATTCGCAGTAATATCATATCTTATAGTAAATATTATTCGATTAATATTATAGATTAACTAAATATTATAGATTAACTTCGTGATGAGGTCAGTACGTTTATTTGGTTTCTATCAAGAATGCAGAGTTATATAAACTAAATTCTTTGATGTGTCATCGTGTTACTTTTCTTGCTACCAGTTTTGAAGCGCTTAAAATATATAAGTGTGGAAAAAATGCACGAGTCTAAGTCTAACACAACTAAGTCTAATTTGTCTACTAAAACAGACTCCATTTTAAATATACCTTATCATTACAACATTTAGAGATCTGGAATTTAGTACACAAACCATTTTTTACAAATCAGATTATTAAACAACATCTAGTTTTGCGCTACCCTTAAATTATCAAGTAATTAATTTTTGAACACAACATGAAATAATTAAAATCAATATTATAAATATCTTCAATTATTGATCTTGTTTTAATAAAACAAATATTATATTAATAGAATTAAAAAAAAATATATATAAAACCTTGAAAATATTTTGGCATTAAATCATTCATTCCATCACTGTCAAATTTTAATGTGAATAAACTTTTAGAAATCAAAAAATTTGTGATTGGGTGGTCATAAATGTTGTGTGTAATTTAATTAATGTCATAAAGTTCTTTTTGCCATTTTTTTTTTTAATAAAAAAATTAAAAACAATTTCGTTTTTATGTTATTTTACCGAAAATAAAAAGCACACATAGATAAAATTTATGTATTTAACTCATAAAATAATATTTTTTACTAATAACCCAAATAATATATAAAAAAATTCCCTCCCTCATAAAATTATAAAATTTTTTTTTTTTAGTTTATTTAGGTTGACACAAATTTTTCAAATAATTTTTTTTAGATTATTTAAAAAAAAATATTATTAATTTTGTATACATTTCCCTGATAACCAAAAAGTAGTAGAAAAGTATGTACTTTTTCATCACTGATTATAACTATTTTATTAAGTTGATTTATTATCAATGTTGATCGGGAAAAAAAGTTAGTGGTTTGTAGTAATTTATATTACAATAAACATAACACATACTTAAACTAACTAACCCATTGGACTAGGAGTGAATTAAAATAACCCTACAGTCATGACTGATGACTGATCATGAATTTCACTACTTTTTCATTACAGATTACACAGTCATTTTACAGTATTTGTTTCTCTGTATACTAACTTTACTATTTACTACGTATTAGGAAAAGGAATAATAAAAATGATAAATTATTTATATTTAAATTCATTTTTACATTTTAATTAGTTTTTTTTTTATGTGTTGTGTAATTTCGGTTGTGTAATTTCGGGAAGCATTTCTTTATTTTATCCTGTCATTACAATATCTGTCCGACAAGCATCCGCAATATAATATTAATGGCCGATTCCCATTAATATTGCTTAAGCCTTTGCCAGAGATTAAACTTCTGTTTAACTTATTTATCTGGTTTCTTATTTTGGATTAGTTAAGCAAGGCAAGGGCTAATTTTGATTGAGAAACCAACTCAGAAGTCAGATTAAGTTGTAGGTAAACCTATACAATCGGTTTAGTTAAGCTTAAACTCTCAATGTGATATCGACAATTAATTATTTATTATTTTGATAATTATAAAAAATATTTAACAAATTAATTATTTTCTTAAATTATTTAACAATTTATTTTTAACTTTTATGCAATAGTTTGTTAGAAACTAATATTTATTTTAATTAGCTACGCCAAGCCTACTGAATATAAGGAAGTGCTGAAATATCACTGAGTATTAGTAGTGCTGTCATTATAGAGTAATGTAAATATACTTATATATACAAGCATTTCAGGAAGATAATCATACATTAATCATTTTCAAACATTTTTTGTTTCACTCAATTACTGAACGCTCGCTTATGATTATTTAGTATTGCATAATGCATACACAAATATTTTTAATATAAGTTACAAAAAAAATACTTATACAATCAGTAACCGCTGATTGCTGAGTCGTGGTTATCAGGGTTGTTTCTTTTTTAAAATCACACACATATGTTAAAAAATTTTAATTTATATGTTGCTCTCATATGTCAACAACAAATAAATTTTTCTAAAATTATATAATTTTTGAAAAAATTTAAGAAATTTATATTCTTATTAAGTGGCCCTCTTTTTTTTTAAATAAAAAATCTTTGAAATTTTTTACTAAATCTTCTAAAAAAAAATATTTTATTATAGTTTCGTTTTTGGCATATAATTTTTTAAAAAAAATTGTTTGTTTTTCTTCTCTGGAAATTTTACAAAAATTTTTTTTGAAAATTTTCATAATTTATCAATTTCTTAAATGTGTCATTAAAATAAATTATGTTTTTTTTTGGGATACCATTTTTTATCAATCAGACTTTTTAATATTTCTAATTTAACAATTAACAAGTTTTTGGTAACAAAATTAATGATTTTGGTTGTTAAGGATTTAGAAATTGTATTCAAAATATTTAGTAATAATGTGATTAATTCAGATTTAGTAATACATTCTTTAAAACTAACTACGTTTCTTAAAACTTGGTTAAATTATATTGACGGAACAACCTATAAATCATGGGCAAATTTGTACTATACTTTCAAATAAAATATACTGTTAAACGTTTCTGAAATTTGATGAAGACCTCTTCCATTAAAAATCTATTATTAATTTATTGTGAAGAGATAAATAGATTTAAATGATTTTTGTAAAGGGATCGAGCATCTTTGTTAAATATCATACATGACAGTACCTCACACAAGACACAAGTGTTTATATTATTTGAAGGGTCGCAATGTGTAGTTTTAAATGAAATTTTAAAGCAGTTTGTACTATATTAACTTTGCATCAATATTAAGTAATAGAACCAAAAAAGAAAAGTTATTAATTATAATGTAAATATAGTGGAAATGAAGATTATACAAGTTTCCGTATTCCCCGATAAACTTTGATAAAAACTTCAGCAAAAAAGTAGAAAATATTCGTGGTACTTTTTTAATCAATTTTCCAATTTTATAATCAAATGATTTTGTGACGATATCTCATTTTAGATTGCCTTACCAATACCCACAATCGTATCGAATTTATATTGATTGTTGCCAGATATAATTCAGTATAAATATTCGGGTTATTGATAGTTCTCCTGTCTGGTATCTTATGATCTGTCATTTGTTTCTACACTACTCGTATTCAAAATATATTGCTGATCATTCAATGCAAGGTCGTCACCGCAGCAAGTTTTTTTTTTGATGTTTTATTTGCAAATAATAATTCTAAGCTTTTAGTGAAGGACAGTGTGAATTATGGAAATAAATTTGTGAAATTTTCTTTTCCGTGCTTATTATACCTTTAAATTCAATTTTCTTATTAATTTATAATTTTATAGATATTCTGGTATAGTATCTTTTCCAATGATCATATGATTAATTTTATGAGTAGCTTTGGAATGACACTATTTAGTGTTGTGGTGGGCAGAAAGCCTCAAAATTTAATTTATAATTTTAAATTTCTTTACGTTTCTTAGGGTGGAGATTCCAAATTTCAAGAAAAAAAAATGCTTTTATAAAATGTATTTGCTATCCGATTTGAATGAAATTGCATATACAGATAGGTTTTGTAGCCGGGAAATTCATTGTGTGGGTTCTTTCTATCAAAGACTTGGTGTCTATAGATCTCAAATTTTCTACACGTTCCTCATATATTTCAAAAAAAATGATTACAATGCAGCTTTTTATCTTATATGACAAGTAACTTCCCCAGGAAGAGCGTAGAATATCCTGCAAAGACTATTCGCAATATCGTAAATAATTCGCAAACTTCATCGCTGTGAGTTATACTTAAGGTTGTCATGAGTGGAACAGGCGATTTATTAAAAAAGGTTATTGCTTTGTTAAATCTAAAAATACAAGCGAAAAGAATTATCTTCTTCAGATTAACCCTGAAGTAAACTAAAGTGTATCTATCTATTGCTATCATAAAATTTTAGAAATATTTATAATACTCCGGGGTCCGGAATTTTAACTTCCCATTCGTATTGCAGATATTAAGTTTTCCGGAAAATCTTGCTGAGCACCGGCCCTGACTTTTAAAATATAAAACATCATCGACTCATAACTTAATATTTTTTATATTCATTTTACATATCCAATAAATGTTTAATATCACATTTTCTCCAATAAAAAACCAAATTACTTACCTCCTTTACACCTTGCAAAAAATCGCTCAACCCAAATATAAATACATTAATTTTATTAATTACACGTGTTTGTATGAAATTATGTTCGTAATTTATAATCCAAAGCACATAATCCAAAAAAAAAAGTGTACAAAAAAATATAAAGTTGAAACGCAACTACAAAAAAAAAAAAATCATGTAAATATAATTATATGAAGTAAAACATAACACGCTTTACATTATTGATGACTTCCCAATAAGTGAATAAGTAAGTCTATAAGAGTGTATATAATACAAAGATTTCTAATTCATTATGATGAATGAATTAGATTTGACATTGAAGTTAAGATATGCTAAATTTATATTATTTTTTTTTAAAAAAAAATATGTTCGTCGATAAACAATCTCTTAGATACAAAGTATAGAATCGAAATATATGTATATAATTTAAAATTCAGAACTTCTTTCCGTTTCTTTTGGATTATACAAATCTATAAGTCGTTTCTCTTGTATACATAATTCTTGTTGTTTTCCTCTATTATAATAATCATATTTATAGCTTTAAGTATTTTATGTATATAAAAAATAACTGAATTACATACAAAAAAAATAATCTCACGAAATTCTATATTTCTTCTCGTCTGACTGGATTTGGATACAAAAAAAAAATATAATGTATTTTATGTTGTGACTGTCATCATCATCGTTATTCATGTATCTCTATAATAAAAAAAAAAATTGTATATTATATAAAATATTAAATTGAATGTGTTATTTTGCAATAATGTGTGCCATGCCATAGTTTTATATACGAGTAAAAGATATTTTACCATTTTTTTTATACATATCTACTATGTTTAGTTGCTTTTTGCACACATATGGCTCAGAAAGTTTAAAAATTTTGCAGGAAAAATGCAAAAAAAAAAAAAAAAAATTGATGTACGTATACTACAAACAGACTCAATAGCAGAACAAAACTCTAGGGGTTTCGATTTTGCTGTTGTTTCTTTTTAGATGATTATTTTTTTGGTATATTCTGTGTAAAGTTTAAAATTTATTTAAAGTTGGTCAGATTTATAAGAAAAATGTTACCAGATTGGAAATTAAATTTTGAAAATTTAATATCTTGCTAGGTTGGTAGAATTTTTTATGATATATATAACCAATGAAAAGAAGATATTATTTAAATTTCGTTGAATTGAATTGTTATTGTTCAACAGGACTATACAAAAAGTATGCGATCAAAGAAATAAATTCCTAATAAAACCGTGAAACATAGTCCTTGAGTATAGCTTGTGAATGATTTCCTTCTATTAAACTATGATCTGTTCATTTAACTCAAGCTAATAAAATAGAGGTATTTAATAGTGGAGCTTGGAATGGGTTAAAAGGAACAATTCCTGCTAGAGTTCGTATTGCCACTAATTCAATCGCAAAGTATGTGTGTAATCATTGATAAAGTTCCTGCTCGAGTAATATCTTGTCATCATTGGTATATAGTTAAAGATGTGATTACTATACCTAATGAAAATAATATCATCTAATTATAATATCTAATGATATAATATGAAATCATATAATTAATTTAGATACTGTAGATATAGCTCCAATGGCCCTTGTTAAGGGTCATGGACTATAATCTACTAAGAACTAAATGATAGGGGTGATTTCAATGTGATGACATTGATAATTAATTTACTTCTCTAGAATAAAGTGATTAATACTAGAAATACATAAGATTGAATAATAGCAACAGCAGCTTCAAGCACTTATAAAGCAATTTGACTAATGACTGATTGGCAGCATTTTCGAATAAATATAATAGATAAGCTTGGAAATATTTATTTCAGAGAAGTAGTAAAAGTTTTGTATGTCTTAATTTTCTTCAGGCAGAGCTGTTTCTTGAACTTCTTGAACACATTTTTTTCGAATTTGTATATTTGACATTATCTTTTGTAGTTTAAATTCTGGTAACAGTTTTTTTTTTCCGAAAAAACCCAAACTTCGAACATTCCTTACAATTGTAGGATTTTACGGGGAATTCATTCAATTGACAACGTCATACCGTAAGTCAAATTAATGCTTTGTATGATTTTCATATACATATAATACATAGGTGAAGGTGTGATCTGTGACGTGTTACATCATACATCATACTTAAAATCTCAAACCATTGTTTTCATTATTATTGTGAAAATAGCCAGCCATCAAATTATTTATTCCGATCAATTATAAATTAGTTATTTGCTAGTTTTTTTAATTGATCGACAAGCTTAAAATATTAATGCAA
Source organism: Rhamphomyia laevipes (assembly GCA_963920725.1). Classification (NCBI taxonomy): domain Eukaryota; kingdom Metazoa; phylum Arthropoda; class Insecta; order Diptera; family Empididae; genus Rhamphomyia; species Rhamphomyia laevipes. Next base: position 15,884,131 of record OY987259.1, read on the forward strand.
CAAAATAACATTTTGTTTTTGTTTCACGTGTAGCAGCGCGGACGGGCCGGTATAATGATATGCTAAAATACTAAACAATTTCGTTTTATATTTTTCATTATATATTTTCAGAGAACCCATTCTCTAGCATTTTAAACCTTAATGTAAAAGTAAATATATTTCAATTTTTATTTAATAAATTTAAAATCAAATAACTATACATAAAAAATTAAAAATGGCAACACTAAATCAATTTCAATCTAACCAATCTATTTGTTGTTGTTTTTGTTTTCCTTTTATTACCATTTATACATAAATTTCTTATTTTGATTTTTTTTTATAGTCTAGCAACATTTAAAGAGTCTAGAAACAATAAAAATAAAAAACTACCTACTTCTAATATACAAAATTCAAAAATTTATATGCAATACATACCAAAAACAAACACATTGAAACGACGAGAATCTAAAAAAAAAAGTTATTTTGCCGCATGGTATAATAAACATTTACTTGTGTTGGTTAGAAAAGGTGACCTTGTAAACTTTTGCAAAAAAAAAAAGCAACAATACCAACAACAAAATATTCTCTTTATATATATCATAAAAGTATCCACGTACCGCCGGGCCGGGCGCTGTTCTGTATAACAACAAAAACTTCTACAATAAAATTGCTTCTTTGCTCTCAATAAACGATAATTACTGTCGTCATTTACAACAAATCACAACAGTATACGACAGCAACAGCAATAATTAAAAAAAAAAATATTTTCATACAAATTTTTCAATAAAATATTGTATACACACATTTTTATGTTGCATGTGTGTTTGTGTTGTGCCGGTAGAGGAACAAATAACGAAGCATAACGACGGCGGCGGCGGGTACACAAAATAGACATATATAGTTTATTGACTGGTTTTGTTGCTGGTTTGTGATGTTGTGTATATTGTATCAAAAGTTCAATATTCTAATTTATTAGTAGAGTATGTTTTTGGTGGCTATAAAAATGTTTCTGTCTCTTGTTTTTGTTGTTGACATAGGTTCGAACAAAATGAATTAACTTTCAGCAACAAATGTATCACAACATTAAAAGTTGAAAATAAAAATTCAGGGTCATTTTTTTTAGATAAAATGTAAAAACACTTTTTTTGTTGGTTGTGTATATACAATTTTCCAGAATTTTGCAGCAACATAAAAATTGCAAAAAATAATGTTGCTAATTATAAATTTTGTTTGTTCACAAAATGTATGACATTTCTGCAATTTGTGCTTTTGCTTGTTCTATGTCACGATGTTCTATGTGGTTTGTTGTTAGCGGTGCAGTGTTGTGTGTGTTGTGTTTGTGCTTTTTGCAAAAAAAAAAAATATTATTTAATTTTTTTTTTTCCCAACATTTCAATACTGTTACAAAACATATACCATCAAAAACTTCATCAAATATAATTATTTAATTCTAGAAACAACACAAAACCGAATACCGAACATCACCAGAAGCTTTTTTTTTTTAGTTGAACTTGAGATGTTTGCAGAGTCGGTCGCAAGTTCATAAAAATTTATTGTTTTTAATATTTAATTTTTTGTTGTTGGGAAATTGTAGTACTATATTTTTGTTCTATGATACGGTGGCACTGTTTGTGTTGCTGCTGCTGCTGCTTTCTTGTTATACGAAATCTGCACAAAAATTCGGTGTTCTCGTCGCTCGTGGTTAATTTTTAGTTATTGGTTGTTGTTGTTTAAAGAACAATAAAAATTAAATCAAAAACGAAAAATATTTATTTATATTGTTTTGATTGTGGTTGTCAGTTTGGATTTTTGTTGCTTTTAATCTTCATTGAGAAATAAATTTTATAAAGCAAACGTTTCGATGTCGTCTTGAAAGATTGTTTGTCGGCGGTGAAATACTTTCACAGTTTATAATATCTGCATAATAAAATAGTGTTTTTAATTGTAAATAGTGTAAGTGCGCTTGCAAATTTTATTAAAAAATATTAATAAAAAAAAATTATAAATAAAAAATTCATATTAAATTAAAAATGAAGAAAAATACTTAAATTTAAAAATTTAATAAGAAAATTTGTGTTTGGATAGAAAATTGGAAATAACGAACATTTTCATGTCATGTTTTTGTTGTTGTAAAAGAGACAGTGGAGCGATCAATTAATTAAATGGATTAATTAAATTCTCTACATTTTAGTTTACAAAAATGAAAAATAGAGAAAATATATGTGAAATTTTTCAGTTAAAATTTTCTAAATTAATTTTTTTTTTTTGGAAAATTCATGAAATAATAAAAAAAAAAAATTTTTTGAAAATATAAATTAAAATTACAAAATTTTAGTTTTATGTTTTTGTGAAATTGTAGTGAAAAAAAATTTGAAAATTCTGTTACTTCTAAAATAATTTTTGGGATAATGTTTAAATAAAATTAATATTATTTTAAAATATTAAATACCTAATACCTATTTAATTAATTTGAGTAGTAATTCAAATTTAAAACAAATTTTATGTGACGTGAAACAAAAAAAAAATGTAAAATTACAAAAAAAAATAATTAACAAAAATTTAAACCGAAATAAAATAATATTAAAATAATAAAATTATGATTTAAAATAAATATATCCAGCGCAAAGCTGCGCAACGTTTCGATTTGGTTTAAGAGAATACATCAATCAATCAAATTCTATTTATTTGGCATTTTCTTTATAGAAATTCAGGAGCGTGTGTGGTAAAGCTTATTTTATAAGTGTCAGAAAACTATCAGAAAATTTTTACGAATCAATGATAATTTTCAAAAAAAATAATTATTGATTTAGAAAAATATTTCTGAATAACAAGCACCTGAACTCCTGAACATAGAACTTCATAATTATACATGGCCTTGTAATTTCAAAATTTCTATTAATGACTTTGTGTGACATCAGATTAGTACAAACAGTAACGTTTTCATATTTGCATTATCGTGCACCCAATGCAGATAGATAAGCAGTGAGAATTCTCACTAATCTTTACTTGATTGGTAACAATGTAACTTTATGTGCCAATACTTATTTGGTACTCGCGGAGAAAAGGTGGACCATCCTTCAGTTAGGATGAACTTCCTCGCCGAGGAAGTTTCGAAAATTAGCATACTCTGCGTTTACGAAGTCCTTCGATTTAAATTAACTTGGCTTGGTAAATATGTATATTCAAGTTGACCTAAATAATACCAAAGATTCATAATTAATCATTTAACTATAGTAATTGTTATAATCCCGCAATGTTTAATGTCGGGCAGTCTCCGCCACTCTAATCTAACGTTTAGTTTTATATAATATCGGCAATTTAACCGAATTGAACATATATATTTTCTCGTTGATGTCTCAGGGTTTTGTTCGACACTGGGTCTCATATGTGCAATATATTTAACACATCTGACAGTTTGAGAAATTCATTTTATGTTCTATAACTAGTAATTTTTACTAGTTGTAAGAAAAAAACATATTTCTCTATTGCGAATTGCGATTAAAAATAACGTGTTAAAAATAATACCAAATTCTTAGTTACTGTGGAATAAGTATGTCAATTCTCGGTAAAATCTTTGCTACATAAAATCTTTTACTGCTTAGTGATAATTTCTTTTTGTGAATAAATGACACATTTTCCTGTAAATTTCATAAAAATATTAGCTTAATACAAAATATTGATAGTGGTAACACCGTCTTTAAAGCATTGCAAAATATGAAAGGGCGCATTAAAAATCATTTATAAATTTAATTCTTTTAAGTAGAAGAGTTGCATCCCAGGTTCTGTTAATCGATAAACTTGACTAATCCAAAGCATACAATTGTTTATTCCATCCAAATAACATACTAAATAGATTAATTAGTTAGAAAACTTTCGTCAAGCAATGCTTAAAAAATACCATGCCATTGGCGTTGATTTGATGTTTCTATAATTCTTTTAAATCCGGACAATAATAACAGACAGACAAAGTGAAATCTTATAGCATTTTGTACTAGTATAAAGTGTCAAGTCTTATAAAGTGTGAAGTAAAAATTATTACTAATCATTTATTAATAAAAATGTTTTTGTTATAATTATGATAATTTACATCAATATAATTTTTCTATAGAAGTCAATTTAATTTAAATTAATCGATTTTTCTACCATTTTTTAATAATATTATTTGCCATTTTACATCTATTCAAATATTTTTGCTGACAACAAAATTTCTTAATTTTTATTTAAATTATATATTTCAATAATTTTTCCATATTCATAAAAAAAAAAAGTAAAAATAATTTATCGCATAAAAATTGAAAAAATTGTTATCTCTGAAGAAAGTAACAAAAAAAAAATGGTTGAATTGAATTCTTATATTTTCATAAGAATTATATAAAATAAAATATATATAACAAGAATAATATAACAATATTAAAAATATAAAAAAAAAAAAAAAACAGAAATAAATTGTTAAAAATGCAAATTAAAATTATACGATCACAAATAAGAATAAAAAAATGTCATAAGATAATAAATTCTATTTTAAAAATTTTTGTTTTGTTGTAAAAAGTTTTGTAAATTCTAAAAAAAAATAATAATATATAAAACTTCAGATTAACGATCAAAATTAGTTCAAAAAGTTCTGATCAAATTTTGACGTACGATCCAGTGTCCGTTTATCTGGGATTTTTGACAGATTCTATATATCAGTTTTTGTCAAAAATCTTTCCCAATTCTACAGATCACAAGAATAGTAGGGCTACAGTCTACAGAAATACTATTTTTAGTAAATGACAAACGCGACGTCGTTTATAAGGGGTTCATTCTTTGAACTGCCGTATTCAATTTACAATTAACAACGTTTAACTCAATGTAATTGATATTTGAAATTTCATATTTCTAAGTCATTTTATATTGGTAAGCCTTAGAATTTGTCAAATTTTACGTAACTTTGAATCCTCATAATATTGTAAATGATAAATGAAAGTTCATATATATATTTCAAGTTGTGCTTTCAGTTGTGTTGTCATGTCGTATTTTCAAATTATTTAATATTACCCTTTAAGCTCGCTGACTCCCAATTGAGTTAAAAATGAAGTCTGCTATATGCCGAATCTCATTTTCATTTCTGATTCGTTTTTCTGATACAAAAACGTTTCACATATGAATCGTTGGTATGTGATAATTAGATTCGAAGCGATATTACACTTCCAAATTGAATCGTATACGAACTAAAATTCGAAACGCCTGCGGCTCATAATGTTAAAAGTAATGTGAACTTTTAAAGTGCCTTTCTTCTTTGGAGGTAATTTCTTCTCTTAAAAGCAATGGCAGACACTCAACTATTTATCAAGGTTGTTCAACCATTCCCCAATAGACCATCTCTATATTATCAAATAATTTCATCTTAGATTATTTATTTAAAAAAAAAACTTATTTTAATCTTACCTGTTCTGAATATTATATGCATTAATACTAATTAATCAGTTACGCCGCTAAAATCGATATAAAATTATAGAAATTAGTTCATTATTTACGAAATTTAAATTTGGGTTCGCTTTTTGCGAATCCACATTGATATATTTCTGAAACAATTATAGCGAAATGAAAATAAAACACAAACGAAATATTTTTCAGATATGTCAAAAAAATAGTTGTCTCCTTTCCATCTCAATTTGGAAACAAAAAGTTTAGCTGGTAATTTGCAGAACGATTATAGTTGTTGTAATGGTCAATAATTATTCATTTATTTTTATATTATTTTAATTATGACAATCATTGTTTTATTGCCGATACCGAATTCCAAGTAATATAAATATTTGAATATAAAAATTAATTTCGCGAAAGAAATGGAACATTTTTTTTACTGCGTACCGGCCATTACATTTGATTTTGCAAATATTTGGTATGTTTTTATTAGCTTTAATTCAATTTTCTATAATTGAAATTGTATGTAGTAATTACAATTGCAAAGATTATAAACTAAACTAATGTATACCTTGGGAGTCGTTCCAGTCTCGTATGATTACAATTTCTGTTCCCATTTCTTGATTTCCACTATCAGCCACAAACAGGTTTAGGTTACATTTTTTGCTTCCAGAGGGTAAACTAATCAAGATATCCTTTTAGAGCTACATATGCGTTTATTGATCATATTCCTTTGCTCAAAGCTGTATGGCATTTGTCACATGTTATGTCATGTATTATTTATTTTAATAAAAGAAATTTATTTATTTGATTATACAATTTCAAAATAATTCATAACTTTCATTGCCAAATTTAAAATTTTTTTATTTATATTTAATAATTCTTATAAATTTTGTACATAATTTGAAATCAAATAAACCACCGATAAATTACCTAAAATTATTTTAATTATATACTTAATAAACAATTTTTTGTCTAGTAAAAATTATAAATAAAAACAAAAAAATCGTTTTAATTTGACTAAATTTGGTTTTTTTTTTTTTTGTAATTTTGTGTAATATTATATTATTAACACGTAATTTAATTATTTTCGGTGGAAAAATAATTAAAATAAAATAATAAAAAATTTATTTCTCATTATTTTAATTTGAATTTATGTAAAAATAAAAAACAGACAAGAATAAAAAAAAAAAATTATTTTAGTATTGGTTTTGTCATGTCAAAGATTTCAATGTCATCATTATTTTATATTTTGGTTAGGGGGGTTGGTTACCAGCAAAAATTATAATTTTGGAAACTGAATTTTAAATATAATATGATTTATAGTCATATAATTTATTTACTTGGAAAAACAAAAACATTTGTAAATTAAATGCAAATAAAATTTTTAAAAGTTTACTGAAAATATTAATTAACAAAAGCAGCTCGGCTGTTTGACACAAATTGTCCTATTACAAGATTATACATAGATTATCCTGGGTTCATTATGGCTGAATAAATTTCATCTATACACACCGCAAAGCTTCGTAATTAGGAAAACATACTATTTAATATAGTTAATTCGTCATTCGAACAGAATCGGCAGGCTTATTTCCGAATTTGTTCAGGTGGCTCAATGACAAATGGTCTCGAAGCTCATATATACATAAAAGTATATAAATATTTTCTTCCAAAACATTTCCAACATTTTAGTTAATTTTATTTTTCAAAAGTTGATTAACTTTTATAGATTTTATAAGTATTTATGGCAAAACTATGAAGTTTTGTGATCAAAAGATTGTTCGAAAAAAAATGGGATTTACTCTTAATTTGTCTCTATACGTTTTCAAAGAGTGATAAAGAAAAATACAAAAAACTACAACATTTTCGATGTCAGTACCTCATATTTATTGATATCCGATTTGAATGAAAGTTTTGTTATGTACCTTTAGTTGATGCGGTCGGTAAGTTCAGGAGGTCTCTATAAAAATATGTGTATTCTTGTGAACGTAAAATTTAAAATTTTTTTTATTTTAAAGTTAACAAACTACGAGTTTTGGTAAACCCCTAGATTAACAACTTTTTTTTTTCTGTCAATAAAAAATCAATAATTGAAAGATATTAAAACCTTTTTCGATACCCGTTTTTTTTTTAGGTTATTCTCTTAAGGATTATCTAAGCTAAAGAGTGGATAGAGGGTGGCTAATTTGATTAAATTATTTTTTTTTTGTCCAGTTTGATTAATTGAAGCATAAAAATTAGTTTTCGATATTTTATTTTCTTGGTATATAATATAACAAACGAAAAAAAAATCAATGTCATTTTGTGGTAATTACATTTAGATGTCTAATATGTGATATAAATTAATCTTTCACGTAAATAAATTACAATAATAAATTACAAATTAATTTTATGTGTATACGTTTTTAGTATATATTTTACAAATACATAACCAATATAAAAGGTTTTTTGTAATGTTAATTATTATTCGTTACAAATCCGAACGTATTTTACACGACTATTCAAGACGTATTACCACCCAAAATGACACATAAATCAATTAAATCTAAAAATTAATCAGCTTCATACCGCATGCCTTGTTCCGCAAAAAAAGAAGTTAAAATTTAGCAAAATATTTTAAATATTGTTTGTTTAATTTTGTCAAAAACACTTTAGATTTTTTACATTTTAAATGTAATTTTTTTTTTAGCATATCCTTTTCATTTTAATTTAACGCGTATAATTAAAAAAAAATTAATTTATGAATTTCGATAATATTCCAAAAAAATTTGAATACAGAATTAGAAAAACAAGCCCACACAAAATGTACAAAATAAATAAAATCTTATACAAAAATTTGAATGTAAAATATCGACAGATCGTTTGGGAATACATTTTTGATATGAACCGAAAATGACAATAACTTTTGAATTATTTATAGTGTAGTCCGTAGTGTATAAAACCCTAATATAATATAATTAATATTTCAAAATATGAACACAAAAGCCTCAACAAAAATTTATCAACAGATCGACTATAATTAACAATTTATCATGAAGTTATAAACTTCATCTCTAGACAGTCCTAGAACTAAACTAGCATTGAAATTCTTCTTTATATTTATTAGGATACTTACATCATATCAATTTTCTTATTTCCATTTATCTTAATTTTAGTTATGTTAAAATGGCCCTGGGGACTCCTATCAATACGGGAGTATTTGGCCCATATATGGCTTCCTTTATTTTAAAAACAACTAACTTCGGAATTAAGGTGGCGCTTTCCATTTGTGAATGTGAGAATATCAAATATTGGAATACTCGCAACAATTTATAATTCGCTAGTATCGTAAGCTTCTTTCCACTTTCATAAGTTCCATCAGCATTTTGTCCAATTGTGTTCCATTTCATCTCTTCATTTTTTTTCCAATCGGTCTTGCCGAATTGTTATAGGCAATATTTTTTGTAAACGTTTTAACTTACTTAATTTTGGTTTCAAATATTTCCTTTAAAAAAAAAGACGTACGTAAAGTTAGCAGAACACTTTTGGAATATCGAGTTAAAACCTATTCTATAATTTGTTGTGAATTTGTTGTAAATTTGTTGTGAAAATAAATATTTTGTTGCGTGCGTTTTTTTAAAAGAAACCGGGTGTTCTGCTAACTTTACGTAAACTTAGCAGAACATTTTCTTAAAAACCCATAAAATTCAATTTTTTTTTAAATATTCTTATAAACACAATTTGTTGTGAATAAGTTGTGGATTGCAATAATTTGTTGCGTGCGGTTTAAATAAAGAAAATCGGTTATCAATCGGTTACATAAAATTAGTATATGAGAAAGTTGTATTGGAATAGCAATTTGCTCTCTAGCGACTTATAGTAAACAAATTATTGAAAAAAAAAGATTTTGTTGCACAACAAATTCAAACGCGCTTCACAATAAATTATAAAACTATTTTTTTCGTGAAAAACATGTTGCCCGATTTAAAAACCGCCTACCTTTACAAACATTTAGAATTTTTTATTTCTCAAAATTCATAAAATTTAATTTTTTAATACATATTCTGGTAGAAATAATTTGTTGTGAATTTGTTGTGAAACGCAACATTTTGTTGCGTGCATTTTTTTAAAAAAAACCGGGTGTTCTGCTAACTTTACGTAAACTTAGCAGAACATTTTCTTAAAAAGCCATCAAATTCAATTTTTTTTTAAATATTCTTATAAACACAATTTGTTGTGAATAAGTTGTGGATTGCAATAATTTGTTGCGTGCGGTTTAAATAAAGAAAATCGGTTATCAATCGGTTACATAAAAATAGTATATGAGAAAGTTGTATTGGAATAGCAATTTGCTCTCTAGCGACTTATAGTAAACAAATTATTGAAAAAAAAAAGATTTTGTTGCACAACAAATTCAAACACGCTTCACAACAAATTATAAAACTATTTTTTTCGTGAAAAACATGTTGCCCGACTTAAAAACCGCCTACCTTTACAAACATTTAGAATTTTTTATTTCTCAAAATTCATAAAATTTAATTTTTTAATACATATTCTGGTAGAAATAATTTGTTGTGAATTTGTTGTGAAACGCAACATTTTGTTGCGTGCATTTTTTTAAAAAAAACCGGGTGTTCTGCTAACTTTACGTAAACTTAGCAGAACATTTTCTTAAAAACCCATAAAATTCAATTTTTTTTAAAATATTCTTATAAACACAATTTGTTGTGAATAAGTTGTGGATTGCAATAATTTGTTGCGTGCGGTTTAAATAAAGAAAATCGGTTATCAATCGGTTACATAAAATTAGTATATGAGAAAGTTGTATTGGAATAGCAATTTGCTCTCTAGCGACTTATAGTAAACAAATTATTGAAAAAAAAAGATTTTGTTGCACAACAAATTCAAACGCGCTTCACAACAAATTATAAAACTTTTTTTTTCGTGAAAAACATGTTGCCCGATTTAAAAACCGCCTACCTTTACAAACATTAAGAATTTTTTATTTCTCAAAATTCATAAAATTTAATTTTTTAATACATATTCTGGTAGAAATAATTTGTTGTGAATTTGTTGTGAAACGCAACATTTTGTTGCGTGCATTTTTTTAAAAAAAACCGGGTGTTCTGCTAACTTTACGTAAACTTAGCAGAACATTTTCTTAAAAAGCCATAAAATTCAATTTTTTTTTAAATATTCTTATAAACACAATTTGTTGTGAATAAGTTGTGGATTGCAATAATTTGTTGCGTGCGGTTTAAATAAAGAAAATCGGTTATCAATCGGTTACATAAAATTAGTATATGAGAAAGTTGTATTGGGATAGCAATTTACTCTCTAGCGACTTAAAGTAAACAAATTATTGAAAAAAAAAAGATTTTGTTGCACAACAAATTCAAACACGCTTCACAACAAATTATAAAACTATTTTTTTCGTGAAAAACATGTTGCCCGATTTAAAAACCGCCTACCTTTACAAACATTTAGAATTTTTTATTTCTCAAAATTCATAAAATTTAATTTTTTAATACATATTCTGGTAGAAATAATTTGTTGTGAATTTGTTGTGAAACGCAACATTTTGTTGCGTGCATTTTTTTAAAAAAAACCGGGTGTTCTGCTAACTTTACGTAAACTTAGCAGAACATTTTCTTAATTTTTTTATTTAAAAAAAATACATTCATTTTTTTATTAAATATGCTTATAAACACAATTATGTTCTATTAGAATACCAACTTGCCCCTTATTTACTATTTTAATTTAATTTTTTGTTTTCCAAAAAATACGCAATTTCTTGTGAATTGCAAACAATATCTGAGTTGAGACCATAAGTGTGAGAGAAAGAATCATTTTTTCAGTGGTGATATATAACACAAATATATTTTTTTGAAATGCACAAATTTCTAATGAATTTTAATTTATTGATTTTTAAATAAAACAACAGTTTTCCCACTAAATGTTCTATTATATTATATATGCAATAAGTGCAAAAACAACGAAGCAAAATCTTTGTGAACACTAATTTAAGAAAATGTTCTGCTTAAAAATATATTTTTATGAAACGTATACAATTTGATATGCTCCCTTATACCCCTATAGACCTAGAGATTTATGAATGATAAAATTTATTGTGGTTTCGAAAGACCCCAACATATGATATCTAATTAACAAGTCACATCAATACATAATTTCAACTTTTCCCTTTAATTTTTGTGAAATTAAAATGGCAAATTTAAAAATCACAATTGGTTCTTAAACAAATTTCAAAAACCATTTATATGTATATATGTATATAGTTCTGTTCTTGCCTTACCTATACTTTGCGAATATCATCTAAATTCTAAATTATCTAAACTGGATACCGAATTGAAATCTCATTTTGCAGTTTTAGAATCTCTGATATTTCAAGGAAATATATGTACATACATATATGTATATATGTTGATTTTTAAAAATTCAATTTCGGTGGAAATTTATAGGAACCAATGAGAATAACTATATTTAGTTTTAAATTGAACAAAATAAAATCTTAGAAGAATTTCCAAAAAAAATTACAATATTGCAATAAAAATACACACACTATAATATAGAACGTTTTAAAATACCAAAAGAAAATTATATGGAAAAATGAAAATTAATAGGAAAATTTGATGGTAAGTATATCGTTAAAAAATTTGTTAGAATTTGTGGCATGACCTACTTATGACCGGCCATTCAGTTTATGGTTCATGAGTTTACCCGTTTAGTTTATTCACTTTCGTTTTAATCGGCATCAAGGAAAGTTATATAAGCAAGTTATCAAGTTTTTATTACTTTAGTGTATATTTACAAAATTATTATTAACTTTAATTTTTAAAAGTGAAGTGTATAGTGTATTTTATATATATGGCTCTACGTCGACCTGGAAAGCCCGCTTTAGTGGCCCGAGATGTTTTATCTGAAAAAATTTTAAAATATAAAGGAAATATAATTATAAACAATTGTATCGTTCCTTCAACGAATGAAATTTGGACAACAATTGCTTCCGAATTAGAAAATAAATTAAAACCATCTTCAATTCATGCGATGGTAGTGACGAACCGACATAATTTAAAAAATATTATATTGTGTAATGAGTGCGACTTTGATGAAAATATGCATCAAGAAAAAGAATTATTGTATCAGTCAAATTCTGATTTATCGGACTCAATAACAAACGAAAATTTTAATATAAATTCAGAGTTTATTTTAACTTTTGGAAAAGAAGAACTAAATAATATAATAATGGAAACAGTTCGAAAAGGAAAAAATAATAAAAAAGATTTTTCACGTATTATAAACGTCCTAAAACCAAATAAATGGACGGAAACTGTGTCTAAAAAATTATTTGACGATTATAGAATATTACATGGTTATAATTTTAAAAACCATTACATATCAAATGACCGAAATTCAGGAGGTTTCTCAGGTAAGTTTTGGTATCGTACAGTATATTTTTACAGAAATATTTTGAACTTTAAAGTTATAAGTATGAATTTGTCTACAAAAAATAATGAAATTCAACAAAATTAGTATTGCTACAAAAGTAATGAATTGCCTTTTCTATTAACCACATACGTTTGAATTTATGGTTATGCTATATGAATTTGAACATTTTGTATATAATTTATATTAGCAAATAAAGTTTTTTATAATATATTGAAAAGGCACAACTTTTATAATATTTACTAATTTTAGTTGTTAAATCATAGATTTCTTTATTATTTATAAGCATACTTCATTGATAAATTTAGGACATTGTAAATGCGGTAGTGACATCACTTGCAGATTAATGCCAGATGATAATGACAATATACGAAAAATTTATTGCTCAGCTACAAGTGGAAATGGTAATTGCAGCAAACGTCAATTACGTGGTGAAGAACGGAATAAAATAGTGTCCCAATTAAAGGTAAAGTCTGCGGAAAGTTATCGTAATGAAATAGCTGCAAAAGATATGCTGGAGGGAGACCGTAATGAACCACCACATTTATATTCGGCAAATGTTTTAAAAACGGCAAAACATCAACAAAAAATTAAAGAATATAGGGATAATAACCCTATTATTTCAATTGCAAAATTCAAAAGGACTCCAGAAGGTCAAAATGTAATAAGAAAAATTGGATTTGATCCCGTTATAGTCCATTTCTGGTCATCACACCAAATCCGAGTTTATAATGAAATGGTACAAATTGAAAATGCTAGATTATGTATTGATTCATCTGGCCGTTGTACTGCTAGAGTAATTCATGTTGATGGTAAACCATCTGGACATATATTTTTATATATTGGTGTACTATACTGTTCTGTTGGCCAATTCCCAATACTATCAATGTTTTCCGAATGTCATGACACAGTCACTATATCATCTTGGTTAAGTGAATTTTTAAAATCCGGTGCAAAATTTCCTAAAGAAGTGGTAAGAAATTTTAAGTGCTCATACATAGGTTTCCTTTTCAAATATATTTTATTATATAACGTATAATCAGGATTTTAACATTTTTACTTTTAATTTCGATGGCTTTAATTATGAATTATGGGTTTTTAACTTTACCTTAGTTTTTTTTAATAGAAAACTTTAACTATAATATATATGTATATGTACATAATATATATATATATATACATATAAATATATATATATATATATATATATATATATATATATATATATATATTTATATATATTATGTACATATACATATATATTATAGTTAAAGTTTTCTATAAAAAAAAACTAAGGTAAAGTTAAAAACCCATAATTCATAATTAAAGCCATCGAAATTAAAAGTATTATTTATTTATTTATATATACACATATAAAATATATATATTTATATATATATATATATATATATATATATTTATATATATACATATATATATATGATATATGTATGTATATAATTTTTATTAGTTATCAGTTATTATATATATATATAGTATTTCTTAAGATATATCTTAACAATATTTTTATGCAGGTAACTTTGACTTTAAATGAAAAAAAAATATATTAATTGTTTCTAGGTTTGCGATTCCAGTCGTGCATTGCTAACAGCTTGTTGTCGAGCATTCACGGGGGCTTTAACAATTGAAGATTATGCTGAAGCTGTTATGTCAGCAAATTTGCCCAATTGTTACATCAGAATTGACGTAGCACATTACATTAAAAATTGGGCTGATTTTTTAAAAACAGAAAAAAAAGCAGTTAAGCAATTTTATTTATTTTCAATAGGAAAACTAATAGTTTCAACAAACCAAGAAGAAGCTGCTAAAATAATTAAAGCACTCTTTGTTATATCTTTAAGTGAAACAGCTGGGAATGGTTCAAATGCTGTACAAACTTCATTAAATTTTATACAAAATTTATTAAAATATAAAGAAACTGTAATTAGTACAATAATTAATGAATTAGATATCCAGGATAATATTAATGATGATGATGTATATAAATCGAAAAATTAATAAAATTATATATTTATTATAATAGTCTTTATATTTAATAGATTATAAACATGCACGATATAGAAGACGATACTGAGATTGAGATGAAAAGAAAATTTTCTCTTCAAGAATGGGGCTTATCGCTGAAACGAGAAGCTGAAGAAGAAGCGCAAGAGAATGGTGATGATATTAATCCGAGATATAGCATAAAATTTGCAAATCGGTTATTAAATCAACTAAATACATTACCATTATGGTCGTGTATTAAACAAAATCAATATGGTTATGGACAAATACCTGCGAGCAGTGCTCCCGTCGAATGTGAGTACAAAAATATTAAAAAACTTATTTTACCATCATCAACCAGCAGAATTGATCAAGTAATAGAAACTCTTGTTCGCAATTATGAAGGCAAATTAAAAATAATTGACACAAGAATTACTGCAGCAATTACAAAAAAGCTAATTAAAAAAACAAATGAAAAAGAAGAATGTATGATATACGACGATGATTTTCCTGATATAAAAGAAAATGATTCGAATATTATATGTCATACTAAAAATGAATGTCCAGCATGTGAAAATGGTAGTTCACCAACAGGAGCTCACATGTGTATAATTTGTGAGAAAAAAGTTCATATATTTTGTTCGAAACCTATTGACGGTGAAATTGAAGGCTATGGTAAAAAAAGATTATGTCTCACATGTTTTAAAGATAAAAATTCAAAGAAACGAATAGCTTTAAAAGAAATTGAAAACTGGGGAGGACTAGCACAAGCCGGAAAAAAACGAGCATGTTACGTTAATGTCTACAAGAACGATATTTTGCAGCCAACTAAATGCAAAACTATTGATTTGCCAATACTTAAAAATGGAAATTGTGCTGAGCTAAAATCAATTCGAATAAATAATTCGAAATTGTCATTAACCAATACCTGCGCTTTTGATAGCATTTTTCAAATATTATTGATTTCAGCAGCAGAAAATTCGAATGTAAACGAATATTTACATAAAAATGAAACAAAAAATAAAACATTTGCGCTAGTTTTGGATGTATTAAAAAATGGTATTCGTACGTCGACATATATAAAACGCGCCGAAATTTTATTAGAATATTTAAAAAAAAAAATATTACCATATACTATTCAATTAATTGATTCCAGCTGCAATGTGGATACGCTAGCTAGAAAATTGTTCGCTGAAACTCCCAGCTTTGTGGAAGAACTTAAATGTAATAACGAATGTGAAGCACGACGTACTATATTAAGTCTGGTTTTAATAACAAAGAAAGAATTGGGTAAAGAACTGGAAAACGTTCTTACAGAACATATTACTTTAAATAAGCAACAGAAATGTTGGAATGTTGACTGCAATAGTGAAGCCAGAAGCTACATTCGCGAAATAGGTTAGTTTGTTTCCAGCATTTGTTATTTATTTTTAATTTTAATATGAGGTTAGGTAATCAAAAACTAATAAATATTAAATTATAATCTAAAATTATTGCAATATTTTCAGGTGATATTCTTCTAATTGGATTTGATACCAGCGAGGCAGTACCTATTTCCGAATTTCCAACAAGTTTCTCATTGAAAAACCAACAATTTAAAATTGTAGGAATGGTTAATTACATAGGGCCTGATGTCACCACAAGGCGATCGACATCAATTGGCCATTATAATGCAATTTGCAAAACTGGATCAACATGGACCATATATGATGACCTTTCAACAAAAAAAAAAGTTTGTGAAAGCCAAAAATGTGTAACACCAGAGCTCATCATATATATAAAATTATGATGTATCAATTTTAAAAAAAAATTATAGTGTATTTATTAATGTATATAATAATGTTATATATATAGTAAAATACTTAAACTCAAAAATTTATATTATTTAAATTTAAAAAAATTATAATGAATTTTAAAAATAATAAAAACAAATTATTTATGTTTATACGATTATAAATAATTTCTTAATCTTTTCATAAACTTTTACAACTTTCTCATATATACTAAATTTTATGTAACCGATTGATAACCGATTTTCTTTATTTAAACCGCACGCAACAAATTATTGCAATCCACAACTTATTCACAACAAATTGTGTTTATAAGAATATTTAAAAAAAAATTGAATTTTATGGCTTTTTAAGAAAATGTTCTGCTAAGTTTACGTAAAGTTAGCAGAACACCCGGTTTTTTTTAAAAAAATGCACGCAACAAAATGTTGCGTTTCACAACAAACTATTTCTACCAGAATATGTATTAAAAAATTAAATTTTATGAATTTTGAGAAATAAAAAATTCTAAATGTTTGTAAAGGTAGGCGGTTTTTAAATCGGGCAACATGTTTTTCACGAAAAAAATAGTTTTATAATTTGTTGTGAAGTGCGTTTGAATTTGTTGTGCAACAAAATCTTTTTTTTTTCAATAATTTGTTTACTTTAAGTCGCTAGAGAGCAAATTGCTATCCCAATACAACTTTCTCATATACTAATTTTATGTAACCGATTGATAACCGATTTTCTTTATTTAAACCGCACGCAACAAATTATTGCAATCCACAACTTATTCACAACAAATTGTGTTTATAAGAATATTTAAAAAAAAATTGAATTTTATGGGTTTTTAAGAAAATGTTCTGCTAAGTTTACGTAAAGTTAGCAGAACACCCGGTTTTTTTTAAAAAAATGCACGCAAAAAAATGTTGCGTTTCACAACAAATTCACAACAAACTATTTCTACCAGAATATGTATTAAAAAATTAAATTTTATGAATTTTGAGAAAAAAAAAAATTCTAAATGTTTGTAAAAGTAGGCGGTTTTTAAATCGGGCAACATGTTTTTCACGAAAAAAATAGTTTTATAATTTGTTGTGAAGCGCGTTTGAATTTGTTGTGCAACAAAATCTTTTTTTTTTCAATAATTTGTTTACTTTAAGTCGCTAGAGAGCAAATTGCTATCCCAATACAATTTTCTCATATACTAATTTCATGTAACCGATTGATAACCGATTTTCTTTATTTAAACCGCACGCAACAAATTATTGCTATCCACAACTTATTCACAACAAATTGTGTTTATAAGAATATTTAATAAAAAAATGATTTTTATGGGTTTTTAAGAAAATGTTCTGCTAAGTTTACGTAAAGTTAGCAGAACACCCGGTTTTTTTTTAAAAAAATGCACGCAACAAAATGTTGCGTTTCACAACAAATTCACAACAAATTATTTCTACCAGAATATGTATTAAAAAATTAAATTTTATGAATTCTGAGAAATAAAAAATTCTAAATGTTTGTGAAGGTAGGCGGTTTTAAAATCGGGCAACATGTTTTTCACCAAAAAAATAGTTTTATAATTTGTTGTGAAGCGCGTTTGAATTTGTTGTGCAACAAAATCTTTTTTTTTTTCAATAATTTGTTTACTATAAGTCGCTAGAGAGCAAATTGCTATTTCCAATACAACTTTCTCATATACTAATTTCATGTAACCGATTGATAACCGATTTTCTTTATTTAAACCGCACGCAACAAATTATTGCAATCCACAACTTATTCACAACAAATTGTGTTTATAAGAACATTTAAAAAAAAATTGAATTTTATGGGTTTTTAAGAAAATGTTCTGCTAAGTTTACGTAAAGTTAGCAGAACACCCGGTTTTTTTTAAAAAAATGCACGCAAAAAAATGTTGCGTTTCACAACAAATTCACAACAAACTATTTCTACCAGAATATGTATTAAAAAATTAAATTTTATGAATTTTGAGAAAAAAAAATTCTAAATGTTTGTAAAAGTAGGCGGTTTTTAAATCGGGCAACATGTTTTTCACGAAAAAAATAGTTTTATAATTTGTTGTGAAGCGCGTTTGAATTTGTTGTGCAACAAAATCTTTTTTTTTTCAATAATTTGTTTACTATAAGTCGCTAGAGAGCAAATTGCTATCCCAATACAATTTTCTCATATACTATTTTTATGTAACCGATTGATAACCGATTTTCTTTATTTAAACCGCACGCAACAAATTATTGCAATCCACAACTTATTCACAACAAATTGTGTTTATAAGAACATTTAAAAAAAAATTGAATTTGATGGCTTTTTAAGAAAATGTTCTGCTAAGTTTACGTAAAGTTAGCAGAACACCCGGTTTTTTTTAAAAAAATGCACGCAACAAAATGTTGCGTTTCACAACAAATTCACAACAAATTATTTCTACCAGAATATGTATTAAAAAATTAAATTTTATGAATTTTGAGAAATAAAAAATTCTAAATGTTTGTAAAGGTAGGCGGTTTTTAAATCGGGCAACATGTTTTTCACGAAAAAAATAGTTTTATAATTTATTGTGAAGCGCGTTTGAATTTGTTGTGCAACAAAATCTTTTTTTTTCAATAATTTGTTTACTATAAGTCGCTAGAGAGCAAATTGCTATTCCAATACAACTTTCTCATATACTAATTTTATGTAACCGATTGATAACCGATTTTCTTTATTTAAACCGCACGCAACAAATTATTGCAATCCACAACTTATTCACAACAAATTGTGTTTATAAGAATATTTAAAAAAAAATTGAATTTTATGGGTTTTTAAGAAAATGTTCTGCTAAGTTTACGTAAAGTTAGCAGAACACCCGGTTTTTTTTAAAAAAATGCACGCAACAAAATGTTGCGTTTCACAACAAATTCACAACAAATTAGTTTTATCATAAAATGTTGTCAAAAATTTTAATTTATGGTTTTTTAAGAAAATGTTCTGCTAACTTTACGTAAAGTTAGCAGAACACCCGGTTTCTTTTAAAAAAACGCACGCAACAAAATATTTATTTTCACAACAAATTTACAACAAATTCACAACAAATTATAGAATAGGTTTTAACTCGATATTCCAAAAGTGTTCTGCTAACTTTACGTACGTAAAAAAAAGGGTTCTTCAAATTTCTGTGTATATTTCTGCATGTCACCTTTTTAAAATCTTATGATATTGCAATAATAAAATAAAAGGAAATATTAAAATAAGTTTTTGTCCAAATGCAAAAAATCAACATGTAAAATCCAATCCGTATCGTACCCGAAAAAAGAAATTTGCATTATTATTATTTCTGTACCTCTAAATCTTTTGTATTATGTATTTATTAAATCCGGTATATTTTCTGTTATGTAAACACCCTATAAGAATTATATAATTTTTAACCTATATATTTATTTACCAGTTATTAAAATAAGGGTTGTTTTTAATAAAGTGTACGGCGCGCAACTTATTCCCTTAAAATGTTGTTTGCACAATTTATAATTTTATGAAGGGATGAAATTTTTTGATAGTGTATTAGTAATAAAATGTATACTACATATTTATAATAAGCTATAAAATTTTTTTATATTAGTTTATAAAGAAATTGAAAATTAGGACACCACAGGATATTTTGAAGGTCATACGCAGTAATAAAATTAATTCAATTTTGATTTAAATCATGTGCTTTTTTTTTTTAAATAAAAGAAGGGTTCATTATATTTATTCTTCTGCAGAATAATATTTCAACATTATGTAATTTCAAGGTCGATGATAGTAATTTTTAAATAAACATAAATTTTATTTTGAATATAAAATTTTAAAAGCCTATATTTAATTTATAAAATTCGCAAAAATATTATCAAATTTTTATTAAAAATAGATCAATGAAAAAAAAATAGTGAAAAGTCAAGGAGAATTATTTATGAAGATAGCATAGATATTTTGTTAAACATTATTTAGGTCATTGTAAAGGCCTATATGAAAAATTGTTTTTAAAATTCTGTTTTGTTTTTTTTTGCAAAATACCAAAAAAAAAAAAAAGTCTTAAGATTATGAAGACGTAAATAGTCCAAAAAAAAAAAAAAAACTTCCGCTATGCGAAGCCATATTGAATTGGTTTATTTTTACGAAAATTAGATCAAGGTAACTCGGTAGATCAAATTTTGTTTTCGAAATATTTCTAGGATTTTTGAATCATCATAGTTATTAAAAAGCCTAAAGTACGAAATTATTGCAAAATAGTTTGGCATTCTTAATCTTATCTTTATATAGTTCTCAAAAATTAAACTTTATTAAAATATACACAATGTCATAAAATTGTGTACGGCCTGATAATTATATAATAAGATCATTGATGCTATGCGGAATGTACAAGAATATTACATAACCATCACTTAGAATTAGATAACCTAACCTGGATGAGTTGGTGAAAGGCTGAAAGGTTATAATCAGAGAATTATTTAGAGTCGTAAGAGAAAATTGTTGAAACATGTTAAGATGGGAATAAGTTATTTTTCTGTAAAGTAAATGGTGAAATAGTGGCTTTTGGGTATCTTCTTTGTCGAGTTACTGATTACTAGATTATTGAAAATAATTTCGATTAAAAGCAGAGACTAATTCTTTATGACATAATAATAAAGCAGGTCAAACACAACCTTTAAAAATATCGATATAAAATTTGATATTATTAATGTTATACATAATTTTTGTAAATATAGATGATTTGTAACAAGTTCCTATCGATTATTTACGAAATAGATTATTAGGTCAAAAACCTTTTTTTTTAAAAGTACATTATTATAAATTGTACTTTTATAAACTTCGTCATTTAGATTTAAATTAAGTTGTATGTACATAAATTTATTGTAATTATATTCGAAAAATCGATACTTATGTGCTTTTAACATTTAATCGATTTATATAGTCGAAAAACTTAGAAATATTTATCGAAATTTCTGATTTATTAAATATGTTAATATTTTACATAGAATTCTTAAAAAGTTATGAATACAAATTTCTTTTTCTTTTTTGTATATTAAATTTCCAATTTACTTTTACTTTATCTGTCAAAAAATTGTCATTATGATGACAGAAATTATCTTTTTATAATTTTCACAATAATTTTATTTAAGTAAATAGAAAATCTTGTCATCATTATTTATATAAAATTACATTATTAATTTTTTTTTATCAAAGGACTAAAGTTTTTATTAATATTTTGATAATGATCTCAGAAACTTGAAAGATAAAGTGAAAAGTTTTTGTTCTATCAGGAATTTTGTATTTTCATCAAAAGTTTTCATAAGATTATTATATATTCATCATAATATCACTTTACACATTAACTTTTATACTATTTGGTGTCACCATATGAACTAACCATGACCAAACATAAGTTTTTTTTTTAAAATATAATAATAGTTTATGGATTCATGACTAAAGTTATATCCGGAAATTAAAATAATTATATTATGAAAATAGAACATAATTTACTCTAAATTAAGATGTAATATTATTTTAAACCGATTACTTTAAAATAAAATTATATTGGTAACCCAATCCAATATTTTAGAAGTTGGTGTTGGTGGAATTTGTTTGTTATGAACCTGAACCATATATGTATAATGTAATGAATGATAATCTATATCTATAACAATATACGTAATGGAAACGTTTACAATCGATCGCTTAAATTTTTTTCGTTTATTGTCGAATGAGTTGTCAAATACACGATATTACCAATAAACTAAATTATCTTTATACCGCGATTACAATGAACGCTATTTTGACCAGTTGTCAAAATAAAGTTGAAATGTATGGAATTGTATGAAAGTAGTTACAATTCACGCAGTCCGTCCTTTATTCAGTCCTGAAAAATTTAGTTAACTTTCAACTTTTATCGCTCCAATTAGTCTAAAATACTGACTTATGTACGCATTTGTTTATAAACATCTAATATTTTACATTCATTACGTAAACAGTTATTGTTTACTAATTATTTAAAATTATACTTTACACGTAAATGCCCAATTAAGTATTGCACTAGTCCAGTGTTTTTCCAGCTGTGATCCACATAACTACATAACTCTTGAGTTCCATAAAACGGGGTTTAAAAGGGTTCCCCAAAAACAATTATTGAAATCCTGTCAACAAATTTTCAATGTATAACATGTTTTGTTGAATATTGTACTTCCACATTGAAAACAACATTTTTTAATGTAAGATTTTTAATTTTTGGCTCAAAATTTGAACCCAATACCCCGAGGTTGCGAAACAATAGCAAGGTATTGGAATTGGACATCACGACTTATATGTGTGAGAGTGGATCTATGTCTATATTTCCACAAAAATCTATATTAATGATGCATTAGATGCAGAATAAGAAGGAAATTACAACAACTTTACCTAAAATCCGGTGAAGTCGTTGTAATTTCTCTCTTATTCTGCATCTAATCCATCATACGATTTGTAATGAAAAATATACTCATCCTCATTATATGAGGATGAGCTAATAAGTAAGTGAACTGACACAAAAAACAACATATTTTTTACAACGATTTATTTTATTTTTCAACATAATTATCCTTTTAGCTCGATACACTTAGTTAAACTATTTTCAAGTTTTTTGATTCCTTCCGTAAAATACGTTTTTTTTTTCTAACTCTTCAAAAAAGGCTTTTTTTGAATCTCTGCATTTGATCCAAATCTTTTCCCTCCAAACCATTTTTTAAAGTTTGGAAAAGGGAAAAAGAACAAATTCGTAGCCCAATATTCTAATAATTTTTCTGTTGCAATCGCTGTTTTCATCATGACAACTAACTGGTTTCTTGTCATTATGTGGTCCTTTTTCCATAATATCACAATTCAAACGTTCCAATAATGATGCATAATATTGACCTGTTATTAATAAAACAGTGACCATAAATCTTGCCAGCTGATGAAACTGTTTTTTTCTTCTTTTGAGCTTTTTCATCTGCATAAATCCACTGTTTAAATTGTTCGTTTCGGGCGTGTAGTATAGTTGGTAGTAGTATGTTTCATGAACAGGTTGAATACTAACTACCTCAAACTACCACGTTTACTAACCCTGTCTTCCTCCATTAATAATCATAAAGCAATTGGTAACACAAAAACAGTAATTATAATAATTATTATAAATATATGTATATTAAAAATAGAAAATTTGATTAAATTATATTCCATAATTATATACGTATATATAAAATTTCTTTTACATCCCCCAATAATTCATCCCCTAAATGTATAACCTCAAAAACGAAATTATAATTTGTTAATATAATATTCAATTTGTGGAATTTGTAAAATCTAACCTATAATTACAAATGTCCGTCAGTCACCAAAGAAATTGAATTTTTTATTTTTATTTTACGTATTCATTTTTTTTATATTTATTTTAAGTTCATTTACCTTTTTTTTATTTAATGTTATTTATAAATTTTTCAAATTTTTTTTTTTTTATTATTATTTTTTAGAATGTATTTGTTTTTATGCAATACCATCAAAAATTTAATAAAAAAAAAAAAAAAGCTTTCCTATTAGAATAATTAAACTAGTATAAAAAAATTCAGTTTTCTAGTTCTCTCTTTCTATAAAACTATTTCTGTCTCTCTATAACAAATAAAATTTGAACTAAATTTATAAACAAAACTTGTGGGGGTTAAATTTATTGGAGGGATGATGTGGGGTTAAATTAATTTGCCATGTGATTTTTTTTTTTTAAGTTATGAAATTTTTTTTTTTTATTTATTTATTATTATATATTAGTGGTGACAACAACTATGAACGCATGTTTTATATTTATTTTCTAGGGTTCAAGGTCGTTGTTTAGTTATTAATTAAATATATATAAAAAAAAGTATGATTAGTCAGCAAATGTTTTGTTGGTTTGGTTACTGTGTGTAGAGTTTAGAGTTAAGTTTGTGTTGGAGATTATTTATTTATTTATTTAAATTAAATTAAAAAAAAATTTTTTTTATATATTTTCTACCTGATGTTTTTTATTTGACTATATTTCCATCAAAATTTGATAGAAGAATGAATTTTATAAAATTCTTGTGTGACCTTGTAAATAAATTTTCGAATTTCGGAAATAATTTTTTTTTTTTATTTAATTTCTTTTGGTTGGAGTTGAAATTTATGTAAAATTAATATTTATCATTGTTCTGTTGTTACTGTTAGCTGATCACTTGTAAATTGAATTTACATTAAAATAAATAAACTGCCTCCTAATGGTCTTATAGTGGATGCCTCATCTAAAACATCCCCCAATAACAAACGCAATTTTGTTTCTACTTTTTCATTTCTTGTTTGCAGTGTAAATTCCGGTTGTTCCGGTTGTAAACGACTGTTTCCGATTGATTGTTTTACATTCTGTGGAAAAACGTATCATTCATTTCTAACTGCAGTGGAAAGACCGTTTGTCGGTTGTTCCTGAAGTGGAATGTTGGGTTTTACCTTGTTCCTGTAGTTGATAGACTGGTTTTGAGCTGTAACTGCTGTGAAGTGAAAGATTATTTTCTCTTGTTTCTGCATGAGTGAAAATATTGTCGTTTATTATTGCAGTTGAAAAGAAGTGTCTCGGGTGTTCATGCAGTGAAAAGCTGGTTTTTCGGTAGTTTATGAACTGGAATGTTTGTTTTTCCCATTTTTCTGTAGTTGACAGTCTATTTTCAGCAGTAGAAAAGCTAATTTTCGGTTATTCTGCATTTGGAAAGGCAGTTTTTCTTTTCGATTGCAGTAGTAAGCCATTTTTTCGGTAGTTCCTGAAATCGAATGTTAGTTTTTCCATGTTTCCTAGTTGACAGATTGTTTTTGAATTGTTTCTGCTGTGAAAGATTTTTTTCGATTATTTCTGCATCAGTGAAAATACTGTCGTTTGTTCCTGCTTTGGAAACACTGTTTTAGTTGTTTCTGAAGTAAAATGCTTGTTACCATCCCGATGCGGGGTAACGTTTATGATTGGATTCTTTAACGTTTATCTGTATAGTTAATTAAAAGAAATTATAATTTTCCAAAATGTCCGAATTATTAATCTTTCATTAGTCTCTCGCCATGCATTACAAATTATGATATTAATGATAATGAGCCAAATAACAAGAATTGTATCACAAATTTCAAAAAATTCATTACTTCCTGTTACAAACCCTAATTTTTATCAATTCTAAGTGTGATAATTGTAATATTTGTGATATAATTATTATTTTATATATGTATAATATATAAAAAATAAATTAATCAAAGAAATATATTACATAAAAGATTAAAAATTAAAAAACAAAATATCAAAATACGCGTAACAATTTAAACGTTTACGCACTTTATTTGTAGGTAAATAAGTCACCGTCTATTAAAATAAATAATTTTCTTAAAACTGTTGAAGATAATTACTTTTATTTTGTGCTAAAAAATAAATTAAATCGGCGTGGTAAATTTTCTGTAGGTGGTGCTGCTACATAGAATGACAGGACATAATAATAATAATTATATTTATGACCTTCAAATTTCTTTGAAAATATATTAAAAAACAAAAAAAAACAAAAATTACGTATATTAAAATAAAATAATGTTAAAAACTTAAAATAACTTTATTATTAATTAAGGGGTAATTTACAATAATGTGAAGCTGACGTAAGAAACTGTCAAGTTTTTAAATATTATATTATGATAATAATGTACATATAAAGAATGTGTAGGAATTAAACCATAATGAAAACCATTTGTTTAGTCAAATATTTAAATAAAAAACAAATTGAAATTAATCAATTTCTAAGTTTTTAAATATTGTCACCTAAAATGGCGTCATTATTCTCAATTGCTTAAGTTTATATAATATAAACTGTTCTATTTCGACATCCTTATGAATCAAAATCAAATGCGGTCAAAATGTAATGATTTAAATTTTTAAATTTTATTACCGGGAAAGAAATATAGTAAGGAATTTGCGAGCTTGTATGTACAGTTGTCTTATTTGCACCGGTTTTTCTACAACAGCAAGAAGACAACGACTCTTTAAATTTAAATAGTCTGAATTTTACTTTATAGTATCGGATCAGGTCAGAATCTAACAAGGTCAATTTTTTAATTTTTTAATCGTGAAAGAAATTTGTAGATTATAGAAAGACATAGACTTGGACATTTATGGTATCAAATCGGGTCATTTGAGCTTACTTTTCTACGTCAGGATTGTTTATGCAGATATTTTAATATTGACATTCCTGCATAGTAGATCGGACAAAATCTAGCAAGGTCAATTTTTCGAAACTTTCATAAAACTGATTCTATAAAATAATAATATCTTTATATTTAGAAGCTTTTCTAAATGAAGGTTCCTTAAATAATAAAGAAGATCCAATCATAAACCCAGCATAAATCGATAAAAATTAATAATTGATGGGAAATTTATGATACTGGTATAGTTCCGGGTTCTTATATGGGTGTTAATTAGAGAACAGATATGGTACCAGTTGGAGTAAAATCTATTTTCCTGTTAGCAAAATGGGGGATAAGGATAATGATTGGATTCTCAACTTCGATCTCGATTGATTGGAAACAAGATTATATAAAAATCTTGATTCTAAATCTACCAATTGAAAATGTATCCTTGTTGTTGATGCTGCGAATCGTGCTAAAAAGAAAGAGAAAAACTTATACGTAATCCTGTGATTTGTTGTTCGTTGGTCGATGGATATGTACAAATTTAATATGAACGAAATGAAGGAATAAAATTTACATACTGCGATTTTTTTGTTACATTATGCAATAAACCGTAGAAAAAGTTCGTTTATATCGAAAGTGCGTGTGATATGATAATATAATAATTGTTATAATTATATAGTTTGTAGAGCTAACAAATTCAGTTATGAACAAACCGATGCTCAGATTGTACACAGGAACTGTCATGGGGCATTTACTATTACGTAAACATGTCGGGCGACTCAGACTGACAACTGAAACCGCTTGAAGAGGCTGTTTTGAAGATCACCTGAGGATCTTTTATGTCACTGTCCTTATCTGTCCAATAAAAGATTAAAAATTTTCGAATCTTATTTTGTAGGAAATTTAATGGAATTAAGCAGTGAAAAACCTGCTAAGTTGTCAAACTTTATAAAGGAAGTGGAATGACACGATTCGTGGTGAAAAATGGCCAACGTTTCGTAAGGGGGTACAACGGACCGTACGGTCTAGGTACGTGGTTTGGCCTCTTCCATTCCCCCCTTCTCAAACCAACCTACCAACCAACAAATTCAGTTTGTTTACTGGACAAAAAAAAACACCGACTATTATTAGATTAAATTAACATAATTTATGTTGAATTATTAGGTGTTCATGCACGAAATGAACAATTGGCGAGTCGCCTATGCTGCACCATAACTGCCCCTTGTTTAACATATTCAAGGAATCTTTTTAATGTCGATTGAAATTTACATCTTTTTTTATTCTTAATATTATTTTAGAAATATATTAATCTTAATAAATTTAGAATTTTTTTTTTTGGGTGATAAAATTGTTTTTTTCTATTCATTGTCCGTTCTGGTCAAGGCGGCCATCATAAGACGTTTTTTTTTTAGATTCTCTGTTGCTTGTTGTTATTATCTATTTTTGTTTGTTTGTTTTTTTTTTATTTTATTTTATTTTTCTTTAATTTTGATTTTGTTCAATTTTTCTAAACCAAGTCAGAAAGTCTTTTTTGAGTTGTCAATCAAGTTTTGTATTTGGCAAAATGAAAATAAAAACACAAAATTTTTAAAAGGCAAAAAAATTTTAATAATAATTTATAATTATAAATTTTTTGAGATATTTTTATTTTATACAATTTTTTTTTGCTATTTTCAAAAATGAATTGCTATCAAACTCGTTTCAGTTTGTTTTTTTGTGTCATCATTTTGTGATATTTAAAAAACAAAAGTAAAAAATAAATAATAAAAAAGAAAAAAGGAAAAAAAAAAATTATTTCTTTTTATATTTTGAGATTTTTTAGTTACCAAATGATCTTTTTTTTTTATATTATATTTTATTTAATTTTGTTTTTATTGTTGCAAATTTTATATCACTTTTTTTATTTAACTCAAATTATAATCAAATTTTGAAACCAGTTTTATTTTATTAATATATAAACTTTGTGAAATGATTTTGACATTTCAACTTTGTTCTGGTGTGTCACTAATTTTTTTTCTTTAACTCATCGTTTTTTATTGGTTTAAAAACATGATTTAAAAATACATTTCTGTCGAATTTCACAGTAGTCATAAACATATACTTTGAAAATGATGTTAAAAATGAAATTAAAAAGATTGTTAGAGATCTTTTAGTCTGCAAAGGCTTTTAAAATCCCAAGGATCAATTTGAATTACCGACTGGAAGTTAATGCTAACTGATGAGATTAACTGTGTTAAAATGGAAGACCTTACAATTTTATCAACGAGCAAGAAGGAAATTTTGTTTCTTATATTAGAAAGATGCAGTCTGTAGATTTTGGGCTTAGAGTAGAGTTCCCAGAATACTCATTTCAAATTTATTGAACTTCTAATAATATGCGGAATTAGTCTTTTAAAAATATGTTATAACGGAATTACCTGTACCTGTGATGCTACATAATTCATATTCTATATAAAAAATTAAATATATTCCTTAATATCACGAAGTTACCCTAGTTTATCCTATATCAAATCAGTCAGAGGTGTAATTAGAATGGTTGAAAATATTTTCAATTCGGTATTCTACCCCAAACTTTTTAAAATTTAAATGCGACTCGAATTATAGTTCGGTTTTAATACAATCTAACCAAATTAGAATACTTTAACATTTGAAAACATTCAAATATTTAATGCACTTTTACATTTTGATTGGACAGTGATCGCTAATACAGTAGAATTCCGTCTCTTCACATCGCGACATATTAGATCTATTTTATTTATTTGTTTATTATTTCAATATTTGTGATTGGTTGATATCCAAGTTACCGAAATAGCTCAAAACATGTTTTAATCTCTCGAGGGCTAACAAATAACTTCCAAACGTATCTCTTTTCGGGAAGTCGAATCATGGTCACTGTTTGCAGCTTTCTGATTTAGTTCAAGTGAATTCTTTGTACAGATATGAGGAATTATGACAAATTTTACTTTTTTTTCAAAAATATTCCGAATTCCCACGCTTCGTCTCTATTGTCCGACATTTGTTAAATGCAAAAGTTGACTGTAATTTTGGAAACCATGTTGTGATTCTGCCAATAGAATTTTCAAAAAAAAAAAAACATTTCAACCAAATTTATATAAAATATCAAATTAAGATTTATTAATTAATTGTTGTTTAAATTATAAAAATTGGTAATAATTTAATTTAAATAAATTGAAGTCATTAGACGAATTAATTTATTTCATTAGAGGGAATTTATATTAAAAATTTACTCGCTGGTGTTGTTTCTAATGTCTTTATTATATCAAACAAATTGAATTTATTTAATTTACAATTTTTTTATTTATAATTACCATATTAATAAAGAAAAACAACATTAATAATATTAATAACGAAAGACTTAAAATATAAATAATTAAATATTTATTTATTTTTAGACAAGTAAAAACTTTGAAACCAGCTTTTTATTAAAAAAAAAAAAAAACGTTTTGTTTTCCAAAAATAAAAAAAATAAATTATTTAAGTAAATAACTTGCTTGGTAAATATATTAAACTGTTAAATTAAAGCTACATGTTACTAACGCTATCAGAGCGTTTAAATATAATTTTAAATAATATTAAAATTATAGAAAAATAATTTTATTCTGTTTAAGAAATATTAGAAGTTTTTAGAACTTGATTGGCTGGTTTATTTGGCAATTACAACACGACGGCAACCCCCAGTAGAGTTTGGCTACCACGCACGCGACCTATTAGCTTAGTTAAGATAGTGACTTTAGGTCGACCTCATGGGGTTCAATAATCGTACCATATTTAGCCGGTAAATCACCAGGGTTCTTGAATTCGTACCTGTGAATTATATCCTTTTTGGACCAGGTATTTACAGATTAAGAAGTGTTCATATTATGTACTTTAAGTTTCTCTCTCCAGAGGAATAGCAACGAACAATTTTGTGGATCTAATTTAGGCAGGAAAACAAAACTGTAGGGTAGGATCAATGTGAACTGTTACTATTAAGTTTTGGTCGACCGGAATAAGGCTTCTAGATATCAGCGATAAAATAACGTAGTTTCCGTATTCAAAGTTTCAAAGTCTTCTAACTACAAATGCTACAAAATTCCAGACTTTCAACGCTGAATAAATAAAACCAATAAAAATAGATCTACTCGTACAGTAAGACTTTAAAAAATAGTCTTTCAATTTACTATATAATTCAAAAATCCTTCAAATCTTAGTCTCTTATTGCTTATTCTCTGGATTCTATAAGGGATTGAAACTTCAAACCAACATCATTTCAAAGCTTATTGTCTCTAGTTTATCCTACCAGTTTTTGTATGCTAAACTCATAAAACTTTTATATTCAGAATAAATGATCTTAATAAAAGTATTTGATTAGATTGACCTGTTTTACATAATTAATGCTAAAACCAGTATTTTTGGAAAAATCTAATGCTACTTGTTAAACAGAATTCCCCCCTATCAGCAGTCATATTAAAATTTTGTTAAAAGAAGTAGTTCCATCATCCATTTAGTAATGGTTAATATAAATTAGTTATTTCAAGGATATTTGGTGCTAATGAAGTTGAATTATATAATGCTCTTCCGAAGTGTATTTTTCTGAAATGAAAGATTTTATTTTATACATTCCATTTTCAATCTTTCATTTTCAATTTTTCATTTCAATTTTCATTAATATTTAAATATTTTCTGACTTTGAATACAACCTTTACTTTAGCGATTATGTCAACTATTCAATTAAGAAACTGAAGATGTTTTCTCATATAATAATAAATCTATAAAAAAAATACAGCATTTTTGGGGTGAATATCTTTTTATTATATTTGTACAGTTGTTATAAAATTAAATATAAATAAATTCGAAATAATAATTCTATATAATATAATAAAGTTTTGGAAATTCCAATTAAGTATTTACTTAAATGTTGGTAAAATTTAAATAAAAATATTTAATATATTTTTTTTTTATTGAAATTACATATTTATTTCTAAATTATAATATATTATAATTTAATTTCAAAAGTTATGGAAAATACTGTTCCATTAGTTATCGATTTTTTATATATTCTTTAGACACCTCTTCCTCCCCAGGTTATTGAATTAGTTAGTGATTATTGAGTATCAATCACAAGGCTGATTTTAAACAGAGTGTGAGAGTAAGTAATCTATCAATTTCATATCGAGAATCGATTAGGTAAGACCGGTTTCATCTTATTTTTTGTAATAGAGTTTTTAATTCTGTCAGAAATCCAATCGTGACACGTTTATTCGCTCTTTTTAGAATGTTTTATTACTAATTCCTATTCTAAACTAGATTTTACCGGAAAATGATTTTATAAAATAAAAGATATTGCGCTTCGGTTCGATTATTTATCGATTTTTTTCGGTAACTCTTCCAGGTTTTCGAAATAGTATGATTACCGCTAATAACAAAACTTGTATTTTAAGTATAGCATTCTAGACGCAAGAGTAAGTGTTCTTACATACAGCGGCAAGATTAGACACATTACATGGGTCACAACTGACAGATATCGCTTCACCAAAGGTGTCTGGCCAGAGTGTAATCTTAAGAAAACAAGAATACTTCTATTATAAGGACACTGTTCTTTGGGCACAAACGACAAGAACTTGCTATTACCAAGTTGGATCTATGTGGTGGGGTATATGTACCAAGATTCTGGTGTAGAGGTTGATATCAGTCAAATGCTATACCGTGGAAAAGTAGGAGCAGATTCTAGGAAACTATCGTTTTAAGTTTCAACAAAACATAGATCTCCTAATGTTTGCAAAGAAAAGAACGCGATGTGGTTGTAGTAACGGAAAAGGGCACTGTTGTTAATAAGGGGATACCAATGGGTCAATTAATTGACCTAGTGTTTGTGATCAACGGACTTCAGCGGTGATACCACTTTCTAACTAACAAACTAACTAGGACTTGAATCATGCATTTTTTCTAGTATATTTAGTGGAATCCTGATTAGAAAGAACTTCAGTCATTACACACAAAATCGTCCTGTATAGAAAAAGTATCCTTGTTTTTTTTTTTTCATTTTCATGTAGAACTTCTCCATTTTATTCTATTACTTCGAATTCGATTTTTTTTTATTTGAAAATCAAATTGAATTTTGTATTTCAATTCTCAAAAACATTTCACATTTCATTAATCTTCTTATTTTATTATTATTGTGCACAAGATGCCACATGCTAAGATGAATTAAAAAATTTCGGTTTTGACATTGCAAAAATAAAATAATTTTTTTTTTTTTGTCTTATTTTTGTCTTGTTATTTTGTAATTAAGCACCGAAAAGTTTAAATTTATATGTGAAAATTTTTAATTTTTTTATTAAAATTTATATTGTGAACGTGACGAAGAAT
This sequence comes from Rhamphomyia laevipes, assembly GCA_963920725.1. NCBI lineage: Eukaryota > Metazoa > Arthropoda > Insecta > Diptera > Empididae > Rhamphomyia > Rhamphomyia laevipes. The sequence continues at coordinate 15,917,295 of OY987259.1, forward strand.
ATAAAAATAATTTTATATATAATTTTTTTTTTTCATTTACTTTCTGAACACGTTTTGATGTAAATAACAACCTGAGAGATTCTTAAAAACAACTTTATAAATTTAAATTTATTTTTAATCGTAAATTTTAATAATGTAAAAAAAAAAAAATTTAAAAAAATTTGGCATAAATTATTTATTAAATTGTGTTGTCTGCGCGCTGCTCCGGTGGTTTATTAAAATAAATTATAAAAATTTAATTTTTAATTCAAATTTAGTTTGTATTTTTCATATTACGAATTTTATGACATAAATTTTATTTTTTTATTTTTTGTGTAAATTATAGTGATAATTTTTGTATACAAATAACACTTATAAAAAAAAGGTTAGGAATATTTCAAGAGTTTTCTTCTTAAATAAGTATTATTTTTATTTTGACAACCAAATTATTGGTAATGTTTTTTTAATTTTGAATAAACAAAATATATAAATAAAATATTCAAGTAAAAGTGGCTTTTCAGTTAATATTGGTTTTATGTGTTTAACTTGACCTTTTGCAGTACATTATCATAAAATTTCAATAATGTTCTAATTTAAACGTCAATAATTTTGAAAATGACTTTTGTTTTTGAGAAATTCCTTTTTCTAAGACTGTATTTAGACTACATTTAAAGCACTAAATTCAGTGCTAATTCGTAAATGACAAATTCGTTTTGTTTTACATTTGCTTATTATATTTTCCTTCCACAATTTTGACAGCTGTCACATAAGCAAAGTATATCAACTTTAAAACAGCGATAAATTAATAATAGTTTTTTATACAATTATGAAAATTATTATATTAATTATATTTTTTTAAACAAATGTCAAAATTATGGAAAGAAAATATTGCCTGAGCATGAAATATCCATGCTCTGTAAATTATTCACTCGTGATATATTTTGTTCTTTTACACTCGAAAGAAAGAAAATGAAAAAATATTGAACGTCAGAATTTAAAATACTATAAATATACAATGTAAATACAGTCTAACGTTTTTCTCTTCTGTAATTGCTAGTGGTTTTAGTCTAAAAGTTTTAGAAAGATCACTTGTTAATATGTTGCTGCTATATTTTAACAAGGGAAATATATAATCTTGATTGTTGGTATATAAATGCCGATTTGAAAAGCTTGATGAATTTAGACTGATGTGAATGGAAAATTGCACGCTAATTGGTGGTATGCGACCTTTGCTCGTAATTATTATATTTTACAGTGAATATACGCTAATATTGATGGAAAATTTTACATTTAACACGTAAAAGTTAAATAAAAACAGAATATAATTATAAATTCATGTCACTAGAATCCATTTATCAGTGAACTTAAAATGTCATTTAACGTACATAGTTCGTCAAAAAATTCTATACTGTCTGCTAGATGGCGTTACAGATAGTTTTAAAATAAGTTCCATTTCCGCAGTTCAATTTGTGCAACGCTGCTTCAGAGTGCAAACAATGTTTAATTCAAAGGACATATGAAAATGTCAAGGACATATGAAAATGTTTCCTGATTTCGGAATAGTTGTTAAATGCACACGTATTTTTCACAGAAAATTTGTATAATATGCTGAAAAACAATTCTCTTCAAATATTCTGTGAAAACATTACTTTCTTGTCTCATGTTTTGTAAATTTTAAAAAAAAAGTTTTATTATCATTTCCAGAGATAAAATACTTCCATAAATTTTTGTTGATATCATACAGAAATTAAATTCGACCCGCATTGAAAATGAAAATATTTTTATTTTCATCGAGAATAGGTCATGGCTAGACAAATAATGAATTTTTTTATTTTTTATTTATATTGTAATTCTTTTATTATCTACTCTACAACATACACCAATACAACTATAATTTTTAATATTTTATTTATCCAGAATAAATGAATATTTAGGCCGGTATCACGTCATTTACAGTAGTACAGAGTTGACTTTCATAATTCCGTATCTATGAATTTATAAAAAAAAAAATATGTTTCTAAAAATTTTCAATGAATATGTTGTAGGAAATATTTGACAAATTAGCTGATTTTCTATACTGAAGGTAGATAGTAACAGACAATCCTAATCACTGCAGCGATTTTGCTTATTATAAATTCTGAAGGTACCAATCCAGTTTACTAAAATGTTCTGGAGCTCTTCGGACGCTAAGAAAACAAGAATTATTATATCAAGGAATAAGGCAACAGCCACACTGTATAGTCACGGGACATATACTCCTACGGAAACATGTTGCACGGTTGGGACTGACTACGGCCTCGACATGCAGATTGTTATTTTCTAAATAACCTGTTAGAGGCAGGTTAAAAGAAACCTACCGACCTGATCATCGGGTTCATTAAGGAGGTGGGATGGGTTGATGTGCTATAGAAAAATTTCAGCCATCGACTGGGATGTACAACGGGCCAAATTTGTGGTGGCTTCAGTGCGTGAGATTTTCGGATCCTGTTCCTTACAAACCAACCAACCAACCCAATCCAGTTTCTATAAGAACTGATGATTTAAATTTTATGTAGTGTTTTTCAAATAATTTTTGAGGAATTCTGGAATAGTTATCTAGAGAGTTATGATGGAAAGCTGAAAAATATGTTGATTGCTCAAATTATTTTTTCTTTACAATTTCTGAGAAGAATGGAGATTCCAATATTAAATATGTGATGGCTTTGGCTTAGCCAATACCGTATATCATAGTAATTATTATACGATTTCAATTCAAGTTGCTGCATAGTTTATAGTGATACGTAAATTTTGATATCAATAATTTTGATGGGTCCATATCATAATTTCCTAGATATATCAAATACATTCTTTTAATATATTTCACCTGAAATTCTATACAGATCTGAAATGATATCCACATTGACAATTCCTGAATTTTTTTACAAAGCATTATTTTAACAAACTGCAAGTTTTCGGTTATGCCTAGATTTTTTATGGTTATGTAAGTACGTACATACATAAATCTGAAATTTCTATTTCTATAATGTTATAGTTTTCCACCGGAAATACAAAATTTCATATTTCCATTTGTTTGGAGCGCCAACATTATAAAAATTGAATTTTATTTTGTTTGTACTGCCAACAATTTTGTTAATTATTTATTTATATCTTTTTTTAAAAAAAAAAAACAAATGCACTTAAAAGATAATTTTTTTTATATATTTATGTTTATTATTTACTGGCAGAACGAATCTTCATGATAATGAAAATATGGCAATTACCTTTCATATTCCATAATCATTAAAACAGAACTTCATTATTATAGTATTAAAAAATATGTTTAGATTTAAAAATTATTATTTGTCGTTTTATTTAATAAATGATATAAAATATGACAAAACTAAACTGCAAAAAAAAAAAATTAAATTTAAATTTTATCAATTTACTTAATTGCATATTTTTTTTTTATTGTAGTTGTGGAAATTGGTTCAGGTCCCCCCAAATTTATGCTCTCTAATTGAATGTAAAAATAGAGCTGATTTACTTGTTATAAAGTAAAATTTTTTGTATTTTCCCGACAGTACATAAAAAAAAATAGTATCTTTTTATCAGTATTTTAAGTGGATTTTTTTTTATACATAGAAAATTGTATAATTGTGTATGTTAAGCGATTATGAAACGTAGAGAGGGTGGGTATTAGTATTACACAGTGCGATAAGCGTTTGAGAGAGAATGTGTGTGATAATGACGGGCTGTTGTTGTCATATCGGTCAAGTTTGTGAATAACAAATAGTTCAGGGTCATTTTGACAATAGCAGCGATAGAGAGAGAGAAAGAGAGCTTACAGAAAGAAATTTATATACAGTAAAACATCGAAAAATAGAATTATGATCGTTTCGTTTTGATATCGTAATTTTAATTCATTGATTTTATTATTGTTTTTTTAGTAAATACATAATTCCGTTTCGACGAAACCTAAAAAATTGCACTTACGACCTCCATAAATGTTGTATGAATAATCTATAGATTTACTTTTATTTTAGCTGTTAAAATTATGAGTTTCGGCGAGTATAGTTAGTTTTTATGAATATGCCTATAGCTCGGTTAATCCTACTTTTTCAATTCAATTTAATTGATTTAAGCCGTCTCTGATCAAAGCTTTTCTCGGTTATATATTTCATGATTCGATAAACCGAAGTCAAGTCTAGATATCAAAGGTTCGATATTAAAACATAAGAAATTCTTCAATTTTCAAGATTATGATTGTAATTTTAATTAATACTTTTAACTTTATACCTTTTCGAACGAATTCATTTCGACACCTTCACTATCACTTTCAATCCGCCGGCATGATATATAAAATTGAAAACCGTAACTGATCCAAATCATTCTGACTCCAACGTTTAAATTAATTTAACCTTTAACATTCTTACAGAATTCGTAATATTCCATTTCAATTTCATACCTTTCACACTTTCACGTTTCTGAACATTTTTAACTTTTTCTATGTGGCTTGTGTGTTTTATAAATCAGGCTTTAGTCTACGTACGTCGTACAATACTGTGTCAGTTTAGTCAAGTAAATCGTTAAAATATTGTAAATTTTAGTTAATTTATAAATTTTATTGAAATACCATAAAACAAAATTTATTCAATAAAATTAGATTTGACTGTAAAATTGATAAGGTAATAAAACTAAATTGTAGATTAGAATATATAAATAAATATATAAAAGAAATTCACTTAATTACGTCGCATTAATTACCATTTTTATATTTATCCACAAAATGTTTTTTACATACATACATAAATAATTATTATTTTGAATTAGATTGCAAATTGTTTCATTTATTCGCGCCGCCGTCATATATAATTTCATTTTGTGGCCTCGAAAGCATAAAAATTTACATTATTGAAATTGTAGTAATCACTAATTAGAATTAGAATTTATGTAGACTAAAAATAATATTAAATAAAACACGTGGTTCTAATTTTAATATTCATTTAATTATAATTATCTTTGTGTATTTGATTTGATAACGACACAGGGCAAAGAACTGATTACATTTCACTTTTTAACATTACATATTTTTCTTTTTTGATTTACTTGTTGTTTTTTTTTTTTTTTTTTGCATTTTCAATTTCACTGATAAGATAATTTAAAAACAATATGTATATATGAAAAAATAAAACAAAATTAAAAAAGAAAAAAAGAAAAATGAGGTTAAACTAATAAAATGTATGGCAAGGCTAACGAAAAATATAAATAAAACATAATTCAATCTTTATGAACATTATTTATCTATATATGTATTTGTGTTTATATGAATTATGTAAATAATAATTTTGTAATTTCGCTAAAGTTTAGTCATGAATGACTTACAAAAAAACTTGGTAAAAGAGAAAGTCATTTTTAATTTAAAGGATCAATTTTTATATAAAAATTGTTTAAATATCAATAAAACATTAATCATTGTTTAATTGAAATATTTGTAGTGTTATATTTATGACTAAATATCGAATTATTGATGTTAAAAAGATTTCATTCAATAATTAACACATTAACGTCACATTGGCGCCACTGTAATTCAGATTTTTCCTACAACAATTTGCGTTAATTTAATGTTGTTTTTATGTCAATAATTATGTATTCTGATTGAATTTGTTTGAGACTGCAAACCGCAGGATTTAGTCGCTTAAACCGGATAAATCGAATCGCTTAATTATTTATCATCATTATCTATAACCTTTCAATTAGTTTAACAATAAAATTAGGTCTTGAAAAATGTATATATCGGATAGAAATTATTGTAGAGCTTCTTGTAGAGATTTAGTTCCAGTTCTGCAAGGCTGTTTACATTTACACGTCTATACCAACAGCAACACTTTACTAACTCTACATATCAATTTGAGTTGTACTGTACACCTCATTCAAACAAACCTTAAGACTTTTAACAATATTATGAATATCAACAAAACTTTTCATTTAAAAAGTTAACGAATCAATATTTCATTTAAAATTAGCCATGTAGATTTAACTTTAGTGGAATTCTAGTAAAGCTATTTGAATTCTTTTTGAAGGTATGACATATTAACTACACCATTTTATTTTCTTCCTTACCTTTGGCTGTGTTACTGATAGTACTGGGTCACAATATTTTGTATATTTTATTATTAGTGGTGACATTTTTTCCCCATATGGCCACTACTTGGTTCATTGCTATATTCCACTCGGTTCATTGTTGTATTTTCCAATGTGAGATTGTATCTTTCTATAGTTGTAGGAATACAGATCGCCTGCAGAGTGAATTGCTTGGTCCTTACACTCTAGAACCATTCTTCTGATTCTATCGGAGTTTTCTTGATGGTATATTCGATCCATCTACATTTTCGTGTCTTAATATGTTTCATGATATGAGCACATAATTATCTGTGTCGTAGCTGAATTGTTTTAATTATGAGGTGCCATTTGAAGAATCTGATGAATTACAATATTGAACGATTGTTATATAACTCTACGAAAATTCTCGTAAATGAAATCAATTGAAATACTTAATCTTAAAAAAATTATGAAAATTAATTTTAAATAACTTATAAATTAAAATTTTAAATTAGATTTGCTGTGTAACAAATAAAAACACTGTTTAAAATTAATTATAAGTTACCTTAAAATTGATCTATAGTTTATTAATTTCGTTTTTTATTAGAATTGCGAATAATAACTATATAGAAAATATTAAATTTGTACAAAATTTAATATATTTTCATAATAATTTTACATATTTTATCCTATAAATAGATTATTCAATCAACATTTTTATTTAATATTCAATTTATTTAATCTTAAAAAAAATAACAATTTTAAATTTTAACAAAAATACGATTAATAATAAATTATCAAAATGTGACTGTAAAAGAAATATTAATAATTTTACAATTAAAAAGAATGATTTCAAAATTTATTTGTGGTGTGATTTATATAAGAATTGAGAACCAGAAAAATAATTGGTAATCATATAAATGTGATAATTTAAATATAGAAAAAAATAATAATAACAAAATTAAAAAAATAAAATTTAATAAATTAAAAAAATTAAAAAACCAAAAAAATATAAAAAAAAATATTACAAAATGTTAAAAAAGGAGAAACCGATGTTGTCAGTTGAAGCCTTAATACAGGCTCAAGGAAAAGCATCATGGAATCGGGCGTTTGCAGGTATTTTTTGTTTAGGATATTTATACTTTAATTATCTATTAAATAATCAAATATAACTATACGTACATAATTACTAGGTATACAGACGAAAGACTTCATAATACGAAAATCTCGATAAAACGAACAATTCTAGACTTTTTGACATATTGTATATAGCTAATATAAGTATATGAATTTTGGTGCTAGTGCTTCCTAAAAATCAGGAAATTCATAAAAAACTACGATGTAAATTTTTGCACAGATAAATTTCGATCAATGCAATTTAGTTCAAAAAGACTTCTGTCCAATTCATATTTGTTCAACAAAAAATGTGTACATAGACGGATGGACCTACCTTACTGGGCACTGATCGAGAAGCATGCCCTTTGATTTCAACTTATCACAAATTATCAATGTCGAAACTACAGCGATCCAAGACATGTTGAAATTCTGAAACAACTATGCCACTACCAGAAACTTGCCAGACGTAGAGGTTTTATTTTAGGAAAATCGTACTACTCACCTCTGAAAGAGGTTTCGAATTGTACTATAATAGAAAATTCCTCAAGTTTGTTGCAATTAAGAAGTCGTGCAACTTACTATGAAGCACCTCAATAACTCATAGACTATGGAGCACTATGGACCAAGTGTGATCTATGTGAGGCTTTGCAAACCTAACATAATCTAGATAAGTGGACGAATTGTATAGATGAAATTTTTTCCAACTAAAATTTGCATTCAATGATGGATGATATGATAAGTCAGGAAGCATCTAAATTGCATAAAAGTATTTGAATGATTTAATATTTATTTAATGAATATAAAAATTGATTCTTTGGTAAGTGGATTCTTTGGTTAGTAAATTGAATTGGAAGCGGATTCTTTGGTAAATTGAATTGGACAAAAATATAAATATATATTGACCAAATGGAATTGGATATTGAACTTAAAAGTTTTTATCTATTATCAGATCTGGATTTTATTAAATATAATTCTTTGGTTACTCCAATCGGTAATCTTTTTGAGAACTAATTGTCCCATTGAATTACGTGCGGTTTCATTAATTTGTTGTTATATCCAATTATAAATATTATTTATATCTACATTTAAAAAAAAAACTCATTAATGAAAATATTTGTTTAACAATTTTTTTTTTGTTGTGCTCTATTAAACAAAACAAAAATATTCTCTAAGGAATTTTTTTTTATTATATATATAGTTCATCAAAATCATAGACAAGACGACACGCAAATTCATAAATATTTACATTAAAACTATAGATATATATACATAGATATTATGTTTTATATGTACTTTGTAATTATATTTTTGGCAATAAATTAACAAAACACCTACTTATAAAAATTTTTAACATGATGCAAAAGCATATATAAATCTATTAACAACATATAATAATGTTTAATACACGATTTATATACCTAAACACGTTTTTTTTTTTTATGATTTTGTCTTTATGTATAATATGAGAGCTTATAAAAAGCTTAATAAATTGTAATAATATTAAATAAATAAATGTAAAATTACAAACAACAAATACTAAATAGAAATAAATAACATAAAATGATTAAAAAAAAAATCCAATTTCACAAATGACATTGCCGGTATATTAGCCCACCTGTTCAACAGATAGATTATTATTTTTATATGAAATTATTTAGAATAATATTTGTAAAAGAAGCAAAAACAAAATTATGTAAAAGAATTTATCGTTCACTAATTGTCTGACATGGACTGATGAAAATAAATATAGACATTAGTAAAGTTAAATATACTTTTGATAAAAGGCAAAACTACAAACAATTTATGTTTCGTCACGAAACCAAATACTTAATCTTAAGATTCGGTCGAGAGAGATGTTTGCGCAGTTTATCGTGGCATAAGATTAAGCCTGAAAAAAATCTATTTGTTCTGAGTACAAATAGCCTAATTTTGAACTGAGAGTACCTATATGAATTCTTCGAGTTTTCTCTAATTTATATCTTATTCATCAGTCTGAAAATACGACAGTCTTTTAACACGTTCACGGACACCAACTGCAATTGCAGTGAGCTGAGCTGACAATATAGATCACATTATTGTTTTAGCTATTGCTGAATCATGTGAACAAAATTGTGTCCATCAAAGCTTTAATACAAGACAATTTTTTAATCCTTTTAAAATTTCATCCCAAAGAAAATTTATATTTTATTATATTTGGCCAATTGAAATTGACTTGACAACAGCTGCCTTAGTGCAAATATTACTTCTTGATTGAAAAAATTGAATTAAAATGTTTTTTCTTAACAAAATCTTATTGCAATTATTAATTGATAAAAGAAAATTTCAACAAAATCTGACAGAATTAGACTCAGAACAAATAAATGTGACAGTTGATTTTTTCCTTATGCCGGAAATACATGTACTAAGCAACTCTGCACTTAAAATATATGAGTTTTTTGTTTTGGCAAACTGACATTTATTTTTGATATCTTCATATTCAAGTTCAATTTTTTTTTATTATTAATATAATAAGGTTTTTTAAGCTCAATTAATTTCTCTTTCATTTCTTTAACACTACAATTTTCTGTCATATAAATGATTTTTGATCGTAACTGACAAATTTCATAGTGTTAATTTTTAAATTTACTTTTCGTAAGTTGTCAATTTTGTAACATTGGCTTTTCACAGTGCAGAATTCCATGCAATTGGTTTAAATATAAAATTGTGTGTTCTAAATTATTTTTGCTGCAATGAATGTAGAATTCTGTACCAAAAACGTTGACAAGGTGCTTCTTAAGTTATAAAAATTAAATAATTATTTATAGTGGAACGAACCCATAAACCTATTTTTGTAAAACATTACATAGACATAGAATTTATGTGTACATCTCGTAATGTTTTTATGAAATATAAAAATCTTTTATTTTGTCATAATATTTGTTCTTACTCAATAGTCTTTTCAGTAGGTAAATAAAACATAATTTTATATATACTTACATAAATAATTTTTTAGGTTATTAAAAATATAATAAAATATATTAAAATGAGATCATAATAAATCAGAATTTCTAGTTATTTGTTGTAGGTGGTTTTTATGTTGTTTATTTATTTATTTATTTATTATCAAATTTTTTTGTATTAATAAAGTGTTAATTTGATAGACTGAAAGCAATTATTTTAATATATAATTAATTATTAATAGATAATTAATTAATTTTGTACCCAATTCAATTAAGAACTTTTGTGTAGTTTGCTAATAAGAATATATATAGGTAAAATTATCAATATTATTTTTATCGATATTTTATTTTAATTTATATATCGTTATTATTTTATGATAAATATACAGGAAAATACTTGAAATTATTTAAAAAAACATATTTCGCTAAATATATATATTTAAATTATTTGCGCGCCATGTCAATAAAATATCAAGTATTTTATACTTTTGTCGCCATTTGTACAAGTATTTAATTAATAACTAAGTATTTTTTATTAATCCATTTAAGTATATTATTAAGAAAAAAAAAACTGTTTATAATATTTTGTAAAATTGTGATCGATTATTTATAGAAAATTATGATGATAGGAAAGGGGGGTAACAACAAACTTCAGAATACCTAGATTTCGAGGGTACTATGTCCATAAGAACATTAACTTCTCATGCACGTAATTAGTCTAGATCTGCTGTTTCCTCCGTGTCGGTCAAAAAATAACGTTCGAAGCATTTAAATCTGTTATATATAATATCTTACCACAAAACAGTGACGGAGAAGGTGTTCTAGTGTTTCTTCCCCGCACATCTTTCATATTGTGGTTTCTGTTAAACCTTATCTTCTTGCAAGCTTCCTGAGTAGAATGTGGGACTCTCCGGTACATAATCAAGCCGTTAGTTTATTCATCAAAATCATTTTATTAGACTTTTCGTCATTTGTGACTCCAAAAGGTTTTTGTTCCGTAACAATTATTGTGGTTTGTACAAATTGTAAAAGTGTTAATTTTCTTTGCCAAGGATCTCATCGGTTGCTAGTATAACTTGTATACTTCGTATATCGAAAGGGAATTGGTCCATTATATTCTGGTGACCAAAGTATTCTTAGTTCGTTGTTCCTTGGTAGTGTATTACGATTAAATTTACATTTATTGCAATTTTAATAATAACATTTTCAAATTAGAATTTTTGATAAATCTGACAAAATTGTTGAAGCTTTTTTTGTTTTCTAAATCCAAGACCTTCACAATCATTTATATGTGTTATGCTATAACATAAATAACCTGTTTAATTCTTGGAACTATGATTATATTCATGAAGCATGACAAAATTAATTTTATATATAAATAGGTAACTTATAAAATGACATATTATTGTATATAGTAATCAGTTGTTTTCTTATATCTGTTTTTGCTCAAATTCACCCTTTACGCACGTTTTGTGAGAGAGACCAATTTGTTTACACGAAATACTTTTAGAAGAATATTTAAATAATAAAAAAAGAATATAAAAATATGAAATATGACATTATATAAAAGGGGAATGCTAACTCTGCTTGAGAAAATGGTTTTATAGTTGAGTGATTTTACGAAGATAATATTTATAAGTTTTTCTATATAATAAAATCTATTAACTTAAAATAAAAATTATCTATAAAAAAAACCGACAATAAATCAACACAAAAGTATGAAATTAAATATATTTTATTTATGAAAATATTAAGTTTTTTTTTGTATTAATAACCGGCATTCTGTCATTGAAATGCCTTCTACATTTACAAATTTATTATTTTTATTATATAAGAAATTAATTAACTCATTCAAGTTTCAATGCAGAATTTAGAGTTATTAATGATGATAAATTTTCGTATTTTAGGTTATGGTGTTGGTAATTCGCGGCTCCTTATTTATAACACTATAAGAACTGTTGAATATCCTGACCAGATATTAACAGTAGGTGACGTGTTTGTCATTCAATCGAAGGATATTGTGCTGTCAGCGTACGAAGTGTATTTACTTTCTCACGCTGCATTTACAAACATTTTATAGGCCCTGAATGGAATACCCATTTTAAATTATTAAATATGAAATAATATCATAAAAGATTATTAAGGGTTTCTTCATGCCACGGTAATAATAAGCTAAAAACCGGACAATTGTTAAAAATAATTAAAACAGTGCGAAAAAAAACCATTGCGGATGATAATTAAAAAAATCACATTCGTGCCCAAGTTATCTTTCCTCTCGCGAAATTCATGTTTCTGGCGTGGCGAAGAACAATTATCTCTTCCCTCTCGGCAAACTCGAACACTAAGAAATTTTTGTATTTGGTGAATAATTAAAAATTTAACTGAATCAAATGTCAAAAATGTGTCAGTTTAAGATAACAAATTAAGAATTTTGAAAAATTTCTCTATAAATAGTTGAATAAAAAATAAACTCTGTAGAATTTTTAATATTCAATATTGTAAAATTCTTTATTGCGAAGCGAATCCATAGTGACATCAAAATTGTGATTGTTTTCATCATGAATTGTTACTTTTTCTTTATATTGTTCTATTATATTTTATTGCTTTTCTTTAACATTTAAAATGAAACCATAAATATATATAAATATTCAAAATGAAAATAATAAAATTTAAATTCTGGAAAATTTGATTTTCTTTATATTTCTTGACAAAAAGAAGCTCCTATAAACACAATGCAAGACAATTGAGAAAATAATTAAATGATATTTTAAGTATAAATAAATTACATATGATATTTCAAAACAGTAAACAACGCAACACAAAATGCGAATAGCGAAATCTGCACTAATATATCTCACAGCTTCCTCAGTGAATTCAGACATGGCCGGTCACAATTGCTGTTCAATCGGGTCAACAATTTTTATCATCAGTCAAATCTCTTGTTTTTCTGTGTATTCATTCAAAAATAGGGAAAGTTTTCATCAACAAGATGGTCAAGATCAACTTTAGTACTTTATTATTTGCTCTTTGTATGTGCTAGGAAAAAATTAGAAGAAATGTCATTAACATAAACATTGAACTAAATGTAGAATCGACCAATGTAAAGTACATAAACGATAAACGTAGCTAAGTAATACACTCGTTCAACATGTTACGTTGTTATCTATCATTCCCTGAAATATTACTGGTTAATTTTTCAGCCCAAATGATAATCTTTGTTCTCAAAACAATTCCAAAACTTTAATTAGTTTTCGCTAATTAATTAGACCATTGCCAGTCTATTATAGCTTATTCTCCGAATCTAAAATTTCAAGAAACGTCATTCGAAAGAAATGAGTTAATCATCACAGATTTCCGTCCCCAAGCCGATGGTTCTTTTTAAGACTCAACATTTTTTTTTTGTGATTAATTACTTACTTTTCATCGTTGGATTTAGGTTCAAATAAACACTTCTGTGTACGGGATGAAACAGATCATTGACTTACATAATCTCAGATGCCGATTACTTAGAATTTTCATTTTATTTGTTTTCAAATTTAATTTAGATGTAAATTATTAAATGAGTGTTTAGTAAACTTTTAACTTTAATGTTTGGTTGGTTTAAGAAATATATTTAACAAATCAAATTAATTAAGAAAAATATTGTAATTTATTGAAATAAATATAATTAAATTTGCATCAAAACTAGTTAGTCGATCAATGCACTATTTTTATTTATATGTTCAAGTACTTAGTTATTTAATTAATGATAGTTATTAAAGTACATTTGCGTTCAAGGAACTTGAAGTGATTATATTTACTGACGTAAATTTATTTAATCGGAATTTAAATAATTTCAATTATAAGATAAATATTTCTGATATTTTTTCGAACACATTATTTTTAATCGTTACAAAATATAATTTTTGATGTGGTAAAGGAATAAAATAATGGACGAGACTGGCTCGTCTGTAAATATAAAGAAATATGAGTGATATTATCTCTTAGCAGAAATAATCTTTAGGTGTATTGTCGGTGAGGGAACACTGGCTGATGTGTAAAATGTTGAGATTCAAGACAGTGGATCCCTGCCTCGGTTGTAGAGAATGGATGTAACATATTATGCGACTGCTCAAACCTTATGCGGAGCAGATTAAGATTGTTAAGTTATAGGTAGTCATTGGTATGGAAAACGATTCGAGTATTCCTATAACAAGGATTCTCAGGTTCATAAATGAAGCGAATTGGATTCAGTAAGAGTGAGTTCACTGGTTCTTTTTAATAAAGAGATATATATGTTTGTCTCATTAGTGTCATATAGTGTTGATGAAATTTTTACCAAAGAAGTGCTTTCTATGGCCTACAACAATATTTTATCTCACAATGTTATCTTTTTTGTGGAAATTATAGTTTTATACTTGTGGCAAAATTAAGAAATACATAATTCAATTTTTAGATTTTTTTTTTACATAATATTTATCGATAAAACATTTTTATTATAAAAAATTAAAATAATATTCTGTCTGAGTAAGTACAGAGGTAAATACTTAATAAAATTAATTATAAAGGCTAATTAATTATAAAGGCTTAGTGTTAGTAATTAATATAAATTTATAATAATGATATTTAATTAAAACTATACTATTAATTATTTATATTAAATTATATTTATATGACCTATAAAAATTATAAGTAAATTAATTAAAAATGGGCTTTCATGTCTAAAAAAAAATATATTTATTTCATATTAAATTATTTTAAATTAGTAAGATTTTCGCTAATAATTACTTAACGATTTTGTTTATTTAAATTCTTCTGAATTATTATTAATTTATTCAATTTATACAAATTAAATATTCGTTTTTCATAAAAAATAAAATAAAAATTAAACCACAAAAATTTGAAAACTTTTTTTATTTTGGCAGTAAAAAAAATAAGTAATCTTCTCATAAATTTAACACCATTACTTAAAAATCATTCAATGAAAATTAATATCCATATACAAAATGTATTAAATATAAAATTTCTGAAATAATATACTAAAATATTGTAAATATATAACGAATAATAAAAGGACTGACTGGACTAATGGATATTTATTATATTCTTTAATTAATTTTAACAACAAAAAGATGATAACTAATATTATGATTTTGCAGACATGGTAACCAACAAAAGAAAACCCAAGTAACCAACCATTAAGAATAAAATATAGAAATAAATATGATATTTTTTTTTGTATATATTAATTTATAAAACAAAAAATAATATTATATTCATAAGCGTGTCAGAAATATAATTAAGAAGATATTATGTTGATATTTTTAGGCATAACAGAAATTAAATATCAATTCACAATATATTTTAATAAATATAAATTTATTTTGTTATAATAATAATAATAATTATTTAAAATAGTTAAATGGAAATCACTGTATAATTTAATTTAATTCAATCAACATAATTCAAAATCATTTAAATTAATTAAATATCTAAATTTGTCACTAATTAAACCCACACTGTTGAACCCACAACATAACAGCTGTCATTTATCCGAAGGAGCGATAGTATAGATATCGGGGTGTCTAGTCACCAATACTTCCCAGAGGCCATAGAATAATATATGCTCCGAAATTTCATACTCGTGTTTACACATCTGGCTCGCTATCATTCTATTTGCGAATTTGAGTGTATGTGCGTTTTAAAATTCCAGTGTAATGGAGGATAACATTGTTCTCGACTTTCTACATATTCGTTTCTTGTAGCTCTATTGCTAGTTTTTTTGATTGTCTAGTCTAGATATAAGAATAGCAGCAGTTTAGCTTCCGGGGTGTCGCAATTTATATTTCTCTTAATTACTCCATGTAGCTCGAGGGTTTTTACGCATACTCTTAGGTCTTAGTTTATTGTAGTCTCATAAAGAGTAGAAATATTCATTATATGGTTAGCAGTATTCGTTAAATTTATTTATTTATTATTTTTTCTCAAAATATAACGTTGAATTTCATTTTTGACTCCAATTCTCAAAAATAGTTTCTAAAGTAAAAATTAATGAAAAAATTAATGAATTTTATCTGGTTCAAGTGATGCGTAGTGTAATAGTTTTATAAATATACGATACAGCGCACCTGTTTAAGAAATTTAAAACTCTACGTCTACAATGACAGTTGTTTGTTCAATTGATGATAAATTGTTTTGATTTATTAAAAATAAAATAAACTTAATTTATATAGCAAATACTTACGTCCTTACTTAATTTAACAATAAAAAATGGCGATTATCTGACAAATCAAAACGTTACGAAAGTTTTCACGTGGATCGTAGTTCAAAATTTACTATACTACGGTCCACAAACGACATAATACGTGACGTTGTAGTTTTTTCAGTGTTCATCTGGCGGTTTCGGAAAAAAGCTACACTATACAACGCACAACGTGAACAAAATAATAAAAGTAACCTCGACAAATGCTTTTCTACTTTTAACCTGAATTGTTTTGAAGTATTTTATCTCTTGTTTGTGGGTGGTTTTTGATTGTTAGTCAATCCAAGTTTGATTGAAAAATCAATCCAAGTTTGATTGAAGTGTATTCACGGAAGTAGCAATGGAAGGTTTTGCAGGAAGATTCTCTGTCAATTAATAATTCATATACACAAAATTTGATGTTCTCTTTATAAATATTGAATCTTAAATTCAATTTACATACAATTCAATTGTTGTAGTCTGTAAGATTACTGGTAATCCTAACAGTAGCAGTGCCATTAGATATACTGCAAAGACTATATTCACTATTACATGAAAAATCTAAAATTTATTATATGTAAATGTTTTTCCATTTAAAATTAATATTTTGACATGAAAATAGAGTGGTGTTTAGCCTTGTATAAAAATTTAATTTGTTGGATACAACAAATTAGTCAATTAAAAGAAAAAGAACTGTCACGATCATGGAATCCACATTGTATTTGTTTAAAACAATTGTATATTCTGCATTTGTATAGTTCAAAAAAATATTGATAATTTATATTTAGAAGTTAGTATAACATTTTTTTTCCAAATAATTGTATGTAATTTTCATATAATTGACGTGGGCTCTCTCCACAATACATAAAAGAAATATTATTTTAAGAAATTCAATTTAAAATTAAAATGGATAATTAAATAAATTTGGTAAAATTATGTTTTTCTTTTACGAGGCGTTTAATTTAACCTTTTTGATTTCGTTTTTCTGACGTTGCCATTCGATAATAATAGGTAATTTACTATTCCGAACAAAAGGTCCTTATTAATGTATAGATTTAATTTAGGTAAATTTTAATAATTAATTTTATTTATTTCAATGTTATCCCTGTCAACATATTTATACCTGGAACTTGTTGGTTGAAACTTCTATAGTTACTATTTGATATACAAAAAAAAGCTAAATAAAAAAAAGCGGAGAAATTTCTAATTGTGTGGATTGTGGATATTAACTTCCGAGCGAGTTTTTCCAAATTAACATATGAAGAAAGCCTGATGGTTTAGGTGTTAATTCAACGTTTATTAAATCTATCTATGGCTCAATGATTTTATTTGTATACCCTTTTTTATCCTTTCAGTGACATACCAACACATTATCCTTTATGTCTATTACAATAACACGAAAATAACAACATTGACAATTTAATAATTAATTAATATTTTAAAATTATATAAAAAAATTTGCTGCTGTGAGCAATAATTAATTTTCTATAAATTTTCTAAGAAATGTAACCATCGAAATAATGCCTGTAAGGACGAAATCAATCTATTTTAATATCAAAAATCAAATAAACAAAATTTGATATATATATATTAGATGAAAAATATTAAAAGAAAATCTATCATGGAAAATTTATTCAGGGAATGAAAAAAAAAACATTATAATTATGAAAATTTCAAATTATTTTTCACAGCAAGAAAACATTAACAGAAAAAAAAAAATTGTTTCAAACAAATTTTCATTAAAATTATATTTGAGGTTTTTTAATATTGCTATTTCAGAATTTTCAATTTAATACGAAGACTATGTAGTGTTTTGGTGATGGAAAAGATTTTTTGAAAAAAAAATTAAATTGCTTAAATCAATTTTTTAGTGTACAGTTTTTCTTCCAAGCTCGTGAATAATTGCCATATTACCCAACCTCATTTTACACATTAAACAAGAGCACAAGATAACAGACTTCCAGGTGTCTTAAGTTAAGAAGAAAACGTAATCAAGCTTAGCAAAAGGGAGGGATATCAGAATTCTAATAGACCTCATAACAGGACAGTCATTTAAACTACCATTTTAATAAAAAAAGGTCTAACTGCAACATACATATATGCCGTCTCTCCCTCAGTTACAAAGAAACAACAGAACATATTTCTGCAAGTGTGAGACAGTCGTAAGGATAAGACAACATGTTTTGGGAATAAGACAACTGGTTAATATGGCCTCCTCAAACATCCTTAGCTTTTTTAAATTTATATAATTTTTTAAATTTATATGATGGAATGGAAATACACAATAGATCGATAAGTTTGCTCTGCATTCTTTCTTTCCCCAATTAGGAAAAAAAATATGTACGTACTTTAATATTCAAAAGTTTAGGGATACGCGAAATCGTCTCCTTTTACAATATCTTATAGTAAAATGATTTTTGGTTAGTTTCGTAATTTATGTAGTGCAATTTCTGAGGAACTGGAGTTTCATTCCGGATTTTTTTTTCCTTTTACATAATCGCTGTTTTAACAACCTTCGAGTTTTGGGTAACCCATAAGTTTGCAGGTTGTTTTTTTTTTTATGTATTCATTTTTCATAACAGAATATTTATGATGAAGTCCTTTTTAAACTGTGTATATTTTTTGATATATGAATTGAAATTCAGTGTTGTTTTTTTGTTGTTGTTATTGTTGTTAATATAAAAAGCTTTATACAAACATAAAAAATTGATTATTTAACAAAAGATAAAAATGTATATTTTTTTAATACTCGTTTTTTTTTTTTAAATGTTTTGCTTCATTTTTTACGAATATCTAAAAAAAAAATATAACATAAAATTTTTTTTAAACAAGTATTTCATTTAAAAAAATGATGAACCATGTAAAAATATATATATTTAGTGTTATATATAGGGAGAAAAAGTACAAAATAAATGAACACAAAAATCGACTAATATCAAGGGAAATCCTTGAAAAATTTATATATGTATATATTTTATAAATGCAACATCAAATACATAAAAACATATATAACCAATTTTCCATTTAATGTAAAAATATATTTTATAATGTTATGAAAAATATTCTTTATATATGCATGCATAAATGTCCTTGAGAAAAGTTTCATTGTTATACATTTTTTTAAATGCTGTTTTGTGTATAGCTTCCAAGGATAACGTACATCACAGGCACACATATATATGTATATGAATGCAATCCTTCTTACTGCATTAATGCTTGTTTTGGTCATGATCATAATGCGCCACAAACACTCCTTTTTTCATCATACTTCTTCGTTCTGTGTCCACTAATACACATGCATCGAAAACGTTTAGTAGGAATCCATTCTACATTCTACAAAAAATGAAACCCGCGCCCTTTTTTTTTTGCTTCGGAACTTAAATGAGTCACTCGTCCTTTTTATTGCTGTATTATAAATGTGTATACATTATGGTGAAGAGAAAATAAATATGATGAAAAAATGAACCAAAAATAAAAAATAAAAAAATGTTTATAGATTTATTTATTTTTGGCTTGTCTTTCCCTGCATATTTTTATGTTGTTCGTTTTTTTTTTTTTTTTGCATTCATTTTTTGTTGTTGTTGTTTTGATGCTTGATAAGCAAGTCAACTTTATTTTTTGTGTTATCGCTAACGGGAGGGAAGTTTTTTTTTCCGTTTTGCAGTTTTTGCTAAAAAGTACAATAATATAACAAGTAAAATAAAAACAACAAAAAAAAAAAAATCCAGAAATATTGGATTTTGTTGAATTTTTGACATTTGAATGTCAAATCAATGTCAAAAATTCGCTTTGATAAAAAACATTTCCATTTCGCATGCATTTATTTACAAAATTTACAATTTTGTAATTTGTGCTGGAATGTCAGTCAATGTGTCGTTATGGTAATTAGTAAAATTGTTGCACATAACCTAACAATATTTTCAAATTGTTGTGTTACTTTATACTTTAAGTCAAAATTTTAACATATTGTCAAATTTTATGCTATCAAAATTTAGAACTTGCAAAACTTTACGAAATGAAAAGAAATGGATTTAATTTTTATATTTATAATGACTATATATTATTTTATTTTATCTACAGAACCAATACTTTATTATTCAATTACGAAAAAAAAAATGTGCCAAACAAACTGTCACATTAAAATGTTTGGTTACATTTTTTTTTAAAAATTACATTAAATTTTGATGACATAGAAGAAAATATCCTTTTTTTTTTATTTTATAATATTTAATTTTGGCTATACATTATTTTTTTAATTTTGTCTGAATTTAAAAAGAAAAATGTTGACAGATGAAAAGATTTTAATTTATATGTCAGATTAATACAAAGCTTAAATTTCTATGTTAGTGGGTGGACTTGATTTAAATTTATATTAAAAAAATTCAGTTTTAGGGGAATGCAAAAAAAAAAGTAGTAAAATTCTGATTTTTGTCACAGATTTTCATTCAAATAATTTTGACGTTTGTTATAAGTTGGCATATATATAGAACATCTTTAATGTCACAGTTTTTATTACTGAAATATAAGTTTAGAAATTATATTTTTGTATATAATCGGCTCGATTTAAAGACTATAATTATCTGGCATTAATTTTAAAATTTTGTACATTATTAACCCCTGTAACCGTTTGTACCATAAGGAGTCAGACAAACTGACATTTTGAAATTTGTAATCAATATTTTTCTAAATAATATACAACTTAATACAGAACTATCTTATAAATTAAACTGTAAACTAACTATAAATTCCTTCGTCATCAGACATTTATATACATATATATACAATATAAATTTTCAAGTCTTCATTTTCCTTTGATATTCATTTTATTTCGTCGTGACAGTAAAATATAAATATATATAAAACGCATTGCTGTCATTATCTTCACTACTTACTACCACCATTCTCTGTTTCTGCTCTGAATTTATATTTATATTTATTTATATATATGTATAATATAAAATTTCCAAAAATAAAAAGATTTTTTTTTTTTGTAATGTCGATTTTTTTTTTTATTCATTCTCTAACTCCAAAACCCCTCAAATGAAGGCACAACAACAACAAAAAAAAAAGCACTAATATAAATTTCTTTCACCAAGGTCGGAAACAAAAACAACTAAAACAACAACAAGTAGTAATGATAATATAATAAGAAGCAAGCACATCAGAAGAAGAAGTAAGAATTTAAAACAAAAACTTTATGAATTAACATTGAAAACATGTGGTGGTGCCCTCGATGCCTCGATGCGGTTGCATAGTTAAAGCACATGCGCATAAAAAACATTTTTTTTTTATATATATAAATATTTTAAATTAATTGAGAAAAAAAAACAACAAATAATCAAATGTTGTCAGACGAAAAGTTGTTAAAAGAAATGTTTCTTGGTTACACGAACATTTATTTACAAAATATAAAGTTCTGCAACAAATTTGTTTAGATACATATATACTAATTTTGTTGTTGTTTTTTATATAAATATATGTAGATGTAGGTAGGTATATTATATAGTACATATACTGACCTTGTTTTAGAATTATTACATTCCGGCCTCTCCAATGTGATAAAAAAAAAACAGCACACAACCATTTATAATTTTCATTTATGCATTTTTTTTTTTGACGTGTTCTGTTTGCTGCTTGCTAGGAATA
This sequence comes from Rhamphomyia laevipes, assembly GCA_963920725.1. NCBI lineage: Eukaryota > Metazoa > Arthropoda > Insecta > Diptera > Empididae > Rhamphomyia > Rhamphomyia laevipes. The sequence continues at coordinate 15,939,273 of OY987259.1, forward strand.
TTGTGTGTTTACTGTTTAGTTAACGTATCGTAAACGATTGACTTTGACATTGTTGCAACATAAAAAATAATGAAATTATTTTTAGTAGCTATAACTAAATGAAGCATAAATCAAATGCAGTTTTGTGTTTTCTGTATATTGTTTATTGGTCTTAAGGTTTTTTTTTTTAATTTTATCATTTATGTTGAATGTATTTTCACTGATGAATGCACAATTCTATTTGGTTTTTTTTTTTTTATAATTTTCTATTGTGGAAAATTTTACAACTGAATGAAAATTTAATTATAAATTTTTTTTTTGTTGAATAAGTATTGAAGCGATGTATCTAATTATATAATGGATTATTATGTAATTATTATTACTAAATTAGAATTTATTTGTTAGAATTGAAAGAAGGAAGGAAAATATTATCTAATTAAAAATAATGAAAAATTATTGTATATTGTAGATTAATTGAATTCTATGCATTTGAATATTAAAAGTTGTATAAATATTGCAAAAAAATAAATCAATGTCAATATGTTAAAAATGGAAATACAATAGAAATTTACAATCGGCATTGTTATCATTGACAAACAGCTAATAGAAAACGAGATATTTGAAAGAATAACTCAGTAATTGTGGAGTATTGATAGAAGTGTAGCAAGGAGAAGCCTGCTAACCTCATAAACTTTATTACAGAAATAAGTGGGATGGCACGATTCGTAGTGAAAATGGGTAACGTTTTGTAAGAGGGTACAACGAACAAAGGACTGTATGGTCTAGGTATGAGGTTTGGTTGCTTCAATTCACCCCTTCTCAAACCAATTGTGGAGTACGTCGTAGTGCTATTATGTTATGATATGATGCATTAGGTCATTAGTTCGATTCTAAACCGTGAATCCGATGACGTTTTAAATTGTGAATTTTGCAGTATGTAATAATGATGTTTTAAGTACGTTTGTTGACAATAAATGTGTCACAATTACGAAACCATTAATTTTAAATGATGAACACAATCAGAGGATATTGTTATTTGCTTAACATTGAATTTATTTCTATTGAAAACAAACACATCCAACTCCATACCAGATAAGAAATAATTACTGATTCAATATCAATACTACTAAATATTTTTTTATATTTATAAAGTTCTCAGTCGGTTATATTTGAAATTTTATGTTCTTTGTCGCTTTGTTATAAATGTATAGAATAACATAAAATTTTTGTGGATTATGTATTTTCTGTAAATTAATGGATTTTTTTTAGTATACAGTGGTTTTTGAATGAAGTTCCGCGTAACACGAAAAAATGTTGGTACGCTAGTAAGGTACTTTGCATAATTAAGAAAAGAAAGCGAAATGAAATAAACTTTTAATTGTATAAATGGATTTTATTTTATGCTGTATAATAATTTGGCCTACATATTATTTTTCGATATAATCATACATTCGATTTAGTTTTGAATTCGCATTATTAATTTCGGTGTTCCGGGAAAGTTATATATAACAATTTAATATGTATTCTGCGATTTCGGAAAAGTTACGAACCACTGAATTATACAAAAAAAAAAAATATTATATCTAAATTTATAATTCATAAGATTTTCATTATTAATAAATCATAGCAAAAAAAAAAATAGGTAATTTCGTAAATTCTTTCGATTAAAAACGCAATGAATGCATTTACGTTATTTATGTATGTCGCTGGAGTCGATGTGTTTGTACCATAAAAATATCAGTTTCTTATAATTTAAAATCGCCTAGTTTACATCCTAAAAGTATTGTTAAAGTAGAAATTATAAATGTCAACTAGAAGATTTTTGTGTGTACATAATCATACATTAAAAAAATCTAATTCACCCTCGACATTCATTAATATCATTTTCCTTTAATAATTTTTATTATAAATTGTTATTAACTTTTTAAAATATATATTTTTTTTTTATTCAATTTTAATTTTTCAACACAATTTATGACAAACCGTACAACGAATTTTATATATTACTAATCAAAAGTAATTTAAGAACGCATAATAAAATAACAAAATATAAAAATGCAATCAATTTATTAATTTAAAACATCATTTTTCCACCCCATTATGATAAAAATTATTAAAATCAGGCTACAATTCTTATTTTCGTTTGCTGCTTTTTTTTGTGCATCATCGATTATAATTTTTCCAAGTCTGCAGTAAATGAAAAAAAGAAAATATTTTTTTTTATAAAAAATTACTTACAAAAATTTAGATTTTAATTCCTTCTTTAAAAAGTTATAAAAATTAGTTAAAACGATTACGTTAGGCTCAACGCAAGTTACGCAAACACTATAATTAGAACATTCATTAACACCGTAGTCTCAAAGTTTCAATAGCTCCAATTTATAATATTTTGTTTTCTTTCACCATTTCAATTAATTTTTCTTCAATCGAAGACATAATTACTTTTGTCTGTCAAATTTAGACTTGTCAACTTTACTTGTTACCGTGCTCAACGTGCGTTGTGAATTGAAATTATCGAATTTCTGCGTTGAGTTTAACTGCTACCAAACATATTTTTTATATTGGTTGATTTGTTTTTTCTTTAAGAAATATCGAAATTCGAGTATTCGAATATTCGAAAGTATTGGTAATTGTCGAATATTTAAAAGCACGTGTTTTTTTAAAGTGATTGGTTTGTGTCGTGTTTATCGTGGAACTAATTTTCCAAAAAAAGCCAATTTTTTAAATTATTTTATCGCATCGTCCGAAATCTGATTCAGTGATTTTTTTTTTTTTGCATTTTATTTGACATTGTTGACACAATCGCCTCTGTTTTGCATTTCGAGTGAAAATGAATTCAATATGAATTTCATATAGATATAATTCATATCTATATGAAATTCATATTGAATTGATTTTCACTCGAAATGCAGAACAAGGCGAATATTTACAAATTTAGAATATTCATAACGAGAATTGTGAATCTTCTTATGACGGATGCAAAGCTGAAGTAACATTTTCCAGCTTCTGTTCTTCCGTAATGCGTAATCAAAATTAGCACTTTAACAGTTTTTGAAGAAATGTTTTTGTTTTCATTTTTTTATTTTTTGAGATTGTGTGACATAAAAAAATAATATTTTATTTTTATTTTACATCTTTTTTGAAAATCTAATTTTCGAATTTTCGAAAATCGATAATAATTACATGTTTATTATTGTATTATAAAGACTTTTTCCCTTTTTTGACCCCCATTTGTATTTAATTGTATACATATATTAAAAACTTTGTTTTGTTTTTAAATATTTATCGATATTCGAATGTAATTTGGAAATAATTGTAGATTTAGTTGTTTTTCGATTTAAATTTTTTTTTGTTTTGTAATTTATTAATTTAACGGTCATGTTTTTTGTTTCTTGTCTGTCTGGACTTAATGGCACCAGTTAATATTATTTTGTTTTTGTATTCTATTTACTCGTCTGGTCTCCTGCCCTTGTGGCACAAATTTTATGAATAATCATCCCCCCAATATAAGTTTATTTGAAACTGTTATACTTAATAATAGCGCGAAAGAAATTTCATGTTTTATTATATTTAAAATGTGAACGACAGTATTGTACAAATTAAATTTTAAACTAATTTTTAAGTTGATAAAAATTAATGTTTGAGGGTAAATTCACTACGGGAATGTTTCTCATTTATTTAAAAATTAATAAAATATTTTATTATTGTGTCAAGGATATGTAGAAAACAAATTATATATACCATTTTCGGATTAGTCACAAATACATAGTCTAAATATAATGTATTCACCTTGGTAATTATTATTAACTATTTCTTAATTTTTTTTTAATAAAAGGTATTAGAAAATTATATAGAAATGAATAGAATTTTAATGACACAACTTAATCAGACGTCGCAGTAACATTGGTAATTCGGAGAAGTCTAAATTTGTAAATTTGATAAATTTTGATTTCATTTTTTAGTTTTCACAGGTCATTTCATTTGTGATATTTAAATTATTATACAATCTTATATAATATCATTGTATTTATATTCCTTATAGTAGTGACACGGTAGTCTACCGGGTAGATTGTAAGTTACGAATGTAGATGACACAGTGTTCTTTTTGAAAAAGTTCTGAAAGATTTTATTTCTCCAATTTTTCAAAAAGAATACTGTGGCGTCATCTACCTTCGTAAGTTACAATCTACCGTGTCACTACTATAAGGAATAGAAACAGATAATATCCATAATTTCTGATCGTTTGAAAATTGGAAATTTAATTTTAAAAACGATCAGAAATTATGGATTTTTAAATTAATCTCAATCAATTTTGAAGAATTGTTAAAATTTATAGGGTAAATTAATAATTGTTATTTAAATACAAAATATTGTAGGCCCTACAAATTATCTATGAACTTACATATCAGGAAAATCAAGAATATTACAATTGCAAGTAAACAGATATTCTAAATAGTATTGAAAGTGTTGATTTCACAGAAAATATTATCAATAAAAATATGAAATGACTAAATATCCAACAACAACAGCTGGAAGAAGATGGATAATCAGAAAATCGAAAAACAAAATATAATAATTTTAATTCTTCCATTGCAGACCTTGACCTAGAATTAATCTCTTAATGTTTTTATTAAGTATATTTTTTCTTGGTTACTTTTAATTTATTATATAAACACAATTCATTTTTTTTTTGTTTTGTGTTCTTCAAAATTTTCGCTATTCCTTGTATCATTTCGCTGCTTTTTATACTCAAGTTTCCATTTTGCAATTTAATTTTCCGTCCGCCGCCATATCCATGCCAAAAAAATATATTTATAATGTAAAAAAAATTAGCTTGTTCATGAAATTAAAAATAAAAATGTATTTTTTTTTTGTCTTAACAACGACCACCCCCGCTTAAACACACCTTATATATTCAATGACAAGGACGACCTACCCTTATTTTTTGTTGTTGTTTTTGTCTTAATTACGAATTTCATGATAATTTATATTCGAAAGGTTGTAAATATATTATCTGTCTAATTTGAGCGTTGTTGTTTTTTTGTTTTGGGCTGATTTTGGGTGGTGACCATGGACAAAATCTCTGGAATATTTATTTTCTTTTTTAAATTGTCTAAGGGGATAATTAAAATTGTTTTATGATGAGTATTATTTTTTTGTCAACCTTTATTTTTAAATATAAATAATATCAAAAAGATAAATCAAAAGATTTTCCAAATTTAATTTTTTTTTTTTTTTTACAATTTCCGTTTAATATAAATTTAAATAAATAAATAAATTCGCATTGCGAAAAAAAAAAATATAAATAAAACAATAATTTATTAATCATTTTTTTTTTTTTTTAATTTACAGAACAACAATATGGTCATATGTCACCAATAACACCGCCAGATTTAAAACCAGATTTAAAACCAGATATATCATTATTAAATGGCAATAGTATTGAAAGTTTTTCACCGGGTCCAGTTAGTCCAGGTTCATTTGCAAATTTAAATAGTGCATTGCAATCATTAAATTCATCATGTGGTACATCACCAAATGGTAGTGGCGGTGGTGGTATTAATCAAAGTGGTAATGGTAGTGGTAATACATCACAATATCCACCAAATCATCCGTTAAGTGGTTCAAAGCATTTATGTTCAATATGTGGTGATCGAGCGAGTGGTAAACATTATGGTGTCTATAGGTAAGAAAATTTTGATATATTTTTAGTATGAAATTATTAAATTAGTTATAATGAATCAATATTAATTGTTTAACAAATTTCAACATTCAATGTAAATTTTCTAAATTTCTTTAGTAAATAAGTATAAAAGTTCTCCTCCGTACAGTTTATCGAAAATTAGTTTAAATTCATTAGTAATTATAGTATAATTAATTTGTTTTTTGATCGACATTTCACAATTTCAATTTATCAATTATTATTTTCTGAAGATTTACAACAAGAAGTAATTAAAGATCTCCAATGTTAGCTTAATATTGAACATATGGAAATCAAGTCGGACGCCTACATTTGAATAATCTTTTGAATAATGTTGAAATTTGAAGTTTCGAGACGATATTGTAGTTACATCATAAAAACCATGGCTTTCCAAAGCTTTACCAGATCTTTAGGACATCAAGAATATATTTCCTACTGAATTTATTAGCGTCCATCGGAAATTTTTTAGATCCGAAACGAAGTTGTATCCTCCAGCTATACAACATTTTACAGACAAGTTTTATAAAAATATCAAGAGAATTCAAAATTATTTATCACAAATTTTCCAAATTCTTTTAATAATTTTTTTTTTCTTCAAAATCATTTATCTTTCCTCCGTTTCGTTTTTCATAAATTTTGAGTCTATATGAACAGGAAATTTCATTAAATAAAATCGTATTTATTACAAAGAATTTTCAATTAATTAACAACATCGACTTAAAATTTTCTGACATAAATTAAAATGCGTGTGAAATTAAGTTTTTTTTTTGTTAACACATTTGTCATTATATAGTTTAAAATTATTTATTGTTAACAAAACACAAATAAATTGACATTTTCTTCAATTTTTTTGGTTTTTTTTTTGGAATATTGCCTAAAATTTCATGAATAAAAATAAATATAACATAAAAAAAAAACCTTAAAAATTTAATTTCACTTTTAAATATGTTTATAAAAAAAAAAAAACATAATTACGTGGTGTGCTAATCGCTATTAAATTAAAATGTATTAAGTAGTACGAAAATTTAATTTTTAAGCTTGCCCGTACATTATACAACCATGGCTGTCAATGTGTTTTTTAACCAGGTTGTAAATTTTAACTTGGCTTACAACCGATATTACAACAATTAAATTCTTTAATTAAAGTTAGATTGAAAATAATTATAATTTAATATTATATAATTCAATCAATAAAAAATATTGATAACATATAAAAATATTTGTTTTTCACATAAAACGTCAAGAAATGTCATTTATGCTGTACAACTTCCCCATACCACTATACAACTTACAAACATTAACAAATTCACATAAATTAAAATATTTTGATATTTCTTCAACCGATTTGTGCAACCGTCAAAATGGTTGTCAACAAGTTTGACCAAATTGTCAACACGTTCATCGACACATTGTATTATGTATGGGCAGCATTATGATGATAATTTAATGTAAAAAAAAATTAAGTTCATACACGCCCATAAACCGCCAAGTAGTCATTAAATAAAAACTTTTATTAGTTGTTGTCTGTGGGGGGGGTGGGGGCAATAGTATTGCAGTACAAAACGCATATAAAAACTTGTAAACAGATCACATTTTGAATAAATACAAAAATTTTATAATAAAATAAAAAAATTAATAATTTTTTAAAGTGGATGCTATTTCTGTAATAAACCAGACAACAACAATATTTCATTTATAGCCGGTTATTAATATACACAAAGCTCTTCTGGTTAAAAATAATCTTTCATCTACATAGCAAAAAAAAATGAAATATTTTTTTTTTTTTTTTAATTTATTTTTTAAATATGCTAAAAAAAAAAAGCTTCTTTGCATTCATTGAAGGTCAAATTTTATTGCTATTTGTATTTGACGTGTCAGAAGAACCGAGTTTGTTGGTGGTGGGGAAATGTAGAAGGTGACAAAATGAAATTTTAATATTTTTTTGCATAATATCTTTAACAGTGTCGGAATTTATAGCTTCTGCTTGTTATTACAAAAACAATGTATAGTAGCTTTAAACAGTGACTTCTGATCATTTTTATATTCATATTGTATATAACAAAAGATGTTGTTATAAATAAATAATATCACACGCCTTTTCATCTTTAGAGCTACGTCAATATTTTCAAGGTACCAATTATAGAGTTCGCTCGCTTCAGTTCTTTTTGCATTTATTTAGGTAGATTTAGTTTTATATTTTAGTTTCCGATTAAGATAATTATTTTGAGATGAATTTAAATTAGAAAGATTTGATTTTTTTTTTTTACATAATTCAAAATTTGTTTATGAAATTAAAAAGTAGTCGAGTTTGGAAATTTCGTTCGGAATAAAAATTTAATTTTCGGTCGTCAATGATTTTTGTTCGTCCAAAATTGTATTTTTATACACTCTGTATTATTTATCTCTGTCAAATTCAGTTTATCTACATCAAAAAATTTACTTTTTGTATGTTTTCTCGTTCATGAAAAACTGAATTTTCATTAGTTTCCGTTCGTCAAATATGTCATTTTATGCTGATATATTCGAGCAGGAGAACTCTATACCCGCTTGGCATGTATTAATCTCCGTCAAATTCAGTTTATCTACGTCAAAAATTTAGTTTTTACGTATTTTTTCGTTCATGAAAAATTGAATTTTTATTAGTTCGTGAAATATGTAATTTTATGCTCATATGTTCGATTAGGAGAACTATATTCTTAATCTTAACCATAATACTTTTAATGTATATGCACTAATCTTTCACCTACAATTTAAATGTAAGTTCAGGTTATATTTTGTTGTAGTTATAGAAGCAGAGATACTTCTAATTGGTTTGCTTTGATAAATTTAATCTAATTTCATTTAAAAATTTCAATTTTAAATCCATTAAAATATTATTTAGTTGAAAAAAAAAATAAAAAAAAATTTAATTATATAAATATATTTTTGTTAAATTGAACAACAAAAACTGAAATATATAAACGTAAATACGAAAATGGGAATGACCTTTCTGTCTGCAAAACTTTGTAAAGGATAAAAATATATAAATTAAATAAATTTTAGTATTTATTGATATTTATTTTACATAAAGATTTTTTAGTTTTACATATTTTCTTCCATTCAGTAAAATTTATTATTGAGTGAAGAAAATTAAATTCAATCAAATTAATTATTTGGAAAGCAAAAAAAAAAATATCTCGAAGGAATAAAGTTTTATAAAAATCAGAGAAATAAAGAGTTTTCTTAAAATTTCTTTAATCCTTGAATAAATATGAAAAAAAATCTTTGTATTTTTAAACATTTTTAATACGATTTCCGATAAAATTATCGTAAATTGAAATAATGTTATAGTAAACAAAATTAATATTTTGTTGTTTGATATTCGGACGGACCGATTGAAAATATTTTGTATATTTACAAATTAATTTAAAATTAAAATAGTTTGGCGAGTTGTGGGGAATATAAAAGCCGGTGAAATTTATATGAAATCAATCTAAAAAAACATATTAAAGTTTTATGGGTGCAACGTGATTTTTGAATAGCGAAAATTATTTTGAATTAAGTTACATGGTTTTTTGGTATATTATTACTTAGTGCATTGCAGAGCTATAATTTCGACACAAAAGTCCATAATGTTTAATAATTTCCAAATTGACAAATAATGAAGGTTATATTAAAAAATTTTGTTAATCAAATCAAAAGTAATGCATTTTCAAATCAACATTAATTCAATTTCAAAATTGTACTCGCAAGAAATATGACTTCGGTAATTAAAACGATGAAAATGGCTATTGTGGAAGTCATATTTCAGAAGGAGAAAATTCGAAAACACAAACAATATGGGAAAAATAATTTTTCCAATTCCTTGTAATTTCTTCAAATTGTTGGAATTTCTCTTCCGCGCTAGTAAAGGTTGAGACTATCATAAATTGCATTAAAATTTCACTTTGTTGCTAGTACAGAATGCGTTAGGGTTGACTGTCACTGTTTTTTCGTCCATCTGCCAGCTTTATTTTCCTGATCTATAAGGAATAGAAACTAAAAATAAACACTATTTGAAAGTTGAAGATTTAGGTCACCATTCTTAATACTTTATATAAACTATGAACCCGGAATCTTTACTATTTTTTTATAATAAATTCTTTTACAAAAGAAGTACGAAGGTGTCCAGGATTAGTAATTGTCTCATCAACGATGTAGTAGTGTTTTTATTATTTTAATAAATTTTAATTATATATTTAAATTTATATACTCAAAATTTGATTGAATTAACATTTATTTAAACTATTTGTTTTTTGTAATTTTAATTTGCAGTTGTGAAGGTTGTAAAGGTTTTTTTAAACGTACTGTACGAAAAGATTTGACATATGCCTGTCGTGAAGATAAAAATTGTATTATAGATAAAAGACAACGAAATCGTTGCCAATATTGTAGATATCAAAAATGTTTGGCATGCGGTATGAAAAGGGAAGCAGTGCAAGAGGAAAGACAACGTGCAGCTAAATTACCACAAATTAAAACCGAAGATATTAATATAACAAGTTCTGTACGAGATTTAACAATTGAAAAAATTATGGAGGCTGAACAACAAAGTGAAGCAGTAAGTGGTGATAATGCGATACAATTTCTTAGAGTAGGTTCATCATCAATGGTACAAAGTGATTACAAAGTAAGACAATAAAAAATATCAATTTGTTTATATATATATATATATATTTCCATTTGTATTTATATTTATAAATTATAATCAAATTTCAATATATATACAATATTTTCTTATTATTTATATTAATTATTTTTCGATTTTTGTATTTTAATTTTTATAAATAAAATTGTGTTTTTTTATTTAATTTTCAGGGCGCCGTTTCACATTTATGCCAGATGGTAAATAAACAACTTTACCAGATGGTAGAATATGCTAAAAGGATGCCGTATTTTTTGAAATTACAAATAGATGATCAAGTATTACTGCTTAAAGCTGCCTGGAATGAATTGCTTATTGCAAATGTTGCATGGCGTAGTATAGAAGTATATATTTATTTAAAAAAAAGAATTATTTCGAAAAATATATTTAAAAATTTTATTTAATTTTTTTACAGTATTTAGATGTAGAATGCACAAATCCTGATGGTACAATTGATCGTCGGACACCAATACGACAACCACAACAAATGTGTTTAGCACAAAATTTCACATACCATAGAAACAGTGCGTTACAAGCTGGTGTTGCTCCAATTTTTGATCGTATATTATCAGAATTGAGCATAAAAATGAAACGCTTAAATATTGATAGACCTGAATTATCTTGTCTAATGGCAATTATATTATTTAATCCAGGTAAAAATTATAATTAATAAAAGAGAGAGAGAGATAATTATATTGACCAAAGTTAGAGTCTAACCAATTGTAAAAAAAAATTATAGAACTTTATTAAACTGATCAGTTTTTTGGTTCCATATCAAAGATTTAATTATTCAATAAATTAAAATTCAAGTAAAAAATAAGAGTTGGATCTACAATTTAATTATTAATCAAAATTTATTTTGCTTTTTGCGATTGTCGATTTAAGAACATTCGATTTCGATACATAAATTTTAATTCAAAACATTGATTGATTGATCGAGAAAATATTGTTGCAATTAGATTAAATGTTTAAAAATTGAAGCTTTATTTTTGTTCCGAACATATTTTGAAGAAATCATTTCAGTGAAAATATTAATTAACATGGCCCCGGTTCATACTATTAACTCAAAATCTAATGAGAGGGAAAAAACCTGTTTTCCTCTTAGTTCTTGTATAATAGCTTAACTATGAAAAATGGGTTACTATTGAAGGATAATTTAGTTCTACATACAGATGAATACAACGACTATTTCACCGGAAAATTTGAAGAGCTTTGAAGATAACTTTAAAATTTTATTTTATTCGAGCGACATATTAAGTCAGTTAAAACTCATAATAATTATTATTATAATAATAATAATAATAATAATAATTATTATTATTATTATTATTTTTCTTCGTTAACTTTATAAGTATGAAGCTTCAAAAGTTTTCCGAAAAGTATTCTATAATCTAATCCACTCAAAAACATCAAATTAAATTATTATAGTAACACGAATTTGAATAGTGTTGATCGATCAATTTAATGAATAATTAATAGACGAACCAAATCGATTACAATTAGTTTTGGACCAGCGAAAATTATCTCTCAAACAATTTTAATAACAAAATTCCGTTTCAAAATTTTAATAACAATTTTTATTTTTTTTTAGACATTCGTGGCTTAAAATGCCGACAAGATGTTGAACTTTGCAGAGAAAAAGTAATTTATTTTTTATTATTAATTATAAATTATTTTATATTAATTATCATTTTTTTTTTTTCAAGGTTTATGCATGCCTTGACGAACACTGTCGAACTGAACATCCAACAGACGATAGTAGATTTGCTCAATTACTTTTACGATTACCAGCATTACGTTCGATTAGTTTAAAATGTCTCGATCATTTATTCTTTTTCCGTTTAATGAGTGACAAACCGTTGGAAGAATCAATAGTCGAGTTACTTGAAAACAAACATCTGTGTTAAAAATATATAAAATATAAAATTATAATAATAAAAACAAAAAAAAAAATATTAATTAATTATATATAAAACAACAAATAAAAATTTTTTAATTTAATTTATAATAATATTTACTTATATAATTATATTTTTTACATTTATAAAACAAACAACAAAAAAAAATATTAATAAAAAAAAAATCTTTTTCGAAATTATTTTTATTTTGGACGACAAGCTTTTTATGAAATATTTATATTTAAAAAAATTAAAAAAAAAAGATTAATGCTGGATTCATCGTTTCGTCCGCTTTCTATGGAACAAATTTTCGAAAAAGTGAATTTTTTAATTCCATTTAATTCATTGTTTCTTCCGCCGTTGAAATCATTTTGCGCGCATATATTTTAAATTTGAATTTCTGTCATTTTTTAGTTTTTATATTCGAATTTTCCGCTTTCTATGGAACAAATTTTCGAAAAAGTGAATTTTTTAATTCCATTTAATTCATTGTTTCTTCCGCCGTTGAAATCATTTTGCGCGCATATATTTTAAATTTGAATTTCTGTCATTTTTTAGTTTTTATATTCGAATTTTTTTGTTTCTTTAAAAAAGTTTTTTCAAATTCAATTATAAGATTATTATAAAAATACGCGTCACTTTTAAGACGTATTAGATATGATTAAATTGTTATTAATTCATATTTTCGTCGCATTTAAGTCGGAACTGATTTCTCTCAAGACAAGTTCATCGTTTCGTTTCACTGTTTCGACACAGTATTTACATATATTTAGAATATTCCGAATTGTAATCTGTTATATTGACAGATTTGATATTTTGTAAAAATCTTCCACAAAATTTTTTAAATTAAATCGACTTTTTTTTCGAAGATAGCAATGAATAAAATTGGTTCATTTTTTCATATAAAATTTATCATCCTGGCTCATGAGTTTACATTTGCAAACGTCAGACGAAACAATGAATCCAGCATAATCTTTTAATTATTATTATTATTATTTGTATACTGTTAATTTTAAAATGAAAAATAAAAAAAAAAAAATTAAAAAAAATATTTATCAACATAAAATAAATTAATTTTATTTTACAATTGACCAAAAAACAAAACAAGTAAAAAAAAAAAAGAAATCAAAATTTTTATTCAAAATACCAAAATATATTTCCGCAAAAAAATGAAAATTAAATATTAAAAAAAAAAATTATTATTTACAATTATTTGTTTTTTATTTTCTTTTTAATTCTTTTTAAATTATTAATTTTTCTTTGATTGCATTATTAAATGTTGCAATATTTTTTTTTTGTTTTTTATTATTTTTACATTTTTTTTTTAAATTGTAAAAAAACGCAATATAACAAAAAAGAAAAAAAAAAGGGAAACTAAATTTTTTTTTTTTTAATTAATTTTTAAGTATTTTTTTTATTATTTTTGACTTGATTGAAAAACTGTAGATTATTTTCGGCTTTGTGAAATATTATATAAAATAGAAAAAATAGCCAAAATTTATTAAAAAATTTTTATTCCGTTAAAATGTTTTTTTTTTATTTTTTAGTATAAAATTATTTATATATGTAAGAATTAATAATTATAAATTAAAACAAAAAAAATAAATAAAAAATTATTATATATTAAAATTATTATGTTAATTGTAATGTTTAAGGCACTCTTTTTAATTTTAAGAAAAATAGTTTACAATTAAAATAAAAAAAAAAAAAAAATTATAATTCTAAGTTTAATAAAACTAAAAAAGAAAACAGAAAAAAAATGGAAGAAACAAAACAAAATATATAAAAAAAAAAAACACAATTTTATTAATTATTATTATTATTTTTTTGTAATAAAATTATTTTTTTTGTTCTTGTTTAGTTTTTATTTTCATTTTTTTTTTTTTTTTTTTTGTAATCACTTTAGGAAGGTGGATTTACAGTTGAAAAATTTGTTGAGATTAAAAATTGGAATATATATACATACATTAAGAGCAAGCCAGCATCGAATTTCCTTTTGGTTATTTTAAGAGGTAATGAAAATGAGTCACAGAAGCAAATCTCTGATGTTTCGTTTTCTAAGAAAACTCTTCAACAAAACTTAAAAGAACGATTTTAAATTATTTTTGTTAAATTTTGGTACGATATTATAAATGCAGCATGTAAATAATTATTAACATCACACATCGAAATACCATTATACCAAATCACAAAAAAGACACCAATTTCTGTGTAAAAAAATCGTGTATAGACAGACGCATGAATGCGAGAGAGCGCAATGGAATATTGATTGCTGTATCATATATGTTGTATCTATTCACCAATGACTTTAAATGAATGAAAATTTGAGTTTCCAATAATACGAAACGACTCAGAACGAGCTTACCAGACTTTCAATTCCATTATCAGTGAGTTAGTTAAAGAGTCCGTCTACTGATTATAATCAAAGTAAATCTGTTGATAATTGTACGGATAACGAAAATCGAAACGATATGTCCATTTCAAAATATCCATATCAAATATTTCTGTGATTTGCTAGTGGCAACGTCTGGATTGAAACGGATAAAAGAGTCCGCCTGGCGAAATATAAAAAAGGAATCACAATGAAATTTGGTAGGTGTTCCCGAGGAAAATTGCTATAAAACAAGACTTTCAAACTGTAAATACACATAAGAACATATTTATTTGTAATACATTTATTTATCTTCATCTTTTACTACAACAAATTTAAATTTATACATCAGAAAATTAAATTAAATATTAGTAAATCCACCTTTATTATTTGGAGCATTAGGCCAATGTAAAAAAAAAAAAAAAAATGATTTATTTTGAATTTGAAAACGTGATGAGAATGAATAAAACGAAAATTTATAAGAAATATTAAAATAATTTTTAGACTGATTTTAACAACACTTCAATTTTTAAGATTTTTTTTTTTATATATATGTATATAATATGTTCAAAAATTGTTAGTCGATAAGTCAATTGGTTAATGTTATTATAAATCGCAAATATGAAATTAAATTGTAGATTATGCTCCTCACAGTGAAATAATTTTCATTTTATGGTCTATGACTTTGAAATTTAAACTATTAAATAAATTTATTCGATGTTATACATTAATTTCAAATTCAAAATAAAAAATTATATAAATTAAATGAAAACAACAAATAAGAACAAATTGGGTATATCACAAAAAAAAAATGAATTTTCCAATTGAATTTTAAAACTAATAAATTTTTAGATTAACACCAATTTAATAAATAAACTGCCATACAATAAGATTTTATTCTTCAAATCAGTGTTGTTAAAATTATGAATTCAATTTGACAACATAGTTATTACTTTATGAGTAGTAACTGCAGAAATTAATTACAATAAATAACGTTTATTAAGTATAGTTTTTACTATATTTGAATAACACCATTGCCGCAAAAATCTAATCTGCCAGTTTAATTTAAATTTTGTCAAAATTAAACTCCATTTTAATATTTTATACAAAAATAACTTTTAACTTAAAATATAATTACATATAAGAAATGGAAGATATTTAATACTGCCCGATTATATGAAATTGTATTGATTAATTAAAAAGTGTGTGGTGAATATTATTATTTCCAACACTATCAATTCAAGTTTATTTTTTATTAAATTTCCACTTTGTAAATATTTAATTTTTTATATATATTAATATTTCCATTTTATTACAAATTATAAAAGTTATAATAATAAATTATTTCTGTATCAAAATACTCTAAAAAAAAAAAAAAATTATTTTTTTAAAATAATTTTAATTTTTTTTTTTACATATTCATTAATATATTATTCCGCTAAAAAAATATTATGAATGAAATTGTTTTGAATGAGAATGGTATGAAAGATGAAACCGTCCAATTAAGTCTGAATTGATATGACAAGTTTTGATATAAATTTTGTAATTATTTAAAACTTATTTTAAATTTTGTTTTTATTTTATATTTTTTGTTTAATCTAAATTGTAAATTGATTGTTTTTTTTTTATTCTATTTTTCCTTTTTGAATTATGTAAAATGTAAATTATTGATAGAAATGAAATTCAAGTAAAACAAAAAAAGGTGCGGTAAAATTTTTAACGAAAAGACTACAATAAATACTTAAAATGTAAAAAAAAAAATTAATAAATTTTGGTTAGTATAGTAAAAACGAATTGATTTTTTTTTAAAAAAAAAATGAAATATTTTGTATTAACTTTAGCACTAAATATGAAAATTTATAATAAAAATGTAGTTATTAAATTAAATAAGAAAATTAAAAAAAAAAAAAAAAGAATTGTGAATAATTATTGTCAAATTTTTAAAATGTTAAATTCTATTTCTTTTAAAATATTTTTATTTCAAAGTTGCTGCAATCTTCTTGTACAAATAAAAAACAAAGTGTAATTAAAAAACAAATAAAACAAAAATTAATATGTAAAAAAAAAAAGAATATAAAAAAAAAAAACAAGAAAATAAAAGTATTAATTATTAAATATTGCACTTTTAAAAATATATTAATTAAAAAATAAAGAAAAGAAAACCAAAAAAATAAAAATAAAGTTTAAAATAATGTTAAAAAAAAAAAAAAAAAAAAATGGAAACGAATTTAGAAATGATTATAAGTATTGTTGGGAAGATAAAAAATTCTATTAAAAAATTCATTAATAATTATATTTAATAAAACAGTAAGTGAATATTTATTGAATATTAATTTATATAACACAAAAATAAAAAGAAAATATATTATTACAATAAGAATTTTCAATTATTAAAATATATATAAAAAAAAAATCATGTTTCGAAAAATTGAATAAAAGTATATATATTTAATTTAGTTTTAGTTTTTTCATTTTTTTATTAATCTGTTTAAATTAGGTTATATAATATAAATTTAAGATTATGAAAAATGAATTATAGAAATACCACTTAGATGAAATATTTCCTTTAAGAAACTACATTATAGGCACATCAATATAGAGGAAAACACAATTTAGTTGAAATATTTCTTCTAAGAAACACATCAATATCGAGGAAGTTTCGATTCCTGTCGAGTTCAAACCGGAAACAAGTTCATCGAATGATCGAATGATAATTTAATCGAAAATATATTATTTTTTTAACTATGTATAAGTATAACATTTGTATATAAAAACTTATATAAATTTTGTCAGAGTTCTAGTTAATTTTTGCTGTATAAATAGATTGGTTTGTATCCCTCCCTAATAATAAAAATAATAAAAATATGTTTTTATTCAATCATTTGCCATTGAAGTTATGTATTTTAAATAAAATCGATTTTTAAAAATAGTGGATGGATCAGTTGATAAAGTGTTGAAGTAAGGTACATGGATCCGATGCTGTAGATCAGTGCCGTTCCTGCGTTGCTGGCCGCTCAGGTGCAAAAACAATATCGCCGCCCCTATTAATTTAATTTTTTAATTAGAATTTGCTGATATGCTTTTATTTTTCCAATACAGTGGTCATGGAAAAGAATTTTTTTTGTATTTGTTTATAAAATGAAACTAAAATTTTCAAATCAACAAAAATGGTTTAATATTTTATTCAAATAAATACAAAAGAAATAATGTAAGTACAAAAAAAAAATTCACAATTTTACTCTTCTTGCTTTTGCTGAAGCAAATTCATCTATTACTTGCGATAAGTTTAAATTTTCAGAAATATCTTTTTCTCGGGATTTTCTGAATCTGATGTTGAAGATGATGTGTTATTTTGCGGTTGTTCTTGCTCCTGTGTAGGACTTGGAGACGAATCTAGCACATCCAGCAATGTATCAGGTTCTTCAGTATTAATTTCGGTAGTAGAACTTGCCGATGTACTTGCCACAGGTAAAATTTTTGAGGGTTCCAAAAACTTTGTTAAAGATCCACTTAATTTCTTTATTTCTTTCAGTTCTATTTCTTTTTTTTTCGATAATAAGCACCAGAATGCCTTTTTATTTTTCTTTCTGACATCTAAGAAGGTGTGATATTTTCTTATTCATAACAAAATATCAAAATGGTTAATACTTACATTTCTTAATTATACTTTATTTGTTAGATAAACACCAATAATAATTTATATGAAGCAACTTATAACAAAAATGTATTACTCAATTATCACTTTTCACTAATATGTTAATATACTGAAAACCGGAGTAGAAAGAAAATTACCAAAATTTATTTTCCGTATTCTGCTGAAAACAATAAATAATTAGTAATTTCAATGTTCCACTGTTACAAACTCATGGTCAATGTTACAAAGTCATGGCATACTTACAAATTTTTAGTAGAAAAACTTAAAGTTTTGCCATGCAATTTAAAAAAAAAAAAAAAATGTAAGTAAATTGGAAATTGTATAAAAAACTTAGCCGATGTTTTTTATGAAAAGGTGTCCTCTACTAAATTCGACCAATTTAATTTTTTTTACAGTTTAGTACTCCAAATTAAATTTTTTTGTTTCAAATTTTTTTCTTTTTCAAATATAATAATAATCGATCAGCGGCTGCCCTTCATCTTGGCCGCTCACGTGCAGGGACACCTTTTGCACCCCCGCCAGGAACGGGCCTGCTGTAGATGACATATTTTTTAAATATTATAAGTATATGTAGAGAGATCAATTGTATGATATATTAAGAATGCGATTCTAAGAATTTTTATCAGTTGTCCGATAATCGTGGTGGTAAAAGTATAAGATTTATAATTATATATTTATAAGAATTGTAAGATCAATTATTATAAATAAATCAGTTTAAAAACGAATTACCTATAGAATATATAGAACAATATTTAAGTGGAAAATTCGTGATATTGAAGCAAAGTAATTACGTGTTGTCACTCATCAGTCGTTGGAATGAGATGTTAAATGTTTATGATTATTTAAAATCAATAGCACATAAGGTATTCATATTAAATTTTTTTGTACCTAAATTTTATTAATTTCATTTAAAAATTAATATTAATCTGTCCATAAGTTATAGTTAAAAATAATATTTTTTCGATAAACTTCTTCATTCGATGCTAGTTTTCGATGAATTCTTCATTCGGTGCTAGTTTTCGATAAACTCTGTCGATGAACTTGTTTTCAATGAATTAGTTTTCGATTAACTCGTATCGTAAAGTTACCGGAAGTTTTATAGATTTGATTGATGTGAAATTGATCTCTAATCGACCAGAAAGAAAATTTAGAATTAATTGATTTGCCTAGTTTTAGGTAAACTTATTAATTAAAGTAACCAACCTCTACCAATATAAATGGCAATAATATTTCTGTTGAAAATGCTGACGCATTTATGATAAAATAAAAATGGGTTCATAAATGTAATGAGATGGACGAATGACGAAATTCGTATGCATATTAATCGTGTCGTGCTTCGAATCAGAAAATTCCTGAACGAACGTATTAGGTAAACTAAATTATATTTTTATACTATAGTACTAGTACACCTTTCTAAAAGGTCCTTTTTTACACGATTTTTACTAAAAAAATTAGATTGTTTTTACAGTTTATTTTGATTTAGAACGGTTATTTTTTTTTTTAATTATCTTTAATGGGGATAAATGAATTGTATTGCAATTTTTAACCACTTTTATGTTCTATATGCGAACTAATTCGTATTTTGTTGTTCTATTGCACCATGTTCATAATTTTTTTTATTTTTTTGGGACAGTTTTATGTTCTTGAATTTGTAATCAAGACATTAATTAGTAAATTAATTCGAAATTGTTTATGAAATACAATGCATCTACATAATTGGAAATTGAATTTCGCTTTCTATAAAGACTTTTAACACTAATTGCCATATTCTATGTACTATAATAATTAAAAATCTTGTCAACCGTCATTATCACATTACACGTTACGGTTATACATGATTTAGCAATTTTCTGTTTTTAGCGCAACCTAGTATTTAAATATATAATGTTATTGATATAATTTTTTAGTTGTTAGGTTTGCTTGTCCAATACAGATGTCGCTAAATATCATAATTGATATATTGACAGCAGCATAATTTAAACAAATTAATTTCGAAATTTTATTAATTGGATTTTTCTTTTTTATTATTTAAATTTAAACAAAATATGAAAATAATTTTCAAAACTATTGTGTATGTGGTTCTAAACTAAAGAAATATTTCTGTATATTGCCAAATTACGGTTTACAGCTGGTGTAGTAAATCCTTCTGATATAAAACATAATAATGAACATCAAGTTTGCTGACAATAATGGAATTACACTTCTAAATTTCACTGCAAAGTTTACCCGTTTACCAATAATGATATTGTAAATTGTAACGAATTTGATGAAACGAGGTGTTGATGTTAATATTTCTGATTAAAAATGATTAACTCCTATTTTCTATGATATTGATGGTGGCCACATATCAATAATAAAATGCTTGATCAATGCAAAAGCTTATATTGATATTGGTAATAAAGTCGGATTACCACCGATTTTATACACTAAAGATCTAACAACTAATTAGAATACCATAATTTTACATAATGCTGAAATTTCTGGTTGAAAATATTATTTAAATAAAATTTAGCACACAGCTTAGTTTTGTGATCGTTAAATTGATCATGTCAATATTACCGAATTGTATTTTATGTTTTCTAGTCTAGATCATATAGTATTTGTCAACTAAATGTGGCACACAACTTTGTTTCGTAATGTAATCTGTAGAGAATTCTTGAAATTTTGTACATCACATATACAATTTTGTAGATCTGAAATTTTCTTCACATTCCTGAATTTTTTTTAGTAAACGTTGCTTTATTATACTAATGGCCGCAGAGTTTTTACTAAATCAATTAAATAACTTATAAGAAAGTCATTATTCCACAAAAATATTTCTCAAAATCATATTTGAAATTCTATTTTCAAAGTGAAATCACATAATTATTTATTTATGCTATGAAATATTATTAAATTTATGGAACGATATTCATTTAATAATAATATGAATTGCTCGATTATATTTTCGGTTACAGGAAATAGAAATAGAAATTTACGGATAACGAGAATCGAAACGATATGTCCATTTCAAAATATCCATATCAAATATTTCTGTGATTTGCTAGTGGTGCCGTCGGGATTAAAACGACTAAAAGGAATGATGAAATATAAAAAAGGAATCACAATGAAATTTGGTAGGTGTTCCCGAGGAAAATTGCTATAAAACAAGACTTTCAAACTGTAAATACACATTAGAACATATTTATTTGTAATACATTTATTTATCTTCATCTTTTGCTACAACAAATTTAAATTTATACATCAGAAAATTAAATTAAATATTAGTAAATCCACCTTTATTATTTGGAGCATTAGGCCAATGTAAAAAAAAAAAAAAATTATTTATTTTGAATTTGAAAACGTGATGAGTGAATAAAACGAAAATTTATAAGAAATATTAAAATCATTTTTAGACTGATTTTAACAACACTTCAATTTTTAAGATTTTTTTTTTTATATATGTATATAATATGTTCAAAAATTGTTAGTGGATAAGTCAATTGGTTAATGTTATTATAAATCGCAAATATGAAATTAAATTATAGATTATGCTCCCCACAGTGAAATAATTTTCATTTTATGGTCTATGACTTTGAAATTTAAACTATTAAATAAATTTATTCGATGTTATACATTAATTTCAAATTCAAAATAAAAAATTATATAAATTAAATGAAAAAAATAAATAAGAACAAATTGGGTATATCACAAAAAAATGAATTTTCCAATTGAATTTTAAAACTAATAAATTTTTAGATTAACACCAATTTAATAAATAAACTGCCATACAATAAGATTTTATTCTTCAAATCAGTGTTGTTAAAATTATGAATTCAATTTGACAACATAGTTATTACTTTATGAGTAGTAGCTGCAGAAATTAATTACAATAAATAACGTTTATTAAGTATAGTTTTTACTATATTTGAATTACACCATTGCCGCAAAAATCTAATCTGCCAGTTTAATTTAAATTTTGTCAAAATTAAACTCCATTTTAATATTTTATACAAAAATAATGTTTAACTTAAAATATAATTACATATAAGAAATGGAAGATATTTAATACTGCCCGATTATATGAAATTGTATTGATTAATTAAAAAGTGTGTGGTGAATATTATTATTTCCAACACTATCAATTCAAGTTTATTTTTTTATTAAATTTCCACTTTGTAAATATTTAATTTTTTATATATATTAATATTTCCATTTTATTACAAATTATAAAAGTTATAATAATAATTATTTCTGTATCAAAGTACTCTAAAAAAAAAACAAATTATTTTTTTAAAATAATTTTAATTTTTTTTTTTACATATTCATTAATATATTATTCCGCTAAAAAAATATTATGAATGAAATTGTTTTGAATGAGAATGGTATGAAAGATGAAACCGTCCAATTAAGTCTGAATTGATATGACAAGTTTTGATAAAAAATTTTGTAATTATTTAAAACTTATTTTAAATTTTGTTTTTATTTTATATTTTTTGTTTAATCTAAATTGTAAATTGATTGTTTTTTTTTTATTCTATATTTCCTTTTTGAATTATGTAAAATGTAAATTATTGATAGAAATGAAATTCAAGTAAAACAAAAAAAGGTGCGGTAAAATTTTTAACGAAAAGACTACAATAAATACTTAAAATGTAAAAAAAAAAAAAAATTAATAAATTTTGGTTAGTATAGTAAAAACGAATTGATTTTTTTTTTAAAAAAAAATGAAATATTTTGTATTAACTTTAGCACTAAATATGAAAATTTATAATAAAAATGTAGTTATTAAATTAAATAAGAAAATTAAAAAAAAAAAAAAAAAAGAATTGTGAATAATTATTGTCAAATTTTTAAAATGTTAAATTCTATTTCTTTTAAAATATTTTTATTTCAAAGTTGCTGCAATCTTCTTGTACAAATAAAAAACAAAGTGTAATTAAAAAACAAATAAAACAAAAATTAATATGTAAAAAAAAAAAAAGAATATAAAAAAAAAAAAAACAAGAAAATAAAAGTATTAATTATTAAATATTGCACTTTTAAAAATATATTAATTAAAAAATAAAGAAAAGAAAACCAAAAAAATAAAAATAAAGTTTAAAATAATGTTAAAAAAAAATAAAAAAAATGGAAACGAATTTAGAAATGATTATAAGTATTGTTGGGAAGATAAAAAATTCTATTAAAAAATTCATTAATAATTATATTTAATAAAACAGTAAGTGAATATTTATTGAATATTAATTTATATAACACAAAAATAAAAAGAAAATATATTATTACAATAAGAATTTTCAATTATTAAAATATATATAAAAAAAAAATCATGTTTCGAAAAATTGAATAAAAGTATATATTTAATTTAGTTTTAGTTTTTTCATTTATTTATTAATCTGTTTAAATTAGGTTATATAATATAAATTTAAGATTATGAAAAATGAATTATAGAAATACCACTTAGATGAAATATTTCCTTTAAGAAACTACATTATAGGCACATCAATATAGAGGAAAACACCATTTAGTTGAAATATTTCTTCTAAGAAACACATCAATATCGAGGAATTTTCGATTCGTGTCGAGTTCAAACCGGAAACAAGTTCATCGAATGATCGAATGATAATTTAACTTATATAAATTTCGGCAGAGTTCTAGTTAATTTTTGCTGTATAAATAGATTGGTTTGTATCCCTAATAATATAAATAATAAAAATATGTTTTTATTCAATCATTTGCCATTGAAGTTATGTATTTTAAATAAAATCGATTTTTAAAAATAGTGGATGGATCAGTTGATAGAGTGTTGGAATCAGGTACATGGTATTCATGATTCCGATGATGTAGATGACATATTTTTTTAATATTATAAGTATGTAGAGAGATCAATTGTATGATATATTAAGAATGCGATTCTAAGAATTTTTATCAGTTGTCCGATAATCGTGGTTGTAAAAGTATAAGATTTATAATTATATATTTATAAGAATTGTAAGATCAATTATTATAAATAAATCAGTTTAAAAACGAATTACCTATAGAATATATAGAACAATATTTAAGTGGAAAATTCGTGATATTGAAGCAAAGTAATTACGTGTTGTCACTCATCAGTCGTTGGAATGAGATGTTAAATGTTTGTGATTATTTAAAATCAATAGCACATAAGGTATTCATATTAAATTTTTTTGTACCTAAATTTTATTAATTTCATTTAAAAATTATTATTCATCTGTCCATAAGTTATAGTTAAAAATAATATTTTTTCGATGAACTTGTTTTCAATGAATTAGTTTTCGATTAACTCGTAAAGTTACCGGAAGTTTTATAGATTTGATTCATCTGAAATTGATCTCTAATCGACCAGAAAGAAAATTTAATTGAATTAATTGATTTGCCTAGTTTTAGGTAAACTTATTTATTAAAGTAAAGTAACCAACCTCTACCAATATAAATCGCAATAATATTCTGTAGAAAATGCAGACGCATTTATGATAAAATAAAAATGGGTTCATAAATGTAATGAGATGGACGAATGACGAAATTCGTATGCATATTAATCGTGTCGTGCTTCGAATCAGAAAATTCCTGAACGAACGTATTAGGTAAACTAAATTATATTTTTATACTATAGTACTAGTACACCTTTCTAAAAGGTCCTTTTTTACACGATTTTTACTAAAAAAATTAGATTGTTTTTACAGTTTATTTTGATTTAGGACGGTTATTTTTTTTTTAATTATCTTTAATGGAGATAAATGAATTGTATTGCAATTTTTAACCACTTTTATGTTCTATGCGAATTAATTCGTACTTTGTTGTTCTATTGCACCATGTTCATAATTTTTTTTATTTTTTTGGGACAGTTTTATGTTCTTGAATTTGTAATCAAGACATTAATTAGTAAATTAATTCGAAATTGTTTATGAAATACAATGTATCTACATAATTGGAAATTGAATTTTGCTTTCTATAAAGACTTTTAACACTAATTGCCATATTCTATGTACTATAATAATTATAAATCTTGTCAACCGTCATTATCACATTACACGTTACGGTTACATGATTTAGCAATTTTCTGTTTTTAGCGCAACCTAGTATGTATTTAAATATAATGTTATTGATATAATTTTTTACTTGTTAGGTTTGCTTGTCCAATACAGATGTCGCTAAATATCATAATTGATATATTGACAGCAGCATAATTTAACAAATTAATTTCGAAATTTTATTAAAGGCGGATTCACCGTTGCGGATAAAATCAGTCGAACTGATTTCATTCTAGAACGTTCATCATTGCGGCTGGAATCAGCCACACTAAAATATTTTATGACTATAGAATAGATTGACATTTTGACAAAAAAGTTTTATTTATTTGGCAAACTACGATGAATTTTATTTATAATTAAAAAATTATATATTTCCAATGATTTTTCTGTCATTTCATTTTTGTGTTTTTGATGTCTCGACTCTCGATTGACTTTTTCAAAAATGTGCCGCACTAAAGTTCAATATAAATCAACTTTTTCAGAGAGAGAAATATTTTCGAAAATAAAAAATTCAAAAATTGAGAATTTCAAATTTTCATATAAAAAGTGTGCGCGCGTTTGAGTTCGGCACTTTCTAT
The DNA here is from genome assembly GCA_963920725.1 of Rhamphomyia laevipes. NCBI lineage: Eukaryota > Metazoa > Arthropoda > Insecta > Diptera > Empididae > Rhamphomyia > Rhamphomyia laevipes. Next base: position 15,965,149 of record OY987259.1, read on the forward strand.
TCTAGCCGCAACGATGAATCGGCCTTAATTGAATATTTTTTTTTTATTATTTAAATTTAAACAAAATATGAAAATAATTTTCAAAACTATTGTGTATGTGGTTCTAAACTAAAGAAATATTTCTGTATATTGCCAAATTACTGTTTGCAGCTGGTGTAGTAAATCCTTCTGATATAAAAAATAGTAATGAACATCAAGTTTGCTGACAATAATGGAATTATACTTCTAAATTTCACTGCAAAGTATACCAATATGATGTTGTAAATTGTAACGAATTTGTTGAAACGCGATGCTCATATTTTTGATAAAAATTGCTTAACTCCTATTTTCTATGGCACGAATCAATAATAAATTGCTTGATCAATGCAAAAGCTTATATTGATATTGGTAATAAAGTCGGATTACCATCGATTTTATACACTAAAAAGCAAAAAAAAATGCATTTGGCACGATACTTGAAAGAACTAATTAGAATACCATAATTTTACATAATGCCGAAATTTCTGGTTGAAAATATTATTTAAATAAAATTTAGCACACAGCTTAGTTTTGTGATCGTTAAATAGATCATGTCAATATTACCGAATTGTATTTTATGTTTTCTAGTCTAGATCATATAGTATTTGTCAACTAAATGTGGCACACAACTTTGTTTCGTAATGTAATCTGTAGAGAATTCTTGAAATTTTGTACATCACATATACAATTTTGTAGATCTGAAATTTTCTTCACATTCCTGAAATTTTTTAGTAAACGTTGCTTTATTATACTAATGGCCAGAGTTTTTACTAAATCAAATAAATAACTTATAAGAAAGTCATTATTCCACAAAAATATTTCTCAAAATCATATTTGAAATTCTATTTTCAAATTGAAATCACATAATTATTTATTTATGCTATCAAATATTATTAAATTTATGAAACGATATTCATTTAATAATAATATGGATTGCTCGATTATATTTTCGGTTACAGGAAATAGAAATTTATTTGGATTTTTTACTGATAAAAACTAATTTTAATCTAGTGATTCGAATCTAGTGATAAGATTTAAAATTGGCTTGGGTGAGGCCATTATAATAATATTGCAAAATATTTTTTTTTTTCTTAAATATCTTGATTTCCAAAAAAAAAAAAGATAATCACCTTCCATATAGTATCATATAATTTTCTTGTTAGCTATTTTGAAATTACAAATTATTCAGGTTAAATGTTTATACTAATGTGTTGGCTATAGTAATTTCAATTTGATTGGTTTTTTTGTTATTAAATTATAAGTATAGTTTGTTTTTCAATTGTTATTGTCAAAAAAATCACAAAGATGAATCAAGAAAATAAATATGGAGACGAAGTATTCGATCTCCAATATGAAGAGGTACTCGACCAAATAAAAATTACATTTCTCTTAATAACTATATAAATATAATTGTTCAGGGAAGCCAAGAACAGCATCAAATTTTTATTAATAACATGGAAATTGAAACTGAGGGTGTAAAGCGTTCAATTACTGGCGCCAGTTATCAATTATATAAATTTATTCTATTTACTGCTTTAACTTTTATATTGTTTATTCTTACAATAAAATATGTAGGAATTATCATTATCTATAATATATAAATAAAATAAATAATAATTCTCTTTTCTAATAACCAATAAGGTGTTATGTTAACCACAATTAAAATTTATTATTTAACTTGGAAAAACTGTTGCAATGACACTCTATATACTTTGTAATTATATATACTTTGTATATAACAATAGACAGTTAATAGTTTTAAATAAACATACACGCACTCCACTTACGTCTTAAAGGATTCGGTTGCATTAAGTAGTTTGACGAAAATTTTCAGATTTTTTTAAATAAAGTTAATTATACTATTCGTTATAAAGTTACCGGCAATTTCATTATGGTTTTATGAAAATCAATATTCATAAAAAATATATAATATTTTAATAATAACGAAATTATTGAACTTTGTTAATCAAATTATAGTAATTTAATTATTGTTACTGAACAGTCTTGAACCGAGTGAAGGATTAGAATAATCATAAAATATCGACAAATTGAAAATTAAGCGAACTAAAGAAGTTGAATATATTTTTGAATATTAGTGTAAATAAATTTCGCCACAAATATAAAATTTATGAACATTCAACATAGAAAATTAAACAATTTTGTACAAAATAAGTTTACAATCTAAATCACATAGTGACTTATTTTATTCATAAGCTAGAACTTAAAAGATAAGAGTAAAAAAAAACGATTAAAATTAAAATTAAAAATAGAAATTACTTAGAGTGTTTAATATTTTGATAGACCAAAATCTGGCAATAAAATTCAAATATTCAACTTAATAACTTTCAAATTATATGCTCAGTGTAATGTTTTTATCTTTAGTTCCAGAAAATTATTATAGATTGTGGAAACAATGATAAAAACTTTAGTAGCAAAACCCACTTATATTTTTTAGAAATTTATTAAGAGAAGTATTTTGAAAGTAATATTGAATTTTATACATATAATCAATCCTACAGTCAAGTTCACTGAATTCTCTACAGTTTACACAGTGAACATATATATATTGAATTAGTGAAAATATTTATTTTTAGAATTATTTAAAAAAATAGTTATTCATAATTTCGTAATAAGTAAATATACTTAGTTTGATAAGTATATTTTTAAGTTCAATTTGGACGATTCGGCAGATTCGTATAGATTCTTTCAATGTAAATATTGATTTAAAAACGTTTTCTTGCTTCAAAATCCTTTGGCAACTGTTGTTTCAGCCAATTGCAACAATTATTACGTCGATATGTCGATGAAATTACCATTGACTGCAGTTGGACAACCATTACATTAATTATTGTGTTGGAAGAAATCGTGTAAATATCTTACATTACAACTGTATGAGATACTGTACTGACACAATTCCTTTTGCAAGAGGAGGTCTTTTTGCAGAGAAGGTCTTAAAAAATGAAATGAAAGATGATTGATTTATACATTTCAAATAGAATACATCATCAAACTGATAAATAGACGATATTGTTAACTTAAATTTTGAGTGATTTGTTGCTGAATATCGAAGAAATAATTGAAATTCTGAGAGATGAATACTTTTGGACATATATGTTGGATATGATAAATTTAAGGAATTAAAAATACTGAACGCGAAAAGTGCTAAATTTAAAATTAACAAAAATTCATTATTATATCAAAATTTAAATGAATATAGTGGACCATATATAATTAAAATAATTAGTGAAATTAATATTTTAAATACGTTTTTCTTTAGCTGTAAAGTAAAAGTTAATAATTGTCTGGCTTTTAGCTCACAAAACTGTCAAAATTTATAAATTAGTAATAAGAGGTTTTTATTTTAATACGGGCTTGCATTAAAATTATGAAAAGATTTATAATATATTGTAGTATTTTAAACCTTTTCAAAAAAAGTAAGGAAAAAAATAGTGAATATTATTTGTAGAAAAATATTAAAATACGTCTGCCTTCTTGGTATTTAAATTATGCTATAATAATTAAAGATGCATATCAAATCATGTATTTGTACCTCAACAACATAAAATAAAATAATTATTGATTTTTCTCTTTATAAAAATTAATAGAATCATTAAAAAAAGAGCCGACCCTGGTATAAAAATTATCAGCTGATATATTGACAAGAAATTTTGTCGAGTGAGTTTTGGAAAGCTCCATACTCAGATTCGAATAAAATTGATTGTAAAAGTACGAGAAGTACATACTTTTACAAATTTTATCTATTTTTCTCTAACTGCATCAGATGAGAGATGAGTCATTGTTCATATTTGATTAAGATTTGAAGCAGTTTAATTTTTTTTTTATATATATTTCAAGATTTTTCAATCTTTCTCAAGACTATATAGATGAACTATAATCGATTCAGATCTGATGTTAAAATTCAAACCATGGATGAAAAGCGTGCACCGTTTCGAAATAATAGAATTGAAAAAGAAGTGCTTTTTAACAATACTAAATATTATAAATTGTTGTACTTTTTAACCCAAAAGTTTCTATTATAATGGAAATATTTGATATTTTATTTTACATTTTTTTTTTTTATATTTACTATTCACAATGGTTACAGAGCCTCACATAGACTATATTATGCTCATAGTGGTACGACTTTTATGGATAACTAACTCTGACTAGTTCGATGTTTTTCATATATGCACAAATTTAAGACGAAGTTCTCTAGTACTGCAATGCGAGGCTCTTTCATATTTCTAGATATTATAAATTAATTTGTGTTATTTGAAGATAATTTAAGGTTAAAGATTTTTTCCCTTTAATAAATATTATATTTTTATATCGTTCAAATTTAAATAAATATATTTTTTTGGGTTAAAATAAATGTATACTAAAAATTGACAGGAGGTTTTTATTTATTTTTTATGTCATCTTGTTTTCAATTAAGGATGTTGAGCAATGCTCTTATGTTATATATGAAATATAACATATCTTTAATTGGTAATATTTTTCCAGAGAATTTTAATTTCCTGATTACAATTTTCATTTAAAATGATTTTAAGCGATTGGTCTATCTAGATGACCGGATATGTTTCAATCATAGATTTTATCAGGAAGGACTTTAATTTAAATGATTTTTTTTTTAATATGGAAAAAAAATATATTTATGTAGTTATGTTATGCATACTGTAGCTGAGACTTATATACTTTAGGAAAAGAAGTTTAAGCTTGACTGAAACTAAAGAAATATTAAATTGAGCTAATTGGAAAAATTTAGCTGGTAACTGCAAAGAAGCGCTACAGTATCGTGAAGATTACATCGAAAATTAATTACATATAGTTAAACGAAAACAATGTACAACACTATAGAATAGAGAGAGACTCATCATTTATTCAGCAGACGGTGTTTTCTACCATTGCTGCTTATATTCAATATTTATTTTCTTGTTTTCTTTTTATTTCTTATAAACCATTGAATTTGATTATAAATAAATGAATTATTATTATTATTATATTATTATTATTATTACTGTTTTGTATAAATAGGAATAATAAAAATTTATAAAATACTAGATCATTTAAATATATTTAATATTAAAAGAACCGATTATTATTTTAAATAAATTTTATATGATAAATTTAAAGTTATCTTAATTAAGATTTCACAAATTAAGATTTATTATTTAATTAAAAAATTTCTCAATAATTATGTACGCAATATGTATACAAATACTTTTACGTAAGAAGACAAATTATCATTTTATTAAGGGCACGATCCATTAAGCTCTTTTAAAGGTTATCATAATGACATTTTGTGAAAGTGATGAACTGCTACCTATTACAATTTAAATTTTAGCATATATAATTTCATAAGCATTGATTGCAAACATTAAAAAACATGAAAGCCATACATTTTTTATGATATTAGCTTTAAACTTGATATTGAAATTGATTTCAATTTTTAAATTCAGTGAATATAATTTAATTTATTTTAAAAATAGATTCCAAGGGAATTTACAGAAAATTCAATAAACTTTATGTCTCTATCTCTATCGGCTTAATAATTTTTTCATGCTCTCTCTCTTTCCGCACAATTGGGTGAAATTAACGCTGAAAAAATTAATAATAATAAAAACCCCAAACATAATTTTAATCTAAAGCGAATAAATCGAATATTTAGAACTTTTTTTTGTGTTCTATATTTTGCAGTGATAAGGCCATAATAATAATAGTGCCAATTATTACTTTTTCTTAAATTATCTTGATTTGCAAAAAAACGATAATCGCCTTCCTTATCTTATCATATAATATTCTTGTTTGTCAGCTATTTTGAAATTAGTAAGTTATTCAGTTCAATTTTCATATTTATTATACTAATGTGTTGGCTAGTTCAGTTGGCTAGTATTAAGTTATAATAAGTAGTTTGAAGTTCAATTGTTAGTTATTGTTATTCAACAATCAGAAAGATGGACCAGGACCAGGAAAATATATATAATGACAAATTAAAATTAAAGATTCAACATGAAGAGGTACTCAATTAAAATATTAAAAATTACATTTCTCTTAATACTATAAATATAATTGTTCAGGGAAGCAAAGAAAATGATCAAGTTTTTATTAATAACTTGGAAATGCAAACTGAGGGTGTAAAGCGTTCAATTCATGGTTTCAATTATCAATTACATATAATAATGTTATATTTATGGCGTGCAAAACAAAGTGAATATATTTCATTTCGTTTAGGCACGGAATTGCAAGAAGCTGAAAAATTTGATGACGTGGTTTTCCAATATCAGCAAAAGAAAAATTATAGTTTTAAGTTACGCCTGGTGCAAGTTAAACATTCGAAAAGCATTAAAAACAGAAATATTTCGAGATCAGATTTATTATCAAAAAATGATGATGATTATAGTTTACAAAAATATTTCCATTCTTATCTGAAAATAAAAAATCGATGTTTAGAAAGTTCTATGTATTCAATTTTTTCAAATAGTGAAATAGAAGATCTCATAATTTGTACAAATATTGGGTTTGATACCAGAATTGTAATAGATAATTTTTTCAACGAAATAGAACTTGAAAAAGATGAGATATGGAAATTAAGTCCTGATGTAAAAGAAAAATATCAAAAAGCTACCATATTTATGTTTAAAAACATAGATAACAATGAGATAATAACATCACTTAAACCAATATTAATAAACACTTCAGATTTTTGGAAATTGATTAATGAACTTGCTGGTTGCATATCACGAGAAGAACCACTAAATGGTAAAAAAAAGTATATTGAAAATAAATATCCATTTGATTATTATCACTATGCTTTGATGAAAAATGTGTTGTTAATAGAAGGCAAAGCCGGTAATTGTGAAAATAAAAAAACAAAAAAACCTAAAATTTATGCCAAATTTTTACCAAAATTTATAATTGGAGATGATTATTCTAATGAAGAGACACTTTTTAGGGATGCATTGATAGAAGTAATACTTAAAACCCAAAAAATAGATATCACAGAAAATATATTGCATGCTAATGATATTATAAACATATTGAAGAATGTGAAATTTAATATTTCCGATAATTTTACCAATGTATTCAAACCTGATCCGAATCCTCAAATTCAAGATATCAAAAGATTTGCTCATGAAATTAAACTGTATCTTGATAAAAGCGATGCTAACTCATGTAAACTTATTCGATTTTCCTGTGGTGATGAAAAAACAAAATTCATAGATAATCTTTGTAAACTATGTGGATATGTATTAATAACAAAATTTAATAAAATACGTTTCAGTACTTGTTTTCTAAATGGAAAGGAATTACCTGGTAACCTGAATGATTTTAGAGAAAGTTTAAAAGAATTATTAGGAGATGAGAAATTCTTGTCACTTTATGAGTACGAATTCGAAATTAATACCAAAAACTTTAGAACTTGTCATGAAGGAGTTCTATATAGAAAATTACCTGTTTTACATACAGTTAGTGAAGTGAAAGATTTTTTTAATAAATTTAAGATTGTTGTGAACTATCCCAATGGAAACGAACTCGATAATATCATAGGTAAAGAGATGAAAGTAGAATACAAAACATTTAATGTTGATGAACTTAAATCTCGTTATAAGACCAAATTAGATAAATGGTTTCAGAATTCTAAAGCACGTTTATATACAGTTGAAAGCGCAGCAACCCTTTTTGATGATATAAAGATAGAATTGCAAATTCCACAAGTGTTTGGAATGACTAAATTTTATTTTGATAATGCTTCAACAAAATTCAAATTTAATTTTTATAAATATATTCCTGATTTCTTACGTAACTCAGATCAGCAAATATTACATCTTATTTTTCAAGATTTAGAACTAGCTCGTGCTAGAGTAATTCAGACTTTTCAATATTTCGAGATAAATAAAAACTCTGAAATTCACAAGTATATTGTAGCATACGGTCGCATTTTCATAAATTTAGTTCAACTTCAAGATGATGTTGTGGATTGTTTTAACAATAGTAAAGGTGGAAATTTATTGGTTATAGAATGTGATAACGAAAAAGAAATTAACTTGATTGATAAATTGTTAAAAATCCTAAAAGAAAATAAAGAAAAAAAAATCATTTTCATTACACAAACACATTATAAATTACCCAATAAGTTAACAGATTTTAATTACGTTAAAATAGTTGATGAAAGTAATTTTAGTGACTTAACTGAAAATTCCCAAAAACAACTATTAGAAAATAAAATCATATTTCAAGGACAAAATATTACTTTAAATGAATTGCTAGATGAAAACTCAATAAAATATAAAACTGAAACTAATTTAAAACTAATTTCATCGACAATTTCAAAATATATTGATTCGAAAGTATTAAGTGAACTTATGAAAAGTAATGAAATTAAAATTGATAATTATAAATCAGATAATTTGAATGATATGAAGCGTTATTATATTGACCGAGACTTTGATCTCGATCTATGTACTGAATTAAATGAAAATTGTATAGAACGAAATACATCTGATTTATTTGTTATTAGTGGTAACATAGATAAATCAAGAAATTTATTTGCTCCTAAAAATGTTATTTTTAATGGATTTTGGTTAAAGAAAATTATATCTCTTTTTTTTATGGTGTTTAAAATTCATAACAATCGAAAGCTAAAATCTAATAAAGAATATATTACATCATTGAAAGCTACGACTCAACATTTTCAAGGAACGATTTATTATCAATATAAACACAAAGAAGAAAATCAATACAAATATTATGTTTTAAGGCCTGTATTTTTTCTCAATAAGCAAGTTGATTATAGCGATAAATTTGGATTTTTATATACCAATTTTTTCTTACGTCCTACTAAATATTACAAAGATGAAATTAAATTCATAATTGTAGATTATTTTCAGTATTATTCTGAATTGCAGAAAAAACAACCCAGAGACGGAGAACAAAATATTATTTTTGTAATTTATACAAATGCTGATTTAAATCCGCTACTAATGCATTCTGATAAAATTCAGATAACATATGAAAAAGAAATTGATGAAATTTTTGATTTTATTAAAGATCCGAATATTTCTAAAAACTACAAATTTCTTTTTGATCAACGTAGTAAAATATATCAATCTGTGCGTGAACATTCTGAGCCATATAATTTAGCAACGGCACTAGTCAAGTGCATGTTCCATAAACCTGATTTTAAAGATTCTAAGATACTTACGCAATATATTTTTCAATTAAACAAAGAAATAATCGACATACCAAATAAATCGTTTCATTATAATTTTATTCACAACGTATCATTATCGGAGGAAGCTAAAAATATTCGTGAACAAATTTTATTTATTTTCCAAGAAATGATAGCAGATTCCTGGACCAGACAAGTTGAGATTATTAAATTTGAAAAACTTTTTCAACCGAAATTTTTAAATAAAATAAAATATACCAAAGATTTTAATATTTTCAAAGAACTTGCAGAGATTAAACTAAATAATTTTCCAAATGGATTTAATGTATTAAATTCGATTCCAGAATTTTTCAATTTAAATGAATTGACTGAGGAATTTATGAAATTATTAACTACTAAAACTAAGAAAAAGGTTATAAGCATTGAAGCAGACAACATAATTTTTGGGAGAAACAAAGCCAACTTAGCTGTTCATGTATTAGTAAAAGATAATTGTTTTGATGAAAAAGTAAAATTTAGTTCAATTTTCTTAGATATCAATATCAAGTTATCAGAAAATCTGGAATGTTTTAGAAAATTATTAAGAGCAGGGCTTGAGAGTAAAGGTATAAGTTTCAATGAACTGAAAGATTGCATATTTGAAATTGAAGATTTTGATACTTGTGTGGATAATAGTCACAGTTTACCGAAAGATCTAGTAGAAGATTTTTTCAAAAAATTAATATTTAGAGTATCCCAATCTGATGAAGAGCAGATAGAAAAAATTCTTAACTTTAAATTAGATGATTCATTTCATTCTATAGATCAGGAAATTAATAAACCCCAGCAATGTGAACTTTATTTGTTAACGTTTCTTTTAAAAAAAATAAAAACAAAAAAATTCAACAAATTTTGCCTTGTCAGAAATTTATTAGATTTTCGAGATTTCAATGATATAGTTTTGAAATACAATGAGAGAGATGGTCAGACAAGATATATATTTATCAAAATTAAGTTGTTAGATGAACCTAAGAAAATGAATTTCTATTACTTATTTGAATCACAGTGTTTCGGATTGCTAAATTTATTTGATTCTTATCGACAAATCAAGATGGATAATCAACTTAAAGATGGTGCAAAGAAGTTTTTTATTTTTACTGATTCAAAATTCGATTTTACAAATTTAAAAATCCATAATATTAAAATTGAGAAAATAAATAATATGGATGATTTAATGGATGTTATGGGAAATAATATCCAATCAACTGAATTCTATAGATTGGTTGTAGATAAACGACACGAAATATGTGAAAAGATAATAGAAAGCTCTGTCGCATATAACAAAGCGAAACACTTTCTTATATGCATATTAACGGAAAGTGTTATTGAAATAGAATTCAATAATAATGAACTAGAAAAAAATATGACATTAGAAGTATTATTAGCAATGGATGTTATAGACTTTAAAAATAAAAGATTGCATCAAAATTTCGTACATAATAAGTTAGTATCAAAATCAGCCGAAATTTTTCGAGAATGCTTTATATTTGCTTATCGAAATATCGTCGCAGATGAAATACTTTCAGAAGATAATATGTGGAAAACATTGCAAGAAATAAAATTGAATTTATGCATTACTTCTCAAGCTTTAGTAAATGATACAATATTCAACTTTATATATGACATAATATTAAATAAAGATATTAGTATAATAAAACAGACTAATTTATTTAAAGATGACGAAACTATAGAATGTGATATAGAGATTTTAAATAATGTTACCAAACTACAATGTGTAAAATCTTTTAGAATTTCAAAAAGTGCACTTGAGATTTTGGTTATAAGAAACCGCGTAATGCAGTTTCGTTTGGATATCTCGATTCAGAATTATTTCACAGAATTTATAGTGGACAAACGAGAAGAGTTATTCAGAATATACGATGAAGATTATTTTTCTGACAGAGATCTAACAAATTTTTTTACAGATTTAATATTTGTTCAACATTTTCCAGAATTTGAATCCCTTAGTTTTTTGCGTAGCAGAAGAAATGATGTTATGCACAAATTTGTATTAGCGCGAAGGCCTTTGTTAGACAATAACACTGCTTCTGAAATGAACAGTTTTTTTGACAACAGAATATCTCCAGCAATGGGACGCATGTTAAATGAGGTAGATATTAATCCAAATAAACCAATACAAATAATTTTTACAAGTGACACACAGCCAGAGGCATTAACTCAGTTATTTGAAAATTATAGCAATCATACTATACATTGTATAAAGAACGGAAATAATGGTATAATCTGGCAATCTTCTCAGGGGCCCTTAACTAACTTACGAAATGAAATAATAAAAGATTCAAAAGAATTTAAATCAATTAATCTCAATAACAGAATAGTAATTGTAGCTGCAGAGCCAGGAATGGGTAAATCAACCCTACTAAAATACATAAAAGCAAAAATGAAGGAATCATACCCATTTAAATGGATAATTAAAATAGATTTAATTAATTGCCAGACCAAACTAAACTCACAAGATGGAAAATTTGATGACATTGATGAAATTATCAGCTTTTTATATTCGGTTGTAAACTTGAAAACTGTATTTGAAGAACAAATTTTACGTTTTCAACTTGAAAAACAGGGAAAAATTATTTTATTATTTGATGGTTTCGATGAAATTAATGACAGTAACAAAAACAAGATTATTTTGTTACTGAAAGCTTTGAAAAAATACAAAGTTGAAAAGTTGTGGATTACTACTCGACTTCATTTAAGAAATATAATTGAAGATGAACTAAGTGTATTCTCATATAATCTCAGGCCTTTTAACGATGAAGATCAAACTAAGTACCTTGAAAAGTTTTTGATGAATACCGACGATATTAAAAAAAAATCAAATGACTTGAAAGTAAAAGAAACACTAATTAATGAATATATAAAGAAATTGATCGATTGTTTCAAAAGGGCTACAAGTAAAGACGAAAGAGATTTTTTAGGCATACCACTGCAAACTAAAATGCTAGCTGAAGCTTTTCAAGAACATTTTTCGAAATTTTACACAAACACTTTACAAAACCAACAAACTGAATTTTGTTTCCCTGAAAATTTGAATATACTCTCTTTATACAGAAAATTTATTGATGCCAAGTATGAGATTTACTTCAAAGATAAAAAAAAAATAGTGATGCAGACGATGAAGTTTTACTTAAACAATTATTTACAGAACTTCATCAATCTATAGCATTTAAGATATTAATTCCGAATTTCTTAGAAACACCAGAAATAGATCCAGTCAAGAAACGCATGTTAAAACGAATAGGAATTATTGTTGAATCACAAAATATAGAACTGAATTTCATACATCGTACTTTTGCTGAATATTTTGTTGCAGAAAAACTTTGTTCATTTTTGAAAAAAGATACAAATGATTTGAATTATATAAAAACAATTGAATTTCTGAAAGAAAATTTCTTTATAGGCGAAATGGAAGTTATAATAAAATTTATTGATCGAATATTGGTCGAACCACATCCAATTATGAGCGCTACTTTAAATAATGATGAAAAATTCTTTAAAAGTGATAAATTTGAGAAGTGTGTGACAGAGAAACCCGATATTTTGGGACGAAACTCTGTTCATTTAGCTGCCACATACAATTGTAGAAATTTAATTGATTTTTTGCTACAGATAACCGGAGATGTTAATATTTGTGATGTAATTTTTGAATGGAGTCCTTTAGTGTATGCTGTTCAAAATAATAACTGGTATATTGCCGAATTATTGTTGAAAGCTGGTGCAAATCCTTCTGATATAAAAAAAGTAAAAAACGTCAACTCCGTTGACAAGAATGGAATGACACTGCTACATTTTGCTGCAAAGTTTACCAATAATGAAATTGTAATGGATTTATTGGAACGAGATGTTGATGTTAATATTTCTGATAACAATGGTTTAACTCCTATTTTCTATGCTATTGATGGTGGCCACATATCAATAATAAAATGCTTGATAAATGCAAAAGCTAACGTTAATATTGTTAATAAAGACGAATTAACACCGTTTTTATACGCAAAAACGCACGACAAATTGGATATCGCAAAGTACTTGACTTGAAAAAAATAACAACTAAATGATTTGTAGATTATGAATTATGAACAATCAATCAAGTGTATTCGTTCATTAAATATATTTATAAGTTAACACATTTTAAAAAGCTTAAATTATGAAATTATAAACAGAATAAGATTATCTATTATAATTTATAAATAAAATTATTTAGATAAAGATTAAGATACACAATGTAAAAGCATTTAGAAAACCTAAACAATTCTGTAAAAAATGTGACTCTAAGATTTATAATTCATTATCAAAATCATTTAAAACTACTACAAAAAAATACTTAATAATACTAAGTATTTACTAAAACATTTACTAGATTTAACAAAATCAATAAAATAAAATATTCATTAATTTGATATATAATTGGTAATGCATTGGTAAATTAATTGGTTTTTATAGAATTTTAATTTTCTGATTATTTTTGAAATTATTGATTGTACAGAATATGACCAGATGGTTTCGTTGATGAATTTAATTGAAAAAGACTTTCTTTGATGTATGTAATCAAGAATAAATTTTGGATTTCAAGACATTAAAATAAGGATTTTTTTATATATAATAATTAGTCAATTTCGATATTTATCTTAATTATTTAATAATTATTGAATTAATAAGAAACTTTTGTTAAATACTAATTTCCTAAGAAGAACAGTACTTATTTTTTTCATATTGCTAATATTTTTGTTGAATTTAGAACTAAATTACAATACTAAATATTTAAAATTTCTTTCTTTATCAAAGATAATTAATATATGAGAATTCTTAGTATGAACCTTGAAATTTTCTAAATTCCCAGACACAAAGAACGAAATTAAAATAATTTTTAAATTTTTTAATATATATCAAAATAATTAGGTAACCCATTTTTAAAGGCTATGGAAAATTTTATATAAAATACGTTTTTGAATAAAATATACTTTCATTTTTATTAAACATTTTACCGAAAATTTAATTCAAAATAATTATAAATTAAATTTTATGAATTTTATGTTGTAGCTTTTAGTTAATAATATTAAATAAATAAATTTATCATGATTGTTTTGTAAGCATTTTATATTTTGTGTAATTAATCAACTTAATATTAAATTAATGGATTTTTAGCTCTACATTTACAAACGAACCCCCAAATTTTCAGATATTTTTTTTTTTAATATAGGCTCACTGGAAATACCAATCCCATCTTTTAAATCTTTCATATGAATTTAAAATTATTACTTAAATGCTTTCTAAACTTGATAATTTTTATAATTGCACTACTGTTAAAATTACTTGTTATCATATAAATTGTATAAAGCGTATTAAAGATATTTATCTCATAGGGATTACATAAGTTGAAGTAAAGTTGAGTTACTCACCAAAAAGATTTGGAAAAATTGTTTAAAATATTGAATCTTGAAAATTATCAGAATAATTTTGTTAAATTTAATTTGAAATTCAAATTAATTGCAAATAGATTTTTTATATGATAACCGTCTGTCTCTCTCCATATGACAGAGTAACCCTTCAAAAACGAAGGATGAACAAAACAAAGGATGAACATATTATGACGAAAAGAGAAAGAACAATTATATTTGTGCACAGCATACTAATACAAAAAAGGAGAAATTTTTGGTTTTAAATGTGTTAGTGTTTAAATATAAAATACACTGCGAATAATAAAATATAACCTGCTCCAAGGATATCACGTACACAACGAACAACAAGTGTCAGTGTATAAAATTAGTTGTCACTATTGGAAACTGTACAGTATTTTCATAAATTTTCCTTGGCCTTCTCAATAACATAAAATAATTGAATACCCCTCGATTTGTTTGTTGCCCGTTGCGTCTCTATATTATCCTTTTTCATAATAACAATTTTTGTATGAGTATTAGTATAATTTCTTTATATATAAATGACATTTAATGAATATAGATTTTTTTTTTGTAGCTTTTTCAAAGTAAATTTTAACCTCAAATTTTGTACAACATAAAAAAAAATCGAATTTATTATTTTGTACATTTTAGTGAAAAATTAAATTAATATAAAATCGAAATTAAAATTATATATTTAATGGTGCTAATTAATATATTAAAGTGATAATTAAATCAATAATACAAATTAATATAAATATATGTAATACGAAAACATTAATTTTTCATATTGAAAAAAAAAAGTATGGAGCACGAATTATTAAAATCTGGTGTTCATATATTTTTATTGTTGAAAAAGGATTTTTACCAATAATTATCCTGTCGCTTGGTTATAATTATTAAAGGATATAAATATATGTGAGTTTTCTATATAGACGCCAAAGAAATTTAATTAATAATTTCAAATATTATAACTTAAAAATATTTTAATTTCCTGGTGGATAATTTAATGTCCTTATATATTTTTCAATTATATTATATATTTAATTTATTTAAGTGTTGTATAGTTAAATTTAAATTAAATCTTAAGTTAAATATTCTTAGCTTTAAATAAAATGTAAATGTTGTAAAAGGTAAGTTTTGTTATATTAATTTAAAAAAAACTTTTTAAATGGTTGACAATGGTTTGTCAACCATTTTTTTTCAATATAGCGGACCGGTGAAAATTCTGATAATGACAACGAAACCGGAGGGCCGGCAACATTGTAGAGCCGTGTATTTATTTTTCAATATATTTATGTTACAAAGTATTAATTTAGAAATTGTTATTACTTGTTTACAATTAAATCAATATGTAATTACCAAATTGTGGAAGCTAGGCTAGACGAACAGTAGAATATATTGCTAAATAATTATAACAGACATTGAAATTATACCGCGATTAAATAAGTTATTGGAAATTTGGATTAATATTTCCATTGGTATGGTATGCAGGTTATTCATCATCATCAAAATCCCTAGTTTTGTTTCCAAATTTACTTAAATTAATTATTTCAAAAAATTAGTTTTACTGAAAATCTGCACTTAATTCCGGAAACCAATTTTAATTAGTTAAAATTGTTCTACTCGTCATAATAAATTCATTTTTGGATATATAAAAATTTTCATGGATATTTTTCCAAAGGATCATATAAAAACTGTTCCATACTGACAGATCATGTTCTGAATAAAAATTATAATTAATTTTTACTTAAAATGTTTATTGTGTATTATTCATTTTCGTGTAAAACACTCCTTGTTAAACAACTCCTCTGCTATAAACTCCGCAACTAAAAAGCTGCTTTTATATCCACAAGCAATTTGTTTCATTTTATATTTATAGTTTTGGAAATATCAACAGTCAAGTCTCAAATTAAAATGTTGTTACGTATTTGCTATAAATCTCCTTGGTTGGTTGGTTTAAGTGGCGTGTCTTATACAACAACACAGTGACCCAAGTAGTGCATTTACATAGTAGTACATTTACAAGATAGTGACGTTAGATCCAGCTCGGCTTGGCGCTCAGAAATCGCACCATATCTGTAGGTTGCTAAGCCGATTGATTGATATAGGGTTTCTTAATGCCAAGTGTATCTTTTCAGGCCCTGGCCAGAGCTGGTGATTTCGCAATTACGGCATGATTGGTTAAATGGGATATGTTTACCAATTGAGCAGTGTTTCGTGTATATTCGGAAAAGTCAAAATTGAATTCTTGATGGAGTCATTGATATAATTTCAATTTATACATTAATTTAGCTTTCTGTCTTATATGTTTATCAAATATTTCAATAATTATTCACAATTCACAATAATTATTTTTGCTTTCTTTAGTAAAAAATACAAGACATACATGACTAATAGAAATTTTCTTCTTCTGGCCAACAAGAATTCTTTTACTTGTACTTTAGGCGTTAAAAATGGATTATAAAAGTAACCGCAAATAGATAATTCTTACTTAATTTAACCACAAACAAGGTAGGAAATTATTCTCATATGACAAAAAAGGCGAATATTTTGAAATGTTATACATAATATATTGAAAATTAAGAAATTTTATGAGTTTTCTGGAACACATGTTTTTCTAGTAAGCTTAAGTAAGATATTGGCTTCTCTAGACAGAGGGTAAGGTTTAAAAGAATATTTTTGGTTATATTTTTATATTGAATATGGTTTTAATGCCGTCAGGAAATAAGATATTTTTTTCGTGTTAATTTATAGACACCATAAAATATATTTAGCTAGATTTATTTTATGCACCGATCTTAAAGGATATTTAAGGATATCTATAAAATAAAAATGTTGAGATATCTAAAAAATTAACTGGATTTATGTTTATGTAATATAAAATATGATGAAATTTAATGTTTTCGATTTGTTAAATTTAAAATATTCAATTTTTTTCATTTAAAATGAATTATTGTGCTTGCCAAGAGCTAAATAAAGCAAAAAATTTGCGTTACTATACAAATATATCCAAAATTGATTCAGTTTGCACAGTCTATCATTTTTGACAGGATTAAATTTGATAATAAAATAATTTTATTATTCATCTTTTAATAAATGTTATCTGTTCATAGTTAAAAATAAACTTAATTATTCTTAGAAGCCACCGAAAATGATGCAGTATAAAAGGCCACAGAAAATAAATTCATATGGCATTAATTCATATTTGAAATTCGAAATAAGGCAAAAATTGCAATGTAACGTTAATTAAATCACTTTTGAATAGTGAATTAAAGCCACGTCGGATGTGACGTTACTTTACTTTAAATTGGTTCGGTATTCCTGGTTTGTGGTGGTATAATTCTCGATTTGTGAAATTTATGTTGGAGTTATGTTTAAGTTTTTTTTTGTAGTTTGGGTGTGGAATGTGGATTAACTATTCTATAATCAAAAATCACTCAAACTAATCAAAAATCACGAATTTACCATAAATTAGCAGGAAGGATTATTTTGGTAGAGTATAACTTAAATATAAATATGAACTTAATAGTCAAACTAGTAAAAACAAACTCGACCAAAAACTCCAACCCATTTTGGTGTAACTTAATTCTGTGCTAAATTGTGGTCATATTTGGAGCCTTATTTCATGTAACAACTACAACTAAGTATTTCTTCAAGTTTTAAATCAATTGAATAGCAAAGGTTATATCTTAAAAAAAATATTATCTTACCTTTTATGTTAAATTATGTCGAAAATCAAATATTTTTCGTCTAATCACATTTATCATAGTTTTTTATACAAATTTTACAACATTTCTTAGTCTGTATATATTGTCAAATTTTCGGTGATTTATTATTTGTCTTCTATCTTTATTTTATAATTTGTCAACCATATAAGAATTTATTGCATAATATTTAAAAATATGTTTTTATGTCATTTTGATAGATATTCTTGAAAATTTTACCTTAAAAGAAATATGATTAAAATTCACCATAGATTTATTATTTGGGCAATTTATATATGAGAATAAAAATTTGTATTTAAATATGTGACTGAGATAATTACTAAAATAATTGATGACGTATATATGGTTCCACATTGATAATCAGCAAAATACTTCTGTGTTTAAATTGAAAATTAAAATTTATCATATATTTCAGGAAAACTTACAGTTTTCTCTACTAATACATTAAATATAAATAACAAATTTTTGCTCTTTATAACCCTTGTATAGGAAATACTGAAAATGTAATATTTTCACGACATTTTCAAAAATATACTATAGAAGTTTAATATTTGTAATTATAAAAAAATTTCCATAATGCATTATTTTTTTTAAATATCGCTTCCGTTTTTGATTCCTTTGAATGATTAATTTGAAATTCCGAAAAAAACAAAAATTATCAATGTTTCTATATCGATATATAAAATACCTACAAGCTTTTATGTCACTTTTATTTTTTTTTATTCTTCCTAGTTTAAACAAACAATTTCATCCATTAATTTTGACCTGTATTCAATGATCCTTCGGCATTTCCTCAATTTTTTTTTTATACATATATTACATATTTTTGTACATATAATTTATAAGCATATTTTTTGTGAAAAAAAAAATGATGGTATTAAATTTGAATTTGTCTGTCTCTTGATCAGGATTTCGGTTGTAGAACAGTACAACCAAAGATTCTTTCAGAATTTCTCAAAGGTTCTATAGAAACTTTTGAAATAACTTGATGATAGTTTAACGCAGTTTAAATTATAAATAATTAATTTTTATAATACGGTACTAACTTAGTTATATATTTTTCTATGTTTGAACTTTATATTAGATTTACATGAGACAAGGACAATGGCACAGAAAATCTTCGATTGTATCCTCTATAAATATACTTCGGATTGCAGTATTTTAAAGGCATTATCCCTGACCTGTTAAGGTCCGAACTTTTGCTTGCCACAAGTCATAAAAAAATTACAATTTCCAACAATCTCCTCATTTTCCTTATGGGATTTCTGCATTTAATTATTAATATTCATGTGAGTTCATTGAATCTCTTTTTGAAACACTAAGTCATGAACAACATAAGAGCAAATAAAAATTCTGCATCATATAACAAAAAAATTGATATACAAAATTAACCTTTAAAAGAATTATTGATCTGTAAATTTGATTGTGTTGATTGAAATAATGTTTTTTTGAAATTAGTAATTTAAATTATCATTTTTAGCTGGGCTAATACAATAATTAATCCATACATAATTATTGAAAGTTCTGATTCGCGTTGGTAAATCAAAATGAATCGATAATTGTATAATGAATAATTATATTTATAATCAGATGAAATTTGATTTTATATTCGGATTGGTCATATAGCTAAAGGTTATATAATTAATTTGTTATTGTGTCAAACATAGGAAATAATGTTTTTGTCAATGAATAATGAAAGTTTTGATTTTGTAACTATTAAAAGTGATTTTGTTATTATGTGGTATTTATAAGTTTATTTAAAGAGAATTGGTAAAATAATTTACAATTGATTTTTAGTAACTATTTAAATATGTCTGATCAGCTAGTCTACAACAAAAATTAGAATTTTATCTAATTCAAATTTATCAATATTTAACTTTATGTATATATGAAAATATCCTTAGGCTAATTAATCTTTATTTGTTGTTATAGGAAGATTATACGTCAAATGAGTTGCTCTTAAACCTTGTAATGGACGTGTTATATCAGTTTTGTCATTCAACTATTAATGTATATATTTTTTTTTTTCAATTAACTTTTCTAAATTATTTACGATTTTTTTTTATTTACATTGAAATTAGGTGTAAGATGACCAATAGTTGTTAGATAACCTATAAAATTTTTCTTTGCTGATTTTCCTTTTAACATTTGCTATTATGCTCATCCAATCTAAGAATGATTTTCGTAATCTAAATAAATTTGTACTTTGTGTACAATGAATAATAATTGTTTTAAAAATATCAAATAAAAATAGATTACGGATAGCTTATGTAGATTGTCGGGTTTTCTTCTGTCATTTGCGGTTATGTCTTTACACCTTACATTCGCTAGAAAGTATTTTATTAAAATACTTTGCTTTTATTGAAAAGCAATAATTACCTTTACCTATAGCTATTTATTACATAAATTTTCTAATATCATCATCAGAACAAATAAAATAATTTTCCCAATAAATATACTGAACATATTCAATTTCATCATTTTCTTATTACATATTTAACAAAAAAAAAACTATAAAATAAAATGGTTTCTATTAAACTGAAGTCATTGTACTATCATAAAAGTAGTGAAAGTTATTTCATTCACCATATCAACTCCTTATAATATTAAAATTTTGCACTACTAATAGCTGGACTGGTAAAACTTTGTAAAACCAACAAATTTTAATTACAAATAAACTAAACATCAAGTTAAAGAAGTTAGCAAAAGAATAACAAATGCATGCAGACAATTCTAGATTATGAAAGAATTACTATAAAGCCACCCAACCGGTATTAACATATGGTGCTCACACTGGGACTGGGACCCTTAGATCAAAAATTATACAAAAACTAAAACTGCGTCAGAGCTCAATAGAACCCTTCAAATTAGTGGACAAGAACGATAAATACAGCAATATGAAACAGAACAAAAATAACATTATGTAATACAGAAAGCTAAAGAATGAAATGGAGATGAGCAGGACATTGACAAACACAAGAATCCACGACAATAGATGAACATATGGACAACAATAATAACAAATTGGGTATCAAATGCTACTAGAAGATTGGTCTACTAGGAAAATATGGATAGATGATTTAATACTAAGGATCTATTGAAGCAAATGAAGGAGGTTTTTGAAATGGAATTATTGTAAAATGGTGGGTTATTCATTTATAGCTAATAATAATAAGAGTTACAAAAATATGTTAGTTCAGGAAAAACAATTTATGTATCGATAAATTTCAGGTAAAATAAAAATGTACTTCATTTTACATTTTATCAATTAAAATTTTCAGAATATTTACATCTTTATATTATAATAATTACAAATCATTTAGTTTTAGGCCGTGTCTGTGGGACCTTCAGTTGATTAGATATTAAATAGATATTAATATTATAAAACAAAGTAAAATATTTATGAAATTTACCTGATATGACAAAAAGACTGATTCAAAATGGCTGAATACATATTAAAAAAAAGTCTTGCAATTAATTTTCATAACCGCACTAACTAAATTCACATTAATTTTCACTTTCTTATCTTTATAATTTTCAATATATTTTAATATTAAATTAGATATTTAAATTAATGAAACACTAAATTTTCATATATTTATTAACACAAAAAAAAAAAACAATTGTAAATTTCTAATTTCATTCTATATTTTTAAAACGTTTTCAAATTCATGAAAAACTTAAACTTTTTTATTATCTTTACAATTAAGAACGTTTTTAAAAAAAAATTATTTTATTATTTCTGTAATTTTAAAAGTTATTTATTATAAATTTAATTAAATTTTTCTCACTACGAAGTAAATTTCTAAAATTATTAAGAAGTGTCAAATTTTGCGCTAATTTGTTAATTCATTTAATTAGTCACGCCCACTTTTTTCTAGTTAAAAGTTAATGGTTTGTGTGAAATGACGTTTCGTTAATTGGTAATGAAATAAATTTAATTAAAATTATAAACATTCAAAAACATTAATAAAATTATAAAATAAATATTTTTAAATCATTTTGAATGTGAAGTTAAATAAAAAAATTTAAATTTTCCGAGTTTTTCGTAAATTTGAAACTGAAAATTTACAATTGGTTTTTTTTTTGTGTTAAAAAATATGAAAATTTCGTGTTCGTTAATTAAAGAAATATGAAAATTTAGTGTTAATTATGAATAAAAATATAAATTTTAAATTTAATATTAAAATGTTAAACATTATAAAGATATGAATGTGAAAATTAATGTAATTTTAGTTAGTGTGGTTATGAAAATTAATTGCAACATTTATTTTTATATATATTCAACCATTTTGAATCAGACTTTATGTCAGTCATATCAGGTAAATTGTAAACATTTTTAACGTTTTTGAAGATTTCCTGTGAATTCCTTAAGTTTATCTAATATTTTTTTACATAAATTTTTATAATATTTCTTAAATATTCATAATTTTTGACAACTTTTTCTACAATTTTTTTAGCTTTTATGTTTTAAGTATAGTATTTCTTAAAATTAACATTGAGAAACTTTAGGTTTAGATAGAATGACTGATTACGGATCTAAAACAATCTTAATATAAATAATAATTCAATCTTTAGTACAATTTATAGTATAGCAAGATTATATATGTCAAAAGAGATGCTCTCAAAATTCGTAATGGACGTCAATTTAAAGATTCTCATTCAATTATTTATATTTTTTTACATAAAAAAAAATATTTTAATTTTTTTTATTGTACATATTCTAAATGGATTTTAAATTTGCCCTTTCTTTTAATTATTAATTATTTACGATGTTATTTAAATGGAAAATAGTTGTTAGATGACCACTTTAAGATTTTTTTTTTATTTTCAATTTAACACATTTCTAAACTTGATGCATTACTGAAAATCCTAACCGTATAAAATTTGTCTTTACCGATTTTCCTTTTAACATTTGCTATTAATGCTCATCCAACCTGAAAATGATTTTCACAAGTAATCTAACTAAATTTGTACTTTGTACAAAATAGAATAATAAATCTTTTAAAAATTTCAACTAAAAATTATAATATACAAAGAATATTTATAAAAAAAAATCATTTTTTTTTATAACTGCGAGTTTTTAAAATGAAAATCTTCTATATTTTCTTTTTAATTACCTTAACCTAGAAATTTTAACCTATATATAATAAATTTTTAATATCAACTTAAACTTTCAATCATTTTCAAAACATTTTAATGAATATTTTTTCAAGGATATCACATTCGTTTCTCTATATTGACATTCATAATGTCCACAAAAAAAAAGCAATAACAATTATCTAAATATTTGGGAAAAAACCATATCAGATTTTCTTGTGTAAGCAATTTTCACAAATGCATCTGAATACATACTTTCAAATGTTAATTAATTTTTAAATTTTTTCCATCCACTTAATGGCAATATTAATGGTAACAATTACGTAAGTACTAAAATTTTGAAAATTTTAATTTATCTACTGATACAAGTAAAATATATTGATGCATATAATGTTATATGTAAGATACTCGCTAGATAACAATTAAATTTCCAATAATATTGAACTACATCAGAAATAGAAAATTAATTTAGTTTATGCTGTACATAATTTTAGTCCAATAACTTCCAAAGTTGTAGTAATAAAAGGCAGACAAACAAATAGGCGGAAATATGAATGAATATTCAAATAACTATTAAAAAACGCGCAGCACAAATATTTAGCAGAAGTTTTACATATTGGGATATTTTGAGTACTGTATTTACGTCTATAGTTGAATATTATGCTTATAAGGACTAAAATCTAGATAGAATACACTCGTACATATTTAAAAACAACCAAAAACAAAATTACGTCCGTAATGTAGCGCAGAAGGTAATAGATAATTAATAATAATAAAAATATTCTCTGTAATAAATATTCAAAATTTAGCGCCACTTAGCGGCTTTAAAGTTTCAATTCTTTATTACTAAGTATTTTAAGTTTCAGTTCTTTCTAATTAAGAAATCTGGAGTCTCGAGCTGCATATACATCTCACCATCGTAACGAATTAATTCAACTTTTACGGATTTAAGTTATAACTGATTCTATATATAATTTCATATTTATGTATAATTACTACAGGACTACAGCATAAAGATTATTTTTGGTAGCCTTTTTATACAAATTACGTTTTGAAATTTATTATAAAACATACTTTAGCGTTGTATCATTCATAGTTCTACAAAATTAAGTTCTATTAAATTCAATTTTATTTAATTCTTTATTACTTTGCCAACACAGTAGCGATGAATATTAAATTATGTTAAATAGAAATTGCTAATTTTCGTTTAAAAATTAGTGCGAGTGAATAATGGATTTTAAAATTTCGTATAATTCCGAATTCTTCAAACTTTCTACTAATAATTTACATTTTGGTCGATATATTTAATTTTGTTAAATAAAGATTTGAAAAAGTTTACGACAGACAAATATTATAGGGAGAAGTGTACAAAAAAAATATATTAATAACGATGTCCAATTTTAAAAAGCCGAAACCTAAAGCCCAAAGCGTTTTAAAATAAAGAACTTATGTTTTCCTAAAACAGTATAATATTAAAAACTTTATTTATATTTATAATTATTATTTTCATATTTATTTAATTTTCCTAATCATTATTATAGCTATAATTGAATCCCATAACTTTGGTCAATGGTCACCTCTTCAGTCGTTAATATTAAAAACACTGTCGCTTTTTGAATTTAAATTGTTGTTAAATCAAAATTTCTTATTCGTTTTTCAAAATAAAAATTCACAATTATCTAAAATACAAAAATTTTCAATTCTTAAATTTTTTAAATTTATTATGGTCGTTTTATTTTTCCGCAGAGACAAATTTTCTATCACATAAAATTCTTTTATTTCTTGATACATTTTTCACTAAAAAAAAAAAACTGTCGATCATCATGGGCTACAGGCTACAGGCGACAGTCATTAAAAATGAAAATTATAAAATTGTATGTACAAATTAATTTTATTTCCATTTTTTTTTTTATGAAAAAAAAAGTGTTTGCGCCGAACATATACACCTGAGCTATTACGTATAAAGTTTATATACGATACTGACGATACGTAATAAGGTCGTCCTCATGGACGACGACAAAATATTATTAGATACATACACCAATTTTTATTTTGTTTCACATTTTTCTGTGTTGTGCAATGGTAAAATTAAAATAATTTTATCGTCAGTTTAGCTTTTGGCCACGTGCCGATAACAACACGGATGAGTTTTGTAAATTTATCTTTCGGGTTTTTCGGATATATAATATGTAAAAAGTTAATATTTTAATGAACAATTTAAAATATATAACGTAAAACTTTGTGATTTTTTTAATTAATTTTATATATATGAAGTTAATTTAAAATTTAAATATAAAACTTTACTATAAAATTTAATCAAAATATTTACGCAATTGAATTTAATGTGTGAAGTTATAATGTTAAAATATTTTGTAAATATTTTCAATTAAAAAAACCAAAATCATAAATATTCATTAATATTTTAAAATTAAATCAGCAAAAAAAAAACAAAAAAGGAATAAGAAATTTTGATAAACAAAACAGGATTATAAAAAATTACTTAATTTTCCTTTTTTTTTTAGAGGATATCAACATAAATATTTATATATAATAAGTGCTTAAAGTATATCTAAAAAAATGATAATTATTATGAATTAATACTTCTTTAATAAACCATAATTATTTATAAAAATTTGCAACAAAAAAAAAATGGTTGGAATATAAGAAATTGTTGTACTAATTATAAATTAGTTTTAAGAATTTTATGCTTTTTATATCAGAAAACTGTTCAAATCAGAATAACCAAATTTGAAAATAGCGAATTGAAAATAATTGATATTAAGAATTTCCAAAAATATATTAATCTAAGTCAGTATCAAATTCCTCGATTCCTTCATTAGAATAATATTTTTTTTTTTCATTTTCAAAATTCGAGTTTAACAGAAAATATATATTTTTTTTTTCACAAGATTTTAATATGTAAAAATTTAATTGAATTATTTTCTTAGAGCTGAACTTAAAGACTTATTTGTATCTGAACTATACATAAGTCTTCCGGAAAGAAGTAAATTTAAAGAGTTTATAAGTTTTATCGTTCCACTAGTAAATTCATCCATAACATTTGCATGCATAAATTAAGATAGCCATCGTAACAAGTGAATTATAAAATAATAACACGGGAAGGGAATAACGTAAACGTACAGTTGTCAAAATATTATTAAGTCGTACGAGTATAATTCGATCATTACCCAGTACCCACCATATTCATATTGATATTCTGGAAACTATTCCTATAACTAAGCTGATTATTTAACAGTTTCTAAATATTTCTGCAATTTATTTTCATAATATCTTAGTTTTTTGACTTATCACATAAAATACTATTTTCTTGAACTAAATTTATTAATTTATCTTAAAAGGAAGACATGATTAAATTTATTTAGCAAATTGTTATTATATTCCTGTAATTTTCTAATAACAATTGTCAAAATTCTGCATTGTTCAATTTTTCAATTTTTCGAACTTTCTGCATTGTGAATGTTTGCGTTGAGTTTATCTGCTCCCATCTGCTCCCCTTTTTTTAATAGCGCATTTAAGCGGGTGGGCATAGGAATGAATAATTTCCTGAAATAACTCAGACTATATTCAAATAAATTACGAATCCCTAGGGTTAGGATAATTCATTTCAATAACTTAAAGGAGAATTCGTTTACACGAAGTGTTTCTACATAATCATCCACGTTTCGGCAAATATGAATTCTATTATATTGAATGACAGTTTCTAATATCGGTTAAATGTAAATGTATTAATAAAAATAAACCAGTTTAAATTCTGAGTTCCTCAGCATGACCTATAATAATAATAAAAGTTTATTTAATAATAATAAATAATAATATAAATTTATTTATAAGATTTATGTTTTTTTTTACTTTTATAAGCTATGGCGAAAAAACCCGTCAGCATATTTTCTTACTTCATTAACAATTGTGATAATTATTTTATTTAAATTAGATTCAGCTTTTACTAAATTTTAAGTACAATTTCCTATTATAAAATGTTCTATAACATAAACATAAAATTATTCTTTATTTACTGGTTATCAATATTCATTAATTATGTTCTTTCTATATTTAAAGGATACTTCTACATATTCTGCTAATTTTATCCAATTTTTGCCATTTAAATATTCCACCGCTTCCACGTTCGATAGGGTAGATATCTCGAAATAAACTAATCTCAATTCTTTAAAAATCGGACATTCAGCAATAAAATGAATGACTTAAGTAAGTAATGATCCGAAGTGTTTCCTAAATCTGAAAATATTACTAGTGATGGACAAATCTATTTATGATTTATTATTATATATGTCTATTACCATAAGCATTCATTTAATTTGAGAAGATGCTTCAATTACAAGGTTTCATTCGTTATTATTGAATTTAATTAGCATAATATAACAATTTTATTTTTTCTACAATTAATAATTAATAAATGTAAAAGTATTATTATTATTACCTAAATGATCACAATTTAAATATGAACTTCTCAAATGTCCAAATCTGAAGATGGAAACCGAAAACAGATATTTCGATAGTTGTTGTTGTTGTTGTAGCAACTCGAGGTCTATAAGACCTGTTGTTGGATTGAAGTTCCTTGGCCTGGTGTTCGTCGTTAGATTAAATTAAATTCATATCGTTTTATTGGTTCAGACTGATAAGCAGAACGACAAACTTTCTAAAATTCTTTTTTTTTAGAAAATTTCGATATATTTTTAAATTAAGTAATTACCACATTATATTAAATTTTGAATTAAACCTTTAAATATTTGCAAAAACAATAATAACGAATAAAAATATATGAATAAATATAAATGAGTAAATTAAATTTTTATGGATTCAATAAAAATTTAATATAAAATATTTCAAATTTCGAACAGATGTTAAATATATTCAGAATTTCTATATTAATTTTTCACAATTACAAATGTTTACAAAGAAATCAAATATTCACAAAATTTTATAGCAAATATTTAATTTTTATTTTCTACACTTTTATTAAAATTAATTAAGGATCAAGTTTACCAATGAACTTTTAGTAAGGTTATATCTAAGCTATATCGATTAGTAAAATGTTTAGCCAGCAATTTCTTTATTGTTATACCACAGCACAGACAGCTGCTCTTTCGATTTAACTGAATCCATACTAATATAGATTAATTCATCATTCTATAATTCCAATCAGCTGTCATTTTCTATTAATTATTTATTAATTTTCTAATAAATTTTGTAATCTCTATTAACAATTTTGTAAAGAAAATCATGTATTTATCGTCCATTTTTGTTTCGCAAAATTTTATATAATCAAAATAGCTAAACATTTTTTTTATTAGTTGCGTAAATAAAATAAATATAATATAATTAAAATTAATTATTAATTAATATTGTAATTTAAATATTTAATGTTATCTGAGAGAATTGTTAAACTATAATTCTTGTATACTGAACTTGGGATTAATGTTGTAAACGTTTTTTTTTTTCTTCTTTCATTTACAGATTTTATGTTTCCATGTTTATACATAAATTTCTGTAAATTTTCCAAATTGTTAAACTGAATTAGAAATTATTATTATCATTTATATGTTGTTTTTTAATGAATATTTATTATGTGAAATGAGAATTTATAAATTTCTGATATATATTTTTGGTTGGTCATGAAAGACTACGAACCTAGACAATAAAGAAATTTCATTTAACGTTTTTTATAAAAAAAATTATGCTCAACAAGTTTTCATTCAACTTTGATTACTTCTATTCAGTTCTTTTTATAGTCAAATAAATAAAGAAGTGTCAAAAATAGTTTGAATAAAGATGGTAAAATTTGGATGCCAGAATAATAAAAATTATCATTTAGTCTCAACGCAATCAATGCAGACGCTGTTCAACACGTATCAAAATAAAATCAATTAATATAAAAGGTATGAAAGCAGTTAAACTTAACACCAACATAAACAACGAAACGCAGAAGTTCGATAACTTGAATTTCCAACGGACGTTCAGCTCGTTGACAACTAAATTTGACAGATATATTTGTAATTTTGTAATTATGTCTTCGTTTATTAGAAATCTAGTCGGAGCTATAAATTAATATTTCTGTATGTCAAACGCACTATGAAACTTTGTTACGTCTGCATATCTTACGTTAAGACTATCTCCCTGGTTAAACTATTGTTTTTACAAGTAAATGACTATACAAAATTTGTATTTATGATACCAATAATTACCATAAAATTGTGTGTACTAAAATTTTAAATGACTTTTACTTTTAAATAATTTTACGTAAACTATTAATCTTCTAACTTTTTTGTATTAAAGTTTTTTGTATTAAAAACTGATTTATGATATTAATTTTAATTTAACTTTATTTGATTAAAATTATTTTTAATGGTTGAATTAGTTTTTTACCAAAATGAATCTAAAATTATGTGCTATATGTTTTTAGTATAGAATCGAAAAAAATTTTTATTGTTGTAAATTTCATAAAACAGCCAAAGGACATAATCTTTTATTGTTTTTTTTTTAAACAAGGTAATAAATTTGTAAAATCAGGATTAATGTTAATAAGTTTTTTTTTGCCAGGATTTCTTTCTTTTTTATACTCTTTTTTTAATATGTTAATACCATTAATTTTTTGCTGTATATAAATTTTAATAAGATTCTTAAAAAAAAAGGACATGAAATTTTTGTAATATTTTATTTTTATATATTTTCTACCGTTGGTTTATTACCTTAATGATGGTTGCTTAAAGATTAATTTTTATTTGCCATATTTTTCCTTAAATTTAAGTATATATGATCAATTGAAATACTTATAAATTGAAGATTTATTTATAATCCAAATTCTGGGGTTGTTTTTTATTCAATCTGATTATTAATGGGGAAAATTTTCATTTAATTTATAATTTTTCTCTGTCATTTTCTCTGTCATACCAAAGGATTTTTTCCTATACAGGAAATGACTGTAAGTACAACAAAATATCTTCGTACAATTCTATTTATAGACATATAATGACAGGAAATGTCATTACTTTGGACAATATATAAAAATATTGTCAGTTTTTTTTTTAATTTATTTAATTATTAATATTATTTTGTTATGTTATTTTTTTTCATTGTATATATGTGAAAATGTATATATATAAATCAAAGGTAAGGACTAAACTAGAAAAGGATAAGTATATCCTTTTCTGGTTTGTTTAATTTAAGAGAAATAAAAGAAAATCTTTTATTTACCCTTATCTTCATCTATAACTTTTTATCGCGGTCAGGACTAAGATTTATGTTACCAAAAATAATTTTTTTGAGATTACATTTTTATTACAGGAAAAAGGATATTGGTAAAGTTTTTCTATATGGAAAATTTATAGGGGATGATTTCAAATTAAAGCGTAATAGTACTTGACGTTAGAGTTAAAGAAATGCAAAAAAAACGACAATTTTATCAAATAAAGAAGGACAGACAAGTTTTTTTTGTTGGAACGAAAAACATTTGTGAAGGTTATTTTCACAGTAAAATTGATATTGTAAGAACACGCTTTTAAGAACGATTAATTTTTCCACTGTTTAGCAATTTACTAAAAATTTAAAGAGAAATTTAAAAAGTATTAACCCAAATTTATCAAGAACAAAAAAAATTATATGAAAAGATGTCCAACATTGAAATATAAATAATTAAATTATTGTCCCTTAAGAGAAATGTGTGAATCCTTTTACATTAAATATCCATTAAATCATATATTAAAAATATATTTTTAAATATAATTATTATGTTTACATTTTGTAACTATTTAATTTATTAGTTTTATGCAAATTTGAAATTAAAATATTCTAATAAAAATATTTTTCTATCGTCCTTCAGAAATTTGTGTAGAAATCCTACGAAATTTTAAATAAGAACTTCGTAGTCATTAGTTTTACAACAGAAGGAAACTAACTATATTTAAGAATTGTAAAATTCTATATATAAAAATGTAATTTTAAATTTCACATGATTTTAACACATGACAATTATGGCATGTTCAAAAATTCTGGAATACAATAGCCACCAATAGCCACAGCACATAGCTTTTATATTACGATTTGCTTTAAGTTATAATGAAACTAGAAGAATATCTAGTAAGTTAGTGCACGTCTAGAGTGACGCTATAAGCAGTACTGACCCACCAGTCGTTTTATATTCTACAAGCATAGCCACATCATCAGCACCGCTCATAGCAACACTATGTACATAGCCTTACAGTCTGTAATATAAATTTGTTAACTAGCTTGTAAATTTCAGACACTCAGAAAGACTCTGTATATCAAAACATGATCCCATTTCTGAGGTAAATTCATTTAAATCCTTTTCAAGTTTCTAAATTTTATTAATAATATTCTTTCATAATAAATTTGGCTTTTTAAATTAATTTCAAATTTATGAAGACATTTTTATAAAAACACATTTTTTAGCAATAATAATCGCAAATTTTCTTTATGTGGCGGCACTCTACGTGTTAATAGCAACACAATATATATATATATATATATTATATAAATGTAAACGTAAAGAATGATATTTTAAATTAATTTAATTATCTTGAAAATATAAAGATTTTTTTTTTGTCAAGAAATATAAAAATTAAACTTTTATAATAATGAATAATTTAAGAAAGAAAGTTTTAGTTAATAAAAATGAAAAAAAAATTACCATCATGGGAATTTCAAATTAGCTTTTCAAAGATTTTAAAATATCACAACGAAATAAGTAACTAAAGCCAAATTGAAATTAGGTTATAATAATATACAAATCTAAGGTTTTTAAATGAAATTCTTATTCATTTTGGAATTTTTATGACCAAACCACAAACCACGTTAAAGAGTGTATAAGCTCTTCAGTTATTAAGTTCTGGATGTATAAAATTTTCAATAAAATTTTCTGTCTGTAATACTTTCTGTGTATTCTATAGCTTTAATTCATCTAGTCTAGAGTAATCGCCATATAATTGACATTTAACTCTTTAGGAGGAATAAGTTAACGATTGTTTGTTTAACTATCAATGAAGTTCTTAACAATTTGAAAATGATTTTAGATAGTGCCTAAATTTAAGCTCATGGAAAACGAAGACAAAATTGTACTTAATTTTGAATGATTATTATTACTTTAGCATAGTTTCGGTAACAATAAATATTTTTAATTAGATGCGTTGATATTTATTAGTTAGTATTTATTTATTAGTGTAAATAAATCAAAATATTTAATTTTACCTTAAAGATAATTATGAATATAGGACTAAAATAAATTTATGTTAATTTTCTAAAAATGTGACAAAGCTTGATCAGAAAACATTAAATATTATTCTATAGCTATTTACAAAATCATACCATAAACCAATAACCTTAAAAACATTGACACGCAAAAATGAATAGAAGTTGTCTATATACAAAAATAATATTAATTCATCACAATTCGTCATTTTTCAATGAATAAAATTAAGTAATAGTGAAACTATAACGCAAATTTTTTTTGGAAAAACATTATTATCAAATTTCATTGTTTTGATTGTAACTTTTCAAAAGGTCCTTATTATCATAATATATACATTCAAGAGAATTTTATGGAACACAGATCAATATCCTTTTAAATAAACAATTATATTGGAGTACACTGAAATAAATTGTAGACCTAAATTACGAACTCAGTATAGTCATCCTATTTGTCAAGCATTATATCATTTTACTTAAATGCACAAAAATAGAAGATTGGAACCACATATCTATAAAGGAGAATCCGGCAGATCTGATTACTAGAACAGATAATTAATGAGATCTACTCTTTAGTTTAATGAACCAAATTTTATAAAACAATCACAGGAACATTGGCCAATGCAATTCAAAATAAATATTAAATCAGCTGTGGCAAATATAACGACCATAGCTCCAGATGATATTGAACCTAATGACATCGTTAATATGATTGATCACCAAAATTCATTTCAACGACTTTGTGAAACAATGGGATTTGTCAGTAGATTTACGCAAAATTGTAGGAATCCTCGAAATAAAAAACTGTCATCAAAACTAGATGCCATCGAACTAGATGAAGCTTTAAAGCAAATTATTAAATCAACTCCAAATATCGATTATAAAGATGATATCAGACGGATGAAAAAGTCTAGGACAGTTTCGAGAACAAGCAACTTTCACTTTCAGTTATAAACATTTTGAAGGGTCGAGAATCATAAGTCTTGATAAGAAAGAAGCTTAATGATAAGAACAGAACTGAAATCAATTGTATTGAGTTAATGAATTAAATATCATTTAAATCTGTACTAATATGGAATATTATTTGTGGATTAATACATGATTGTAGCATCATGTTTAACATCGATACGAATATGAGTTTGATTTAATTTGAATGTTATTGAATATCATTTGTAATTTGAAGGCTACTTAAAAGTGGTAATGAAATGAACCGATCAAACAAACACAATAACCTTTTTAAAATTTACATAAAATATAATTTTTGTTTCTGACCATTTGGTTTTTATTTAAAAAAAAAATGTAGATATGTCACTTTCTCATTCATAACTTTTATTAGACTATCTCTTTCTATTTTTGACAAAAATAAAAAAAAAGTTGTTAACACTTTTGAAAAGTCTAGTTCATTAATATAAATATGAATTCAAAAATGATAATCTAAAAAAATGTTGTGTCGAAAATTCATATTCTGTTAAATTATTTTCTCACAGTGCATTGGAACCATTGGAATATTAAATCTATATATATCATTAGATCAATATTAAAATATATTGTAAAAGGGTTTATATATTTAATATTTTATAAAAAAAAATCAAAAGATCATCTTTGATGTAATGATAAAAAACATTTCATCAATATAAATATTTTGGTGTTACATAAATTTATTCCATTTTATTATTATTATTATATTTTCTACGTCCGTCCATCGTGGTTTTTTCTATACACATTCAAAAAGTTTATGAAGACAATTTGAATATTATTTCCCTTTATAGGTGAATTGATATTAGTTTTGATTATACAAAAATTTGTCTCTCTACGTTCTAACGTACAAAATCCAAAACTAATAATAATGTTTATAGGATATTTGACCTCAATTTTGATCTGAATATGATTTCCGAATTATTATTATTAAATATTTTTGTTAGAGAACAACAATTTTTATATTACATAAATAATTTTATTAAAAAATCATATTTATATATAAATTATTTTATGGTTATAATTCCATTTGAAGTTTTTGTAAACCATTAAAATAATTTTTTATATTATTTTGTAAAATCGTTTAGGATTTCCATTAGCAGCCACTGAGTTTACCATACTTTCGGGCACATGAAAAATCTTTAAATTTATTTTGTATATTGAATTTTTTTTAAATCTTAATCTTTTTCAACAACAAAAATAACAATTTTTGTTGATATTATTTATGTATTGAATTTGTAACTATAGAAATTTTAATTTGAAGAAACCTTTCATATATAAATGAAAATTATTTTCAATTTTCAAAAAATACATTACACGAGTTTATATTATTGTGTAACCATAGACGACATATATTTTTATAGAATGGAACCAAAAACAAATTTATGTTATTTCCAGACAAAACTGTTATAAAAAAAAATTATTATTTAAAAATTGAATTAGAAATTATTAAATTAATTCAATTATTAAATTTAATATTGATGAAATTATAATTTTTATTATAACAAATTTACTAAATACAATATTGATTCTTAACAAATTTTAATACTACCACAAAATAGCTTAACACGTTCGCCACTCAGTCATTTTTTCAGGTCATATATATGTGACATAAAATAGATAACTAAAAAGTAAAGTTGAACCTATTTACATTTCTGGTAAAATGACCCATATTTGAACCTAATTACATTTCTGATAAAATGACCCATATTTTGGACGTGGTCTCAGTGGGAAATTAAATGTATGTGAATTTGAATGGTGAATGTGTTGAGGTTTTAGTTTCTCTATCTGTTCACTTAAAAATATCTACCACAATGTCTTTTGAAAGCTAAAAGTCTATAGTGAACCCTTCCCAAAATTTATAGCTCCCGATTTCTTGGTAGTTTATAGACTTTTTAGATGCAAGATAAACTTTTAGAAGTATATATTTGTCGAGCAATAATTATTGACTAAGAAATGGATTGTCAAAAAAATGGATTTGGCTGTAACTTTATATCTAGGCTTTTCCGAGGTCGAGTAGTCAGACAATAAAAAACCGTCAGCGGTTTCATGATTGTATACGTGTCAGTAGCTTCAGAAAGTCCCAGTAATTATTATCCTATTTCAATTAAATTTGGTACATATATTAATTTTGTGACCTAGTTTGTGACTATAAAATTTAGAGTTGGCAGTTTCAGTGGGTTCCTATCAATATTTCGAATTATATAAAATACATTTTATAGGTGCCTTAAAAGATATACAATTTTAAACAAAGCACTGTTAATTACAAAAAATGGCTGTACATAAATCACTGTTGAACATAACTATGAGTTATCTGCTCCCCCTAGTTAGCATATTTTTTTTACTGATATGGAGATTTTCCTGTATAAATATAATTATTATTGTCTTAATTTAATTAAATTTTTTATCAATTTACTTTATTAGCATAAAAAGTTTTGGAATTTCCAACTTTAAATGTATATTTATTTATTGGCTTAAGAAGTTCAGATTTCAATATTTTTGACAGAAATATATAAGAATAAATTGATATTTGATGTCATTTTAGATGAGTAATTTGACATTTTATGATTTAATTTTTTGAATTTTTACGAAAAATATATCAATTATCATGGGAATCTTTTCATTTTTAAATAAATTTCTCTTGAATACTTTTAGTCTATGCTCTATGCTCTTAAGTCTATTCCTAACTTTATTCAATATCAATCTGATTAATGTCATATTAATCGTTTTTTCTTAAACATTTACAATAACTTTTACGAGTAAATTAAAATATTATAGTTATAAAATTAATTTTATACTTCAATTGATCTTCTTGACGAATGGGTTAATAAAAATAGAACATATTAAAATCATATAATTAAAAAGGCTAATTATTAATGAGGTAGACGTTTTTGGTATTTGTTAACCAACAATTTCGTGAATTGTAGGATCCATATATTATTAAACTTCATTCTATAACCTTTGTCCATCCAAAAGTAGAGTATTCATGTAAAGTTTAATGTCCTTACTATGATATTCACAAGAACAGACTTGTACAGAAATGATTTCTTCGTTTTGCTCTCTCTAAGGAACATGAATTGGAGAGAAAATTAAAATATCCATCCTTATATTAAACGCTAGCACCTCCTTATAAATTTGGTTTCATTTAAAAAAATGTGACTTTCTAGAGAGGTAGCCTTAAAAATGTAACGTTTTTAATTTTCTGTTGATTTCAAAGACGTTACGAGTGTAGTAAGCCTGTAAATGTAAAATGAAACAACTTTCATTGGTATTGCCAAAGAGAATATTCATAAATTTAGAAATTCATCACGTGCTGTCCGTATTTTCAACCTGTAATGATTAAAAATCGTTTTTTCTAACTATGGTGCGTTTTGTTACTTGTCACATTATATTCAAAATTTATGAACTTTATAAATTTTTAATTTTTAATTCTTTTCAATTTAAAACTAAACTGTTTCGTTTAAGCTTAAGCCAATATTTCTGAAAACTCAAAATACGAATATTGTCTGCAAATAATAAACCTCTAAAAAACTATTTAAATTATGGCAGATTATTAAAGATCTCTAAACCATAAATTTTATATTTACTTATCGTATATTTGAAAACAAAAAACTTTTAAATAAATTCTATATAAAATAATAGACAATTTTTTTTAAGATACTCGTTATTTAGATGAACAAAAACCTGAAACTACAATAGATTGTTTAACTTTTTTTTATGAGATAGGGTGGCATTATGTTAGGATCACATTGTTTAACGGTTAATATAAAATTTATTTAATAGTCTTTAGGACGACCTTCATTAAATAGTTTATTTTTAACTACATTTTAATGACATTTTCATATATAGTAAAAATAAGCATTATTATTAGAAATACAATAGCATAATGAAAATGACTTTGTAAACTTATGTTAAAACCAGATATAATGAAACTGTAGGAATTATCATATTAACATAAAAAAAAATGATATCTTATTTCATATTTTTTTAAACACTTTGTGATATTTTAGAATTTTTAAGAACTGATGCAAAATTTCATCTTATTTATTGGTGAATTAATAGTAGACCAAGTTCGTTCGGAAGTGCGCTATAAAATAATTTTGGGATGTATAGAAATGCCATAAAATAAATTCTTAGATTACTATTAAATTGAATTACTTTTTTATTGTACCATTTAAAAAAAAAAATATTTATTATTCAACTTTAATTCTTAGAAAATTTATTATGGTGACCGTAAAACTTTTGAGACACTTTTTTTCGCTCCAATTACCTCGATATACATTTTAAAAAAAAAAGTATTTATATTACTTCTAAATAATATTTTACTATAATAATTTAATAGTTGGAGGTTTGTTAGGAAAGTCATTCAATTTTTGTAATCTTATTACTAAAGGGTAATAGGTTTAACTTATGCAGGTTAAACTTCTTCAATTAGGAAAAATTTAATTTAAAATGATAATTTCTCAATCAAATTTAGATCAATTTAGTAGATAGTAAATCTAGATAGAAACTTTCAATGTTTTGTAAAAAGATATAGTACAATTGTCAGAGATGCTATTCTTTAGTTGTTCGTTGTATAGTAACGATTTGTTATGATAAAGAAGACTTGTATTACAAAGGTTATAAAATTTTGTGTATTCTTGAAGCAAATCGTTATTATTTTAATATCAATTTGTATAGAAAATAATTATAAATTCATAAATTTATCCAGATTTTCGTTAAAAAATATGCACGGCTTCTTTTGATGAACATTCTGGACATTTTATTTTTTACTACATCAGCTGCTAAGAAAGATTTATGCTGATTATTTTCAGAAACTATTTTTAATATATTATACATTTAATAATTGCAATCAAACTGACAATTTAAACACTTCGTTATTTAAAATGAAAGTCTAGTACCCTAACATCGACCTATCGTTTTCATATCGAACGATAATAACAATAATACGGCTTTGATACTATAAAAACTGTATTCGCGACTGTTCAAGAATAGCCCCCGCAGATGAATAACAAATTTTATTGGTACATTACAAACGAACTTAAACTACAAACCAATTTCTTTTAAGAAATTAAAGCAATTCGTTACAAAGTTTTATATGCAATTGTTTTTAAAATATCCACAACAACATTTAAGAAGCTTAATTTTTAAGTTAGTTTTGTTTTTAGGGAGGTGTAGACGTAGTTCCGAAACCTAATTGTAATATTGAAGAAGCCCAATTGAAATTTATAAAATATTACACAAATCTGTACACTTATAAATAATATAGTAAATAAATTTTCTGAATGAATATAGGAAAAGTTTAAATGTGTGTTCTTTGTATAATAATGTGAGAAATTTGCAACAATAATTATTGGAAATTATTTTATAAATTTGTTAAAAAACTAAAATCCTATTAACCTTTCTTAAATAAATAAATGAAATGAAATTTTACTTTTAATTTTTTTAAATTATTAATAATATGAGGAAACCTAATTGACGAAATCTAATCTAATCTAATAATATGACAAAAAATTCACTTTTCCACATTTACGAGTTAGTTATTTAGAAGTTATTACTATGAGTGTTGCATTGGTGCATTGGACTTAAACATTAAAAAAAATGGATTTTCTGGAGTTTTATGCAGTCTCATAGAATAGCTCATCATATTTTAATGGTATTTGAAACTCGATATCAATGATATTTCACAGATAGATTGATCTTGTTATTTAGTTAGTAAGTACTTCCGAAATTTGGAGCCATTAGCTTTAATGGTTTCATGGGAATCTAATATATGAGCAGCTTAATTTTCGGATAATATTTAATTTATGTTCTAGGCACTAGGGTATGTAATTATTATCTAATTTAAATGAAATTTAGTACACATATTAGTTTAATATAATTTAGGGTCGATAGTTTCTGTTGGGTCTCTATTAAAATTTCGAATTATATAAAATACATTTTTCCAATTATATAAAATTATTAAAATTATATGCGTTTTAAAAGATGTGAAATTTCTAACAAAACACTGTTTTTTACGAAGGTATACTGTTGTTAATTACAAAACACTATTGAACCTAATTACGAATTATCTCTACTCCCTAGTTGATTATCAAATTATAAGGAAATTCTAATTAATCTGCATTTATCATTGTCTAACTTTCTAATATTTTTGTTATTCTAATGCACATCCTAATTAAAATTTATATTAAATTCTGTTAATCGAAAGGATATATATAAATAAACCACTAATTAGGTTAATTTGAACTAGTAGAGCGAAATATTTAGGACCATTTTACATAAATATATCAACTAATAGAATTATTTATTGTCGTTTATCCATGGAGGAAACTACCTAAAAAAATTTATAAAATTTTAATTGGTTTATTTAGTTTAATTCGTAATAGGCATAGAACTGTTGTTAAATAGTTTTATGATTTACCTTTAATAGTTTAATATTTTTTTATATTTTGAATATTATGATTTTGTAACGTCATATATTTCTACTTATAAAGACCTAGTTAAATATGTAATTCATAATTTTAGTTAGTAGGAAGTGGACTGGTAACGAAATGAATTATTCACAATAAAATGTTGATGATATCCGTACAATTTATCTTCATAATTTATAAAACTGAACAAAAATTAGTATACAATGTGACATTTATATTTGACAATTACATATAGATAAATTTTTGATATGTATAAATCATTTAAATATAATTACCAATAAAAAGATTGCAATAATTTCAATTTGAAATTGAATATAAACATATTTAAATCTGACAGTTTTTTATATAATATTAATCTCTTAATCTATTTGACCTATTAAAAACCATAGTGAGCTGAATACCTTGGAACTATTTACGTATACGTTTCATCATTTCAGCTATAGTGGTTGGTTTAAAAGGCGATATTACGACAGCGACCCCAAATAGCAAGATAGCACCATTTTGTTACAACTAACGTGACCAACTGGCTTAGCTAAGTTAGTGACTTTAGACGCACCTCGTGGCGTTCTGAAACCTTACCATTAGTTAAATCACTAGAATTGTTGAATTCATAAATCTACTGATACTAATTCAATTAATTTTAGTTAGTTAATATATAGAAAATTATGTTGCAAATTTTTAACATTTATTTCAAATATTAATTAAGAGTTAACAAAATAATGAAGTTTCCACTAAATGACTTATAACAATTTGTCAATTTTTGAAATAAAATTATATATTTATTAAAAATGAAATTACTATAATAAAAGACAGAACAAACAAATTAAAATAAAAATATAATAATAATAAATAAATTCAAGAAGTGTAAATTTTAATATAAATTTTGAAATTGTGGCGGTTAGTGAACCATGGCTAAATGGTGGTTTATCCACAACTACAACATTACCAGTTATCACTACAACAACAACTACTGCAAATCTGACAAATTCAATTATAACAAATTTAAATATAAAAACAACATTATCACCACAAATATCAACATTTACAATGCATACCAACAATACGAGCTCAATAATCATGTCAGATGATACAAATTTAAATGAATTTATTACAACGTCAACTGGGGAATTTATTGTTTTACCAGGTAAAAAAAACTGAAATTCCATTAAAAGTTTATATTTTGCGGCTATTATATATAAATAAAATAAATAAAACAAAAATTTTATAATTTATTATAGTTTTACTTGTTTTACACTAAATAAAAAATACAGTCCAGTTTAATAGGGAAGTTAACAATATCCGGTGTGAAATTGTAATGTTTCTCAATGATTTCCTTTTACAACAAATTTTTTACAATATTTTGTCTGAACCTTATATTGAACATATTTATTAATATGGTATTAAATAATAGAAAATTTCATATTAATATACAGAATTTAAATAATGGCTTTTAACATGTACCCATTTAAAATTCTGTTTGCATGAACTTTTAAAAATATTGATTAATTTTTTACTAATATGAATATTCACAATTGATAAATAACTGAAATAAATTTACATACATATCTAAATTCTGCCGACAACTTTGCTCTCATTTAATATATTGGAATTTGGTATAACTATTTATTAAAATATATATTATACGCGAACGCTGGTCTGGTAAGTATGACTACCAAATTTTAAATAATAATGAAAACAACTACAATAATTGAATTTCTAACCAATTATATCCAAAGGGCAAATATAAAAATAAATGTAAAAGAAGTTTTATAAAATTCAGTGTTTGGAAATAGTTATTCAAATATACTTCCATTGGTTTACAGGCCACTAGAATCTTTAACCATTTATAAACATGGAACCATAATTTAACAATCAAATTAAAATGGATATGGAGGTTCGCTATTCGGAAAAATTTTTTAGCACTATTGTGATAAAAATTTAAACATTAAAAAAAAAACATCAGCCTCATCAATATAGCCCTAAAAGAAAAAGTATGCTTTGGGACCAGTTGTAGTGATGGGGTTGTGATAAATCTCAAAAGTTTGAAGCTAAACAGACAGAACTGCTAAAAATCTTTAAGAAAATCATAAAATTTAAGGAAGTAAAAAGATAATTTTAGTTAAGTATCGAAACGTTATTGTACACCGCCAGTTAAAACATCACAATTAATATGCTAAAAAAAATCAGTGCATAAATTGAGATCTATTATAACTTTACAAGAAGTTACTAATGTAACAATGTAATAAAAATTTCCTAGTTGCAGAGGGGCCTACAGCTAGTCATAAAATAAGCTTGATTTTCACGTCCGCCGAAAAACCGTGAAAATTCTTCGACGGTTTTTATAAATCAATTTACGACGGTTTATAGCCACGCACATTAACTAATTTTTTATGCAATGTAAATACAAAAAAAAAAAACATAAACAAATTTCATAGTAATCGTGACCACTGCAATGGGAAATATAAAATTGAACCAACTTTTCGTCGTGACGGGACTGCGTCGCGTCGGATTTTTTTTATTGGTTATATTATATAGAATCTGTCGTCACGGACTTCCATCAAAACTTCCAAGTAAAAATTGAATTATGGGTGAGACAAGAACAAATTCTTGAACATTTTTTGTGTTACTGCATTGCACAGCACTGGCAAGAAGAAGAACGCATTTCTTGAAGAAAGCTTCTCTTTAAACTCTAGGATATTTCAAGAATAAGGATGATTCAGAATTTAGCGAATAGCATGCAATCCTTCGAGCTTCTTTTAACTTGACCCAGGGATTCATAACCTTCCAGTTATCGATAATGCTAAGGACCTCTGTCGTCTTAAGCAGCCGTTCTAATTTAACCTAACCTATGGGTGTTTATATACAAAATTATTGTAGATAAATATTATATTCTAACTTTGTATAATATAATTTCTAATAATTTCTTACAACTCCATATGAATTACCATCTATATAGTAAATGACATTTAGATGACAAATTTAAAATGCTTTATTATAAATATATTGTATAAAAATTACATTTTTGTGAATTGACATCCAACAATTTAAAGATTTTGTAATTGTAGAATTATGTTCCACATTGTTTGTTATGATATAAATAAAAAAAAATTGTTATGATTGAATAAAATAATTGAATAAATTTGAATTTCCGAAACAAAAAGACTCCAACAAAACTAAATAAATTATTACATTTTAGTTGGCTGTATGATTACCAACACCGCACGACCTCACTCTACTTCATTTTGCCTGTAATTGTTGCTCAATTACTGTACCTGGATTTACTAAAAAAAAAAATGCAGATAAAAAAATAAAATTTTAAAATGTATATTTAAATATATATTCAACATATATCTATCTTTATGCTAACTTATATAAAATAACAATAGCCAAGAATATAAAAATCATAAAAACTAAAAAAAAAAAATTGTATCAACAAAAAAAAGATAGAGTAGTTTAAAAAATTCCATTTTTATCCAAAATAAATTAGAAATCCTATAAATATGTATTAAATTGATGTACATAAAAATATATCAAAAGCTAAAATTGTTGGATGAAATAGTAATTTAGAGATAAAACTAACAAAAGTCTTCTTTTTTTTTTAATTGAAAATGTTATAAAAAAACAGGTTAAACCTTCACATATATTATATCGTTGGCGGAAAACTCATATGTTCTAAGTACCAAAATTAAAATTTTACGGGACAGACTGTTAAACTTCAAACTATATTTTAGTAAATTTATATAAATATATTTCGAATGTAACTTTAGAATAATTTCGAATCAAAAATTAAATTCATTCAATTGCTTAAATGGTTTTTTTCAATAAATTATTATTACATTGCGTTCAATTACAATATCGAATTTTTGAATACTAGAGTGATCAGGAAAATAATCCCTTTAATTTCTTTAATTTGTGGATTATTTTGCAGGAACTTCAATAATGTCAAAGATGTGATTCGATTCATATTTTGCGGTGTATAAGCATATAACCATTAATATAATTTTTGTGAACCTAGGATTGTCAGAAATAAACGAATTCAAGAATTTAAATAATAGCACTGACAATGTAATTAACACTGTTAATATGTATTTAGGTGAAATATAAGAAAACTGATTTTTTATAATTAATTTTTTAAATTATTTACATAGGGGTTTCAGGCCAGAAACTATTAATAAAATACATATCAAATGCAAAATAATAAAAATTGGAGATAGATCACTTGAGTCTTTCACCGACAATATATCTATATATCTTTAAAACATATAGACAGTAATTAAACAATTTTTAAAATAGTTTTATCAAAATGGTGAAGTGAAAGATAAATTAGATTTTTTTTTTGTAAATGAAAATGTTTACAACAACAACAAAAACAGGAAATTTAAATTTGATTTTAAAAAATAAATTATAAAATCATAATAAAATTAATTAAATAAATAAAATAAAAA
Source organism: Rhamphomyia laevipes (assembly GCA_963920725.1). NCBI lineage: Eukaryota > Metazoa > Arthropoda > Insecta > Diptera > Empididae > Rhamphomyia > Rhamphomyia laevipes. Next base: position 16,009,705 of record OY987259.1, read on the forward strand.
CTGACTTTGTTCAAACAGTTAATCAAATAAGAACATTTAACAATTACCTACGTAAATATATTTTTCCAAATTATGGAACAACGGACAACATCTAATTTAGACCTTAGACTTGTCGATAAATTGCCTCAATGACTTTCTCTTATATTCAAATGCTATAAATATAATTACTATACAAATTACTATTGTTACTCATATGCTAAGTGAATTCAAAAATTGAACCAGGAATGTAACCCGTGATTTAATTTATTATAGCAATATCTTATATGGAACCCTACAGCTACAGTAATCTCTAACTGCTGTTTTATCATCAGCATGTTAAAAGAAGAATAGCTGGTTTTGGTAACATGTTTCACGGAGGTGTGTGTGCGTCCGTTTCGTTAAGTATCATAGTGACTTATAGTTGATAATCTCCGGCTCGTCTTCATTTCGATCTTCTTTCAGAAATAAATACGGAGAAAATAATATTTGCGCCAGCACAGTTGACTTTAATGGCGAATTTCACATTGGAAGCTAAACTCTTTGCTATAGAGCTTAACCTTTGGTTTAACTTATTTTCTGAAATAATTATAAGTGCAAGCTTGAGGTTTAAATTAAGGAGCAAATGGATACAGCTTAAACTTCACTTTTGACATTTGTTATTATTAGTTTAGTAAGGATTAACCTTCCACTGTGAAATCTGACCTTACAGAAATTAAATTTTTACTATTAATTCAGATTTGTGTATTTAAATTTTTTGTCCATTTATTTAATAAAATATAATAATTCTATTATTTCTTTTAGGTCCAAATGATATTCTGATTTATAATACATCAGATGGCGGTGTATATCAACATTCTGTTACATTAACAGCACGAATGTGGCCACCAATTGAAGCTACCCCAGAAAATTCAACCATTTGGGGATTGCCAACAATTTTTTGGGGAATAATAATTGGATTTTTAATAATTATAATATTTTGTTCAGCAACAATATTTCTTTGTTGTTGGTTATTATCACGTAAAAGTAAATTTCTTAGTCCAACAAGATTTTGTGCAACAAGTCCAAGTAAATAATTCAATTAAATTGCATTATTGCATAGAATATAACAAATTTTTCTATTTTTTTTTTCAGCGATAGGACGCGATACAATAAGTAAGTAAAATTATAAAAGGAAAATTTATATCAACAATAAAATTGAGAATTTGGAAATACAAAACATTACAATCAAAAATATAATGAAAATTTTAATTTTCCAGCTAATAATTGTTATCCAATTTGATTTTAAAAACTTTGATAGAAATACCATAGCCTTGACAAATTCTGATTTTTAAAATCTCTTTCCATTTTAATAACAAAAATCGTAATTATAAATTACCGAGCAAAACGTACGACCAACGTACTTAAAGTAAGGATTTCCAAAGCGGGACTAAAACTTTTTAAATTCGAAATTTTGAAAATCAGAATTTATATTATAAACAAGGACAAGAAATTTTAATATTTTTTTTTTTGTATTTTTTAAGTGGCACATCGTGCATCTGTAGTAGCCAAACCATGGGGAGAAACTGGTCATATGGTTATACCAATGTCAATGGGACAATATAGTTCACCGCCACAATATAGTGCACCACCACCACCGCCACAGATTCGTCTTCATTCAAATAATAATCAACAACAATATTCACATCAGCAACAGCAGCAACAACAACAACAACAATTTCATCAATCACAACAACATGCATTACAGTATTCTCATAATAGATATAGTGGTTGTGGTGGTGATAGAGGAGGATCAACAATTAGTCCTGGTGAATCAAAATATAATATACCAGAAACTCATAAATCTATGTGGGCTATTAATCCATTATATTCATCCAATACAGGTAAAAAATAAAATAAAATTTGTATATAGTTTTGATCTTTTATAGTTTTGATTTGAACCTTTACAAGGACGATTCATTTTTCTCCATTATACATTAGAGAACCTAATACATTATTAACTAAATCCATATAAATATATATTTTATTTCAGTTTTATATGAATCGGATGCAGCTTATAAGTCTCGTTCATTACCATCTTGGGGTAAATCAAAACAAAGACCAGTTTCTACTACGGAAGATTTAGATGAACTATACGCAAAGGTTAAATTTTAATATTCATTTTTCAAAATATTTTTTTTTTTTTATAAATTTATGTTTTTTCATTAAAGGTAAATTTTAGTAAGAAACGACGTAATCGTATGCGAAATGGTGAAGCTGCTATAATTGCATTGTGCCGGTCAAGATCACAAAATTTACAAGGACTTGCATTAGAACGTGATGGAGTTGTCATTTATGATGAAAGAACTGCCCTTTAAATTAATGAAATTAGCTTTAATATATTAATAATAAAATGTCTTTTTAAATATTAAAGAATTTAATCTCGAAAACTAGAACAAAATTTATTAAAATAACGACGTTCATAATCTATTTTTTTTTTTTTAATAAAATAAGAAGTTATAATCGAAAAATTTATTAGAAACGGATCAAAAATAAATATACATATATATAGAAATATTAGAAATTAATTAGAGACCATTTTTAAAAGTATTATATATTCAATTATAACTTAAATATAAATAAATTATCATTATAAAAATAATATAAACTGATCACTGATCATAAATTAATTATGTGATCATAATATCATATCAATTATTTAATAAAAACAAAAGTCATTAAATTAATGTAATTTGAGAATTTATAAGAAGAAAAAAAATATTTAATAAATAAGGCTGTAAAATTTATGATTTTTTTTTTTTCATAAAAAAAAAAATATGAAACAAAATAAAAATTTTAGTCGTTGTTCAAATATTTTTAAGGGCTCCACTGATTTTTTTTTTTATATTTTTTCTCTAGCAAGTACATTTCAAAATCGTAAAAAAACGAAACGCTACGTACCGTTTCATCATTGCAATATGATATTTATATCTTAGTCCAAAGTAATTTGACCTGTCGTGTTGCTATTATTCATTGTAGTGTTGACAAAACTAGTTAACTAACTCATTTATGTTGGATTCAGAATGCTGCAACAACGTAATTATAAATGTTCAAATACTTTGCGAAAATGTGGCAACTTTTGCGTTGTTGTATTCAACAAAAGCTTTTCACGAAGAGATAGAATAAGTGTCGAGTTTTGTAATTAACCCATTTGTTGAGAACATGGAAATATTTCAAGAATAAAATATTATATATGAAGATGTGTTGTGTTGATATTCGGTTTCATTGACATTTGCAACATAGTTTTTGTTTCGTAGTCATTAGTTGATATGCATTAGATCGCTCTCAAAATTTCAAAATTATATTTGTTACTAATAACAACATGTAATCGTAATGTAACGGAAAGAACGACTAAAGATTGAAATATTACTTAAAATATTGAAATATATATTAAAAATGATGAGAAGAGAGAACCCAACTTATAAATTAAGGCGAATAATTTTTAATTTTAGAAAATTTCATGTTATTTAATATTTATACAAAAAATTAAATCTACACTACACTGTCAAAGTATATAGCCCTTATGTCATTTAGGTATTCCTTATGAAATGTGAATCTGTATATACATCTCCTTTTTTCAAACTATAAGCTAAAGTACAGTCGACCTTTTTTGGATGTTTAAATTTACTGTGGCATGGGTACCTAAAACATAATATTTTCTAATTATATTCTTATTATATTGAAAAATAAATACAAAAATATTGTATGCCTCTGATAAATATTTACCATTTAGTGCAAGTACAGAGTGACGTATGAGGGAAGCTGACGCTGTGCTCCTACCAATCTTTATATAATCTACCAGGATAGCACTTGTGATTGCAGAACTCTATATGTAGCCTTAGAAAATGACTGCCGTCTTTAAATTTGCTTTTCCGTCATGTTATTTTAATATGCTACCGAAATAATGAAAATAAATAATGTATAATTGAACTTGAAATATCGTAGAAATGATAAAATTCCAATTATATACAAAGCAAGTAGACAAAAGATTATGATGAGCACTGCTGCACTAGACGAATTTTTGCATATTCTAGAACACTATAAATCGTAAAATAAAAAATAAACGTCGTAAAATATAAATTAGTACATAAAGAAAATTATATTATATAAAATATATATCATTTAAATATCCTTGTATAACGTGAACACAATATATTGCGATCAGTTAAGCGAGTATAGATTTGTTAACTAATGTTGAAAATTGATATTTTACAAAGAAAATCATATAAGATTCCGATACGTAGCAAACTTAACAACTTTTTTTATGCCATATATTTTTTATTCATTCAGAAACATAAACGCTGTAGTAGAGTAGAAGTTTCCGTTACGTTACGTTTTTTTATTTTCAAGCGGAATGTATTTTGATATTTTGTTATATGACGTTAGGGAAGAAAATCTACTACAATTGTAGTAAACAGTTAACTCAGCGTGTATGGAGGAATTATAGTTCTGTATATTCAGCTGGTTATGTTGTATATAAAATTATCTTTTGTATTATACACACAATAAATTAACATATATTTTCTTGTTCGTGTTGTCTCTAGATTGAATAGTGTACTCAAAAATATTTTGGTTAATAATGGATCGTAACTCAGGGTATTCAAATAATCGCACTAATAGTAATTTTACTCCACTACGAAGACCGCATAATCCTCAAGATATGACTCCACCATCTTCGCAACCAATGAGATCGTCTAGAGTTTTATCACCAAATGCTCCTGAATTTGTGCCAGGAAGACCGAATCAAAATAGGACTTCATCTGATCAAGCAATTGTTTCAAATACAATGAAAACTGGTACAATACAAGATCGATTAAATGTACGCCATTATCCTCCAGCTTCGCAGTCTCAGGACAACATGCAATCAAATCCATTTAATAATCATCATAATAATTTTAGTCGTGTTATGCCAACACAAAATCGACAAAATTGTACAGATAATGAAACAAGTGGTAATATGAGTTTAGGTAATTTGATGACAAATTTACCGCAATCAAATAATGTGCCACAAGAAAATGTATCCGATACGGCAAATGAAGAAGCATTTGCAATTAATTATATTCAAACAATTGTTAAATGTTTGAATGATAATCCAGGATCTTTTGATTCTATAGCTGCTAGAGCATTATCAATGTTTGAAGGATTTGGTGAAAATTATTATGTTCTAAGTAATGCTATGGAAATAATATTTAATAAATCTATAGATGAACAGAATTTCAGATATATGGGAGCAAAGTTATATAACTTGTTAGATTTAATTGATCTACGGAAAGACAGTATGTTTAGAAATTTGTTAAATTTGAAATTAACATTTCATCAGAATGAAATTCTCAAATATATGCAAAATGAACATTTCAAAGTCAGAGGAACAACATTGTTTCTGGCTGAACTTTATATGCAATTAAGAAATGATGGTAATTCAATTAAGGATATTGCTCAAAATATTGTATTCTCGATTCAGCAACTTCTACATAAAATTACACCAGAAAATATAAAATGTATATGCCTAACATTGAAATTAGCTGGATATGATCTAGAAAAAGATTGTCCATCTGATATTAATCAAGTTATGATGAGTTTACGCAATATAAATTCATTAGATGTGAGCACAAGCCGTATATTAGAAACTGTTTTGAATTTACAAAAATGTAGATGGGGTAGGAATATTGATTCTATGGAAAACACTCAAAATTTCGATACAATTCGTAATACCGATGAACCAGTTTTTTATGGGCCTGATGGTCAAATTTTAACAGAAGAAGAAAATTCATTTCTCGAATCGAACTTATTTTATGACGAAAATAATGATGATGATGCTTATTCTGATATTGAATTAGATCCTGAAATGGATGCTGAGACCGAATTGGCATATAAAGATTTTCTTAAAAACAATGTTAACAAAAAGTGATTCAATTTTATTTAAAAAAAAATTTAAAAATTCTTAAAAAATTAAATAAATACACAAATATTTTAACTGCGATTTCTGTAAGATTGGCTCAGTAGTTACATAAAAAATAAAATAAAAAACAAATAATTTTTTTTTCGTTTAAATTTATCGTAATTTCTTTTCTTTAAGTATCAGTTGATTAGTACGCAACGCAATTTATTTATTGTTGGGAATGCTTGGTATTAGAGGTGCAATATTTAAAAATAAGATATAAATGAAGCTCCGATAGATTTTTCTTACTAGATGGAAGAGAAACTTGAGGCATTTTTGAAAATTACAAATTACATCAATTTGAAGAATTTCTCTGGTCAACGTGATCAAAAATATTCCAATATCCTAAAAAGAAAGTCAATAATAAATACTAAAATCGAGCATATAATTATAAAAATATTAAATAAACTTACTTTTATTTATTAAATATATTTCATTTGAATTATAATATGTTAATTTTCGGCCCAAATAATGTAATTTTTCTTTAAATTATTCTTAATAACTATAAAAACAAATAATTATTTCCCGCCATGCTTTGTATCAATTTATGCAACGTTGTCAAAATAAACAACTCAACCCAAATGTTGTTTCTACAGAAGAGAAGAGAGGGTACAAAATATTTCCATTTAGCAAGCTAATTTTTTATGAATGACATAAATAATTTCTCATAGTCATAACTGAAAATAAAAATGAAGTACATTTTCATATAGTATATTTATAATAATTGACAATATCTTGATCAATAAAACAATTAAGCTTTCACTATATTAATGTTTTCACATTTTTAACCATAACCAAACTTGTGTTGTGACGTCACTTTTAAAATTACCTTCATAAAACAAAAGTAATAACCCACTGAGTTTTTTGAAGTGGATGACGGATCCCTTATTCGTAAGAAATGCAATTTTTCCATATAAACTTATGTTGCGATAGCTGGTGGTAACACTGTGAATTAAAAATTGAGATTTTGGTATGAAATCTGACGGTATATTATAGATATTAAAATTATTTTTTGTAATTGTACGTGTCATTTCATTTTGGCCATTTTTAAATTTCATTTTGTGCTTGGCTTGTGTATAATATAATTAAGTAATAAACAATTAAGTGTTGTTTTATTATTTCGTTCTGATCAATTTTTATAATTAATAAAGGTGAGGTTTTGTTTCTAGATTTTTTCCTTAAATTTACTACAATTATTGTACAACATAAATTGTAAAAAAAAAATTGTATTAATTTAATCTTTTTATTTATAGAAAAAATGGCAGAAATTTTTTAAAAGAAAAAACTCAAAATATTATGAGGGAAATAAATTCAACAGGAAATCAGATAGAAAATTTAAATGTAAATTTATTTTATATAATATGTATTTAACAAAACTAAATAAACATTTAAAAAGAAATTTTTTGAGAATATGTTTTTTTTTTATTTATTAAACCGAAATAAAAATGGTGGAGCAATGGTGGAAAATAAAATAATTTAAAAAGTGCCATCTGTTAGCAATGTTTAAGTTTCATAAAAATTCCGCTGTAACCTGACATGTCCCTTATGTGTATACCTTATGCTAAGCGGACATGACTAATGTATTTGTTATGGACGGATAAGGTGTATGTCATGCCTTACGAATAAGGGATACATAAGGCTTATGTCAGGCTTATGCGCTTCAGTGGGAATGCTTTCCAGAATAAATAAGAACTGTCTTCTGTCTACTACAAACCACCTCGTTTCAAAATCATTTTATCATTTTATCTGTAGTATTGTTGATAGCAACAAAACTAAAAAAAATCGTCAACTTCAACTACTGTCATCCAAAAACATAACTTCTCCCAAAAAAGATTCTCAATCTCACTCAACCCCAAAAATGATTAATTCCACTCCCAGAGGTACTCAACATTCTACTTCGTTCGACGCAATGCCGATGCCGAAAAACAATCCTACAATGATTCGGCAATGTGAAGGAATACTGGTTATTGCAGGACAATACTGGTTATTGCAATGCAAATTCAGCGGAAAGTATTGCAGAACTTGCACAATTTTTAACTTTTCAAGTATTTTCATAATAAAAACAAAATGGAATTATGTTGTTTTCCTTTTTCTGCATCACAGCAATCACTTTTACACTTTTTCTGCATCATAAACCACTTTTACAATGCATAAACTGAAAATTTATCAGCTGCACTGTAAAAAAAATGGAATTAGTTTTAAAGTTTTAATAGGATATTTTACACTGAAGTTTCGATTACAGGTGATTTCACAGTCACGAATTAAAATGTACAAATGTATATATTAAAAGAATCCTTCGATTAGGTTTAGCAATTTACGAAAATCAAAACAATAATATCGAAATATTTCTTTTTTTATTTTCAAATTTTTATTGATAAATTCTACATTCATTTTCATCATTCTTCCGAGTATGAATATATTTTTTTTATTATAATTATTATTTCTTTTTTATATATATATTTATATAATAATATAATATTGGCAATTAAAGAACTTAAAACACATTTTTATTATTTTTATATTGTTACTATATAAATTTTACCATAATAATAACTTTTATTTGTTTTTGTTCGAGTCAAAATTATGATTAATATTTATTTTAATTAGAAAAAAGTATACAAAATAAAAATGTTATAAAAGAAAATAAATTCAACACAATAATGAAAAATAGAATAAAGATTAATTATAAAATCTATATATTTTTTCTGCTGTCCTTCAAGAATTGAAATTTTATTTTATTTTTTTTATTTAATTATTAAAAAATTGTAAAATTTTTGTAAATTTTTCAAAATGTTTGTAGTTTATGCAAATGGCAGCTAGTAAAAAATCGCTGTTTAATTATATTTTTTATCGAAAAATATTTTTGTTTTTAATCAACTCTCGAGGAAGACAATTTATTATTATTATTTGTTTAATTTTTGTTGTATATAATAATTAAATAGAAAATATATTTATAACTGGTGGTAGTGAAAAGTGCGTTTAAATAAAAGTAATTGTTTTTTTTTTAGTTTTAAATGCTTACAAAATATTTTATATAAAATACACAAACTAAAAAAAAAAAAAATTGTAAAATAGAAAAAAAATAGTATACATAAAAGCAAAATATTTACATAATTTGTAATTAAAAAATTAAAAACAATTTTTTTTTAATTAAGCAAAACAAAAAAAAATGAACAAAAACAGAACAAAATAAAAAAAAATTTTTTATTGATTTTATCTTAATTATTTTTAATTATTAATTATTATTTTTTTGTTAGAAAATAGAATTTTATTTTTTTTGTTTGTAAAACGTATATTTCAGACCCAGTATTCTTTGTTTGTTTATTTAATTAATTGCTTTCTGTTAGTATTTTTTACCATTTTTAAAATAATATTAATTTCATTGATTCTGTGCTAAGAAAATATTTATAAATTTAAATTTTCTAGATTTTCATATATCATATTTTACTGAACATTTTCTTGTATAACTATTCATTTAAATTTAAATGATTTATGATCTGGGGTGACAGTCTTAAAAACGTGACGACTGTTTCGATGCAGTAGGTAGCCTCAAAAGCGATTTCGAACTCAACCAAAATATGTGTTTTTTTAATGTTTTGTCAAAGAAATATTTGACAATATGTAATAAGAAATTCATAATAATTAAATTCAATATTTAATGTGATATTTGCAATAATTTAGTTTTTTAAACTTTTCATAAATAATTTAATTTCCATACAATAAATTATATTTAAATAATTTTTTGAAAGTTTTTTAACGTAATCACTTCTTTTAAATTTGGTTGTGTCAAAATTATTAAATTTTTTGTTATTTTATACTTAAAATATTGTAATAAAATGTAAGATTAATGTGTTAAAAACGTCAAATTCAAAAATTGTAATATATTGTATAAAACTTTATAGTTATTACAGGCTACCACATTCGTAACGCATCATTTGAAATCGGCAGAAAATAAAAATAAAATCACGTTTTAAGGTTAACACCCCTGTATTTCAACATAAGTAGCTAAACCATAATCAATATAAATAATATTATTTTTCTTATTATTTTCTCCTTAAAACCACTACACTATATATTATTTTATTTCAATGCACAGTTCACTAATTTAATGTTTATTTAATCACTTTTTTTCTAGCTTTCTTTCCAAAGTATTTGGTGTTTCTTTTTAATTTATATAAATTTTTTTTATCTTAGTTTGTATAAAAAAAGAACTATTGCTTGTATTTTTCAAATATTGCATTGCATTAATAATCTTTGTTGTAATAAATTAATAAAGATTACTAAAATTAGTATAATTTTTGAAAAAGAACCGTGCAAACTAATACATTATGTTTAAAAAATGTTATTTGATGTAATTTTATTTTATTTTTAATGAAATTTTAATTTTTATGTGTTTAAATGTTGAATTATTTTTATGTGTTTATGTTGAATTATAAAAAGATCAGTTCAATTTGTATTTTAATGTTGTATTTATAAAAAGCTAAACTCTTCGCGATTTTGTATTTTTTTACTTATATAATTTTTTATATCTTAAGTATATATATTCAAAAAATTAATCAATTAACAAAATAAATGACTAAAATATGTTTTTTTTTATTTCTGCTAAATTTAATTATTTAAATTTTATGTAATAAAAAATTGTTTTTTTTTTTTTTATTTCATATAAAAAATTGTTTTTGTGTAAAATGTATTACTATTTTTTTTATATATATAATGTAGTTTTTTATTTTATTGAATAATTAAATTTTTAGAACATTTTATTTTTGTATTTGTAGTTTTTGTCCTTATTTTTTCGATTTTATAAAAAGTAAAGAAAAATAAAATAAAATTTGATTAATTTATAAAAGTATATTTTTAATTTGAAGAATAACTTAATATAAATGACTTTTTTTTTAAAACATTTATTATATTACCAAACAAAATATTGATTAAATGACAAAGTAACTGATTTAATCAAAAATTTTGGTATAAAAATCTAATATATTTATTTATTTATTCAAAATTTTAGATTTCCAAACGATAATATTACAAAAAAAAAAAAAAAATAATTTTAAATTAAATATTTTACCTGCACAAAAATTGAATTTTAAAATCAATTTTAAATATACAAAATTAATGAATCAAACAATGTTAAATGACAAAAAAAAATGGTTACAAAATACATTAAATATTAAATTTTATTGTATATTTCATTGCTGTATTTTAATTATTTAATATTATAGGCATAATTATTTGTCTCACATTACTAAATATTATTTCTAAATAGAATCAAGAGCTCCAGAAGAATATAAAATAACAAAAAACCAAATAACATACAAATAATTATGCTATTTATCTTCATTGAAAATTATGAGCAGATGGTATTCTCACAATGATCAATCGTTCAACGATATACAAGAAGTATGAATTCTGCGATAACGATTGATTGTTTTCGACCTGTCTAGATCCTATAAAATGTGCGTTGGTGTTAATTTTTTAACTTAACTGAATAAGTTTAAAACTTGCAATACACTAAAATTATAACTTGATATTGTTAAATAATATTCAGCACATTTTTTTCATAATCAATATTTAATATTTGATATAATTATTGTATTATATTTTTTTGTATATTCAGGTCAATTTTTAGCTATTTTCTTGTTGATCCTTAAATACTTTATTCAAAATATTTAATTTTTCAAGTTTTTTAGCACACAATTTCTTCTTATTTCATTATAAATTTTCTTCTAAAGCTCTAGACGACTCTTATTAATATTAATTGTAAAATTATGAAAAATATAAAATATTATGAAAAACATTTAGTTACAAAAACAGTCAATATTTTTTTTTTATTATTATACTTAATACATTTTTAATATTTATTAAATGAAAAGAACATAAACAAAATTTTGGATAAATTAAATAAAATACAAAAAAATTATTTTTATTCGAATATTTTTCTTTAACTTTCTTCTTTTACTTTCAGATTTTTTTTTTTTTTTGTTGTTAATTTTAATATTTTTAATTATAAATGAAAACAAAAAAACTATGTAAAATGTAAATAGAAAAATTAAATGTTTTAAATTGTATGCGTGTGTGTGTGTTTTTGTTGTTGTTGTTGTTGTATGTGGTTGTGTGTAAATTACATAATAAAAAATAAAACAAATTTTATATTATTATTAAATTTTTTTTTTTTATATATATATATATAAAAAAATATAAGAGAATTATTAAATACAAAAAAAAAAATGTTTTTTTTTTTTTTTTCTTCATGTTGTTTGCTTTTTTCTTATATAATATTATATTTTTATTATGAATGGTATGGTGTTACATATGTAGCTGGGAATAAACCTCTTCTATTGCCAATTTCACCATTCCACCAATGTTCATCAGAACGATCTGTAACTGTTATAACATCACCTCGTCGAAAATCTAATTCACCAGATTCTTGCGGTACAAAATCGTATAATGCTTGCACCAATATCTAAAAAAAAAAAAAACATAGTAATTTCTTAAATCTTATTATATTTAGGGGTATTTTAACCCCTCCGTCTACAATAAGCGCAACGCAAACGTTCTTAATATTATTAAATTTTTCATTCATAACGTAGTCAACGTTTTTGAAAATTTACAACTTTTTTTATAAAATAATTCGACAATTATTTACATAATGTTATAATACGTTTTGTAAAATGTGTGAAGCAACGCTTTAATTTAGCTTAATACTTTATTAAATATAATATGAAGTAACATTTTAAATGATTTACATATAAACATTTTATAAACCAGTTGTATATAAAAAAATATACGTTGAATACGTTAAATTTTTTTTGTTACATTTGCGTTTAATTACGCTTTATAGTTGCGATCATTGTAACAGGGGTTTTTTACCTTTACCTCTTCGGGCACCATATCTTTTAATTTAACATCCTGTGAACGTGATACACTAGCCGTTCGATGATAATCAACTAATTCATTAAGTGAATTAAATTTAACAACCCAAAGGAAGAATTTACCTTGTGCATCACGTAAAACTTTAAAATGTTGTACACCATCGGGACACCTACAGTTAGAAAAAAATAAATAAATAATAACTAATTATTAAAAATAAAGATTTTTAAATATAAAATTAATTTAATTTAAGAAGCATTTAACTTTTTGACCATTGAAGATGTTCGAAATCAAGATTCAAGGAAAATATTTTCCTAGTTCACTGACTAATAAATAAATATTTTACAATTATCATCTATTTAAAAATATTAGTAAATATTTTACAATTAAATATTTTAATAAGAGTAAAACAGACAACGTCCTAAAAATCCCCCGCATGAACATAGACAGAGCGGTAGCTGTGTACACGGGTCACTGTCCTATTAGGGAACACGCAGCCAGACTTGGCATCCCGTTCAACCACTTATGTCGCAGCTGCAAAGAACCGAGCGAAAAAGAAACGGCAACTCACTTCATTTGCAAGTGTCTGGCTAGGGCCAGTTTCTGTTCGCTTGGCAGCCTTTTCTTCAACAACCTCAGCGATCTTGCTGCGAAGTGGCCCACAAAAACCGTAAAATTTCCAAGAAGTGGATCTAGAACCATCCCACCATTACTAAACAACAATACCTGTGGTCATGGGAATGTGTGGTTTCAAAACGGTGCTAACGCGGTAAATTGGACTCCATGTTAGTTGACGTGTAGTTCCCACTTTAACCAACCAACCAGCATCATTATGAGAAAGATAATGTCGAAAAAGCTTTTTTTTTTGGAAAATTCAAGATTTATATCAAAATTCCATGATCCTTATACATAAAACTTCGGCAAATTACGCCGCTATAGCAAAAGACTAAATTTACAAAAAGAAATTTGGCTGCCAGTAAATATTTTACTAGGTGTAAAAATGGGAAATTTTGTATAATAAACAAGGACATCAAAATCTATTTTTTTATACGTGATTTAATTATGCCTCTTTTCAATTGTGTGCCCTTTTACACGCGTCTGTAAATAAAACGAAAATTCATTCTTAGAATGAAGAAATAAAATAAATCTTATCAAAATATGCCACAATAAATTGAAATTCCTATAATTTTAATAAATTTGTGGCATCTATCCAATTTAAACTTTTCATAAAACAATGTACAAAAATATCACATAAAATCTTATAAATTCAAAAAATAAATATTTTATTACAAAGTAATAGACAATTTTATTCTGGTATTATGTGAAATTTCCCAATTATGATATAATAATTATTTCAAAATATAAAAGAAATTATATTTGTGTAAATCGACAATATTAATTTAAATTTTATATTCAAGATTAAAATCTATTTCTGTAATGTATAGGCAAAAGCATAATATAAATTAATTTTCTTTTTATAATCTAGGTCAGAATCAGAATCAAATTCTATAGAAATATGAAAATTTGAAGAAAATTGTATGTATTGTTAAGAAAGAAAATACAATGTAGAAAATTTTACAATAATATATTTATATTTTATTCTATTTCCTTGATAACATAAGAACGAAAAATGTAGACAAGTGGTCGATCGTATAACCTATTTACAGACAAATAGAATTTTATTGTAATGAATAGATAGATCAAAGTTATTTGAAATGAATTACAATTTATAACTTTTTTTAAATGTTTTTCTGAAGGAGGTAAATCTTTTTTAATCCAATTCAGTAATTTTGTCTATTAATTCTGCCGAAGAAAAAAAGTATGCTGCATATCAGCAAAATGTCGGAAATAAGTACAAAATTGTCCGGATTAGAGATTGAGGAAGCTCAACCAACTTCAAAAAATGGTCTGTGTAGGTATATTACGAGAGGTATGTACATTGTACAGTACTCCTATAGCAACACTAGACGGGGAAGGATGCGAAATTTCCCTCCCACACCTTGAATAACGATCACTAATCTGATATACAGATGTATCCAAAACAAAAGACCGAGTGGGTGCTGGAATCATATGGAAAACGTCAAAAATTTAATATTAAAGCCAGCGTAGATGAATACTCTACCGACTTTCAAGTCGCAATCCACGCTATTGAACTAATTATCCGATAGATGGATAGAATATCTGCAGCCAAAGCATATATTCTTTCGGATATCAACGCGACACTTCTGGCTTTAAACTCATACTCAATTCGATCCAAAATTTTCTGGGACTGCCTTCAAACTCTAATAACTCTGGCAAGCTGTGGACATATGGGTATTGAAGATAATGAGGAAGTGGATTCTCTTAGCAAGAAAATGATCATAACAAACATTTATCAACTCATTACCATTCTGTGGTATACCGGGAACCACTGCATAATTGGAAATATAAACATGGATGAACTCACAAATGTAAAAACAATAGAATTCTGTACAATGTAACAAGCTTTTCAAATTATTCATTACATTTTCATATACTAATATCAATTTGTAAATTTTCTCATCATTATCATAAACATTATTAAGTAATTGAAAGTTGGTCGTTTACTTTTTATTTACTGCCTATGATTATTATTTATTTATGTTAATGCCTACGATTATTATTTATTAATAAAAATATAATAAAATATAATATACTTACTTAACAGATAATGAAAAATCGCCTGGGCTTGATTCACTAATTCGAATTAAAAATGCCCCTTCATGTTTATTTGATAAAAGTTTTTCAGCATCAGCTCGTGTAATTCTACCATAGTACCAACTAAAATAAATAGTATAATAATAAAATTAATCATTTAAAAATAAGAAAACTGTATAAAAAATACTTACTCATGATTTTTCATTTCTATATAATTACTAGGAATTAAACCTTCTTTACCATCTAACTCAGCACGATACCAATTCATATCATCTTCCATATTTAATATCTATAAAGTAAAAATTCGAATTTTAGAAATTTAGAAATTAATTAATATGTACATATTACAAATATAAGGGTAGATTTAAAAAATAGAAAATTTTATGGTACATTTTACTGGATGTAAGTAAATACAGAGATAGTGGCATTTATTATGTTTATGAGGATTACGTACGAATAGGACAACAAATTTTGCAAGTAAGTATATTTCAGTATATTTATTTGAATGGTTCCAATAGCAAGGTTTTGTATCAGACTTGCCACGAACTGAAAAACCAACAGTAGTGCAGAATCAGGTGAATGTTGATTGTGTATTGGACAGAAAAATCAACACGAAGTTCTGTACAACTTGACATGTCTAGAACATCATTCCGGCTGATTTTATTTCGGCATTTAGCAATGTATCTGTAAAAAGTCCAATTTTCAGAAGAACTACACCAGTTCTTCTTTGCAGTTGTATGCAGGCATACAGCAAGCCCCCATTACTTCACCAGCGACAATTGCACCAGCTAAAGAACACAGTATGGTGTGGAATGAAATCAGAAAGGATTATCGAGGACTATTTTTTTGAAAATGAAGTTGACATGGCAGTACAGTGATTAATACAATTTTGTATTCTCTGTGATAGACAACGTTTGCGATGGGGCCACAGCACACGAAGAGAAACAACCTCGCTCGTAAGACAAATTTTTGGAGAACGAATTATGTCAAGAAATTCAGAATTTAATTGGATCGTTTACTCGATATGACCCCACCATCTGATTATTTCAAGGAGCGAATGAGTCAAGGAGCGAATGTATGCAAATGCAAACAAAAACAAAGAAGTTATTCAATTTATACACATATGCGTGACTTTTAGCCTACTCTGTATATCAAAACGTCATAATACGATGAAAGAAAATTCTAGTATCCTAGAATTAGACTATCTCCATTCACATTCCAACATAAAGAATACATAAAGTCAACAGACGACTGAGACGTAGTATTCTAGTACCAGCTTTACTTTTTTAGATTTTTTGAATACTTATTCAATCTAAGAAATTTCATAGAAATACATATTTTAAATTAACATAGATAACATTAATTATTTATGAAGTAAAATTATATTTTTTTTTTAAATTATTTGTTGTTTCCCATATAATATAATTTATTACTTCTAAGGTGTGTGCATATATTATGAAAATAATTTAACTATAGCTAATTAATATTTATAAAATTTATTTTAGTAATTATTTCCATATTTTGTTGAATTTATTATATATAAGTTCTATAAATAAAAGCTGGCCCTAATATGAAATAAAAATTCGTAAAATTTATTAAAATTTTTCAAGTTAAAAAAATTAATATTAATGGTGTGAAGTAATGTAATTTGACTCTAATTCAATTACTGATAGAAAACTATTAGTTTTAATAGTGGATAAAATGAAGGTATATATAAAAAAACTATATTTGGTTAAAGTCGATCGATGGTGAACTTTTCTCTAATGTCTAAATAGCCAATTTATAAGCAGAATACAATCGTTCTGGATTTGAAGGGGTTACCTACATCCAGTTATCAAAATCTAGATTTCAAAATCCAGTATCTCACAATATCCAGTAATCCAAATCAGTGCATGAACTGATTTTGTATTGCTGAATTTTTACCCTTGGCAAAGTTAGGCGGAAACATTGCATGAAGATTGAAAAATATTGATAGAAAACCAAATCAGGTGAACTTTTATGCTTTAATAAATTCTAGGTAAACACTAAAAAATAAAAAAATATTCAATACGATACAAAAACATAATGAGAAATCGTTTAAAAATGACTCAATTAAGTAATTCGAATATTTAAAAACAGTAGCTATCAATATGACCTATCATAATTATCACAATTATTAACATTTTCATATTCTTAATAATTTCTTAATTTTTCTTTATCTATATATATGAATTTCCTGGGGTACATAGTTTCTATCAGTTCAGTTCAGTTTCGATTCGATTCAATTGCATAGCAATTGCAATCGATTAAATCAAATATTATTATTTTTTTAACTGTCAAATTTCATTCCTCTTCAGATTTATTTCAGTTTGGTTTCGAAAATTTCCAATCATTCCAAACTCTTTTGATTCAATTCGATTAGTTCCGATTTTGACCTATGTGTCCACTCAATCGATCTCCCACACAAAATATATGAAGATGTCAAATTTGAACTTTACTGAACGAATTTAAACCGATCGAAACTATGGAGCCCACACATGAATATTCTCTTTGGCAAAACTAATAAAAATCGTTTCGTTTTTAAGATTATACTATCCACCCCTGGATTTTAAATTATTAGATTATAATATTTACTAGATTTTCTAATACTGGATTATGGGGGTTATATTCCGTTTTGAAGATAAAATACACAACGTGACCAGTGGCTCAAATAATTGCAATTAAATATTTCAAAATATTTTTAAATTGTTAAGTTAATGCGATAGGTTTCTCTCGGATACAATAAGATTAAACCGGATATTTTGTGAATTCCATTTAGTATTATGCTGGCACTTCTTCTATGCTAATAAATTAATTAAAAATCAACAAGTTGCATTTTTACACTTCTATATATATATATTTATTTTGCGCAAAACAAATATTTTTCATGACAATGATATAATTATAAATGTATAATTAATTTCATTGAAATTTCATAAAGTATAACAATATAATAATTATTATTTTCATTAAAATCTTAATGAAAATATTTTTATTGCTGAACAAACAAAAAAAGAAAAGAAATTTTCATTATCATTAATAGAAATTTATTGCACAATTTAAAAAAACGTGTTTAAATTAATTTTCCAGAAGCTCCACCGTAAATAATAAAATAATAATAAATTAATTTTATTTAAAAAAAAAAAATAGCTCAACCAGACATAAAAATTCATTCATTTAAACTTCATATTAAACAAATTGAAAATTTGTTATAAAAATATAAATATAGATTTGATTATAATATCAATTATTTTATTATAGTAAATAATAATCGAGAAATTTATAAATATTTATATATATATTATATAATTCATTGATAGTTTCGAATATTTTATAAATAAATGTACATGAAAAATATTGATAAATTTAATCAAAAATTAAGGTATTTATAAATAATGTAGGGTGTAGAATGATAATACATTAAGTACTGATTCACTGGATCAGCAAAAATGTGTGTGCGATGGAGATCAATGTTCAAACACATACTTTACGTGAGATTTCAAACAAATATTCAATTAGATTTGGTGAACTATAAAACCAGGCTTCTTCGATATCTAATATAATAGTATTTTCATCTGTGTTGCCAAAGTTAATGGCATTGAAAAATAATGTAAGTTTTTATGAAAGTAACATTTTTCTTAAATTTATTCCATACTACATGCGTAAGTGATCTGCATTGATCACTGCAGCGATCCAACGACTTATCGCAAATGATGAATGCACATATTGAAGCGAACTATGGTACTACATGCGCTTAGCCTTTAACTTCAAAAGTGAACAATGCAGAAATTGCAGCGACCTAGAGCACACTGAAACACCTTATATTCTACCACTGCCCGACATTCACTAAACGTTGAGGTTTTATTTTAGGAGAACCTTAATACCCAGTACTGAAACAAGTCTCGAATTTTCAGTACCAGAAAACTCCACAAATTTGCTATAATGATACGAAATTATTCAACTTATTATGAAGCTCCTCAATATCTACAGTCAGTCAGAATTAGTTATTCTGATATTTTTTATTTTTATTTTTGGTGAACTTCAGTTACATATTAATTCCACCCATACAAGGTTCATATATTACATATCATTACGTTTTTCTACTATTATATCGCTTTTAAAAATAGTTATGCAATTGAAAATAAAGATATATAAATGAAAAATTAATATATTCTTAATGGGTGTTGATTTTTAAATGAAAATGTGTCCCAGCATAGAGGCAATTATATCGAATAACTTCAAAGTTAACCTGTGGCTGGATGTGACGTCAATTTTAAAAAATTTAGTATAATATTACTCGTATTATGAATTTGTGAAATGTTTTTCAAACAAATTTTCATAATTAATATAAAAATATTTCAGATTTAAAACATAATTTGATAAATTAATTATATTTGATATGAGAATTGATGTAAATTTTGGCTAAAATTTAATCAAATACCATCAAATGAAGTAGTATTTAGTATCAAATGAAGTGTATAGGAAATATCAATATTATTAAATTTTGTAATATTTAAAATTAACTAGATTAAATTAAAGTTATCTAAACTGACAGCAAATTATGAGCTAAATATTTGCATATAATTACAACTTTTTTGGAATTATTTTTTATAAACGATTGGGTACAAATTAAAAACATATTAACATTAAAATTTCATTTATATAATAATAACTTTAAAAGTGAGAATTTATGCAAAACTATAGAAAAGTCAGCTGTTTTTAAGTAACATATTAAAATTTTAACTTTTTATTAAAATCGTATAACGTTTTATATATATAACATCAAAATTTATATGAGAATTTTTTTAAATTTTTTGATTTGATCATTGCCAATATTTTCCCAGAAATTAACAAAATACAAAATTATTCATCATGGAAATTTTTTTTACAGAATATAATTTCCAATTTTTATAATTTAAATATATTCGAACAGACGGAAAAAAAAAATTGGTAATTCAATTCTAAAACATGTAAAAATGTAAATATAGAAATGAAAATAACATAAAAATAAAAAAAACATTATTGAAGGTTTTATATACAATAACCCTCGCAAGATAAGAGGAAATTGGTTTTATTTTGAAAAAATTTATATAAATTATACAGTCAGAGAAATATTTAGATATTTAACACAATTATAGGTAAGGTATTAAGTGATTCAGTACTGAATAAATTAATTATTATAATCTGGATACATTTTCATTAATATGCCGAAATCAGATTGATGACAATATATCAAGCTCCCTGTACCGTACAAATTATATAATATTTAAAAAAAATGATTTAATAAAAATTTAGAATTTCACTAATTTAGAATATGTTTAGTATATTCGGTACGAAGAAATAAATGAAGAATGAAACTAATGTGCACTAGTTAAGAACGAGTGCGCGAAGATCCGTGATCAAAACACATCACGAGAGATCTCGATGCACCCATTGTGGTGCCTATGTAAGGTTCAATCTGATCAATAATCAAATGTACTCTCCACAAACCGTACAGTATATTAGTTCCCAAGTATTGGTAATTGACACGTGCAGGTGCAGGTCTACTGCAGTCACAAATTAGAGGTTCATATTCATATGGACAGATGATGTCCGATTTCTTCTTAGAAAGTAGCGGCCAACATAGTTTGGTTTGATAGTACTGAGGATATTGTTCCATCCCAGATGTCGTTAACTATTTTGTACGCTACTAAGTAGATAAATTCGTAGATTCAATTGAACAACTAACCTCCATATCAGTATGCTCGAGGGATGTTTCAATGCCTTTCCAAGCAAATAAATGCACCTTAAGAGAATTAAAAAAGATCTATACCACAAAATGTGAAGAGGCTTTTTAATTACTATAGAAATTACGGGTTAAAGGAGGCATTAGTACCAAAACAAAATTATATAAACGTTTTTAACAAATATTTTAAATCTTGTACATTTTATAATAAAATTTATTTTATTTAAAACTCCAATTTGATTCAGTTATACATCAATAAATAATTTTACATAAATACTTGAGCACTTGTTTATAATCTACCTACAAAAAATAAAAATATAATATAAAAAGTAATTTTAATAGAATTTAAAGTAGTGATTCGGAAATTGATTTATTTTGAGATGAAAATTGTACGACAATTTTTTCGAAAGACGACTTTTTTTAAGTTAAAAAAAAGTAGGATATTTTTTTTGGTTTCTGCTGTAACTTCGGAATGGTATGATGGATATAAATATGATCCAAAATTTCATATATGAATCATCCAATCATAATAGAATATGTGCAGCCTCCGGGTGGCGTACGTAAAGTTAGTAGAATATTTTCTTAAAAAAGAAAACAATTTTTGTGAATAAGTTGTGGAACGCAACAAGAAACCGGGTGTTCTGCTAACTTTACGTATACTTAGCAGAACATTTTCTTAGAAAGCCACTAAAGTATGCAATTATTTGGTGCATCTGCTGTTTTGGAAGTAGAATCATGACAGGAATTTTAGCAAGATCAATAATACATTACTGAATAACTAAAAACAATTTGATTAGAGCCATTTATTGGATCATATATAATTAATATCTCTAATCATCAAATAATTTTTCCATTCGGAATTCAGAGTCAAGAACAATATGATCAACATGTAAAAATCACCAGATATCTTACATTGGTAAGATATTTTGCAAATTCATAAATATGGTACTAATTATATTTAAAACAAATTATTGTACTTATATATTTGATAAGTGTAAAGATCACTATATATATAGATGTAATTAAGTTTTTTTTTTTCAATTCATTAGCTCAAGGGGAGTTCAAGATGTAATTAGTTAAATGTAACTAGATTCAATCTACTAAAAATATTTAAATGGACTTAAGTACTGTCAATTTTTTAAAATCAGAAAAAAAGTCATATATTCTCTCCAAATTGAAAATTTATATAATTCCGTGTTTTGCAATGAAAATATTCTATTTAAATTCACCGAAATCTCAGTTAAATCATCTAGATAATTTTAACTTAAGTTCTGGGTGGTCTGACTTTGTTTTACAGGTAAATTCACTAGACATTTCACTATTTCCTCAGAATTTTACAACTAGATTTTCATGCTTTCTGACGAGTAAAACTCACTGGATCCTCCATATTTTCCAACTGGATTCTGAAGTACTTTTTAATCTTTTAGAATTAATATGACTTTAAAATAACTAGAATGATTTAGGTTCTAAAAAGAATTTAAGTTGCACATAGCTAAATAATTAGTAAAATATAAAACTATTAACTAGATCATTTTACTTAACTGTTTTTCTAGTCCAAATCGAACATTTCTCACCAATCTTATATATATATTTCCCTCCAAATAATTTCAACTAAAATTATCTAGTTAAAGATTTTAACTAGATTTTTAACTTGTAACTAGGAGTTCAAATTTTAGTTAAATTTGAGCTAAATCTAGTTGAAAAAGATTTAGAGTGTTTTATTTCAATTCATTAGCTTAATTGTTTAATATTGTTGTTACGCTACAGATATTTTCGACGCACCCTGTATAAGTTGAATTTTAAATCTAATTAAGTAATATTATTTTAATGATTCTTTCTAATCAATATTTTAGAAATAAGTATATGTTTATTGAAAAAAATTCATAACACTGTCATGTTTTAGTTAAACACTTTATGAAGAAAAAAAACATTTACATATAAAAAATTTGAAATTTAAGAAGTTTATAAAAAAAATCTATTTTTAAAATTTCTATTTTTTAACGTTCTATAAATAAATATATATAAACATATATCAGAAAAATATTTATATTTATTTATTTTATCATATATCTAGGTAAATTAATTAAATCTTTTGAATTGTTTGCACACCAATGATTTTTATATGGATTTATCTATACATAAATTAATTAATATAGATATAGAGCTTTAAAAGTTAATTTTGCTTTTATATTTTTACCAGAAAATCCATTAGGAAAATTGATTTTAATGCCAAATGTGTGATTAATTTTGTTATGACAAAAGATAGAGCATAACATTTTTATATATGCATATAACTTTTTTTTTAATAGCTACAACTTGTTTATAAAGGATATATAAATAAATGTTATAGGAAGTTTGTGTATTTATAAAATTGTTTTTATTGCAAATTAATTATATATTTAGAAGAGAAATTAAATTGAAAATAACATAATTTTATTAGTTTAACATAAAATTGTTGTTAAAATATGTGTGGCGCTATTATTGAACTAAATATATTTAAATTGAATTTATTTTTAGCTAAAATTAATTGAGTAAATGATGATATTTTTATTTTTCAACAAAAAATTGGCATAATTTTTAAAATGATGAAAAAAAATGTGTAAAAACATTTTGCATATATCATTTCTTAAGGTTAATTTATACAACACGCAAGCACACGCGGAATTAAAAAAAGTTAAGAAAGATAAGAATGTTAAGAAATGTTCATAGGGTTTACTAACAGACTTAAACCTTCGGAACAAAATTATCCTTCACCTTGAAATAGTCTAGGAGCGCATCTGTTTCGCGGAACTTTGAAATTTTAAATAAAAGTTGAAACATATAAAAATATATGATAGTTAAAGCGATGCCGATTTGTTCTGTAGAAAAGTTCGTTCGATTTCAACTTTTCTGCTTAGGTAAGAGTTATATCCAATATAATTTTTTTTATGGAATTCGTAAGATTCGAACGTATTTTATGAATATTCCATTCCTATTTTACCTTTCAGCTTTTATGTTTCTTAATATTCTTAAATGGGTCTTGCGTGTGTTATAAATTAGGCTTTATACCGAATATTTACACATATTGAATATATATATGATCGGGTGATCGGAAACTTAACTTTTCTTAGTATCCTGAGAATATTACTCAGACAGACTAACAGTTCTTAAATATCTGTATATATTTTAATTTTATTTTGAATTAAGTTATGGTAAACATAGAATCCGAGGGAATACAAATTAGAAACGCTGAATTGTCTTTATTTGTTTTGATTAAAAAGCTTTCGCGAAGTCACAATTATTTTACTGCAAACCCTTTTGTTTGATTTGATTTTTTGATAGAAATTCCTTGCCTTATATTAATGTTAGGCTTCGGCTACTATGTATGCATCAGTTCAGTTTCGAATCGATTCGCAGAGTAGCCAATTAACTTAAATCACATACAACTAAGTATTATTATTTTTTGAAACTTTCAAATTTTATTTCACTTGATCTTTGCTTCAGTTTGGATTCGTAAAAATGTGTCCACTATATGTGTCCACTCAATCAATTGATTGTCCATAAACCATAAAAATATCTACTTTACTGAACGAATCGATATTGAACTGATCGATCCATTGTAACCCAACCTTTTGAAAAAAAATACTGTAGAAAGACGATACATATTTTTTGTAAAAGGTAAATAAATCTATTCTTTGTGACATGCAGTTTAGAACGTAAAGAGAAGAAAAATGGAAAAGAAATTTTTTCATAAAAAAATTAATATAACAAAAAAACCTAGTCTAATACTCCATTAAAATTATCTAATAATTAATATATATTTGTTTGCGAGGATAATATTTTTGCATGGCAATACAATTTGCAAGTTTAATTTTAAAAAATATATTAGATTTCCCTATTCGCAATGGTTCATATTGATATGGTCGAAAATCACAGGCGTAATTTATTGGTCGATTATCATTTGGGTGAAATTAAATTTTTAAATAACTCGAATTGCTGGAGCTCGGAACCTTGTACTGTAAATATATTATATACTTCTAATCAAAATGATTATTTAACAATATTTAAATACAATTTATTTTATTTATATAAATTTCTCAGAAAGTAAATAATGACTAATAAAATTTTGATTGATTGATAAATAATTATTTTTTATATTTGAATTATTGAAATTTCTATACTAAAATTTAAATTGTTATTTAACTTTAGTTATTTTTAGATTTTTAGTAAGAACGAAGTCGTGTTAGTATACAAAAGTTTGGTAAATAAAATTCTTATATTATATATCTACTCATATAAATTATATTATTTACACAAACACGAAAATTTGTTAATTTATTATAAATTATCATTAATCATCATTTCTATTTTCATATTTTATATATTATATTAATTAGATATGTGTAATTATTTATCATTTTAAGAATATTATAACAAAAAAATAATAATAATAATAATTATTAAATTTATTTATTTATTTATAACCTATTTTATTTATATTTCTTATGATTGTCTAACTGTAGTCCAAATAAAGTACTTGTGATTAATTACTGACAGTAGGGACAACAACAGAACATAAATCAACACAAGAGGAGAACAGACGCTCACTGCTTTTGGAAACATAAACAATATATTTTGCAAAGAGATGTGAATCTAAAGTTGAAAATTAAAATGTTAAAATGCTACTTCTGGCTAATTTTGCTTTATGGAGTAGAAACCTGTCCACTGAAACTATAGGACATCAGAAAAATCGAAACATTTTAGATGTACATTACATAGGTATACCGATCAATTCTGAGAATAAACTGGAGCGAGCAATCCAGGGAAAATCATAGATCTTAGAAACAGATGAAGAAGAATTTCCTGGATGAAAAATCTTAAAGTTTAGTGTAATATGTCCTCAAACAATCTGATGAGAGCTGTAAAAGATTGAGTAGAATCAATGACGACCTACGGCTGTACCGGACAAGAACGATTAAATTAGTCAAGTTAAAAAATATCCAGTAATTATTAAATAACTTTAATATTGGAATATGTATTATCTAATCTAAGGTAATAGTAATTCTATATTAAATATACTATCCGACTGACAGACGTACAAAGTAAGACTTTAGGCTTAATGCATTTTGTATGACATTTTTTTAATAATTCGTTTTAAATTTGTGTAAGATTTTATAAACAATTTTATATGTTTGATAAATTTCTAGAACAATTTAATAAATATTTCTGTATAAACATATCAACATTTTGAAGGGGAGGCGTTTGTTGCTTGTTATAATATATGAGAATTTGTGCTTATAACTTTTAACAAGTTGTGTGAAATTGCTACTTTTTTATCTATTTTAAACGATGGTCGTTCTTTTATGATAAAAGTGTATAAGGTTAAAAATCTCAAAAATCACTTAATTATCAAGTATAATGTATAATGTATACTTTTTTTTAAATAACTTCCAAATTTTATGTAAGAATTCTAATTAAGTAGATTAATTTTTATAATGAGAACTATTTTTAATCAACAATTCATTCATAGATAGAATGTAGGTAGATTCATAGAAAAAAGAAGAAAATTTAAATATAATGAAGCATTTAAACTTAGAAGGAAGTGTTCATAATGAAATTAAGTTTGGAATTTTGTGTTAATAATAGAAATGATATTTTTATTAATTTTGGGCGCTTTATTTTCGAATATATATTTGTAATAAAATATTGCTATATCAACGTTAAGTGCAACTTTTCTTTAACTCAAATATTGATCCAAGTAAAATGATAATTTGGGTCTAAAACAACTTAAACTAATCCAATTGATAAATAATCAAAAAAAGAATTAAAAATAAGATTTGCTAAAATATTTAAAGTAATTTCTAATTATAGTGTAACCAACAAATCAATCGACCATCATTTTAATATAAAATTGAAATATTGAAATCAACACTAAATTCTATGATAAAATTATGTATAATATAAACGTCTAATTATTATTAACAACTTTTTAAAAATATCGTGGAAAGGAAAGTGTGAAAATAATTGGACAAAAATGTGAAAAAATAAACAAATTGTACAATTTATAGTATAGATCCAGAATAACGATATTAAACACTACTGAAAACCGCAAAAATTGCTCAGAAATATTAATGATTTTATTGGTGCACAAAATGTGAATTTCAAATGTTCATCAGTGTTCAAAATCAAAAGAAGAAATTTGATAAATTAAGTATATTGATGGTGTTGTGATTTCAATTTTAATGTTTATATATATGTATAAAGTTTACATCATTACAATTTTTGTCACACCATTAAAATTTCTTTGCACGATTGCGCGTAAATATAAAAATTTTATGAAAATTATATAAAAACTAGTATTGGCAGCTACTAATTAAATGATTACTGATTAATAACCAAAATATGTATAAGTTTATAATGAAAAGTCTTTATTTGGTCGAAAATCACATGCTTAATATCTGCTTTTGCTCATAATGCATTCGATATGAATCGTTTATTTAAATAAGGTGATTTTTTTCACACAAATGACTTTCAACGAAATGAATTTCGCCCTACTGATTTTCGATCAAGTGATAATGAACTACTTCTTATAATATATCAGTCTTTCAAGGTAAGTAAGTACACATGATATGAGCAGTGCTAGAATCTGTACTTTATATTTACATACGAAATGTACTAAATCAGCTTCCAGTACCCCTCCAAGGCTTAGTCTGTTCGTAGCCTAAGTGAGATATGACTAACAAAACATTTCTTTCTAAAATTTGAAATATAATAATTTGAGGTTATACTTAATATATTCAAACCGAATTTTTGTGTATCACACAATATTAATTATTAGTTTTGACATATTCAGATATAACTAGGTTGGTTGGTTGGTTTACAAGGAGTGACGGAATCCAAGTGCATCACGCACTTAACCTATTGGCCCGTTGTACCCCCCGGTCAACGGCCGATTAAGTTTCTAGCACGTCGACCCATCCGACAGCTCTAACGAATGAGTTAACCTTAGCCGGCTTAAAGGTTTTTTTCGGTTTATTTACTGTCGATCATTCAACTCAATTAACCGGATACCATAAATTAATTATTTCTATAAAATGTTTTAACAAAAAAAGTTAGGATTCCAATGTTAATTATAGGATTATTTATTTACTATATAAATAATTTCACAATTTTATTAAATTATTTTAATCACATGTTTAAATTTAAAATAATTTCTTTTTCTTTTTAATTTATATTGAATTTTACAATTTATTTTAAATATATACTTATTTATATACAAACATAAACATTTATATATATAAGTACATAAATTATATATAAAAAAAATTATCTCAAGTCAAAGAAGGTTATCAGTTTCGTACAAAAAATAAACAACCCCAACACTTCGGACCTACGACAACAACAATATTGAAAAAGAATATATTATATATAAAAAAAAAATGATAAAATTCTTAATTTCAAAGTTATAAGAAAATTAATGACATTACAAAAATTTCTTCCCCCTTTCTAAATTTTGAAAAGTATAATTTTAGAATTTGAAAAATCAACCAAAAAATTATACTGTGACTACAAAAATACTCTTATAAATATTATTTCAATTATAAATACAAATTTTCTTATGTACCAATGTAAATTTCAATTTCATTTTTGGGGGAAACATATTTATCACTAAAATCTGGTCAGTGGCCTTTACATACACAATGTGAAAATTATAAAGATTTTATGAAAAATGTGTCCTAATAAAAAATTTATCTCATCTTTCCAAAATAAAAATGAAAGCAAAAACAAAAAAAAATGTAGGAAGTGCAAAATAATTTTAATAAACATATTGAAAATTTTGAATATCTTTAGAATATTTAAATAAAAAGTTTTCAATTTCATTTTTTGAACAAAACAAAAACCACCAACAAAAATTATCTATTTCTGGATTTGAAGATTTTTATATATACATACGTATATATATTTTTTGGTACACTTGAAGACAGCAAGCATACACTACAATCCATTTGACAATCCTAACAATTTTTCTTTTTATATATATTTACAATACACAAAATTATTACAAAATTATTTTAAAATGAAATTCCATAAAATATTATATAAAAACAAAAATATAGAACATAATATTTTTATTTAAATAAATTCGTTTTCTATTTTATGAAATGATATGGCGAACGGGCAGAACGTGGTATCCGAAAAGTATATTAAAATCAAAATGTATTTAAACCACATAGATTGAGTATATATATATACAACTTGACTAAAAGCTAGCCAACAAAACTAGCGTTTATTTTTTCGTTATTATTTTTGTTGGCATCAAAAATACGAGGTGAAATTGATAAATTGTAATGGAAATCATTGTCAATGTTCTAAACATATATAAATTATTTAAATTAAATTTGTACCGATAGAGAAAGTATAAATACTTAACCGTTAAGTAATTGTTAAAACATTTGAAGTAGACACTACTGGACGCAGTATATTAAAGCTTTGAAACTCGATTAAAAGTTAGCTACGAATCAATGCAACTTAAAGCCAAAGAGTAAGCTGACACGACGGTTTTAAAAGTTCAAAAGTTATATGGTTGTATTTAAAGCGATTACCAAAATCAGCTCCAGCTGACATCAATTATATAAATTACAATATTTAAAAAAATTGTAAAATGTTTTTGAAAGGATATAAATTTTTAAGTTAAGTACTTATAAAATATTAATATAAAATCAGTTTTTAACATATTTATTTATATGTATAAATAGAATATAAATTCGCTTTGACATCTCAGTTTAACAATTTTTATTATTTTGATATTTCACAGCTTTTATAATCGTTACAAACTGTTGAAAGTTGGATAACGTTATTTTCGAATTGACTTTTTCATATATACTTAGTTTAACTTTGCAACTTTGAGTTCAGTTGTGTTAACTTTGTTTTATGAATCCAGCATAAGGGCTGGCTTGCTTATTTTATAAATCACGCTGTTTCATAAGAAACACTGTGTCCTATATGTCGAAAAAAATGTATTCTGTCAAACTACAAAATCTTTAGCGATTAACACTATTATATATAAACATAAATTCAAACCAAATTTTATAAAAGTATTATTAAATTCTTATCAAACTATTGACATCTCAAAAAAAAACCCTGTGATTAATCATTGCGTTTTAAAAAATCAGTAAAACGCAATGATTAAAGATAAACCATATCTTCCTTTTTTTGTTTATCATTGTTTGTTTAAAAGTATATAGTACCGTAACAGCGTTCTCGATAAACAAGCCATAAAGTTTTTTTTATGATACAACTACAAATATTTTTAGATTTTATAAGTTTTGCATTGCTCGACATTTATAAAACACAAGATCTGTCGAAAACCTTTCGGAAACATCCAAGTTAATACATAAAATTCGAATATAAATTAAATTGGAGAGTTATATTAGCAACAAGCAACTACTATATTTTACAATCTAATTATATTTATGACTATACTATTTAGTAATTTCAATGGTTTCTGGTATATCTAGTATAAAATGTTATGTTACTGAACTACTTTTTTCGCTGGTCTATTTTCACTGCCTTAAGTGATAGAGATTGCTGAATTGAGTAATTATAATTAGAAAAATAATCTTTTTAGTATTTCTGTAGTTTTATGTAAAGAAAATATGAATAACTCAAAATTTGCAAGGAGATTGCAATGTATTCTCGGGCCTGCTCAATCAAGTAAACAAATCTTTGCAAGTAAACAAATCTTTGTAATTGTACTAATGATTCTTCAACAATTTCTTCTGAAGTTGTTAAATATGTTTTATCTTATTATTTAATCATTTTTGCAGACACTACAAGCTGACAGAATAATTTCAGTGCTTTTTCATATAAATGTCTCGTATATCCAATTGATGCATTACTAATTTCATTAATATACAAAATATAAATAATTCTGTTGTAATATGATTCACTTTTTGCATCATCAATGACATTTTTGTTTAGTTGATAAATTTTAATTGGACTTAAAAGGCATCTATATTTATACAGATCAAGGTCAATACACAATTTTTCAAAGAACAGAATATATTTTTTTATATACTTAGTAAAGGGAAATTACTTCGTTGTTAGTTTTAATTGAAACTCGATTAAAAGTTATTTATGAAACATTCGTACAAATTGCGTACTTCCTCTGACGTATTTTATGTGACTATAGTATAATATAATTTCAATTGATCAGAAAAAAAGCTTTTATGTCCTGACAATGTTTTGTCTATGCTCGATTGCTCGAAAATTGTAAATAGCAATTGTAAATCAAATTTCAAATTTAATACTCATTAGATTTTGGTGGAAATTAGATTTTGGGTTTACTCTAGATATAAGTATAACTTTATACTTACTGCTTGATGGAAATAAATAAATGAAATTTTAGAGAATAATTCAAATATGGCTAGAATAGATTTTTTTTTTCAAATTATAATTATATATTATAAATTAACTAATTAAGTTAATTAAGTAATAATGAAATATTTAAGACGTTTTAATAACCAAAAAATTTACAAATATAATTTTTAATATTACAGTATAGCTTCAATTAATGACAATTGAGTGAATTAAATATTTATAATTATTATGTAGTATAGAAGATAGAGTATACAACTTTTTAGATGTTCCATTTTAAATGTGGTCTTGCTACTTGCAATAGCTTGGTGAAAACATGATTTAAGAATTTTGTTATTTAATTTGACTAGCTTGCAGAATAATTTAATTGAAGGAAAGTAAATTTCAAAACGTGCAAATAAAACAAAACAAAAAAAAAAAATTATAATAATAAATAAAATAGCCAACAAATTTTACGATTATGGTTAGAAATAAATTTAAATAATTATCATCAATACATTACTAAAATAAAACAAAACAATAGAAAGTGTCGCATAAAATATAAACATTATAATTTAGTATAATTTTATGTAAAACCTAGTAATTTTCGAATCAATTAATAATATTAAAAATTTATGAATTTGTGTTAGTCTGATTTTGTTATTTCTACACAATTTAAGAAAATTATGGGAATTAAATTTAAAATCAAATTAATATAAAAATCAAATTAAACATAAAAAAATCTCATAAATATATACGCATATATTACGAAATTTGTATTCATTTTTATTGAAACTTATACTAAGCTCGCCGTAAGTAGCTAATCTATTGCTAGTTTGAATTACCAAAAAGTTATCAGAAAACAATTTTATCAAATGAAAACAATAAAGAAAATTAGTTTTACTCCTTCTACGGTAATCTATTAACACTCCCTTTCGGCTTTGTCACTTGTGAGATATAGCTGCAATCCTGCAATTATAGTTTACATGATCATCAGGATAATATACATTTTTAAACGTTTAAACCATAAATAAAAGAAAAAGACATGGTAAAACTGCATTTTCTTGTCGTTTTTCAGTTCATGATTATTTTTTATAACTTTTATAAATAATATTTTAAGGTGGTATATATGGATCCATGGTTCAAAAAAAGAAATATATTTTATAAGTCATTAGATTGATGCTTAAACGAAAATACTTCTTGCTTCTGAATTTTCCCCCCTCTAAGTGAAATAAATATTTTTCTTAAGAAGTTGTGTGCTTTTACTACGTGCCAAATAAAAAAAACTCTAACAAATCTACCTGTGTAAGGTCTACCTGTGTGAGATTTGAAATACAAATTATTTTAATAACATATTTAAAGTAATTGTTTTTGTTATATTTAAATACATTTAATTTAAATTCACCATAACCATTTGGTCAACAACTCGCGACAATTTTATATTATATGATCAGGTACGATTTCGACAAGCATAATTCGATCATTATAGTTTTTACATTTTCTAGTGTTTTAATTAAATTATCATAAATCCTTAATGAATTACTATTTTGAAAAATCTACGAAAATATATATAATAAAAACTTTATCAAAAAGTACAATATAAACTGAACATTCTCATAAGAACTATTCACACCTCGTACATTCTACATTATATGCATTGCACACATAACATAAACATCAATTTGAAACCAAAAACACAAGCAAGAAGGGTCAGGGTGTAGTAGGAGTAGGAGGAAAACATATATAAAAAAACTAAAACTCGAATAATCCGAAAAATGTTTTAAAAAAATAAATTTTATATATGTATTTTTATACATATTCTTTCTGTGACGCTTGAGTAGGAAAAACTACACTCAGTCGGTTTTTTTTTTTAAATAATATAATAATAAATTTCTGATGACGGTGATGATGTTCCTCTACATTAAAATATATATATATATATTTTAAATGCTCATTTATAGGCAAATTAATAGACCCCGGTATTATATAAATATATATATAAATATAACAATATATAATAAAAAAAAATCACTGTCTATAAAAAAAATGCTTCTTATTTGCATAATATTTTGTTGATTTTTATTTTACTGTTCTGAATTATATTTGTTAAAATTCTGTCTAGAAACTTTTTATTTAGAGAATTGGAATGTTTTTCAAGACTGTATAAGTTTTTTTTTTTTTTTTGAATGACTCATTATAAGAATGAAATTAATTAAATTTTCCAAAAAAAAAATAAAAAATCATATTATTTTGAATCAATTTTCAATTTCTTCCTTTTTTTTTTTTTGTACACAATTTTCTTGTTTGAAGATTTATAATTTTTTTTTTTTTTTTTTGGTTTTTTTATTTTAATTTCTTCTTTGATTTTTGTACCTTTAGGACTTGTGCTCTACGAAAACTAAGTTCGTCATCAGCGGTTGCTGAAAAATCGTGTTTGGCAACTGCTTCCATTATTATGTCTAAAAATCCAAAAATATCACTTTATAAAATTATCAAAAATAAAAATAAACGAAAAAAAAAAACCCTTTTATTTATTAAATTCACTTTTATATTAAATGATTTTGAATTTATAACTTTTATTTTTTGATTAGCACTCAAATTTCATTTTTTTTTATTACATATATACAAGATTTCTTGCACCACAAAATCAAATTATTTAATATATAAATTAAAATTAAATATTATGTTAGCGAATTTACTAATAATTTATTCTTATTATTAATATTATATCGAATTATTTAAATTTGTAAAAAAAAAAAGAAGTATTATTGGCACTATTGAAAATATCTTGTCACTTTTTTTTCTGTCGGCAATCACAAAAAATTGTCTTTTTTCACTGTAATTGAAATTTTCATGTGTGCTTTCAATTAATAAGTAACATTTATATGAAAATAAAAACTAAATTGCACTTTATTCTTATTAAAATTAAAAACTTAAATATAATTTCTTAAAGTTTATTTTTCCTTTTTTATATATTTATATTTTGAAATAATAAATTAGCGAGCAAAAAAAAAAATTATGAATTAGAGGAAAAATCACAGAAAAACACATACGAACGAAGCTGCAGCCAGCCAAAATTTTGATTTTTTTATTCTTAGTAGTTGGCATTATGCATGTTCCTCTTTATCAATGGTGCCAATATACAAGTAAAAATGATGACGTTCTGTTGAAATGCTTACGTATTCCGTTGTTTAATGTAAATTAATGTACCTGTAAAAGTATTTTGTGCCTAACGGTATATTTCAATAGTTTTGAAATCTTTTCGTTTTACAAACGATCAGAAAAACTTCTACATGTTTCTTTCCAAATATCGTTTATATAATAGCTATTATGTTAGAACCAGAATGACGCGGCAAGCTGTCGCGTCGCGTTTGACAACAACGCTTCAAAAGTAGAATGTATAGGCATATATGAAATTGCCCACAATGTAGCGTCGCGTTGATGCGGCAATTTTGCCGCGACGCTTGAGTAGACCTACTTTCTACTTTTGCCGCTTGCCGCGTATAAATTTTAATTTCGAATGTGTCAATAAATTTATTTATTAAATTTTTTTAAATTCAATCATTTCAATTAATATTGTTTACAATTATTTTAATTTATAATGACATAATATCCATAGATATTAGAATTTATTTAATTTTTTCTATTAAATAAATTGTTTACAATTTTTTCAATGTGGTTTGAATAAAACTCATTGCGTCGCTTTTGACTTTATACGCTTCAAAATTCGAAATTTCAAAAGCGACGCGACATTTTGCCGCGTCATTCTGGGTCAGGCATTAACTATACTTATATTATCTATATTTAAAATTATATATTAAAGAAAATTAAAAATAATGAATTTTGAGATGATATTTTCTTTTCACAGTTTTAAGTTATTTTATAATGAAAAAGAAATTGTGAAAAATTATCCCAAATAATAATCTTATCCCGTAAACAATTGCCGCGTTACCATTTTCATATTTATTTTGTGTTTAGTTATCCATTTCAAATTGATATTTTAATTATTTTTCTTTTATTATCTTGTCGTATTGTATTGTGCGAGGTAAAAATTCTGCACTGTTGAAAATTTCGAGGTAGAAAATGTTATATTTACGGGCAGTTATTTTAAGAAACGAACGCGAAATTATTTTCAATTTAACATTTTTTCGAGAAAGGAATGGAAAAAATGCT
Source organism: Rhamphomyia laevipes (assembly GCA_963920725.1). Lineage (NCBI taxonomy): Eukaryota > Metazoa > Arthropoda > Insecta > Diptera > Empididae > Rhamphomyia > Rhamphomyia laevipes. Next base: position 16,045,455 of record OY987259.1, read on the forward strand.
GACCCGTGAAAAAATGCAGAATGCGGGCAATATTTTTTCTAGAAACGAATTCACCATTAGTAGTCATTACAGTTTGCGCGTGCATGCCAATAGAGAAAAATGAGTTCCAAAAATCGATAATTATTTACTGAATTTTTGTTATAGAGAAATTACTGATATAGAAATCGAATTATATCTTGATATTATTTTTATATTATTGCATGATTAGATGGGCCAAAGACAACATTGAGATGTGGCCGACCATCAACAGTATCTCCAGCTATTAACATCATACAAATGCTTCGGTGCAAAATTCCATCCTGAAGTCAGTACGTTTCACATCCAGTGTGAAATAACTCTATTTTTGGCTTCGTAATGATGTGCTCATTTTAGAACATTTTCCAAGACATTGTTTAAAGTTTCTGGCTTATCGGTCGAATTTCTGATTCAATGTTCGTCTTGAGTTCGGTTATTATCTCGGGCTTACTTTGAGATAATATCAAAATAAAAACGTTGAGTGTCGCGTCAAATCTGGAGAACGCGGTGGATAATTAATTTCTATGTTTGTATCTGGTGCTCATCAAAAAAGTGACTCTTGCGGTGGCTCCCAAGAGCGGTTGCTCCATATATTTCCGAAGAAGTACTGTCCAATAATCTTATGCTCACCAGACTGTAAATCTGAAATCTGAAATGTGCTTTATCGCTCATAATGAGATTTTGAATTAAACCAATTTTTTTTTTGTCCTTTGGGAGCATAGGGCTTCCACAATGTATTTATTGTTCCAATTTCTGTAATCATTGTTTTTTTTTAATTCACCATGTAGTAGATAGATGATTAATCTGCAGTGGTTATCCTATTCGATGGGGCTGTCATCTTTACGTTACTAGACGTAACGTCCCGAGTGATCTCGATTATCAGAGCCAACCTTATGACTGCTTTCTTTTGTTGTTATAACATTGATGTTATCAGCAGACAGCGAATTAGTTTTAACAGCGTGCTTGTATGAAAATTACCTGTAGCTATATGCAATTTTCCTTTAAATAATCGCAGGTTTTCCGCCGATTGGAACCGTGGACCCCACAGGTGGTACTATATACTACTCAACCGGCTGACGATTGAGCTACCGATGGTATGCATTATTTTTCATAGTTAGTTAAAAAGTTTTTATTTTATGTATTTTATAAAATCAAAAAAAAAATTATATAAAGTTTTATTTTTAATTTTTAAATCACATTCTGAAATTAAAAATCCACCCTGTAGTTCTTTCTACTAAAAAAAAATCAAATTACACTTATATAAATAGAGTAGAATTTTGAGTAAAATCGATTTATAAAAGTAGATTTACTACTATTACCACCATATCCATATGTACACAACATGTCTCTTTTTTGCTGTCAAATTGGATTGTGAAATTACAATTTAAATTTTACGCGCAAAAATTTAGGATCGCGGATTTTGTTGTTTCTGTCGTGTTTTATATTTTTGCTGCATGATATATGTGATAATTAATAATATCCAGTTATTTTAAAGTAAAAATGTCAACAATTGAAAGTTTGTCAATTCATGGTATCCGTAGTTTTGGTATAAAAGCTGAAGATAAACAGGTTATATTTTAATTTTTATTATATTTTTCTGTCCATTTAACTATTTTTAAATTACAGACTATAACATTTTCATCACCGGTTACCTTAATTCTTGGTGCAAATGGTTGTGGTAAAACAACAATTATAGAATGTATTAAATATGCATTAACTGGTGAAGTACCACCTGGTAGCGAGCGTGGTAAAAATTTTATACATGATCCAAAAATATTTGATTTTGTTGAGTGTTTAGGTCAAGCTAAACTAGTTGTAAGTTTTAAATAATTTATAATACGTATATTTATAAATTATAACTTATTCATTTCCAATAGACAAGAAATGCTCGTGGTGAATATTTAACAATTACAAGGTCAATGAAAATTGGTGTCAAAAAAGGTAAACCGTCATTTGAAAATCTTGATTCTGCTGTTACATATGGCAAAGATGATAATGAAAAGGACATGCATTCACGTCGCGGAAGTGATATTGATACAGAAGTTAGCCAATTTATGGGTAATTTTAATAAATTTTTTGTATAAATTTTTATTATTAAATTTTACAATTATGTATTATTTAACTCAAGGTGTGTCAAAAGCAATTATAAATAATGTTATATTTTGTCATCAAGAAGATTCTAGTTGGCCATTAGATGAAGGTAAAAAATTAAAAGAAAAATTTGATTCAATTTTTGGTACTTCAGAATACAATAAAACAATTGACAAATTAATTAAAATGCGCAAAGAACAAATGGATATTAAAAAGAATAAAGGTAATACTTATAATTATTAAAAAAGCAATTTAACATAATATAAAAATTAATATAATACATATATTAAACGTTATCATTTCGTCATTTGCTAATGCATGTTATTTAAATTTAAACCAGAAAGCATCATTAATAAAGTTAGTAATTGTACCTATTTAGAACTTGAATACTTCGCTTAAATATTTTTTTGAAATATTTTTTCCGAAAATCTTCCAGAATTCGCACACAAAATTCAATTATATTTAATAATTCTTAAGCGTTTAAATAGAATAATTTCTGTTCTGTCCTTTACGGATTATACCCAGTAAAATGTTTAGGCAAATTTACTTCTAGAAATTCATATTATTAAATAGTTTTAAAACATATTCCATATGTAATTTTTAAAAATAATACATTTTATTGATCATATAATCAATTTTATATAATATATTTAAATATTTTTTAGATGCCGATTTGAAAATTGCTAACCATATGAAAAAAGAAACTGAAAATAAGAATCTTGAATTAGAAAATTATCAAAAGAAATTAAATGATTTACAAATAACTCGTTGTAAATTAGATGAAACTGTTAAACCAATAGACGATCGTCTTGCACAAATTCTTAAAATTGAAGATAATATTGGTAGAATTCAAGCTAATAAAATAGAACTAGCTACAAAGTAAAACTTTATTTATTATTAAAAAAATAAAATTAATTTAAATAAAATTCTTATTTTGCAGATTAAAAAATTGTCGTGATCAAATAAAATCGTTAGCAACAAAAATTAAAAATCTGTACGATGGTGATAAAATTGAAATTGATCGAGAAATTTGTAACTTCCGTGAAAAAATGTGTGATAAACGTAATCAATTACAGAATCTTGAAGATCAATTAATATTAATAAAAAATCAAGAAAAAAAATTATCACAAATTTTAACAGAATTAGATCGCAAACGAATCACTTTATTAAACCAACGTCAACAAGAACAAGATTTAATATCAGAACGTGCTAAAAAAACTACACAATTATGTAGTAATTTAAAAATTCCATTAACTATTGATTTAGAAGATGATACAAATAATGAAATTAATAATTTATTTCAGAAAATTCAAATGAATTTTAAATTAGAAGAGAAAAAAATCTCTGATATTTCGGCTAGTCATGATAAAATCGATCACGAGAAACAAGGAGAAATTGATAAATATCGTGAACGTAAAACTATTGTTGAAAATGATATTACATCAAAACGAACACAAAAAATACAACAAGAAAATGAATATCGTAAAATTGAAAGCGATATAACAAAAACAGAATTAGATGCTAAAACATTAGCCAGTTTAACAGAAGATATTGAAAAACTTGATAAAACTTATACACAATATTGTGAATCAATTAATTTAAATGATAAAAGAAAAGAAATTGAAATTAAAAAAATTAATATTAAAAAATTACAAGAAAATTTCAGTAAATTAGATGAAAAATTAACATTTTTAAATGCTATATCAAAAACAATGGCACAAATTAATTTAATTGAAACAGATTTAGAGAAACGTGAACTTGAAGTAAGTCGTGTTAAAAATAAACATTCCGATAATATGCGTAAAATTTTTCCAAATCGTACAATCGATTCAAATTTTAAACGTAATTTTACATTGGCATATGATGATTTACAACGAAAAATTAAAGATTTAAATAGTGATATCAATAAAAATCGTTTAAGAGAAAATGAATTAGAAATACGGCGTAAAAATAAAAAAGATGAAATAATAAAATTAGAAAAAGAATTACAAGATGCTAAAGAAACAATATTTGATAAATGTCATACCACGTCCTATGAAGAACTTTTAGCTAAATCAAAAGAAAATTTACAAAAATTACAATTAGATTATGGTGCAAATAAATCAGCTGAAGCAATGTATAAAAAGTATGATAAAGAAATTATTTAAATAATATTTGATTATAAAAATGTATTTCTAATAATTTTTCTTTTCAGATATATTAAGAAGATTGAAGAAAATCCTTGTTGTCCACTTTGTCATAAAAATATGACAACAAATGAAGTAAATATTTATATAATTTAATAAAAAAATAAATAAACAATTAAATTTAAATTATACTTTATAGGCAAGCGATTTATCAAATGAAATGACTGATGAAATACATCGATTACCAGAAAATATAAATCGTACTGCAGCAGTTTTAAAAAAAGAACAAACTAAATATGAAAATTTACTTAGTTTAAAACCAATTATTGATAAAGTCAGTGAACTTGAAAAAAACATTCCAAAATTAAAAGAAAATTTAAAAACAATTTTAACACAATTAGCAGAAGCTTCTAATGATTTAGAAACATCACAACTTTTAACTGCTGAGCCAAATTCAAATTTAGAATTGGTTAATGGAATGTTGGGTGATATGAGCTTATTGGATGAAGCATTAAAAGAAGTTATTAGATTACAAAATGAACTGCAAAAATTAAAGGTAAATAAATAAAGAAAAATATATATATGTAAAAAGATTTAAATTGTTACTCTTGAGGAACTCATATTAATTTGTTATTTTAATTTTTTATTATAACCAAATTGTACTTATTAAAGTAATTTACGATGAAATAATTGCCTTGTTTTATAGTCTAGTATTAAACTTCTGTCTTACAGCATTTTCATTTTATCCAATATTATTATTTATTGATTAGGCTAAATTGCCTGAAGGAAGTTCTTCTGCGTCACTAGAAGATGTTCAATTGGAAAAAACAACTGTTGCTGCTGAATTGGACAACGAAAGATCAGAATTTGATGTATTGCAAGCAGACTACGATAAAGAAAATGATTATTTTAGTAAATTAAGGGAGAAGCGTAATACGTTAGTACATAAAAATATAAAACTACATATAGAAATTACTTAATTTTTTATTTCAGTTTAAAAGAACGTCAAATGAAAATGCAAGAAGGTGTACAATCTTTACCACAATTAAAAGTTCGTCATGATGAAATCTCAGTTAAAATTGAAAGTTTAATAAAAGAAATTAAAATATTAGAAAGTCAATTGGATCCACTTAAACTTGAATTAACAATGGCAATTGCTGAAAAGGATAAATTAAAAACAAATAATCGTACAATTTTATCACAAATGAATTCACAATTAGATTCATTGAAAACAATTGATCGTGATATTAAAAGGTGTTCAAATGAATTGAAAAATTTTACTGAATTAAATTTAATTGAAGAAATTGAATTACTAAAAAATAAATTAAAACGTTCTATGGACGAACAAACAACAAAAGCAAAAGAAAATACTGAAACTACTGATAAAATTGAACAATTAAAAATGGAAATATCAAATCAAGAACTACTTGAACGTGATTTACGTGATAATCGTGAATTAAAAGAATATCAAGAAAAAGAAGAAGATCTAAATCAAAAATATATTGATCTTTCAAAAGATATAGGACAATTGGATTATAAAAATATATCAAAAGAAAGAGAAGAATTAACGAAAAAACGAGAAAATGTGACAATAAAAAAAGGTGAATTACTTGGTCAAATTGGTGAAATAAATAATCAAATAAATAAAATTGAAACTGAATTAAATGATACAAAATACAAAGATTCGGTTTCTAATTATCGTCGAATATTTTATGAAGTGGTAGTTTTAAAAAAGATAATTGATGATTTGGGACAGTATCGAGTTGCTTTGGAATGGGCTCTAATGAAATTTCATTCGGAAAAAATGGAAAAAATTAATCGTTTAATACGTGAATATTGGCGACATATTTATAAAGGTAATGATATTGATTATATTCAAATACAAACAACAGATGAAAATAAAACAGTTGGTGATACATCAGCTGATAAGAAACGCAGTTATAATTATCGTGTTGTTCAATGTAAAAATCATGCTAAAATTGATATGCGTGGTAGATGTAGTGCTGGCCAACGTGTATTAGCATCATTAATTATACGAATGGCATTGGCTGAAACATTTAGTAGTAATTGTGGTGTTTTAGCATTAGATGAACCAACAACAAATTTAGATCGTCAAAATATATTGTCATTGTGTGAGGCATTAAATCGTATTGTTGAGGAACGTCAAACACAATCAAATTTTATGTTAATTATAATTACACATGATGAAGATTTTATATCGACATTGGGTAAAATTCGAAGTTATCATAAAGTTTGTCGTAATAAAGAGGGTAAATCTTTTATAAGAAGAGTGAAAGTTGCTTAAGTTTATATTATTTTTTGTCATTAAAATGAAATTTTGCATAATAAAGTTTGTTTAAATGAAATGTCATATTATTAGTCTTAATTATTTGGCGGTAGGAAAGAATAATGAGTTAATTTAAATTGATTGTGCCATATGTACGTATTGTAATTAGGTATTGACTTATCTTCACAGCTTTTACGTGCGTTTTATTTTAAATTGTATTTTGAAAATCGTGACAGATCTATCTACAAAATAAATAATTTGAAATTGACACAGTATGGTAATTTACCCATTACTAAAATAATTAGAGCTTATAAGAAATGCATTGAAAAAAGAATAATAGATTAAAATATTTTATCTTAAATATTTATTTTTATTTTATTTAAAAAAAAAGCATTTATGAATTTTCTAATTTTAACTTTCCATTTCTTCATCTAATTCTTGCTCATCATTATCATCATCATCTTCAGCCCAATCATCATCCGATATACTTTTTTCTTCATTTTCCATTTCGATCTCGGAATTTGATGAATCTAAAATTCAAATATAAATGTCATAAACTTTTATTTTGTAAAATTTTTTTGCAAATTACCTTCATCTTCATATATCAAAACATTTTCATTATTTAAATTATCCTCTTCAGTATTTCTTTTAATTTGACTAACCAATAATTGTAATCTACCATTTAATCTATAAAATATATAGAGAAATTAATATTTAAAAAAAAAAAAAAATATTATTTACTAGGTCAATTCACAGAAAAACTACCGCAAAAATTTTCTTTCAAAAATCAATCGCAAAACTTTTTTAACTTATTGTCTCTGTGGATTGACCTGGAATCATTTTGTGATATATTTACTTTGATAGTTCTTTTAAACAATTTGTTCTATGTTCAATTATGCCTAAACATGCTCCAAATTTATGTAATAAATCAGTTGAACCCATTGCCATTAATTGACTTGAATGTGCTTTTATTAAAACTGTTAACCAATTAGCTGCTATTTGAACACTAAAACAATTAAAAAAAATATCTATATTAATTTTTAAAATATAAATATTATAGTAATCTCTTACTTTAATCTTTTTTTTTCCATAAGTAATGTAAGTTCATTAACTAAACTCCCAACATATTGTACAGGCAATTTTTGTAATGTTAAATTAATAACTTTTGGATCATCTGTAGATAAAACTGCACGTAGAAGACTAAAAAAAAATTGATGTTTATATAATATATAAAATTAAACTTTGATAGAAAAAAACATACTTAGCATCTTTACTGTGCAACGATTGTACCAATAATTGTACTTTACTCTGAGCTTGTGGTATTTCACCATTACTTAAATGCAAATTTTGTAATCTTGTTTCCATTGGTATTTGTATTGATTTTTGTTTTTTCTTTGATAATGTAGTTGATGTTTGATAATCAACATCATTTTCATTTATAATTGGTGTTACAGTTTTTAAAATTTTCTCCGATTGTTTTTTAATATTATTTTTTGTTAATAATTTTTTTGGATTTGTACGTATTAAAACTTGTATATTATCATTAAAATCTGGCATCTATAAAATGTATAAATATTTATTTGAATTATCCAGAATTTTAAATTAAATTTCTTAAAACTTACAATGTCCTCAAAAATCATAAACTGATTATCACCAAAACCAAAACGTAATTCTTTTTTTACTGAACCAAATTCTAATGATGATGTCAGAGCTGGTATTGGTTCAATAGCTTGTACATTATCTGATGCTATTTTAATTGTAACTTTTGGTTTAATTGGTTTTTCAGCACGGATATTATCCATTGCAATTGTATAAATATGTATAACACCACTTCGTGTTACAGCAGCTACTTTTAATAGACAATTTTCATTATCCATTTTACAGCTTAAACATTGTGCAATATCTTCCATTAATAATGTACAAGAAGAATTTTTTATTTTTTTAGTGCTACCATTACTATTATTATTAATTTGCCATAAACATAAAATTCTTTCCATTTTTGATGCTGATAAAATATATTCAATATCATCATAAATAAATTGATTTAATAAAATTATTTCCGATGTATGACCAGTAAATGTTTGTACTAATTCTTGTTTTTCTATTGAGAATAATTTCAATTGCCTGGCACCAATTAAAATTTGCTTCGATTCACTTAAATAAGTTATACTATATGGTTTTTCATTACTACCACATGACCAAGATGTAACACGTTTTTCATTTGATATACTCCATACAATAATTTGATAATCTTCACCGCAAGTATATAATAAATCTTCATTGTCATATGTTAAATTAGTAACTTTCCCGCTGTGACCATCACCTTTAAGATTTCTTTCAACCTTGAAATTCGAATGAAATATATATTAAAAAACATTTTTTATTTTTATTCAATAATTACCTGTCCCATGGCATACGAATACATTGCAACACCACCTTTACTTGTGCCTAGTGCAATATATAATGATTCTGTAGATTCATTTGGTACAGATTTTCTACTCTTTTTTGCCTTAAGTTAAAATTTTATTTATTATTTAGTTAGATTATCGAATAAAATAAATATTACCTTTTTATGGTGGGATATAATTAGCCATGTCAACGAAGTACATGGACCAGCCAAATGTAAATTTGGTGTGTATTCTTGTTTTAGTTCATTTGTTTCGGTATCCCATATTTTTAATATACCGTTTTCATTTAAAACTGCAAATAATTTACCATTTGGTGAAAATTTCGATATAAGATAACTATTAACCATTATGGAAGAGAATCAAAATCAAAAACAGTGTAAAATAAACGTGAAAACTCGTCAATTGAATTTAAAAAAGAATAGAAGTTATTTGACAATTTTAAAATGTCACAAATATAAACTATATCAACACGTGCTTAATTAGATATTAATATGAGTAGATGGCGCTTTATTTAAATAAGAATATGGAGTAAAACCTTAGTAGATTTCGTAATGTTTACTACACATGGTACAATTAACGTTGTGATTACACACTATAGTCATAAATGTCTGATAGAAATGTTAGACTTAGACTCTATAGAAATTTTAGACTTAGACTTTGATTCCATTACCCGCTTTCAAACTAACCATTGTAATAAAACTTTCTCTGGAAGTCAAATTAAAATAATAAGACATATTTCAAATGACACGATTTAGCAATTTTATATAATTCCACTATATATTTTTATAAGTCGCGGATGGCAACAACACAAACAAACAACATAATACCCTCACAACAACATAATACAGAATACTGAAAATGCATGCTTAATTTAGAGCCGCTTATTCTATGATTAACATAATTATTTATTATCAAATGCAAACATGAGGAAAATTTTCTCAAAAAATACCATTTTATGATTGAATAAAAATGGTATATGATTAAATAATGATTAATATGCTATAAAATATTTAAATATATTTTCAATTAATTTAAATAATTTCCCTTAAATTTCCTTTTTCACAACGCAACGCAGAAATTGAATAATTTCAGTTTGCAACACACTTTCAGAACGTTGACAATTCTAGATTTACACAAATAATTGTGTTTTTTTTGAAGAAACATTAATTGAATTGAAATGGTGAAAGAAAACAAAATATTTATATGATAAATCTATTCTATATATTATGTATATAAAAATTCACATTTCATATATATATATGTCAAACGTTCTATTGCAACTTTTAACTGTCAACGTTGTTAACGCACAATTATAATTGTTGCGTCTGCTCTGCGTAACTTGCATTGAGATGAGATTGAGATTATAACTCCCATATTTATGATTGAAAATTATCTTTTTTACATTGATTTGCTGCTTATAAAATAATATGAAAGTACACGCCCAATAGAAATTTCTTTGCATAGGATAATTCTATAACATAACATTACGTAAAAATGTAACGACAAATCAAATCGTTCATCCGCCGCACACCGCAATTTTGTTTGTTTAGTTACTTTAACTGACACTTGACTGGCACGGACTGACCGATTTTTTAATCTGAGATTTGCGAGATTTGAGATTACTCATTACTTACTTTACTTCGCTTCGCAGACTTCGCCATGTTGGTATAAAATGCATTTTTCCATCGATTCACAGTAAATATATATTTACTCTAAGGATTCACATCGATTAAATTTTAACAATATCAACTTACAATAAAAATTATTTTAAAAAGACTTTGAAAATATATATAAATTAAGTTAAACTAATAACAAAATGAATACACATAGAAAAAGTGTTTATAAAAGTTGTAATTTGGAGGGAATTAAGGTACAAAAAAAATAATTGCAATAATTTTTTATTGTAATTTGTAATATGTAATTGTAATTATTTTTTCTTAAATTTAGGATGAAGTAATAGATCTCGTTAAGGATGTAAACCAAAACCAACATAATGAAGATTGTGTCATTGAAGTATTTTTATAAAATATTAATATTATCATTTAATTTAATTTTCCTGACCACTTAAAATTTTCTTTTTAAGGATGATGAAGATATTATCGAAATTATATCAAATTCAACCAATCAATCATATGATCTCCCATTTCTACAGTCAATAGGTGATCCAGATAGTATATTAAATGTTGTTCAACTTCTTAAAGAAACCATACGTAATGAAAATGGTAAAGAATTACCAATTTTCTCTCACGGACCATGGCCAAAAGTAAAAAAATATGAAAATCAATTAAGACCAATTAATTGTCACATATGCCGATTTACAACAGTTAAACGGGAAGAAATGAAAAATCATATTAGCAGACAACGACATATTCGTGGAATAAAAAATCATTTTGTTAATGATAAATATATCAAACCAATGAGAAATTTTTACGATTTTAATGAAAATAAAACTGCAGTATTATTTTTTATTAATCCTGGAGAAGATATTGAAGAAGGTATAAAGAAAAATATAATTAAATTATAAATTAAATTTTCATGTATTTTGTTTTCTCGTATTTTATATTTTATTATTTTAGTTGCAAAATATCATTCAGATCGTTTAGTTCAATATAAAAAAGAAGATATTTCAAATACTTGTGTACAACCAGCAAATAGTGATAAATTATATGATATGAATGAAGAAAATCCGATATTAGGATTAGAATATTGTATTAAATTAACCAGATTTAATGAAAATGATGAATACTATTGTGTACTTTGTGGTAAATTTTTTGATGACATTAATAATGTTAAACATTTTATGGACTATGCTCATCAACAGCAGTATATCGTAAGTAGTTGTACAAATAGAATATATTAATTGTTAAAAAGAAACATTAACTTTAATGTGACTTATATGCTTATATCATTTTACATAAAATATTTTTCCTACGAACTTTAAATCAACTTATTGTATTCATTAATCAGATTGAAATTTGCTGATATCTCTTTAATATTGTTGCCTGCCTAGGTTAATTTTGTAATAAGGCATATTGTAGTATTTTTTGAGTAAATGAAGGTTAATGTGATGTGATAATTAAAACTTCATATATCAAGTTATTGATATATAAGTATATTGAAGACAATATAGCAGGAATATGTATTTATATGAAAATATAATATTAGTTAAATTACTTATTAATACAAAATTAGAATTATTGAAATTTTATTTAATTTTTTTTTTTTTTTTTTCAGGAGAAACATTTTGCTGAATTACGTGAATATTGTTTAAATGCTCTACATAATAGTATTAATGATAAAAATTATTGTAATAAGAAAACACATGAAATTCTTATTGATATTTATCGTAAAATTGAAATTCAATCCGGTTTTAGGCATATTTATACCATAAAAAAGAATATATTTAATTGTTTTCAAAATGAATATAATGAGATAATAAATAAATTATCACATTATTCGTTAAATCCAAACGAATTATCTATGAATGATGTTATGAACAAAATGATATACAATTTTATACAACGTTCTTTGTATATGATGAAACCGCAATGCGAACGTAAACCAAATAAAAATGTTATAAAAAATTGTGCAGAAGATACAAAACCTCAAGAATTACAAATTTTGGAAAATAATACAAATAAGGTATAAATATTTATTTATATTTTATTGATTTTTATTAATTTCGATTAATTTTATTTTGAAGAAACAAATTGATACAATATCTAATGAAGAACTATCAAAGAATAATGAAGAATTAACAAAAGATAAAGCAGAACTATCAAAGCATAATGAAGTATTAGCAATGGATAATGAAGAACTATCAAAGAATAATGAAGAATTAACAATGGCCGATGAAGAATTAGCAAAAGATAAAGCAGAACTAACAAAGGATAATGAAGTATTAGCAATGAATAATGAAGAGCTAACCAATGATAATGAAGAATTAACAAAGTCTATCGAAGAAACAAAGGATGAAGAAAAATTAACAATGGATAATGAAGAATTAACAATGGATGATACAAAACTTAATGAGATTATTTCGAATCAACAAATGGATGCAAAATCTAATGAAGAACTAGCAAAGGATATTGAAGAAACAAAGGAAAAAGAAGAACTAAGAAAAGATAATAAAGTATTAACAATGGATAATGAAGAACTCCTGAAGGATAATGAAGAATTAACAAAGACTGTCGAAGAAACAAACGATATAGAAATATTAACAGTGGATAATGAAGAAATATTAAAGGATAATAATGAACTAATTAAAGATATAGAAGAATTTACAGCGGAAAAAATAATTCAGCCTATTGATACATTCCAGGAAGAATCAACAATAGATCCAACAAATGAAATTATAAGTCAATGTAAAACCAATAAAGAAGAATGTGAAATATCAACACAGCCAGCAACTAAAAATGAATATAATACAGAAAAAATTATTATATTTACTAATCACAAAGCAGATGGGGTCATTGGAAGTATTAATGAAGTTTCAAAAGAAACAAACGGAATTCTGTGTGAAGATAAAAAACTCGGAAATTCCATTAAAAATTCAAATGAGAAAACTGAAGAAAAGAAAATTAATATAGAAAATATTATTATATTAAAAAAATCTAATGCCATAAATGATGAAAAAGTTGTGGATAAAGTTAAGAATAATTCAAACTATAATGTAAATAATACAATTGATTTTCATGATATTGCAACTGAAAAAGTATCAATAACTGAAAATATGGATATTTCAAAGAATAATGAAGAAATAAATAATTTAAATAACATTATACAAGAAGAAGTTGATAAATTAAATATTATAGATAGTTTCGAAAATATTACTGAAAATAATAATATAAATATTGATTTAAATTCTCTGAATTCTAAGAATACTGAATGTACTGCAAATCTAGCCAAAAAAACTGAAGTTTTGATTAAAAATACTATATTTTCTAATTTAAATTCTGTGAAGCAAAATCTTAAAACAAATGATATTTTATCAAGTGATAATAAAACCGAAATTTCTACGATTTCAAATGATTTATCTAATGACAAAGAAAAAAAATTAAAAAATAAAGATACAAATTCTAAACGTAATTACAATAACGTATCTACTAAGGATAATTTACTTCAAGTATTTAATTTGCATACTATTATTAAGGACAAGAAAAATATTCCAATATTATCTTATGGACCACCAACTGATAAAAAAATAAATTTATTAGTTCGATGTCATATTTGTGAAATAGGTCTCAGCCCAATTATTCGGTCAATTACTGAGCACGTTAATGGTAAAAAACATAAGATTAATAAGAAAAAGGGACTTTTTAAAAATCCAATTCAATGTTATTATAAAACATTAAATAAAAATACTAAAGTTTTTATTGATGTTTATGCTGGTGAATATATACAAGATGGTAAGTAATATTTTTTTTAAGATTATTTGTATTCTATTTATTATTGTGGATTTTTTAGAAACGCAAATTAATGAAAAAAGACTACATTATAAGCATGACAAACCTGAAATACAAAATATGAAAAAATCCGTTGTTTCTAATAAAAAAACAACAACAATTAGCAACATGGATGTTGTAAAGAAAGTTGAATGTATGGATACTTCTGTAAATTTAAATCCTGAAATTAAAAAACCATTAAATATTACAACTAGAAAAACAATGGATTCTTATGAAATATTTTGTAAAGAATTTCCACCGGAAATAATTAAAGATTTTTTAAAATTTCAAATTCCATTTAAAAATAATCATTTAGTATCAATATTTTCATTTGGTCCAAGAATATCAAGAAATTCTAGACGAACCATAAATTGCCATTTATGTGAATATAGCGGAAAAAAATTATCTGATATAACAACTCATATAAAATCCAAATACCATCAATTACAAAAAACTACAATCAAATGGATTGATTTAAAAAAATCAATGCTATTATTTTATAAATGTGAAAATAAACAAACTACATATTTTGAAATATGGCCAGGTGAAAATATATTTAAAGGTAAATAAAATTGAAAATAATTTGTAATTTATTTCATTTAAATTTAAATAAATACACAAAACAAAAAATTTTCCATTAAAAAAAAAAATAACATTTTGGTGAATTTATTAGATTTGGTGAATTGTTAATTCTATCAATATTGTACAAATATAATTAATTCCAAATTATATTTATATATTGTAGTAAATCCAAATACAAAACGGATAATAAATACAAATCAAATATTAACAGAAGATATTGAGGACGATAAAATTTATGAATATGTAAATCAAACAATTATGGGTTTAGAATATGGAATTAAATTAAAACAAAATGATGAAATATGTTATTGTTTTTGTATATTATGCAAAGAATATTTGTTGTTCGATAATTCTGAATATTTTAACCATTTTAATGGTGATAAACATAACCATAATTATATAGTAAGTATATTATTATTAATATAAATAATAATTATTAATTTGTTTGATATCATTTTAAAGATATTTATAAATAATAGTAAATCCTAACAAATTATTTTCATCAATTATAAAAATTATAACTGTTATTTATATATAAATATCTTAATAGATTTAACATATTTATTAGATCATTAATATCTTTTTAATATTTTTTTTTTTTTAGAATAAACATTTCGCACTTTACAAGAAACAAATCTATAATACAATCCCTAAACATATTAATGACAGTGATATTATAAATACAATTGTTCTAAATATCAATTTAGCTATTTACAAGAAAATGGAACAAAATTTTGGATATCGTAAAATGTATACGACATTATTAAAATATTTCCAACAATGCTACATATATTTTACATTAGAATTTGTTGAAACAAAACTTATACATTATAATGATAAAATTAATTTATTAGTAGAAAATGAAATATTAGATATAATTGAAGATAAAATAAAGCCTTTTGTTATTGAACAGTCTACATTGAAACGGCGACAAAATGATTTATTACTTGAAGAAGCGGTACCAAAACGGTAATAATTATTAATTTCAAATAAAATATATATAAAATATTATATATATTATTTGTAATTTTGTCTTACCAGAATCAAATTTGATATCGAATCAAATTTAACATCATCTTCTAATCAAACATCGAATGGAAATATTCCAAATCATAATATAACTTTAATATCTGTTCTTCGATTATTATCAATATTAGAAGATGTTCTTGGTACAAGATTAGGTGGACAGGTATTAGAAGTTTTAGGTAAAGCTGCTTTATGTGAAAAGGTATTTGACTGAAAATACATAATTTTAAACTATTTTTTTAATATATTTATATATATATATATATATATATTTTTAAATTTTGCAGAACGAAGAAAATATATTAAAACTTACAACAAATAATAATATTTATATGCTTCTAATTACAATAAATGAAAAATTAAAAGGTTTATTGGAAGCTCAATTAATAGAATCACAAAAATTACCATTAGTTAAAAAACTTTTAAATGAAATACCAATTATAATTGATATGATGGATGAAGATAAGAGAAATTTAAATTATCAAACTGTATCTAGTACAAGTAATGATCACTATATTAATTTGGGTCAAAATTGGTTTAATAGTTTCGGTAATAATAACAATAGCATGAATAGATTTGAAAATTTAGGATTAGATTTTAATGCCAGAACAGTTCCAGTATCACGACAAATAAATGGTATTTTCTTGTTTGTATTTTCTATTTAATAATTTTATATTTTCCATTCTTTTAAGATGATACTAATCAGTATAATTCTGTACCAAATTATAGTACGTACTGTGAATCGGCAAGGGAAGAAAATAATCGGATGGGGACATTAAAAACCAGAATTAATGAATTATTAAATAAACCGGAAAAGTAAATAAAAAAAAAGATAAAATGTTATTATTTTTATATAATTAATAAATGAACTACAACAAATATTTTGAATTAAAATATATTTTTGTTTCTTTAAATGTAGCAACAACTAGTTAATCTTAATTTATTTTTTCTAATTATATAGTTAGTATACATTACATTACGTACAGTATTAATTTCATTTCGGACTCGTCCCACTGGTTTATTTATATTAAACGAGTGAACTAATTGGTGCAAAATATTTTGACAGTATAATTTTGAATATCGGTACTGTTTAAACTGTCTTTAGCTGTATCAGTATGTATGTATAGCTTCGTACGAGTTTTTTTTTTTAATCATATCAAAATAAATCTGGACTTCTTGCGATTATAATTTATGTTAAATATACAATACAAAACATTTTTTTTTTCTGTATTTTAATTCTTAATGTACCGCTCCTTTTTGGAGGTTGGTCATCAACTCATTATTTTATCAGTATTTTGGCCTGGACTTTTGAATCATTCTTTTAGCTTTATGAGCAAAGATTTTCTCTTACTGCCCCTGCTTCCTACTACAATTAATTAGCAACTTTTTTCATATTCGTAAATCTATTGTGATTACTTACATGGAATTAAAAATTTGATGTGATTTCGATCCTATTGTTTTCGACAGATATATAACTTAATATCTATAATTGAATTGAAATTATTTCTTTGTTAGTTGCTAGACTCTATCTACCCTAACATAATACATGCATGTCTATCCGTCCATGAATTAAAAACATCATCCTAAAATAAGGCGCACTGATTTCAGGAATTTGCAGAATTCGTGCCTACATATTTAAAAATTAAATGAAACAAAACATTTTATTCTTTTATAATTTTATTTGGTATTTTAAATAAAATATTTAAAAACTTGTATAATAATCGTTATTTTAACATAATTCATACAATATTATTTTTATTTTACCAAAACTTTCAATGTGAAATGAAATATATTTTATAATAGTATTTGTTATTTAATATTTTATTATTGGGATTCTGGAAAATTTATAACTTATAGTTAAACAAAATTTAAATAAAATAATAATTACTGATTTTGATTATTGATTACTAAAAGTAAAAATACACAAAAAAAAAAAAAAAAAAATAATTTAATAAAAATTATTTCTGTTTCTTGCTTCTCCCATTCCCATCATATTTTGATTACGATTAAATCCGCCACCACCACCGCTGTTATTATTTCCAGATAATCCCATATTCTTATTACCAGAATATCCACTATTACCTGTGGAAGAAAGAGCAGATATTCTTGGATTGGTATTTCTATGTTGATATCCTCCACTATTACCGCTTCTGTTTCCAATATAATCATTACCACCGGTAGAATATCCACCGCCACTGCTACCTCCAATAAAAAAATCATCATTAGCAAATGGTCTAATGTTATCATCTGATAAATTTCCAAGAGAATTTTTATTATTTCCACCTACAACAAAAATTACAATTCATATTATTATCATTAACATTTTAAATATATATTATAATATTTACCTCCAGTATTTCCAATTCCTGATTGCCAATTGTTACTATTATTCATGCCACCAGCATTTGATCTATTACCACCACCATCATTTCCACCACGATTACTATTCATGTTACCAATATTTTCATTAACATTTTCTGTATTCCGATTATTACATCCTTCAATGTTTGGTAAATTTTTACCAGTACGTTTACAATAATCTTCAAACATTTCCATTAATATTGTTGCATCTTGAATTGTTTTTTTAACGGCAACAATTAAATTTGAATCAATCAAATTAGCAAAATATTGTCCTTTAAGTTTTTCACGTGCAGTTGCAAAGAATATATAAAATTCTTTTTCCATCATTAAATCGTTTGGATTTTGATTGTTCTATAATTTATTTTTAAATTGTTTGTTGGAAAATGAATAAATTAAATATTGCAAGAATAATTTTATTATTTTGATTTTTAATATATTTTAAAACCCGAATAGTATTATTAACTTTACCATGATTTATTACTTAAATATTATATACGTATAAAATAGTATTTTTGTGGCACATTCCAAATTAATACTGTAGTAAAATAGGAATTACCTTTGTACGTTTTTATTTACAAAGGTAGTGCCAATTAAATAATTTATGGAAGCCAAAAATAGTAGTGATTAAATAAATATAGAGTGCAGTGATTTTGACTAAAAAATGCCGTTGTAAAAATTTTCTATTCAGTATAAAACTGTATAGTTCTAAGAAATGTGAAAACGAAAATTGGTATCCGGCAATTGACCGAAAATAGACCAAATGCAGAATTGCCCGGTCAATTTTATTTTATAAATTATTTTTTAATTATACCAACTAATGAAATAAATCCTAAAATACAGTATATTAAAAACTGGACAGTTGGTAACTTACTATACTAACTAATTAACTCGATATTATTATTGGTCATTTGCTTTACTACCACAAATTTATTATATCTGTAATAAATTTAATTATGAAATGTGCCAACCAAAAATTACTAAACTAAAAGGAATTTTGTCTCATTTTGTAATTAATTATATTTATATCCCAAGTAGACCCTTATACTTGTCAAATCCATTTTTTTTTCTTTTTGTATTTTATATTTATTATAAATAAACATATTTTCAAAATGTTTATATACCCAATAAAATTAATACTATTGTAAAAACAATACACTTTTAAAATATTAATTTATTTTTTATTTTCTTTACCTTTTCAACTAAAATTGATCGGCTTAAAAGCTGAACAGCTTGTGGACCCAAACTCCCCAATTGATTTTCAAGTGCATTAAATAATCTCAGTACAGAAATAACACCAAGTGGTTCATTTGAAACAAGTGGTAATTCTTCTGATGGTAAATTAATTTGTGAATTAGTTAAACGTGATCTTCCACCACTAATTCCAACATTAATATCACCACCACTACCCCGCATATTACCACCACTTGCAGCGTTTTGCATCATAGCCATCATTAACCCTACAGCTGCTTGTTGATTATTATCATAATAATCATTACTATTATTATATCCTCTTCCATAATCGTTTCCATATCCTTGATTATATCCACCACCACCACCTCGACCACCACCAAAATTATCATAATTATTCCCCATCATTTGTTGATTCATATTTCTTTGATTATTCCATCCACCCCCATAATAATTTGATGGACTTGGAGTACGCATATTTATACGTAAACCAAATTCTTTCTTTATTCTTTGTTTACGTTTCGCCAAATCGTTTTCATATAAAACACGTAAACGTCGTTTCCAGTATGTATTCCAAGGCATATTAAATTCTTTTTTATCTATTTTTTTTAAGAAAAAGGTTTACGAAAATATTTGATATGAAAATTTAATAGTTTTTTTTTTTTTTTTTTTTTAAAGAATTTGAAGAGAAATTAAATTTTAAATAGAAAAAAAAAAAAAAAAAATTTAATAATTTCTATAAATTAATAAATCGCATATATTTATTTACAATTTTCCCCAAAACAATTATTTTCCCTAAAATAATTATAATGTTGGTCTACCCCATTTTGTATATATTATTTTTTGTCAAAATTAAGGTGAATTAATTATTACCTAAATACTCATTATATAAAAAAAAGAAAAGAGAATCGTTACTTGGATATTGATTAAAGAGTTGAAGAAAAACGATCATTAGGGAAATTTTTTGTACCTCTTGTGACTTTACAAAATATTCGATTTTATTCGTTATCAGGGAGTATTTGGGAATATTAGTAGGTAATTATTTATTAAACAAAGTACTCCAAATTTTGTCAATTAATACAAAAATTTTGTGCATAAACAAACTTCTCAGTTTATTTATGCACAATATGAATTTGTCTCAGCCATATGAATTGGTTTATTAAATATCATAATAAAGTTTCAAATAATTGAAACAATGAAATAATATTTAACGATTTTTAACGATGGATAAAATATTTGTCTACGGGCATACACAATTAGTGAATTGTAATATTCTATATTTACATGAAGGCAACGCATTTTAGATTTTCGAATTTAATCATTGCGATTTATGGAATTAAAAATTTCAAATCACGAAGATAAAAATATTTCCCACACGATCGTCATTTATTTATTAATTTTTGAAGTATTATATAAATATATATTTTTATAATAAATCTTTCATACCTTTGCCCTCTGATTCCATTTTAAAATGATTATATTTTTTCAATTCTCCTTCATATTTACGATGTCTTCTTGGAAAACGATCATAAGTTCTGTATTCACTATTTAAATCATCAATTTCGCCAGCTAACACTTGTTGATAATTGGCCCACATTTTATCTTCAAAACCGCCACCGCCACCACCATAATTATTATATTCTCTAAAATTATTAAAATGTAAATTTTAAAATTATATATAAAAATATTGATAATTTTACCGATCATTTCTTATTTGTGCACCATTTAATTCATCCTGATACGTTAAACGTAATCCCAAATGTTGATCTTCTATTGATATATAATCTGGTTTAATAAATTGCATACCATTAACACATTTTCTTATTAATATATCAACTTCTTGTGGTGTTATCATAATTGTATTTTGATCATAATGTTCATCGAAACGTGTTTTTAATAAAAACTTTTTACGATTTTTAAAGAAATCATTATCATCACAAATTGTTACTTTGCGATATCCCTTTATATTTTCAATTTTACGATATAATTTACGGAAAACATTACGTATACAAAAACGTACATCAATATCACGAACACGTCTTAATTCAGTGTATACTTTTTCATATAATTTCGGGAAATGACGATTCTAAAAATATATAGAACAAGAAATTAAATTAATTTTTTTTTTTTTTTGTAGTTATAAATCTAATTTATAAAAATAAGTTACAATGTATTTAAATTGATGATCACTGGATACAATATGTTGAAATGCTTCCTCTTTTAATTTCAAATTACATAATGTACAAAAATATGTAACACCTTGAAAACCCATCATTTTATATATATAACATAGTCCAAGTAATGGTAATTTTGTATTATATTCATGCATTGGTTCATTTTCAAGTTGTTTTATTATTTTTTTATCTTCTGGTAATTTGACTTGAAATTCATCTTTGTCAATAATACGATCTTTATATTCGTCAGTAACTAATAAGAAAAAATATGTATATATATATATTATAAAAAAATGTTCTTCAATAATAGTTGTGTTTTTAATTACGATCTTCAATTATTTCACCAGGATAAATTTTAATAGGTTTTTCTTTATTTAAATTCTTAGGAAGTGACTGATAAAATGGTTCTGAATAAAATTTAGCTAATGGTGCACGTTTATTCAATTTGAATATATGACTTCGTCCTTTTAAATGATGTCTGAGATGTTCATCAGTAAATAAATTACCCAAACGACATAAATGACAATTTATTGGCCAAAATTCTTCAGTATATTTTGGTCCCCGTGAAAACAGAAAATTGTCAGTACCATCATTAAGGGTAACTTTTAATAATAGAATTTCATCAATTGTTATTTTATCAATATCAATTTCTGATAAAGCTTTATTTTTCTCTATAGCATCTTTTTCTATTTTAGGATCAACTTTTTTTTCGTTATTTTCATTTCCCTCTTCACGTGTTTCATCGTTACCGTCATTTTCTTCTTCGTGATCGTCATTTTCATCATCATTTTCATTTTCTTCATCAAAATGTTCTTCGTCTTCCATTTCTTCTTCATTTTCAAGAGGTTCCTGTGCAGATATAATAAGAGTGGTTTTATTTTATATAACTTAAAAAAACACAATTCCTCTATAAAATGTTTTTTTAGTAGAGAATAAGTTTACTTATTATTTTTTATTTAAAAATATTATTTATTGATAATAAAATGATAAAATGGCGGGCGGCATTTTGTTGTGGTAAAATAGTAAAATTAATATTATTGAATTTTCACCTTTTTTTCCACAGCTACTTTTTCGGATTCCAAATTAGGTTTATTACGAAGGCTAGCTCGTGTAGCCATTTTGATTGGATTTTTATTCTTCTTTGATGAATTAAGAATAAAATTTAGATTTCATTTATTTCACAGAAAATGTTAAAAAACTATGCCAATCAATATGCCAATTTTTTTTTCTTTTCTACTTTCTCTTAAAGGTTTGGAGTGTTACCATATTACCTTGGATTGGATTGTGAATGTGAAATAGAAAAATACCCAGAAAAACCCAGTGCGCAAAATACCGAGAAAAACTCGTTTAAATCTTGTTTACTGGGTTTATTAAGTAAATTATGTTTGATTACCTTGCTTGTTCAATTCTAGTATAAAGTATATGCTTATCATCAATAAAAGTACTTTATCATTCAATTTATTATTTTGAGTACCAGTATTATTTTTTCTTATTTCTATTACTATATATTTTTATTTTGATGTTAATACATAATTTAAAATTAATTTGTTCAATCCTACTATTTACTTTTTTCAACAGTATACTGTAAAAATATGGACATACGTACATTGTTTATAAAAAGAAAAAATAGTATTAAATAGACTAATAGAGTATATAATATAAATTTTTTTCAAAGAATAAAAATATTTCTGTTGATATTTTTGCTTGTATACTTTTATGAGAAATTGTATTTAGGTTGAACAGAAAAAAAATACTGTTCAGTGGGGTTTTTTTCATATATGAAACGGAGTAAGATTTTATTGAGATTTTAGATTTTCAAACTATATGAACAGTGTTGAAATTTTGTGCATAATAAACAGTTATGTACCGACCATAGCAGAAATTTCCTTCCGTCGAAAAAACTCCTTTTCTTTTTTGACATGTATATTTTGTATGGAGTTTTTTGAGTTGTATGGTGTCTAAAAAAAGAAATGTATACCTGATTTCTTTTTCCTGTATGTAGTAGTGAGCTTTGATAATTCAGACATTTTACAATTTAAAAAACTAAATAAATAAATAAAATATTAATAAAAATGGAATCGGACACAAATAGTTTTGTAATAGCCTCTTATGACAGGTATATAATAGACATTTATTATGATATTATTTGTGCAAACAAAGTGAAATTATTTTTAAAAATGATGTTGTCAGAAAAAGCCACGATGCTTCCGGCATCTGTTGTGATCTCAAAAAAGCCATGCGACTTCTCATTATAGATGGCGCTTATCAAAATTTATATGAAAAGGAAATTTCCAAAACTTATGGTGGTGTGTGTAAATTTCTGCTCTGGTCACAGCATTAACGTCTTTTTTTTTGGCTTGCATTTTTGAAAAGTACACAAGGCGCAAAAATGGCTAGCACCAGTCCTGCACGTTCAATGCCAATGCTGTTTACGTGTCATTTACCATGCAATTCCTATGGTAAATTACAAAAATTCAACATAGGATGGTGATACTGTTCTTGGAGCATTGTGGACGCTAAGAAACTAAGAATTGTATTATCAATGAATAAAGCAACTGCCAGATTATATACGGTATACGCGTATATTGTCACGGGGCACATACTTCTACGGAAACATCCGTTCCTGAAGTAGGTATGCCATTCCTAAAGTGCAAAATCGAGGTTTAAGGCACATGAGGCGGGTGAAAAAAAACCTGCAACCTGATCAAGTTCATTAAGAAGGTGGAATGGGTTATTGTGCTATAGGGTAAAAATTTCGACAGGGGTGTACAACGCGTTTATATGTGGGTTTTGTGGGTAAGATTTTCGAATCCCTACTCCTTGCGAACAAACCAACCAATACAGGATACACTCTCGACAATCGCAGTGCCGCATGATCTTACGTTTCCTAGCACAAAGCGGTTTAACTACTCTACTATATGTGCGTGACATATGTAGGCATTGAAATTAGACTCGTTAGAACAAATTGTGAACCACAATGCCGCGTGCGTTTTAATATTTTTGATATTGATGTTTTGTAAATTAATTTCTTAATAATTTTTATTTATAAATTTGAAATATAAAATAAATATTTTTAAAATGATTATTGTTAAATATTATATATATTGTGTATGATTATAAGTTTTGTGATTATAAAATTCATTACTTTTCACTTTCTCAATCAAAACTTCAGCATAATTTTCCATATTTTATATTTTTTTCTTATTTAACAAACACTTTGTTACTTAATTTAACCACCAAATTTTTTTTATTAGTAAACAATAACAAATTCGATGTCAAATTAGTTATCAAACGCGTACGCTTCCAAAAAAGTAGAAACTAGATCTACTTCATGCGCGCGTGAAGCGTGCGCGCGTTATCAAAACTGCATTTTAAGTTGCTCCATATATTTCCATTTTCTACTCAACTTGTCAACGCTTTACGCACGCAAGCACACTTGTAACGCGTCATTGTGTTTCTCGCCTAATTGTCAACGTTCTCAATTTGCGTTGGAAATTGAAATTATGCAATGGTTGTGTAGCTGTGATGCTTTGTGAATTTTTGCGTTGAGTTTAATTGCTCCCATACCCATACATTTTATATAAGTGTAATTTCTGAGTAACGTATTTGGTAATCTGGCAATACTCATAAAAAAGCCGCGAATATAAAAACGAGCGAAGTTGGCTGGAGCTAAATATTTGTGAAAAGTAGAAGAGTGAAACAAACATATTGAAATTGAAAAGAAAATTGAGTGAAATCAAAGTTAAAAAAAGTGAATTTAGTGAATGTCGCATTTTTATATACCGCTACAATAAATATTAAAAAAATCGCTTAATTTCATAATAATTATAAAAACATTTACTAAATTTTAGTAAAACAATGTCTGCTGAAATTAAAACTGAGGTACATATAATTGAATTTACTATAAAAGCTATCTTTTCTATATATAAAATTTTCAATACCAATTACGTATTAGAGCCGCCATTTTTAATGATACATTCAATGTTTTTCCCCGCATCATCAAAATATAAATTTTGTGTAATCCATATAAACAATCAATATCATAATTTTATTTCATTTAATTTAGTCGGCTGATACTGCTGAAGTAAATATGGAGGAGTTATTATTAACCAAAATAAAGTTAAATGATGGCAGCATGGAATTTATGTTTTCCCGTGGTCCCAAGTATAATGAAAAATTGTGGCCAATTCAATGTCATTTATGTCGTGTTGGTTATATGGTTAATGAGAAAAAATTACGAGCCCACTTGAATAGTGAAAAACATACAACCAAACTTGCTGAAGGTCCACCAGATGCTGAAGCATATCGTAAACCATATGAACAATTATATTCTGATCGAATGCGTTTAATGAATCCAATTAAAATTATGCCGGGTGAAGTAATTGAAGAAGGTAAATGAAAATTAATAAAATATTTTATTGTTAGTGCTAAGTAAAACTTAAAATTTGATTTAGTAACAACTCAACATTCTGATCGTTTAATGCCATGTAAACAATATAATTGGGAAAATTCACCATCCGAAGAAATTATTGAAAAATTATCTAAAGATGATATTGCGGATTATAATATGAAAAATGCACCAATTTTGGGACTTTGTTATGTATTTAAAATGTTCGATGCGGCTAAAAAGATAAAATATTATTGTTCTTTGTGCAGTTCCTTTTTTGGTGAATATAATGCATATCAACATTTGGTTGGTATTCAGGGTGATCATTTCAACGAATATGCAGTAAGTACTATTTAATGTTTTACATTTTTTATTTAATTACATATTTTAATTGACAACAAAATCAAAAAATATGTAGTTTTTAAAATATTTTTGTAGGTTGTAAGTATACAATACAACACTTTGCAATCTACAGCAAGTATTTTTAAATGCAGGTTATAATTTTATATACCTAGAATTTTGGCAATGTCTTTTGCCATAATATTTTTATTTCTCAAAAAATTGATAAACAAATCCATATCGGGGAATATTTTGAATATATCTTAATGAATAAATGGAATCAGAAATAAAGTGATATAGTTTTTTTTCGGCAACAAAGCCATTTTTTATTTTAATTTACAATGGCGCTACAGCATTGCATCCTCCAATGGGTTTCGTAACATTTTATTGCAATTTGGACCAATTTGATATGGATTCCGAACCATAAGTTTCTTTATAGCAAAGAAACATTTTAATTGCAATAGTTTTTAATAGTGAGACATTTGTTGTCAGCAATTGATCTCAACCGTTAGCATTTTTCCCAGTCTTTAAATCACAATAACATATTGCATTTTTTGTTACTGGTACCCATTTTAAAGCAGATGTGTTGATCTGAAATTGAACCCAGGACCTAATGCATTACAACAGCATATCACACTACCACTACGCCACCGTAACTCAGTGAATATGTAGACATCATTATTTCCTTCGATTTAATGACACTTTACTTTCCCTACTAAAATTTAACACTAATAATTCTTTTCATTTATTGTTAATTTTAGAAACGTCATTATTCTGATATCAATACTACGTTGGTAAACTTAATTGATAAAAATGTTAATGAAGCTGATAAAAGGAAATGGATTGAAAATATAATCCGTAATTTATATGGCAAACTGGAAACATGGAAAGGCTATCGGAAAATGCATATAGTTGATGGTCCATTATTTGATGTACATCGTCAACGGTATTTATCAAAAGCTCGAAAACTTTTACATTACAGCGATCAGTTAGTCAATTTTTCGGATAATGAGTTGCTTGAATTAATTCAAACATGTAAATCTAAAGGTAAACTTTATCCAGATGACCCACAACGTTTACCAAATCAACCGGAACCACCAACAAAAGCTGAACTTGAAGCTGAGAAAAAAGCGGAAGAACAGAGAAAACGTAAAAATGATTCTAATGATAATAATGGCCCGTCTAAGAAATCGTATGAAATATCTGAATTTATTGTTTTTGTGATTTAATTAAAATTTCGTAATTGTTTTGTAATTTATTATAGTTCAAGATCTGATAGCGGAAGTAGACAAAGGAATGGTCCAAAATTGGATGAATCACCACAAAATTGGGCTAAATATCGTAATTTAGTAGAACGTGCATTACGCAGTTTAAATGATGAATATGGCAGATTTGTTGATATGTCAGAAAATCATCCACAATATCGTGTAGAATGGACTAGATTTTGGCGACGTCGTTGTTTAGAATTGCGAGAAGGTAATAATGTTTTTGTAATTTGGCATATTTTGCGAAGAATTAATGATTTTTTTTTTACTATATAGCATTTTATTAGGTTAAAAGAAATTCACATTGTATTTTTATCTTATAAATTTTGTATTCATTGGTACTTTCAAAACTGATAGATATTATAAGTGATTTAAGTTTTATTAATTAGATTTTTTTGTTGATAAATTTTAATTTAGTAGATTCTTAACACAAATAATTTGATCACAATAATTTCTAAACATTACAATAATATTTTTTTTTTTTTCATTTGGATTACTGAAAATTGAATTAGATTTTGTTTTATACAAATCTTTATTTAAATATTGTGTTATAGTTATCCATAACTTTATATGTTTAGGAATTTTAATCAATTTCTACCTGAATTTAAATCCCAACCTGTTAACAACTTAAATATTTAGCATCTGAAATTGTTATGTAATATGCAAAATATATTAATTTAAATCTTTTGTATTAGTTGTAAAGATTTTGAACAATTATTTTTATCAAACTTTGGAAATAGTGATTGCATTACTCCGGACTAAAAATTGAATATCGGTAATCTGGTAATATGTTTGCGAATTCAAGCGAGGCGAGGTTAAATTGAAGTATTTTCCTTTGGAACTAAAATAATCGAAATTTTTGTGAAATTTGTTTAAAATATATAACCAAATTACATGAATGAATACAGAAATATCAATATTTTCGGGATTCTGAAATGGCTGGTATTGCAATCATTATTAGGATTTTTTAATATATTTTATGCAGACACAAGAGCTGAAAAAATAAACTAAAAGTTTTTTTTTGAACTGCATTTAAGATGTATTTCTTAAATTTTTTAGTTTTGTTAATATTTGAATCAAGTTAAAACGCTTGAAACGTCGTCAAGATTCTTCAAAATATATATTTAAATTAATTTTTCGTAGATTTACAAGCAGAGTGCGCAAGTACGAAACTAAATTCGCTGAGTTTCTTAATTCACTAAGGTTTAACTGGTTTAGCAGACTTAATTTACTTAAATTGCCCCCATATATTCTTCACGTTTAATTAATTACTTGTAACGTGTTTCGAATTATAAACTAATTTGATTTTGCGAATGTTTGTAATAAAAACAAAAAGTGTACTTTTAATTAAAATTTGATTTAACAAGGATAAATTCAAATGAAATTCTATAGAAAAAACACGCAATATTTAATGAACTTTGATTTACACTGTCTATCGGTTTTTCAAGCACTTATAAGTTGATATACATAAAATTTTTGTTGTTATAATTTATATTAATTTTATTTTATTTTCCCGCTCTTTCTCTCTTTAATATAGATAATATTAATCCAAATGATTATGATTTTATGCCAGAATGGAATCGTTTTTGGATTCGGTATTTGGAAGATTGTTATGAAAGTGATGTTGATAAATGTAAATTCGAAATAAGAAAAACTTTACGTTTGCCATTTAGGGGACGTACACCAGATCCTCCCGGTAATAATAATCGTCGTGGAAATAATGATAATAATAATAATAATAATAATAATTCACGTTCATCATTACCACAAATGTCACGTGGTTTTGATGGGCACAGCGGTAGTGGTGGTGGTGGTGGTAATAATATAAATAATGCTGGCGGTAATCTCAATAATTCTGGCGGAAATCGTCAAACAGGTCCAGTGCCTTTAATGGGCATTGGAACTATAACACCGGAACCAATTCACCACCAACAACAGCAACAACAACAAGAGATTCAAATACCAACTGAACCATTAAGTGTTTTATCAGTTTTAAGACTTTTAACAGCACTTGAGGATCAGTTAGGTAGCCTTGGACCAAC
Organism: Rhamphomyia laevipes; assembly: GCA_963920725.1. Classification (NCBI taxonomy): domain Eukaryota; kingdom Metazoa; phylum Arthropoda; class Insecta; order Diptera; family Empididae; genus Rhamphomyia; species Rhamphomyia laevipes. The sequence continues at coordinate 16,075,190 of OY987259.1, forward strand.
TGCAATTCAGCTTTTGAGTAAAGCTATTTTCTTTGAAAAGGTATTTTTAAATTTAAAAACAATTACAAAAAAAAAAAAAAAAAAAAATAGAATTGGTAACAACATTGTATATTTTTATAATAAGGTATATTTTTTTTATTCGAGAGCATTTCGAGTGCGATTCATTCACATACGGAGTTAATCAATACTCCGAGATAGTTCGTAAATATGCAGTGTTACGTTTTAATAGGAAATAGATAGTGAGAATAGTAAGTAATTTTCTGGAAGGTGGCTGATTAAGAACGTAACATAACCTAAAGTTTGATAATATTTTTTTAAATTATTAAAATAATTATTTATAAAAAAAAGACATTGATCTATCGCCATCTAGAGGAAATTTATTGCAAAAGTACTCTCGCTATCTATTTCTATATAAAATATAGTTTAATGTAAGAATACTAAATTCGAAGTATTTCCGTGTATATTTGATATAAATTGATCGCACCTACAATTATCGGTACGAATATTGCTGACCGTTTTTTGTAAAATATTTTTTAAAAATATATTTTTAATTAATGAAATCGGTGTTTTTTCGGTTATTTTATTTTAATTATCTAGCAGCTTATGGTTTGTGACGTTGTAAAGAGGAAGTTGTTGTCCAAAATATTTATTCTAAATGTAACAATTTCGTATGATTAAAATTAATCTGAATTTGTTGATTTGTATTGGATTGTACTTGTAAACAGGGCGAGTACTTGACGCATCCTTAAAAAACTTTATCCTTAATACGCATGATGGTTTCTAATGGAAACTGCATCCTTAATGCGCATGGTTTCCATCGACATGATTTTGTTATAGTAATTCGTTTTCTGGTATTTAGAATAATTGTGAGATAGTTGAACTTATTTGGTGATAATCTAGATTAATGATGATTTCAAATTTATTAGTTAATTGTAAACGTTAACGTTTATATACATTAACAACAACAACTTTTACTCATGTAAAATTTCCCTTTTCCACCCTTAGTTATTTTTAAAAGAAGTAATTTCGATGCTGTGAAAAACAAACCATGAGCATGTTACGTTGAAAAATCGTCAATAATAGTAAAATTATAAATATTACGGAATCTTCGAAACTTATCTATTAAATATTATAATTTACAATCGGACAGAATGAAATATAATTAATAATAAATGTAATATGAGTTATAAAATTTCGGATATAAAATTAATCGTTAATTTATTATTCTGGTCGGGTAACGAATATATATCTATACAAATTACATTTATATGAAAAAACAAATCGCACGGTGTTTTTATAAGTTCCCGACCAAAAAAAAATTATATGTTTTTTTTTTCATTTTACTAATAAATATTTCATAAATTTTTGTTTTCTCTAAATTAGGAAACCAATTCAAGTGCAAATGAACTACTTAATGAAAATGAATATTTCAAATTATTCATAACTGCATTGGAAAAACTTAAAGGACAATTATTAGCAAGAATTGTTCCCGATATGAAAATTAAAGCTGTTACCAAAGCTATTGAAGATTTAGATACAATATTGAATTTATTTGAAGAATATAAACGTCGTAATCAGGACAAAAATCAAACACAACAACAACAACAATCTGCTGTATCTGGTGGTAATAATAACGGTGGAGGAAATAATCAGAGCGGTGTAGGTAGTGGTGGCGGTGGCAATCAATTTTCTGGAAATGTAGGCGGTGGCAATGGCGGCGGTGGTAATGTTGGAATGGATCAATGGCGTGGTGGCAATAATAAAGGTATTGGTACTGGTGATGGAGATAATCGAAATCAAGGATTTGGATCACAATTTGGAGGAAATAGCGGCGGTGGTGGACGTGATAATAGTGGAATGGGTGGAAGATCAAACTGGCAAACAGATAATAATTCAAAAGCAAATCTTGGTCGTGATAATAGTGGTGGATCTAATTGGCGAGGTAGTGCTGGTGACGATGCTGGTGGAGCAAATAATTTCCGAGATGTTGATCGACAATTGGGTAAAAATAATAATCGTGGAAATGATTATGAGAAGAAATTACAAGATAATTTTTCAGGTCAAAATCGTAATAATGAATTTGTTGGTGGTGGTGGAGGCGGCGGAAATTCCGGATTGAACAGTAATCGTAATGATAATTATAATTCTTCTAACTGGAATACAGGTAGAAATCAATTACAATCTGGATATGGTAATGATTCATTTGGTGGCAATAAGAATGGTGGAAATCTTGGTGGCGGTGGTGGAATGGACTTGAATAAAATGGATACATTTGGCTCAAGGATGCCAAATTTACAACAAATGGGATCACGAAACTTTGGCAGTCCAACTGGCGGCGGCGGTGGTAATTCCAATTTTAATTCGTCATATGGTTATTCTACTGGTGGTAACAGTGGAAATTCAGGTGGCAATACTGGAATGTTTAATCGTCGGTATTAAAAAAAATATATAATATTTTATTGAAATAACAAATTAACATTCTTTTAGTTTTATATATATATCGTAAATGAAAAATAGAAATCCTTTTGGGGTTTTAAATATTTTGCATCCAAACTTTTTTTTTTTTTGAATATAAATAATCTGAAAAACAGATTTAAGTAGAAACTAAAATCAATCATAAATGACATTTATTCATAAAGATATTTGTAAATTTTCGACATAACATAACTGTTTTATTGAAAAGAATAAAATTACACAAAAATGTATTAAATATTTTTTTTTTTGTACTTTTATTGTATCAAATAAAAGTTTATAAAATTATTATTATTTTATTTCAAATATCTCTCAGGTTATAAAAGGACAAAACTACCTCATGGATTGCTTTACTTCTTGAATTGTTTGTAGATCATTCACACATATATTCTGTAATTTAAACAAAAAAATCCCCATAAGAGATAAAATATATTTTTAAATTTTAAGCGGATAATCTCTTAATATTTATTTGCTATAATTGACCATAATAATTACAATTTATACATAATAACAGTGGTTTTCATAAGGAAAAGATCCAGAAAATTCAGAATTTTATCATTTAAAGATATATAAATATACAAATCTCAAAATATGATTCTTCAATAATTATTATAAAGCTATAATTTTTTAAAAAAATTAACAATTACTTAGAGTTATTCCGAATTCTAATATTTAATTATTACATTACGTACAAACGAATTCTAACGTCTGAATAATTTGACCATGCGATGTGCGATGTTGAATAATTATGAAAAATTTTCACAATTATGTTGTGGGATATAACGTCATAACAGATGTTATTTTGAAACTTTTTTCGAAATGGAGTAAAATATATAATTTTTCATTACTAAAAATAGTTGTACAGTACACATACACATCAATTGCGAAACATGCTGCACGGTTAAGATTGATCAAAGTCTCGATATGTAAGGGTCCGAAGAGAAGAAGGAATCTTTAGAGTACCTCCTGTCTTCTGTGTCATTGTCCCATGTAGTGCACCACAGAAGAAGTACCACTTTATAAATAATCTACTCTAGAAGCAGGTGAAATAAAATGTGCCAAGCTGATCATGTTTAACGTGGAATGGGCTGATGTGTTGTAAGATTGCGCATCAACTGGGGGTGTACAACGGATCTATATGTGGCTGAAGTGGAAGATTTTTTATTTTGTTTTCGTGGCCACCTCTTTTTCACATTTATAAACCTTTATATCATAAAGCCTTTAGCCTTTATTTTACATATACAATTAGAATTAAAGTATATTTTATATTATTATACATAAGATATTAATGAAAGCATTAAAGAAAACAAAAAATGATTATTAATTTCTACGGCGAATCTTGGTGATTTCAATCAAATCAAATTGTGAAAATTAATGAGGCGAGAATCGAATCAAATTTAATCATAAAGGCCAGAATTTTGATGTAATTTCTACTTTCTCGTAATTTGTATTAGCTTTTTTTGTAGTTTAGATGTATTTAGATATACGTTAAGGAAAGTTCTACCTGAACTTTTTTTTTTTTTAAAAAAAAATTGTAAGACTTAAGTAAGTAATAAGAAACAATGAAAAAAGAAAATGCAAGATTCTGTTACAATAAATTTTAACAAAATTTATAATTTATATATATATATTTCGCAAAACACTAGTATAGTTTGATTTAAAATTTAAAATTACTAATAACTAAAAATCAGTGATAATTTTTGAATACAAATTAAGCTAATAAAATTTCTCAGTTTAGGTAGTAAATTAATGCAGCTGCCAATAACAAATATTTTTTTTTTTTTTTTTTTTTATATTATATTTTATGAATCGATCATTTAGCGACTACAAATTATATCAAGAATTATTTCTTGAAATTAAATATTACTTTCCATATTCTATTTTCTTTACAAATTTTACCTACTAACATAAAAATTAAAAATATAAATTTAAATTTTCTTGACTACAAATTTAGTATAACATTACTATTTTTTGTTTCGTTTCTATAGAATTGGGCTTTTTTTTTATTTATTTGATACAAATAATGATTTTAATTAGTTTTTTTTTCTTTTTGTATCGTTTTTCTTTTGTTTTTACTTTTAACTACAATTTCATATTTGGATGGCTACTACTATCATTGTAATTTTGATTAGTATTTGTTGTACTATTACTGGTGGCGGTATTGTTTGTATTTGGATTATTATTAGTTATGATACTTGTACGAGATTGTGGTAAACATAATGATTCCATATCTTTAATTATTACTGTTTGGATATTGTCACGAAATGAATATTCAATTTTAAGTTGTTTATCTTCACCAATGCATGGATCATAAAATCCTGGTAATTCACTCTAAAATAAAAATAAAGGTTAAATGAAAATAATTTAATTCATAAAATAATTAAAAATCATATTTTTTAAATTAATTTAACACTATCTGATCAATAATTCTGTATGTTTGAAAAATGTTACAATTAATGTAGTTCTTAGTGATTATTAAAATAACGATATACGAGTAATTGGCCGAGGGCCAAATACACAATAGACCGGTTTAAAATTTAAATTTTATGCAAAAATTAGTAAATCGCTTTAAGTTAACTATGTATCCGTAAATTAGCCCCAAATCATTAAAAACAAGTAATAATTTAATTTCACACTAATATTTATATTAAATAATCAAATATTATGAATGTTTTATCAAATTTTAAAAATATATACGTGAGACAACAAAGTTAAATTTTAAAAACATGTGAACTAATTTCGAAAATTATTAATATAATATATAATACAATTCAAATTTAATTATCACTAAGAAATGACCACACAAAATGTATAATTTCAAAAACAATTACCTTGCTTGTATTATATAAAATTAGTTTACTATCTTTAACTAAACATTGAAGTGGTATAGTAACATCAACACCATTTATTATATCGTTATTAGTATTTCTTTGATTATCATCATCATTTGGAAAATTCTCATAAATAGCATTTATTATTATTAAACCACGTTTTTTAGTTTCCTCATTAACAATACGTTCGCATGTTGCTTTCATTAATTCAACAGCAGCTTCAGCTTCTTTACGTTTTATAATCATACGTTGTCTATTTGTCTCTTTAACTTTTTCAATATCACGTCTCTTTTGTTCAGCATTCATTGGTTCAATAATAGTTTTTTTTAATACAAACCATACAATCAATGGTGTTACAGTTGCATAAAATATTGCTGCCGGTACAATTTCTTCACTTAAATGTATAGGAAATGTGTACGTTTGCGATGAACGTATAATTCTACAAAAAAAAAAAAAATAATGTATATACATTTTTCATTAGAATTATAAAATTTTATATTTTACTTAATTTTCAGTGCTACACCAGTTGGTACACCAATTGAAACAGATGCATAAACTGAACTATATTTAGAAATTTTTTTTTCTGCACCATATTCAGCCAGATAACCAAAAGTTCCAACTCTAAAATTATTGAAAAATAGTGTTTAGTAGAAAAATAATTATATAATTCACTTTAATTATATATATATACCTTCCAGAAAGTCGTAATTTCAATTCTCTTTCACGCATTTTTCTCGTATAACTTGCTGTTATATAACAATGTGGTACACCAATAACAGCTGATGCATTCCATGAATTATTTTCATCATTATGTTCTATAACAGTTGACATTTGTGATTGAAGACCAGCATTATATGTTAAATACCCAACTGTATGTTTATCTAATTGTACAGCTAATGTACCAACAATACCCGGTATAACACCATTTGGTCGAAAGTTCATTGTTGCACCACCATTAAAATAAACTTTTTGTGTTAAATTTCTAGAACCTGTTGCAATAAAAATCGATTTACATAAAAATATATATGAAACAAATAAAAAAATTACCTTTAAATCCAATTATTGGTCCATTACCAGCACCTACATCTAATTCAAGCCAACCTTTATTAATTAATCGTCTTCCCGATATCATAAATCCACCATTCCCATTACCATTTGATGATTGTAAATTACCAGACATAATTATTGTATCACGTAATGTTAATGGTGCTTCTATTGATTGAGATATACTCATTGCTGACACTTCAATACTTGGTAATCCTGGTTCACTAACAAATAAAAAAACAGTATTTTTATCAATAAAAATATAATTTCTACAATAAAATAATTTCTTACTCAAATTCATCATACGAGCTGAATACATCAGTTGCATTTACATTTATTGTAATATTTCCTTTTGGATTTGTGCGCTGTTGTAATTTACGTTCTTCTCGATCTCTCGCCAAACGCTCATATTCTTCACGGATTTCAGCCGGTGTCCTTTGACGATGTACAATTTCCCATCCTTCTGTTTGTAAACCTTGTACTCCTAACGAATCATATATGGCACGTTTATGTGGATCAGATAAAACTTCATATGCCTTTTTAGTTCGATTAAATAATATTTCGGCTTTTTCTTTATTCTCAGCATTAACATGTTTATCCGGATGATATATTCTACTGAGACTACGATATGAAGTATTAATTTCGTCTATGGATGCCTAAAATATATATTAATTTAAGAATGATTAAGAATTATGTCTGACATTAAGTATTATAAAAGAATTTTATAATATTTATTTCACAAATTGTAATATTTTTACATTATCAATTCTTAATATTTTGACATAGTTAAAAATAATTAAAGGTTATGTCATAAATTTAGATATTTTTTTTGCAATAGTAGTTTGTTAAGAATTGTTTGTTAGAAATCTGTATTTACTTACATCTTTTGGAACATTAAGAAACGTATAGTAATTTTCCTCAATATTGTAGCCATCATCGGAATCGTCATCCATTTTTTTAAAAAAAATTTGAACAGAAAGAAGATAGGTAGGTATAAAAAAAGTGATAAATTAAATTGTCATTTTAATTTTTTGACAACTCGTCCTCGTCCTCTCTTTTTAAAAACACTAAATTACAGTATTGCCGTTTGCAATAGATTTATTTATTATCAAAGATTGGACACTGCCATCTGATGTTGAGATAGGAAGCTTGTAAATGTATAAAAATCTTTAGGATAAAAAAATGTTGTTTCCGGTCTCGTCATAACGTTTTCTATCTCAATTGAAAATTCCGCATCTAAAAATTGTAACATTTACAATTATTAAAAGTTTTATATTATAATAATAATAAACTATATATTTTGAAAATATTAAGTAATATCAATAGTATTTTAGATAAAAAAATAAGAGAAACGTAAATACCAAAAATTGGTTAATTAAACTTTTAGAAGAAACATACATTAAACCAACTATAAAATATATGGCGGTGAATTATTGTCAACAAAACTAGACATCGTGCAAAATAAAGCTCTAAGAATAACAACCGGATCAGTGAAAACAACGCCAGCGATTGCACTAAGAAGCTTCATAAAACAACATGAGAATTTCCACTAAACACAATATACAAGCTGCAATTTTACACATATTTATTTATATAAAAACACATACCCATAAAACCAATAACAATTAAAAATAAAGCTGCCAACTATATCATAACTCATGGTTCGCCACCCAAACTTGACAATACTCCTTAACTGGTTGATTTACTCGAATATATAAGCATCCCAACTGAAACTGAATTATAGATTTACATATAAGTGAAAAAATATGCATTTTCTACCATCGCAATTTAATATCATAAAGATATCTGGGAGAGAATATATATCGACGGATCTTTGACAAACATCAACGCTGTTGCTGCGGTACTAGTATAAGAAAGACTAAGAAGGACAGTTATAAGATGACTCTTCTATAGACTATAATTCGCAATTCGCAGTTCTCGTTTCATGTGCAAAGTCCATTATAGCCACATTTTTTTTTATATCCGTTTAATTTTTTTAATAATCCTAATTTATAAAAAAAACAGTTTGTAAAAAACGTAATAGTCACAGCGGGATAAGAATTTACTGACAAATCTTCGGAAATCAAAATTATTTTACCAACAAAACTACATCATATTGTTAATTTTAGGTACTAGAGGCGATCAAAATTATTTATAGGTAAAATTAAAGGTCTCTGTACAAAAATTTGTTAGCTTAATTTTGTTAGAATATACTTTGAAATTAAAATTTTCCATCATCTTAACTTAATATAAATCAAATTTATTATATTTTATAACTTAAACAAATTAACAAGTAAATAAATTAAAAAAAATAACTAATTAAAACTAAATTAATATAATTTCTATTTTAAGTTATTCTAATTTTATAATTGTAAAATCTATTATTCTAATTTTATAATTGTCTCTCGAATCCAACTAATAAATGCATCAACGCGAGTATAAACACCAGGACGATTTTTCTTAGCACAGCCATCACCCCACGAAACAATTCCACTTAAAACAAATCGACCATTAATTTCACATGCTAATGGACCACCAGAATCACCACCACATGCATCAACACCTCCTTGTAAAAATCCAGCACACAGCATTGTATCTAAAACATTTTGAGATCGTCCGCCATTTACTGAATTTTGACGGCATGTATTTAAATCTAATATTGGTACTGAAGCTGCTCGTAAACTACTAGCGACATTTTTTAAATTATCAACTAAGAATAGAAAATCATTCTTAATTAATTGTGTGTGCTTCTTTTTTTTTACTAAACATTAATTTACCTTCATGAGCACCCCAGCCAGTCACTGAACACCATGTTCCTGGAATTGGTGTTTCACCATATTCTGGTAAGCAAATTGATCTTATATGAGTATTAAATGAAATTCCCAAATGATGAGTCCGAATGCGAAGTAATCCAATGTCATTGCTGTAAGGTCCACCTATTAAAAAATTAAATATTAAATTCGTATTTAACGATTAAATTTTTTTAAAAAATATATACTTTTCCTATAATCTGGATGCAAAATCATATCATCGACTCGAAATCCATGTTCAAATAAATCTCTTTGCATCAGAAAATGATTCCCGAAAACAATTCGTAAATACTCCAATTGTGGAACTTGTAAACAATGGGCAGCTGTTATAACAATTCTCTCTCGGATCAAAGCACCACCACAATGATGTTGAAATTTTTTATTTTGGTAACTGAACATTTGAATTTCAACTTGCCATGGAAATGCACCATATGGTACTTCATGGCCACCAATAATACGACCATTCCGTCTGGATTTTTGTGGTTGATAGTCAATAGATCGAGTACCACATTGATCAATATTTATATTGAAGTTATCAATATTATCAATATCATCTTCAATTGATTGAAAATTTGATGGTAAATTACTAGTTATTGAATCGAATATTGAATAATTTGGAGATGATAATCTTCTATTATGGTCATTGGATAATCTAGTTTTGTGAATGGGATTTTGTAGTGCCCGATATGAACGAAATTGTCGATATCGATGATTATATGGAGTTAATGATATAGTTTGCTGTATTGCCAGATGTAATAAGTAAATTAGAAGCAGTTTTGCTAACATTCTTTTTCGTTGAAATCTGAAAAAAAAAGATATGATTAATTGATTTTTTTTTATTAAAGGTGACAATATATTTGCAGCATATATTTTTCATTTAAATTTAAAATCATAAATCCATCTAAAATTTACAAAATATTAAGATATTAAAGTAATTTTTATTCAATTTATTTTTTTCAATATTTTGTATCGTGTGTGGTGTACATAAGAACTACAAAACACCACAGACAACAAAATTGCGCAACTTAACAACTATACATTTTTATAGTGACAGTTTATTTTCGCGCGCCGTTAAGTTTATCTAAAAAATATAGAATTGAATAATTTCGATGATAAATAATTACAATTGTAATAAAAATATAATTAAAATTAATTATAACGTTGAATAATGTCAATTAATTTATTAATTTCTAGCAATAAATAATTATTCTCGCAAGGAATATTCGTGTTTGTCAAAAAATGTTTTCTCATAGCAAATTTTATCAATAAAAATTATGTTTTCTTAAAGAATATTTTTTGATTTTACAATTGGTTGGTTAGTAAATGTATTACATTAAAAATTATAACGTTAATTTATTTGAAAATATTTCTATAATTTAAATTAAAATTAAAAATGTATATTTACATTGATATTATAAGATAATTAACTTGTAATTTTTATTTGATATATATACTGTTGATTCCGTAAAATGTAACCTAACCATAAAAATGTACCTAACCATAACATTTATTTAAAAATGGACAATATACTCTTAAAATAATAAAATTTTGGAAAAAATATAAAATAAATAAATTGTGCTAAAAATTTAATAAATTGTGCTATAGTAGTGTTAAAATTATCAAATTAAAAACTATGGAATTCTTAACAAATTGACCAATATAAACATTTCAGTGGGTTTTGGCTATAATACTCAAGAAAATTACCTGGCTTATACAAGTTCTTACTTGGATGTTGGACATATTAAAGGTTAGTGAAAATTTTGAATTTTTCCCTTTTTTTATTAACGCTACAAAATTAACGAAGTGTAGATATTACTATTACTATTTTATACTCCAACCTCTAAGTTTTAATAGAAAAATGTTTAATTCGAACTGTTTAATATAAGTTTACTAGGCATAAATTTTTCCGTTTAATTGTCTTTACTTTCATTCTTAAAAACACATTAGTTAGTTAGTGCTAGGTGTCACTCGCTCTACCGCCGGGTGACAACTAACAAAGCTAATAATTACCCCATATATAGTCTTTTTATAGAACTACTAAACTCCCCTTTATTCTAACAATTAAGTTCGCCTCACAAATTCTTGACATTTCCTTCAAGCTATCCAATTTATAATTTCTAAGCTCTCTTAATTCTCTACTGAGCTTCTGCTTACATTTTGAGCAGTCGTATAACATAATGACTAATGGTATCTACTACCGCTATTTTCTGAAATCCTCGACAAAGATTCACAGTTGTCAGACCTCCTCAAGAAAAACAGATATAATGGGAAAAAAGTTTTATATATTTAAGTAAAATAGAGTAATTTTAGGGCAACTGGAGCTGCATTAATTAAAACCAGAACATGTTTTAGTTTATTTATTATATAATGTAAATTTAAATTAAATTTTAATATAAAACTATATCGATATTAAATTTCAAATTCATGAAAATATTAACTTTATCGGACAAAAATAGATTCACATATTATTGAGGATTGAGCCAGTTTTCTAAAATATCAAATTTTTCCTAGCTGCTTAAAGTAATTTAATTTTTCTTTGCATTACAATTTACAATATAATTAATTTTTATTACATAAAATAATATTCACAAATATAAAACTGGAATAGGAATTCCAATTATAAATGAAAATTAATTGAAAATATATAAGAACTTACGGTCCGTTCTGTAGAAGAGAAATTTTAATTATATTGATTAAATATTCAGATAAAATTATAAGAGTCATTAGTGTTCATCCTAGGAGGACTTGTATAAAATACAAAAAGAATTCAATATAATTTTTATTTTGTCTTGTCAATTACTTATAAAACATAGACATTTCTTTGCAGTCATAATTTACATTTATAATAATTAATGTTTGATTATGAAAATAATGATTTTTTACATTTTAATTGACGATGAGATATAAAAATAATATATTTTTATAGTGGAAAAAATAAAATAATTCAATAAATAAAAATAATTAAAATCTGTTTTATCCTTTGTGGAATTTCGAATGTTTTTTCCTTCCACTTGAATGAATAGAGCCGCAATGATAAAGGTTTCTTAATATTTTTATTGCAATTCGGTCTCATTAATTTAATATGAAAACTTTTCATTGCAACAAGATTATAGCTTTATAATAGTGAACCATATGTTGCCAAGCAAATGGTCTTCTTAAGCATTATCAATTTCCAAGTTATGAAAATTACAATTATATATTACAAGATTTTATTACTGGTAACACATTTAAAGATGAATCAACTTAGAGCTACATAGATATTTGTTGTCTGGTAGCGAATTCGAGATATAAGACCTTAATGCATTACATAATATTACACTATGTACTACACCACTGCCGCTTTGCGGTGAATTCTTGAATATTGTTAGATTATATTTACATTTAAAAGGATTTTAAGAACAAAAAATTTCCATTATTTGATTTAACAGCAACCATTCACCAAATATATCCCAAATTTCGGTAGCTTTTGACTATATAAATCTGTTGTAATTAATTTTGTGAAAAAATATCACTAAATAATTTCGAATTTATTTCGAGGCTGATTAAATACAAATTGAAAAATAATTGAAATAAATTTATTAAATTTATGTAAAATTATAGAAATTAAATGTTTTTCATTAAAAATAATTGCAATTCTTATTTCTTTTAAAAGTCCTTTTCACAAATCCTTATCATTATAACAACTCTGCACAAAAAATATTTCTGCACCAAAAATTTTACTAGCCACATATAAAAATTGTTAACAAGTATACGAAAATAATTAAATTATATTTTATATTAATTTTGTCTGTATAAGAATTTTCTCTGTATAAGGAAAGGATTCTAAAATATTAAAATTTATAATCGATAATTTAGTTTTTAACTATATATTAAGTAAAGTTTCATTGTCGGTTAAATATTATACTAATTCTTTGAACATGAAAAATGCTTCTGATTTTGTTTGAAAGATAGCCCGTCAATGTAATTATTTAAAGTACATAAATTTAATTTTCTAAAGGACTTTGTTAAGTTTTGAAGTATCTCTGATAACGATTTCTGTATTCTTTCGTTTATTATATTTGTATATTGTACATAGTTTTCCATTTGTTTATGTATATATATTTTCCCTTGATGATAATCAGATTCGCTCACTAAAGTATATAACAAGAAATATCATTTGATAGATCAAATAAACAGGAAAAGTTTTCCTTAATCTTTTCAAAAATAAAAGAATATAATTTTCTTTTTTTTTAAATTTTATAAGAATGTTTTTTCGAAAAGCAAAAGGCTAAAGTGAAAATATTACTTTTCTGGTGGTGACAAATATCTTACACATTGATTTTAATTTAAAGAGGTACTTTCAGTCCAGGGAGAAGTGGTGTAAACAGTATTAGATATAGAATTTTCCAAGAATTTTGTTTTTATGTTGGTGAATAGTTAACAATCTGTGGTAAACCATAAAAAAAAAGAACTTCTTTCTTGTATATATTTTCTATTCCAGTTACAAAACTGAAAGGATTAGATACCATTGCATTATGAAGAAAGTTAAGAGAGTGAGTGGTCACAGTCTTATTTACTTCTTTGAAGATTAATTTATTATTTGAAAGTTTGAAGAAGTCTTTTTATATTTGAGAGTAAATATTTAAGGACATTTTAATGCTTGTTTCTTTGACCACTTTTTAAAGTATCCAGACAATTTATACAGAAGGTAAAATTTATATTTTATGAAAAATTATTGGGCAGTTTATAGTTGGTGTCTTTTTACGGAAACAATTTTAATGATAAGTATTTGGTAAATTATAAGTCTTTAGTCAAATTAAATACATATTATTATTAGGATTAACATTATGTTAAGTCAAAATTAATCTTAGGAAATTAATCCTGTTTCAGGCTGGTTTCCATCTATAAATTTTCAATATTTTTAAGAAAGAGGAAACAACTGGAAAACTATGTAATTTGATACCTAATACGAGATATTGGATATACTTTTGGTAAAATTCGTCACAATTTTAAAAATATTAATTTTACGCGGCAAAAATATCTGTCAAATTTGAAATATTTTATAGACTTCTATTCAGTTTCGTATTTTTGGATTGGTTCAGATTGATTGACTGATTCTATGAGGAGAACCTTAAGCTAGAATTAGGTCAATTGTAACCCTAGAAACCTTCATGTTACACATGTCGTGTTGGTTGGTTCAAATATAGTTTTCGATTTTCATATTGTTCATTAAGAGGAATTAAATTTTTAAAGTGTGTTTATCTTTTGAATAAATTTGATTTTTTTATAAAGATTTAGGGGAACGTATTGTTAGGGGCTGCACTTTGGTTCCTTGCCGAAATAATTACTCAATATTTGGTTTAACGCCTCCTGTACTATAACCTATAAATCTACTTTGATTTAAGCTTATAATATAACAAAAAAAAAAAAATATTTATAAGAAATTTAATAAAAATAATTTTCCCTCTATACCAAAATATTTTACTCACCTTTTCAATTGATTGTCAATCAATTTAAAATCACCCAATAAATATCAATTTCGTTTTTTTTACCTTTTCTGATATTAAATGGAAAATTAATTTCCAATGAATTAAAAAAAAGAAATTAACAAAAAAAGGAAATTAAATCAATCAAATTAAAAAATTGTTTCTTTTTAAAAATCAATTGAAAGTATATAATTTTTTTTATATATTATATAACTTCTGAATAAATCGAAGCACTTTTGACAGTTTAGTTACAAAAAATCAAACACTTTTGACAGATTTTTTCTTTGTAAAGTTTTTATTTATTTGCAATTATAATTTTAAAATGTTTTTTATACAGGATTTTATTCGAAAAATTTATACATTATAATTTTAAGTTTAGTGATTGTCAAGTTTTTATGTAAATTTTGAAATATCTGTCAAAATTTATATATACTCATGAAGCGTGAGTCGTAATATTCGTCAGACAAAATTAAGTTTTTAAGTTTTGTTTATATAATCTACAAATCTTTTCAATCCAATTTCATAAAATTGTAATTAACAAATCCTTCCATTTATTTCATAAAATCAATTGTTAACCAGGAAAACCGATTTATTTACACTTTTTAATACTTTTGAATATCCTTTTTAACTAACTATATGCCCAGTTTCTGTTATTTTTAATTAAACACCATAAAAATATTAATTAAAAAATGTCCTTTTTAAACTTTTCACAAAAATAAAAAAGTTTTTTTTTAAAATTTTTACAATTTTTTTATTTGTGTATAATTTTTCCAATGTCCTAGGATTTGAAATTTTGTAATAGGGGAAGAAACTATTTTGAAGCAAAATGATTAAAAAGGACACTGACAAAAAACAAGGTTACCAGACAACAACAAAAATTCTTCTTTAAAGTTTTTCACAATTTTCAATTTTCTATCAAGGATTTTTGTTTGCAGTTTTTTTTTGTTACAATTTCCAGTTTTTTTTTTTTTTAAATTACTTTTTAAATATTTTTTTTTTTTAAAACTTTATGTTTTAGAATTATCACTAACAGTTCATATTATTGAAGGATGTGACAATGATAGAAAACGGTGTGTTTTTTTCGAAAAATAATATATGATAAAAGAAAATTCGATTTTTATAAGAAAAACTTTTTAAAGGATTTACAAAAAAACACAGGATTTTCAACAATTTTTTCACAAAACTTTTGACACTTTCAAATCGATATGAAAAAAAAAATTACAATCGGCACCGTTTCAACTGAACCAAAATTTTAAGACTGAATTCAAAATAATTTTTAAATAAAATTGAAAAATAAAAAAAATTATTCCGAAATTGATTTAATTAAAAATTTTCATAAATACCAATTTAACGGGAAAAAGTTTTGGTAAAATGTTGTTTTCAACTACTGACAAAATAATTTAATGTTGCATTCATTTTTATATGAAAATATTTTAGTAAAGTTGAAATTGAATTTTATGTTTTCACATTTTTTTTTTTTTGAAAAATTTACCACCAATAATATAAAAATAATAAGCTTAAAAGTTCTCTTTTCAATATCACATGAAATTATTACTGATAACGAATTTAGTTGTTTGTATTTTAAATGGCAATTGTGTGTTAAATAAACCTCCCCCCCCTACTGTAAGTTGGGATGAAGATATTTCGATGGTATTTCTATAATGTCAAAAATTGGGCTACTTTTTGTTTGTTTGTGTTTGTGTGTGTTTTTTTTTTATGGTGATCGATTAAATTATCGGTTCTTCTTTTTTTGGTGGCGAAGCAGTGAAATGCAGAAAATGATATAATAATTCAATGGGGGTTTGTTGATAATTATTGGATAAAATGATGATATGAACCATATATGTAATAGCAAAAATACTGCAGTTTTTCAATAATACACAATGAGGTCCCTTAGGTCTGTAACATATTGTAGGATTTGACGTTATTTTGGTAATCCTTAATTTATAATAATTTCTTACAAGACTTTTATGACTGAAAAAGGCGATTCAATATTCAAAGCTGTTGACTGTGTTTGTTGGACCACTGCGAATAAGAACATTCTGCAAAATAGAGGAATATTTTGGAAAACTTTGTAGACCTAATTAACTTGAGTGTATAGATGAAACATTTATTGCGCCATTGCCTTTCAGTCCAACTTAAAAGATTTAGGAAATTTTATTGTTTCTTTCTATACAAACTTTAAGACGCCGGTAAACTGAAGACGGATAAAATGATTTAATTCAGTAAAGAAGTAGGATGGGTTGCCAGAAACATGTTGTGAAAAAGTGTAGCGTTCGACTGGAGAATACTGATTTCTAACCTATTGGTGTAGTCTATTCCCAGTCATTTAAAGCAAACGAACCACTTAAAGGTAATTGGTTTTAGAAAAGAAGTTAAGATGATATTTTGTGAATAAATAAAATTTCTGATACTGAGGTGGTTAATCAATGGACGAACTCAGGCAATAAAAAAAATATTGACTCCAGATCGGTGGGTACTACGAACTGAAGATACTGGATAATGATTCTCAAATATGCTTAATAGCAAATAAGGAAGAATGATCAAAGTAGAGTGGAAGTTGACACAAGGATGTCATATCACAGTACTGTCGGCATTGGCATAACATCATAAATTCGTATAATAATACTATATTTTGCAACGTGTTTTCTTCAAATTTTAAATAATCAAACCAATAATAATAATTTCATTAAAAATTTATTTATTACGTGATTGCATTTGTTACCAAATATGATAAATAATATACTACTTAATGAACCGATAATCCTACTTTAAGTAGCAATTTTATTTCCATTCAAAAAATTTAAATTTTGGACTCTTTTTGTATTTCGGATAATTTGTGGTAACCACCAAAATTAGAGTCAGTCAAAGAAGAAAGACACATTTAATAAACAAAAACAAAAATTTAATAATTTGCTTGTTTTGATGAAATTTATAAATTTTGATTTCAATAAATTTTACAAATTCCTCTCATTAAAAATTTGTATATACAATATTACAAATAAGAAGCCGAATTTGTATCTTTTTATAGTACCAGTGATTGTTTTTTTTTTTTCGTTTCTTGTGATATTTTAATAAGGTGTTAATAATATAAATTTAATAACATACTTTTTTTTGTCATTTGGTTGACAAGAAGATAAAAGTATTTTAATGATTATTGAATTTATATAAACAAATTGATTGGAGGCTTGGCGTACATTTCAAAATAAAATTTTACTCTTGTTTATATGCATTTAGCCAAAGAGTGTGTAAAACAGTGTTTCATAAACTTTTCATAGTTACGGCCCATATAATAACTATATAGATTTTCGGCCCCAGTCCGTTATTACATATTTTTTTTTTATAAAAATCTATGTTTTCACTTTACTATTAATTTATAAATTAATTTATTTATTAAAAAAAACTTAAAACATACAAGAAATATTCAAAATTTGTATGATTTTTGCTGCTGAATATCTTCAAATGATTTATTGAATATTGGTTCGATGTCTTGAGTTAATTCTAATATGCATCCAATCGCAAATCTATTTAATTTTTTGTTTTATACATCATTGTAGAAATAAACAATGTTCTTAAATTTGTTAATCTATCGTTAGCCTAGTTTCAAACCACCTCAACCCACATTAACCAAATTTATATACAATAAAGACAAATAACGTTTTAATTTTAAACTATTGGTTTAAATTGGCTGACTCCAAACTAACAATCATGCGGCAAGATTATTCTAAAACTGAATGGGTTAAGGTCTTTTAATGGTTGGGTTTAAAGCCATTTGTATAACTGAAAAATTGGCGCCAATACTTTTGTAACAAACGAGAAAATTATGAAGAATAAGCAATTTTATTATTATATTCAATAATAAAGACAAATTCGAAAAATTTAGGGTTTGTTTATGTCGTTTGAAACCATGCTGACGATATGGTTTTTTCAACATAAATTGTAACATTTCGTCGCTGCTTGGAGGTCCGCGATCGTACGGTGAAGAATCACTGGTGTAAAAGATTAAAATAATTTTCAATTAAGGGAATTTTAATGAAAAATCAACAAAACCAGTAAAACTAAAAACACTATAAAAACTGCTTACAAATAAAATTAGTTTTTTTTTTTGTCATTACCGTCGTTGTTGCAAATAGGGATGCCAACTGTACAATTTACTTCATCCGGAGACAAAATTAAAAATAAATTTAAGCAATTATTTATTATTAAATTCAGTTTCCGTTTTAAAACAAGTGCCCCCCTGTCCCTGTTCTGGTGACCAGAGGTCTCTCATCATAATGGGAAAAAAATTCTCAACAAAAGCATTGCTAACAGGTATTGATAAAACTTTTGATAATACTATAACATTATATCTCGAAAAAGTTTTCAAGCTAAATATGGCATCACAAATGTGAAACAGGAAAGTTTGTTTTATCAATCTTTTCTAGCTCATTTTTTATTATAACAATTTCGTTTAATACAGAAATCACTACAATTAATGGCCCTTATAATTGAAGTCGACTCGACTCTCCACTCCCCTCGATTTTGAGACTTTCGTATGATTGCACTCGCCAAAACGATTGCACCGGCGAGAGTCGTCAAATTCTAATATATATTTGGTATGATTGAATTCGCTACAGCCTCGATTCGATTATAGTCGACAATTTCCTCGTCCAGAAATTTCTAGGTGAGAGGTACAAGTTTAATTTTTTTTTTGGAAATTTTGAATGCTTTAAAAGAGACTTTATAGTTTTTATAAATTTGGTGTTACAAATTGCGAGTCGACTTCAATCCTAAGGGTCAATAGGTTTTCAGAGATTTAAATTTTGTATAGGTATAATTTTGTTAAACTTCGAGAATTCTATGTCAAAATCCGAAGACTGGAGAACAGCATAAAAATTCGAAGTCTCTGGGTAAAAATACACCATTGGCAACCGTGGTTACAAATAAATGTGCAATCGAAAAAGAGCGCAAATTTCCAGTTTTAAGGTTATGTTGTTGGTGGATAGTAGACAGTAGTTTTTTGTGCCACACTTCTTGTTATTCAGTGATATTTTTGTTTCAGTTTTTTGGGTTGAAATATTTATTTATACCAAATTTTAGTTTTAGTCAGAGATTGGATGATAATTTATGATATTTTTTATGGTGAATTTTTTTTTTTTTGGTTGTATTCAATCGATGACTTTTAATAATTTTTAGTTAACCGACTTTTTATTCACATTAATAATAAATAATGAATGAATATCGTTTTTAAATGTTCATTTATGTTTTATTATATAATGTTTGTTTTGTAAATAATTTTTGTTAAGTTTTTTTTTGGATGTTTAGAGGTCGAATTACAAATTTAGTAATATTTTATGATTTAGTTTAATTTGGTTTTAATATTATATTCAAATTTTATAATATTTGAAATAAAATATATTTTAGAGGGAAATTATAGAAGAAATGCAATAATCATTTAACATATTAGGTGGACACATTTCAACAAAATGAAATAAAAATGATTTGTTTAATTATCATAAAGCGAAAAGTTTGTAAATTGAAGATTTTATGGTAAAATTTTTTTAAATGCAATTTAACATAAATATGGAAAAATATTATTAGTTATATGTATATTAAAAGAAAAATTAATTAGTCTTGTTAATATATTTTATACAGACCGAGTTTGAAATACTTGATCCCAAATTTTTCTAATCCCTGAATACTGCAATTCTTAATCCAATATTTCTATAGGAACAATTTTTTTAATTGTATAAGGAATATTATTTTCGTTGGTTCATTCTGAGCAAAAAATTCTACTGGAATAGAAAGAATCGGTACCCCCAATTTCACAATTCAATGTGAAAATATGTACATATTTTGGTTCATATCTTCGGAATGGATCAATGGAGAATGTTAATGCCATTTAAAGCTAACTATAAACGATTTCTTATTCCTAAAGTTGTTTGGTAACTGCGCGCCCGAAAAGTTGAAATGATCCCGAACACTTTAAATGGCATTCAAAAAAAAAAATTGCAGAACAATTTCTTGCTCAGAATGAACTAAGGAATAGCGTAGTCCGTAGTGTATCGTGGTTCAGGTATATATTTAATTAATTAATTTTGAATATAGATATAATTATTTAGAGTGCTGATAGTTATGTAGACTACAAGCTTTTTGTACTTTTATAGCAACTTTAAATAAACACCAAAATTTGCGAAATATATTTTCGTAGGTAGTTAGAGACTTGTCTTTAGTATAGAAAACTAATCAAGTTATGGTAAAATTTTCAAACTTGTGATATACCTTACGAACAACAGTCCACAACACTTAACGCTACAATCATCAAATTCATAAAGTACAATTTACAACAGTGAATGGTCTATAAACTAAATTAATTCAATATTTCCCAAATTTTAGAGTTTGTATGAAGTTGTATAAAACTCTTCTGCACTGGGCATAATATTTTAAACCCTTTATTTTAAATTTAATGAATTACTCTAAAAAATTAGAGGAATATTAGCGCTAACGCAAGCACTTTCAAAAATTGCATTTTCAACTTCATATAAATTGTTTCTGCACTTTATAACTAGTAAATTAAATTTCTGCACTTTATTACCAGTAAATTAATTCAATTCGGATGTGGAGTGTTATATGTATCATTCTCGGTTGTAAACTATGTGTATATGTATGTAGCAGTGCCTTCCACGTTATTTTTGGTATAATATGTATTTTGAGTAATGTGCATCATCAGTCCATTTTGTTTATTAATAAACTCAAGCACTGCGGTTTGTTTTATTGCATAAATATATTTGATTATGTGGTACTAGTCATCTGATTACAGACTCTAATTTAGGGTATAAATGAAATGTCTGACCATATATTTAACAGATACCGTTTTTATGACTCAAATTTTACTTGGCCGTCACTTAATTATTTTCATCCATTGTTGTCATTAATAAACTGGGGTTGATTTGTTTTGCGTTATTTGCGTTTCTGCGTTCTGTAGATATCAAAAAGTTCATTTATCTTGCCATGCTGAAATTTCTGACTGTCAAAATTAATTAAAGGTTTGGAAAATAAACAAAATACTCAAATTGACGTAAAGATTATTTTACTATATATTTTAATATTATTAATTAAGTTTTTTACCAAAGTAAAAATTACAATTTATCGATTACCTTCGGCAATAAGAAAATTTAATTATTTACATAATTGATCTTATAAATATTAAATATTTAATTTTTAATAATTTTTTAATAAATCGATACAATGCAGATATCTAAATTTTATAATAACATATTTCCATTTTTCATTTTGGATACTCTAAAATAATTTTCTCATTTTACATGCTTCTGCAAAATATTTTATAAATTTAATGACATCAAATAACTTCGCCAGGTGTTTTTGTTTTTAAGAATATAAATTGCTATAGAGTTTATATTTTGAATTTGCGAGATATCTACGTGTATATCCTTAATAATATTGTATGAATTTTCCAAAAAAAAACTAAACTTTATTTAGGTGTACAAGACTGTAACTATGAATTTGTAAAATTCATTTAATTTTTATAAATTTGAATTAATAGAAAGTTAGTATTCAAATATTTTTATTTATAGTTTATTATTTTTAGAATTGGCTTTAATTATAATTAAAAAGACCAAATTCATTAAATATTTTCGAACTTACATTTCTTTTTCCCACCGAATTAATTAGGAAAATAGGTTGCAACAAAATTAATTTCATCATCAAATTTCCATGCATTTTATATTCCATACTCAACATAAAATATTTATTCCAAGGATAACTTAACAAAAATGTAATTTAATTTTAATGTTTACTAAACATAAAATTTACATTGCTTTTTATAAACTAATATTTTATCTCAAGAATTTTATTTTGATAGCTGAAATCTTTTCAATCTTTATTAATTTTTTTTTACCATTTTTATTATATCCTGTCAACAAATTGCATTTTACAGTGCGTTTTATTATCCTCTTAAAAAAAAAAATTAAATCTCCAAAATATAAATTTTAATTGTTTATTTTAAAGTAAATTTAATGCCCAGATCCTGAATGTCGTAAGTTTCACATTTTTTTGATATTTCGTCATGCAATTTTATTTTTTTTGGGGGAGATTAATCTAAATATAAATATTTATACATTAAATTATATTAAATAAGTTTTAGCATATTTTTATTGAATCTATATGTAAAATGTTCATTTTAATTTCACAATCGTCATTATCATTAATTACCATATCTGACTATCTAAAATTGATTATCAATGTAATTTTAAATAATTTGGTATTTAGTTAGTAAATTAATTGTCTGTTAACACTATGACTGTCCCCATATCACATCAGTCAAAAATTTACTGACATATTATATTTATTCGCTCAATAAGTAACTGAGACAAAATTGACATAGCACTTTCAAATGGAATTATCAGAAAATCTTGGGTATTTCTAACCATAAAAAGTCCAAGATAATTTTTAAAATGAACAAGTCTAGATAATGCACGGGAATTATCATGGGACAAGCGATTCTTAGGAAGCATGACTTACTCGGTCCTTTAGTTGTCGTATGGAGGAAGAGCATTTTTTATACCATTGTCCCTCTCACACAGTCTGAGATTTAATGCGTCATCAATTAAATTGATATTAGTTTCCAACAAACCTTATTACAGCCAAGAGTGTTAAGGTGAATTAAATGAATTGATATTAGCTTCCAACAAACCCCATGACCGCCAAAGGGTTAAGGTGCATCAATTATGAATTGATATTAGTTTGCAACAATACTAATGACAGTCAAAATGTTGAGGTACATCAAATGAATTGATATTAGTTTCCAACAAACCTCATGACAGTCAAAATGTTAAGGTACATCAATTGAATTGATATTAGTTTTTAACAAACCTCATCACGTCAGAGTGTTAAGGTGCATCAATTGAATTGATATTAGTCCAACAAACCTTAGGACAGCCAAGAATGTTAAGGTGCATCAAATTAATTGATATCAGTTTCCAACAAACCTCATGACAGTCAAAATGTTAAGGTACATCAAATGAATTGACATTAGTTTCCAACAAACCTCGTGACTGTATGAACGAAATATTGATATAAGATTATTTGTAAATATTATTATTAATATTGTTTCTTTCCTGTTGTTGCCGTTTCACAAATTATTGTTAATAATAATAAAAAAAAATAATTCTTTTTTTTTTACTTTCCTCTTTCTCAATTTTTGTCATATAACTATAATAATATAAATAATTCTTCGTTCCATCAAGTGTTCATCAAATCGAAATCTATATATAAATTTTTAATAATAAAATCCAATTTTTAAAAAGTTTTTTAAAATATTTTCCTGTACTTTGATAAAACACAAAAAATAAAATAAATAAAATGTGATTGTTAAAAGCAATCAAATAAAAAAATTTAAAATAAATACTAAAAGAATTTTACTTTTGCTAATTTAATTATTACGTATTCGTTGTATATATAGTGAAATTTTTATGATTATGCTAATTTTACCTTTTTGGTAAAAATATCAACATATAATATAAAAATTGCATAAACCATAAAAAATTTTGTACAAAATGTAAAAATAAATTTATTTATTATGGTTGTATAAATAAATAAATAATAAAAAAGAGTGTCGATAATTTAACATAGAATTCCGATTTTAATGATCAATAATTTTTGGTTATGAAAAATATATACAAATAATAAAGGCGACAAAAATATTTGAAATGAAAATATAATATTAAAAGAAAATTTTTATAAAATTATTAATTTCTCTTAATTAATGTAGTCAGGTAGAATTTATAAATTGAATTTTTAAATTAATTACCAATTGCATTAAAGAAGTGTCAGAATCGATTTCGATTTGTAATTTTTCAGAATGTTTTATGCTGTTGAGAATTCTACAAAATTTAATTAAAAAATAATTTTTGTAAATCTTTTTGAAGTGGAAATATTCTTTTTTTAACGATACTTATACCTCATTAAATGATACTGGGAAGCCCGAGTGAGGTTATATATAAAATATAATGAATCTTACGAAAAATATTTGTAGTTTTTTTTACATATTACAAATTTATTAGTTGGTTGGTTGATAGGGGGATACTTACCCCACGCACTGAAGGATTTTTTAAGAGCCCGCTGTACTTTTACTTCATTTCCAATAGTGAAATAGTAAATATACAAAATTTGGAGGCAAAAAATAGTCTGAAGGAGTTAAATTACACATCTTGATAAGTCCGAAAAATGAAATAAACAAATCATTAAATTTACCATGCAATAAATACATTGTTTCACAAGCAGGATGACACGTAGCACAGTTTTGTTGAAACCATATATATTATTAAAACCAATTTTTCTCAATTTTTGGAAAAAAAAATCAATCATTCAGCATTGCTCTATATCGAACTATATATGACATATTACCATTGTTACCAACATAATTTTTGAAAAAAATTGGTCCGATAATACCAACAGCATAAATTTCACACCAAACAGTTAAATTTTCTGGATGTAATCGAACTATTTCAAATGCATGTGGATTATTTTTATCCAAGATACACCAATTTTGCTATTAACGTATCGATTCAACCGATTAAATGAACCAATTCATGAAACGCTCTTTGAGTTTTATCCATTAAACACGAATTTTTATCAAGTAATTGAACGATTTGTAATCGTTATTCATTTGTATAGCGATCCACGATGATTTGGATGTCAGACACCCCTATTAGACGTAATCCTTATTGATAAATGTATCACACCTTTTGAAAAGCCTTCTTAAAATTTGTACAATAGAAAACATAAATAGTTTCATTTTAATTACACTACAAATTATTCATTAAATCAATTGATAATTTTTCAATTATTTCAATCAAAAACTTATTTCCATATTTATATTCAAATTTTCACACAATTTCCAAACTTTATTAATAACAAATTAATATCACTTTTATTTTCTATAAATTTTCCTATATACCATAAAATGAAAATTAATTATTCATTGAACAAAATTTTTAACTTATATTCTCCTAGGAATATGAAAATCTTTCTTTTTCATTATATATACAATTAATTATTAGAAAACTTTATTCGTATTTAAATTTACCCAACAGGAAAATTCAAATAGGAAAAACTATTAAAAAACATTAATAATTATTCTATGTACTATAGAAAAATTCTTGCGAGAAAAATGTATATAAATAGTAAAAGTATAATTATTATTATTATTACTTAAGAAATTTTACCTAAAGCATTTAAAAAATTATGAAAATCCTTCACAAACCACCCCACATTTAGAAAACCTGTTGAACAGAAGTGAAAATTAAATATCCTTGATGTGTGTTTGAGGTGGAAAAATGTATATATATATTTTTTTTAAATATTTCTTCATTGTGTTTTCCTTCTATATTAGGAAAATGCGGGAAAATTGTATTTTTCTAGATCAATATAATAATTGCATTTAATGATGATAGTTTATTAAGTCGAAAACTATGTTTTATTAATTAAATATTTAAACGTTTTTCTTTTGTTGTTTTACATTTAAAGTATTATATATGAAAGAAACATCAAGGACAATTATAAAAATGTTGAATCCTTGAACGAAATATCAAAGGATCATTGAATAAAATAAGAATATAATTTGATTTAGTTGAACATTTTCAAAATAAATTCAAGAATTTTTAGTTGTATATTTTTTTGTGTTGGTTTGTGTATACTCTAATTTCTTAGATTTGACTTTTGATATGGAAGAAATATCCTTGGGGAAGAGGAATGAAAATATCTTCGATTTCACTTTTAGTAGAAGAAATATATATATAAAAATATGTGGTTGGTATACAAGGATCAGGAAATTATAATGAAATTAAGTATTTAAAAAGAAATTCGATTTAAGTATTATTTTATATAAATTTAATTTCGATTATGATTGTTTTAATGAGTTGTTAAAATTGTCGATTAATTAAAAATGTTTTTTTTTGAGGAAATTTATATGAAATTAAAGGAAAATGAAATCATATTGAAAATATAAAGGGAATTTTATATGAATTTAATGGAAAATATATTAAATTAGTTGAAAATATCGATAAATATTGTTAAAGGGAACATTTTCAATATGGTTAACTTTGTGAACAGAGCGATTAATATTCACGTATATTCTTAAATTCCGTTCGGAACGAAGAAATACTCGGTTTTAGTAGCAAAAGAGAATTTGGTATTCAAAATTCCATTCGAAATGTAATTCAATTTCGATTTCGATTCATTGTAAAGATGGATTTCGTATGATTTCAAGACATTTCAACAGTTAGTGGTCAAAGTCATTGTACTACAGCCAATAACTAAAATGTAATTGTAATTGTTCTGGATTTAATTCAATTAATTTCTTCGATACTACGAAAATATTAATTTATTTGATTAAACAAACACTTCTTTTGAGACCATTGAAGTTGTTTTATTTTGAAAACCTAATTACAAAATTAATTTTTTTTATAATTGTAACTAATCAAAATAATAATTAATATCCTTAATTCAAATACTATATAAAATCATTGAATACTTGAATCATTTTATACACCAGCCAATTTGAAATTGTTGACAATATTCTCCTCTTAAGTTAATTATTTTATTATTTATTATTGTATAAATGTCGATTTAACTAACAATATAAAAACAAAATTAATCAAAAAAAAAAAAATATTCATTGATTAAATTTTCAATTTTCATTTTATTTTTGTCGTCCAGCAGCAGCAGCACATCAAATATAACCAAATTTATATTAATCATTAATAATAGTATTAATTGTGATATTTTTCTGCCACTTTAAAATGTTCACAAAAATTCATTAAATTTTATTCCTATGACTGCAAGAACTGAAATAACATTGTTTCAACATTAAAAAAAAAAGGTCGATAGACAAAATGAAGAGTTTGTTGTAATGATACCATCTGGATGGTACTAAATTTGTTATTTATATAGTCACAGTGAAATAAATTTATTGATACCATTGAAAATAGTTATATAAATTTTTGAAATTAATGAATGATGAATTCAGCAGGCTTCAAAAAGTGATGACATAAAATTATTAGTGATAACAAGTTTCCATAAGGACAAAATTTAAGATATTTAATTCATGCTTTACGTAAATAAACAAAACTGTTTACGAATAATGTGCAGAATATTCTGCTTCATAGAAATAACCACCACAAAACTTTGGACAGTACAAGAGCCGATCAAAACCCAAATACAAATAAGATCCTAGAAGGCCATCTGGTAGTGCAATATAGCAGATTTTAATAAAGATTTTGGATGGCTAAGAAATACATGGAGCAGAACAATATAAATCTGACCTGAAATCGAGTAAGATGGAAACTCTGTATTGAAAGAAGCTCTAATGCTCCCAACTGAAATTGAAATGAGAGACTTATTTTAATTGATGGAATTGATAACAATAACTGACATGAAATTTTTTATCAAATTATTTAATAAATATATAAAATCAACTGCTGATTACTGGTCACCCATAGAAGTGAGAGTTTTGGAACAAGATCCTTTTGATGATGGTTGAATTTATAATATTTACATACCGAATAAAAAAAAAAAACATTTCACTTTGGAATTTTGTAATTTTTTTCACTTCAGTTATCGTTGGTTATTATTTTCAATTTGCCAATTAAAATCAAAATTAAAATTCCAAAATGGTTTGCTTATTATTATTATTTTTGGCTACCCATTTTTTAATGTGGATATTGTGTTGTAGGCATATAAAATGTCTATTATATAGTAGATCAATACAATTTTTTTTTTATTTGGTTAGCAAATTATATATTACCACTTTTCAGCTCCATAGTGAATTTTGCAGCTCCATAAGTGGATTTTGTTATGTAAATATAGATAAAAAAAAAGTAAAGGACGAATCACTGAATCACTCTTTGAATTTTTAAAAATATATATTTGCTGAAACTGAAAAAAATATATAAATATATTTATTCATCAAATGTTGTGCATAATATTCGCGTATATATATGAACAATTATATGTCCATCATCAAAAAGAACAGATTTCACATAAATATTTTTTGTATTTTAGCAAATATTTTAATATGTAAATGCATAAAATTGGCTGTATATATGGTCCAAAGAGAATTATTATGAAACTATGTTGTTGATGGAGAAGAAATTTGCATATCTTTGAAATTTTTTGAAATTTAATCTGAAATTTTTGAAATTACACGTATAATTTTTCATATACAGATAATAGATTTACTGTCTATATATACATAAATAATTAGCTTGCCAAAAATTATTGCAATATGAAATTATGGGTTATTCTAATGAAATACCAGTTACACTTTCGGTGTTGGTCTTTCTTTTATTTTGACGTTCAATTTGTAACTTTCACGGTTACTTCACTAAAGCCACGAGTGTGCTAGTGCTTTAGAATCATTATGTGAACAATTTCCTCTTTAGTTGTGTATGTTTCACATCTCAGTCCATCACTGTTTTCAATGGAAAACATATTCCCAGTAATAAATTTTAAACAACTTTTTTTTGATGTTATAGTTTCAAAAACTTCAAATTTATAACATCAAAATTTTCTATTGGCATATTACTAGATATTGTCAGAATTAACAATTATACCAAACATAAAAAAGAACATCCTTTCTATTAATGAAACAAATTGCCTAGTGTGATAAATAAAAATGCAATGTATTTTTAATGGAATATTTTATGTTGCTCTTTATATGTTGTGATTTTGAACGTGTCTGCGGATCCTTTGTGTTTAAACATATAAATTGTAAATATGTGTAGTGATATATGTATATATTATTACAAAAATATTAACATATCAATTTGTAATATGAATTTTATTTAAATTCAATAAAAAATCATATTTCAATTAACAGAAAATTTTATATTTATATCGTAATTTTATTTAAATCCTTTTGAGTATTATAATTTACGTTATTTCAAAATATTTATGTAATTTATATATAAATTACATAAATTCCTTATATATGAAACCATTGTATAGGGAAATGGGAATGAAAATCAATTTGAAAGTGCATAGGTTTCAAATTTTATGATGTTTCAGTGAATTGAACGAAACCATTCTATAAGGTACGGAACTGTCCGTTTCGGTGACGAAATCTATTAGTCTCAGTTTAACAGCTTTATATCAAACCGATTAAAAAAAACCGTTTTAAAGTGCTTGTGGTTCAAATTTCATACTTTTAGTGAATTGCACGATACCATTGTATAAAGAAAAGAATTGTTCATTTCGGTGACGAAATTTATTGGTCTTAGTTTAACCGCTTCTATAATTAACAGATGAAAGTCAATTTTAAAGTGTTTAATGGTTTAAATTTTATACTTTTTCAGTGAATAGGATGAAACCATTATATAAGGAAAAGAATTGTCCATTTCGGTGACGAAATCTATTGGTCTGAGTTTAACCGCTTCAACTAACAGATTAAAGTGAATTTAAAAGTTTTAATGTCAACTTTAGAGTCTATTAAAAGGTCTGATTGTGTAAATTTAACATTTATTCGGCTTATTCTATTTATTTATTGTTCGGAATCATTTTATCCCGCATTAAATTTCTCGATTTTTTTTTTAACATAACATTTTTACAACATGAAAATCTTTTTATCTATCAAATTATTATAATAAAAATATTTTAAAAGATAATTTTTTTAACAGAATAAAATTTATTTTCAAGGTTTTTGTTTTGAAAACGTTTCTACAAAACTAAATAAACGTAAATTGTATATTTTTTTTTAGGCCATTCGGCGGCCATGGTTGAAGAGCATAATTAAAATATAAATTAATTATAATAATTGGAAAGACATTCTTTAATAATTGATAATTATAATAATTTTATGGATTTAGAATTTAGAATTTTCATAGAAAATTTAGAGTAAGGTTAAATAATATCATGAAATTAACTAGTTTGAGGTTAGATTTTTCAATTGAAATTAATATATAGAATTAAATTATTCAAAATTATTTTACATACATATGTTTTTCTAAATTTTAGGGTATTATACATTAAATTAATATTAAGTATTAAATAGTTTATTATGAAGTAAGAGTCTTAGATAAAAATGAACCAAATTATTTAAATGTAAATTCTGCTTTTCTTTAGGCTTTAGTTTATGCTATAATTCATAATTAAATAACTTCTTCTTTGCTACTATAGCAATCGGTAAGCTACTGTTTCTTTTTCCTCCAGAATTCGCAAATCATTATTCTCGCCAGTTCATTACTCACATCTATTTCAAATCCTATTCAACTGATACCAACAATTGATTTCCGACTAGGTACTTCATAAGTGCTGCTTTTAAAGCCTTTGACCAAACCATCTTAATCTATCACGTTTATAAATTTCGTAATATTTTGTTTTCAATAAAATCTTAATCGTGGTATGGCCAATCGATATCATTTACAATAAATTGGTCCCTATATTTATCACAGAAATTTTCGCTATTGATAACTGCCTAATTTCCCACTGTTTTCAAGACCAACGTTTTACAACCGAAAGTAAATGTTGTACACTTAATAGCTATCCAAATTTATATCCTTAAAAATTCCTCTACAAAATATTATCCTTTCATTTCCTTTCAAATACTATTGATAATTTTATAAATTGTAATTTATTTTCTCTTAAACCGACAATTCTAATGATTCATAGAGGCGCAGCGATCGCTTAAGAGAATATGTGTATTTAATGTTATTTACAAAACAGATTTTCTTGATTAATTATTATGTAAAGAAAAAGTGTGGTGAATTTTCAAATAAATAAGATAATTAAAAAAATTCAAAATAGTACCAGCATTAATATAATTAAATTCAAAGTTCCTTGCCATAAAATATTAAAATAATTGAAATTAATTTATATTAATTAATATTTAGTTCTATGTATTTATCTTCTATAAATTTTAATATTAATAAAAAAAACTATTTTAATATAAAATTTAAATAAATATTAATATTATAATTTTAATAAACATAACTAGGAAATTTACTTTATAAATCAATATCAAAAATTGACATTTCCTCTTAAGAATATTATATAACGATGAAAAATTAATATTTTATAAAAATGCATTTACGTAAATCTGATTATTATATAAAAATAAAATAAAAATATAATATTATAACCTCAAATATGACGATAAGAAAATATAAAAAAATAAGAGAATTTTGTTATCCTTTAAATACTGAATTAACAAGAAAGGATGAACATTGAACATTTTTATTAAATATTAAAACTTCTTAAAAGCGATAATCACTTTAAATAGCTTATGAGATCAATTCTTGAGGTTTGTTACTACAAAAATTTGAAAAGAATTTACAGGATGATTCTATAAATAAAGATAATAATCCGGAATTTCTGGAAAAAATGATTTAACAATTATATTATTAAACCAATTTTATTAAAAAAAAAAAACATATGTAATCCTAAATCCTCAAGGGAAACAGAATACAATTTTTTACTGCATACTTTTAGGAACATATTAAAAGAAATTAAATTCGGAAATTTGATTACATTTTGCTATAAATTTCTATGTATACCGAATTAAGTTATAATTTTATAATGTAACCAAAACGCAATTAATGTTTTAACTCTGTAATTTTGATTTTTCATTAACTGATTCCTTATCATACTGCTATCAGATAATGGTATTCTGTTCGTACTACACTTACTAAATTGTTTAATCATTATAAGAAAATGTTTTACGGGTACTATAGTCTAGGGCTATTCTGTTAGCAACACAACCTTGATTAGCAACACAACGCTAATCAAGGTTGGGTTTTTATATCTTTGATAGACGGATGGTGTTCACTGGCAACCTAAAAATTCTAAATATCAGTAGAAATTAGACACTAATCAATCGACGTAGAAATTTTTTGTATAAAGCAAGAATCAAACTTCGATTAAGATTTTTTAAGTCTTATGTCTGGTCAGCATTATTAAATGGATGGAAGCATAAACACTAACTATAACAACCATGAGCTTGATGCATTTGAGATGTGGTGTCGTCGTTTACTTAATATACTATGGACAATCTACGTTTCGAATTTAGAAGTTTTAAAGAGATTATACAAAAATAAAGAGAACTGCTTCGGTGCATAAAAAAGTATATTGAACGTAAACGTGGAATTGGTTCAAAGCTGAGAAACTTAAGAAACTGGATAGGATTGAAAATAATTAAAGAACTTACGTAAGCCAAAATAAGTTGCAAAAATTATACATTATAGCAAATATATAATAACGCTAACTATATGTAATTGCCAACAACCAGAAGTAGTTAAGC
Organism: Rhamphomyia laevipes; assembly: GCA_963920725.1. Classification (NCBI taxonomy): domain Eukaryota; kingdom Metazoa; phylum Arthropoda; class Insecta; order Diptera; family Empididae; genus Rhamphomyia; species Rhamphomyia laevipes. The sequence goes on from OY987259.1 coordinate 16,108,104, forward strand.
CTGTAGAAGAAGAAGAGAAGAATTTAAGAAATTGAAGTTTCAGTATATTAAAAATTATAGAAAATTCAAAACTTTATTTCTTTAATGAAAATTAAAGTACCTAAAGGTTTGGTGTAATTTTTTAAAATCCTCCTGTATTTCAAATTGTGCCAATATAATATTTATCTTTACATTTATTTCCAATATTTTTTTTTTTTTGAGTATGCAAAAATTCTAAAATATCTTACAAATATGCATTTTATTCACTTTACCTTTTAAAAGCGGAAGTATAAAACGAGTGAAACTACTGCATATTAAATGATGACTCTATTCCTTATTATACTTTTTCATATTAAATTTTCATCGTCTTTTAGTATAGAATATATTTATATAAAAATTTAATAATATAAATTCCAAATTATTCGAAAGAAAATGATTTTTCTTCAATGTACTCTCTCTATGGATTTGGATATATATACACTATCAGACAAATATCCTTTTTGTACCATCCTTTTTGTACCATCATTTTTGTAAGTTTTTGTATATTATATATAGAAATATAAAAGTGGAATGCATATTTGAAAGTATTTAATGTGGGATGGATGAAACATAATAAAAACGATTGGGATAACACGAACCAAAGTCTTTAATTTTGCATTAACGTCATTTTGTGTACAAAAGATTACAAAATCGATACACAAAATGTTTTAAAATCTATTTATATATAAATACTACGCGAAAATTGTTGTTATATATTTTCTATATTATTAGTGAGAAAATGAACGATATGTTGTTCAAGGAAGTTCAAAATATATAACGAAAAATATTTTAGATGCGATATTCGATAAGGACGAATTTTACTTGAGGCAGTTTTTCTTATTTTTCATCTTGTCTTATTTTTCAACTTATTAAAATGTTAAAATTTGCTGGATTTTTTATGTTGTGGCGCGTGAAGATGGCATTCAAAAGAGGAAGAAAAGTTCGGTTAAAAACGATAATTGGAAATTAAAGTATTCGGATGTTTAGGATCAATATGTTGAGGAATTTAATAAAAACTGGAAAAATAATTGGGAAAAGGAAAGTAATTCCAAATAAGTTTATCAGGAATTTTTGAGAAATTATATGAAATTAATTGGAAAATATGATCATAAAATCGAAATTTAGTGAAATATTGTAAATAATATTAGATTTAATTGTAAACAGACTGTTTCGACAATTGGATAGTAGGACTTTTTGGACAGAGGAACTTTCAATTCTTTTATTTCAGCGAAGTATAATCATATCATTTTAAAAGATTTCAGATTATTTTTTAAACTTAGTTTTAGTTTTAGTAAATCAATAAAGTATTATAGTTTTAAGCTCATTCTAAATACACTTAGCTAAAAGATAGATGACAACGAAAAGGCTGACGAATTGAGAAGGGGCATTTTATCTTGCGAAAATTCCCTTCCGAAGAACATATTAACATTTCGACAAAATAAAATGGTTCTTACAGCACGATAAGATTTGGTGGGAATCATTCATCATGATTCTGATGAATAAACAAACGGCGAAATTACATACCAATATAGCCACTTGGTCGTATTACAATCAGGAAGCATGCAATTAGATTATGTTTAACAGAAACCTCAATATGTAGAAGAAATAGGGTTAGAGGAGAAAATAGTGTAACCATTTCCTTTGTTCGCGGTAAATTATGTTCTTTCAGCGTCACTTTTTGACCGATATGGAGGAGGCGAATAAATTACGACTAATAGAGGTGAATTGGAATAATGCACAACGAACCTTCAAGGCCTAGGTGTAGGAAGGATGTTATTACCACTTGCTAACAGAGTTCTAAGAAACATTCCTGAGCATAGCGACTGTTAAAAGTTGCAATATAAATAATGATACGTTGGTCCAAGCTAAAACTTCATATTTTAATATTTATACGATTTGGGTATACGTCCAAATTGTAAATTCTATGATTCATTTATACCGGACTTTCTTTAGAAGGTTTTGGTAATCATGCAAAAAGTGCGATATAATTACGATAATAAAATCAATTTTTAGTAGACGAATTTGTTTGAAATCTCATAAATCGTTATGAATTATATTAACTTTCCGTAACACACAAATTTCTTATGTTTTTATTGATTTTCAATTCGGAATGCTTGATAATATTATAATTATTATTAAAATTTATTAAATTATTGAAATTTCTGAAAAATTTCTAATTTAAATTTATACAATATAAAATTTATTAACCTAAAAAAAAAAAAAACAATATTTAAATTATACTCAATATTTTCAAATTATAAAATTTTCTTCCTCCGTTTTTATGTTAGCCTAAAGTAATTGTTTAAATATGAAAAATTATGCTTCTTTTTTATATACGTACTTGCGTACTTCCATAATACTAAAGGTTACATATTTCTGTAATATTTTTTTATTTTTTTTTGTTATTGTGATTATTATTAACCTTTTGTAATAACTTCAAAATAAAAAAACATAAAATAAAAAATGAATGAATGAAAACATTAAAAGATAAAAAATGTTGAATAAAAATTATAAAGAAATTAAAAAAAAAAAAAATTTAAAAAATTTTTTCCATGTTGTTCAAAGTTTTTTATACGTCTCTTCATAAAGTTAGATCTACAATGAAAAAGGATCTGATGTGAATTGTAGCATTAATAATATGAAAAGGATGAACGCAATGAAATACAGGATATACTAACATTTTATTTTTTTTATATTTACGTTGGTTGTCCTAATGAAAAACGATACGCTTTTGATTTTGACAAAGTCAGTAATTTCTTTTGCGGAAAATTAAAAATAATAATAATGAGAAAAATTATTATTCTTAATAAAATGTAAAAAAAAAAAATTGAACAAAATTAATATTAACAATCAAAAATTTATTTGATCATTGAAGAGTAAAGTTTAAATTATTTTTAATTGATTTTTTAACATAGATTCAGATTATCTGAATGTATATGAAATTTATTTGATTTTACAATATTTCGATGGTCCCGAAGAATACTATCGTATGTTGAAATCGAATTCTAACGTATATAAGCTACATCTAATCGTTTTTATAACAATAAGTTTAAAAGGTTATTCTTAATAATTTTTTTTGAGTCATTTATATTGTAAGTTCATAGTTGTAATAGAAGTGCCTAAGTGCGGAATTGAACTAACTTGGGATTTGTTCAAGAACACTAAATCAAAAATAAGAGATAAGTAATTAAAATTACATTTATTTTGATCTTGCAAGTGAATTCATTGTTATCAGATACTACATATATTTAAAATTCAAGTGTTAGGGAAAATCTGGAAAAAAATGTAATTAAGAATTCAATTTGGATTTAAACTCAAGCCCTCAAACCATTGGGTAAAAAATTTAATTTTATATTGAAATAGCCAAATCAACAGATAACGCTGAAAGAAGTAATAACGTTCTTTTCAAAACTGTGAATTAAGCAGGTGGTAATTTGTTAATTCGTGACAGTTATTATTGATCTTAATGTAAACATTCATACTGAATCAATAGATGACAGCTGAAAGAATTAGTATCGTTCTTTTCAGAACTGAAAAGCCCAAAGCAAGTGATAATCTACTAATCCATTAATTGTATAATAATTAATTATATTTTTTTGATTACTACTTTGAGTTTTTTCCAATCTTATGTTACAATTGTTCATAATGTTAAAAATTTATATAAATTGCTTTTGCTTGGACATCTATTTATTATATTAACAATTTACTTTTGTTTCTAAAAAGTCTACTTATTGTAATAAGCAGGTGGTTGGTAATCATTAATTAATCAGTGTCTATTGAGCTTAATCCTTTGCGGATAATAAAAAAAAAATCTCATCATGTAGAGAAAGTGTGTCGAGGATGAGCTTAATGAAATGGATATACTCTTAATATCATATCACAGATAATAGGTTCACTCAGAAGCTCTTATTTGATCGTTTTCGAAGAGAAGAAACCTTCTGTTTTGAATTTGAATTATAATCTCAATTAGTAATAAATTTAACAGCATTTATATCGAGTTTTATCGGTAGATTCATATAAACATTTTTTTTTGAGAAAATCGATTTTTGAATACTTTTGGTATTTTTTTAAAAATCTATTCTGATTAATTTTACTATCTAAAATTAATGAAAAAATTAAAATTTGAATTAATTACATATCTAATTGTATAGCTGAAGCTTAGAGAAAGCATACTTTAGAATTTGTTCGATTTACCCTAGGTTTACACGATAAATTGATTCTCGAAAAGTATCGTGTAAATCGAAATTTTATAAATCGAAACCAAGTAATATGAATAATGAATGCACATCTTATATTGAAATTGTAGTGTGGTGTGGAATGTGTTAAATCGAATTCTTCCAAATCGAGTACCGTGTAAAGCGATGTTAAGTAGGTGTACTTATGTGTATATAAAATATTTAAATTTGATATTAATATCGTATCCACATATGTTATTTTGAAAAGAATATAGAAAAACCAAATGAACGGCACAAAACAATAGATCTCAATGGATTTATTGTGGCTCCTATCGAGTTTTATATTTCGGGTACTGATTCTTAACAATTATTCTTTTTCACAATATTCACATAAAGGTAATGTCGCAAATATCTTTTCCTAGATCGTGCATTACTGTCACATTTACACACCAAGTATTCGAGTGTTAGAATAATGTGAAAACAAAATTACCAAAAATAAGAATTAATTAAAATTTAAAATTATTTATATTTTGCCTATAAATTGTAAATATTTTTTTTTTTTAATTTCTCTTACAATACGGACTAAAACAATTTAATCTATAAAACATTTTTTGTTATTATATAATACATATTTAAAAAGTAATTCTGAATTTTTTTTTGATATTATACATAGATTTACAAAATAAAATTAAAGTAAATACATTTATATTCCCTTTCATAACAACATGGCACATTTCTCAGATAATCATCAATATTTTTTCTTCCTTTAAAACTTCTTCCTGACAAGTTTTCTCTACCAATACAAACCAAACCCGCCCCAGTTAAAATATTTCATTATAAATTTAAAGGTAATATTTCTCCCCCATTAATTAAAAAAAAAAAAACATAAAATATTTTACTTAAATATTCTACAAAAACATAAAAAAAAAAAATTCCTTAAAGTGGAAATTATTCATAAAAGTTGAAGTTAATTTAAACTTAAAGATTAAAGGATAATTAGTCAATTTTGTTGTCAGGAAAAGAATATTTTTGTTGTGCCAATGAACAGGCATTGAAAATCAACTGACATTGAATATTCAAAGTGAAATTAACTTTTATATCCTTAATTATATAACCCAAACTACTACAACAAAAAAATTATGCTGTGTAAAACAAAAAATCGATCTTAATGATGTTTTTTTTTTAAAAAAAACCACCCCTTTAAAAGATGACTACTTTAATATTCTATCGAAGAATCTGGAATCTCATCAATTTTAATCCATCACATGAGCTGATGTTTTAATGATATTTTCTTTTGTTTTGACTTTTACTAAAATTTTAATGAAGAAATTCCTTATTTTAATTCATGAAAAGAATATTAGAGAATTCGACATAATTAAATCGGGCTAGTAAATTTGTAAATGAACTTCACAAAAGGATTATTACAACAACAAAAAATATTATCATCGCATTGATTTAAGACTTTACGCTACTGAAGTGTAAGCAATTCCAAAAATTACATTAAACAAATCCAACAAAAAATTCCTGTAATGATTAAGGTGAAGATTCTGATGATGTTGGATGTTTGTGTTGATGAAGGTGTAATGTGGGGTTTGTATAATGGTAAAGGACAAATATTTAATTAGAAAAGTAAAGACTAATGTTTCAATTCAGTTTAACCAATGTTTTATAGATGGTAAAAACAAGAAAAATGAATATAACAAAAAAAAAATTAATCAAAGTAGAAAAAGATTTTCAATAAAACTAACACGACCAGAGAAAAATCAATGAATTTCATTAAAAATATCTGAAGAAATTTCATCTTTTTTATTTTTGAGTATATTGGAAAAATCAAAAGAAAAATATAAAAAATTGATATTTAAATGGTTTTAAGCACAAATTTAAAATTAATTAAATTAATTTTTTATTTTTTAATATATATATTGATAAAATTTATGGATATTTAAATTTGTAATTTAGTAGATTTTTGGTAATGGAAAATGTTTTGGATTATTTATAATGAATTGCATACTTTTAGGATTGTATAGTATTAATTTTAACTAAAAGGATATAATAATTTATTTAATAATGTATTGATTATAAACAAAATTATTTTCACAACCAACTAAACTAATCTTCTTGAGCCAGGATGAAAGTAGATACGTGAAAACTTTGGATAAGGAAATTCAAATAAAATGTGTATCGATATCTGAATGTTATTTTGGGTCTTAATGTGAGTCTTAATTCCTACTTACGATGTACACAATCTGACACCGTGCCAGCGTTATTACTTGGACAACCGGGTCGAACCGCTCGAGCTTCGATTACTTAAATTACTTTAATAAATTCGTATAAAAATTAGATTCTTATAAAAATACGTAGTTCATTTCAGATGGAATATTAGGTAATGAAAATTTATGTTTAAATTGATTTTGGTTTACTATTATTTTACTGCCCATCAATTATGGAAAATGGAAACATTCTCCAAAATTGCTTTAATTAATATTATTTTTATAGGACACTTCCGCAGCTCTACAGTCTGTGAATGAATTTGAAGCCCAGTAATAAATTATACTCTATGTTTTTATTATATAAACGCCATTTTATTTGTCAAAATTTAAATCCAGTATTTAAAAAAAAGTATTTCCTTTTTTAACTTTATGTATAGAATAATATTTTCATTAAAAATAATTTAAACAAATTTTCTTGAAAAAGGGATAAATTTTTATTTTTTTCAACGTTTATTTTAATTGGTTTTCCACACAAAAACTTTTTATACTTCTTTCATTTTGTTATTAGTTATGAATCAGCAGGGTCCCAGTAATATTTTGCTGGAATTAATAGTATTATAAAATGAACAAAATAGAACCGAAAATCTAAATAGAAAGAAAATTAAATTTAGTAAATTACTTTTTCAATTAGTCATAAAGTTTAATATTTCTATATTTTCTTTGTTAATTCCGTAGCAGTTAATTTACAATTTTTGAATATGTTGTAATGTTTTAAATTTGGGAACAGATTTTCAGAATTTTCAGTTCATATGTGGAATTAGAGAAATTAAAAAACTTACATATTTACTTGTTTCGTATAAGCATTCCAATTCATTTAAGGTGAAAAATCTTATTTAAAAATAAATAATAAATTATAAAATTATAATGTTATAAGTAATCAATTAAATCATGGGATTCAGAAAAACCTTAGGATTATTGCAGGATCCAGGATACTGTCAATTTAACTGGTATAACTAGAAATATTTCCAATTGATAGTGGTAGATTTATCAGTACAAAAAGAACACGGAGGAACATGTAATTTGGAAATGTGATTTGTAGTGAAGCATGACTGTCGAATGTTTGTTGATATTTGAAAAACTATGCAATTTCGTTAATCATGGGATAGAGAAGAACCTTAGGCTTTGTTGCAGTATTTAAAATTCTTCAATGTAGAATAATTTATTCGTATAAAAATGACAGAGATGAACATGCAATTTGGAAATGTTATTATTAATTGTTGTGTGGTAGTGCTGTCAAATCTTAATGGTTATATTAATATCTCAGACTTGTGAGAGTTTCACTGAAACAATTATACAATTTCTTTAACTGATAATGTTTGACATCACCTGAATTAATCAGTGATTTCACGAAATCACTATAATCATTTTGGCAGCACAGTTTTTGGCTTTCTTTTCTCAGCACTATTTGTTATAAGTAGTATTTTTAAAGTTTGTTTCTTTTAATCCTACGTCTTATAAATCCTTCGTTTAATAATTTCATAATTTTGACTGTTTACATTATAAACAGTCCTCAAAATGATAATTTTGTGAAATTCCCTTAAGTTCTGTATGGAAAAATTCATATCTTCAAGTTAAATAACAAGGATATTTTCAATAAAACAAATTTCTTGTATTTTTAGGGGTAAATAGTTTTTTTTTTTGTTTTATACTCATTTAAAAAACTGCAATCCTTGAAATAATCTGATTTTAATTTTCCAACTTTACTGTACACTAATTTAAAAGTTTTCAATTATATTATAATAATAATAAAGTGAGTAGTGAAACTTTTTATTTAGTATATTACTTTACTTGACTATCAAATTCAAAAGGGAAAATGTTTCAAACAATTTTGTTTTTGTATGCGTATTTTACCTAAAAAACTTAACAAGGATAAAAGAAATTTGAGATACAAAATAATTATTTATATATTTTTTTATTTTTATTTTGGCATTCAATCGTCAAGACGTTGTCTTCGATATTATATTGAAAAGGGAATATTATTACATTGAATCAACTATGTATATATTTTTAGTAGTACCAATTAGAAAGGACTTTTCTCCTTGTGTCACCAATAATTTGTTATAACTTTTAATGAATAGTAGTCGAGTGTAAGTTTTTATGGAATAAAACTTTTTGTATATATAGAAATATTTTTGACAGATTCTTTCAGTTTGAAAATGCTATAGAAGTAAATTTTTAGTTATATAATAAGAAAATAAAAGTTTTCTTTTTTGTATATAAAAATTCGTAATATTTAACATCTGCTAAAAATAATATTTAGGAAATTTTTGTTATATTTATTTGGATTTGTATCTATAAGTTTTTAAATTCAGTAATAAAACTAAAACTTTGTAATAGATCGTTACAAAGATAAACTTTAAGATTTTGGAAAATATTTGGTAAAATAATTGGTGTAAGATAAATAATTATTTAAATTTTATGAATGTTTAAAAAGGTTTCTAAATTCCGAAGGAGAAGGAGGACAAAATTTGACCTCTTCCATTTGACAGTACTTTAGGAATGATGGATATTAACACGATATAAACTAAACGAAGCAGGGACATCAATTCAAACTTTGTATATGTTCTTGCTAAGCACCTACTAAAACTTATTTAAATAATTTAATCCAATATCGTATTTATTATAATTGAGGAGACGAAATAGATAAAAATATTTAAAAATTAAAAATTAATTCCTACATCAATTAGTATTTATTTAAATGGTGTCATAGGAATAACTTGCAAGATAAATATTTTGTTTACATATTTTGAAAGTATACTATAAAATTTGTAATGGAAATTATTTATACTTGTCAAATACATCGATGCCAGTCAATGATCATTTGCACAAGAAACATAAAATTTTTTATTTAAAGACCTTTTTCCGCATGTAATAAATTCATTTAGATATTATTTAGAGTATGAACCACAGTCTGAGATTGTCATATTCATATCATTGCTGACGTTAAGCTTATTATGATATCGCTTCTAAATATTTGTCACTGACCAAATGCGTATTGTTAATGGATCAGTATAGCTGCTTAGTTACAGTACAAGAAGAACTTAGAGCTAGCAATAGATTTACTTAGGTTATCTGTCATAAAAATGATTAGACAGACTCTTAACGAACTCAATATAAACAGAAAATTGAAGGTTTAACAGAAATTATGTATTGGAACCCGTGTCTTACATGGAAAGTTAATAAAAAATGGTGGAGCATTTTAGTTACATCAACTAATATTAATTGCATGCAAATGAAACATTATTAGAGCAAAAATAGCAACCTTACACCTTGTCAAATCAAATATAAGATTCCTACTTACTATTATTATTAAGTAACTTTTTGAATAGACCCGAAAATGAGAGAAAGCAATGTGCGTATAAATGGTTACCTATTTTACCACTGGTTTCAAATGCATGCTACCAGAAATTTAGAGCAATACTGCTGGTTTAACAGACCTCCATTATCTAGCAGATCTCTATTTTTTGTTCTAGTTACCAACTACCAACTATCAATCACATTCTTTTCGGCATTAATAATTCGTCCTTTAATGAATCTTTCAAGGAAGAATTAATAAAAATAATTATAAATTAAAAATATGAACAATTTATTGTTAAACAAAAGTTACATTTTTAATTTCTACGACTAATTCTCAGTTTCATGTGTCAGTAATTAGATTAAGAAGCCATCAAATCAAATATAAGATTCCTACTATTATTATTAAGTAACTTTTTGAATAGACCCGAAAATGAGAGAAAGCAATGTGCGTATAAATGGTTACCTATTTTACCACTGGTTTCAAATGCATGCTACCAGAAATTTAGAGCAATACTGCTGGTTTAACAGACCTCCATTATCTAGCAGATCTCTATTTTTTGTTCTAGTTACCAACTACCAACTATCAATCACATTCTTTTCGGCATTAATAATTCGTCCTTTAATGAATCTTTCAAGGAAGAATTAATAAAAATAATTATAAATTAACAATATGAACAATTTATTGTTAAACAAAAGTTACATTTTTAATTTCTACGACTAATTCTCAGTTTCATGTGTCAGTAATTACATTAAGAAGCCATCAAGATTAAACAAATAAAACATTTTCTATAAAATAAGATTTTATATTTAATTCTACAATTTTCCAAAAAAAAAATAATTAAATAATCTACAATCAAATCTAACTTTATTAATTACAAAAATTTAATTTAATTTTTTTTCCTTCTATTAATTTTATAAAGTTGGTATTTATATTATTTCATTAAATCTAGGATTATCAATAAAAATGGTTTTCTTCCTTTATATCAAAAATTGCTAAATAATTCAAACTTTTTAAAACGATACATAAAAAACTGTTAAAACATATTTTTTTCGAAATCAATCAAAAAAGTTTTTATTATAAAAAATGTTTTCCTTTTTTTTATATTTATATGTATATACTTTTCTAATTCCGTTTTTTATTTTTCCATTAAATTGAAGATTTATACTAAAAAATATGAAATACTATAAAATGAAAATTTTGCGAATCCATACAAAAAGTTCAACTTAAAAACTTCAAAAATAGTTATTATAATCCTAAAAGAGAGAGCAAAACATATAAAAAAAAAAGATTCTTTGAAGTTTAAATCCTTTTCCTTATATATTCCTCAATTTTATTATATAAATACTGATGTACAAAAGAATTGTAAAATTTTGTCTGACCGGAATGGAAAAATAATTTCAAAATTCTGAAAATATTTCTGTATACTAGCTACTATTCTACTAACACTAACTATATTGAAATAACAAGAGGTTAAATTATGAATCTTTTCGGACTGTGTTGATTTTGTGAATCGAAATTCAATAATAAATATAAAAATTAGTAGTCGATAAAGAAATTATACTTTAGATCAATCTATTTCAAAAATTTATCCAATTTTAAAACCGGTCAATAAAGCATTAAAAATTTGACCGCATATTTTGAAAGCTGTCAAAGTACCAGCCGATTAGGAAATTGTATTCTAGATGAAGCTATTTCAAAGTTACATTTTAAAACCGGTCAATAAACCAAATAAAAATTGACGGTCTATTTGAAAACTGTCGAAAAATTAGGAAATTGAATTCTAGATTCAGCAAATTTGATCATATATTTTGAAATATAAAATTTTCCGACCTAAAACGAAATCTTTGGGACTAAAATTCTAAACAATATAGTTGAGTTTAGTTAGGAAGTAGCCATAACCTGTTAATTCCAGGAAAGATTAACATTGTAGGCAACTATTTAGTACATTATAAAATAACTGAATCCAAGTAGTGCCATTATCGGCATTTATAGTACACCTCCTACAAACTATCGTATTGATAATTCGTAATATCTCATAGAACATTGTGAATTTAATACTGAAGCACTGGTAAGTTAAATGTTATGATATGACAAACATATATATGAATTATAATGCTGGGTTTGTTGAAATAATTATAATACAGTATAATTTAAAATATTTGACAGTAATGGCACTCATTTTATTTTCAATATTTGCAATAGAATAAAGTTGAAATCAAAAGAAATTTTAATAGTTAGTATTCAGTGATGGTGATTTCAAAAAGAAGGTTTATTAACGAATTATTGAATTTAATCTTGAATTTATATTTTGTAAAGCCTGATTTTAAATAAATTTAATAAAAACTTAGTAATGCCGGATTTAGAGTTTATGGATCGAGCCGGCTCGATCCGAAAAGCTCGAGCTAGCTCGCCTGTTTTTGTTTGGATAAAGCTCGAGTTTTTATCTACTGGAGGCTCGAGCTTTTATCTGTTTTTACATGGTTTTATATAACTTTAAATCTCTGTCTACCGTGTTTCTTTATTTCTGTTTGTTCGGTTTGATCATCGACTATACGTCCTAATGAAAACGACCAATGAAAATTAGAGCAACATTGGATAAATTATCTCTTACGAAAACTGTAAATACTTACGAAATATCTGGAATAATACCACCGAATTTAAAAGATGTTCTAGATAGTTTAAAGTCAATTCAACTGACCTCAACTGAGAGTGAGAGAATTTTTTCTTTGGCTGGTAATGTAGTTAGTGTCAAAAGACACAATTTATCCGACACGAGTATAAATGTGCTATGCTTTCTAAAAAGCTTTTTTTTACGCCAAAATTGAATATATGAATATACTATAACATATAACTAACTGATTGAATTAAAAGGTTAAAGTTATTTTTTTATTTATTTTATATGTATCGTTTTGTTTTTGAATATTTGAATTAATAATAACTGATTAAATTAGAATAGTAAAGTTGATTTCTTATATATTTTATTTTATATGTATCGTTATCGTTTTGTTTTTGAATTAATAAATATCGTTTATAAACATATATAAAGTGTATCTTATACTTTCGAATTGTTTTTTTTTATACAATATTTTTTTTTATATGTATTTTATTTTATTTATAAGGAGGCTCGGGTAGCTCGAGCTACCCGAGCCTCCTTATACAAAAAGCTCGCAAGCTCGAGCTTCAGAAAATGGTCGAGTTTCATAAACACTAGCCGGATTTATATTGAAATAATTTGCCGGTTATGCATGGATTTAGAAAGGGATAGTATATTATATTTTACATTAGAAAAAAATAGATCGCTGCTGATATTTTTTGATAGGGATTTTTTTTTTTGGCAGGGAAATATTTCATTTGACAATAGTCATATGGATTACGTCATATGTTCAAATATAATAATATAAACAAAGCAAACATTTTTTATATACAAACATTTTTTATTTTTTGTATAGTTATTTAATTGAGTTTCTTGTTCATCCCCATACTCATAATATTTATAATCATAGTAATCGTGCATATAATTTTCGTTTTCCATTTTTTTTAATGTTGTTTTTTATTTAAAATGGCAATACTTTTATTAAATGCCAGAAAACCGTATTGCCATGCTAAAAAGTTTATCCCTGGTTTTTAAAAAATATACTTTCCGAAGTATTGCAAATGAAAAATATCCCTGGCAAGAAAAAATATCCCTTGCAAAAAAAAATTATCCCTTGCAAAAAAAAAAATTATCCCTTGCAAAGAAAAATATCCCTTGCAAATGAAATATTGCGGTTCCTGTCGCACTTATTAATTTGTTCATTAAAAATTACACATCTCTTTCTAAATCCATGCATAACCGGCAAATTATTTCAATATAAATCCGGCATAATAATAATCGCTGTTTTGATTTCCTGTGAAATTTTTTGAATTTCTTTCTAATATATTCAGGGATATAATAATTTAATTTTGACATTAGTGTTAAATTTCGATTTTTATAGCTTTTGATTTACGGAAATCCGATACAGTTCATAATGTCACCTCAAGTTTATTTTTCTTTGAAATTTATATTCAACTGCACAAATAAATATTAGGGTAAATGTTAGTGTGGTTTTGAGAAAAGTTTTCTAAAAATTTAAACTTTAATCGATTATGATAAATCAATTTACCATCACAAAGAACAGTAAAATTTTAAAGATTAAATTGTAAAGTTCATATCTATAATAATTGGAAAATCGGGTATGTAAAGAAATGGATTTTATTAGCTCAATTTTGAGTGTTAGTTATTTTCATTACTAATTTCGTAAACTCAGTTTGTATAAATCTGCAAATTTGGGATCTAAGAAATGCTCTTAAAAGAAAAACTTGATTTTGTTAAATTAACACAACCAACACCGATGATTCAGTGTGTGTCTTTAGAGCGGTTCCTCTTACCTTAAACTAAGAATTGTATGTTGCACTGCACTACAATACCATTGGCATAAAAGTTGTTTCAAGAAACCTTAGCATTCTCTGCAAATTAAAACGGAGGGCACAAAATTGCGAGGGTTGAAACTTGAAAGTCTTCTTAATGTGGTATATATCTTGTGAAAAAGTTCAATTTGTATACCACAGAATAAATCGATTTCAATTCAATTGTGTACCACACAATAAATCGATTACTATTAATATAGTTATCGATTGTGACAGTAAACTAAATCTTAGGTGCGATCAAAATGCAGTCGTTGCGCAGTTTATGCAGTCTAAAAAATTAGAAAACAGCCAGTTTTCATCATCATTCTCATTCATCATTAACAGCCATCTTGAATGAAATATACTAGAATATATATAAAACAATAAGACATTTAGAATTTAAAATATTGTAGACTATTTGCGCCGCTTGTGATAACAGCAAAGGCTGCATTAATATTCTGAATTTTAAACCTGCAGATTGCGGTGTTTTTGTTGCAAATAAAAATTGTTAGTACTCTGAACACACATACACTCTGAATTGTTACCAAAATTAGGGCAGCGTATGTTAGGAAACTTTTATCAAAAAAATAATTTTAAATATTATAAATTATTAAATCAAATTATTTATTATTAATTAAAATTTAAATAAATTAAATAAATAACAAATGAATATTACAAATTAAGTAGAATCTTCTTTTTTTTTTTATAAAATATCTGTACGACATTTTCTTTTACCTTTTTTTTCAGCTTCCATACGTTCTTTTTCTATACGTAAACGTTCTTCTTCTTCATATTGTTGTTTTAATGTATCAGCTTGTAATATTGCATTTTCTAATATTTCTTCAATTAATTCAACATGATCCAGTATACCTTTTTTAACACAAAATAATAAATTCAATGCTGGCGTATATTTTATTTCAATTTTAGCTTTTTGTGATAATTCCATCCAATGTATTGGTAACCAATTTTCATCTTTAATACAAGCCATAATTTGTATACTTGGATGAAATGCTTTTATTAAATTTTGATAATGTTGTGCAACATTAATAAATTCTAATTTTTCATTAAATATTATTTTTGATTCTTCTAATACATTTTCAATACCTTTTATTTGACTTTTAATTGAATTTATATCTAAACTAATTAATGTATTACCCAAACATAAATCAACAATATTTAAAAATTTCTGTCCATTTAACCATAAATTATAATATGGTTCAAAGCTTGTTTTAATTGATTGTATAAAATCTAATGATATTGGATCCATATCAAATAATAATTGTCGTTTAGCTAATATTTCACCAATACCATCTGATTCATTTAAACTTTTCATTATTTTTTTAGCTTCAACAATCATTTCTTCACCTTTAATTGGATCAAATTTTAAACTAAATTGTGTTACCTCATCATTTAAACTTTCTAAACGATCTTGGAATGCATTCAATTCTAAAAATTGTATTTTTTTAAATGTTTCAATATCATTTTTATGCTGATCATTTGTTTCACCAATTTTTTGCATTATTTTATATGGATATGCATATGCTAACCATTTTAAATTGAATTGACTATCTGTTAAATTATGTAAAAAATAATCTAATATATCATATTCAATCCACATTGTACGTAATTTATCATCTAATATATCTAATTTTTCTGGTATTTTAAATATAAATGCTTTTAATTCAAATATATGTTCAATAGATACAGTTTTTTCATTTAAACGATTATAAATTTCATCAAATCTTTCTAATAATTCTTCATTTATATTTAACATACGTTCTGTAAAATATTCTAATAATGCATCAATAACTTGTGTACGTTTTTTAATTAAAAATTTCTTTAATATTTCACAATTAATATAATATGGTCCAATTGTTATTGTTAATGGTAATTTATCAATTAAATCTTGTTTTAAACGTTTATGATTCAATATTGTTTCTTTTAATTCACCAGCTGTTGCATTCAATTTTTTTAAACTATTTATATATTCATATATATTTAATATATATAATGCAACAAATTCATTATATTTACGACCATAACCCATTAATGGTATTAATGATTTCATTATTGAATATTCAAGATATTTAAATTTATCTTTATATAATTGATCAATATCATGACCACTATCTAAATATAATGTTGGACTAAAATCAATATTATCCATTACCTGACTATCAACTAAACTAATATAACATAATTGTTGTAATGATTCACTATATATATTTAATAATACTGGTAAAAATTCATCTAAATTTGTTGAATATACATAACCATCTGAATTTAAATTAATTGTTAAATAAAATATTGGTGGTCCATTTTGTTTATATGGATTTATAATGAAATTTTCAGGCCATTCATAATTATTTTCATTAATATGAAATAAACCAGTACATGGTATACATATTAAATTACAATATGTTAATACCGAATTTTCAATAACAATTCGACATGTTGATTCCATACGATATTTAACTTGTTCCAAAAATTTAAACATTTTCGAAAATGAAAATATTGTATAATCTTTATAAGATATATCTACCCAACCTTTACCAACAGATCGTAAACATAATTTTATATGATTTGCAGTTGTATCTACCCAAAAACCTTTCATATATTTAACAGTTAAAAATGATGTTAAATTTTGTGTAGCTTGAAAATCATATAATGGTAATGGTTTTAATGCTGTCCATGTATATAATAACATTTGTTCAGTTTTAATACATTCAGTACATACCAATGACATTGCTAATACTGGATATGGTATATAAAATATTGAATTAAAATCTAATTGAACTGTTAAATTATGTATATTAACATTATCAAATTTTTCAATTTTATTAAATATTGGATATGAATTTAATAATTTTTCTAATTGATTAATATTTAAAAATATATCAAATTCAGTTGGATGTTTTAATATATAATTTTTAAATTCATATTTTATAATTATACGTTGATATATTAAATTTATTTCATTATTTAATTTCTCAAGAAATTCATTATTTACATTATATAAACGATAATTAATTAATTTATTTATTTTAATTAAATATGGATTATATTTTTGTAATATTGATAACATTAATAATGTATCTAACATTAATTCAAATTGTAATATTATTTCATAATTACTACGTGATACCAATGCTGTTTTTAAACGTTTTGCATAATTAAATGGATTTTCAGCAATAAATGCTAATAAAACTCTTTGTATTTTATATATATATGAATTTTCTAAATCTTTAATTACCCAACATTTTGTTATATCATCGTAATTATAAACAGCAACAATACGCCATGTAAATAATTTTTTTAACCATAATTCTAAATTTTCATTTTTTAAATAATCTTTTATTAATTCTAATTGATTATCAATTATTTCATGGGTTTCATTACGAAATGGTATATTTGGTACTAATGCAATTGCTGGTAATGGATGCTGTTTATTATCAACAAATGCTAATTGTAACCAACTTTCTTCAGTAAATTCATCAAAATCATTATTAACAAACCATTTTAATGGTAAAAAAAATGTACGTTTTGTTATATTTTCTGAATTATATAATTCAGGATATAATTTTGTTAATATTACAATTGGATATATCCGGAATTCTTCAATATCATTTTCAAGTAATAATTTTTCTAAACTAATGCTAGCATAAAAACGACGTTTACGTTCCTGTTCAACAGCTTGTGGTAATTGCCTGTGTGGTACTATACGTTTTTGTTGGACTTTTGGTTGAATTGTTTGTATTGGAAATGGTACTTTAATACGTGTTTGAAATATTACAGTTTTCTGATCAGTTTCTAATGATTGTGTTACTTGAACTGGATCTAATGATTCGGGATAAACAAATATACGATCGGTTTTAACTTGCCATGTATATTTTGGATAAATCATTGGTACTTTTTCAGAAATTTGGTCATCTTCGGACATCTTTTATCGGGATTTTTTTATTTTATTATTTACGAATTTTATATTGGAAATAATTTATTTGTTAAATGTCAAATATAATTAGTTTTATTACAAAGCATAGATGATAATTATTAAATATGAAAGTTTTATTAACGAATTCTGGAAATTTGCTATTCTGTATTGAATTGAAATTGATTAATTTTCAAAATCCGAAGGAATAAGAGTATTATTTTCTGGAAAACATTGAACCCTCACTTAACCTTAACTAATTTCTATTTCTAACAAAATCTCGTCTAAGCAAAATTATTTCATTGAATTGATAATCATTGTTTATTATAATACTTTGAAATATTTCTACCTGATTTAGTGATTGGAAGCCCCACAATTCCGCGAGTTTACATCAAGTATTTCGGATACTGTCGGTTCTATTAAATTCAGTCTTTTTGCTTTTAGCTAGTGGCTTTATTAAGCAGATAGAGAATAAAGTGTTTAAAACATGTAGAAGGATTTACACATAAAATAACTAAATTCTATTTAATTCTATAAAGGATTCCCAAGTTTCCTTTACAGCGATTTAAAACAAGAATTTTGACATCATATTGTAACACCAGGAAAAAGGACTGACCATTAACAGAAATCCTTTGTTATGAAGTCTACATCTTCTGATTCAGAATGATCTTAACAACTAATTATTTTAATTTTAACTTATTTTTGTGTGCTAACCAAGCCACCAGTGATTGCCAAATCATTAAATGCTAATTTTCTTTTAATTGATCTTCTGGAACCTAGAAATACAATATTATTAACAAGAACCTAACTTAAATTTAATTGAATTTGAATAATTCGAAAGGGATAAATTAAATCCTAGGCGAATTATCTGAATCAACTGAATCTGTTGTTGTGACACAATTAGAATATTTCATTTTGAGTTTATTAGTACATAATTTAATCTGATTAACATCAGATTATTATAAAACTTTCGATGAAATTATTTCTTCAAATTAAATTCCAAGAAAATATTATTATTATAAGTTAAACTAAATTAATTTAAAATTGTTTTATTTTTATTTTCTTCATCATCATAATTTTATTATTTAATAAAATATTTCTTTTTCCATTAATATTAAAAAATTTATTAAATTTTTTTTTCCAGGACGATCAAAAATAAATAATATCCTGCATTGTTTTCATTGCTCTGATAATAATTTTATTATATTATAAAATTTTGTTAAATTGAAATTTTAAAATAATTTTTTTTTTCTTCTATCATTTTGACTAAAGATAGGATAAAATATTATACTTTTTTTTTCATATTATTGTTGTTTCAATCTGAAGAGTAAGTACACTAGACATTTCAATTTTATTTGAATTTCTCTCCTAGGCTTTAGAATATCCTTGCACACAAATTTTCAAAAGTAAAATTATGTCGACTTGAAGAAATTTTAAAAAGGATTCGAATTTATGTATACATTTTGTAATAAATTTTATTTTGTTAAGTTTTTAAAGAAAATAATATTTTTGAATTCATTAAGTTAATTTTAATTAAATTGATATTTTTTTTTTCATATTTGTTGGCATATTTGTCTCCGATTCGACAGATTCTAAGATCTCATTTTATGTGAAACTTTAATTTTGAATCATGGCTTTTATTAGTAAGACTTATTTTGAGAATTTTATTCCAGTCATAAGATACAACAACATATTACAAATTTTATTACTGGATAACTCATTTAAACTGAGTCAACTAAGAAAGACGGACATCAATGATTTGGTCTGGAATGAATCGAACCAGTGATCGAAGTCGTCCTTTTTTATATGAAACTATCCATTTGAATGAAACTGATCATTTCAATAATTAATTCTGCATATAATATTATTTTTCTAATAATATTATTTTAAATTGGGTTCTCTGAACAAACCTGTTAATTTGTATAAACCTTTTCTTAATTGACTGATAAAATTACAACTTGAATTTAGTTTTTTAAGAGTTTTCATTTTTTCAATTGCACCTTTACAGATAAGAATAAAAGAAATATAAAATTGTTAATTAAATGTTAGAAGATTTAATCTTAGTGATTAAAATCCTAGGGGTAAACTAAAATATGGAGTTTTCTTAAAATAACACTTTGTAAATTTTTGGAATTGATCTTTTCAGCACTATGTAGAAAATTGCAGATACGTTTTTAGTATTTGAAAATTTTAATCTCATATATATTATTGGAGGGCACCATAACTATATCACAAAACTAGTCGGTGATCGGTGTGCCATATTTTTTTCAAAATAGATGATAAACAATTACTATAAGTTATTTTTGATAACGTCAACTTGGAAGTCAACAAAAATTATTTGATTTAAATTTATTTTTTTCGACCACTCTTTCGGTCACAAAACTTCATAATTATTTCATAATTTCTCTTAACAAATTATTTTAATTAAATTATTGTAGTAAATTTACCATAAAAATTTAAGATAATTTTAATAATTCAATTATAATTCAATAAAATTTTCAATTATACGAAATTAATTTTACATTAAAACCTTAATATTGTTTCATAAATTTCTATCTATAACGAAAATATGTTGCACAATTAAAATATTTCATCATTTTAAACAAAATCCTTTATACATAATGTTGTCCTAATTTACCAAAACCAAAAAAATTTATATTTAAATTCTAATAATTTAAATATTTTGTATAATACTTAAATATAAATTACCAGTAAAATCCCTGAAGCATAAAAACATATATGCAAAATTTATATTTACATAAGATTTGTGTATGTTTTTTTTGATAAATTTGTAAAACATTTATATTTTAGGGATAATTAAACATTCAAAAAGTTATTAAAAATAAATTCCCAAGAAATCATATACCAAAAAAAAAGAAAATATATATTTCGTTAAGAGTTTTCTTCATCTTATCACCTGATTCATTCAACAACCATTAGCATATAATATTATATATATAAAAAAATGAAAATTCCTTAAACTTTTCATTAAAAATAAAAAAAAAGGAAACAAATTCCCCATTTAACTTTAAAGAAACATTTTAACAAAACATTATTTTAATACTTTTGAGAAGTGAAATTATCCTTCCTGTTTGAACAAAGTTTATATGTGTATAAATAGTACTCGTCCTTATAATATCTAAAAAGTATCAAATTAATTTTAAACATCCTTTTTACCTCTTCACTATTTTGTTTTTTTTTCCGGTAAATGAAAATTAAAAAAAAATTATTAAGAAAAATTTACTTTGAGACTGTTTCAATTTAATATCACGTTTCAGTAGATTTTCTTTCACTTTCACATAATTTTTTTGTTTTTGCTGTGAGTACCAAGGATAAGAGGTTCTTTTGGAAAAGTCAGAAAATGAATATTAAAACTATATATACAATATAAACTTAATGGTAATATCCTTTTACCTTTCTACCGGGTACAAAATAATGGAAATTCTTTGTGCCATCACTTTGGCACAAACTTTAATAATTGTAAATATATAGTTTAGTAATAAATAAGTTGACAAATTTAGGTGCCATTGACAAATTGGAGGAAAATTCGGAAAATTTTCGAGTTTATTGAGCTAATAGTTTTGGATAAATATTTATCAAAACTTTTAAGTTTATATTGATTTTATCTAAGCATATGCTTCAAAAATAAAAAACTCTGGTTTGACACTTTTTAAATAGTTAAGTGAAGCTACTTTATAAGACTAAGTACAGAATTTATAAAACAAACTTAATTTTTTGTAATTATTCGTGGCATTATTGCTGTGTTTGTAAACAAGTTAGTGTCAAAAGTGAAGCTTAGGTTCAATCCATTTTCGGATTGAGTTAAAATTCACTGTAAGGAAAGAAGGCTTATTTTTAAGCTTACACTAAGAAACCAGAAAATAAGTTAAACTGAGGTATAAGCTCTAGCAAAGGCTTAAGCTGTCACTGTCAAATCGGGCATAAGACTCACTTTACTAGCCTGTTCTCTGAATTGAGGTTATGTTTACCATTTAGATTACATTTATTTTTATAAACTATATGGCAGCATACCGTCGGCCATGTTGTTTGATGAACGTTGTACATTTTTTGAGGTTATGTTTATATAAAATTACGAAGCTCCAAAGTATATTTTTGAGAGCATATACTTAAGAGTCTCATAAGCTGCATCTCTAAAGCTTAAGAGTGGTTTATAAATTCGGTCTAGGGCCATTAGTAGAATTCTTGTAAAATTTAATTAAATATTATTTCCCATCAAATTAACATAACTTAAATGTCATATTTTGTGACCAAATTGAATAATGAATTTTAGAATTCAAAGATGGCGTTATTTATTGAATTATAATTATCATATTTATCGGTGTTCTGTTTTATAAGGTTTAGTTTACACTGAATTTGTAATGAATTCCGAACCATAGGTTTCTTTACAATATCTGTTGTTTCAATATTAAATTACCAATTTCGTATAATTATTTAGAATGATTTTAACACTTGGACGATCGAATGATATAAGTGGCATGCAGTTTTATCTGTCAATCAACATTACACATTTTATTTCGCAAGCTTATATTTATTAAGTAATATTATTGTAGCTTTTATATTGGTTTATCGTTTATGAATTTCATTGAAAACTATATTAGTTCAATTTAAGTCTCAACACTGATAGAATTGACCATTATTATATTAGTTAAATCAGATAGACATTATCAAAAAAATATTCCGAATAAATAATTAAATACAACATTAAAATTCAGTTCCGAGCATATAATAGTACAAACTGATTTATTCCATTTAAATTCAGCAATTGATTTATATGACTAGGAAAATTTATCTCAGTCCTGAATGTGTTAAGCTCAACAGCTCATCTATTTTAAAACTTTTTTAATTATCTGTTTACATTGTAGACATTTTTTATGCATTAATGGTTTTACATAAAACATATTAGTATATAAAGTTAGTGGTTTACAATTTATACATTATAAATTATTATGTTGAAATTTTAATGAAATGCTTTTTTTAACATATAATTTCACCTGTTCTGTCATAGTAATATATAATTTTTGTTAAATTTATTATATAAGAGTTGAATAGAAGAACTAAAACTATGTGAATTAAGAAAAATTATACAAGTTTTTTAAAGAGTTTTTATATTATTTACCTTAAAATACTTTTAGTAAGTAATTATTAATGTTGTCGAAAGAAATTTTTAAGATTTTTGAGGTTTTCACATGGAAATCCTAATAAGTTGAACTGAAAACTGAAAAAATATGATATTAGAATTGAATAAATTTACTTGGAATTTATTATAGTTCAAACAAAGTTGACATGGGACGGATGGACAGTAAACCTATTAGAGTTTTCATCTATGACAATCTTTAAAAAAAAAATCGTTAAAATCTTAAACAACTTTTTTTTTTTACTTTTTAAATCACATTTATGTCAATTTCAAATTAATTTATAAACAATTTTTTTTTTTTCATAACTGTCGTCCGTCGATATTTGAAATTAATTGAATTTATGCATGTTGCGTCTGTTGTCTAGGTCGTGTCGGTCGTGATTTTGTTCACTTTCATTTATTTCTATACATTTAACTTTTGTTTGACATTTGAATCCATCTCCATTGCATCTGTCACGTTAAGTATGTTTGAGCGGAAATGTATAGAAAAGTGAGCAAAATCATGAATATTATCCACTGAATGAGAATATCATAATTTTTGTTTCTTTTCTCTGGATGAAAATTGGACATTGAATATAACCCAATACAATTAAAGCTTGCAATTGATAAAACTCAAATTTTTCAAGAAAACTTTTTTTTTATTAGATCAATCAAGTAAGATTATGGCTGCCTTACTGGTGACTGCTGGATAACATGCTACTTACCTTGATATTCCCATGGATGGCTTATGCCGCTGATTAAAATATAGAATTCACACTGAAACATTTAGTGTGTGACCGCTAAATATACTTAGGACGTGACATATTGCACGGTAGGTCGACCCTTTAAAAACTACCTTTGTATTGAGAATTGTTTTTTTCATAAAGATAAGCACAATTTTTGATGGGATAAATGCTCAGTTTTTGAAACTTAATATAAGAACCATAATGAATCTATAAATACACCTGATGACAACCGATTTTCACCACTAACTTAAGATTATTCTCAGAGTAGTGATAATCAATAATGTTAAAAAAAAATGTTCCAATATTCCCATTTTTTTTACAAAGCAAAATAATAGTGTTTAGTCCTTTTTCTATTAACCTACAATATTTATTCAAACTAAATTCAAGATTTATATTAAAACATTATTCTTATATAAACTATCTCATTATTTAGCCTAATATAAATAAACATAATGAAAATATATTCAAATTCTAATCATTATTTATTTGTCTTTTGGAAAATAACAAAAAAAAAAATATTTTCATTTTAGAGTGTACCATAAGTCAAAGAAGTTTATAGGAAATTCTTATATAAATTTTCCATCCAGATTACATTGAAACAGACAAAAGCTTTTCCTAATTTTTCCTTCTTTGTTATACTTAGTCCTTTAACATTTAAAAAAATCCTTTTTTTTATTCATAGTTTTACTGTCAGGATATTATTTCTAAATAAATTCTTTGTTGGTTTTTCTTTCTTTTTTACTTTTAAATATCGAAAATTCTTATTGAGAAAATCAGAGAAATTCAATAATATTTTACTTATATAATTTTACATATGTGTTACTAAGGATCCTTATTTTTTTTAGATAAGATATTTCGTTATTATATAAAGTAAAAATCCTTTTTAAGTAAACAAAGAAAGAAAAATAAATTCCATTTTTGATAGACAACGTAATTGACATTCATCTTTTTCTATATCTTGGAAAATTTCATTTTCCTAGCCCAAAGGATTTTATCTATACTTTATTTGATCCAAATAATATGTGGACGTATTACTGTGTAATTGTATGTATATGTATCATATGACGCATTATATTTCCATGTTAAGTTAGTTTTTTCCAAGTAAAATTGGTCATTTTTTAAGGGTTATCAGCATTTATATAATGCGTCCAAGTAAAATTTGTCCTTTTTTATATAATAGATGGAATATATTTGTTTTGTGGATGTTTCATACTTCACGTATGTACGACATAAACTAAATTTTGCTGTCCAGTTTTAAATTGAGATTTATGGACTTTAGAAAGGACTAATTTGACGTGGAAATGCTATATATTCTGACGTTTACAATAATATAAATTACATTTAATTTTTCAATTTTATATGTATACAAAGAATTTTACTTCTCAATAATTTCGATGAATTTGACTTATATATTCTTCTGTCATTTACCTTCAGTAAATTTTCTAAGGATATTTTGTTGTTTTAAAAAAAGTCTATAAAAATAAATTTCTAACTTCAATCAAAATCAAACCAAAAAAAAAAAAGTATATAAAAAATACAGAATTTAATAAAATTATAGTGAAATTCGTTTATATGATCTTTACTTAAGGTCTTAAGGCAATCTAATCTTTATCAGGCATTTTTATCTTACTTTTTTTTTTGTTAAACAATTTTGATTAAGTTAATTTGTATAAATAAAATCAAGGATTTCAAGATGTTTTAAGTTGTCTTAGTTTGGTAATTTGTAACAATTTCACTTTTTTTTGGAATTTTTATAATACAATTTTTAGTATCAGGAACAGGAAGGATATAAAATTTTGTAGTAGAGATTTTACTTGAAATTATATTGATAACTTGGAAGTGTTGTGGTAAAATAAATAGATTCTAAAAATATGTCAGAAAAATTTCAGTTAGTTCAAATTTCAAATTAAAGATTAGAAAATATATAAAAAAACATTTCGTTGCAGATATTTGAAATTTTGTAGATATATTATTTTTATTAACCGACAGTTTAACTAACAAAATTACCTGCGAGATATGAATTTTCCAGAAAAGGGGCAGATGTAATTGAAATTTTGAATCTTTATGGACTACTTATTTTTCTCCAGAAGTAAGATCTTTTCAATTATATTTTATTACCTACTAAAATACGTATGTCACCCGCTCGACCGGTATCCCTTTTTATACAGAACCACTAAACTCCACTTTATTCTAACTATTTATTTCCATTTCCGAATATAATAATGCCCACCATGGGAACTCTGAACATTTCATCCAAGCAACAAATTGGAATCATCGACAGACGTCAACCATTCTGAGACCCAATTTCTTAGTCATGTTTCCCAAAAGACAGTATCTCACCGCTCATGATTATTTATGTTGAGAGATAACAGCAACTTCGAACCTCGTATTTTCTGATTTGACAGTATTATTAGCAAATTTATTAGTCTTTTTGAAATATATTGCTTGTTGTAGAGTGGTAAGCTTAATATTTTAAGCGTAATGGTATAAGACAGTTAGTTATATTATTCTTCCAACATCAAAATATGCTGCTTAATATTTTATGAATCCATGTCAATGTTTTGGGAATCATAGAGTTTATATTTGAAATGAAAGTCAGTTTTTTTTTAAATTTTTGTTTTTATCTTTCTATATGATTCCAATCCAATTTGTTGTCTATTTTTATTAAAGATATACATATTCAACAATACTGGAACTCTACACAGGGTAACATAGTTTCCAACAGACTCGAGAGCTCCTTGAAATGAGCAGGTTACTCACCGGACAGTGTAACCTGCAAAAACATCTACACACAATGTGGTTAGCTACAAATAACGTGTGGAGATCGTGTTAATACCTGATCCAGACTCAATCACCTTGGACATGGCTTCTTGGAACTTAGGGAACTGTCGTCGAACTCACTCGAAAGCATTTTGAATACTTCTTCAAAAGTATTGGTCTTGAGGGGAACGTTCTAAATTAGGAGTATTTCCCAATATTCCCATAGTGATTTAGGACATATGGTACCTACCTATCTATCTATCTACTCTACAATATATTGTATTAATAAATTTTTAAACTAAACCATCAAAATCTATAGAGAATATCATCATAAATTCTTAATATTATGCACAACAACTATTAGTCTTTATCTATAAGTAAAAGAAACCATTAAATATGAAATAATTATTATTAAGTTTATCGCCATAGAGAAGCCATGGATAAATTTTTCAACATAACATTTTACAAAAAAAATAATTATTAAATTAGAGATGAAATTTTAACGAAACAAAAAAAATTTAATATAAATTAAATAATAACAAAATTATTAATATAACATTGTTTTACTACTTTATATACTAAAAAGTTTCTATTTCTTCTTTATCTTTAGGAATTTTCACTGAATTTTCACTATATATGTTAAATTTCCTTACAGTACATAAATTTTCATATTTTGTATGTATACATATTATTTAAATGAAAATTTTGTACTGTAAGATATTTTATTTAGTTTAAAATTTATTCAGAAACCGCATAACTTCCGCTAAAATAATGTTTATAGATTTGAATATTTTACTTCTATATACATAAATAGTGAAAAAATAAAACAACGAATATAAAATTACATAAACTTGGCTACAAAACATTAAATATGATCATAAAAATAACCCGCAAAATTGTTTCAAAAGATTTTTTTTTTTTTTATGATTGTTGCAAATATAATTTTTTATCATTAAAATAATATTTTCAACAATTTACAACAATTTAACTACAAAATTTTCATTATTAAATATATACAAAGTAATATCGCCACAAAACCATAAAAATCCATTAAAACAATTATTTCTATATATATAGAAGTGATCTTTATAATTAGATTTTCTAGATTATCATAATTCCGTCATCACAAATTTAATGAAATTTCAGTTTTAGAGCTAGATTTTGAAATTAGTTTTTATTATTGTTTAATGTTAATTGAATTTGAATAATTCATTTATAGGAAGCATAATTTACCTAATAAATTTTTAATTCGACATAAATACAATTTAGTAAAATTAAAAATTCAGAAGAAATTTAAATTTTAGGATGAAGATTTGTTCGATTAATAATGTAATTAAGGGACTCGATTAAGAAAATATATGAAAAATTTCGATGATGATTAAAATTTTGTATAATATTAATTTTTTTTACATCTATAATTAAGTAATCGAAAATAACCACTTAAGACAAAGTTTTTAACGAAATAAGTTTTTAAACTTTGTTATGAAATTGTTGCCTTGCATATATAAATAGAATGAAAATATAATTATACACTGTTAAAAAAATGCATAAAACTTAGAATTATGAATTTATAAAAACCGAGTTTTGTAAGAAATGTCAGAAATGTGAATTTCTCTTTAGCCATCAGGAATGTATTTGAAATAATTACAAATCTTTTATGTATATACCCATACCCATGTACTTACCGAAACGTATTTTTATCGAGTTGTTCACGAAACGAAGCTGTGTACAAAAAAACGAAAGTGGATCATGAAACGAAATTGTGTGTTAAAATATCGAACAATAATTTTAATTAGATTTTACTGCGCAAAGGATATACAACAATTTGAATTAATCACCTACTCAATAGTCACAAGGCATTACATCTTTTACTGATCGCTGTGAGCTTTAGCCCCTTTAGTCGAGTTTAAAACAATTTTTCACTGGTTGCGATATAGTGTAGAGACACTCAATAGTGTAGAGAAGAGTTTATCCAGTTGTTTGTTCGAAGTTTTAGGATGTTACTGATATTTTCGTTTCCTTAATTAATAATATTATAGCCGCTGTTATTTAGAACTAATTGCAAATTTTCTAGCTTTTCACAAATGACATTGGAAATATAATTAACAGTGTACTGTGTACTCGAAAGAACATTTTTAGATCATAAGCGATTAATAGTTTTCTCTATGTAAAATATTTAAACTTGTCCAACTTTTAAGGCACTCTTACAAAAAAAAAAATCCTTTCTCTCTACTAACAGATTTTAAATATATAGTTTTTATGGACATCTTCAAGTTTAAAACTTTTTTTTTTTTTTTATAATATTTTAGTTTATGCACATTGGAATTTTTGTAAGCAATAAAACTCTAAAAATTACAAAGCAAATAGCAAAATCTGAAATCTGAGTATATAAAGTGTGTATAAAATATTGTAATGGAGTGAGGGGATTTGAACTACTTAACTGAAAAGTTTCCCAGTCAAGCAAAAATATTTAACAATGCAGTAAAAAAAAAAAATCTAATATTTCCAGTTGTTCATTTTGGTTTTAGCTCTTGTGGTTTTACTTGTTTTAGTATTTTTTAGATTGTGTGTAGATGATGATGATGTTATTATTTGAGATTATAAATTTATTATTAAAGGATAACAAGTAGAATTATAGTTTAAGGATATGCTTCAATATGCTCTTTTATATGGTATTATGGAATTTTTTTTTCATGCGAACCAATGCGATGATATATGATAATCTTCTTTGAAGAAGACTTTTAATATATAGGAAGAAATTTTTCGAGAGTTGGGTTTTATTTTTCACGGATGAAAAATTTATTAAATTATCTCTTAATTAATAATTTAAATGGAAAATATATATAAATATTATAAATTTATATTATAAAGGGTATTTATATTTAATAGGATTTTAAGAGATAGAAAGATGACGACTTTTGGGAATAATTTTAATGGATACATTCAAAATAATGTAGAAAGTT
This sequence comes from Rhamphomyia laevipes, assembly GCA_963920725.1. NCBI lineage: Eukaryota > Metazoa > Arthropoda > Insecta > Diptera > Empididae > Rhamphomyia > Rhamphomyia laevipes. Next base: position 16,137,821 of record OY987259.1, read on the forward strand.
TTGTTAGCAATTTATATACAATACAAATTGTTTATTTCTTAATTATTTGGTTGCCATTAATTATTATTTTATTTTAATATTAGTTATAAAATTCAATATTAATAGTATAGCAAGTTTATATATACTTCAAAATAACTTGCAATTAATTATGAAATAAGTTTTGCACTTCCAAATAATGTTTTCTTTTAAAAACAAAAAATTGTGACTTTTTTAGTAAGACGTCTCATCTTTCTTGACCCACCTTTAGGAGTCCATTTTGGTTATTCCTTTGATCGATCGGTTGTATTCTGCATATATATGATATGACCAGCCCATTGCAATTTTAATAGTTCAGCTGTTGATATTTTAAATCACGGTAATTGGTTGTCTGTTATTATTCTTTCTTTGCTTATTCGTTAGTTCTTCATAGCTCTCTGATTTAAAATCTTATTTAAATTCCAAAATTGTTTCCAACTATTACTAACTCTATTTTCAATTTTCTTATCATGTTTTTTTTAAATGGCATGAATAATTGAAGGTCAACATAATTTTAGCAATTTTCTAATTTTTTTAAAAATACACGGTATTTCTGTTATGTTTCATAGAATCCACGTTTTTCGCGTTATTATTTTTGTTTTCGTTTTGTTCATTTTAAGTCCAACAGTTTGGCAGCCCTGAGCTAATATGTTTATCAATATTTCCATTTATTTTGCGGAATATTGGTCCTTAGTCGTCTAGGTCTACATTATCTAATTTTCATTTTAAACTCGTTCTGAAAGTACATATTTCTATGTTAATATATTAGGGTCCCAATTAATAAATCATATTATATAGAAATAGATTATTAAAGAGCCTCTACTAGTATTATATTAAATTATTTATTACAGATAATTTTTAAAAAGTTAAAATTAAATTATCTTAGAATATTTAGTAATCAAAATATTTCTCGAAAATGTTTTTCCATTTATATTCTCGAAAAAGCTAAACAAAACGATCTCATAAAAAATCAGGCTTAATGTATTTGAAAAAAGATTACAAATAACATTTTAAATCTACTACTTTAAAATTGAAGATTTTTTGAGAAAAATAACTTTTCTATTTACAATTTCTATTTCATTTTTTTCTTCATTTCTTTAAACTAGGTCAATATATATTTTCCACCCCAAGCTGAGTTAAAAATTATATAATGTTAATTACATTTTTCAAATAACAAAAAAAAAATATCCGATTAACTTTTCATAAGACATAAAAGACTCACAAAAAATTAGGAATTCGTTCTATTCAGTTTTCATATTTCCATTCATATTTAGTCATATATTTATATAAAAAAAAAATAATAAAATATTTTACATAAAAAAGCCACCCCACCGAATGAATCGTCGAGAATTGTTCTTCATCATAGAATTCAGGAAGATAACACAAATAACTAATAAAGCAGTTGAAATTGATAACCAAACATTCTGTCAGTTCCCATGGTGAATAAAGAAAATCTGTTTTACTTTTTTTTGGGTTATAAATGTCGTAAATTTTTTTTTTTGTGTCACAAATCATATTCCCGAGGATAACTGAAATAACTTCATACTATGTTACGTAAGGATATAAATTTTCTTTTGCTTCTAAATACAAAATCGTTTATTTAAAAAAATATAATAATATAACGATTTTTTTTTTTTTATTTTATTCAAGGATGAAATCTACATTTTTGGATGTTTTGCTTTAGTGCTTGGTTTTTTTTTTTGCTTACTGGGTAACAAAAAAGAAAGTGACAAAAAAGTGACAAGGGACTAATGCGGTTTGAATTTCAATTCTTTTCAGTTGTTTTGTATTTTATGCGAAAAATATGATAAATATGAGAAACACGCAAATATTTTTTTTCTTTTATATTTCCTTTTTCTTTGCGTACTTATTGATGCGTATGTGGTGCTGTCAAATTGATGAAAATATTTGGTTAAAAGATGAAATTAAGGTGAATATTGTTTTATGCATGAAAAGAAAATTTAAAGTTTTGTATAGGTTAAGTTAAAGTTGTTTTCATGTTTTAAAGTATTTTTATTTGATAGGATAATAGAAAATTTCTATCTTACTCTATATATCGAGTATATAAATAAATAGCATTATAAATTTTGATGGCCTCTCCAAACGAATATAAAAAAAAAGTTTCCGTTTACGAAATCATGAACCTTTTGCTCATTACAGTTATATCGTAGGATGAGCTGGTAAGAAAAGGGCCCCAATGTACACAAAAGGGCACTAATGTTCACAATGTACACAATTCACTCGAAATACTTACTAAGTTTAGGTAACAAAAAAAAGTTGCTCTACAAATAGGTAATATAAATAAAAATCAACAGAAGTTAAAACTAAGCAAAGTATCAAGTGAAGATAATTAAGGTATAGGCTTAGAATTGGTCGTGCAAGTCCATTAATTGTTTATTAAGGATGGATCAATATTCTATAGGAAAAATTTGTTATCAATTAGAACAGTGTTACCCAATCTTTTGTTTTATTGCTATGGGCTATTTATCATAAAATCCCAAAAATAATAAAATTATTCTTTCCACATTTACCTTTAAATACTACAATTAAATGATATGTTGATATTTATATATACTTTACGCTCATAAATGCTGACAGTTAATTTTTTAAGTAATTATCTTTCAACTGAGATCATATTTTTTTTTTTCAATTGTTATGAGCGTTTTAAGTATGAAATGAGATCATAATTTTTCATCTCATAATGATCGCGTCAACAACTATCGCAACAAAATATATTTAAAGCTACTCTCAGACTTTTTGTGATCTAGACCTATGGCAATAAGACTAAACTGTGAATATGAAATACAAATAACATATAAGAGAGTAATAAATTTGAGAATACCAAATTCTATGAAAAATACAATTTGATTAATTGGATTACTATGAATTTTGATACAGGTAGCTAAATATATGAACTTTTTATCAGAAAGTATTTGTGAGAACTGAGAATCGCGTAAATAACAAACAAACAAAAATATTGGAATAATCAACAAAAAAATATTATCAATACTAATAAAATGAATCTAATTTTAATTTTTCAAGTTTTGTTCATTCTAGCGCGATCCACTCGTTTCCTCTCTAATGTCTAAATTCACAGTGATAGCTTAAGGCTTTTGCAGAGCTTAAATTTCAGTTTAATTTATTTTCTAATTTCTCGGTACAATATTAGCGATAAGTGAGATTTAAGTTAAGCCGAAGATGGGTAGAACTTAAGCTTCGTTCTTGACACCTTATATTTCATAATTTCAAATATATATTAAAAATATTTGTCACCATATTATAAATTTATATTTTTATATATTTGCCTACAAATAAAAATAAAAATACACGCACACTAATACATAAATTGAAATGCCACATTAATTTTAAATATTAGATGATTCACAATATCATTCACAATAAAACATAAATTTTGGTTTAGATAAGTTAAGGGTAAATTTTGATTGAGATACCAAGTAAGGTTTAGTTGTAAGCTTAAGCCACAACTGAAATGTAGAGCTCTGTTGGGGGTGCATACCGGGACACTGTAACATTAAGAGCAACTCAAAGGCGTATGAACTTGCTTGGAGAGGAGCAAACCTCGAGCAGGAACACCAGTTCTATCGTTATTGCAAACGCTAAATAATGTTCTGGATAGACTGTAGCGCAGTAACAAAAACCCTGGAATGAGTTATTCACGTACTCAATAACTAACACTAAGAAGTGCGTCTTCTTACTGTACACTGCTTGATCAGCAATCATATGCGTAGGCTTGAACTAATCGTAATTGACCAATATAGAAACTGCACCAATCGAAGACGATATAAAACTCAACAACACCATCTAAGTTACTGCCCGCCACTCACTACACGTAGAGGTCTTATTCTAGGAGAACCTTTCTACTCAGTTCTAAAAGAGAAACTTGCAGCAACACGAAACTATTCAAATTTGCTGCAATTGGGAAATCCCTTCCATTACTAGATAATCAATCAATACATACTCTGAGTTAGTTATTCAGGAAAGTGGGTCTTTGCAAGGCTCTACAGCTACTATAATCTAATCTAATCTAAGCCGCACAATCGGTTTAGTTAAGATTGAGCTGAAATTCTCACTGTGAAATCGGCCATAAGAGCATCAATATATTTTTAATTCAATAAACTTAAAATTTATTGTACCTATGTATTTATAAGAACCCAAAAAAACCAAAGAAACTATATATAAAACTAGATCGTAAAAGGAGGAACTAATTAATTATTATATTTTTTGTCTTCCACTTCTAATCCATTCTATCTGTAAAACTTGATTTTTTGTTTGGAATACCAGACTGGTTTTTCGTATCAACCCACTACACAATAAAAATCGAATTTTTTACATTTCGTTTTAACCTTCAAATTTTGGTAAATACCACATCAAACAGCAATTATTATTATTTTTTTTTGATAGAATAGCTAAAACATAGAATAATACAGAATTTGGCTAAATCATGTCAAAGTTAACCATTATCGAATACCGAAAATAAAAGTGAAAGTCTCTGACTGAAATGCTCTTGTTATATCAGAAAATATAGAAAATGGAAATTTTGTCTATTAATATGTCTGAAAATTCACTAATTTAAGTAGCAGTTTCGGTTAATTTTTATTACTACAGATTCGGAAATTAATAAGTAATTTTGTCGTTAATTTGTCAATAATAAATTGACATTGTATACTGATTTATTATGTACTGTAGCTTCTTTTTTGAAGTTTTCTTAATTTGGCGCCAAAAACATTCGTCATAATTAAACGATTTTTTGTAGAGGTTTGTTAGTATATAATTCAATAAAATAAACCGAAATTTTGAGAATGTGGATTTTACTTGAATTCTATATTTTGTATTTATAAGAATTGTATATCCAGAAAATGTTATTAAGCTAAAATCGTATCAGTAGCATGTTAATTTTTGTACCAGTAACATTGTGAAATTTGATATAGTTTATTATTTTTGATATACAACATTAGACAAAATATTATTATTTGTAAGGTAAAGTAATAATTGTAAAACATATTTTTTGAAATTTTTATTCTGGATGGATAGTTATCGTTATTTTAATTCCCTAAAGATTAGTGTTATAATACTTAATCATCAATGCAATGTTTTTTATCGAAAATATCAAAACTATATCAATGCAAAACTCATCCGTGTTAACTTTGGTTTTATTGTTGTTGAAATATATAAAAAATTAGTAATTTCAATGATATTAATTCTCTCGTAATTTACAATTAGTTTCTCGCTTTACATAAAAACATACATCGGATGAAGGTAATTGAAATTATGATAAATTTATTCATAGAAATATATTAAATAATGTACAGAGTGTTTCCGTATTACATTTATAATAATAATGTACAATCAGTGCTAGAATACCGCAAAAAAAGTAGTAACGTTATTGATTTCGTTATGTGAAAAAAATGCGAATTTCTTTTCATTTACGAGTATATTATAACAAATCTATTAATATTGACTAATTAAAAAAACATTATTTCTGTCATAATTCAATTTATGAAGGAGGGAATGGCAATGGAAACCTCGTACCTAGACCATACGCCCCGTTTTACTCCTTACAAAACGTTACCTATTTTCAACACGAACTTCTTTAATAAATTTTATCAGGTTAGCAGGCTTTTCCTTACTTACTTCTATTAAATCTCATGCAAATAAAAACCGAAATTTTTTAATCTTTTATTATGCAGAGAAGAAAACTGACATAAAAGATGTTCAATTATCTCGTCATCCTCAGCACCACCTTTACAAGCGGTTTCCGTTGTCAGTCTTAGTCGCAAGGCATGTTTACGAAATAGTAAATGACCCGTAACTATTCCTGGGTACAGTGTCTGATCATGGTTTTGGTCATATTTAGAATACTTCTCGATTGTTGCGTTAACCCCAGAAAAGCTTTGTATGGAGACAACTATTCGTTAATAATTGTGGTAATTTCGTTATAGCGTTACATACAATAACATTATACAAATCAATGTGTCCAATTTTTAGAATATCATGCGTGGCTAATTAGGTAATTTTTTTTTAATATAAATGAAGTAATGACATAAACAATTATATAAAAAATGATTTAAATTTTGATCGGAAGTTTCAAGTATTTTATGAAACATGCTCACATGAAATGATAATTTATTTTACAGACAAATCAATTTCACTCTGTACATGCTTACCGCCGCATAATTTTTACATATATTTTACTGTGGTCTTTATTAAAATATTCCAAAATTTAACTGAAAATTTTCTATTTTCCAATAAATACTTAAATATACATAATACAAAAAAAGAAAATGAAAATGGAAAAATTTAAAAAAGAAAAACTTTTTTTGATAGTATCATTGTTATAGCTCTTGGATCGTTCAAAAATGTTATTCAATCGTTCAATCGCAATTGAAAAATTTTCCAATAAAAATTCATAAACTGCTTTATATAGTATATAATTTTTTTTTTCTATTATCCTTCTGTGTATATCCTTTTTTAACTGTATATATCCTTTTATAATCATATAATGATTTTGATGAAAATTTCATCTATATAGTTTTCATATGTTGATTCTTGGGCAGATTGAATTTTTATACTCTCCTCAACATTTTTTATTGTAGCTAACATAATTTTTTTGTTGCAAAACGGATAAAAAGGATATTCTGCAATAGTAGCAACAACATATACAAAAAAAAGGCGACTTGATTGTTTTACATATTTGATTGCAAAGTTAACAATTTTGTGGATATTTCATATTATGTACACTCGGATGCACTTTTGTATATCTTTATTATTTCATTAGGAATAACAAAAAAAAAAGAAGAACTGAATTGAATAAAGAAAATTAAAAAAAAAAAAAGAAAATAATAGAAATATGAAAAATTATAAGCTTTATTGCAGACTAACCCAAGGGGAAAATTAAAAGATTCTATCAAAATCAAATGAAAATTTTTTGTTTATAATTTTCGGAAAATGGTATTTTTTGGGTAATAAAAATAAATGTTTCACTATAAAAGCGTTGTTGCAATTACAATTATAGTTTTATGATAATGACTGCATAATAAATTTTATGATCAAAGCTATGACTGTTTAGTATTTTAAATTACATAAGCTGTTTTGATAGCTGATATTTGTAATATAAGATATTTCCTAATGAATATAGGAAATATTCATTTACTCGGAAAGGCGATATGCAGATTAGTTGGTGAATGAAATCCGCGAAATTATCAATTGACTTAGCAGGTTACAAATAGTAGGATAAACATTCTCAAAGGCCTTAAACCAAACATTATGGGCCGGAACTCTCTAAGAAGTGGTCGGTGATCATTCTGTCCATGAATAGAACAATCTGTAGTAAACTGGTTAGCCTAGTTACTGGTCACTGTTTCATCGAGAAACACGGCTCATATCTTGTGATTGCCATAGATGCCTTTCCCGCTGTGGGAATGAAATTATAGAACACATACTGGAATATCTTTTGTTAGTGACTGCGAAAGACTTGTGCGTATCATGTACCAATACGTGACGAACCGCACGTTATGCGACCATTTCAACACTACTTTTGTGAAGAATTATACTCTTCATAAGACGAAGTAAAATTTTTGATATGGATTAGTGCTATCAAAAGGAAGAATATTACCAAAAATCGAAAATTTCTTTAGAGAAATGAAATGATTTACAAATGTTATTTTATCACTTCTTATTTTCAATATTAAAATTTGCCGTAGTGCACTAGGGATTCGTACAAGCCATAATATTGAACTAATCCTTTAATTTAGTATTAAATCTTTATTACATTAAATATTCAACATATTCTTTTAAAATAATTAAATTAATAACAATTAATAATTCAAATTTACATAACTAATTCATTTTCTTCCGGACGATGAGAATAATTTTTCCGTAATTGTGATAAATGTTTTTGACTTTTCCGTCGCATATTTAAATTTGTTGCTAACCTAAACGTACAATAATAAAACAATTCAATTAAACTTATTGCCGATACACCCATAAATCATAAATAATCCACCACAATTGGCTAAAAAATCTGTTGTACTATATAATTCTGATCGTCTTGATGCAATAAATTGTAATTCTTTGAAGAAGATTGAAAGTCTTGTCATTTGAATGCTATTTAAAACAAAAATTAATAGAAATATTTAAATCTCTTGATAATTTTTACCCTGGATATTCTTCCAGATGTTCATCTTTCATTGCTATTATTGTACTTAAAAAATCAAAATCAGCTGGTGATATATGTAAATCATATACTAATGATGTACAAGCTGGTAAACAATTACATTTTGTTTGACCACGAACATTCCAATCTGATTTCCTTAAACCTTCAGTAAATTCTTGTCGTAGTAGTGCATCCTCAGCATAATATTGACATTCAATTTTTGAGTGAGTACAAACTGGCGTATTAGATTCTCCTATGAAAAGAGTATGTAAATTGTAAAATTGGTAATCAAACTTAAATGTATACTTGGCATGAAAAATTTAACACATCCACAGCGAGAATAGGTCACATTTGCCAGACATTCCAATTCACAATTACTCTGTGAATAGATTTTAAAAAATTTTAAATCTCGCTCTCCATTAAAATAACATTGACGCCTTTAAAACATAAAATGATGTAAATAAAAATTTTCGTTCAATTATGTATTTTACAATCATAAAAACCTTTCCGGTAAATAATGACGTAATCCTTCCGATGTTTCAATAACATTTGGACTAACAGAAACTAAAATTTCTTTACCGAATGGAACTCGAAAATAACTTTTCGTAATTAATGGTACATCGTCTGGTGAATGTAATAAAACCTATGAAAATAAATTATAAAATTATAGAAATTTTGTGGAAAATTTTAAATTCATAATTTTATTTTATTTGCTTTGAATCCTTGAACCAATCCATTACATAAGTAATCAAATTCATGAATTATTCCTTGTAAGGCCATAAATAGACCAGGTCTTCTACCAGCACCAAAAATTCTATATGGATATTTATCATTTGATTCGCCATATTTATTATATCCACCTTCCAAGGACCATTCCAGCGGTTCATCATCTGATTTGTTTACATATTGAACGCTATAAGTTTGATTATAAAATTGAAATCTTTTTGATTACATTTAATAAATTCAATACCATTTTTCTCGGTAAAGATCTCTTGATTTCAGACCATTAAATGTATAACAAATACCTTCATCGGTGTAAACCTTTTCAAAATTAAATCTTTCACACATATTAATATCATTTTGAAACTTACAAAACGCATAAGTAAAATTTGAATCTGGATAGATTTTACTTAATTTCTCGAAAAAATCAAATTTTGGTAGATTCTCGGGAAATTTCAATTGTTTACCCAAATTAAATGAACAAGTTTGGATCATTGCTTCCATAAATTGTAATCTAAAAAATATTTTGCGTCAATTCCTAATACAAGAAGATATTAAATAAAGAAAATATTTGGTAACATACTGTTCTAATTCGATGTTATCAATATTAATTGTTCCATTTTCATATTTATTTAAATATAAATCACTATAAGTTTGACTAAAATTGAATATATTTGATAGTGTTTTTGTTTCTGGACATATTGTAACAGCTGGAAATGGTATATTCCAAACTGGTGTTGATTTTTCAGCAAAACTAACGATCATTGGATTTGTGTCCCATTTATGATAAATATTATGCATCAATTTTGCACATATAAATATTGATATAGAAAATATAAATACCCAAAATGTCCTAGAACATAAAAAAATGTTTCAAATATTAAATTTTAAATTTCCAATTTTTGTATACCTTTCCCAGATTGGACGTTTCTCTTCACCTAAATATCGTATTCCATGAATTGAACTATTTGCACAATATTCACGAAATATTTCACGAATTGCTTTCTTCTTTTCACAATATTTAATTCGTTTTCGCGTACGAAATTCTTTTGGGAAATTACTTAATGTTACTACAGATGAAGCTGCTTCCGAATTATCCCAATTAGATGTATTGAAATTTGATAATCTAAATATAGATAATGAAGATTTTTATTTAATAAAATTATTAAATCTTTTATATTGTATTTAAATTATTTACACATTATTTTTTATAAATTGCATTTTTCAAATCTAAATTATATTTTATAGTTTTGCTTACGAACTATTAAGAGAACTGGAATGAACTGACAATAAATTCTAAAATAATTTTTAATGAACCAAAATTTAAAGTTTGATAGAATGAGTGGGAATTATAGAAATGTTAATTTTTGTATTTATGTAATATTTATTATTTGGCCAGAGCCGGATTCACCTTTGAGGAGGCTGAAGATATTATGGGGCCTTTTTAACAATTTTTTGTTATAATTTCATATTTGCAGAGAATATTTTTGAAAAATTGAGAGAAACCTATATGTTATGTTGGGAGTATGGCATTTTGCTAGAAGAGAATATTTCTCTATGTATTAAAAATTATGTAATGGTGTGGTATAGAATTATAGCATACATACTGAAAAAAATGATTTGTGAAAACACGAAAATTAATTTGAACATAATATATTGTTGGTTTAAAAGCAGAAACCACTAAGTCAAAAAACATAGTTTTTATTAAATCGATATTTGTAATAGCGCGATTGACTTAGTGCAATAAATGTGCGCCTAAGAACCTTTACAATATCAGGTTGCGACAGCGATTAATAATATTTTGCCAGCATAAAGTTAGCATTATAATAACTTAATTTAGTTGTAAAATTTAAACCAACGATATAAAGAATTATTATGTAGTAGGCAGTTTATATTTCAGTATTTTTTTTAAGTTCCTATAAATGGGTTTGGGTGTTCAATGAATACCTTGAACACTTACACCCTTCATGGTTGCTTAATTACCTTCTCAATATAGTTTTTAAATATCATTATCATCATTTGTTTCTACAGCCCATAGTGAACCTTGACCTCTTTAACGATCTGTTTCCAGCGGGCTCTATCTTGTGATGTAGGGTTTCCAGTTACGAACTCGCCATACCTATCAGTTATTGTTCCACATCAATCTGTATATGGGCAAGGGTCGGCCAAGGTATAGGTGGATGTGTCTACCAGTTGGTACTGCATCAAAAATAGGGCTTTTTGGTTTTTTGATATAGAAAATACCAGAGGAAATCGCAATAGTGGAATTTCAGTATTCTAATCCATGTGATAATTATTTGAAGTTTTGTTCTTAGGAGTTAAGTTTTTGTCAGTTTATTACAAAAATATATTAAATACTAAAATAGACAATGAAAATCTTAATACAAAAATAAACTATATAATATGTAAATAGTAATATGTAGTAATAACAATAAAATAGAATATAAACTTATATATTGGGTTGTCAGATATGTTGAACAATGATACCGATGTACCGGTATTAAAACCGGTTTTCAAAAAAATTATCTTATACGTTAGTGTTAAAATATACAATAAATATTTATTTTAAATTAAACATAAAAAAATATTACACAATTCATTAAATTTTTTTACAAAACGAGTTATTTTCCTTACCTATTAATACTTTTTATTCGGCATTTGATCTATGTTTATAATAATTATTTTAAATATGGGACCATTGTATTTATAGTTGAAAAAGAATGATTGACAAATGTCATTTGACTACTTCTTATTTTCAATCTTAATATTTGCCGTAGTGCACAACCGTAAAACGTTGCAGTGTTCAAGGTATTCACTGAACATCCAAACCCAATTATAGTAACTTAAAAAAAAAATAAGGCATATTTCAAAGTTTATAAAAGACATATATATTTCAAAGCCTACTGTATAATATTTCTTTATAATTATGTTAACATTATTTTCGCGGTTTCACAAATATTTTTTTTTCAGTATGTATTCTATAATAACCACTACCGGTCCGGTACCCGTATATAATTTTTACTATACATTTAGATAAATATTATCTTTTAACAAAATACAATTACTCCCAAACTTAACAACTTATCATTTACTTACTTATAAAAAAAAGATCGTTGGTTCATAATTTAAGCCTGGGCTACATTGTTGCGATGACTTCAGTTCAGTTTAAATTCGCTCGACTAGTATGTAGACTGAGCACATAGCTATCGATTGCAATTGATTAAATCACATATTATTAATTTTTTTTTTCAACTGTCAAATTTCATTCCTCTTGAGATTTCCTTCAGTTTGGATTCGCAAAATTCCAATCGTTCCAAACTCTCGATTCGTATCGACCAATGTGTCCACTCAATCGATTTACATACAAAATATATGAAGACGTCAAATTTGAACTTTACTAAACGAATAGAAACTGAACCAATTGAAACTATGTAGCCTAGGCTTTAAACTGAACGAGCACTATAGAATTTATAATAATTTCTCAATTTTTCAAAAATATCTATGAAATTATCTAATTAATATGAAATTATCTAACAAAAGCTTGGTTCATAATTTATGAACTTTTGAAATATATTATAAGAAAGATTGTGGAATGTTGGTTCGTTGTTCCGGTTGCAAATTTATAAATATTATATTGAATTATATTTGGTTGGGGTTGCCGTTGCATGTTCATAATTTTAACTGAATGTTTGAAAAATGTTATAAGAAAAATTGACAAATTTTTGTTCCCTTGTTTGGGTTGCGAGTTTAACAGGTTCATTTGAGATTCATCCTAATGTCCGCACAAGATGAGAACGGTTCTTTTAGTGGATCCATTTCAGAATTTCTCTTTCATGTGGAGAGCAATGTTTTTTGTTCTTAAGAAAAATTACAAAATAATTTATACCACAGATTTCGATGAAATTAGTTGGTCAGTAGCTTCAGGAGGTCCATAATAAAATTTCCGATTAATGTTTTATATGCTCTAGCACTCTAGCTAGAGCATATAGTAATGATATTATATTTTTTGATTTTTTTTAATCTAGTTTCTGCCGATACAATTTAGCACCAGCAGATTAAGTAGTTCTCTATTTAGATTCGATTTTTTTTTAACAAGTTACAAAGATTATGGTTAAATAAAAAAAACTGTTGGACATAAATTACTGTTGAACCAGGTTGAACCCAACAAGGAGTTGTCTGCCCCCCACTGTTGGCACTTTGTTTGTAGTTATTGACCTGAATACCTGATATAAAACCATTAGCTTCGCAATAGTGCACTGCAGGTTCGTACAGTCATTAGGAATTCTGGATGAAATATTGAAATAATCATTTAAATTAATATTTAATTTTTTATTACATTAAATATTCAACATATTCTTTTAAAATAATTAAATAAATATCATTTATTAATTCAAATTTACATAACTAATTCATTTTCTTCCGGAAGATCGGAATTATTTTTCTGTAACTCTGTTAAATAATTTTGACTTTTCCATCGCATATTTAAATTTGTTGCCAATCTAAATGTGCAATAATAAAATAATTCCATTAAACTTAATGCTGATACACCCATAAATAATGCCAATAATCCACCACAATTGGCTAAAAAATCTGTTGTACCATATAATTCTGATCGTCTTGATGTAATAAATTGTAATTCTTTGAAGAAAATTGAAAGTCTTGTCATTTGAATGCTATTTTAAAAAATAAATAGAAATATTTAAACTTTCTTAATTGCAGATTTAATGATTATTTTTACCCTGGATATTCTTCCAGATGTTCATCATTCATTGCCATCAATGTACTTAAAAAATCAAAATCAGCTGGTGATATTTGTGAATCATATACTAATGATGTACAAGCTGGTAAACAATTACACTTTGTTTGACCACGAACATTCCAATCTGATTTCTTTAAACCTTCAGTAAATTCTTGTCGTAGTAGAGCATCCTCAGCATAATAAAGACATTCAATTTTTGAGTGATTACAAACTGGAGTGTTAGATTCTCCTATAAAAAGAGTATGTAAATTGTAAAATTGATAATCAATATTAAATATATACTTGGCATGAAAAATTTAACACATCCACAGCGAGAATAAGTCACATTTGCCAGACATTCCAATTCACAATTACTCTGTGAATAGATTTTAAAAAATTTTAAATCTCGCTCTCCATTAAAATAACATTGACGCCTTTAAAACATAAAATGATGTATAAATTAAAATTTTCGTTCAATTATATATTTTACAATCATAAAAACCTTTCCGGTAAATAATGACGTAATCCTTCCGATGTTTCAATAACATTTGGACTAACAGAAACTAAAATTTCTTTACCGAATGGTACTCGAAAATAACTTTTCGTAATTAATGGTACATCGTCAGGTGAATGTAATAAAACCTATGATAAAAAATTATAAAATTATAGAAATTTTGTGGAAAATTTTAAATTCATAATTTTATTTTATTTGCTTTGAATCCTTGAACCAATCCATTACATAAGTAATCAAATTCATGAATTATTCCTTGTAAGGCCATAAATAGACCAGGTCTTCTACCAGCACCAAAAATTCTATATGGATATTTATCATTTGATTCGCCATATTTATTATATCCACCTTCCAAGGACCATTCCAGCGGTTCATCATCTGATTTGTTTACATATTGAACACTATAAGTTTGATTACAAATTTGAAATATTTTGCAGTACAATTTATAAATGCCATACCAATTTTCTCGGTAAAGATCTCTTGATTTCAGACCATTAAATGTATAACAAATGCCTTCATCGGTGTAAACCTTTTCAAAATTAAATCTTTCACACATATTAATATCATTTTGAAACTTACAAAACGCATAAGTAAAATTTGAATCTGGATAGATTTTACTTAATTTCTCGAAAAAATCAAATTTTGGTAAATTGTCGGGAAATTTTAATTGTTTACCCAAATTAAATGAACAAGTTTGGATCATTGCTTCCATAAATTGTAATCTAAAAAATATTTTGCGTCAATTCCTAATACAAGAAAATATTAAATAAAGAAAATATTTGGTAACATACTGTTCTAATTCGATATTATCAATATTAATTGTTCCATTTTCATATTTATTTAAATATAAATCACTATAAGTTTGACTAAAATTGAATATATTTGATAGTGTTTTTGTTTCTGGACATATTGTAACAGCTGGAAATGGTATATTCCAAACTGGTGTTGATTTTTCAGCAAAACTAACGATCATTGGATTTGTATCCCATTTATGATAAATATTATGCATCAATTTTGCACATATAAATATTGATATAGAAAATATAAATACCCAAAATGTCCTAGAACATAAAAAAATGTTTCAAATATTAAATTTTAAATTTCCAATTTTTGTACCTTTCCCAGATTGGACGTTTCTCTTCACCTAAATATCTTATACCATGAATTGAACTATTTGCACAATATTCACGAAATATTTCACGAATTGCTTTCTTCTTTTCACAATATTTAATTCGTTTTCGCGTACGAAATTCTTTTGGGAAATTACTTAATGTTACTACAGATGAAGCTGCTTCCGAATTATCCCAATTAGATGTATTGAAATTTGATAATCTAAATATAGATAATGAAGATTTTTATTTAATAAAATTATTAAATCTTTTATATTGTATTTAAATTATTTACACATTATTTTTTATAAATTGCATTTTTCAAATCTAATTTATATTTTATAGTTTTGCTTCCGAACCATTAAGAGATCTGGAATGAACTGACAATAAATTCTAAAATAATATTTAATGAACCAAAATTGAAAGTTTGATAGAATGAGTGGGAATTATTGAAATGTTAATTTTTGTATTTATGTAATATTTATTATTTGGACAGAGCCGGATTTACCTTTGAGGAGGCTGAAAATATTATGGGGCCCTTTTAACAATTTCTTGTTATAATTTCATATTTGTAGAGAATATTTTTGAAAAATTGAGAGAATCCTATAGGTTATGTTGGGAGTATCAGTATGGTATTTTGCTAGAAGAGAATATTTCTCTATGTATTAAAAATTATGTAGTGGTATAGAATTATAGCATACATACTGAAAAAAATGATTTGTGAAAACACGAAAATTAATTTGAACATAATATATTTTTGGTTTAAAAGCAGAAACCACTAAGTCAAAAAACATAGTTTTTATTAAATCGATATTTGTAATAGCGCGATTGACTTAGTGCAATAAATGTGCGCCTAAGAACCTTTACAATATCAGGTTGCGACAGCGATTAATAATATTTTGCCAGCATAAAGTTAGCATTATAATAACTTAATTTAGTATAAAAATTTAAAAACGTGTAAAATGTACTTAGTGAATTTTGCTTGTAAAATTTAAACCAACGATATAAAGAATTATTATGTAGTAGGCAGTTTATATTTCAGTATTTTTTTAAGTTCCTATAAATGGGTTTGGGTGTTCAATGAACACCTTGAACACTTACACCCTTCATGGTTGCTTAATTACCTTCTCAATATAGTTTTTAAATATCATTATCATCATCTGTTTCTACAGCTCGTGGTGAACTTTGATCTCTTTAACGATCTGTTTCCAGCGGGCTCTATCTTGTGATGTAGGTTTCCAGTTACGAACTCGCCATACCTATCAGTTATTGTTCCACATCAATCTGTATCTGGGCAAGGGTCGGCCAAGGCACAGTTGGATGTGTCTACCAGTTTGTACTGCATCAAAAATAGGGCATTTTGGTTTTTTGATATTAGGAAATGCCAGAGGAAATCGCAATAGTGAAATTTCAGTATTTTAATCCATGTGATAATTATTTGAAGTTTTGTTCTTAGGAGTTAAGTTTTTGTCAGTTTATTACAAAAATATATTAAATACTAAAATAGACAATGCAAATCTTAATACAAAAATAAACTATATATGTATGTAAATAGCAATATGTAGTAATAACAATAAAATAGAATATAAACTTATATATTGGGTTGTCAGATATGTTAAACAATAATACCGATGTACCGGTATTAAAACCGGTTTTCAAAAAAAGTATCTTATACTTTAGTGTTAAAATATACAATAAATATTTATTTTAAATTAAACATAAAAAAATATTACACAATTCATTAAAAAATTTTACAAAACGAGTTATTTTCCTCACCTATTAATACTTTTTATTCGGCATTTGATCTATGTTTACAATAATCATTTTCAATATGGGACCATTGTATTTATAGTTGAAAAAGAATGATTGACAAATGTCATTTTACTACTTCTTATTTTCAATCTTAATATTTGCCGTAGTGCACAACCGTAAAACGTGGTAGTGTTCTAGGTATTCACTGAACACCCAAACCCAATTATAGGAACTTAAAAAAATAAGGCATATTTCAAAGTTTATAAAAGACATATATATTTCAAAGCCTACTGTATAATATTTCTTTATAATTATGTTAACATTATTTTCGCGGTTTCACAAATATTTTTTTTTTCAGTATGTATTCTATTATAACCACTACCGGTCCGGTACCCGTATATAATTTTTAATATACATTTAGAGAAATATTCTCTTTTAACAAAATACAATACTCCCAAACTTAACAACTTATCATCATTTACTTACTTATAAAAAAAAGATGGCTGGTTCATAATTTATGCCTGGGCTACATTGTTTCGATGACTTCAGTTCAGTTTAAATTCGATTCGACTAGTAAGTAGACTGATCACATAGCTATCGATTGCAATTGATTAAATCACATATTATTATTATTATTTTTTTAACCGTCAAATTTCATTCATCTTGAGATTTCCTTCAGTTTGGATTCGCCAAATTCCAATCGTTCCAAACTCTTTCGATTCGATTCGACCTATTTGTCCACTCAATTGATTTCCATACAAAATATATGAAGACGTCAAATTTGAACTTTACTGAACGAATCGAAACTGAACCGATTGAAACTATGTAGCCCAGGCTTTAAACTGAACGAGCACTATAGAATTTATAATATCTAACAAAAGCTTATCTAACAAAAGCTTGGTTCATAATTTATGAACGTTTGAAATATATCATAAGAAAGATTGAGGAATGTTGGTTCGTTGTTCCGGTTGCAAATTTATAAATATTATAAGGAATTATTTTTGGTTGGGGTTGCATAATCATAATTTTAACTGAATGTTTGAAAAATATTATAAGAAAAATTGAAAAATTTTTGTTCCCTTGTTTGCGGTTGCGAGTTTAACAGGTTCATTTGAAATTCATCCTAATGTCCGCACAAGTTGAGAATGGTTCTTTTAGTCGATCCATTTCAGAATTTCTCTTTTATGTGGAGAGCAATGTTTTTTGTTCTTAAGAAAAATTACAAAATAATTTATTTCACAGATTTCGATGAAATTAGTTGGTCAAGCTTCAGGAGGTTCATAATAAACTTTCCGATTAATGTTTTATATGCTCTAGCCTAGCACTCTAGGCTATGTTTTATATGCTCTAGCCTAGCATTCTAAGTTACAAAGATAATGGTTAAAAAAAAAACTGTTGGACATAAATTACTGTTGAACCAAACAAGGAGTTGTCTGCCCCCCCCCCCCACTTTTTTGTAGTTATTGACCTGAACACCTTATATAAAACCATTAGCTTCGCCATAGTGCACTGGAGGTTCGTACAGTCATTTGGAATTCTGGATAAAATATTGAAATAATCATTTAAATTAATATTTAATTTATTACATTAAATATTCAACATATTCTTTTAAAATAATTAAATAAATATCATTTATTAATTCAAATTTACATAACTAATTCATTTTCTTCCGGAAGATCGGAATTATTTTTCTGTAACTCTGTTAAATAATTTTGACTTTTCCATCGCATATTTAAATTTGTTGCCAATCTAAATGTGCAATAATAAAATAATTCCATTAAACTTAATGCTGATACACCCATAAATAATGCCAATAATCCACCACAATTGGCTAAAAAATCTGTTGTACCATATAATTCTGAACGTCTTGATGTAATAAATTGTAATTCTTTGAAGAAAATTGAAAGTCTTGTCATTTGAATGCTATTTAAAAACAATAATAGAAATATTTAAAATTTCTTAATTACAGATTAAATGATTATTTTTACCCTGGATATTCTTCCAGATGTTCATCATTCATTGCCATCAATGTACTTAAAAAATCAAAATCAGCTGGTGATATTTGTGAATCATATACTAATGATGTACAAGCTGGTAAACAATTACACTTTGTTTGACCACGAACATTCCAATCTGATTTCTTTAAACCTTCAGTAAATTCTTGTCGTAGTAGTGCATCCTCAGCATAATAAAGACATTCAATTTTTGAGTGATTACAAACTGGAGTATTAGATTCTCCTATGAAAAGAGTATGTAAATTGTAAAATTGATAATCAAACTTAAATATTATACTTGGCATGAAAAATTTAACACATCCACAGCGAGAATAAGTCACATTTGCCAGACATTCCAATTCACAATTACTCTGTGAATAGATTTTAAAAAATTTTAAATCTCGCTCTCCATTAAAATAACATTGACGCCTTTAAAACATAAAATGATGTAAATTAATTTTTTTTGTTCAATTAATGAATTTTGCAATCATAAAAACCTTTCCGGTAAATAATGACGTAATCCTTCCGATGTTTCAATAACATTTGGACTAACAGAAACTAAAATTTCTTTACCGAATGGTACTCGAAAATAACTTTTCGTAATTAATGGTACATCGTCTGGTGAATGTAATAAAACCTATGAAAAAAAATTATAAAATTATAGAAATTTTGTGGAAAATTTTAAATTCATAATTTTATTTTATTTGCTTTGAATCCTTGAACCAATCCATTACATAAGTAATCAAATTCATGAATTATTCCTTGTAAGACCATAAATAGACCAGGTTTTCTACCAGGACCAAAAATTCTATATGGATATTTATCACTTGATACTCCATATTTTCTATAACCACCTTCCAAGGACCATTCCAGCGGTTCATCATCAGTTTTGTTTACATATTGAACACTATAAGTTTGATTACAAATTTGAAATATTTTGCAGTACAATTTATAAATGCCATACCAATTTTCTCGGTAAACATCTCTCGATTTCAGTCCATTAAATGTATAGCAAATCCCTTCATCGGTGTAGACTTTTTCAAAATTATATCTTTCACACATATCCACCTCATTACGAAACATACAAAATGCATAAGTAAAATTTGAATCTGGATAGATTTTACTTAATTTCTCAAAAAAATCAAATTTTGGTAGATTCTCCGGAAATTTCAATTGTTTACCCAAATTAAATGAACAAGTTTGGATCATTGCCTCCATAAATTGTAATCTAAAAAATATTTTGCGTCAATTCCTAATACAAGAAAATATTAAATAAAGAAAATATTTGGTAACATACTGTTCTAATTCGATATTATCAATATTAATTGTTCCATTTTCATATTTATTTAAATATAAATCACTATAAGTTTGACTAAAATTAAATATATTTGATAGTGTTTTTGTTTCTGGACATATTGTAACAGCTGGAAATGGTATATTCCAAACTGGTGTTGATTTTTCAGCAAAACTAACGATCATTGGATTTGTGTCCCATTTATGATAAATATTATGCATCAATTTTGCACATATAAATATTGATATAGAAAATATAAATACCCAAAATGTCCTAGAACATAAAAAAATGTTTCAAATATTAATTTTTAAATTTCCAATTTTTGTATACCTTTCCCAGATTGGACGTTTCTCTTCACCTAAATATCGTATACCATGAATTGAACTATTTGCACAATATTCACGAAATATTTCACGAATTGCTTTCTTCTTTTCACAATATTTAATTCGTTTTCGCGTACGAAATTCTTTTGGGAAATTACTTAATGTTACTACAGATGAAGCTGCTTCCGAATTATCCCAATTAGATGTATTAAAATTTGATAATCTAAATATAGATAATGAAGATTTTTATTTAATAAAATTATTAAATCTTTTATATTGTATTTAAATTATTTACACATTATTTTTTATAAATTGCATTTTTCAAATCTAATTTATATTTTATAGTTTTGCTTCCGAACCATTAAGAGATCTGGAATGAACTGACAATAAATTCTATAATAATTTTTAGTGAACCATAATTGAAAGTTTTGATAGAATGAGTGGACATTAAAGAAATGTTAATTTTTGTATTTATGTAATATTTGTTATGTTTGGTGCCATTGGGGATATGAGTAATTGGATGTTTATGTAAATTTTGGTGTTGTCGAATTTAAATGTCAAACATTTTGGTAATAATTTAATCGAACAATATTTAATAGAATACAAATAGAGAAAGACTTTTCTGTAGATATTATAGATTGGAGGGTTACTGAATATAATGTATATATAAATTTACTGAGCTAATTTAAAATATATATGGAAGGAAACGAATATCATTATGCTTTTATTTACTCATATAGGACTGCTCCAACCAAAGACCGTCTTAACAAAGATGGTACTTCCAAAACAAACTCGGTACAGCTCCAACCACGGTGACACTATCAAATATGGTGCTGACCCAATCAAAGTCGTACTGTCTGAACCAAGGTCGTACTGTCTCAACCAAGTTAGTTCTGTCCCAATAAATGAGGCACTATCCTAATAAATAAAGCACTATTCCAACCAAGGTGGCTACTGAGTGCTGTCAATTTATTTATAATATTATGATTTTTTATTATTAAAATTGGATCTAATTTTAGCTAACCATTTTTATTTAATTTTGCACGTTTATATTAAGTTCTGCTTCGTTAAGCGGAACATATTGTAACTTGTCATAGTAATTCCAAATATTGAACTTAAGCAAAGCATATCAGCTGTAAATTTTTAGAATATTTTTAAAATTTTATTATTCATTTATACTTTTAATTTTACCAATAATTATCCCAAATAATTTATGAGTGAATTCCCAAAAGTATTTTCCATTAAAGTAAACCCTAACAAGGATAACAAAAAAAAAAAAAAAAACCTAGAACAACAAAATTATTTTTATCCTGTGGATATTTTGTAAATTCAAACCCTTTTATTTTTCTGGGTATAAATTTGCGTGTGTTATTTTCTACAAAAATAAAAATTTATACATTTATTCATTATTCAATTCCCAGGACAAGTAAACCACTTATCCTTTATACAAATTTAACATTTTACTTACTTTTATCATGTACAATTTGAGAATCCTGTTTTTTTTTTATTTAACTATTATATAAATAATGACAAAATATTATTATTATTGAAATAATATAAAACAGAATAAATGATTATAAAGAAGATCATCAATTGATGATGAAATCATTAAAAATATATTTCTGAAAATTAGAAAATTTGAATATAAAAAAAACACAGGAACATTAACAAAAATTTACTTTTGAAAATCTAAACTAAAAAATTAAAGGTGGAATCATAATGGTAGCGTCAACGTTAACGTGCTCTACCATATTTTTAGCAACGTGGCAAATACGTATTTGTGTGAAAGTCGTGTTTCAGCGTTGATAAATAAAAATGTTATAACTACACTGTCATCCTTAGCGTTGAGCATTGTAATTAGTTACGTATAAAGCATGTATCTACATAGTGTTATACATTGATACATTGATATAATAGGTATAACGTTGTATACATGTGATTCTAGTTTTATGAAAAAATATTCAAAATATTTAAAATTTTATGTCTCAATGAAAATACAATTTAAAAACCGTGTCAATTATCACGTTTTGATTTACAGGCAGTCCTCCAATTTCTTATAGTAAATTATAAATTTTCACATCTTGTGTTTTTCCAGAGCAATAAGGTAAATGGATTCATTAATATTTCAATTTAAAAAAGAAAATAAAAAAACAAGTTTCGGGTATCATTAGTCGTTGTCCTTGTACTCTAAATTTTTTTTTTTAGAAATTTTTTTAACAAAATCAAAAAGGATATTTTTGAATATTCCTTTATTGTTTTCAAACTAAAGAAGAAAAAAAGGGAAGCACAGAGGAAGCTCTACTTGTAATTCTAAAGGGATTATTTGGAATCGTTATCGAAAAAAAAAAAGCTGCTAACTAGGGGGAGCAGATAACTCATAGTATGTTGTTTAACAGCGATTTATGTCCAAAAGTTTTTTGTAATTAACATTATCTTTGTAACAAACAGTGGTTTCTTCAAAAATTGCTCATCTTTATTATTTATTGATTAAATTTTATATTTTTATTTCCTTAATAATAAATAATATTATTAAAATAATTATATTAAGTATAAATATGCGTAATCACGAATCCAACCTGTGTACAAAATTTCATTGAAATTGAATAATATTTACCATATGTTCTAGAACATATGAAATATTAATCGGAAATTTAAGCATGGACCCCCTCAGGCTACTAACTTCTACCTTAGTCTACACATGCGTAATCACGAATCCAACCTGTGTACAAAATTTCATTGAAATTGAATAATATTTACCATATGTTCTAGAACATATGAAATATTAATCGGAAATTTTAGCATGGACCCCCTGAAGGTATTAACTTCTAACATGGCCAACACATGCGTAATCACGAATCCAACCTGTGTACAAAATTTCATTGAAATTGAATAATATTTACCATATGTTCTAGAACATATGAAATATTAATCGGAAATTTTAGCATGGACCCCCTGAAGGTATTAACTTCTAACATGGCCAACACATGCATAATCAGAAGGTCTATCATTGTGCCAAATTTCATTAAAATCAGATAATAATTACATGCTATAAAACACGTAATTATATAAAATTCGGAAACTAAAACTGTTTTCTAGGAACCCCCTGAAGGTCTCCAAATTTCAGGAGAGCCAACTAGATCCCAAAATTAGCCTATATATAAAATATCTTTGAAATCGGTTAACAATTACTATATGCTGTAGAACATATGAAAAAAAAAAAATTAAAAATTAAATCGGAAATTTAACATGGACCCCCTAATCCTACTAACCTGTAATTTGGTCAACCAATGTAGAATCATGAACTCAACCTGTGTACCAAATTTCATTGAAATCGGATAATAATTACAAGCTGCAGAGCATAAAGAAAATATTCTTCGGAAACTAAGTTGCTCATATATTAGTTTCCCATGAACGTACTGTACCTACCAACTACAAATTTGTGGAGTATCAAATAGATAACTAAATGAAACTGTGTGTTCAATATCATTGAAATTGGGTGAAAGGTACGGTAGATATAGATAGTTGAACTTATGAAAAGTAATTACGGATTTTTACATGGACCCACTGAAGTATTGACTTCAAATTTTACAGACACCAAGTACATACGGAAACTATCATATGTACCAAAATTTATGCTAATTAGATAAAAATTACTATATGCTCTAGAGTATACGAAATTTTAATCGGAAATTTTACCAGGGACCCCCTGAAGTTACAGACCTGTATCTTGGTAGGCTTGTGGACAATCATGATACCAACCTATGTTTTAAATTTCATCCAAATCTGAGACATGAAATTTTTTTTTACATTTTCCCGTAGAACAAAAACACGTAGGTTGCCACATAAATGGGGAAATCTAACATGGTCCCACTGAAAGGATCGATCTCATCTTGTACCGGCACCTGCGCGAGGTATGTTAGAGCCTGTGTGCCAAATTTCATTAAAATCGGACAAGCGGTTCTAGGAGATGTTGCTGCGCACATAAAAAGCGTACGCGTCCCCCGGACACTTTTTTTTTTTGCATTTTCGGACTCCCCGACCTCGGAAACGCCTAGAAAAAAATTTTGAGCGAACTTTTTTTTTTGACCATCCAACCCATCACCAGACTTCATAGTATTTCATACTATTCGTAATATTTCATTCGTTGTGAAATTTATTTACGATTCTATAGTAAAATTGATTTTTTTTTTCAATTTAAAGGATGATGATATTAAGGACTAAAAGAGTTGTTATTAATTTTGACTTTAAAAAGGTTTTTGTTTTTATTTTTGGGATGGCTAAATTATGGAAATATTTTTTTTATGTATATTATATTTTTGAAAGCAAATTTTCAAATTAATTTTGATTCATTTTGAAAATTAAGTAATATAGAAATTATTATTTTTGATTGACAAAATATTTAAGAGAAGATTATTAAGGATAAACATTTAATCAAGAAAAATTATATTTTCATTGGAATAATTTAATCCTCCCAATATTTGTATATTGATTTTAATAGAAATTATTAACATAAGTTCATTGTAAAAGACATAAAGTTTCTGAACTTTAATTCTTTCTACGCTTTCTGTCTTAGGTATTCAAATATTTAAATGTTGATAAAGTCCATAACAATATTTTAATAAAATTTGTGTTACACTTTCCTACAACTATTATTTTTAATCAAATGTTTTAATTTTTAAAGGGAATAGTTTAAAAATTTTATTAAACCAATACCGCCAGCACAATTAATTGCATAACTACGTGCAGTTCAATAAAAATTATAAATCTAGGAACATTTTGTAAAAATGAAGTGAAATTTTTCTTTAAAAAAATTTCAAATATTTAAAACTTTTTGTAAAAGGGAAAATCATTTCCTTATCACAAAAAGTTTAAACCTCGAAGCCCGGTGAAGCAAACGTAGTGTGGGTAATCAACAGCGTCGCGTACTACTATATGAAAACTTTTTGTATGTCTTTTTCAATAAGAAACAGTCGCTTTGGAAGAGATATAAAGTCCATATTTAAGTGCTATTTAAAAAAGACACAACTTCCATGGACTTTGAGCTCTTCATTTAGAAATTATATCAACATTATAATCTTTAAAATTACAGACTAATGCCAATAATCGATTGACTTTGCCTGTTATCTGCCGATTATTGACATTACGATCCTAGTTTCTTTTAATAATTCTTTTGAAATTCAAATTTTTCAACTCGATTGTCCTATGGATAATTTTTAAATCTTCCAATTTCCATATTTTCTGTAATATATTTCTAATTTTTTCTTTAAATTTAAGAAATATTTGAAATAATTTTTCATTAAACAATAAAATTTCTTTATTTAAGTCATTGACTTATTTATATCTGAGACAATAATTTAAAATAGGTAAATTTTATTTATGATAATTGTGATATATGAAAACAAGGACTAATGTATGAATTCCCTTTTGGATGTTTATTAATCCATATAGAATTAATTTTATGTACTTTGAATTTTTTTTTTGTTACACTTAACAATTACAAATATAATTGTGACAAGTGAAAAGCGATCACGCAAAAATATTGACCAAAAAATTTCAACCCTACTACAAATAAATATAATTATATCATATAATTCTGACGGCAACGATTTTGGCAAAATAAAGTATAAATAGACCATGTTAAATATTGCAATAGCTTATTAGTTGTCAAATAGTTAAACAGTTTATATCGAAGTCAGTGCTAGTTGAACCGCCAAATATTTTGTGTAATATATTATAAAATATAAAAAAAAAAACAAATTTTAATCATGGAAGATGATAAAGGGGAGAGTAAAGTTAAAGCATGGTTAGTGATAAATCTCAAGGAATATCATAATAATTTTATTTTAATTAAAATTAAATGTATTTATATATAATAAATATATATTTTAATATAAAGGAAACGTGCTGCATTGTATACAAAAACTATGACTGCATTTATGGATAATGTATCAATGGTAGCTAGTGAAGCACCATCAGATTTTGATACTAGAAAAATAATAAAATATGGTAAACCATATGAAGCAGCATGGGGAATATTTTCAGAATATTGTAATAATAGTACAATTCATGGAATTAAATATTTAGGTGAACAGAAACGACCATGTTGGGAAAGGTAAAACAAAAACAAATTGCCATAAAATGAATAAATATTTAATATTTTTTACAGATTATTTTGGGTATTTGTATTTGGTTTATCAATTTATACTTGTTCCCAATTGACTATGAATATTTGGGATAAATGGGATCAAAATCCAGTTATTGTTAGTTTTGCTGAAAAATCAACACCAGTTTGGCAAATACCATTTCCAGCTGTTACAGTTTGTCCAGAAACTAAAGCTAGACAGAGAGCATTTAATTTTACTGAACAATTTTGGAAATTATTGGATGGAAAAAATTTAACAGATGAAGAGTAAGTATACAAATATTGTAAAATTATATAGGATGCCATTATTTAGTCAAAAATCACTTAGGTGAATATTGATTAACCACGAAATCGATTATCCTCGAAATCTATTGTCCGCGAAATCACTTGGATGAAAGTTTGTTGGTCGAGAATCATTTGGGCGAATATGTCTTGTAGAATGTATACAGTATAATTGGTGTACATGGCATCTGGCAAGCTTTATTAAAAGCGATAAATTTTGAAATATTTCAAAAATTATCTTAAATTTTAAGTAGCTTACTTTGAAAATGATTCAAATAGTTACACGGTCAATAACCAAAAACTCTTGCAGAAATTTCTATATAAAATAATAACTGATGCTAGTTTTACTGTAGTAATAGTTATTTTTTTAAAACAATTTTTCCATAGTAATGTCAATATGGAAGCTATTGCCCAAGTATGTGATAATCATTTATTAAAAGCCTTAGAATATGGTAATCAATATGGTAATGCTAGTGCAATTGTGCAAACTTTAGAAGAATTGAAACCAGTTTTTAATGAAACATATTTTATATGTAAATGGCGAAATGATGTACAATTTTGTGATCAAATGTTTTTTAAAGTAATTACCGAAGAAGGAATTTGCTATAGTTTTAATTCATTGGAACCAGAAGATGTTTATAGAGAAGTAGCGTAAGTAATGATATAATTAAATTATCTATTTATATTAAAAACTACAAAATAATTGTCTTTAGAATCCATGATGATTTTGTATTAGCCAGGGATGCAATGTCAACCAAAGAATTTGATAGTGATACTATGACAGTTATTGAAAGAAAAGCTACAACTGAAAAAAAAAATACCCGTACAGATTGGAATTTAGAAGATGGTTATAGTCAAGATGCTGAAAAAGAAGCATTTCCTGAACGTGTTTTAGGTGCTGGTTCAAGAGCTGGTTTATTTTTAGTATTAAATGGTTATATGCAGGATTATGATCAAAT
Organism: Rhamphomyia laevipes; assembly: GCA_963920725.1. Taxonomy (NCBI): domain Eukaryota; kingdom Metazoa; phylum Arthropoda; class Insecta; order Diptera; family Empididae; genus Rhamphomyia; species Rhamphomyia laevipes. The sequence goes on from OY987259.1 coordinate 16,165,833, forward strand.
TTGTCGTGGTCCTGTTCAGGGATTTAAGGTAATATAAATTTTATGTTTTTTTTTATTTTATTTAAATTATTTGAATTTGGGTTTGGTGTAATTAGGTCACACCTAATATATAGAAAAATTAAAGTATTAAATATAACCAATTGGGAATAAGGTCATAAAAAATTTGGATAATAGAATAGAATCTAATTGTTTTTTAAATACATAATTATGATAGGTAATTTTAGAAAGTGTTACATTTAATAGTTTTAACAATTATTTAAAATATTAATAAAATAGACAATTAAAAGAGTTTATTTCGGTTTAATTAAAAATTCATGGAATCAACTAAACGAGTTGGGCATTGGCGGACCTAGAAATAATTTCTGGAGGGGGCACTAATAAAATTTGCAATAATATTAGTAATAATCGAGTCGTGTTTCTTTTTCTCTTTTAGACATTTTAACTTGTTTTTTTAAATTATTTTTTCGATAAAATAAAATTAAAAATAAAATTTGCAAATTATAAAATAATATGAATTTACCAAATATTCTAATATGAAAAAAGTGATAGTGTTTCGTTCCACTTCGGTATGTAACCTAAATATTCGATCTACACCACTTATGATTATGTCAACATTATTGATTATAGCCAATAAAGTTGCACAAAATAGTCGATATGTCAATCAAAACTTGCTGTCACTTTCCTAATAAACATTTTTACACATTTTTGTCTCGTTACGATTTTTTTATGGAAAAACCATATTAATGCAATGGAAACATAATGATAATTAAAATTTTCATTTTTTCTTAAAAATAATAATGAAATTATCAGAAAAATGGACAAGTATGTAAAATATTCAAAATACTGATGTAACTTTATTTTTAATAAGCTCTGGAGTGGGGTGGGCAAATGCACCCATTACCCCCCTTAAATCCGCAATTGAAACTAGGAGTTATTGATATGTCAAAGAAAGATTCCAAATACAAATTTAAAGATTATTATATTTTGCCATATAATTTTAATTGATTATCTTTGAAAAAGTTTTTGATTTTATCAACAGATTCTTTTACATACTCCGGGAGAAGTGCCACAAGTATCTAAACAATATTTTCGAATTCCATTCGATCAAGAAGTCTTAATATCAATTAAACCAAAAATCATTACTACATCGGATGGCCTTAAACATTATAAGCCACTTATGTAAATATACAAATACAATTTTAAAATCCATTTTAAAATAATTTTTTCACCTTACTTGCAGTCGCCAATGTTATTTTCAAAATGAACGTCATTTAATGTTCTTCAAACTTTACACTCAAAGTAATTGTGAACTGGAATGTTTAGCTAATTTTACACTTAAGGAATGCGGATGTGTTAAATTTTCAATGCCACGTAAGATTTATTATTTATATAAAAATTATTGTACAATAGATTTTTAGAATATGAATGTATCTTACAGGCAACATAGATACACCAGTTTGTGGTGCCAAGTCAATTGAATGTTTTGATCGTGCTGAAGATACATTATTACGTAATGAATTTGATGAAGGTTTAAAAACATCAAAAGTCAATTTTCGTGGTGAGACACAGTGTAATTGTTTGCCAGCTTGTACATCAGTTGCATATGAAGCAGAAATTTCACAAGCTGATTATGATTATCGGTCACAATTTCAAGCATTTCGTGATACAGGATATGTCCGAAATCATCCAGGGTAAGGTTTTGATTAGTTTATGGTATTGGAGGTAATGATTTTCGGTACCATAGATTTGTTAATAGTTTTGTTTAAATGATTTTCTCAAAATAAATAATTAATTAAATTTTTCTTATGGTATATATAGAATGCAAATGGCTCGTTTATCAATTTTCTTCAAAGAAGCACAATTTTTAACATCAAAACGTTCTGAACTATATGGTACTACAGATTTTCTTGCTAATGCTGGTGGTCTATTAGGACTTTTTATGGGTGTATCGGCATTAAGTATAATTGAATTATTATACTTTTGTACAGTTCGATTAGTGACAAATTTGAAAATGCGACATAGAAAAATGAAACAATTGAAAATGGCACAGGAAATGGGTGAAGCACCAGAAATAATTGTGTCAGATAATGATATGAAAGAAAATTAGGAAAACAATTTTAATATACATATTATAATTTTTGATTTTAATGTTAATTTATTTAATATTTTGGAAATGGAATTTTTTTTAAATTATTATAATTATAAAATTTGTACGTAATTTAAATACGTAATCAATACGTACATAATTTTGTTGTGATGGTTTTTTTTTATTATTGTTATATTTTTAAGGTGCTTTCTATCTGTAAGTTTGTCCCATCTATTCTTGCGTTGCGTATTTTTTGAAATTGTTATTTAACAATTCAGATCTATTAGATAATATTTTGTTATATAAAGGACCGGCTACGACAACTTGTTACCGCATCGGTATCGTAGTACACATGCAGTTGTAATTGAAACGACTGTATAGTTTTATTTAACAATTATTAGGACTATCCGTCGTAAACAACGAATTTATTTATATGACAAAATATTTTTTATAGTGTAGTTTTCCCCGGAAAAGGACGATATTTTTTATTTACATATTCATTTTTATGTTTCTTTATGAAGTCATTTTGTATTAAATAAATTCACATAAAATGTTTGTTTTTGTTCTGTCTCACCTTTCTTACCAATTTGACAGTGTTAGTATGTGGCAAACAGAAATGTGAACTGAATTTTAAGAGGTGACTATTTTCTCACTATGATTTAAAAGGATTCGGGTTGTAAATCTTCGTTTTTTTTTTACTTATATATCTGCATAGAATAATAAAGGATTTAATTTTAGATAAAAAAGGTTCAGTCTTATGGTTTCTTTATCACGTTTTTTAGAAGTATTATAAAAAACACTGAAATTTATCAATTAAATCTGCATATTATAGACCTTTATTGAATATATACCTAAATATTTGATATTTTCAATCTTAATGTGGACCTATTATAGAAAATTCCGATTCAAAAATTACTGTCGGGCAGTTTCACATATCAGTTGAATATTATGCTCGCCAAAGATTATATAACGTTTTATTGCATAGTTTAGAATCTAAAACATATATTTCAATCATATTTTGACCTATAGAGCCATTTTACATCAGAAATGCATAATTATATCGCCAATTTGTTATACATTTTATTAGCTTTTCAACACGGGTCCATAATTATTTATGGTTACCATAATTTTATCTTAAATTCCATTTTAGAGTTTGCTGAGAATATATTTTACTTTTTATTACTTTTCAATCTTTATAACACATTTTACGATATATTTAAAAACTAACTCATTTTTTTTTCTCAGTGTAAATTGAGAACATATAAATCGAAATGTAAATATAAACGGACCGAGTTTTTATTACAAAATTATTATAGCTATTGAAATTCTACTCTATTTGTTCAGAACTTAAATATAAAAATATTATCCTTTTTGTAGTCCTCTGAATGAAATAACCTTTACACCTTAAAGGATATCTTAAACAAAATAACATCAGTTTATAATTCTATACTGACGAATATTTATTATGGACTTTAAATTAGGATCCTATTTTTTCATTCTTTTTGCGTCACATGCTGGCAAAAAAAAAAACATTTTTTTTTATGTTTGTGTACATTATTGTAGAGAGCCCAAAACAGAAATCTGCAATATGACCAATATTAAAGTTCATATAAAGGACTAAAAAAAGGATTTTAAAATTCATTCAACGTTTTATTCTATTAAGTAAAATACCAGACAGAAAATTTGATAACATGGAGTTTGGGATGAAATTTACTGGACCGTACGTGCAATAATAAAAAGTATTATTTAATTTGCGATTGTTGAAAATCAATATTAAAAATAATTAAATAAATTCTTTGACACTTGGTTAAAACCAAATTTGACGACCAGAGAAGTTTATTAAAAAACGTGTATATCCTTTGTAATTTGTTCGTGATACCAACTAAGTCTTTACAAAATTTGACGTGACTGTATTCATCAGAGCTTAGGAAATAAATCGAAGCATTTCGAGCTGTGTTACTGATATAAAATACTCTTTTATTGGTTTGTTATATAGTAATGAAAACCGATGAAATATTTTTGATTTAGTAATCTCAATAGCATCCAAATTATAATAAATCATGTTAAGAGTAAAGGCGAGCCAAACACAGCCCTGACCACTGTAGCCATGTGCTTTATTATTATGATATCCATTTTAATTATATGTTATTGACCAAGCCCGTAGTCCTGATAAGGCAGTACAGCTGTTTAATGACAGCCGACACGGAAGGGGTGAAATTGTAGTTTCCGAGGTTTCTTAAAGCCGTTTCCATTTTATATATTCTACCTTTTCTTCACGTAATAAAAACTTCCAAAAAGTTTACATTAATTACAAAATATCTGGACAAAAATAATTTTTATTTCCTAAAAAAATTTACAATATTCAAGCATTTCATCATTTTTTTTTTGTCCACCACCTTTCGACCCTTTTTTTGTATGTTTCTAAAATATTAAATGCGTTTTTAGTTCGTTTTTCTTTTTGTTATTTGATGAATATGGGGCTACATAAAAACACAAAAGTGGAGAATGTAAATGAAAAAAGTTTTTCAATTAAATCTTTTCCAAACCACAGAACAGAGCATAAATATTTCAACGAAATAAAAAAAAAAAATAAACCTATAAAATTGGAGGTAGAAAATCCCTTCGTTATTTTAAATTAATTTGTAATTTATTTATAGGCCAGAAATGAAAAAAAGTGGAAAACAAATTTAAATAAAAAAATTAAAATAAATATTTTTTTTGTTGAACATATAAAATTTTTTTAATTCAAATATTCGAATGAACAAATTTTCTGCATGGCCAATTTTGGCAAATAGAAAATTATTTTGTTATTTCAATATTTTCACTTTCTGGATGGTTCTTTTTTTTTTTTTTGTAAGGAGAATTAATAAAAATTATTTGTATTTGTATAGAGATGCGGTCACTATAACTGCCAATATTAAAATATCCTTTTTTTGGTTTTTTTTTGTTATCTAGTAAAATTGATTTTACTTGTTGAAGACCATAGTTATCAGTTTCATAAAAATTCAATTTGGTATAATTATTTATTGCTAATATTTGGCTATACAGTTTAAAGGATGGTATAACGAAAGATTAATTTAAAAATATATTTTTCATAAATATTTTCTTATAGATAACTGGCACTGTTGTAATACTATTATTTTGATATTGTTATGGTTACTGTAATACTAGTAATGTTACTGTTACGGCTACACTCTGGTCACTACTGCTCATACATCGGTAATGTTACTGTTATCCTAATGCTGTTGCGGTTACTGTGGTTATACTGGTAATATTATTGTTATACTCTGTTACTGTTATAGTTATAAAGGACTCTTACTGTCATATGGTTACAATTACGGTAAGACTGTTACTGTTATTATTATTACTGTTATAAAATGTTACTGTCTATACTCTTACATTAAGACAGTAAATAAATAAAAACAATAAATATTACATTTTATTTTATTAATAAAATTATATGATTATAAAATTTATCAATCGACCACAAATTATTTTTATTTTATCCTAAAACTATGCAATTCTTTAATATAACCTGAAAATTCCGATGTATTTTATTTCTAATAAATGAAAATAGAAAAATTGTTCATAATTAAATATTTTAATGATTTAGTTTAGAGGTATCCAAAATCATTCGATTTCTGGAAAGTTGGCATTCAACTAATTTTTCCAATAACATTTTTCATTAGTCTTCACCTAACACATTTTTGAAAAAAATATTTATCACTAAAAACTATTTATTACAATTTCATTTTTTAATTGAAAAACAAATTAAAATATTTTTTACTATTTACAAATATTATAGTTTTATGGAAATTTTTATTTGATTTGTGGTTTTAAAAGTAAATATTTAGAAATTGCTATTTTAAAAACATAAAAATGAACAATATTTTCTCAACTTTTTGTGAATTTATTTATATTTTATTAATTTTTCAATATTAAAAATCAAATACTAGGAGTACAATGAAAAAAAACAATTAAATTTTATGGATAATAATGTAAATATGTAAAATTTGTGAATTATTGAAAATATAATTCATTAAAATTACAATTTTCATGAATTCTATAAATTATTTTTATTCTAATATTCTTGTTCATAATTTTCCTTCTTAAAGAAAAATTGATATTTATTGCATACTTTTAGGCATTTGTTAATTAAGTGTGATCCATTAACTGTAACAACTCCGAAATAATTGAAACTAATCTCTATATTGGCAATCTTGGTTGGGAATTGAAGGAGATTGAAGATTCTGAGTTACATTAACATTTTCATTACGCACTCTAGTCGCTTTCGAGGTGAAATCTACAACACAATGCAAAAATTGTAAATGACAGCAGGTTGAATTTTAAAATGTAATCGTTAATTAAACGCTAAAGCACTTGATATCATTCTGGTAACATGCAAATGATTGAAAGTTATTATAAAATTATGCGGATTACGGATTAACTGTCTTGGGACAGTTTATAATTATGCGGATTACAAATATATTTTATTCATTAATTCTATTTTAATGTGTCCAGTTCCTTTTATTTTATCTTCATTATTATTATTTTCTTCTTCAAAATAGATTTTTTCTAATTTCATCATTTATTGGACAACAATCCTTCCATTTATATAATAAATTGGAATTTATATATTCCTTAAATTGATAAATTTAAATATTATTCCGGATGTGGTTTTTATTTTTTTTTTCAACTTCTGTTTTTTTTTTTTTTTCGTTTTGAATTAAAAAGTTTTCGTTTCACTTTGAATGAGATTACATAAATTATATCGCATCATAGTATTACATAAAATATCTTTATGGTAAGAATTTGCATATTCAATTTATTGTTTTTTTTTTTTATTTTATTTATTTTATATAGTTTTATAAGAACATTTTTATTGAAATTATAAAATGTTTTTATGCTAATTAATTTGACTAGTGTTTATTATGTTGTTATTAACAGCTTTAAGTTGATCCTTTTTATCTTATATCCACATCGTCAAGTTATTTTCAATGAAGATTTTGAAATCGACTAATCGGCAAGAAAATTTGCCATAAATGCATTTTATCAGTTCAAGATGATTACTGAGAAAGTGATGAACAATCTTCTAGTTTCAGTACAAAGTCTCAAATACATGAAGCGACTGCAAACTTAATTTTCGTCCTTTTCATCGTAAATCAGTTGAGATTAGTTGAATTACAAAAATTGGTTACGATTTAAATATTAAGGAGGGTTCGATTGAGGACTATATTAAGGTTGTATACGGGCATTTTCACTGAACTTAAGATTCTTAGGAAGCATACAATAAGACTCCATTCTTCGCTTGTCGTGGGTGTATGACAATGAAACATTATTTGTTATTATGCCATTGTATCTCAGTCTAAAATAAAAAAAAATAGGAAATTTGGATGTTTCTTTCTAGAAAATTTTGTAGACGCAGATAAACTGAAGCCAGCTCAAATAATTTCATTCATTAAAGATCTAAAATTAGCTTGATATATTGTAATAATGATGTAGCATTCGACTGGAGTGGAAGGTATAACTGGCTGAATAATTCCCGCTCCTTTAAAACTACCCAACCGCGGTCCCAGCTAAAAGTGTCTCATTACTTAAGGAATAGTAATATTGCAATCAATAATACAGTTGTAGTGAAGGACAGTTCAGTACGGAACGTGACAAATAATTTCTTCTGTATATATTTTAGTGCTGATTGCCTGAATGGACCATCAGTATGAAAGAATTCAATGGACTTTGTCTAGTACTAATAAAATAGAAAAATATTTGTCAAAATTGATATACACTTAACAAATTTCAAAGTTTGCTTCCAATTTAAATGTTATATACCCTAGAGCCTAGAGTTATCTGGTAATGTTTATTTTTTCAGGGTTCGTTCTAATATTATGATGTCTTATTTTAACTTTATTTTTGTTATTCCTTTTATCATTTATCCGCTTAAGTTGGTTAATTTAATTTCAATTAGTAAAATGAAATAAAATACAAAAAAAAAAATAATTCTTTTTTTCTGGTTGTTAATGCATTTAATTACTTTAGTAAATAGTTTTTTATTTGAATTATGATGGAAAGGATATATTTAAATTTGGAGATAAAAAAATATATAAAAGTTTTATGGGTAAATTTTTAATATATATATATACGAAAAAGGAAAATATTTTATTAAATTATCTTGAAGTAATTTAAATATATAATTGATATTTATATATAAATGATGGAGTCATCAGTCAGATCAATAATTTTATTTAACTCTTTGAGATATAGTGTACTTTCGTCAATAAGAATTAGTTTTGATGAATTATTTTGGTTTAATCATTCCTAGTAAAGTATTATAATAATAATGCAAACAAATTCATATACTAGTTTAGGTTCGTCATCACCACTGACTTGTTAGTCTCGATATGAACTTTTAGCTCCTTCACAATGTTTTTGCGTTTTTTCAGGTTTTCTAATTAATAATATTCATTTTCCTTTGGTCCTTTTCTAGTACTTGGCCTATCTATTGCTGTTGTACATCAAATTTTTTTGTGTGCAATATTCGGCATTATTTTTACTCGGCCTTCGTATTGCATAACTCTATCTTAATCTTTGAACTTTGATGAAGTTTATACTATTTCATTTCAATAATATATGGCTTTTTCTACTCCTTGCAGACATCGCTGAGTTGTTTATCTGGATGAATTATCATTATTGATTCTAAGACATTAATTTATTAAACTCTTTTTCTAGAATCAATTATGATATCCATCTTGCACAAGCATTAATTTGTTATGAATTATAAAATATCTATGCAGTATTGAAGGATCAAGTTGAAAAGAGTTGCTACTAAAGTGTCGATTTAGGTTATATTTTGAATTAAGAAAGGGTTACTGTAATCATAATGGCTTATTGTGATATTCTTTCGTCACTTACTTAGTCAATACTATGTTGATAAAACAGTGACAACCGCCACAAGTCCAGAAAAGCGATGGCATAGCTTTCAATTATGTAACATACATATTAACTCCTCACAGGTGCTAAATTCGAATAGCTAGTCCAATAATCAGTCCAATTTTATCGATGGTGTATTTTTTAGCAAAATAACAAAATTTTGGAAATGTGACCGACCTATTTTCTGGTAAAATTCGTATAACAAAAACTGGAAAATTAAATAATTATCAAATATTATAATATAATTACTTAAATAAATGTTGTGTTAAATTTTTAATGATAATTTTCCCCTTGAGTTTATCGCAATATTAATTATAATTATTACTTATGACAGTTTTGATGAAATGGTTGACATATATTCATGTCACCCATTTTTGTCAGTCTTCAAAATTTGGAAGTACAAACAAGACGTTAATTGTAAATTGTAACCATATCAAATAAGTAAAAGTTTTAATATAATAAAAAATGGTCTTAACACTAAAGTAAGAAGTGAAATTTTGCAAAAATAAATTAAATGTTAATATTTAATTTACATCCATTTTTTTTTTCAAAGTTTACCAGATATGTTTTCATCTGATTGGGATAAATCTGAAACTGTATCAAGGAATTCTAATATAACATTGAGTAATTATCCAAAAGAATTTCGATCACGAATTCGTATTAAATTTTGTGAAAAAAAAGAAGCAATACTTGAATTATTTCGTGAATATAGTGATCATACTTCAATACATGGTATTTTTTATATTGGTGAAGAGAAACGTCCAATTTGGGAAAGGTATTATTATAAATTAAAGTTTATATAGTTAATATTAAATTTAATAAAAAAAAAATTAAATTAGAATATTATGGTTGATAATATTAATAATATCAATTTTGCTGTGTTCAAAATTATTTTATAATATTTATTCGAAATGGGAGAGTACACCAATGATTGTTACATTTTCGGAAAAATCAAAACCAATATGGCATATACCATTTCCAGCTGTTACATTATGTTCTGAAACTAAGACATTATCAAGTGTATTTAATTTTAGTCAAACTTATAGTGATTTTTATTTAAATAAATATGAAAATGATACAATTAATATTGAAAATGTTGATTTGGAACAGTTAAGTATATTTGATATAATTATTTGATCCTTAATTTTACTAAAAAATTATGATTTTTATTATAATTAGGATACAATATATGGAAGCCATGTTACAAATTTGTTCATTTGATGTAGCTAGGAAATTAAAATTTCCCGATTATTTGCCAAAATTTGATTATATTGAAAAATTAGAAAAAATCTTTCCAGATTCAAATTTTACGTATGCATTTTGTATGTTTCGAAATGATATTGATATGTGTGAAAGATTTAATTTTGTTAGAACCTATACGGATGAAGGCATTTGTTATACATTTAATGGTCTGAAATCAAGAGATTTGTATCGGGAAAATTGGTAACTCTAAAAGCAATTCATATTTTTTTTTATAATGAAAGAATTTACTGATTTTGTTAATAAATTAGCGTTCAGTATGTCAATAATTCGGATGAAGAAGAATTAAAATGGAATTTAGAAGATGGTTTTAGTTCGGATGCTGGTACTGCAGATAGTTATCCATATCGAATTTTAGGTGCTGGTAGGCGACCAAGTTTTTCTATGCTTGTTCAAGGAATTGATACTGAATTTGATTTTTTATGTCAAGGTTTAGTTCAAGGATTTAAAGTTTGTAAAAAAGAAAAAAATCTTTATATAAATTTTAATTTCGAATTTTACATTAATTTTTTTTTGAAAGATATTAATACATTCGCCAGATGAAGTACCACTAATTACGAAAAATTTTATTAGAATTCCATTTGGCAAGGAAGTTTTAATAGCTGTACAGCCAAGTATAATTGAAACTTCGCCAGGATTACGACACTATTTACCATCTAAACGTCAGTGTTATTTTAAGGATGAACGTCAATTAAGTTTCTTTAAAATTTACTCACAGAGTAATTGTGAACTTGAATGTCTGGCAAATATTACATTTTCACGATGCGGATGCGTTAAATTTTCAATGCCAAGTTATTTATATCAAAAATTATGTTAAAAAAATTCAAATATTTATTAAACACTTTATTTTTTAAATATAGGAGAATCACATACTCCAGTTTGTAATCATACAAAAATTGAATGTCTTTATTATTCTGAGGATGCTTTACTTAGACAAGAATTTGCTGAAGGTGTTAAAACATCAAATTGGAATATTCGTGGTGAAACTAAATGTAATTGTTTACCGGCATGTACTTCATTATCATATGAAGCTGAGATATCATTAGCTGATTTTGATTTTTATACTGTTCTGAGAGCATTACATGATGTCCATCCTGATGAATTTCCAGGGTAAATATAAAATATTTTAATATACAAATTAAATCTAAATTAATGAAATTTTCAATTTTCATTTATATAGAATTCAAATTGGAAGATTTTTTGTATTTTTTAAAGAGACACAATATATTAGTTGGAAACGACAAGAATTATATGGTACAGCTGATTTTCTAGCAAATTGTGGTGGATTAATGGCACTTTTTATGGGAGTATCAGCAATAAGTTTATTGGAATTATTTTATTATTGTACAATTAGATTATTTTCTAATATAAAAATGCGTTTGAGATCTCAGAAATTATTATTAGAATATAACGAATCAATAATTAAAAAAGAAGAAAATGAATTAATTAAATGAAATAATTTTGTTTAAATTAAATAAAGTTACATAAATATAATAAATTATTTTAAATCTTACAATTTTAATTAAAAAAACTATTTTCCAATATTGAATTGAAAGTGGCCTTTAGATTATAGGTAAATCGTAAATATTAACTTTCAAGATATTTATTTAATAATATAGCAATAGAGTTTTCCATATTTTTAATAATTAAGAATAAGCCAATTGACTAATTGAATAGCTCTTTAATTCATATTCTACTACTGACTAAAGGCCTTAATTTATAGTATAAATCTTTTACTGACAAAACTTCAACTCTTACTTATGCAAAAAGTACTAAAATTATGAAATTTAAACTAAATTATCTATAAGAAATAAAGTAAGTATAAAAATAACAATTTGTCATATTGTGTCAGCATGAAATTGACAAGGACACATTTATATATGTACGAGAGCTACATGAAATTTTTTGAAAGCGAAAAAAGAAAGAACGATTCTTATTTTTCAATAAAGTCATCCTTCAAACTCAAAGTGTGTTTCTAAAAAATATATACAGCATGTTTATAATGATCCATCTATACCGTCAGTATATCAATTGCTTCTTTATTTAATGAAAAACGTATTCCAAAAATTACTTTTTTGTCAGGTTTGGGAGTAGATGGTAGAGGTAGTCTGAATACGGTGGACAGATAACTTCAATTCGTTGATTATGGTCAAAACTTTGTGTGCTGGTGCATTATTTTGAAGAATAATGTTTTTTATCTCTGTAAAACACGTCTTTTCTTCTTAAGAAATCCAATTTAACTAACAGGTTTGTATAATATTTCGGGCTAATTGTTTTACTCATCTGAAGATAATAGAACAACAAAATTAATGCATTTTTTAGTTTCCTTGAACCCCCTTCTAATCATTGAATAAATTTAAAACACGAAAGCCACATCCGACTGCATTTTTGATCGTGAAATAGAAAATGTGGCACCTATATTACTCAAAGCCGTTAATTCAAATATAATTAACTCTTTCTGTTAAGAATCCTATTGCATTAGGTTATCATTTTCAATTTTACGACAACGTTTAAACTCTAAAGTCCATATGTAAACAGTTGGGAATGAGGGAGCAGATTCTTTTAATACTTTTACCATATTCGCATAAATTTCTGTTTTTGTATCAACCTTCCAAAATCAAGAATTTTATCACTGCACGATATTCTGTTTTTTCCATATAAAAAAATGACACGGCAACAAATGTAGGTCCACATTGTACCACAAAGACTGCGGCTACAACTAGCTTATTGTGAGGTCTCCCAATTATTGTAAATACTCATCCAGACTAGTGCGATCAAACAACTATAGAAAGTTTATACTAGAGACTGACGATACTGCACTGGGTTCGCAAATCCAGGCCAGTTAACAGACTCAAAGGTGAGCTGGTTCTTTGGTAGGAATTATTTCGTCGTCAGAAATATCAGCGCTTGAAAAAAATCCCATACTAGTTTAATTTGATCATATTGCATTTCAAGACCATGCAACTCTAATGTCTGAGAGAATGTATATTATCTGACCGCTTCATTATTTTTTGAATTAATTTAAATTTTTGTTTACCGCTTCGATTTTCCGTGTCGCATTTTGAAAAATTTCCAAACAACCCTCGTTTACGACTATATGATATGCTATATTAAATATTAGTAAGATCCTTTCATGTATACAAAATTATTTAAAACTAATTTAATAATTTTTACTATAATAAAAGCTTTGTTTACTTTATTATATACATAATTATATTCATATACATAAATAATTACGTCATTTGCCTGCCTAAATCATTCATCACATTTACATTTATATAAAAAGAAACTTAATTATTCCAATTAACATTTTCATAATATAGTATAATAAAATGTTTTATAAAAGTTTTTTTTTGTGTTAATTAATACAATTTTCCTTTATATTTCCTAGAAAATAAAACTTTTATAGCATTTTTTATTAGTGAATCATTTTAGTCTTTAAAGAGCACTCCTGATGAATAGTTTATTTGAAAAGTCCTCAAGTTAAATACAATCTGCGTAAAAATAAATAAATTGTTTAATATTAGAAATGGGGTTTTCAGCTGCAAAAGACAAATCTCCAACAAATATAAATAATTCTCTATCGAATGGCAAATCAAATAATGTCGAAAGGTAGGATCTAAAAATTTGAAACAAAAAAATGATCGGAAGCTAATTGTTTGCTTTAAAATAGATTTAATAATGACGAAAATCATCAATCTGATTCACATTTAGCACCACCAGAACCAACACAAGCTGAACGATCATTAAGTAATGCTTCAGCTTTACATTTAATTAAAAAAGGTACAACTTTACAAGTTATTCGTGGATTTATAGCTGATTATTCGAATGCAACATCAATACATGGTATAAAATATTTTGGTGCACGTAAAAAACGTTGGTATGAACGTTTAATATGGTTTATAGCTGTTTGTGCATCAATGTATTGTTGTATTACATTAACAATACAAACATGGAATAATTGGTATAATAATCCAGTTATTGTTAGTTTAGCTGAATCGGCAACACCAATTTGGGAAATACCATTTCCTGCTGTAACAATATGTCCATTAGTTAAATATAAAGAAGAATTTCAATTTAAATTATTATTACAACAATTTAAGGATTCTGATACTAATAATTTTACAAGTGAAGAGTAATTTATTAATTAAATTTTATAATTATAAATTCATTATTATTTTTTTGTATATTTAGATTGGAAAAATTTAATGCAATTTCAAATGTTTGTTTAACAAATACAAATTATCTGAACGATATAAATTTTTCAAATAATAATGAAAATAATGATATTTTACAATATGGTGATATTAATATGTTGGAAATATTAAAAAATGTTGCACCAAATGTTGAAGATACATTTGAAAATATAAAATGGCGTGATGTTGATTTAAAGAATTCAGATAGTCAGGCTATTAAAGAAGTATTGACTGGTGATGGCTTATGTTTCAGTTTTAATACATTGGATGATTCAATGATATTTCGGAATACACAAAATAAGTAAGGAAATTTTAAAATGATTTCCGTAATAAATATGCCATTAATTAATTAATTTTTGAAATAAATTCGAATTATTTTGATTGAAGCGATTAAAAGTCTAATAAAATTAAATGAATATTTTTCGACTAAAAATTCAAAACAGCTTAAGTCGATTAAACCGTGAAATTAGTTATATTCGTCATTGCACCACCTTTCGATTTTCTTCATAACACAGATCGTTTTTCCATTATAATCGTAGCAAACCTTAATAGCTTAAGTCAGTTAAATAGGAAGTTGTTGGAAATCCAAAATAGTTTATGAAATTTTAAGTAATTATGACTTTTTTTACATTTTTTAGTTTTATTTGGGACAATGGATTTGTTCAGATTTGTGACTTACGTTATATTACTATATTTGTATTAGGGAAAAATTATAAATAAAATTGATTTTAAGAAAAATAGCATAAGTGACTTAATTTCACTACAAGCTTATTTTAGAATTTACCAAAACAGTTAAGGTCTCAAAAATCTGAATTAAATTTATATGATACCTAGAAATTATCAAATTATATATTTAAATCTAAATACCAGCTTTTAGTTTGTTTTTAAATCATTTTCAATAACTTTTAAAACTTATACATACTAAATAATTTTTTTGGCAGATTTGTTGCAACATTATAAATGAATTTGCGAAAACAAATCATTTTAGACTTAAACTGTTTTGACTTTATAGTCACGAATTAAAGTTTCATTTATTTTAATTATTTAATATATTTATTTATAAAACAAAAAACAGAAAATCAAGAAAATTAACTGCTGCTGATTGGAATTGGTCTTTAGAAAATGGTTATGCTCCAAAAACTGGTACTAAAGCATATCCACGTCGTGTTTTAGCTGGTGATAATGATGAAAGTTTTCATGTTATGTTAAAATCACGTTTAAAAGATAACGATCCTGGTTGTAGTGGCAAATCAGAAGGATATAAGGTTAAATTATAAATTCTTAATAAATAAAAAAAAAAATATAATTATTTTTTTATATAGATTATTCTTCATACACCAGACGAATTTCCACAAGTCTCAAAACGTTTTTTTTTAGTGCCATTTTCACAAATTGTTTCTGTAGCTGTTAAACCAAATATGATAACCACATCACCAGTGGTTAGAAATTATGCACCTGAAAAGTATGTAATTTTGTATAATATGTATTTATATGTATTTTTTTTTTTGTAAATTTTCGTTTTTCGTTTTTGTTAGGAGACAATGTTTCTTCAATAATGAAAGATATTTAAAATATTTTAAAATTTATACACAAGGTAATTGTGAACATGAATGTTTATCGAATGCAACATTGAAAGCTTGTGGTTGTGTTAAATTTTCACAACAAAGTAAGACATTGTTTGTTTTTTTTTGAATATTAAATAATTAAATAATTTCATAAAGATTTTATGTAAATTATATAGAAGATGATGATACACAATATTGTGGAGCTGGTAAAATAAAATGTTATCGTGATGCTAGAAAATCATTATTAAAATCTGATGGTTATATAAAAGATTGTTATTGTATGCCAGCATGTACATCAGTTGCATATGATGCAGAAGTAACACAATCTGTATTAAATGAAGTTATTGTTGAATATAATAAAGAAAATCAAACTGAAATGTTAAGTATAAATTTTTGGTTGTTTGTCGGGAAGATTTACTACTTTATTTGGTCGTGATTTTGATTTTGGTAAATATGAATTTTGACTGTTCATATTAGTCAGGCGTGGAGTATAGTCGTGGCAAATTTATGTTTTTTAATCGTAAAAAGATTTCATAAATTCAATCATCGTTAATCGTAAAATAAAAATTACGTGTGATATTTTGGGTAGAAATAATGTGCTGTCAATTTCCATTTAAATGGATAGGTTAACAAACAAAATCATCGATTTTGGGCAATAAAAAATCCTTGATTGCATCCTTTAAAACTGACAGTATGGTTTACTGTGTGGTCAGCAGTAACCATTAGCCCTTGCATTACAATAACTGTTACTGGAAAACATTATATCGTAATATAATTGATACCAGAAATGATTGCTTCTGGCTTGGTTAATATGTGGGTTCCAAAATATCGGTGCAATTTCACATTCAGCTTACGAATGGAATTACTGAGAACTCTGTTTCCACTACAAATTATCGCAAGAAATGGTTATATCGATATCCCTCCACGGTTGCCGAATTTAACAGCCTCGCGGTTCTTTTTTATGGAGATATCTAAGTAAGAGCATAGTTTATGCCAACATTTATCAGAATTAAACCATTTTGTTTTAATTTTCTTAAAAGTTATTCAAAAATAATGTAGTAAACCTTCACGATGATACCATCTTTAAATATATTTTATAATATATTATTAAATTAATTATTGATTTCAATTTAAATATAGAAATAATTTGTTAATTTTTTTTTGGTATTGATTATTATATTTTCAGTGATGGAATTGCCCAATCAACAATGAAAGTATTTTTTGGTAGTAATCAATTTTTATCAGCTAAACGTTCTGAATTATATGGTATTGCTGATTTAATTGCAAATATTGGTGGTTTATTTGGTATGTTTATGGGTACATCAATATTAAGTTTAGTAGAAATAATATATTTTTGTACGGTTCGAATGTACGTAAATATGGAATTAAGGAAGAAAAATAAACAAAAAGAAGCATTGGAAGATGAAAATAATAAAGCATAAAATATTTTAATTATTATATTAATTTTTCTTTCTATTTATATATAATTGTATTTTATTATAAAATCTTAAAATATTTCCTAAATGAATAAATTTTGTTTTAATTTTTTTAATATATGATAATTTTGTAAATTTATAAGGGCAATAAAAAGCTTTAATTATTAGATTCATTAAAAATGTTATTATCATAAACTTCATTTTACTATTTAGGTTCTGTCCGGTAGTAAATTTTATATAATTTTTTACATTCTCACCATGCCTTTATGTTATCTTTTATCTTTTTTTCTTTACATATCTATTTCGGGCATGTCACAAATTTAGCACGCAATTTATTAAAATTATATCATTTATCTTCAGCATAATATAATTTAATGTTTTCATGACCTTTTTATATATTTTTTGTTGTGTGTATATAGTTTTGATGAATCATATGAAAAATTCTATTATATGTTAATGATTTCGCGACTGTCAGACTCTTATTTAAAAGCTATTGTATTTTGGGCTAAATAGGCAAGAATCTTGGTCTTACCACGGAGGATCTATAGTTAGGTAGCTTAGATACCGATGTAATGGAAGATACCAATCATATGATATGGATGCATGATTGTGAAACCTACCAAAACCTTCAATTCGTGGAATCTATAGTTTCCCATAAGATTTGTGAAGAGTGCGAGTTATCTGGAAATGCGAAAGAGCGTAATATTATTGACAATATAAGGGGATAACTATGAGTCAGATAATGGGCTAGTGTTTAATCAACCGGCTATGATGTCCATTTAAATTATTGGTATATATAATATAGTTCATTTTGGAAAGCTTGAATGATTCGGTATCATTTCTTTTTTCTCAGAATATGGTTTTTAACAAAAAGCAGCAATTTATCATAGTAAATATGAACCTCATGAAGAGTAGTATAAAATATAAGTTACAAGTTATGTAATACACATTAAGTTTCCATCACTCAAGACGTTTCACGGCGAAAAAAATGTAATTTAATATGGTAAATAAATGGTCACAAAAAATATTCTAATCCCACATTAGCAAGTTAATAAAGAATAGTGTATAGTTTCGATTTGTCCGCATAAGTGGCCCTACAGTTGATCTAGATACAGTTTATCTTCATACATCAATTTTAGTTTTAGACTAGATTAGATTAGATAAGATTATAAAGGGGTCGATAAGGCAGAAATACGAATCTCCGCCTCCCTACACTGCGATCTAAATAGATCTGTTGTGCCTATCCTACCAATATTTAGGCAGTTAATACTCAGGCTTCTGTAGAAGCGTAGAGTTTTTCTGCCGGGTTCAGATATCCTTTACCCAGTTGTGTTAGCCTTTTTCGGACCACAGCCTCATAATCGCAGAGAATGTTTTCCGCAGATTCTTCATCATCCGAACAGAACCGCTAGTCACTATAATCAGACTTTCCGATTTTGTTTAGATGATACCTAGCGCGCAGTGGTCCGTGGACAGGCCATGTATTTTGATGAGCAACAACGTTCACTTATTTATTATCAGCCATCTCGTTTTTATGAACTGAAACTACTATAACTTTTCAATTAGTTCTGCTGCGCTTAATATTTTTTATAAATCGTTATCGTGTCAAAGTTAAATTATAGTTTATTCTTCCGCAACTCTTTTTTTTATATTTACTGTCATTTCCAGGATATACATAACAATTTTTTATCCTGTTAAATTAATATTTAGTTTCCGAATTTCTTTGTAGTTGTTTTTTTGTAGCACTGATGAAAGCTAATTTAATTTGTTATCCTGTTCATCACAAATTATATACAAAAAAAAAAAAACTTGAAAAAGTTGTCAGGATATGAAAATCCTTGAAATTTTCTATTTTTATTAATAAAATAAAAAAAAAAAAAAAAAAACATAAACTTTTTATGATTATATATACAAGAGCTTTTAATTATAATAAATTAATTATATATTTATATAAACTTTCCTAAACTTTTTATATAAGATAAAAAATATGCTGATTAAATAATTGTTAAATCATCATTTTAATAACTTTCATTTTTGTTGGAACAAAAAAAGTTTAGTCATTAAATTTTTACCAAATGCTAATAACGTATTACCGGATATAAGAATAAACATAGAAAATTATCCTAAAATTAATATATAAAATATTGAATTATGCAAGGATCGAATGAAAATTTAGAAGATGAAAAGGGAACACTTTTATCGGAATATTGTGATGCAAGTACAATTCATGGAGTTCGGTATTTTGGTGAAACTTATCGTCCAAAAATGGAAAGGTATTAACAAATCAATTTAATCAAAATATTTTATATATTTTTTATAATTATTTCTAAGGATATTTTGGGTAATAATATTTGGTATATCATTTGTAATGTGTGCTAAACTAACTTGGCAAGTTATTGAACATTGGCAAACAAATCCAGTTATTATTAGTTTTGAGGATAAATCAACTAGAATTGGTTCAATACCATTTCCATCTGTAACATTATGTCCAAATAATCAAAATCAAAATCAATATTTAAAATTTGATAAATTTGTTGATATATTAGATAAAGATGATTTAACTGATGTAGAAACTGAATTGATCAATGAAAAGTTAAATTATTTATGATAAAATATGAAATTTTATTACATAATTTTTTTTTTTTTTTTGTAGAAGTGAATTAATTGAATCATTTTTTACAATTTGTATGCAATCATATTATAAACATATTAGTAAAAATTTACCAAATATAACATTTTCACATACAATTGTTGAAAATTTTCAACGTGTTCATCCCAAATTTAAGGATATTTTTGAGAAATGTTTATGGCAAGATGTACAACAAGATTGTAATAAATTATGGATGAAAAGTTTAACTGGTTCGGGAATTTGTTATACATTTAATCATTTAGGTTATGAGAATATATTGAGAGATGAAGCGTAAGTAACTTAATATTATAATTTTCAATAATTTAATTGAAATAAATTTTGTGGTTGAAAAAGTCTTCATCCAGATTATGTTTTGGAAAATATAACAAAAACTAATATAACATGGAATCCTGAAGATGGTTATGGTGATGTTACAGATGAAAATTTCAAATATCCAAGAAGTGTTTTATCAGCCGGATTTGAAGTTGGACTATCATTGGATATAATTGGAAAATCAATTGATTCGGAAAAATATTGTGGTGGAATTATACCAGGATTTACTGTATAATTTGAATAATAATTGATCATTTTAGAAAACAAACTATTTTTTTTTTTAAATATTTTTTAGATGGTCGTTCATCCACCAAATGAAATTCCACAATCTTTAGGAAATTATGTTCGAATACCATTTAATCAGGACACTTTAGTTGCAATTAAACCAAATATGAAGACAACTACGAAACAATTAAAAAGTTATTCACCAAGAAAGTAAATATTTATAAGTTTTAATCAATGGATTATAGTTTAACAAATTTCTATGAATTTAGGAGACAGTGTTTTTTCAGCAATGAAAGATATTTGCGTTTTTTCAAAGTCTATACACAGAATAATTGTGAATTAGAATGTTTAACAAATTACACTTTAAGAAATTGTGGTTGTGTTCATTTCTATTTGCCAAGTATATATAAATAATAATTTTGAAATTAACCAAATTCAAATGAAATTTTCTACGCATACTTTTAGGAGCTAGAAATATGTCAGTTTGTTTACCGAAAGATTTACAATGTACAATTGATGCATATAAAGATATGGCTGTATCAGAATCTGATGATGGTCATTGTGATTGTTTAGCTGGTTGTATTACAATTAATTATGATATGGAAGTTTCTCAATCACAAATTAATTGGGAAATTGAAAGAAATGTCAGTGAAACGGATTTATTGTAAGTTAGAAAAGATTTTATAACTTTTTTTATTAAAATTTTAATATTTTCATTTGGTTTTAGTGCAAGTTTGGCTTTGTTCTTTAAGGAAGATCAATTTTGGACATCAAAACGATCCGAATTGTATAATGTTGTAGAAGTTATTGCTAATATTGGTGGTGTACTTGGACTTTTTATGGGAATATCAATTTTAAGTGTTGTTGAAATAATTTATTTTCTTTTATTACATTTTTGTCGGAAACTTAAAACCAAAGAAAATTAATTTTTTGTATAAAATTATGAATAAATAATGTTTTTTGTTGATGAATAATTTTTTTTTTAATTTTAATATTTGAGATAAATTAGTTAAATAATTACAGAAATTTTGAAATAGTGTATTGGTTAGTAATATGTATAGTAATGCTCTATCTCTATGTAGTGTAGTATGTAATATATATTTGCAAAAAGTAATGAGTTTATGATTCCAATAAATTGAACTATTTGGAATAATTAGAAGTAAAGTTTTATGAAAATGATTTTCGAATTTTTATATTAAGAATATTAGCCATCCTCCTAAAATTGCAAATAATCCTATAGCTTATTTTATACGTGACAGGGTTACGTTAATATTCCAGCGATAATAAGAATAATTGTCAAAATAAGTTGACTAATATATACATTATTATGGATCAAGTTTTAATAATTAGCTATTTATAGTTTTGTAAACATTTCTTAACAATGTTAACTAGTTCTACGTCTAGTAGAACGTATGGGTTCCAGTTTTTGAAAGGCACATTCGATTCGAGCCTTCGAGTCTTTGAAGGCATATACTACGTAAGACATTCGGTCCAGTAGTAGAAGCTAATGAGTATCGAGCTGTATGCAACAGAGAAATAGAAGAAAATATTACAGATGAAAATATAATACGGTTTATAAAAGTACAAAGATGTAGATACGAATGTCGCCAGAAGGAAGAATGGCAATAATATTCCGAAGATAATGTCCATTCTAAAGTTTTGGAAGACAATACTGTCTGGACTAGACTGTAGAGTTATGGAAGAAGAAGATATATTGGACTTAATAAAACCCTTGATTGATTAATTGACCTTTAATTACATGAAACATTCGTTTTAGATTAAATTACTATTTCTTCGAACATCAGTCAAAGTTATTGCTTGAAATTCTATATAATTTAAATGATAAATTTAAATGAATCGTGTTTAGAGAATCTATAATAAACTCAGTGAAAGGTATTGCAAATAATGATGTCATCATAGCATTACACTACTGCAAGTACTATTCAGTTTTAATTAAATTAATTGAGCACAAATTAAATTATTGGACTGAAATTAGTAGGTAATGATATTATTATGAAATTACTTTAATAAATATATTTAAAAAAATGCAAATTAGTAAATACATTTAGGAATTGAAAATGTCCTTGATTATTTAAATGTAGGTTACATTATTTAAAATTGCATTATTTATTAATTAAATTAAATTATTTATTTTAATAGGAAAATCGTTTTTATATTTTAAAATTCATTTCAATTTGAACAGTTCAACCATGAGTTTAGTGAAAAAGTAAATAATTTTTTATTTAAATTTTTTGATAAAATAAATTTAGTTTTTTTTTGTTTGTTCTTGTAGTCAGTTAAATGTTCCTTCAGAAATAATTAATGATGACACAGCATCATCAGTAATTTTACCAAATTTAAGAGATGTCATTGAAAATGGTAATAAATGTGAGGCTATAGCTGCTATTTTTACAGAATATTGTAATAGTAGTGCAATTCATGGTATTCGATATTTGGGTGAACGTAAACGATTTTGGATTGAAAAGTTACTGATTGTAAAAAAATTAATGTATTTAATAAAAATAATTAATTTTCAATTACAGAATATTTTGGATAATAATGTTCATAATTTCAATAACATTTTGTACACAATTTATTAATTTAATGTGGATTAAATGGAACACAATACCAATTATAATTAGTTTTGCTGATAAATCAACACCAATTTGGAAAATACCATTACCAACATTTACAATATGTCCGGAAATCAAAACCGATGTAAAAAAATTTAATTTTGCTGAATATGAATATTCTGTACGACAGGATCATTTAATTTATGAAAATTGGACAAATGATGAGTAAAATTTTATTCAATATCCTGTAATATTATTCTATTTTATAAAAAATTTTTTAGAAAAAATTACATGGATATTAATTTACAAATATGTGAATATACAAAAACTGATTTTAATTTTACGGAAAAAATTTATCAAGGAAATTTAATAAATGACTTAAAAAATATTAT
The DNA here is from genome assembly GCA_963920725.1 of Rhamphomyia laevipes. Taxonomy (NCBI): domain Eukaryota; kingdom Metazoa; phylum Arthropoda; class Insecta; order Diptera; family Empididae; genus Rhamphomyia; species Rhamphomyia laevipes. The sequence goes on from OY987259.1 coordinate 16,189,455, forward strand.
ACCAAATTTAGATGATATTTTTTTTGATACAAGTTTCGCTCACGAAAAATCAAATCATCTTTTATTTTATGATACTATTTTAACTGAAAATGGAATATGTTTTAGTTTTAACTTGTTACCATTGGAAACTATTTATAGAAAAGATATGTAAGATTTTTTCTTTCCATATTTTTCTGATTTTATAATTTTGTAGAAATGTATTTATGGACAGAATTAGTCCAGATTTGTTATTTCCAATAATAGAGGAAATTAGAACAACAGATTGGACACCACAAAATGGTTATAGTGATAAATTTCAATATTATCCATTTAGAACATATAGTTCATATGTTGATTATGCTTTAGAAAGTTATCTTTTTGGTAAGCCTAAAGATGTGGATTTGGTTTGTAGTGAAGGTGATAAAGGTTTTAAGGTAAATGATTTTGTTTATATCATTTTATAATAAATTTCATAAATCCATTTTATAGTTTGCCATTTCAACACCAGGTGATATACCACAATTAGCTAAATCATATAGTATACCATTTAATTATGAAATTTTAATTGATATTAAACCAGAATTGATTACAACTTCTGATTCGTTATTAAATTTTTCACCAGAAATGTAAATATTTTTTAAATTTAAATATAATTTTATATTTATTTATTAAAATGGTTTCCGCAGTCGTCAATGTTTTTACGAAAATGAAAAATATTTAAAATATTTTAATATTTATAGTGAAGGTAATTGTGAATTAGAATGTTTAGCTAATTATACACTAAGAAAATGTGGATGTGTACGATTTTTTATGCCAAGTATGAGTTAAATTTAAATTTAAAATAACTAGTTCAATTATTTTTTGTTTTGTTTATTTGAAAAGGAACTAATGAAACTAAAATTTGTGGAGCTGGTAGTATAAAATGTTATAATTTAGCTAAATCGGAATTATTGAGAATGGATTTAAATGAAGATCATTACAATAATAATTTTACGGATTGTAATTGTCTACCATCATGTACTAGTCTGACTTATACAATTGGTGTTACACAAGCACCATGGCATCAAATTGTTCAAAATTCAGGGTATATAATATAATATATAAAAATTATTTTTCAATATTAATAATTTTTAATTTTTTGTTTAAATTAACAGAGAAATATTTACAAAAATTCGATTATATTTTAAGGATATTCGATTTTGGAGTTTTGTACGAACTAAATTATATGGTTTTAATGAATTTGCTGCTGATGTTGGTGGTTTAATGGGACTTTTTATGGGTTTTTCAATATTAAGTTTTATTGAAATATTTTATTTTTGTACATTGAGATTTTATAATGATATGAAAATGCGAAAGGAAAATTAAAAATTGATTTAGTCCTGATATTATAAGCATTTGAAATAAAAATTTAATTGAAATTATATATAAATTTAATATTGTTATACTCTTTTAAGTAGTAGTTCTGGAATAATTATAAAATACTTGACAATATTCAACGAACTATTTAAATTTCATTAATTCTATATAGGAGAAACGCTACGGATTCATGTTCATAGGCTTATTGTACCCCTCACACGCTTCTGGTTATACATGCCGTGCTAGTTGACTGAGTCAACAAAACAGAACAAGTTTTTCAACTAAAATATGGTTCTGGTTTTCAATCCAGAGCTCATGCTTCATACAGGTCATTCGTCATTCAAGCATCGGCATTGAAAGTAACAGGTTCATGAGAGAGGAACAGTTATAAAAAAGTGTTTAATTGTCTTGCTTGTCTCCGTCGCGATCCGTTAGCATTGATCCGTTAGCTAGATATACTATTTAAAATTAGTGATTAACAGATAACTTTGCAGTAATGATAATGAAAATTGTTTATTCAAAAACACAAACGAGAAAAATTAAAATAATTAAGTGACTGTTTCTATAATAAATTAATTAAATTAATAATAAAAATTAAATATTAAATATTGTATTTATCAATAATATTTAAAAATCATTGGCGTTCGTTTAGGTAGTTATCGAAAAGATTGAAAATAATCGATTAAATATAACCTTAAAAAAATATTCAAATTAATTAAATTATAATTAAATTATAATTTAATATATTTTCATAAATTTATTAAAATTATTTTACATTTTTATCAATTTTTTAACTTTACTTAATTGTAATACATTTAATTAAAATTTTCTATATTAATATTTCCTTAAACTCAATACTAATTTAATTAATAAAATTGCACCTTTCTTACAATTTTCATTCATAATTTATTATAATTTACTACATAAATGTACAATATTAATATATTTACTAAATTAAAAATGTCATTATTATATTTAGTTAAATAGTAATTAGTAGAAAAAATTTCAAATTATATATAAAAATTTCTAAGAATTATAATTTATATAATAAAATATTAAAATGAATTTCTCCACATGAAAACCATATTTAATATTTTTTTTTTATGTTATATATTTGTGATAATGTCAAAGAGTTAGTTAGTATAATTAGTTAATTAATTATATTAAATACTAATACTAATAACAAACTAAACATAATTTTTATTATATGGTAAAATTCTTGACAAGTTTTCATTTATCTCTATGTAAAATAAATTTATATTGCGTGCAAAACTAAATTCATATTAAATTCAGCCTAAATAAATATTTGACAATTTTAGTTGAGTGTTGTCAGCCAGTGAGTAAATATGGCTAATCCGTAAGTAATGAATTCTGGACATATTTTCTATGATTAAATTTTCTATAATTTCATTTAACTAGTAGTGATATTAATATAAAATCAGATGAAATGGATGAATCTGATGCAGATAATAAAAGTCATATATCAATAGTATCATCAGCTGCAGCTGATTCAGAACCATTACCAGAATATATTGATGTTATTAAAAGTGGTGGTGTATTAGAAGCTGGTATTGCAATGTTTGCTGAATATTGTGAATGTAGTACAGTTCATGGTGTTCGATATTTGGGTGAACGTAAACGATCCTGGATTGAAAAGTTCTATACAATAATCATATTTAATAAATTTTAATTTTATTTTTTATAGAGTATTTTGGATAATTATTTTTGCAATATCAATTTTCATTTGTTGTATATTAATTGGTGATATTTGGCATAAATGGAATACAATACCAGTGATTATTAGTTTCTCGGATATATCGACACCAGTTTGGAAAATTCCAATGCCAACATTTACAATATGTCCAGATATTAAATCAAGTAATGATGAATTTATATTTTCGGAATATGAAAATGCGGCTAGAGAAAATTTATCAATAATTAAACAGTGGTCGAAAAGAGAGTAAGTTTTAACATTTTTATGAATTTTTTTGATGTGTGAAAATTGTGGTGTTTTTGAGAACACGCGAATAACATTATAATGTCGTGTGACATAAATGAGGAATGTGATTTTTGCATGACATGAAATTCATTTAAAAAAATCCCGAATGTTTAATTCAAAATCCTGACCAAAAATCAGGATATAATTAATTAAATTTTTAAGATCTATTAAGATTTTTTTGGAATTTCCTTTTTCTGGATTTTTCATCAAGTTTTGGTTAATTTGGTTTACTAAAGTAAACGTACTACCGAATGTTTTGCGTGTAATTTTTGGGAAGAGTTTGAAAATATCAACAGCATAACTTTTATGTAATTTTGCTGATAATATTATGTAATATATTGATGGTCGGTTTGTTGGATCGAATGGCATTAGCAAAATTTTGTTACCACACATTCTCGTAAACCTTATCGTGGATGAAGTTATTTTTGATCCATTTCGTGCGGTAAAGGAAATGTACGGGTTTCTAAGACCGTTTTTTGGGTAGGTCGTTTAATTCGATAAGGTAGTAGTTACCAAGAGAGCAATGTCTAACACTGACTTTTAGCCATCGTCCAGTATAAACAAATATTTTAGGAAGTTGTCTATATTGAAAATATTAATTTTAATTATTTTTTTTTTTTAAATATTTTAGAAAAAACTATATGGACATAAATTTACAAATTTGTGAATATTCTAAAAAGGATTTCTTTACATTTACTGAGAAGAAATTTAAAGGAAATTTTATAAGAGATCTTTTATATCTACATCCAAATCCAAATGATTATTTTTTATATACAAAATTTGCAAATGAAATTAAAAATTATACTGAATATTTTGATGTTATACTAACCGAATTGGGAATATGCTTTAGTTTTAATTTATTACCACTGGATTCAATATACCGAAAAAATATGTAAATTATTTGTATTTAAAAAAATGTTGTTTTGTCCTTTATAATTTATAAATTTCAGTGTAAGTCCTGATTTAATTTTCAAATCAATGGTTAATCGTAAAACGAAATGGACATTGGAGAATGGTTTTGAGGCTATAGCAAAAAGTGAGAAATTTCCATTTCGTTCGTATAGTGCATCAACAGAAAATGGTTTAATTGCAATGGTATCAGGTTTAAAAAAGGACATTGATCCAGTTTGTGGTGAACGGGACGAAGGATTTAAAGTAAGTTTTTTTTTTGTGATTTAATAAAATGTAAGAAAACATTTTTTTTCCAGTTTGCTATCTCAACACCTGGTGATATACCACAATTATCACGACAATTTTTTAGTGTTCCATTTGATCATGAAGTATTAATTGATATTTCACCGGATTATATTACAACTTCAGAAACAGCTGGTGATTTTCCACCAAAATTGTAATATTTATTAATTAATTTCCAAATTATATAAGATTGGAAATTTTAAGTTTTTTTTTTTACTTTTAGTCGACGGTGTTTTTATGATAATGAGAGATATTTAAGATATTTTAATAGATACAGTGAATCAAATTGTGAATTTGAATGTTTGACAAATTATACATTGAAGAAATGTGGATGCGTTCGATTTAATATGCCTAGTAAGTTTTTAAATAAAAAATATAGCATACTTTAAGGTGTTTTATAAAAATGGCGAATAAAAGTTGCCATCTGGATATTATTGGAAGTTTTATTTCCTTTGATGTTCTCAACAACATTTTCGATATAGAAAGGGTTCCGTGACGTAATTATGTTACGGCTGTCGCGGGAGAGAGTCTACATCTTGCTTTAAGTTGATTCAGATCGAAATTAGTAAAGCTAAAATTATAGAAAAACTATTGAGAAAAACTTTAATTGTTGATGTCATAGGCCAACAACTAAAACCATTAGCTTTGTATCTAGTAAAAGTTAATCAATATATAAAGAAACTTTTTGTTTTCAATTTAAATAAAACTTATAGGTTCAATTTGCAAAAGAATTATGAAAATTGTAACTTTTATCTGGTATAATTTTATATTTTTTTGGGAATAGTTTAGAATTATCGCACGAGTACTTTTCGATGTTCTTATAAACTTATGGCTTAGCTAATAATTTTTACTTTCAAAACTTTAAAATTACTTTAATTAACAAGAATTAAAACTATATTTAAAATATTAATATTTTCATTATAATAGGAACTCGATATACAATAATTTGTGGTGCTGGCAATATAAATTGTTATATGGATGCAAAACGTGAATTAATGGAAAAAGATTATCAATCTTTATTTGAAAATTCAACAAATTCTAAGAGTCCAGATTGTAATTGTTTACCATCTTGTACAAGTTTAAAATATAATGTTGGTGTAACACAAGCTCCACTCTATGACTTACAAAATGAATCGTAAACATTTTTTATATACAAAACATTAAACTATTAATAAAAATCTAATTTCATATTTTTCCATATTCCAGATCGAAAACAACAAAATTTCTTGTTTACTTTAAGGAAAATCGTTTTTGGAGTTGGGAACGTGCAAAATTATATGGTATTATTGAATTTACAGCAAATGCTGGTGGACTATTAGGACTATTTATGGGCATATCAATTTTAAGTTTTGTTGAATTTTTTTATTTTTTTACAGTACGTTTTGTTGGTAGTTGTAAAATTCGTTATTGTCCAACAATACGTAAAAGTATATCAAAGTATTTTCATTCTGATAATAATGATAATAAAAATATATAAATTTAAATGATAATTATATAAATGTTTCTCCCGAACCTGTGGATACTGGGTATAATAATATCAGTTGTGTAGTTGTACCACATAAATTTTGATATTATTCAATTTTTTTATTAAAAGGAGAATATTATTATAAACCTTTCCATCAATACAATTTTTGACAGATAAAATCAGTTTTTTTTTTGAATGCCGCAGAAGCCAAACAAACTTTAGTATAGTGTAGAGTTCGCTGTGAAGTAAAATCTTTATACAAATTTTAGATTGTGCAATTATAAGTATCGAGTTCACCGTGAATGCTTTGAAGATTATATCCAATTTTAATTAAAACTTTTAAAGATAAACAGAAACAACGAATTTCACAACTTTTTTATGATGAACTCGATACCAATAGAAATCAGAACCGGAATTTTTCACTTCTAATTTCACAATCCTTATCCATACTAAATTTAAGTTTGTTTGGCCTGGTGCTTTATTGAACATTGGCATATAATTGAAAAGTTCTATAGTGATTAAACCAAATTTATGTTTGGAATAATTTAAGTATTATGAATACAAATTTTATTTCAAAACATAATACTTATTTGCACAAATAACCAATAATTCAGCATAATTAAATTAAGATCATTAATTATTTTTTTACACATAACAAATTACGAAATATTAATATCTAGTAAAATTATATTATTGATCTCCTTAATGTTATGCCAGGATAATTTTTTGATATTAATATCCAAATATCTAAACTATCCCAATTATCTCTGGTTTCGGGAGAAGCACACTACATACAATGTATTTAAAAAAACAAAAAATTAAATATCCTTTTCATAATAAACTCTTTTCCTGTAGAATTAATATTATTAAAAGAATATTTTTATTAAGCTAGTATTAAATTCCTAAATAGAATATAATTTCCATTCAAAAAATTTACAAAATAATTTTTTTAATAACATTAAAATAATCCTTTTTATTATTATATAAATATATGTAAAGAAAATCCTTATATAATATTTATTTTTACAGGCACTTAAAATTCCATAATGTAAAGATATTTTCTATTGTAAAATTTTAATTACTTTAACACGATTATAAAAGTTTGTCTATATATATAAAAAGTTTCCTTTATATAATTTTAAATCCTTGTTATAATAACATTAATTTTCAGGTAAATTGAATAAAAACAAAAAAATAAATAAAAAAATGTTAAAATTAATCTAAACATTTTATTATAAAATATATAAATAAAAATTTCAATTTTATTATATTAGATAAAACTATATAAATAGAGAAAATTTTAATTCTGTACACTTTCATACATTTTACCTAGAAAAGGATATTCAAAATAAATAAAACAATTTCGTATTATAAGTTTTATTTGAAATTTATTTCGTTTAATAAAACAATAAAAAAAATGAACATCCTTAAAGCAATTACATTTAAAATAATAATAATTATAGTATTCTAAAAACTATGTTGCTTTTATATAATTAAAATTAAGTTGAAAATTTTACAAAAAATTATATAATAATTATCATTATTATATATTTAAAAATAAAATAAAATTGTATTTTAATGAAAATAATAATTTATGAATATTATTATTCCTATGTGTTTTAAATATTCCTTAGAGTTTTAAATATAAATAATAATAATAAAAAAAAAATTAACAACATAAATATTAAAATAATAATTACGAAAATTTTCTGGTAGATTTATGTTACAAGTTTGTTAATTTACCTTAGAGATTTAATAGATGAATATGAATTTCAGTATGTTTCGTCGAAATTATTTAGCAGGTTTATTAGTTTTTGTGGACAATTATTTTGGAAATGGTATGTTAAAGTCTTACGCATCATTCTAATATTAAACACTTTAAATATCATTCTAATAGATCTTATTATTAGAAAGTTACTTGATACTTGTGTATTGCCATTGATTGATTATTAATTTATATGCCTGTTGAGTGTCCTACGAAAACTATAATTAGTATTCTTGATGTCTATACGATTTATTATCAATAATTAGTCTAATCTAAACAATTTCCTGAACTGCAGGACAAATAACAATCGAAATTTTATTCCGTCTAAATATCACAGCATTACCTGTCCAATTATATCTTCTTAGACGTGTATTTACAACGATAAATAGATTAAAATCAAAATATTGATAAAAATCATTGAAGTAATGACATATATAGCAAAATCCTATTCAACTTTATTTTATGAATAATTAACTTTTGTATGTTATCTGAATGATTCTTTCTTTCAACTTAAAAATATATTATGTAACAACTAACAACTAAGAAAGTTTCAGCGCGTAATAAAACCTTAGGCTTAGACATTATAACTTCTTATAACCATAAAGTAATTGTCTAAAGTTTTTTAATTCATATAAAATATTAATTTTTATTTAAAATAATTTAGTTTATTACATCATGTGATATGATTTCGGGAACGTGCTTTTAGCAGGACCCACAATGCTAATGGATCATACCTTTAAGATTTGGCGATCTGCAGTTAAGATATGATAATGTGGAGTTAAACTATGAAATATTTTTGGTCCCACTGTTCTTGTCTTATGCATTTGGGACGCAAACGTTTTGGTTCCTACTACATGAACGAACTGTAGAAAGCGAAAGTTCTGGGTTGGAAATAAATTCTCTAGATCAGTCAAATGAGTTTTTGGCTATGCCAATGGGCGCATGTCCTAAGTTTGTAACCCTAGTATCTCTATAGTATCAAATTATATCATATTAAAAATGTTCATTATTCAACCTATAATCCTAAAACCATTTGGGTTTGAAAATTAAGATTTATATTATGTTGGAGTACAGACGGGTTCAAATTTTATCATTATCACTATATACATGCTCAACTAGCCTATTTTATCATATACTATAGAATTTCCAATTCTTTTAGCTTATCCACAAACCATTTTGGTTTGAATATTGACTTTATGTGTAATTTGTGTAGTCCCAAATTCAAATTTTATAATTATTATCACAAGCTAATTAAAATAAAATGCCTTTGTTATTTTCTAAAGATTCTTATAAATTTAACTTTAATTCAATTTTTTTAATATTTATTTTTCACATTTTATTTTCACTAAACGAATTAAGGACACTTACGTGTAAAAATCCAGTAAAAAACCTGCCATTTTTAATACCATTTTCTACTGTATATCACGTAATAACTTAAATGACTGACACACCTTGAATAATTATTGTAATGTACACGTTCATTTAAAAAAAATAATAATAAAATAATTAAATCCTTTAATTCCTTTTCATATTATATAAATAATAATCGCATTCTTTTAATAGTCCTTTTTGTTTTCTCTATCACAAAATGCATCCAATTCAAGAATTATGAAAAAAATATTCTTCTTTATAGTATTATCCTTTTTTTATTAAATGAAAATGCAGAATTTTATAGTTCATGGCAATAGTGTATAAAAATGATATGTGTATGTGTAGGCGAAAGGTTAGTGTCATTACAAAAATAAAGGATTTTTATTTTATGAGAATATGTTTAATAAAAATATATTTCTAAAAGTATTAAAAGTCATTGTGTCATTTTTATATTGTGGTAGCTTCATTTTTATTTAAATTCATGTAATGAAACTAGAATCCTTACTTGAATTTAAATATTTAATTTGACTTTTATTATGTAATTAAGAAATTTAATATTTAATTCAGTAGTTTATTAAGTTTTTGTATTGAAATACCAATAATAAATATGAAATAAAATAAAAACTTCTTCTTAAAAAAAAAAAAAAAAAAATTAAGAAATTTATAATATAATTTAATGAAAACAAACAAAGTTTTTATGTTTATATTTATTTTAAAGTTTAAAACAATAGAAATATGTAATGAAATAATTTTTTTATAGCTTGGTGGATAGTCACGAGCTCTGCAATAATCAAGAGCTGACCAATAATATTTGCAATAAATATAGGAGAAAAAAAAACATTTATTTATTAAATTTAACAAAAATTGGTTTACTTAAGTTATTAAAATGTAAGCTTCAACCTTTTTACATTGTAATTTAATATTCTTACAAATTAGCGTTAGAGTTTTGTGCTAATAAACGCTTTTCATATTTATCTTAATTTGAAAATTTAATATCATGTACTTTATATCGGTAGAAGTTACAAATAAACTTCTACAGTTAGATAAAACTGTTTAAAAAAGATAAACTGATAGAAGCTAGCATCTACTGAACGATTTAAAACTCTCATATCTTGTTCACGTAGTGCTTAATGTAATGTAGTTCATTTGTAAATAGAATTATGGTATTAGTGTTCAGTTAACCTCGTAACGTTGTATTTCACATTTTTTTTTAAATTCTGCAATTGTTTATGTTTTTCATAAGATTTAGTGACACTAAATTATTAAAATAAAGTTAATTTATACAAAGTTTTCTTACGTTTTAACTTAATATGACAAAAATAAATTGAATATTAATGGAAAAGTAGCATTCAGAACAGTTTATCTGTCAATTTGGTGATTATCTGTAAAATCTTGCTATACTACGCTATGAAAATGTTCACGTGGATCGTAGTTGAAAATCTATACTACTACGCTTCACATATTTTGAGTGTAGTATATAAGACGTTGTATATTTTTCAGTGTTCAGCTGCTTTTTGATATACGCTACTTTACCTTATCCACCATGTCAGATGTGATCAAGATATTATTCGTCCGCGATGATCCACATAAGTCAATTAATAATAGAGTTTTATAAAAACAATAATTATAGAAATAATCAGTAATAATGAAACTATAGCGTAATTGGGGATAATGCTGCTACTCACTAGCTCGAAAATGCCATGCCTTTATTAACAACCTAATAAGTGAAAATTTGATTATAAAAAACTTCGGGTATTTTGTCTAAAATTTGACTGTATTTTAGGCTATTTTAGGAGTCATACAATTTTGTCAATATTTTAATTAATTTTAAAATGTACTTAAAAATTTCAGATGTCACCTTGAAAATTATATAGAATATTGAGCGTACAACGATAATGCAATGGAAAGTTCAAAATATGGAAGAATTTGATAAGGAAATAAAGCATTATAACAAAATAACAAAAATAATTAGGAATCTGTGATGTGAACTCATGCACATTTGATAATGTACAATTATCAAGTGTGCATGAGTTCAAGTCACAGATTCTTAATTATTTTTCATATTTTGTTATAATGCTTTATTTCCTTATCAAGGACTTTGGCTCAATATTTTCCGAGGGTCAATTTCAATGATTCTGATATACATAAAGAAATTTATAATGTCCTATTAGATCTAAAACTTTCTATATTTATAATTAAACTTTCGTGAAGTTAGTAGCTTATTTATCTTTGTTATAAATATAATTAAACAAATTTCCAGAAAAAATGTTACCACATAGAAACAACCCCCTACAAACTTGAAACATTCTAAACCAACCTATTTTTTTATTATTATTCAAAATCTGTTCTTTGTTATATAATAATGTCATCAGTTATCATAGTCTAATTAAATCCATCAACATTTGACATCATTGATCCTTTTTTTGTGTCTGTTGTTGTTCTCCGTGGTATTGTTTTGAATTACAAAAATGTTCGACACTAATTAAACCAAAAAATTTTTTTGTCTATTTTTCTACATCGTTTATTGTTTTTTAAAATATTTTTTGTTTTGTTTTAATCGTTACAATGTTGTTAGTCATGATTTTCAAAGGATTTGTTTTTTTTATTAAAAAAGGATTCGAAAATGAAATTTTTTTGAACGGCTTTGAGTAATAAAATACTACACAAAGAAAACAACATCAAATCGTTCTGTTTTTTATACGTTTTTGGTTTAAAGATTTCCTTTTTATGCTTGATATTTTTAGTTTTTAATTAGAAATTTGAATTTAAATTTCACATCATGTTTTTTTTTTTTAAATAGAATTTTTACAAAGTTTTCAAATATACAATTAAATTATAGGGTAAAAAAATAATTACATGGTTGGCAGGATAAAATTTTGAATTTCATGTATATTTTATCAAAACTAAATTTTTATAATGAAAAACTTAAAATTTCGAATCTAGAAAAAGTCAGCCATTCTACAAACAAAATAAAGGTCCTTGTAAACAAGAAAATAAATTATGGATTTTTATTTTACCGTGTATATTCACATTAAGTATATTCAAAAAAATATAAATTAGAAATCTTTTCAAGCGAATATCACACGATAGTCAAAGGATGGAAAATTAAAGACAAAAAAAAAAAAGATATTTAATACAAATGTAAATATAATAAGATCAAAAATTGATGCCTACAATCATTTCTATTATGCGCTTCCGAAATCCATTTTGATTAAAATCGTAAGCCTTATTTCGTTTGCTTGTTTGTAATAGTTGGTTTGAGTTTAATCCGAGGTTTCTGTTTCAATCTCTCATAATATAAAATGTTTTTATGAATTGGATTGCCGGAATCTTGGCATGCGTCGGTTCCAGGGAACACAACGTGAAGTTGTTGCAAGGTGTTGGTTAGGAACTTAACAGTTGCGGCACTTGATCAGCAACTGGTCAGAACTTTCTCTGGTAATCCCAACGCGGATCTCTATATAAAAAAACTCTATATGGCAGCCATTTTATTATTTTGTAAATCATCTAAAGTGCTAAATACTTGTTGTAAAAGTTACAGAAAATCAACAAAATTGTTTTGACCATCTTTAGTGGAACTATTTGCATGGACTGAACTCAAGTATATGGACTGAACGGTATATTGTGGATACTTGGAACTACGACGGAGACACCCTGCACACTAAGACTTCTAAAATGAAACATTGAAAAATTTAATTGTAGTGATCTGTTAATGTATACATAATTTGTTGCTTTGTCATCATCATGGAACATTTTAATTACCATCGTTTGACCATTTTTTTTCAGCCATGAGTGGAGGTAATTAAAAATAATAAAAAAAAACTCTGGATAGTTTCAAATAACACTGAATGACACCATACAACAGTGCATACATGTGTAGCCAGACATAAAAGGAATAATTCGAAATGATTTATATGTAATAGTATAGAGAAAGGACATAGGACATAAATTATATTAAATAGGATTTTATTTCGTAGTTTTTAGAAATTTGATAAATGAATTTGTAATAGAATTTTCATGTTTTTTTTTGGTTTCGTTAAAACTTTAAGTTGGTTTGAAAAAATCAAGAAAATTTATTACTAACTTTTATTGAATTTATTGGAAATTTTATTTAATTCTTGAAATTTCCGATTTTTGTATATGAACCCAAAAAGTATGAAATTTCAAAGTTACCGGTAATAAGATGAAATTATTTATTTTTGACTACTACATGTTTTATCGGTTCGTTTCAAAAGGAAGTTAAATTACGAAAAGAATCAAAAATGCATCAAAAGGATTCCGTTTGAATTAACTATTGTATTGATGTCCTTTTTTTTTGCAGAGATCTTCAAATCCGTTTCATTTTTAAATAAAGGAATATTATACATTGTTTCATAATAGCAAATATTGAAAACAAAATATATAACGATAACTAAGAAAGGAAGAAAGTTGTACACTGAACAAAAACTGGAGTATTATTTTAGTATATAAAAAGAATTATAAACTTGAATTGTATTATTGTTGATTTTCAAAACATTTACGTCACAAGACAACAAATTTAAAGGACGACGAATAATATGACAATTATTGTAACTGCTGCTCTAAGAAAAGCGGATCGTTTTTCAACTCCGTCTTTAGCAAAGTGTTAACGTTAGAATAAGATGAGTAGGAAAAAAATGAAAATATTTATTGGTACTTCGCCTTGAACTCGCTAAGAACGGTGTAAAAACGTAACGCATAAATTGGTACGTTTACGTTTATAGAAATAAATTAAAGATATTTAATTTTTTTATTTTTATTTTTATATTTTTATTTTATATTTCAAAAATAAATATAATTACAATAATGTAACATAATTTTCTATTCACCACAAATTATTATTTTAATTTTAAAATTGTACTGGATGTAAATAATTCCAATTGGAAAATTAGATAGAAAATTACTTATTGAAATATGAATAGGATAGGAAACAAAATTAGTTTAGAAAAACTTTAAATTTTTTACATTACAAGTTGTACATTTGTCGTAAATTGTTTTCGATTGGTCAACTCCTGTCTTGTCTATCTGTTTGACAGATATTCAGTCCTAAAGCTAAGCTAAGCAATACCAGTTCAATAATTAATATCTAACAAGGGTCATCAGAAAATGCAGATAATTCTATCTTATTTTAAACATTTTTCAAACTATTTTCTCTCACTGTATTATAAATAATCTTCTATAAAAAATTCTCTTTGGTTTTTTTTTTTTTAAATTTTCTTATTAAAGGAAAAACAAAATTACTTAATAATTTTATTTTGTTAGTTTACATTTTTATTTGTAATCTTTTTAACTGAACTGTGCCAGTTTTTCACCAATCTTGTTTTCTTGAAGCATAGGAAAAACCAAACTTCGCTATAACTGAATAAGATTTTACGATATTTCATATACATATATATAATTTTAGTCCTTGTGAGTTTATTAGATTGCAATTTAAGAGAATCAAACAAGGATAGAAAAAATAAAAAAAATGTTAAATTTGAAATACAAAAATAAGTCCCTGACATGAACAAAAAAAAAATCAATTTCATTTCGAAATCAAGTAAAGTCCTTTATAGAAATGATGACAAAAAAAAATGTAAACTTTGTCTATTAATGTTTTGGAATGATTTTTTATTTCATTTTCTTTTCTTGTTTTTCTTGGTTCCTTGCAGTTTGAACTTGTTTTGTTTGGCCAAAGTCACTTACAAACAAAAAAAAAACAAGGCAGAAAAAAATCCTCCGAACTTGAAATAATGAACTATAACGAAATAAAAAAAAAATCTGCCAGATCGTCAACGAAAAAGGATATTTTCTTATGAAGGAAAAGTTTTATTGATGGTTGAAAATTGAATTTATTATATATAATAACGAAACCAATCAAAAGTATTCCTTCGGAATGATGATAAAAGTTATGAGAATTAAATTTAGTTTTATGATATTTATTTATATTTAGCTTTGGTTATGTGCATTGAAAGGAAATTTTCGAAATTAAATATTAAAATTTTATTTTTGAATATTCGTTTTTTTTTTTATTTTATTTTATTTCATTTTTAATAATATTTATTATTGTATTAAAAAGTTGAGAAATAATTTAGTTAAGAGGAAATTTGTTTTTATTTTTTTGTACTTTATTAAATTGAATTCAATTTAAGTTTTGCGTTTATGGATGAATTTAAAAAAAAGAAAAAAGAAATCATTTGAATTTGTTGAGTATATGATTTAATGTAATTAAATGGATGTATACGAATGAATGCACAGAAAAACTACAAATTTAGGACTTACAATTAATTTTATCAAACACGAACTTTTTGGTTTTTAAGTTACCCGCTTCGGCCGCACTTTATACATAATTGCATCTAAACACCTGCCAATTAAAAGACACAATTGCACAGAAAATGCTGCCGAAATTTGGAAAGCTGAGTAACACGAAAATTTTATCAATAAAAAGCTCAGTTGACAGATTTCACAAATTTGCATGTAGTTTTTAGTAACTATTTCATCTGAGAAAACCAAAAAAGTGGAAATTTTCTTGTGAAATGTTTTTTAGTGATTGTTTTATTATTATTAATAAGTATATGTTGTTGGTAAGTAACTGGAATTGGATTAATAAGTCAACCATTAGTTTTATGTTGAAAGCTTAACTTATTTTTATATGAGGCATTTTTATGATATTTGAATATGTTGAGTATCTAATTACTCCTGTCGTTGACGTTCTAATAAATCTGGTGTTTTTTTGCGTTTTTAATCTTATTATGTTGTTTTTAATATCCCTGAGATTTGATATTTCATCTTCTACTAGTTTTACTTGCAGATCTCTATGAAGATCATTGTTTCGAACGTAAATAATGGCTGCTCCGATTAAAATAGGAAAAGCCATATAAATTATATGGGCACTGAGTACCGTCTCACACAATATAAACTTGTTTATATGAACATAGCTTCATATACAGGGTGGACACGAAATAGCTGATCGACGGTATACCATGCTATTGGTGGTAGTAATTGATGAAAACATGTATGTACACTTCCCTCGATTCGGCCACGAAATCGAGTCGAATCAACCAAGTGCAAATGTTAGAAGATGTGTTTAATAAAAAGAACATAATTAGACTTATAAAAATGCTTTATTACAAACAATAATATCTTATAACTACAATTCCATTTACAAAAGATTTCCGAAATGCAACTCATTCACTTGAGTCCACAAGTTAATCCGCCGACGAAGCAAATTTTAATTCTAACAAAAATTCCATTAGTTTTATTTTGTCACACGCGTCCATAATTCGTGTACGCAATTTCTGAATTGATTATACTGGCAAAGAGCCAGTAAATGGCCCTGTTATTTTGTAAATGACTTATTAGCTTTTCTTAAAGGTTTGTCTAATACCTACAATAACAACACTTAAATTAGGTCCATCTATTGAGTCCTGCATAAGTTATTGACCCAAACATGACGTAACTTCTATTTTAGAAGTTGAATCTGCAAATGGTCTGTAGGAAGTGCCTACTGCCTATACTTATTTATCAGCCATTTCATGACCATGCTGTAAATAGATCATAAGTGACATCATAAGATCATAAAGTGATCATTTTCACCTTGGATAGATGCCAATGAGAAAGCAATTAAATCTTGAAACATTATCACCATTCATTTTCATATCACCGTATAGATAGATCTCTGAGTGAATGATTTTTCAAGATTTCCATGAATTTTGTGTTTAAACCAATAAATTAATTGCTTTTAATCAAGTCCATAAAATATTTAATATATTTTAATAATGTAAAACATTTTATATTTCCATATAATATTTTGATTAAATAAAAACCATAAATCAATTTAATAAACTAAAATAATAAAAAAAAACATCATTAAATTTTCTTTTAGATTCTTAATATATATTAAAAGTTAATTTTTTACTCTGTCTCTTTATAACTTATAAAACTTTTAATATACAATTTATTTTTACACCGCAAAAAAAAATTAACAACGACAATATGTGCAAACATCAGCAAACAAAATGATTTGACTTTCATATATTTATATATATTATATAAGTATCCTTGAATAAAAAAGGACATAAATACATAAACAAACAGAAAAAAAAAAACTCTTAATATATGTACCAACGTTTAAACGCTAAATCATAACGCCCATCAGGTCCTTGTTTAACAATAAATCATCATTTTTTTGAATATGTTACAAAACATTGAAATTGTGCCATAAAAACAATCTCAAAGTTTTTGTTTTTGCTATTTTGTGGTTCAAATGAAGAGGGAAAAAATTCCAATAAAAAATATATAAATATTATTATTATTAGAAGAATAAAAAAAAATGGATAATCAAGGCCAAAGTTAAATATTTATGAAGTTGCTATATGCACAATGCTGTCATTTCTTTAACATAACCACACATATATGTTTAAACTAATTTTACGAGGAGTGATAGAAAGAGAAGTTTCATAATATGAAAATTACTTAAATCCTGTTTTTCATTACGTCATTCCTCATTTCGAATTTTCGTTAAGCTGGAATCATAGTGGCACCGTCACCATCACCGTCAACGATTGTTAACGATCATCTTAAATTTAAATTACATTGTGCGCGTTAAAAGAAACTTTAAAGCTGACGTTTACTTACTTTTGTGAAATTGATGCGAAATTTACTTCTAAATTTAAAGTCTGTTCTTTGCACTATTCCATTTTTTATAACGCGTCAAATACTGTATTTGTGTAAAAGTCGTATTGCAGCGCTGATAGTAGACAATTTTCTACTACACCGTCAACGTTTAGCATTGAAATGGGTTGCGTATGAAGCTGCGTATTTTATACAGCTGTCATCGCGACGGTCAATGTGGCACTATAATTCTAGCTTAATAGTTCTAGGATCAAGAATCTTATAGTATTTGAAAATTTGGTACAAACCCCATAAAATGTATGGTATTATTCCTCATTTTTGTACAGAGTACAGAGGTTAAACGAACTCCGAGTTTCGAGGAACCCCTTCGTTAGCAGCTTTTTTTTCTTGTTGTTTTGCACAGACAATAAGGACGAAGAAATTATTTATATTTTTTTTGTTATAGTTTGAAGGATAAAAATATAATACAGATATTTTTTTAATAGACTTTATCTTTTTAGAATATTTTCTGATGATCCTTCCAATTCATCACCCATACCCGCTACTATACAACACTGAAATAATTTTATATATAAAAAGAAAATTCTTCTTTTTGTTTTAATATTTTCACTAAAACCAAAATAAAAATGGAGGAGAAAATGTTTTTTTTTTAATGGTGTTGGAGTGTAAAAGTCCTGATTTATAGCTATTGAAAAATATTGTTTATGTATATAATTTTATAATATTTTTTTGTTGGTTGTGTTTTTTTTCCAATACTGTATCACATTATTTTGACTTAGACAAGGACTTAAATCTTAACCAAGGATAATAAATCAATACTTTATGTTATAATCCTAGAGATTTTCATCGTATCTGAAGGAAAAAATACTATACAAAACAAAGAAACAAAAAACCATTTTTTTTTTATAAAATATATTGTGAATGTATGAGGTTTGCGTATAGTAGAGGAAGCTGTTTTTTTTTTTGTATTTGATTATTATTAATATTGATAAGGATTTTATATCTTAATATGATTGCGTATATAGAATATTATAATTATTCGTATTTGATATGTTTCTTATGTAAGGATAAAATTATGCGGAAAATTTTGACAAATTTTATGCTATAGGAAATTAATGGACAAAATGTTGATAAGGATTTTTTTTTATTTATTTAGAAGTAAATGTTTTTTTTTGCGGAAAATTTGTATGAATCATTTTTTTTTTTTTTGCTTAAAATCAAAAGCTAATCGCTCCCGAGTTAATCTAAAAATATGGACCTGAGAATTTGCTCTCATATTTAGATCACGTTAATATTGTTTATTTTTTGCATAACGAATTATTGGGTTGTTAAAGAAGATTTGCACTAGTATTACAATTCCTGTAATTGTTATACTAGTAATTGTTATATAATTACTATTACTGTAATTGTTATACTAGTAGCTGAAGAAGAAGCTGAATTATAATGAACGTAGGTCTTGCTTATGCTCAACTATGCTTTGCAAAAAAAGTATTCTTAATAATTTGGGATGATAATTCTAATAATGAAGTAATACTATCAAGGATAATATTATCTTGGTTTCAAGTTAGATATGAGCCGTTCAGAAACCAATGTGATTAAGTCCACTAATTGAAATTTTTCAAATTTTGATAAATTCTAATAAATAAAATTTATTCTATTAGAAATTACCAAAATTATAAAAATTGGACTTAATCACATTGGCTTCTGAACGGCTCATATATCATTAAGAAAAGCTTCTATAAGTCTTCTTATAGAAGAAGTTATTTTGTCCTTTAATAGATTTCCAACTAAACATCCATTTCATTATTAAACAAAAACCTATTAACAAAAATAGATTTGTTGATTCGTAGCTTCTTGTACAAAAATTATTTATTGGTTCGTTGTTATACTTCCGTTGATGCCTCAATTTCATGAGTTCATGAGTAAGAGGAGAGGACTGTATATCGACATATGGTTAATAAATGTTATCAGATTGGCTGGCCTAAACTCCTAAAAGGTTATTTGCAATATAGCATTCTATATTACGAAATTTTGTATTTCATAATAATGGACAGTAAAACAGAATACGCTCTAAGGATTCTTTTTGATATTTTCTGTAAAGAATAACCGATGTGATTCCCATATATTTGTAGAATGTTTCCTTAAAATGATATGGGTTCATTTGCAGCATGTTTCCTAATTCTATTGCCTGATTAAGTTGCTTTATTAATAGTTAAAATAGTTCTTCTATAAACAGATCTTATTTTCGTAGTATCTCTTACTAGTATAGTTTTATATTTACGCGACTGTTCAATTCTGTTTATCTCAAAAGTTTGCCTATTTATTCAATATGATTGGCTAAGTCTTCAATAAGTTAACTGTGGCTTAGTAACACACCAGTTCGTCTAGGAGGAAATTAGTCTTGATCAAGTGTTCAGATGTAATTTCTTCCTAGATTATTTTTACTAGCTTAATTCTTCATTAAAGATGGTCTACTTTTTCAACAAATTAAATTCAAATAAAGAGACCACAAAGCTTAATTTATTTATAATAATTCTTTCTAGATTGGCGCGCCACAAAATATTATCATCAAACTCTATTATTCACTAGTCTACGATGAGATAAACCAGATGGTCTACATTTTAATTTACACTCTAATCTTCACATTTAACACCTAAAACTCAAATTTTTTACATATATTTTCATAAATAAAATTATCATAATTGATTTTTTCTTTTGCATATTTTTTTTTTCAAGCTGTAAAATCTTTAAAAAAATCTTGTCAT
Organism: Rhamphomyia laevipes; assembly: GCA_963920725.1. Classification (NCBI taxonomy): domain Eukaryota; kingdom Metazoa; phylum Arthropoda; class Insecta; order Diptera; family Empididae; genus Rhamphomyia; species Rhamphomyia laevipes. The sequence continues at coordinate 16,209,980 of OY987259.1, forward strand.
TATTTTTTTCAATTTGTGAATTATGCAAAATAAAATCATAAATTCCAACACAAAAACATATTATCCTAAAAAAAAAATCCTTACAAAAAATCTGTAAATCTTAGAATTGTACCTTACTAAAAAAAAATTGTGAAAATTACATTGTAAAAATTTAACAGCTTTACAGCTTTACATTGAAAATGATTGAGGATTTATATACAATTCAAGAAAATACCAAGTAAAATCCTATTTAAAAATAAATTTTTCTATGTAAAAAAATTACATGATTTCCATTCGAATTTGACCTTTTAAGATTTAATTTTTATATATTTTTTTTTGTTGTTGGTTTATTAGCCAAAGTCATAAAGGATCCCCTTTGCTCTTGAAGATGAAATTTCCTGGTCCTTGAATTTAGTACAAAAAGGTGTTAAAAAGACCATTCAAAGTAAGGTTGAGTCAGGGTAGAGTGTGATAACCAACAAAAGTTTGAAGGACATTTATTCTTTGTTAGAGTGTTTATAATGGAAGGTCAAATTGCTTAGGAGAAACATTTTCTTTTGGTAGGGAGGAAAAGGATACAAGGAAAAAAAAAATCGCCTATAAAAAAAGTTTTTCATTTCAGAGGAAAATTGTATATTCAATTTATGATACCAAAGGCAAGCAGCTTTTTATTATTTTGTTCATTTTTTTTCTTTGGTTAAGTCTAAGTACAAGTAAAATAAATAATAAATAAAGTTTTCTCAACTTTTCAGCCAATTTTAATTCTATGAGTACTTGAGAAAAGCCTATAAAATATTCAACATTTTTGCTGTTCCTTTGACAGTCCCAAAAAAAAAATATGAAAAAAGGGATTTTTTTTTTGTTGAACTTGAGAATTTTTGTTTGTGGGTTTTTTTTTTCATTGAGATACAAGTTAAATTTATATGTTAAATATGTTTATGTAATAGAGGAGAGGGGATAAATAGAAGAAAACTGAATATAAAATTTTATACTTGAACTTGACTGTGTGATAATAAGATGGAAATTACTGTATTATTATGCAAATTCGTACATAATTTTATATCAGTTTTACTTTAGTTTGAATTTTGGAAAGGAACATTTTTTTTTTATATGATGAACTTTCTTTGATAATTTAATTTACTTTATTATATAAAATTTTATATTTATATATTTTTGTTAAACTGAAAATGTTAAGAATATTAAAATGAAAGTTTTATGTTGTTATTTGGTTAATAATATTTTGGGATTTTTGGTTTAGGAAGGTCAAGGGTAGCAATACACAGTGAGTTTTTAGCTCTGTTTTTAAGAAATTATCCATCTGTAAATCTGTGATCGGAAAATCATTTAAGCGGCGTTTAGATTGTAGCTAATGTTATATGATAATGTTTAAAGTGAAGGTCCACTTTCCGATTTCCTAATTCATAATGTAGAAAATACTCTTTCGAAAGAGATTGATGTTAAATTTACTTGAACACAATTAAATCCGTAATCGATATTTAAAATATTAAATTTAGCTTCTGTAAATCTGATTAATGTTTGGATGCAATTTTGAAAATTTTGGATAATGAATTTTCTAGTTCAGTTTTTGAATTTGATTCTGAAGTTCCATATTTTACAAATTGATCTTTTCTATGAAATAATTAATTTAATTGTTTTGCAATCATTGTTTTCCAAAGTTAAGATTCAAAGTTATGAAGTTATTAAATCATTTATATTGAGGATCTTGAAAATCTAAGGAATGGATTTAATTATCCGGGCAATTTAATATTTGGAAAATTGACAAAATGGTCGAGTACTCGATATGGAAACTCTATACCTCCAATGCATGAAAAAAATAGATCTATTTTGGTAGAATAGATGTTGTCATATTGAAATGGAAAAATGAATAAATGGAAATGGAAATGTGAGATAGATATAAGTTTTTTAATTAATTTTATTCATTTATCATGAAACCTATTTTAGTAAAAATCATAGACTTTTAATAGTAATTTTTCATATCATTTCAATTATTTTTACATGCTATAATTTGAAAATGAATCTATAAATTAACCAATTATACATCGACAAATTAATTATCAATTATATTAAATGATATCACAAAATCTTACAATATTGAAAAATTATGAATAAATTCTTTATAACCATAATTCATAACACCGAAAAAACAGAAAGATAAATTTTAATGTTTATTTAATTTATATTATAAAATATAAATTAAATAAAAAAATTATAAAATCTAATAAATAATTACCACCTAAGATATCTTTTAAGAATTATCTGCATTTTACATAAAACCATAAATTTTCCAAACCAACAATAATAAAAATATAAAGAAAATTTATAAAAAAAAGGAAAATTCATCACCACAAAATATTTCCTAAAAAAAACCGTACAAATCAAATTTCCTTGTTGTTGGTAGTAGACCAAAGACGGGGTGGTAATTAGAGTATGGTATATCCAACCAAGATGTAGTAAATTACGAAACATTTATCAAACAATTGTTCAATAATTCAGGACAATGACAGAGTCTATTCTATTCATAAGGATATAATAAAAAAAAAATTGTGGAAAATTGTATATATAAAAAATTTACCACCGTCATCAAAATTTATATGTATAGATGAAGTAGAAAGGACGAAATATTTTGGTTATTTTTCCCATATTTATTATAGACATGACAATCATTCATCTTGATTGTAGTGTGTTGGTTGGTGGTGGGTAGAGAGGAGATTATAATAATAAAAATCGACCTATATTTTTTTATTCCATTTTGATTATGATGAGAGGAAGGCGACGTTTAGTGTTTCGACCTTGCTTAAACCATTAAAATTGATGACAAACACTTCTTTCCAAATTGAACAAATAGACTGTTAATATATATGAGTGGTTTTTGTATATTTATAACATTATACAAAATACAAGACAACAAATAAAAAAAATAGACATTTCAAATTGAAAATATTTACTATATAAAAAGAGATTTTCAGCACCTTTGTAAATATAAATGATAAAAATGAATCAACACAAAATACAAATAACTATTTACAGATGTACATTGTGACAGATAGAGCTTGCTATACGTAGAAAATATTTGGTCCATGTTCGTTCATCAAACAAGAAGTGATTTCCGTTTGTATTATCTATAGGAAACCTGTGATTTAGATTGACATATTGTTGTGGTTATCAATTGTTTGCAATTGAAAATCAAGGGATTTGCAAAAAGTGATATTACGAGTAACTATAATTTTAAAAGATTTTACCGAAATCTAACAATTTCCGTTTTAAGCTGCCAATGAAGATTCAGGCTTTCTCTTCCGCATACAATTTTCGAAATGTTTTGAAAGAAATGAATCCATTTTGACTAAGTTTCCTGAATACGTGAGTAATTAATTGTCCTTATAATGTCAGTCTTTGTAAGGACACAGGTCTGGATTGTATAGAAGCAATTTAAATTGATAGAGGTAAAATTCGTTATACGATGTTGAATAAAATTCTTAAAAATATTGTTGTACACTGAAGAGTAGAAACGAAATAGCAATAACTTTCGAATTTCGATTAAAAACTACGTATTTTTCAGCCATCGAAAGTTTGAAAGTAAGTGAATCATGTAAAAATATATGAATTTTAGATTAATCGGATTTTTCCGAACCAATTTAACTATTAATACTAAAACTGACATTTAAGTTGTTTAAGGTTCAATATTAAAAAGTCAGTTCCTTTTAATATTTAACGGGTTCCCTTCTAAAGTGTCACTATACGTCATATTACTAATTCTTCGGAGGAATTGTGAGAAATTTCAACTATTAATGTAGATGTAATGATTCTTTGTTATCAGATGATTATTACAATTTCTTGAAGAGAAATCAATTGATCATTTTGTATTATTTTCCTGTTAAATTATCCTTAAGTATCCTTAAATCCATCAATTAATTTTATTATTTACTGAAAATTCCAATCAATTAATTTCATTGTAGATATTATATTTCCAGGGAATTATTGCTGCTGGAAAATTTTAAGAATTTTTTAAATTTTTTTTTTGATATTTGGAAAAATATATATGTAAAAAAAGAGTAATTAAAAAAAAAAAACATTTTCAAATTTCCATGTTAACATTTTAAATAAATTTTCCATAATTTTTTTTCTTCAAAAATTATACTAAAAGCTTACCAAAGCCTGTTTGAAAGCATAAATTTTATGCATTTCCTTTTAACTATACCAACATTTTGTCAGTTTCCGTTTTTTTTTTTTGCTATACTATTAACCAGGAAAGGAAATTGTGTTATGTAACTGTAGATGTGTATTTCAGTTGTAATGTATTATATAGTACGACCCTTGTTAGTATGAAGTTGAGAATATGGAAGGGGCCAGTAATATTTTGAAAATTGAAAATATTTTTTACCATTTAATTATTATACTTGGGAAGTTATGTATAAAAGTCATCTTTTTTAATATTGAATTGTAATTTTGGAGCTTTGTTTGTAGTCTAAGGACTTTGACTAAGGTAATATTAAATTTTAGATTTATTTATGAACAATTTATATTTTTGCAAATAAAATAATTAAAATTTGTTATTTTGAAATTGTATATACTCGTAGCTCTTGGTCTACAAAATGCAATTTACAACTATTTGCTCTGATATAAATTTAACTTAATGTTTTATTTTAGTATATATTCGAAAAAATAACATAAAAAACATAGTTTTAGTATTTTATGTCTGTCTATGTTAAGTACTAATAAATATATTTTATGGTTAGTTTAATTGTGTATAGTATTAAGTGTGTTCAAATAAGAGGAAAGCTTAAAGTTTATGAAAATTGTTAAAGTATATAGTGAAAATTATTCGAAATTTTGAGATTACACTTAATATTTTTACGGAAAATTAAACGTAAGAGTGAAAAATATTGAAAATTTTGGTCAGTTTTTTTTTGTATTTAGATCTAATTATTTACAAAATTTAAGAAAATTACTTTTACAATCTTTACAAATAAAAATCACATTGACATGTAAAAGTAGCTTATGTCGAAAATTGAAAATTTTCAGCAAGGAATAAGGAAAATTACAAAATAGTCATGTAATATGTAATATTAACGAATTTTTGAATAAACATAAAGCAAAGTTATGGAAAACTATAAAAAATCTAGTTATATGTTGACTGAAACTTCTATTACTAGTGAATAACTGTATTTAAAAATGACTTAAGGTATTATGAATTTTTTGAATTAAGCAGATATAAATCTTATTAACTTCGTGACTAGTGAAAAAGAAGGTTAGAAAGAGAAGAACAGAACAATGGGAAAATATTAGTTTTCGCTTATGTCGACTTATGCTATTATTACATTTTGCGACAGAATTATGCATATTTGTTGAAGGTTAATATCGTATATAAAGATGTTCTATGTATATATATTAAATATTTTCTATTTAGAGGTGTAAATTAAATAAAACTGATATTAAATATATCAAGTTTAGCGAGTAATATCAAGATTAGCGAGAATATCGAGTCTTGGTTGATCGGTTTAAGTGGCGAACCCCATATAATACGGCGACGACCAGTGCATTAGCGCCGTACTTCTATTACTCATGTGGGCATCTGGCTTATCTAAGATAATTACTTCAAATCCACCTTGTTCAGTTCAAAAATTTAGTCTTTGTTTAGTAACTCAGAGGATTGTCAGTATTTAATAATATTGTCTCAATTATTTTATTTATTTTAGTCTTTTAAGCCTTTTTAGAAATAAATTCAATTTGAACTATACCAAATATTAAATTAGATAGTTAACCTTATCCAAATGAAAATTAAAATTCAATTTCAAACACTCTTTTAACACCCTATGTATAAAAAAGAACTTACCAAATTTTTTCAATTTCTACCAAAATTATTAAATTATTTTTTGGAATTTCTATTATACAAGAAAACTTTTTCCATTCAACTTTTTCAATTTTCCACAAATATAACATCAAAACTGACCAAAAATTGCATTCATCCAGAGAGAAAAAACTTCAAAATTTTCATAATTGCATTTAAAACAATAAATTTTCTTTTTTTTCTCTCTATATAATACACAAATAAGAAAATATCAACTTTATTAAAATTATTGAAATTATTAATTTTAAATGTCTTTTAAGTTTTATGTTCTGTAAAAAAATTAACTGTAAAGGATATTGCGTAGAAGACTGGGTGATAATTCTTCCTTGGTAAAGAGAACTTGTCTATATTTCATTTGTAATTTTTTTTTATAATTAAATAAAAAGGATATAGAAATATAAAATTTTAAGCACCAGACGATTGAAAATAAAATCCGCACATTTAATTAATTGTCTGTAGTTTTATCCTTCGTTGATTTTATTTGATCCTTTAGTTATATATTTTACAAAAATATTATATTAACTATATCTATTAATATGACAGAGTAAAGAAAAAGTATCATATATAATAGAATTGTAGAATATTCAGTCATGGTTTTTGTTTGGTTGAACTAGGAGTGTTTTTATGGACTTGATCCTCAAAAAATGTATTTCGTAGACATTTTTTTAACCTGCGAGTTTTCGGGGTCCGATAGTCCAAAAATATATTAAAAAAAATACAAAAATACAAAAATTCAACGCAATATAATTCAGATTTGGATGGAGAGCGCAGTAATTTCACTGTGGCGATGCCAAATTTTCAAATTAATACTTTATATTAGTATACATACTTCATGTAGTTGGTCCCTTCACAATATGAAGTTGGTAATTCAGTGGGTCCATGTTAAAAACCACAATTAATGTTCATATGAAGTCTACCTTCTTACACCATCCAATAATTGTTATTGTTACCCGATCTCAATGACATTTCACAAACAGCTTGGTATTATTATCTAGTTGGTGCTCCTGATATTTGGACTCATTTAATGGGAAACCAACAGTTTAATTTAAATAAAATTTGGTACACATCTTAGTAATCCTTAATTTAGGGTCGATATTTTTCAGAAGGTTTGTTTCTATTATATATAAAATACTATAATTAGTGTCCTAAAAGATGTGAAATTTTTAAAAAAGCAGTGTTTTTAACAACGGTAGGCACTAATTATTACAATTACAAATCTATTGTGGACATAAATCACTATTGAATCTAACTACAAGTTATCTACACCCCCTCGTTAGCAGACTTTTTTTCTATGTTTAAAACAAAAATGACAATAACGCAGAAAAAAATCCAGAATTTTTTTTTTCTAAAATTTAATTAGACTTCTTCCATTTTGCTAATTTGAAGGATGGCAGATTAAAATCAAATTTTCGTAAATAATTTTTTTTGTTGTTGATTTTGTCAGTATTTGTTTTATAAAATGACAGGATGTCCGTTGGTTATTTATATAATGTTTTTTAAGAAGATGATGGTCCGAAAAAATTTGCATAAAAAATTTCAGTTTTTATAGCTACAGAAAATTATATTTACAAGTATAATTTGTTTAGAGTTGTCTTATATTTGTAAGAGAGACTAGCATTTTTTAAATTAATAATTGATGGAAATCTTATGTTATCGTCATAAATGAAAAAGAACAATGATTTTGGAAACACAGCCAAAATTTAACGTCAATTGATACTGTAAAAAATAAGGATATATAGTGTAAGTGACAATGACTTTATTACTCACGATTTTAAATTATTATACTATATTACTAAAGTTTACATTAATGTAATTTTAACACTTAATGACGTAATTCATGATCCACAACAAATTTGTGACAAATCATAATTCAGTTAATTACATTCAAATGCGTAGAAACATCTATAATTACAAAATATATTAACCTATTTTTCATATTGAAACAATTACTGATATTTTATCCATTGGTGCTATCAATATTTCAAAAGGATAAATTTGGTCTAATTTGTACTACTTTCAACTGTAATTTAGTAAAATTTATAAGAGACAATATAATTCTAATACAAATTTTTCATTATTCTTAAATTGTGATACTCAGTATAATTTATAAAATTTGTAAACTTTATTTTTGCGCTTTTTTTTAAGGAATAATACAGAATTTTATCCTGTCGAATTAAATTTCATCAAAATTTATCATTTCTAAATAAAACTTTGTCAGTTTCCAAAAAAAGGAAAACCAAAAAAATTAAATTTTAATCTTAAATATTTTTTTAGTTTTTTTTTAAAAAAAATATTTAACATTATTTGAAAACTGTTGAAAAGTTTGACTAAAATATTAGTCAAATTGATTAAAATAATTTTCTTATTTCAGTATAAATAATATTTCATAAAATTTAGGGTTCCAAATATCAATTTTTCCATGTTTTGAATTTGTAAAGTTCACTGAATTTCAAAATTCTGTATTTGGGTGGGACTGAGTTATCGTTATTACTATACCAAAACAAAAATTTGGCTTGTCTTGGTGCAGAAATTAGATTTCACACAATTTAGTTTATATCCTCTGCAGCATATTAAATATAAATCTCATAATCCAAGTAAAAAAAAATAATGTAAATCCTTTTTCCAGAAATAATTTTCATATTATTGTACCAAAATTTACAAAAAGAAATAAAAAGCTGCTAACTACGGGGAGCAGATATCTCGTAGATAGGTTCAACACTGATTTATGTCCAACAAAGATTTGTAATTAATTGTCTCTACCGATGCTTTGTAAAAAAATCGAAATTTTTAAATACACAAACCAAATTACGATTCTAACCGTGCGAACCAAATTTCCCATGAACTCACTAAAGCTATGAGTTCCAAATTACGGACCACGAACTAGATAACTAAATTAACCTGTGTGTGAAATATTATTGAAACCGGATAACATAACAATTACTGTAAAATGTAGTACATGGCATTGAAATTATGTATTTAACATTTAACTACCGTCTTGAAATTTTAAATGGCACCAAATGCATAAAGAAGTTATCACGTGTGCCAAACTTAATTCAAATCAAATAAACAGATAATAATTAATTTTAGAATAAACTCTTTGAAGCTACTGACCTATATCTGGATAGGCTCGTGCAAAATCATGAAAGCAACCTGTGTACCAAACTTCTGTATCAAAATCTGAGATATATTTTTTTTTTGGTAATTTTAACGTAGAGGAAAAAAAATTACGACTCCACGTAAACGGCTTCCACATAAAACTCACTAAAATTACCGATTCCATCTTGTACGGGCATCAGCATGAAGTTTAAATGAATCTGTGTGCAAATTTCATTAAAACCTGACGAGCAGTTATAGAAGATGTTGTTACGCAAAAGCAATTTTTGTGTAAACGTATTCATAATGCGGGTTTTATTTTGTATTACATTTTCGGATTCCCGGCTCTTAAAAACGCATAGAAAAAAGTTTCAGTCAAATCCATTTTTTATGACCATTAAGTCCAATGCAACACTCATAGTTATTTATCTAACTAGTCGTAATAATTGAAAAAAAAAAATGTTGTCTTCGTATTTTCTACAAAATAAAAATAATTTCCCGCAGTTTTCGCACAATTCGTTTGGCAAACTGGTAAATTATGAATTTTCTATTTTATAATTAAAAAAATATACTTTCCCGGCGTCTGACTATATAAATTTTCTATAACTATACATACTTTTTACATAATATTAGTTTTTTAAGATAGTAAAAAATTTCCATTTTTCTATATTTTAAAACTTGAAGGCAAGAAAACTTCCTAAGGATTCAGTATTGTCGAAAAAATATATACCATAGTACTATATAAAATATTTAAAGAGATTATACGTATAATGGATATGATAAATTATTATCTTTCCGGTCGACATCCTTCAGAGATTTATTAATTTATTAATTTTTTAAAGTCATACATAACCATATATCGTGTCTTCTACTAGGTATCTATCTTTATCTTTACAATTTACTTAGGCTATGTTTTTCTGGTATTTATACTACATATTAGTTATAATAGTTGATAAAAGGATTTCAATGGATATTCACGCAAAATCTCCTGCAGTGAGTTTTTGATTTGAATAATTTTCTTATATATAGTCGAGATATAGTGCATTGATTATGGCTCTATGTTATGAATTTAATAATGGAGAGAGAATGGAAATTAATAGTAAAATGGGTAAACAAATAAGTAAAAGGAAAATTTGAAAATTAATAATTTTCATTGTACTGGATTTGGTTGGAATAATTTTGAAAAAGGGTTACTAAAATAAAATTATATAAATTCTTTTATATTTAGTGCTGGTACTAGTGAATCAGAAATTGTTGGTGAAATTTCAAGCGGGGTATCGGATTTAGTTAAAGTATATACTTAAGGATTTAAAAGAGATGAAAGTTAATTTGTAATTGTAATTTGTGACGTAAAAATTGGCAGAGTTAAATGAAGTTGGTAAGTATTTCGTGATATACAATCAAATAATTAAGTTGTCGAATTCAAAATGATGATAAAGACGACCATGAATTATACAAATTATACTCATTGCAAAATAATTACATACAAATTTCAATTAGTTCAACATGCTACAAGCTTATTGAAAGCCTTACTGAGAAGCTACGGAGGCATGACAGTATGTTTCCCTCGTTATAACCTTTTTTATGTAAGGTTCCGCAAAAGTAAGCAATGAATCGGAAAGCATATAATGTTTTCTATAAGTAATGTATTCTGTATGCCTTCCTACTCCATGTGTATTGTATGACCTTCCATTTATGCATCTTACCAGTATAAGCTTTCGAATTCATGTATCTGTTAAACGTTAAATATATTTACTTCCGCGTTGCCTTAAGTAAATCCTAAAGGATGCAGAAACTAAAATAATTAACTTTTAAATATTATTCTACTCTGGGTTTACCTTTTATTTTTGAATAAAATTTACTAATCTATATTTAATTACAAATTAAAACTAACATTTGAGCTATAATAACGCCACCTAATGGACGGAATTTTAACTTTTGTTGACACAGCCGCTTAGTTCGAAATTCTTCAAAGTTTCAATTGTAATAATTTTGAAGGATATATTTAATTATTATATTAAATATCAATTTGATAAAGTTTACACTTGTACTAACTGAGAGACAGAAAACCTTTAACAAAAAGTATTTTAAGTTTCCGAAAAAAATCCTTCAAAATGATATAAATGTCAAAATGGGAAAATTCAAAATTCTAAAAATATTATATTTCTTGTAAATGATAAATTATTAACAATGATGGTATCATTTTTAAAGTTTTCGCTAAAATTTATTAAATTCTTTTTTAAAAAAAAATGTTTCCCAACATTTTTCATACTTTCGGTCACACATACAACAATACATTTCTATAAAAACTTAACATGTTCAGACAGCATAAAATACTGAATCACATTTAACATTTTTTTTTGTTGGTCCCACATAGTTTTCTTTAAAATTAAAAGTCTTTCCAAAAAAAATTTAAAAATACTGGCAACCTAAGCAAAATTCATAATTTCTTAAGTTAAAAATTATAAAAAAAAATCCTTTTTTTCTATATTCGAACCATAAAATCATAATTATTTCTTTCGTTATCCTTTTTGAATTATTCTTTATATAAAATGCATATACATATTTAAATATTTTGTTAATCTACATATAAATGTTTTTGTTATGTTTGTTTGTATTACCTAAAGGGTTTATGCATTTTACAAAACAAATAAATAAGAGTATAAAAACAATAATCCTTAAGGCATTTTTTTCTATTTATTTTCAATTTTCTTCTGAAACAAAAAACAGGATCTGTGAACACACTTAATATAATTTTTTTTTTTTTTTTTTTTGTAATAATTAATTTGAACATTTGTTCGATATGATGATATCCTTTTGAGAAATATAATTTTGCTATGTAAAAATATAAATTGCATAAAAATATTTTGTTGTGTATTTTTTTTTGTTTTGCGGATGCATTACAATTTTTCTGCTTTAGAAGAAAAGGGGAGATTCTTTAAATATACAAATAAATTTTGTATTTATGAAAGGATTAATTATACAAAATCATCAAACAAATCATTTATTTTGTAATAGAAATAGAATGATAATAAATATTGGTATCAAAGAGAGAAATTGTATGTTTTGTATTAGTTTCTGTAATCGTAGACTGTAAAGTTTATAAAGAATTGTTAAGGATTTAGTAAAGGTATGATTCCAATTTTCGAAAATTGTTTAACAAACTTGTATAGATTAATTGGGACCCCGAATTAGCAAGGACTACAGTACGAATTGAAATTTTACTAAAGTTATAGTGTTACAAACAATTTTTCAAAACTTTCTAATTTTAATTTTTCAACCTTTATATGTCCCATTTTTTAATTGTCAACTGAACAGTTTTTGATAATATTTTGACCCTAATAGTTCTCGTAAAGCTTCTGCTTAGTTTGTTGTAGTTAAGTTGTTTATATTTCAGTACTTCTGGAAACTGAAGATAATATTTTTTAATTAACCAGAACCAATGATGTCAAAATGAATGCAATATCTGAAATAAAATATGATCTGTAACGAATTTTTTGTAAATATGGCATCCGAAAAGACAATTTATAATTCCGGATGCCAGCAAGTGTGAACTACATAATGAAACCTTCATTTAATTAATCGATTTGAAGCAAGGATTCGGAATAAACTTTAACTAATGTATAATTTTTTATAAAAGTTTGCATTGGTTCATTTGCATGAAAACTTGAATTATAATACATATAGGATGATTAAAACTATTGGCATCGTATCCAACAGCGAAATACGTATACAAGACTTAACATCATATTTTATGAAAGATTTAAACGTCTACGGCAGTTACATAATTACATCCTCAAAATAGTTAGTAATTATCCATTTTACTTAACTGAACTCTTTTATCCACAGTACGAGTCCAAATATCCCAGTAGTATAGGTCCTGGTACCCCGAGAGTGAAGGATAATTAGGAAAAGGAATTTACAATAAATTATATGGTTGCAGTCACTTGGAGTAATATTGGTCATGACCGTAAATCAAATCTAATCGAATTTAAGTGTTGAACGTGGTTTACATTATTTTAGATATGACAAGATAATGGAATAGGACAATTACTGCCCAACTCTAAAAATAATAGGTTCGGTTGTTAAAATTATGAATATTTATTTATCCCACTTACTCGTATTCGTATTGGTGATTTTTTCCCTATATGCAATGATATTTTTCCGAGTTTTAGACCTTGCAGTTTTCACAGTTTAACATTTTGCAAAAAATTTATTTTGTTTTAAAGGAAATATAAATTTAATACAAATTTCCTTTTCGAATAATTGTTCTAGATCCTATATAAAAACAATATCCCGCATATTATTATCCTAGAAATTATCTTCAAAATCAGTATACAAAGAACAATTTGAACAATTTCCTTTCGTTATTTAGTTTTATTTTATTATTTTGTTGAAAATTTCCAAATAATATAAACACATTTTTATTTACTTTTGTTTAAATACCCAGAGATATAGAACCCAAAATCCTATTTCAGTTATTGTGAAACTTAAAAGAACTTTATTTTAAGTATTTTATATTTTATTTCTAATTCAAATAGAACTGAAGAATTTTTTTTTACCACCTTTTTGTGTAGATAGACATTTTGTTTTTGTTTGTTTGTTTGTTATATTGTCTCTAAGATTTAAATTAATTTAATGTCGACATATGAGCTTTCACACTGGATTTGTTGTCTTTATTTCCATTTAGAACCATATAGAAAATATCCTTTATGAAAGATGGAATAAAAAAATAAAAACATTTGTTAAAGAACTTTTTAACATCATTTTGATATACCTTATAATAAAATTAAATATTTTTATTGTATGGGTGTAAATCCTTTTTGAATCTTTTAATTATGGTGGTAAAACATCACCCAGAACAAGACTGTAAACATGGAAAAAAGAAATGGAAGATTTGTTTTATTGATGTTAAGAATTAAAGTTTCCTTGTTGTATAAAAGTAATAAAAAAAAAAGTTTGGAATTATTTTTTTGATGTCGAATGTTTCTAGAATATATTAGCCTATTTAGCTCTGTTCATTTAACTTTTGAAAATTGTTATTTTTATACAGTAATTAAGTAATGAAGAATTTAAAATCAGATGGCGCTGCATAACTAGTTTCACTAGTTGGGAATATTCTAGTTTCGATCCGACTGTGTTTTTAATTAAAATTTGCGTTGTACGTAATAAACTTTGGTGAAAATATGAACTATGGTGAAGGTAATGAGGAAGAGAAACTATGTATAGTACATGTCCTTCTGGTTTTTAGTCCTTTATACACACATACTTCCATTGTACAAAAGTTAAATTTGTTTTCCAAAGAAGTCATTTTTATTCAGGTCACAATCTCGATAAGTTCAAAAATTCCGATAGGTTTCTTAAAGTAATATAAATCAATTAAACAGTTTATCAGGATTTGGGATTAGAAACTAATTGGTATTTTGAACGTATGGTATGGTATTCAACCTAAATTTGACAATTAAATTATTTGTAAAATTTGTCAAATTTTATATTTCCAATTAAATGTTGGCTAACTTTTGATATAAATTTATCTTTTTATGTAAATTAATGTAAAATGGTAAATAAATTTAATTATAAACTTTTGTCAATACTATCCTCAAATGCCGAAAGTTCATTTCGTTAACAAGTAAATTTCATTTTTATTCTTATTAAAATTATTTTACGGTTGACTAAACTTTTAAGGATTTTTATGACATTCTTAATATTTTCAAAATAAAAATTTCAATAAAAACGTAGAAACAATTATAAAATTTACATTTTTTTTATCAGACAGGACACAATTCATATTTTAATTAATTCAAAAACTTCAAATAAAGTTGTAACCATATTTTTGTTTGTTTGTTTTCCTTGACTTCAAATTTTTTATTTGTCAATTTTTAATGTCTGAATGTCGGATTTATTTATTGGGTTGGAATTCCTTGACATTTTTGTTTAAGAGCAAAAAGTTGATGTACTTCAAAAGTCTGGGATTCCTTAAAATGACAATAAAGTTATCATTAAGGAAGTAGAGTTTTTTTTTATTAAAAATGTTTCATTACTAAGAGATTTTGTTTTTCGAACTTAAAGTTGTAAGTTTCGTAGAGTAGTCAAAGTTGAAGATAAGGATCAGTAAGTTTGCTAGTACAGTATCTATTTTCTCCAACTATATCAACTTTTTCAGTCCATATTTTAATCTGGAAAGAAGTTACATGTTAATTCTGTTGCTAGGGTTTTGTAGTATTCTAGAATGAGGAGCTTCATTAAAATTTTTGTCTTTAAGTTACCTAAACGAAGTCAAAATCTTTAAATTTCACAAGTTATTTAAAGTTAATTAAAATTTCCACCCACCAATAAAAAAAAAATCCAAAAAATTTACAATTTCTTTACCATAAAAAATAAAAAAAATAAAATTTATGTTACCGGAAGAAAAAACGAAAACTTTTAATTAGCTCATTAGAATGAAATTGAAATTTAAAGAACGTTTCATGCATTTAAATTAATAAATTAAAACTTTCATATATAAAAATAAACAGGAAATTTATTCCTATATAAAATTCTAACAACTTATGATCCTTAAAAAAAAAGTTTTATATAAAAATTATCCTTTGGGCGGTTTTCTTCAAATACACTTGTAAAACAGAAAACTTAATTAAGGAAATTTGTGTGTTTTTAAAGAAAATGTAGTAAAAAATGAAATGTTAACAATTTATATAATTTTTATCAAAAAAAAACAATTCAATTTTTTGTTGTTGGTGATAATTTTCTTGGTTTACCTTTTCCAAAGAAGTCATTTTTATTATAATGCCATACGAAAAAAAAATTGTCTTCCATTAAAGTCACACCAAGAGTAATATTTATGGATCAATAAATTTTCCCAATTTTTATTAATATTTAGGGACACGTTTACATGGTAAAGTGTAAAATTAAAGAAAAATGTTCTTGTTTTATTACACACACACAGTAACAGGAACAATATTTATTAGAATATTTTTTTTATTAATGGAAGTAATATTAAATATACTTAAATATAACCACAAAAATTTACTGATTTTTTTTTGGTTACGAACTATAATAGCAAAATTCATGATGAAATTCTAGTGGAAAATTCCAGAATCTATGAAATTTACATCCTTATTTTTGGATAGTTTAATATAATATATGTACATATGTACCTATATATATACATATATATATATTTATATATATATAAAATCCTGGTCCTGATGTTAAAGAAAGTTCCGGCTTTGAAATAGTTTATATGGTACGGAAGCAGTTTTAGGAGATAGTGTGGTTATTGTAATTTAAAGTTATCACTTTTTATTATTAAATTAATTTTGATTGAAAAATAAAATTATAGTTTATACAGAGTAATTACGAATTAACTGTCATCATTTTTCTAACAAAAATTAATTATTGCATAGCCCATAGTGTAAAGAGATTTTGGATATTGCATAAATTTAGGCGATTTTATATTTTTTTATTGAAAACTTTGAAAAAAATAATTTTGAATGTGTATTTTGAAAAGTTAACACAACCGACAGCAAGTTTGGGTCACCCCTTTTGTAAATATTGGAAAAGTAGGTGAGAAAATTTAAAAATTAAAGCGTTTTACATAATTAGAATGAAAATCGCCTTAATGTATAATATACTAAATATTATTATGTATGTGCGATAGAGTGAGATACTTTTAGAATTTAGAAAGACATTTTTCAGTGTCTATAATGTCGGAAAAAATGGTTGATTCAGAGAAAAGACGTCACTAGATGTCGGTGAATTTTTAATTCGGCAAAGAAGATGATAGCCATACATTTTGTTTCGTTAGGACAGTGGTTCTTAACCTTTTTTGAATCACGGAACACTTACAATTTTCCAAGATTTTTGCGGAACAGTTTTAAAATAAAACATTATATTATATATATTATTATTATATATATTAAGGAGATATTTAGGCCTGATGATTTTACAAGAGTTTTCAATATTTGGTCTTATGTGTGAAATAGCTACTCTTATTTCCTCTTGTATATGTAATAGTGTTTCGTGTTTATTTGGCTTAATATTTGTTACTGTTGAAAAACCAAGCTCGCATAAGTATGATGTTGAGAATTGCAATAAAACTTTAATCGCTTTTTTGGAAATAGCTTTAAATTCGTTTCGACCAGAAATCCAAAATTCGTCAACTTTATTGCGGAAAATTTTATTTTCAGAGTACGATCCGTAGAAAACGTAACAAATTCTTGCTCCTCTTGTAACGAAAACTAATAACTTGATGTGTTCACTGAAGAAAATGGATTTCGTATCCAACCAGAATTCTAAATATTACATGCGGCAAAGTATTTTGCAATATTTTCTTTTAATAATGTTAAATGTTGTATTATAGTAGAAATTATTTCATCGATATTGCTATTTTGGACTTGGATTGAAGGAAACATTTCTACTGTCCTTTTTTGAATTATTATGCGCGTTCTCCAAAGCGATATTTTTTTTGAAATGCTGATAGTTTGTTAGTTGATGTAAGAATATTTCAGCGGAACACTATCTCTAAAGTCACGGAACACCAGTGTTCCGCGGAACACTGGTTAAGAACCACTGCGTTAGGATCATCTTTTTTATGGTAAAAGTTGATATTAAAAGTGAAAGGATTTTTTTTTATAAAGTTTATCAAATTATACAAATTATTTAAAAATAATAATGGATTTCAAAGGTTTTTTTAGGTTATTTAAATTCGGATTATTCGAAATACAAAAAATGCTATAAATTTAATTTGCTCGCTCCTTAAAATTTTTAATGTATCTTTCTGCTTAAAATGACTAGTGAACTTGTTGACAATTGTATTTTTAATATTTTTACATCAGTTTGGAATGGACTAAATATAGTTAAAATTGAATCACCTTGTAAATTTTATCTATATTACAATATTTTAACAGAAAAATTCCAATAAATACTCAACACTATAAAGAATATATTGCCTATTTTTGAATTTATGACCTTTCAATGTGTAAAATGGCACCCGCCAGTAATAAAAAAACGTATAAAATATTTTTTTTTTTAATACTCTAAAGTTTTTAAACATTTTTATATTTTAATATTTGTTACCAAAATAAATATCGGTCTATTTTGGTGGACATGGACAGATTTCAACAATAAAATAATTTTGTAAATTGCAAAACTTGAACCGAAAAAAAAAATAGCCATTAAAGTTTTTGTGTAATGTCCAAATAGAATGTTTAATAAATAAAAGTTATGACAATTAATTTTTATAGTAATAAAAAAACATAAAAATATGTATTTATGAAATATATACATAAAAAATAAAAACATAAAAATTTTGTCATTTAAAGTTGAAAATAAATTAAATCTTTAATAAATTATTTTATTGGTAAATAAATGAAATAAATATTTTGTTAGGTCAGTAAAATGCGAAGATATTAAATATTTTAATTATTTTTTTAGGTTTTCAATTTTTTATGGACAAGGTTTAATTGTTGGCTATAATACTATAAACTAGTCAGTTTATAATTGAATTTGTACCAATTAGTTTAAAACATTTTCACATAGAAAAACATGTTAAGAACTTAAAAAGGACGAATAACTTCTAGGACAAGTTCTTTAAAGGAATCAGAAATGTTAAGAAGTGTTTAGCAGAGCATTAAACTTTCAATACTTTTATAATGCGAAATTATAAATTTTTGTTTAAAAACTTTCTGTTTTCATATGGCCTCATTGGTTGCAACATTTCTGCAATGCGTAGCAGATTATTTCTTAAAACTTATTCTCAACAAAAAAAGATTGTCCAGATTTAATTATATCAACCATTCGCTAATAGAGTCCATACACAATTTATGTGGATCCATTTAAACTACACGAGCAAACTAAAATGCTAGCAATGACCCTTGAAAATCAATCAAAACTGAACTTTGGTACTTTGTTACTGATTCTTATGTACCGAAACTAATTTTTATATTAAATATGAATTTGCCTATAAGTAAGGATTCTTTTATAACACGGATAAATCTTGGAATGTCCATCTTTCACTCTGCTGATGTATTCGTAATTTACGATTTAAAACTGAATTTTCTTATTGTATTCCGAATATTCTTCGTTACCAGTTACCAGAACTTCTTCAATATATTACAATTTCTTGATTATCTGAGTAATTCCATTAGCGAATTCTTGATTAATTCTTTCTCATGGTGTGGTTTGTCTATCTAAATTTTTTCACTTTTGTCCTGGGATTTAGGTACCAGAATATTTTGCATATTTTCGACATTTATATCACAAAATTGATAACCAAACTTTAACAGTTTTATTTACTCATTCCTTGTGATTGGACTCTAATTAAATATCCTTAAAAAATAATATTCAATCATTTAATAATGATGGCTCACCTTATACATAAATTATTATTCTTTTTCCTAAAAATATCAGATTTTCTTTTTTTTATAAAACTATACATTCGAGGTCCACATTTTTTCTACGGTTGTATTTCATTTTCATTAAACAAAAAAGGATTTTATTCCTAGCTACAAAAATATATAAAAAAAAACATTTTATATGCCACATGCTGGTAGTTCCTCATTAGTGTAGATCCCGCAGCGATTAGTACAGTGATTTTATTATATATATTATACATTAAAATGAAAAAAAAAAATTGCTCCTTGCTGGGAAAATAATTTTTTTTTTTATTATTTATTCCTGTAATGATGATCATCATCACCGTCACTAATAGCATATAGAATCAAAAAATAAAATAAAATATAAATTTTATTTTGAAAATTAACCTTCAGGATATATTCAGGATAACAAAATAATTATGCTGATGGCCTAGTACGAAAAAAAAACCATAAAATGAATAAAATATTCTAAATTAAAACCACACCTTATTATATACCTGCAAGGATAATCAAATACATAAATGATTAACACAATTACCGAAAAATAAAAAAACACAAATTTAAAACTGATAGTGGGTTTGCCAAATCATCATGGGGTGGCCTGTCAGCTTGAGTTGTCATGATGGGTTGGTGTTGAAAATTCCCTGTAAATTTTGAATAATTTATTTGAATTAATATTTATAAATAATTTTATAATTTATGGACACAATTTTAATGTAATAATTTATTATTTATATCAAAGAAATAGTTAAATATTTAATAGAGATTTTCAAATGGTATGCTTGGTAAAATGGTAAAATGGACGGCGGTTTATGTCTCTGGAAAAATATAAAAATATTATTTCTATCGTAATTTTATAAGTAATAATAATAAAGTCACGATAAATGTTCATTAATTAAATATAATAAAATTATGACATGATGAAACGATGAAAAACTATAATTGAACTAATAAACTAGATTAATTTGGGTACAAATGGAAGGGACATGAAAGCATAGACAATGTCAGTAGAAATTCAAATCAGAAAATTGTATTAATTTAATTACAATTATTTGATATTTAATTAAATATATGTGAATATTTTTTATAGTATTCGGAAATATATTGTTTATTAGGGTTACATCAGTTGCAGAGTTCAATAAATAGCCCTGTTAATGTGCGTACCTTATTTCTGTTCAGAACAAGAAGTTCGCGGGTTCTATGATTTGAATTGTTAGGCAAGAAGTAATTTTTCGAGTTGGTTGCTTTGTGTAGCATCCAAGTAGAATTGCATTTATGTATATAACCTTTTATAGGTTTCGTCAATTACCTATTACTTGCAACGCTGTTATTTTCAGTGTAACAAACAAGTCAATTTTTGCAATTGACCAGGACTAATTCACTAAAGTGTGGGGCAAAATTTAAAAATACTTTTAAAATCAAATTTTAAATACATAACTTACAGAAATATACATTACCGAAATTTGCACTACTAGTTAGTTAAATTGTTGAAACTAGTAATCAATTTAACTAAGTAATCCGTTGTTATATAGAAATCATTAGTTAAATTCAAACAATATTCTAGAAATTTTGCAGGCAGTTTATAGCAAAATCATATAAATTTGAAATAGAATAAGTTTTTTTTTCTGCTCGTTTTAAACCAAATTTTATCCTTAGGAAACTAAAATGAAATTCTGATATAAAAAATTTGAAATATTTAATCGAGATCTTTCAGATATGACAAAATTAAAACTGAAAATATATAAAAAATAAATATTAAATATATAATTAAAATTTTAATCAAATATCATATCTGATAACATTTAACTTTAATTCTCTTCTTTTTTTAAAAAAAAACATAAATTTTATTAAATTAAATTTAATTAAATGTCAATATTTATTGTTTCATAATTTTTTTTTTCGAAATTTATCATATAATTTTTAATATTTCAAATTAAAATTGATCAGAGATGAATGATAAACTCGTTAATTTTAAAATATTAAATTTGATTATTATTTTGAATTAAATTTTATATAATTTTTAAATTTAATTATTTATGCAAATTTAAATTAAAATCGTAAACAAATTTTGAATTTTGTGAAACAAAAAAAATTTGTAGACTGAGAGCTTATACGTAAAAATTTTTTTATTAATTATTTGTCATATTAATAACCACCGATTTAAAATAGTTCATTTGAATATTTTCAAAAATTGTACAAAGAATTTGTGGACCAAAAACTGTGTAAATCAACATTAACGTTCGATTGGTGCTACTTTCAAGCATGTAACCACTACAACTGCAGAAAATAAATGGTAACAGACGCAAACCGTAAGACATTTTGAAACCTTAACGTAATATTAAAATCATGTGAAACCTTAAGGTATTTTTTACGAATACAAAAGTGACTAAAATAACTTTCTTTAAATTAATATTAATTTTTCCTGAGGTAGTTTTAATACTAAATTTTCAATGTAATTATCTGTAAAAATGTAAATCAATTTAGTGCAAATATAGAGTATGAGTGACCTACTTACCGACTAAATAATTAATCTTTAATTTATGCTTGAACAATTTATTACCAATATTACAATACATTATAGCTCTCGACCTATTCGAGTGTGAAAGACTTATATTATTATCCGTATAAATAAATTTCATAAATACTATGATGCATTTTGTGGATATGTTTTTGAGTTCTTAAGGCTACAGACCTTATTGGAATTGTACAACAAATTATTTGCAATATTTTAAATTTTCATATAATAATAATAATCATTTTCACTTTTTTTATATAATCCCAATTTAATATTAAATATTTTAATTGAAATAATTATAAATAATTTAATTACAAAATTTTATTCTATAATTTTTTTTTGTCACTTTTAAATAATCACTGAATTGTAATTAAAATTTTGTTAAATTGAGGTTAATTTGGTACAATCAACAAAATTGTTGTATTTAAATATTTTCAGTAATTAATTTTTGTGAGTATATAGTAAATGAAAATGTATCACTTCAAAAAGATATGACAAATTTAATGGAATTTATAAGTGTTAATATTAACTGAAAGTTGGACATTTTTAAATTTACAAAGTTTTGTGAAATACTTTTGATATTTATATAAAAAATGGTTGATGCCTTATATTTATCTATAACCTCAAAAAGCACCGATTACAATTCAAATTGCCAGAGAATCAGGTGAGTAGGTTCTGTCAAATGGGTGAACATGTATACTATGTGACTGTGAGCAGTGATGTCTAGATGGCTGCGACACCTCAAATGCTATATTTTCGTTCTTTTGGAAAAGTTGTGACTGTTACTAAAGCAACTGTATTGTTTCATCAATAGGAAGGTATTGGTCAATGACGGTAATAACTACATAAATCAAATGACTGCAGTCTACAGTGATTAAAACTGTATGTGGTCCACCCTATAAACCTAAAACTTATGCCATCTAATAATCTTATTTAGTTAAATTCTTTCATTTATTGATAGTTAAGACATAAAATTATTTTTCTTAAGTTTTGTCTTATCATTTTATTCATTGGTAACATGTCATTTAATATTTATGATAAATTTATAAACAATTCTTGAGCAAAATTCAAAAATTTATCGATTAAAATATTTATATATTACCAAATACCAAACTCCCCAATAAACATTGACAAACTTGGTATCAATCGATAGGAAATTACAAATTTCAGAAAATATATTTTAAAGGATATTCGAAAACTTTATAATTTTATCAATCTTTTAAAATATTTTAAAATATAAATTCAATTAATATTATAAAATACAAACTGAGATCTAAACGGCTTGAAAGACGTTTAGCATAAATTTTCAACTCTAAGAACTTTTTGTTATCAATATTTTGTATTTAATTAAAATCTAGAAATAAACTCCTAAAAATTTATTTCTTAATAATTATTATTATTAAAATCAAATTCCATTCCATTCAGTTTATTTGAATATCCTTTTTGTTCTATATCGTTTTTTAGTCATCTTTTAATATAAATTTTTAGCCACCGATAATCTGACTAGCTGCAAACCATATACAAAAGTCTACTAAAGAAATTATTGTTTTACTTCGCCCCAACAAATAAGAAACTTACACTTGCATAATTTCTGGGTCTTTTATATCTGCCGCCAGTATAAAATACATAAGCAAAATTTTTAGTAAATCCTTTAAGGATTTTTTGTATTCTTCTACTATAATTATGCCCAGAAACAAAAACTCCATCGCTGGGATGATAAAATTCTAAGGCAAACAGACGAAAACTTTTACTTTTCGGTTCGTATGGGTCACGATTGGTTGGAGGAAAAAAATCCTTGCAATATTTATGACTTTGGTCTGTTCGTATTTGTTTTACTTTGTTGTTTTTAAAATATTTTTGTATTTTTGACCATTCTTGTAGTTAATTAAAATTTATTGATTTTGACTTTAGGCAATTTTATGTTTTATTTAAAGAAAATTTATTAAAAAAAAAATGAATATTTTTGTATAGTAAAATATACCATAAAAGAAAAATTCAGAATAAAAGCAAAGTAAATATTTTAAAATTAAATTATTAATAATAATTTTATGGAATTTTATAAAACTTCAAGGAAAATCATATAATTTTTTTTATTAATTTTCATGGTCATGGTTGGTGCGCGGTGTTTACGAAATATATTTAATATTTTGAAATTATAAAATCTTATAAATTCTAATGTAAATTCATTAATTTTTCAATTTCGTAATTTATGTAAAATGTTATAAGTTGTAATCGACAATGTTGAATCTTTATAAAAACTCCGGGAATTCAAATACGAAAAACGCTTACTGTAACAAAATGACCTTTACAAAAATCGTAAAAATGAATCCAATAGTTTTTAAGTTATCTTTAATGGGGTTACTTTTAGTGGAGTTGAAAAGTTACATAAAGACCTAGTGGAATCGAAATAGTTTGCAATTATTGAATTTTTACGAATCCATACTGAAGTAAAATGTCAAAAAAAATTAAATTTGACAGTTTAAAAAAAAACATTTGTGAAGAAACATGGCTGACGAATATTTTATAGAAGATATTAAAAATTATGTGGTTTTATATAATGTAGAAAATAAAAGTCACCAGAAAAAAGCACGAAAACAAAACATCAACCTGACAAATTTAATCGATTGATAGTTATGTGTTCAATCTACGTAACCAGTCGATTGAATACTGTAGAATCGATTTGAAACTGAACTGATCGATACATTGTAGCCAAAGTTTAAGAATTATTTAAAAGTTTTTCATTAAATTTTCCATTATTAAACTATTAAGATGTTTTCATATAGTTTCAATATTCATCAAAAACATTAATTTAATACTTTGACATATTTCATGAAAATCGATCATTTTCCAATAGACAATTTTCACATTTTGAAACAAAATATCAAAAAAGACTTTTATCTATATTTTATAAAAAATAAAATCGTTAAAGAATTTTCCAAACAATTTTTCCGCAACTCATCGGAAAAACAATAAAAATAAAATTTCTACAAAAAACTTAAAAATTTATTTAGTAATTCATGTGATAACTCTTTCAAATTTTCATATACAATTTCCTTTTTTTTTAAATATTTTTCTCAAAAATTGGCTCTGGAAAACAAAGTTTTTCGCAGTTTTTGAAAACATTTCATTTTTTCTATAGATATCTATACAGAAAAAAAATTGTTGTTATTCGGATAATAACCTTTTCAAAAAATTTTCCATTTTCTATTTTCTATTCAAAATCTGGGAACAAAAACAAAAATTGAAAATTATGAACAACACTATTTTATAAATAAAGTATAAAAATTGTCTATGCCACCAACCGTGAAAATCTTTTGCTTTATTCAGAGCTATAGCAGTGCCAGTAACAAACCAGTCAGTAACAATATTTTTTATATATTTTCTAGCCCGTACCAACAAAAAAAAGAAGAACCAAAATAAAGATGAGTTTTTCTTGATATTCACTCAGTGGAAATGATAAATTATTATTTTTACAAAATGATTTGCACAAAAAATATAAGATTATAATTTTTTTTTTGTAGATTTTCTTGCCAAAGAAAAATATGAAAATGGAATTCATATTTATTTTTTGGAACTTTTTTGAAACTTGTGTAATTTTCGAATTTATTTAAATTTATTAAATTGTACAAATTCAATAAATGGTCAACGGCCTTAGAAAATATAATAGCTAAACTTAATATTTCAATATCTTTAGGAAGGACGAAGAAGAGTTGACTATTAAATTTATATTTATTCATAAAATGTTAAATCTTAATTGTATCCCCCCCCAAGGTTAATAATTGACAATTTGGAGTCTATTTCTTATTTTACAGTCATACCTGAAAGCATTATTTAACAAACCTTCATAATCAACTTTTTTCAGTTGCTAGATTATTAAATTGATGGTTACTTATAAATCTATAACTCAAATGAGATTTGTCTCTTTGTGTGTCTTATACTGATGCAATTACTTGGAAAGCTGAATAAATTTTTATGGCACTACCAGACACACAATACAGGAAATCAGTAGGTATAATGGCCGGACACTGATACAAATGCTTACCGGCACTGACAAATAGCAATCTTTGCAGAAATTTTAATATGAAAAAAAAGAAATCCTTCAGCTTCTTCTGTGCCACTGTCAATTATTCTTCTCTACACTCGAGGAGATTCTTAGAATTACTATTAGGATAATTCTGAATTTCGTGAAGGAATTTCGATCCTTCGTACTTCTTTCAGAAAACCCGACGACAAATACCTATGATCTGCAGTTAGCTGTACTGCTAAAGACCTCCGGGTCTATGGGTAGCCTAAAGCCGCCGCTGTAACCTAATCTAATTCAAAACAACTAATTTATTTAATTCAAAGTAACTTATTTAATTAATTTAAAATATTATTAAATGTTGTATCCATTAAAATTCTGTACAAACTTTAAGAATATTTTGCTAATGAATAAAATTGGTCTTTTCAGTAATTATTTAATAATTTTATTATTAAAATCTTATATCATAACTTTAATAAATATTTTCAAAAAAATTATATAAAAACTAAACATTTCAAAGTTGAACAATGACAAAACTTTTCTTATCCAATATGTCAAAAAATACACATAATATTTCAGAGGAAAATATCAAAAATGAAAGAATAGAAAAACAAGAAAACTATGAAGAAAACTCTTTTCAAATGCATATTCAAGTCATGTTAGAATTTGATCCTTTTTCAATTTTTGGGTAGAAAAATTTTACTAAAATATTTTATTTTTCAAAATCTTTCATGTATTATGCAAAAAAAAAATATGAAATAAAGTTACAAAATAATAAGTTAAATTTTATGTTTACTAAAAAGCTGAGAAAAATATCGTTAGTCATATTTAAGTTTTTCATGTCTGTATACGAATTATTTTAAATCCAGAGGCGTTTTAGCAGTTGGTAACAGTTTCAATTCAAACTTTAAATAAAAAATTAAACAATTTCTTAAAGAGATAGATTTTTCTGGGTTGTAAATGATGGGACTGTAAATCGGAATATTTACTGAGCTAATTTCATATAAATTGTATTATTTTGTAAACACAGAGTATTTTATTAAAAGTCTCTATATGTCCACTTGTCAGAAACATGCATCCCAGCAACGCTGAGTTTAATGATTCTAGATTAATAGCGAATCGGATGTGTGAAGGACTGAAAAACATTATGAGGCTATCCATATCATAGATTGCTATATCTGTAGCCGGAACATCACTGGCTTTCATGATATGTACTAACAGGTAACAGGTTTTACTACGGTTGCTTTAATGATAAAACAGGGAAGTCTGACATTCATCGTTTATGTGATTCATTAACTAGTTAAATAAACAATTCGGTCTGAAAATATGGTCTGAAAATGTGTTACTCTCTAGTATGACCAATGTAATATCAACATTTTTTTAAAAAAATAAATTTATAGTTAAAGGATTTTAAAATTAACACTTTTATTTCTAGTAATCTTTAAAGGTTTTGGTAAAGTTAAAACCAAAAACTAGAAATATACAAAAATACATTTTTGTTTTTTGAAATACCTACACTTCAAAACTTTCCAGACAAAAGAAAATTATTTCTTTCGTTATTCCTTTAAAAAAAAAATTATCTGTATTTTCATTTGAAAAGAGTATTCCTATAAGTCCTTTTTATTATTATTTATATGTGTTTATCATCTTCTTAGAAAACACGTTAAATAATAATAATAAAAAAAAAAGAAAATAAATGAAAAATTTAATACATTTTTCAATTTAAAATCAAAAATTTAATAATTCTTGATATTTTCTATTATTTTTCTTCCTACTGTTCAAAAAAACTGTTTGTGTATTTACATTTATTTGCATCAATTTTTCTTATTTTAAAGGAAAATCTAATAAAAGAAAATCCAACAAGATACAAATAAATGTTTTCTAAAATGACATATTTATATAAATATATATATATAATATGGAAAAAGTAGAAATCACGTAAGTATCCTATCATAAATATGACATATAAATCAAAATAAAATAAATTCCAGATGTCAAGGATATTGAAGAAAATGTCTTCTTATAAAACTTTTTTTTATTTGGGTTAAATCTTTTTATACTAAATACTAAAAATGCTTATATGTAAATAAGTTTTATTTAAAAAAAAAAAAAAAATCCTTAATATTTCTTTTAGAATTTTCTAGGATATGAAAATATATTTAAATACTTTAAAGATTTATCAAAAAAATAAAATAAAGGATAAAGTGTGAAATTTTTGTTTCTAACTTAAATATAGTTCACGCGAGCATAAATAGAATAACAATTATAAGAGTTTGTTGAAGATTTGTATTGAAAATATAATTAGTATGATTTGGTGGATAACTTGGTATTTAAGAAAAGTAGTGTATAGAACCGTACACTATTCTTTGGAGTATTTTTTACAACGAATTTAACTTACTACTAAAAAAATACTACGGAAAAACTCTGATACTCTGAGTTAAAGTTTTACTCATTTTCCTGAATATGTTTTGCTTGTTATATATGGAACAAAATTACGTAATGAAAGATTATTCGCTCTTAGCAATCAATCATTAGAGCCTTTAGAAATGGCTGTTAACAACTATGTTACCGCGACATGGATAAGAGTTTAAATGAACCGCTGTTTACGTAAATGAATCTTCCACACATTCACATTTTCTAATGCATTTAGTAATTATTCATATATTAATTTTTAAATTCTGTAGATAAGATTTGTTCATATACGTTTTAAGATTAGTTGAAATGATTAGTTCGGATTGAGTAATTACGTTTTTATTTCAAAATTTCCCGAAATGTTGTCTATTACTGACATAATTTTCATCTTAAAATAAGGACACATAAAAATATATAAAAAAGACAGACATTTACTGATATATGTAATAGCAAAAAATTACAAATTTCCTACTTGACTATGTAATATAATCCTTGAGGGCAAAAGTTTTGTGAACAAAAATTTTCAAAAACACAAAGTGAACATAAATAATAAATGTTACAAATTTATTATATATATAAAAAAAACGTATCAAAACTTTTGCTAATATTTAACTTTATTTATCAATTTATATTTATTTTTAGCATACATAAAAATAATAATAAAAATTATATTTTTGGAGGTGAAGAAATGAAATTGTAAAAAACATTTTCAAGAATGTAACTATATTTTCATAAGCATAAAATATGAATTTAAGACCAGTGGCGAAACTGTAGATTAACATTGCGCCCCCGCACTAATGCTAATAAAGACATAAAATAATTCATATAACATTAAACATAATAATTAATTAAAGTAAAACAAAATTAAGTAACTTGTTTTATAAATTTCTAAGCAAATAAATTAACTATTTTCTTTCGATCTAATCTGTCAGTTTCTTCTGGTTCTGTCGAATAAAAAGAGTTAAATAGCTCAAATGGTCCCGGCATCCAAATTAACTTCTCTCTAGCGTAATAGAACTTGAACTATAAAAATTTAAAAAAATACTAAAATAAATCCATCTGACACGATCATTACAGTATAATTATGTGATTATGAATTAACGCTTTGACGGACACAATTTTGTTCATGTGATTCAGTTATAGCAGAAACAATAGATCACATGATCAACTCAATGCTATTGCAGTTGGTGTCCGCGAACGTGTTAAATATCAAACATTATTTGTATTTTCACTATTAATATTTGTATATATGTATATAGCTAGAAAAACGTAGCGATAAAAATTAATTTTATTATTCAAATTGGAGCGCTCCCTATTATCTTGATAATTGTGAAAATAATTTTCATAGGGAGTAAGTAGTTTCGCCACTGCAGAAAACAACAATTCTGACAATTCTAAGAACAATTCATTTTGTAATTATTCAATTAAATTTTTAGTCTTTATTTTCTGGTATTCTACTAATTTCTGTAATTATCTTTTAATTTAATTTTCTATGATTTTAGAATAACATTTTATTAATTAATAACAAAAAAATAACTCTCAAAGCTTAGAATCAATTTCAGGACATAAAAGAAAATTCGATAAAATTGAATTTTTTAAAAGTGAATGTAAACAGGATTAAATTATTGCTTTCATTTATTACTTTACCACAAAAAAATCGATTTATATTTTGTCTGAATTTGGTAGCAATATTTCATACAAAATTATTTATTCAACATTTAGCCATAATTTTCCAAAATACTTTGAAATTCTGTATTTTTTATTTTAATTTTTTTTGTATATACATATTTTCTCTATATTAATTAAAATTTGCATAAAATTTGCATAAAATTAACACGCATATCTACTAAAAATCAATTAAAAATTCCTTTTTACTATCATCACTTACGCTGAATCCTTTCCCATATAAATAAATCAATTTCTGTATTTATATAAAATACACACAATCAGCAAAAAATTATTTTGTATGTCTATGCATTATCCGTAATACAAAATGAATGGCGACAGGTGTTATTTACAAAAGGATTTTTTTATTTCATTTCATTTTATAGCTTTTCAACGTTCAACTTGGATATTGATATAAAAGTTGCAATGGAAATGCGCTTGACTAGATGGATTTTCATGTTCGAAAATTATTTTATTTATATTCAAATAGAAAATGCAATCAAAGGGAATATTTGCTCAATTCAGTCATGGTACATAATTTTCCCAAAATAGAAAGATACATAATTTAGATTGGTTAGTTTTAAATTTTTTTTTTGTGAAATATAATATACAAACATTGCTTTCGGTACACAACATCATTTCTAGCAACATCAGCAAAAATAAATTTCATAAATTTTTCCCATTCGACAACAGGTGGGAAAAATATGTTTATATTTTGGTAAGTCTTGATGTATTCAGTGTATAAAAGAGAGTTGAATATATAATAAAAACGTACTTGAAATCATGTTGAGTTTTAATTGACTTTTGACAGGACATAAATTACAAAAAGAATGAATTAATTTTTGAAAAATAAAGTTTGCCTTTATGTACTTTTATAATCAACAACATAATTATATTTTCTATGGCGCCACTTAGACTTTTAAGTATACTTTAAAAATATCGCGAAAATTTATAATTGAGAATTAAATATTTGATGTATAGATAATATTTTTTAGTACAAGGAAAAATTGTATACGCTACTATAGAAGGATAATGAATTTTTTTTTATAATAATGGAAAATTTTGGAAATTTTTTATTTTAGAAAATATAGTTTTGATAGAAAATAGATTTTTGAATTTTACAGCATACAATAATTACTGAACATAGTACATAGTCTAATAGTAATTATTTTGACTGTTTACTTTGATTGGTTAAAGTGGCAATACTCCGATATTTGTCCCAGACTCCTTTTAGCTATTTTATACCATTTTTATACCACTCATACTCGTGAACTGTCGTTAGAGAGAAGTTAATTTGAGTTGTTTAGATCCACCTCGTAGTGTTGAAGAAGTGTAACGTTTCGTTTTTGTTGAGTAATTTGCTAGATCATTTAGTTCGTGATTTTCAAGAGAACAATACCTGGTTCTGATCAGCGATTTGTATTCGTCGCAGTGTGTGATCGTCTCTTTGCTTATGTAGTGACAAAATGCTAACATTTCAATTTTCAAGAGTAGATTGTAAATCATACAAAGAATAATCAAATAATCTAAATCGAAGTCTGTAATTTAATAACTGAAATGAAATAAATAGCTGCATTTGACAATTATAGTTAAATTGATACATTTAAATAATTTTAATAGGCCATTTTATGACATCGGGTCTTGCAGGAGATAGTATTTATTATATAAATACAGCTTTTGGTATATTTGTAGTAAGGTTTAATTGGAGATAAAGAAAATTTCAAGATATTTTGATAGTTAGGTGCCATTTCAAAAGCCGACATAACTACATAAAGACTAAAACTTTTGACTCCAATTAACTACCTCTAAGAATCGCTGATTTATCAGAACTAAAGAATTGAAATTAAAGAAATCTAAAAATTTTGTACAAATTATAATTTTTTAGAACGCATCGAAATACCCGGCTTATTTCCGGATTATTCCCATTTTTTTTATTACAAGGTTTAGTAAACCGATAATTTCCAAATAACAAGTTAAACGCTAATGTCGTATGCAAAATAATATTTTAAAAAGAATTTAACTAAAATTATAAATTCGTTGGCTCACAGAAAAATATCTTCAGCTTAAAATGTTCCAATTGGTGTCCTTATTTAAGAATTATATCAAATAAACCAATTCAGTTACCTAAAATTCGAGAGTATTGTTGAAATATGAATTTAAATATGATTCAGTAACAATTTAAAATCATATAAAATAACCTCTGCATGTACCTGTGAATTAGGGCTAAACTTAACGTTAAAATTATAAAGGGAACTAATTAAATGTCTCCCTATAAGAACAATCAAATTTGCAGTCATATTTGAGCTATTAGTCACAGAATCAATCTCGTCCTTGCTATGTAAACCATATAAGTCTGTAAGTTTCCCCCATTGATATAGCCAGTCTCAAAATGGAGGCTAATTCTTATGATTCCGATTTTGATTTTAAATAAATTTGTTATCGAAAATCCTGATACAAAGGACACTCTATTACAAATACGCAAGATTTTCTCTGAAATTTTGCTGTGTAATATGTTTGTTTTTGTAACTATATTTGAAATTAATTTATTTCCCAAAATTTTTCTCAATTCCTATACCTAAAGCCAATTGCTTTATTTAAAACTATTAAAACCTAATATTTGCGAAGATTGTTTCAAAATAAATTTTCTACATTAACCTAGTTTTTCTTTATACATAGGCACAAGCATTAAATTTTTCCATGGTTTATCTATCATAAAGAAAAGACATCCTTAAAACGCGAAAAATATTAAAATCTATACCCTTAATAAAACCGAATTATCAGGAAAATAAACGATCCAATAACTGTTATCAAATAGCCTAATTTCATTTTCCATAATAACATTAAATTTAAGAAATATTACGATAAGTTCAAAATCTAATAAGACTTTTAACTAGCAATATTTTTACTTTAGAAATGATGATAAAAACTTAAGAAATTTAGAATACACTTAGAAAAATCTAGCTTTTGTGAAAAATCATAAAAAAAAAAGAAAATTTTTTATTGATCATAAAATTTTTGTGGTGATGGAAATTTTGTTTGGTTTTTATATAAGAATATAATTTTCCTTAATAGGTTTTTTTTGTTGTTGTTGTTGGAATTTATTCCAGTCGATTAATAATTTTAATAGAAAAATTGCCTAATAAAAATAAATTTAACTGGGAAAATTTTTAACTAGATGGAAATTGTATTTTGAAATGAAATTTTTTTAAAGTTTCAGAAAAATAAGAGGAAAAATGCCTTAAAGGTAGTTTTTCTGGTGTCGAAAATTACTGAATTTTTTTTTTTGTAATTTATTCCTTGTGGTATGAGAACAAACTTTACTACCATATTTAATTCCTTCCGGGAATTCACACTCCAGGTATTATTTTTGTTTAATATTCAATTTTAAGATTAAAGATGCACTACTCCGCCACCAAGAAAGACTTTATCCTGCCTCCTGAAATGCAAAATTATTAAAGAAATTTTATACAGAACATTTATTTGCATAATTTATATTTAAAATAATTTTAAATTTAAATTATTCAAATCTTTTTCCACCATACCATTAACTAACTCCTCGAAATTATCTCAGACATTACAGCCCCCAGAAATACAACATATCATTTACATATTTTAATATAAACTCCTATCAAATAACTGAAAATTTTAATGGGGAGTGAAACGCATCCAAAAAAAAAAAATTGTTTTTTAAGTGAAATATGATATGACATAAAATGAGTTTGTTTATTTGCAGTCCAATGACTTTTGCCTCCACCAAAAAAATTTCGTTACGAATATCATATAAAATTTTAGATAACACTGAGAATATTAAAGTAGATTTTATAATAGCAAAAGAAAAAATTTCAAAATTTTACGAATCCTTTTTACATTTTACATCTTTTTTTGTTGTGGGTCTCGTACGGTGGGATTCCTTAAGGAACGGTATAAAATGAATTACTTTTATATTTCTTTGGTAAAACAACATAATATATACCATCATCATTCCTTTTTTTTATAGTCGGCGTTATTATCGCAGCGAAATATAGCACTGTTTTTTTTTTTGGCAACAAACAGCATATAAGATTACCGAGGGTAGAAATCCTAGTGTCAATGTTTAACATATGATGTAATAATTCTATGTATATGTAGAGAAATTTTTGTTTTTGGTGAAAATTGAAAATGTATATGTGCACTTTAAAATTGTGTTAAATTTGATAAAATATAATAGCAAATTGGAATCCCGAGTAATATCCTTAAAATGTATGTACGTAGTAATGTATTTAATATGGAAAAGATTTTGATATATAAGAAGAAAGTTTTATATGCAATAAACACATATTTTCTCTCAGAGGTGTTAAGAATATCACTCGAGGGGAATCTTTAGATGGTTTTGTTGCCTTTAATAAGGAGTAACAAAAGAATTTTTGATGTAAAGATCAAGACGATATGATTTAATTTAATATTTATATATTTTTTAGTATACGATTAAAGACTTTGAAATATTGTTTTTAAAGGTACTAAATATAAAAATTTTAGAATATTAAAGTTTTTAGGATATTTCAGTTAGACTTTTTGGATATGACTTATATTTTAGTATCTATATCGAATTTTAAGCTCTACGACAAATTACGTAATATTTTAGGCCTTGATATCGTAACATTTTTAAGTCAGGCAATATTGTATACTTTCAATATTAAAACTTTTCGAATGCGGTATCACAGAGTTGATTTAGATTAGATTAGCGTTACAGAACTGGGCACAGTGTTCCCATATGTCACCGCGGCCATTACTGACCTATTGTGACGTTCTGTAGTCTTATAGCTCTTTAATAAAGTTCAGGTTGTAGATGAACCTAAGGGTGGGACAGAGTTGATTTAGTTATTTGGCTTATTTTAATATAGGTGCTCTTGTAAAATATTCTAAACCTTTTAGACTTAGAATAAATGTCAGCAAATGTCATATCTGAAGTTTAAAAACCGAGTAGAATCACATTAATTTAAGAATTATATAAAATACAAATTCATTTAATTAAAATTCGAGAGTATTCTTGAAATATGAATTTAAATATGATTCACTGACAAGTTCATATATTAAAACCTTTGAATTTGGACGAATATTTAAGTCTAAATTATAAAGGGAAAATATATCAATAAAAACAATCAAATTTGCAGTCATAATTTCAACTCTTAGTCACAGAAGCAAGCAATTCCTTGGCATGTAAACCATATAATTTCTGTAAGTTTCGCCCATTGATATAGCCAGTCTTTAAATGGAAGGTAGTTAGTCCATTTTCTTTCTGTGCCTAAGTTTGATATATGATTTTATTTTAATCGAATTTGATATCGTAATTCGTAATTACGATTTACGATATTACAAGTTCGTAATTTTTTAAATTGTCTTCTTTAAATTTTAAAGTAAATATTAAACTAAAATTTTAATTAGATTTAAATAAATTGTTCATCAAATTAAATTAATTTAGTTTAATAAGTTAATTAATTACAATACATTTTCATTGCTTTCGTAATTTTTATCATTTATTTTAAAGAAGGAATTTCCATTAAAATTATCATAATTATTTATTATATTTTACAGATAATTTAGATTTAAACAATTACTGAACATAATTTAGTTGAAACAGATGTTCCACAAATAAAATTATCTACGTAAATTCTGATTTATATTTTTTAAGTATTTTATAAATTTAAATATAATTTTTCCGTTTAATTTTAATTCCATTCCACTACTATTTATCCAACCCTTTTTTTTGGAAATTTCAAAGAAAAATGAATCCTGTTTGTATAATATTTTATGTAGAATATATAGAAAGTATAAATAAATGCCCGCACTTTAATAAAGGCATCACTGTATTAGAATGCTGTGAAGGTTCATCAATCATGAAGTCATTTAATTTAATGTTTCAACGGTTTGACAGGCGCCACAACGCAAAATTTTTCGAAATAAAAATCAAAAGAGGAAAATTTATTTATTTGTATACTTCAAGGCAATTTTTCGTAAAATAAATTTTTGCAATAGTGATGGATTATTTTTCGGAAGTGGTTCTTTTGTTGGTATATTTATGTTAAATGTAGAACACAATAATTTTTTTTTTTTTAAATAATATTCAAAACCACGAATCACAGCTGAACTAATATTTTATGTAAGTAATTTTTTGAGATCTATTAGAGGCTAAATTTTATTAGACAGATAAACTTTAATTACTTAATCTTTTTTTTTAATAGATATTCTGTTTTTGGGATAATTGAGAATAATTTTTGACAATAATAATACAGAATATTTTTTTCAAGGAACGATATTATTAGAGGGCAGGGACAGAAATTTAAATTTTTATTCAAAATTGGTTTAACTTACTGAAAATGGAGAGATCTTTAAAAATAAAAATCATTCTAAAGAATTTCAATAATTTCTAATTAGTGTTGATAATAAAGACATTAAAAATTATATATAAATAAAATAAAACTGCTTGCCCTACAACCAGAAAGATGTAGCCGTCGTATGACAAAAATTTATAACCTATACTGAAACTATCCCGAAGGGATATAGCCAGATTAACAGTTGTGCTCACAGGAAACTGGCCAAATGGTGAACATACATTCAAACTGGGCATCCATCCCATTGAACAACTCAGGCCGCAGTTGCGGAGAACTGAATAAGAAAGAAACTATAATCCATTTCATCTGTAAGTGACCAGATCTGGTCACAGCTAGAATTGATACACTTGGTAAGTATGAACTCAACAATCTAACCGATCTAACTAACTGCTATGAGATCTACAAAAATGGAAGGTTTCTGAATACCGCGAGGTTGACCTAAAATCTGAGGTAAGTCAGTTGTGGTCGGTGTTTAATAGTCGTCGCTAATCGAACCAACTAAAATAAATTAACAAAAAATAACAAAGAAGTTATATTTTATTGATCGAGCTTTAATATGTCATTTAAAAAACGTTTATTGACAAGGACTGTAAATGTTATACTAGTAGAACAGTGACTGTTATACTAGTATAATTGTTATATTGTTACTCTTGAATTTTCAAAATCAATGTATCAACGTTTTTGGAATGCAAAATATAACCTTTTTATCGGATACAAGGTCCTCGACTGTGTGCACTGTATTGAAATAATTTTTTTTTATTTTTTTGAAGACTAACTTTTCGGCAATCCGACATTGGTGTCAAAAAGCCAATTTTTGGAAATTAATATTCAATTGTACAACTTTTTTATAAAATGCATTAAATTAAAGTTACCTCAGAAAAATTTACTAATTTTTTAAAATTATTTTCAGTGTTGTAAAGTAAGGAAAATTTTAAAATGATAATCAGAAAATTCAGTTTTAATTTATAATCTTTGACAATGTTCTTTAATATTTTTAATATTCTTTAAATATTTCAGCTTCCATATTTAAATAACTAAAATTATTGAAAAAATATAAAAAGTTTATTATTCTCTTTCAATATAAGTAACAAAAATTTCCCTTTACCAAAATTTTTCTTTTCATAATAGTTCAGAGGGAAATTTTGTTCTAATTTACTTGCAAACACTGTTCGGAAATAAATCAGAACTTTTCCTTCAACGTGACAGTCAAAATTTTATTTTAAATACAGAAATTACTAACATTATTTTAAATAAATTCGTAATTAATAATAAATATGGCTGGATATGTTGGTAGAAAAGGACCTAAAGTTTATTGTAAGCAAACAAATTTTGTAATAATATAATTGTAAAACAATTTTTTTTTATTTTCAGCTCAATTTGGTAAATGGGCCTATAATCAATCTGGATTTAATCAATATGGTAGAAGAAAAATAAAATTCAATTAAAATTATTAATCATTTATTTATAGGACTTCATCATAATGATTGTTTGACGGATGATGTATTTCCGGATGTTGCAGAAGCTGTTCGTCGATTACCACGACATTTATATGATTTAAGAAATTTTCGTATTATGAGGGCACTACACTTATCAATGATTAAACAAATTCTACCAAAAGAAAAATGGACTAAATATGAAGATGATTTTAGATATTTAGATCCTTATTTATGTGAAGTAATTGGAGAACGTCAAGAACGTGAAAAATGGAATAGAGATTTTTAATATGTTAATTTTTTCTTGGTTCATTATTTTCGTCAGTTATGTAAATTATCTTGTTATGCTGAGCTAAATAAATTTTTATATACTATTTTAAATATTGATTTTTGTATTTGGAAAATCTACAATCTAGAAATAGTTCATTTTCGGCAACAAGGAATAAAATACATGTAAGCTAGTGTATCCTTTAGACTGGGGGGGTCATCAAAGTATAATTATAGAGAAATATAAACATTTTATTCATTTTTGAATTGTCTAACTAGTTAGACATTATATAGTAATAATTATTGATAGCATCTTTCTCTGATTTAGCATAATTATTTTTGATTATAATAAGAAATAAATGCTGTTTACAATTATGTAGTCTAGCCTAATTATGTTTATTATGCAATTATAAACTTTTTTTTATTACATATCAGAATTTTAAAGGTTTAATAAATTCACACCAATTTAATATAACCTAAAGCGATGGATTGATCATATAAAGTCTTCCTATTCAAAATTCAATATGTATTATTATTATGTGGTCTGTAATATATAATATTAAAAAGGAAATGCATTGAAAATTATTATGTAAATTATATATATTTAATATATTTTATTGTATACATAAATTTATATACATATTATTTCAATTGCATTTATGAATAATTCACACTTTATTGAAATATTAGTAGAAATCATAAGGTATTTATGAAAATATACTTAATAAATTCATAATTTTTAGTAAAATTATAGGAGATGATAATAAAATTATGATAAAAGGGAAAATTTGTAAACTGTATATAGAAAATTTTGGGCTAACCATTAGGGCTAACAATCTAATAAATAGGTTCGCTGGACGCCATATATTTGCAAAATGTACAAAATTAATATTGAAATTAGCCAATTAGACCTGCAAAATCAGTTGAGTGGAAAATTTAGGATTTGCAAAAATAGAAATGTATTACGTAAAATTTGATGAAATTAATTAATTTAAAGCAAAAGAAAAAAAAATATTTAAACCAGATTTCACAGTGAGAGTTTAAGCTCAAGCTTTAATCTAAACTGATTGTGTGGCTTAAGACTGCTTGGTTTCTCAATCAAAATTTGCCCTAATCTAAACCAAAAATTGTATAAATAATGTTATTTAGAATGAAAATGAACTATACAAATTAACGTGACATTGGAATTTGTGAATATGTGTAATAAATGGAGAATCTCGATAGTAACTTTTATTTTTTGCTAATATTTTTTCAATTAACTTTTATAATGAATTTGAATTTATTTTCTATTTGTGTGTATAAAATGTCACAAAAGTGTGGCTTAAGCTCTACCCACTACGGTTTAAGTAAAACCTCAATTTAAGGATGGCTTATCTTTAAGCTTGCACTGATAAACGATAAACTAAAGTTTAAGCTCTGGCATTTCCTTAACCTCTCCCTGTGAAATTGGTCATTAATATTATTCAGTGTAACTAATATTTTGTTCATTTGATTTTTCGTTTGACTATTCCAAGAAGCTGTGAAAAGCAATTCCTCTTTGGCTGGATTGTTTAGAAATTAATATTAAAATCTAAATATCTTGCTGTCTACTATTCCATATTTCCATTACGACAAATAACTAGACAAATATTAATAGAAACATTCAACAAATTAAACAAACTAATTTCATTGAAACATCTTAAATATTTTGTATATTATATTTATATATAAATAATAAATTGATTATTTAGTTAGTAATAAGAAATAATTTAGTAAATATGAAATTATTTAATGGTCTTTCCTAAATTTGCCTAACTTTATATATTGCTTCATTATAATTTATAATATATTTTCATTTGGTTCTGGTTATAGTAATCAAAATTAATGTAAATAAATTTTAGATAATAATTTAAATATTTGCATTGAAAATGATTATATAATTGATGGGTGATAATATGTATAATAATAATTTCAATTCATAAATGATAAAATTATTTGCCAAATGTAAATATGAATTTCAAATAAATAATATTTAGATTTTAAAATTATATTATGTAATATTTCCTTCGATTTACCTTTTATCTTTCTAATTAAAATTGATTAATTTTCAGAATTACTTTTC
This sequence comes from Rhamphomyia laevipes, assembly GCA_963920725.1. Lineage (NCBI taxonomy): Eukaryota > Metazoa > Arthropoda > Insecta > Diptera > Empididae > Rhamphomyia > Rhamphomyia laevipes. Next base: position 16,250,073 of record OY987259.1, read on the forward strand.
TATTTTCCATAGTAATTTAACAGCCTCAAAAAATAAGATAAATATTATTATAGACAATTTTCAGAAAATATTATCAAAAAATAGTAATAAATTCTATATTTAAAATCTTAGCTTTATTTATAATTATGATAAAATTTCTATAAAATTATTATATATTATAAATTCAAAGATTTTCTATATTTGATAATTCAATAATAATGTTTTTTAAAATTATCTTTAGCATAAAACATAAAAATCCTTTATAACTTTTACTAACAAAATGTAATATATAAGCAAAATGATAAAGGAAATGAACGATATAATTACTTAATTTGACAATTGCCTGTAGCTAGAAAATAAAAGAAAAAAATCCCACAAAACGAACTTAAAATCTTTACAAACAATCCTTGTAAATATATATCTAGAGAAATGTCTCATCCTTTTTCTATCTAAAAATTTTCCAAAAGATAAAAACTTAACCTTAAAAATCTGAAACAAAAAAATAAAAAATAAATAAAGTATAACTAGGGAAAGAATCCTTAACCAATCATGGCTTTAGAAAAAATTTCCAATTTTTTTTTGTAGATTTCCAAAGATTTTAAAATTCTGTCTGATGAAGATAGATGTCCATTAGGTAGAAGAAGAAAAAAACAACAACATTATTTCTGTTTCTATTGTAAAATTTTCTGAAAATTCAATGAGATCCTTGTGTGTCTGATATAATTTATAAAAGGAATATAGTCTTATTTTCGGGAAGACTCAGACAAATAAATAAAAGGATTTTGGATAATCATTTAAAAACAAAAAATAAGGAAATTGTAAAGGTTAAATAAGTATAAATTAGAGAATGAATGATTACTAGATAAAGTTTAAGAATTAGGAAATGGGTAAAATTACGATATGAAATTTTTCAATGTAAGGATATGAAACCATTAGCCAAAAAAAAAGTATTATACTTATGACGAAACTAATGGCTTGAATGATTTTCGGTATTGTTACTGGCCACATTCTACTTAGGAAATACGCGGCGAAATTAAAGATTCAACAGATATTCAGCGGTTGTGGCTGCGAAGATGAAGATTAATCCTTGGAGAATTTTCGTTGTAGAAGACTGGACCAGTTTGATTGTCATTTAATGACAAATCTGTGGGATGCAGGCAAAACGCATTAATAAGAGAAGTATGATTTATCGATTTTCTGTAGATGTAAATAGCTTTGGTTTGGTTCGGGAGGACTTAAGCCACCAACCAATGCCAGGTGGATAATTATATTTAAAAATATACAAAATATTAGAAAATTTAAATTTGATATTGGAGTTTTCTGTGGTACTGAAAATAATTTGTATTTGAAACTGAAAGGAACAAAAAATGTTGAGCTCGGAATATGTTAAGGATTAAAAAAATGTTCTTGCCAAAATTAAATCTAATTTAAAGTTAATAAATATTAAATTTCAGAAGATATTTTAGTTAAAATAATACCAAATTTAATCATTTATGTAGTGGATATTAAATATATTAAATTTTTACACATGACAATTTCCAGTTTCAAATTTTAAATAATAAGATAATAAATAAATTTATCTATTTTACTTAATAATAATTATTATTATTATTTTCTTAGAAATTTACTGATTCATAATCCTTTTTTTAAATTTCCAATTTTTTTTTGTAGATTTCCAAAGATTTTAAAATTCTGTCTGATGAAGATAGATGTCCATTAGGTAGAAGAAGAAAAAAACAACAACATTATTTCTGTTTCTATTGTAAAATTTTCTGAAAATTCAATGAGATCCTTGTGTGTCTGATATAATTTATAAAAGGAATATAGTCTTATTTTCGGGAAGACTCAGACAAATAAATAAAAGGATTTTGGATAATCATTTAAAAACAAAAAATAAGGAAATTGTAAAGGTTAAATAAGTATAAATTAGAGAATGAATGATTACTAGATAAAGTTTAAGAATTAGGAAATGGGTAAAATTACGATATGAAATTTTTCAATGTAAGGATATGAAACCATTAGCCAAAAAAAAAGTATTATACTTATGACGAAACTAATGGCTTGAATGATTTTCGGTATTGTTACTGGCCACATTCTACTTAGGAAATACGCGGCGAAATTAAAGATTCAACAGATATTCAGCGGTTGTGGCTGCGAAGATGAAGATTAATCCTTGGAGAATTTTCGTTGTAGAAGACTGGACCAGTTTGATTGTCATTTAATGACAAATCTGTGGGATGCAGGCAAAACGCATTAATAAGAGAAGTATGATTTATCGATTTTCTGTAGATGTAAATAGCTTTGGTTTGGTTCGGGAGGACTTAAGCCACCAACCAATGCCAGGTGGATAATTATATTTAAAAATATACAAAATATTAGAAAATTTAAATTTGATATTGGAGTTTTCTGTGGTACTGAAAATAATTTGTATTTGAAACTGAAAGGAACAAAAAATGTTGAGCTCGGAATATGTTAAGGATTAAAAAAATGTTCTTGCCAAAATTAAATCTAATTTAAAGTTAATAAATATTAAATTTCAGAAGATATTTTAGTTAAAATAATACCAAATTTAATCATTTATGTAGTGGATATTAAATATATTAAATTTTTACACATGACAATTTCCAGTTTCAAATTTTAAATAATAAGATAATAAATAAATTTATCTATTTTACTTAATAATAATTATTATTATTATTTTCTTAGAAATTTACTGATTCATAATCCTTTTTTTAAATTTCCAATTTTTTTTTGTAGATTTCCAAAGATTTTAAAATTCTGTCTGATGAAGATAGATGTCCATTAGGTAGAAGAAGAAAAAAACAACAACATTATTTCTGTTTCTATTGTAAAATTTTCTGAAAATTCAATGAGATCCTTGTGTGTCTGATATAATTTATAAAAGGAATATAGTCTTATTTTCGGGAAGACTCAGACAAATAAATAAAAGGATTTTGGATAATCATTTAAAAACAAAAAATAAGGAAATTGTAAAGGTTAAATAAGTATAAATTAGAGAATGAATGATTACTAGATAAAGTTTAAGAATTAGGAAATGGGTAAAATTACGATATGAAATTTTTCAATGTAAGGATATGAAACCATTAGCCAAAAAAAAAGTATTATACTTATGACGAAACTAATGGCTTGAATGATTTTCGGTATTGTTACTGGCCACATTCTACTTAGGAAATACGCGGCGAAATTAAAGATTCAACAGATATTCAGCGGTTGTGGCTGCGAAGATGAAGATTAATCCTTGGAGAATTTTCGTTGTAGAAGACTGGACCAGTTTGATTGTCATTTAATGACAAATCTGTGGGATGCAGGCAAAACGCATTAATAAGAGAAGTATGATTTATCGATTTTCTGTAGATGTAAATAGCTTTGGTTTGGTTCGGGAGGACTTAAGCCACCAACCAATGCCAGGTGGATAATTATATTTAAAAATATACAAAATATTAGAAAATTTAAATTTGATATTGGAGTTTTCTGTGGTACTGAAAATAATTTGTATTTGAAACTGAAAGGAACAAAAAATGTTGAGCTCGGAATATGTTAAGGATTAAAAAAATGTTCTTGCCAAAATTAAATCTAATTTAAAGTTAATAAATATTAAATTTCAGAAGATATTTTAGTTAAAATAATACCAAATTTAATCATTTATGTAGTGGATATTAAATATATTAAATTTTTACACATGACAATTTCCAGTTTCAAATTTTAAATAATAAGATAATAAATAAATTTATCTATTTTACTTAATAATAATTATTATTATTATTTTCTTAGAAATTTACTGATTCATAATCCTTTTTTTAAATTTCCAATTTTTTTTTGTAGATTTCCAAAGATTTTAAAATTCTGTCTGATGAAGATAGATGTCCATTAGGTAGAAGAAGAAAAAAACAACAACATTATTTCTGTTTCTATTGTAAAATTTTCTGAAAATTCAATGAGATCCTTGTGTGTCTGATATAATTTATAAAAGGAATATAGTCTTATTTTCGGGAAGACTCAGACAAATAAATAAAAGGATTTTGGATAATCATTTAAAAACAAAAAATAAGGAAATTGTAAAGGTTAAATAAGTATAAATTAGAGAATGAATGATTACTAGATAAAGTTTAAGAATTAGGAAATGGGTAAAATTACGATATGAAATTTTTCAATGTAAGGATATGAAACCATTAGCCAAAAAAAAAGTATTATACTTATGACGAAACTAATGGCTTGAATGATTTTCGGTATTGTTACTGGCCACATTCTACTTAGGAAATACGCGGCGAAATTAAAGATTCAACAGATATTCAGCGGTTGTGGCTGCGAAGATGAAGATTAATCCTTGGAGAATTTTCGTTGTAGAAGACTGGACCAGTTTGATTGTCATTTAATGACAAATCTGTGGGATGCAGGCAAAACGCATTAATAAGAGAAGTATGATTTATCGATTTTCTGTAGATGTAAATAGCTTTGGTTTGGTTCGGGAGGACTTAAGCCACCAACCAATGCCAGGTGGATAATTATATTTAAAAATATACAAAATATTAGAAAATTTAAATTTGATATTGGAGTTTTCTGTGGTACTGAAAATAATTTGTATTTGAAACTGAAAGGAACAAAAAATGTTGAGCTCGGAATATGTTAAGGATTAAAAAAATGTTCTTGCCAAAATTAAATCTAATTTAAAGTTAATAAATATTAAATTTCAGAAGATATTTTAGTTAAAATAATACCAAATTTAATCATTTATGTAGTGGATATTAAATATATTAAATTTTTACACATGACAATTTCCAGTTTCAAATTTTAAATAATAAGATAATAAATAAATTTATCTATTTTACTTAATAATAATTATTATTATTATTTTCTTAGAAATTTACTGATTCATAATCCTTTTTTATTCAGTCAAAAATTAACCAGTTAATCCTTAAAATAAATGGAACATTTTTGTTAAGTTTCTTTGAGTTTTTGAATTCTTCAAGAAAAATTACGTTCGAATAATGGAAAATTGCATTGTAATATTGGAGTATGAGTGGAAGTCAAGAGGTTATGTAATATTTGCATATGATTTGTGTCCAACTGTTAAAGAGACATGTTAAGAATATGCTTCTAAGGAAAATTAAATTGAAGATTAAAAATTGTTAACCGCTTAAGATAATTAATAACAATTGCGATTCATTTAATAATTTTTTTTAAGTTCATTTGTTTTACGCCAAATCTTCTAATTAAAATATTAATGTTAAAATGTTTGTCACCAAAACTATGGCCTATGGTTATTTATATTTGAAGATTTGGTTAAATATTTATAACTGAAGACAAGTAAAATTTTGGGATTCTGTCAAAAAAAGTATAAATTATATTATTTTATAATTTAGTCCTAGCTTCCTTTGTCCAAGTTCAATGAGCCACTTTTTACTTAATTGAATATAAATACATTATATTGATTGTCGATTGATATATTTAGCTATCCATGTGATCCTCTAGACGAATTCATTGAATTAAAATTGTAGGAAATTATATAGTAAAAAATTTTATGTCATTAACTTCAAGTTAAACTCTCATTCCACTGGAACGATTTAATTCAAATGCAATTAACATTAAACCAAAGTATAAATAAAAAATTTAATTCAAAGTAGACATATTTCAGCAAAATCGTTAAAATAGCTTCAGGGTTCTGATATTATGAAAATTTGTCAAAAACAAACAATATTTAACATCCCTAAGGAATAAGGAAAATATTATTTCTAAGAAAATTTAACATCAAAATTATTATACATTACCGCATCATTCGCTTAAACATTTTCAGAATTGCATTTCAATTCTATTTACCTAAAAAAAGGGAATTGCAATTTAAAACTAGTCTCTATCATTGAAATTGTTAAAGTTTCGATCATAACAATCTTGATGAATTTACTTAACAGGATTCGTTTACTTCATATCATGTTGTAATATAAAATTATTTTCAAAATTAATGATTCTCATGTACGGATTCCCTATAAAACTTTTAAAATCATAATTCTGTTTACATTAATCACAAATGCAATTCATTTAATATTCTGACTCCATCTTACTCAGTAAAACAGTTTTATTAAATTTCCTCATATTAAAATCATGAAAAAAAAAACTGCACAATCAATTCTTGTGGTAAAAGGATGCTCTTTATAAAGGATAATCCTTAAATTAAATGCTCTTATTTGTCTGCTTTATGTTTATATATTTTAATTTTATCAATAAATTTTACCACAAAGAAGTAAAAAAATATAAAATCTTCCCTTTTCTAAAAAATTCTTTCTTATATAACTTTATCTATACACTCATCCTTTACACGTTTATATAATCCTTCGAGCATACTTTACGCTGTCACCTGATCTCGAATATTTATTAAAAAAAAATAGTACATAATACAAAAATATTCTTCACAGCATCTATCAGCAGAAGGATATACTATATACCTACCTAGTAACCTGACAAGTTTCAAGGGTTGATTTTTTTATATTTTGGTATGTTGAAAACGTATCGTCAAAATGCGTTATTATGCGTAATATAACAAGGAAATAAATGCGTAACAATTCGATAATTTAAATATAAAAACTTCCTGTTTTTTACGATATTCGTTTTTTCTTATGTTTGGAACTTTATTAAATCAGAATTGATTCATTGATTCTATTTATATATTCATTTTGTTCCAATCTGGAAGGCATTTTTATGATGTTCTTTGTTACATTTATCCAATAATAAATACGGCCAGTTCTGCAAAGATCTAGTTTATTTATTGAAAATTCAATGTTTGAAGATATAAACTTTTAGGTTTTAGCCTTTTTCACATATTAGATATCGTGCCAGTAAAAAAGAATAAAATCAACTACTAACAGATGAAAAGACAGAAAATAACAATCTAAGTTTCTTAATTTTCGTTGTTGCACTCCAGGGCAATGGCATATGAGATTCTTCAGGAATTCCTCTTATTCTTCACAACCTCTGCATGTCAAAACCGTAGGCAGTCCCAACCGCGCAGCATGTTTCCGTAGGAGAATATGTGCCCTTAATGTTAAGCGATTACTAATTCACATAATTACATGTAGAGTAAGTATAAAATTTATATGGAACACTCTTACGTTAGAAATATGACACCATATAAAAATATGACACCCTATAATGTCGAAATTTTTATTTTCATATATTAATGTGCGAATTGAAATATATTTCTATATAGTTGCTAAAAACATATAGGAGCATATAAATTTTTTGTTTGTTGTTACAGTCAAGAAGTTTTGTTTAGCAAAAGCAGTGCTATAAATATATTTTGAGGCTCTTGCTTTTAGAGGTACTATCAGGATTAAAGAAAATTTATATACGGGCGGGTGGCAAAAAAAAACTTTAAAACTTATAAAAGATTTATCTAGAAAACATAAAGGACAAATTTCAACAAATCACTTTGACTTGTTAATTTGCGATCATGGATTACAGAAATTTATTTTACATTTTTTTATATAAATTTATTTACTAAAGAATATTTTGGTATGAAATGGTGATGATAAGGAGGAATATATTAACACCAATTGAAAATTGAGATGGCAGAAAGTTCAGTACAATAGAATAATATTTGATATGAAAAATGGTGATTTAAAGAGAAAATGGAATCGTTTTTTTTTTTTTTAAATCAAATATCTAAAATAGTTTCAGATTTTTAAGATAAAGATTATAATTAGAATTTGACTAAGGAATTTTTTTTAGAGTTAAATTTTGTAATTGTAAGAATACTAAGCAAAACAAATTTAATCTGGAAAATATTAAGTTCCATGCTAAGGCTGGATTTTAATTAATTGTTAGTTTTGTCCGGTATAAAGATAAAGAAAATTAGACTTAGTTATACAATCATATTTAAAATATCTGTATCACAAATTAAGGGGAAAGCACTTGTAAATTTATATGAAGGTGTTAGTCGATTAACCTTATTAATTACTTATTACGGAAAAATCAGTCAGGAATTCGTTAAATTCTTCGTTTTTCCCTGGCAATATAGCTAAGATGTGAAAAGAGGCTGAAAGCTTAAAGTTGAAGGTTTGATGACATCGAATTTTCAATAAATAACTAGTTGTTTTCAGAAGTGTCTACCTCAATTGAAGCTTATGTGAATTGAAATTACCCCCTCCTGCCAATACTATTTCTCATGTTTCGATGTCACACAGAACATTATAAAAGTTCCTTCCCGATTGGAACAAAATGAATCAATCCTGATTTAATAAGGTTTAAAACATAAAACCTCGTAAATATTAAAAAATAATTTAAACGATTTCCATTATTTCAACCAATCTTCTATCACAACTCACAATACTTAATAATTATTCCATAGCTCTTCGTAATTAAGGATCAGAATCACTGCAAATTAAATGAATATTTTAATATTACTTTTCAATCACCCTGTAAACAAGAAAACTATTAAGTGGTTCAAGAATATAGAAAAAAAAAATTAATAGAAAGAGTTGACGACTAAAACAATTTTACTGCTCTGCCTCTGCGATTTCTATAGAATACCAAACGACAAATTGAACTTTGGACCTATACTAATTTCATATGGACTCCAAACCTTGAATTTATGTATAGTTATGAAATTTTAATGTTATTTTGTTGTCAACAGTCTTTCCCACTCTTAAAAATATAATTAAATTTAGCTATTTATATAAAACAAACTCAACTTAAAGAAGATTGAGCTTTTGAAGTAAACCAGTGACATAATTAATACATAGCTCACTACCACTAAATGATTGGATTTATTCACATTTTTTGAGATCCCGAAATTAACCACCCAAAACATCAAGAATGTTAGTATGATTTTCCCTTAAAGTCTCCTTAAAATTTTTCGGTGTTCGACACCTAATTTTATCAATATTCTTTCATTTAAATTTTTACACAAATTGATCCTTAAAATTAGCATAAATATTGATTTTTCTACGTCACTAAATTTAAATATATACAAAATAAAAACATCAGAAACAACAAAATACTCAAGGGAGTCTATGAACGTTTTTATTAGGATAAATTTTATAAGGATTTTCTGTTTTTATATTCAAACATTTTCTTTCCTAATAAAACGTCCCAAAAGAGTGAAACTTTTTTTTTTATGTTCTGAGGAAATTTATGTATCGAAAATGAAATTTTGCATATCTTCTGAATGAAAAGGGTTTAAACAATTTTTTTTTATTCCACTTAAAAAAAAAAACCTTTTAACACATCTACAGATTGTTTTTTTCAGACACTATGAATTTCATGTGAACTACTACACAAGGACTAATACTTTTCCTATGCTGTTTCAGTCTGGCATTCAAAAAATAAATCCTTCAAAATTTGTTTTTTTAATTTTATTCCTAGCAGTTCCAAGATAAATTTTCAATTGAAATGAGATTTTATAAATTTTGAATTTATTTTTTGAATGCCGCCAAAAAGTTAAGTGCATAAAATTGATAATAAATTTTCTATGCATTAAAAAAAAAAAAAAAAATTGTAGAAAATTTTAAATTTATTTTTAAGTGACCATTTAAAGTTATTACAATTTCACTTATTGAAAGGAAAATAAAGAAAATTTAATAGATTTTTTTATTTTTAATGTTATTTTTTTCAGGATAATTTATGAATAGAGCCCACTTGGGATATAGAAGAATACTAATTGGGAAGTTAATAAATATGCTTAATTAGCATTCAAGAATAATTGTAGTCATATATTTTCGGGAATTAATAGGAAGAAAAGAGTTTTTGCTACTGGATTTTGGAAATAAAGTAATTTTTGCTAGGCCTTTTGGTTTGGTTTGGTTTTGTCAATAGAAATTTTGTGATATTTATGGGTAGACGATTTCAGGTTAAGTTAAAGGAATTGTAATTATATTAATGAAAAGGTTCAATTAATGAATTTTTTGATACAAATAACAAATTGGTCTTAATATTTTTATAGGAAAGATAACCACATAGAAAAGTTTACTATATAAGTATTTCAATGACCTGGCGAAGTCATTAAATTTAAATGCCAATTTTGAAATATATTTTACAATATTTGTGCTAAACACTTGAAAAGTACTAATTTTTATTAAAAATTAAACTGCGTAGCTACACATTGGTTAAAATCAGTGTTGGTAACCCGAATTTTTTTCAGTAACGTTATTCATTTTATTACTGTTGCCAAATTAATTTTGTTACAGTACAGTTTCGGGTACGGCAATGTAACATATTATACAAAATTAATGAAATAGTGTTTTTAAAGTAATTGTTCATCAACCAATTAATTAATAATAATAATTATCAGATATCAAATAAAATCGGTTTTCAGATACTTAAAATCTATTTTAAGAGGAAAGTATTCTTTCGAATGAAGACAAGTTTTCTAGAAAATCGCAGAATATTCTGTTTGTCACTCTTTAAATATTCAAATAACATACTGCTTCGAACACATTTATATCATTGATATTTTAACTAAAGGATCTTTCGTCCGATAGCGACGTCTGATATATAGAAAATTTAGTAAATGTATCGCTTTTTATTGGAAATTGAAAACTGAAATTGAAATCCATTTATTGATCAACGAAAGCTATAAGTTTCTTCTTATAATTATTAATAATTATGCTCCAAAGTCCCAATTTTCCAAGAATTCGTACTGACTACATAATTATGAAATTATTAAATATTTTTGAAATTATAAAGGCTGAATAATTATTCAGCATATTTCATAAAATCCTTTTCAAATTAAGAACAATCATATTCCATCAAATTAAAATTTTTCTTTTCTTTTTTATGGAAAATATTCAACCACCAAAATTAAAATAATTACTAATTATTTTTAATGAAAATCATTAAAATAAAAAAAATTCTGCGCATATTTATCCCTAAAAAAATGATAAACATTAATTGTTTTAACTGTTTTTCTTTTTTTTTCTGGAAAATTTGTCAACCATTTTCTTTTTTAATGAACTAAAATAAATTTTAACAAATATGTTCTTCTAATTTTTTTTTTGTGGTTTATCTTCATCTAATTTCTATATTGGGATTTTCCGGGAAATTAAATGGAGTATTAAAAATCTTCTTATTTACTATACTGATACGTATATAATAATGACGATGGCGGCGGCGGCGGTGACTTCTTAAATCTACAATTTATCAAATTGTACTTAAAACTAAAAGGCAAAAATCCTTAAGTTTATTAACCACAAAAGGATTTTTGATATTCTCATTTTTCAGTTGTTATACAAAAAAATTGCTACCAAATAAAAAACGTCAATTTTTCAAATTCTGTTCAGGGTTTTTTTTTTGTTGTGACGGAGAGATTTTAGTTTAGCGGCGTTCAGTCTGTGTATATTTTTTTTATATACAATTTTGTTATATGAGAAATTATGTTTAGTCATTTGTCTTAGATTAAATTTTGCGTCTACGCAATTTTGTTTGTATAATATAACAAATTATATACAAAAATGATTTCATTAATGTCAATTTTTTTGTTTGTTTATACATTTAATGTTGAATTAAAAATGAATTGGCTTTAATATTACAATATTAAAGATCATCTAAATGACTACAATAAAAAAATCATATTTGAAGTTGAAATGTCAAAGAATAAAATTAATTATATGGTTATAATTTTTACTACAAGACTTTAATTTTAAAAAAAAGTAGAATCGTTGCCAGAAACTACCTTCAGTATAGTACTTGGCACCAGCTTTAATCACGGGATACTCGTCCTTTTAAAGTACTGCTGTCCTAAGTAGAATCGTTGCCAGAAACTACCTTTAGTATAGTACTTGGCACCCGCTTTAATCACGGGATACTCGTCCTTTTAAAGTACTGCTGTCCTATGTAAATATAAATAAATGTAGAAATTGTAAAGTTATGGATGAGAGACGATGGAGCCTTTCACGTACCTGTCTCATATCCCTGAGTAGTAAATGTTTCTGTTCCTATACATACAATACTAACGAATAATAGTTACCAGTTGGCTCAATCAACCACTGCTCCATAATGTATAAGATAAATGGGTTTCATGATTTTCTTCTAAGCTACATAAATCATTCGAGAATTATCTTTTTTGTACTCAGTCATATAATGTCAATTTTACAATTTCCGTACAGTTCAATTTATTTAAAAATAAATTACTTAATTCCAAAACAGTTTTTATAAAAATTCAATTAATAAATCGTCAACTATTTATACAAATAATATTCATCGTTACCACAGGTATTTCAGAGAAAAAAAAACCAGTTTAAACAGGAAATTACTTTAATATTAACATATCCTTAAACAATATCCTTAAACTAACCAACTACCGATTACTTTTACCAACAAAATCAACCACTAAACTTAGCGAATCAAAATCACTAGACTTTTAATATAATTTCCCTATAGATTATCTATTATTCAGGGAATTGCAATTTCTTCTGAATGCCAAATCTATTATAAAAAGACTTTTATATACCTTGGAACAAGAACAAAAATATATTAGAGAAAAAAAAAACGACTCATCACATTCAATCACAGAAAGAGATATCCTTTTTTTCTATATATACCTTAAGGCATTGTGGTTATATGCGTGGAAGAAAATAGATTTACTGCAAATATAATGAAAATCATATAAATATTTAGTTTGTATATTCTTGAGTTCAAGTCCTTTTAAAAAAAAAATCAATTATTTAACTTTAAGGAAAGGATATCATCAGAATATCCTTATTGTGATTGTTAGTACTATATAGAAGTAAGAAAAGTTTAAGTAAAAATTTATTGTACGCGCGGTTGCATTCTAAATTGGATGACAGCATAGAAGAAATGAAAGATTGACTCATTGTAAATAAAACATTTCTTATATATTATTATTATATCAATGATGATAATGGTTAGGTAATATTTTATTTGCCATTACTAGATTAAATCCCTCCAGGGCTATGACATTTAAAGGAAAAAAAAAGAAATTTATATTTTTGGGCTGATTTTTAACCGCATATGTTCTACTTCTTTCGTCTTTAGAACATGATATATAAAAATATTTCGTATTCGTATCATGTGGTAATTTTCAAGTTTGTACACACAGGAACTACTACCAAAAATATCATAATTCGTCAGTACAGTACTTATAAATATTATATATGTAATTTTGTAATTATCTTGAAAGTTTATTTGAAATAAATAAATAATAATCTTTGGGATTCCGATGTTAATGACTTTTCTGTCGTAACTTCTTAGGACGATTGATTGATTCTATGAAGATAACATCTGGAAATCATGCACTTATAACAGAATTAGGTCCATTGTATCACTCGAAACCTTCATGTCATATATGCCGTGGCGGTTAGCGAGCCAACAACTCTTTCGATCGAACCAGAGAATTAGTTTCCAACCCAAAACACCTGCTTCATGAGGTTTGTTTAGTATTAGGAACCCACACATTTACTTCCGAGGTGAATGACACAGGGACAGTGATACAGAAAGTATTTAAAGTGTAATGTTTTGTTAAAAGGTAGCCAGATATACCGCGGTTTTACTGCTTTGTAAGTATTTCTTTGTGACTACTTGGCTCGGGATTTCCCATCTTTGTGACCTTCCTCTTGCTTCAAATTTACCAGGTTTGCAGATGAGTATTATCAATTAATTTATTTAGGTTCGCCTGTGTGGGTTCCAGTACGAACCCAACTGTGGTTGAGATGACCTCCAGTTTCGCACCTGTTCTGCTTAACTCGTCGGCTTTTTCATTTCCGTGGTGGTCACTATGGCCTGGAACCTGTGGATGATAGTTCGATGTATATAATTTTATTTTACATTTGTTTTTCAGAAAAAATGAATACTTATATGACAAAGAACAACTAAGCTGGTGGAAATTATTCTTGAAATGAAATGGGAAAGGAAAAGTAAACGAATTTCATTTTTTTTCTTATCTTGTACAAATGTTTAAGTTTTTTGTCTTATTAAACGGCAACTTAGCTTCTGGCTTAAGTAAATTGCCAAACATGAGAAATTTTTTTTTTTTTTATTTTGTATATGTAATTTTTTTTTTGTGGAAAGTTTTTCCATATTTTCTTTTCATTGTTGGTTTTGTTTTTTTGTTATGTTGTTGCTATTATACAAATTCATTTTAATATGTTATGTACACACAGACAAGACAAAGAATAAACTTTTTCGGTAAGGAATACATTTAGACTTTACTCAAAGAAAAAGTTTATTTTTGGGTAATGCTCTCTATATAGTAACTGATCAACATCATAAATGAAACATAAAATGGCCTAAGAGGAAATTTTTTTGTTCGGTAGTATATCTAAATTTTGGTTAGTTCTTATAGTTTAAATTAACTCTTGATCTTGGACGTTAAATTTACTTAACAAGAATTTTCATAGAATTTGAAATTGGACAGTAAAATTTGTAAATAAATGAAAATATTATTAGAAAACACATTTTTTAAAAAGAAAAACTTGTTTCGGAGGATGGTTTAGCAAAAGAACTACAACTATAAGGGAGAGTTTTTTCTGAAAATCATAGTTTAAAGTCTTGTTAAGTAACATTTGTGGCGCATTGTCAAATTCATGCTATTTTTAATTATACGTGAGTAAACACAATTTAGCTGAAGAATCTGATGGATAAAATATGCTCAAATTGAATTCACAGATGACTGAACTTTATGTTATTGCATATATTCTTTCATAACATAATACCACATAAATTGACCACTTTCATAAGAAAGAATCACCCAAAATGATAAAATGCAAGCAAACAGAAAAATGGAGGAAAATTCGTTTTTTAAAATGTTAATATATTAATTTCTTCATGTATATTTATTATAAATTTCTAAAAGAAATTTTTAACAGTGTAAAAATATTGAAACACAAAATAATATATCTTAAATACACTTAAGTTTTTTTGAATTGTATATAACCAAAAGCGAAACATATAATTTTTTTCAATTCTTAAAGAATGTTGTATAAAACTTAACAAAATTTATATTATCTATATACAAAAATATTTAAAAGGACTCTTTTTTCTACTCCTACCGCATAAATACAACCAAAAAAAATAAATAAATAAAAATAGTAACGACAAATTTATCCCCAGAGTGAAATTTTATGATTCTATGTTGTTAACATTGCTTTCCATTTTTATTTTATCCAATTTCATTTCTTTTCTGGTAAATTTATACAAATGTTTTTTTCCTAAAGGAACCTAAACAGAAAAATGACATAGAATTTACAACAAGGACAAAAAATACAAACACATATAAAAAATATTATAAATAAAATGATATTTTTTACCACATTACAATTTGAATTTTATAAATACATATACAAAATATGAAAATATATTTTAAATTTGGTTAACAGGATCTGTTGTTACTGTGCGTTTTTATATACATATATACAATTTTTTCTTAACATCCTTTTTGTTAACGATACCGAAATCATTGCTCTCAAACGAAGGCAGTACAGAATTCAATTGTAGAAAAACTATAGGAATTTAGGGAATTTCTTGAACTAATATTATTAATTTCATATTTTATATCAAAATAAATATCCTTGAAGGCGGCGGGAATTTTTTTTAAAATTTTTTTCATAATTCCAATTTTTTTTTTTGTGTATGTGTTGGTTTTTGTTAAAACAATGATGTCCTTAAGACGTTTTTGGTTTATGGCGGAATGAAAAATTACATGATATTTTATATTTTTTTTTCAAGGATATTTAGGATCCAAAAAGGATCCTTTAGAGATTATAAATAGCTTAGAGGAGAATTTTTTTTTATTTAAGACGATATTTGTAAACATTTTTTTTTGTTCTTTTTATAGATTTTTGTAATATGTGTGTGTGTGTGTTTACGGAAGTTATGAAAAATAACAAAAGGATATTAATAAGGATAAGTCTAAGAAAATATTATTGAAATAAAACTCTTTAGAGAATGATTTTCTAGTTACAGGGCACGAAAATTTGTTATTAGTAGATTAAAACAAAAAAAAATTGTTTGTTAAATTGGGTTTTTTTTTCGTAGGATTTTGCTGTGCGAAAAACTTTTATTTAATTCGTGGAAAATTTACAAAATGGAAAATGGAAAATGGAAAAAAAAATCATATTAAAATGAAAGAAGGAAAAAATATTTGAACCAAATGATGATGAAAATTTTAATTTGAAATATTTTATATTAATATATTAAATTTATTTTCACTACGTTCGCGTAAATATTAGAATATTTATGTATATAAAAAGAAAAAAATTAAGGATGTAATAAGGAAATAAGGAAAATTTAATATTCAGAAAATAAATAAACATAAATTCTTCATTTATATGAAAATTTCTAAATGAATCTTTAGTATTTGATCATGAATTAAAATAAATTAGGCTAGGTTATTATTACGGGCAAGCCTTATATAAAACACTCTGTGTCCACCTAATCACTACGAGTTAGTATGGAGGTATTTTCTTAGGATCTCAAATTCGCACTCAAATTTAGAAGATTTCTCATATAATGTACTTCGAGACCTATACCAAAATTGCGAAATTCGGTTTTGCTAATTATCTTCGTTTTGAAAACGAAAATATCGGTCATTGACACAGTTTGAGTTTCAGCTTAACCTAAATAATTGCATTTCCTGGAATTGGTTCACTTGAAACGATAAGATATTTATGCTGTAACGATGACAAATGTCAAATGGTATGTGAGCTATTCTATACCGCGATAATTGATTACTGATTGTAATTTTTACATTGATTGTTGTTTCAAAATTGACCAAAACCAAATCGATTATCGGTTCTAGAAATGACACTAATTTGTAAAGATTAAATAAAAAGGCTATAGATAATTACTTTCAAAATACATTAAGAATGTTACTATACTGTAAGGGTCCATTAAAATGTTATACAAAATATTGCAATTTAATTTTAATATATATAATTTATACAAAATGTACTTTCTATACCAAATTACAAGTAAAATATACATAATTTTCTTCAATTCACTTAGGGTTCATTAATTAATTTCAAAATAGATTCATTATATATGAGTATATATAATACTACGTTATTTTGATTTAGAGATATCTCTGGTAGACGTAATTATGACAAGTGCGGGTTTAATCATTTAAATCAATCAAACCAATTTAAATAGAATTCACCCTCCTTTAATAATAACAACATAAGATTTATCTAAATACTAATATAATATTTATATGTTGTATTTCATAATCATTAATTATATTCAATTCAACATTATTGACCACATACCGAGGAGACATAAATAATTTTATGTTTTTTTTTTATTGAGAAAGGGGTTAACATCCTCTAAGTAAAATAATTGTAATTTTTGTTATCTTATTTCCTGTTTTATAAAGATTATTAAAACATGACCTCTTCAATAATATTTTTCTAGTCCTTTTCATTTATTTGTATGTCCAATTTAAATTTATTTATTTTATGATTGATTTTCTAATTTAATTTTTCTTTATATAAATAAAAAATCTTTAAAATTGTATCACAAAATTTTGTATATAGTTATTAAATTTTGTAAATTTTCTATTTAAAAGTGTCATTGAATAAAAATATACAAAATTTTCTTGAGTTTTTCATTATAGTTTATAAATTTTTTCGAAAACTCTAGTTCATCTCTAGTTTTTTAAAATTGAAATATAGTAATTTCAAGATTTTCTATCTGGTTCATATTAATTTATTAAAGATTTGGAAAAGTTTGAGTTAGAAATCACGTTCCATAAATTATAAAAATTTTCAATATTGTTGATTTTTATAGTATATTAAATTATTTTATTTAAATTATGTTTTCAATATTTTCAATAAATTAATGACTAAAAATAATGTTGTTTAAAATTTTCTGAAGATCAATATTTAAGGTAGACAATCGTAACGTTGATCAAGTCTTTGAAGATATTTTATATAAATAACATTCGAATCTTTTTTTGGAACTGTCAGAGATTTTTCAATTTTCATACATAATTTTACATTCATAATATTTTAAATAAACTGAAATGCTAAAATTATGTGTTTGGTAATGTTTTAAATAGATACTAAAAATATTATAAAATTCTGTGATCAATTAACGCTAATTGAAGAGTTTATTTATCAGTTTCTAGTTAATTTTTCTAATGCAATATAATATTATCAGTCATTCTCATTATTCACAGTTCACAGTAATACCAACCTTTGTTTTTACACTACATTACCAAAATAAATAATCAGTTTTAAAATAAAGATAACAATCATTAACAAAAAAATCTCTTCATTTCCTAAATTTACAATATTATACAAAATTCTAAAATTTACATGTCAACCACAAAATGATGGACACTTTACAAATTCCACAAAACCAAAAATTCTAAATAATTGTTATATCCTTTTATGTAATGAAAAATATTCAGTTTTTATATACATATAAACTTGTAAATATTATTTTTCACTCCTCTAATAAACAACCTATAAAGTGAATCTATTCATTTGCAAAATTCTAAAACCGAAACAAATATTGACATAGGGAAATTTTTACTATATACTTTCCACTGATACATAATATCATAATTTTCCAAACATATAAATGCATTTTTTGTGTGTAGTGTGTGTAGGAAAATGATAGAAAATTTGCCTTCATTACGCGTACTCTAACCAGCCAAAATCTAAAACAGATAAAACTCAAAACTATGGTCATTATCATTGTAGTTTGGGGTCATATTCTGTCAATTCCATTGTTTTTAAAAGGATTTTTTCATATGGAAGTTTGAGAATGAAGCAAAATTAAATAAAAATAATATGAATTTTGTTACTATATTTTTTGTTGGGAATTGATTTATAGGCATAAAATAATTTCGAAAATAGTTTTGCCATATAAAAATGATAAATGTTTTATGGGATCTCCATATATGTCACTCAAATATATCATCATTTAAATTATTTAGTGTTCTCCTTTTTTCCTTTTACGTATTTGTGAAAATGTATGAAATATGTCTGTGTTAGTGGAATTGAGAGAGATGGAATAAGGATAATTTTATAACTTTCAATTGTGACTCAATTTATTGGGACTAGAACGAAAAAAAGTAGAACTTTTGACTATTGCGTAAACATGAATTATTCAAAATAAAACTTATTTGATAATTTGGTTCAATTATTTAATATGTATTCTGTAGCTGATATAAATTTAACTGAAACAACAAAATCAAGCCAAAAGATCTACATTGATCTGAAAGGAGTAGCGTCCAAAATGCGATATGGAAATTGAGTTAATAATAATTAATTTAAGATCAAGATTAATAAGAAAATTCCGAAAGTTTTCATTTTATCATATAATTTGGTCTTGACTCTAAATATCCTTACTAGAAATCACGATTCTGTCTATCTATTTTATAAAATCATATATTCAAATCTATAATATTATCAACAAGACGAAAAAAAAAAATGGTTCCACTTTAGGGACATTACGAAGTAAAAACAGAATCAGAGGCCAGGACATGACAATGGTAGATTATATTAAGCAAACTATAAGAAAAAAACATTTTTTCTATGGTCATCATAGTTACAGTCATCATCATCAATATATCATATAAATGAGTAATTGAATTTAGGCTCAAAAAATTTGTGATGAATTATGGGCATTACATAAAATTTATCATCATTTTTGGATAGGGACAAAAAATTTTTCTTTTATGGTTGTTTGTTTGTTTGTTGTCTGTACATATATATAAAAGAAAATTATATATGAAAAATGGAAATTCTATTTTCCAATAATAATGATAGGTGACATATTTTATATGACATGGATTTGCTGTTGTTGTTGTTATGTCAATTGACTGGTTGATGAAAAATGGTTGATTGAAATGAAAAACTATTATTTTTTTTTGTTGTGTGGTAATCTGGTGATAGTAAATTTACGAGTATTTGGTTTATTTTTGGGTTGTTTTGGTTGATTGATTAGATTTGATTTATGGAATTTATGTTTAGGAAAGATTTGTTGGTTCTTTTTTTTTTTTACATATTTTAAATGTGAATAATTGAAATACAATATGAATTTTTGGCAATTTCGTTAGGAAAATTCAATAATTTGACAATATAAATATAAATATTCCATTAGTAATAAATTTTATGTCTCTAAAATTTGTTATCAATCTAAATTGTTATATGGTAATTTTAGGACTGGATAAAATAAATTTAGGATCATTAAAATGATTGCAGACAAAAATATTATTTGTAAATTTTAGTTAAAAATAATTTTCAAGTTTCAAATTTTATAATAAATCATAGTAAAATAATTAACATTATTAAAAATTAATAAAGGTTTAATTAGAAGGGAAGGTTTCACTATAAATCAAGATGGAAGGTTTCACAGAAGTCTGATTTTATGTGTCTCATATATTTCTTTTAAAATAGACCTCGTTACAACGAGGTTTGATTGTCACTAATGCATTTACAACAATTACTACATAAAATCAAATTGAATATATTTTATGATAATTTTCTATTTTCTTTTTAAAGGTTTAAAGAAAAATTTGTAATATTTATTTCATTGACTTTATAATTTATAGATTTAATATAGTCACATATGATTCTCTGCATCTTGATACTGATAAACCAATTTTATATTTTGGTAATGGATATAGAAACAGCCAGACATGACTTTACTGTAAACATATAATATATGAAAAATAATAAATAATATTATTTTGCAAAAAACAAAAGGCCTACACAACCAACTCGTAAGCCGGGCCAAATCAGGCAATTTTTCTTTTTCATAAGTTAGCTACAAGGTCTTACCATGGATAACCTTCAGTATTCTATCTTATCTAAACCATTTCACAGAGTATTTATTATCGTGTTCCCTATAAAACCTGGGTGTCGTTAAATCAACTTCCCTAGTTCTCAGGTTTACATCTTGATAATCGCTCATTTTTTCAATAGTTAACCAATCAATAGCCATAGAAGAAATGTTTTCTCCTGGGTGTTCTATATGCAACTTCCAGTGTCATACATTTTCTATATTTATCAGATTACTAATTGCCGAAGCAATCGTTATTCAAGTTACCATTAGCCGTGAAAAGTCATATCATGGGGTTATGTTTCAAGCCTCCTGTGATATATTTCATCGGTTATAGTTACTACATTTACTTTGAGTGTTATAAATTGTTGTTGCCAACTAACAACTATTATATCAAAGTGGATTCGAACCACCGACCACATAAACTGTAGACTGACGTCCAACACATACGGCTACAGGGGTCGGGTGATGTTTTTGAATAATTATTGCAATTTAAATCTAAGAACAATGACATTTTAATATAAAATAAAATAATTGTACTAGGAGATAGGAAAATTTATCGACGTTTGTTCAATAAAATTACAATTAATTTCAGATTTAAATAAGTTTAGAAAATCTTTTCATTTTACCGAGATTTAATCAATTTTATCATAAAAAAGTGAATTTTTAAATAAATATAATGTAATGAAAAAATGCACTTACCAATTTCATTATTTACGAAGAAAGTTTAGTTCTGGTAACATCTAAAGTTAATTAAATTTAATCAATTTACACTTTTTTTTAATAAATTATTAATAAATTACTTTTAACCTAAAAAAAATTTTAAAAAATCATTAAATTGGATAAATAATTTCTAAATTTCTTAGTTTGACAGTAAAATTCGAAGATTAAAAAATAATAATAAAAAAAAATCAATTAAATTTAAAGAATTTGCGTCACTCAGCCACCAAAAACATTAATTATTTTAACTCTAAAAACGTTTATTAAAATCAATTAATTAATAACAAAAAATTATATTGTTTCTTTATATTATCTGTCAATGTCAATGTCAAGCTTTATAAATTATAAAATTTTCCCGCTTTTTTTATAAATTTTATATTTTGTATTGGATGATTCTCTGAATGTTGATACTGATAAACCAATTTTAAATTTTTGTATTGGATATAGAAACCGCCAGACTTGACTTTACTGTAAGCATATCAAATAAAAACATTTTCAAAGAAAATTCATTATTTTCTTTATTGAATTGACATTTTTCCATAACGCGTGGATCAATAAATTGTCTGTTAATATGAAAATATAAATGAAATTTCCTGGCTACTTTACTGGTGTTCAGGAAATTCCATTTGCCAGAACCACCTCATAAAAATACTAAGATGTAATTTTTATTAAGAAAGAGAATTTAGAAAATAAATTTTCCGTAATTCAAGTGACATTTTCCCAATAAAAATCTTCTATATATAAAATTTAAATTATTTTCAAAATTTGAAGTCTTCCAATATTTTCTTAATATTTATTTTTGTATTCTGTAATTCTATTTAAAAACTTATAACAGCTAAAAATGTTAAAACTATTCAAAACTCCATCATTTTCATCACATTTTCCTTATAAACTCTGAAAAAATATTGTGATAATTTTGAATGTTCCTTAAAGACAGACTTTTTATTCATTTTTAGTGTTAGTAACTAAATAATGTTTCATGTTTATTGAAAAAAAGATTTTTTATTGTTTGCTTTAAAGTTTAAAAGCTTAACAGAATAGATAAGCTTTATTACTTTTCTCTACATTAAAACTCTAAAAAGGAAGAACATATTTAAGGTTTCGAAATCCATTAAAATAGAAAATTTGTTTAATTTTTTTTTTTAAGGATATTAAACAATAAAATGGAAAAATGTTTTTCAACATTTTCAAGCACTATCAAATTTTTTTTTATAAATAAAAACAAAGTCAATGATTCTAAATTCCATCCTTAAAGTTTAAAAAATAATAAATTTTTTCATGTGTTTTGCAAATTTTCATGATTATCTCGAGGAAATTCAATTCAGAGTTATAGGCTTTGTATCGAAATTCAATCCAATTTTAAGCATGACATGCCAGGGCAATAATGTTGCTGGACGTAGAGGCCAAAAATAAAATTTAAGAATTATAAATTTTGAAAATAAGCTAAAATTTCATATATAGAAGAATTGTATTTAAAATTAGTTATTCAAAAACCTCTAATAAAATAAAAATAGAAAATGATTTTGTCCTACACACTTAGATATTAGCTCACGTTTATGTATCTTATATACCAATTACGGAAAAAAACAGACTCTGACTCATATTTTCCTACTATAAAGGAATACCTACCAAGTCAACAATTTTCTTGAAATAATATGCTTAAAATACACCCAACAAAATATTCAAATTAATAATTTATAAAATGATTAACATAAAAATTGTGGATGTAACTTCTACAAAATTTATTTTCTATTAAAACTTAGCCTCAAGGCTCGTTTTTTATTTTGCTGGACTTTAGTAATAAAATTTCAATTCTCTTAATATTAATATTTGCAAAACAGCCCACAATTAATTATTTGTTCATATGTCAGTTTGTTTAGTTCAAGTACATATAGAAATCTATTGTCATTGTAAATTTTCTTTTTAAAGCAAGGAAAATGAGAATGGGAAATGATAATTTTAGAAATATTTAATAGAAATCTAGGAAAAGTGTATATGAAAATAAAGATGTAAAAATGAATGGATTGAATAAGATAAATTTATAAAGACTGAACCTTCGGGGGACAATAATGCACCATAAAAATAATATTTATTTTAATGAAATTTTATTTTAATGAAATTTTATCACGTAAATGATTTTTTTAACAAAATGTATTTAGTGAAATTTCATATATAAAAGATTTTTATTGGGAAAATATCACTTAAATTGCGGAAAATTAATATTTTCTAAATGCACTTCCTTAATAAAAAAAATACATCTTAGTATTTTTATGAGGTGGTTCTGGCAAATGGAATTTCCTGAACACCAGTAAAGTAGCCAGGAAATTTCATTTATATTTTCATATTAACAGACAATTTATTGATCCACGCGTTATGGAGAAATGTCAATTCAATAAAGAAAATAATGAATTTTCTTTGAAAATGTTTTTATTTGATATGCTTACAGTAAAGACAAGTCTGGCGGTTTCTATATCAAATACAAAAATTTAAAATTGGTTTATCAGTATCAACATTCAGAGAATCATCCAATACAAAATATAAAATTTATAAAAAAAAGCGGGAAAATTTTATAATTTGTAAAGCTTGACATTGACATTGACAGATAATATAAAGAAACAATATAATTTTTTGTTATTAATTAATTGATTTTAATAAACGTTTTTAGAGTTAAAATAATTAATGTTTTTGGTGGCTGAGTGACGCAAATTCTTTAAATTTAATTGATTTTTTTTTATTATTATTTTTTAGTGTTCGAATTTTACTGTCAAACTAAGGAATTATATATCCAATTTAGTGATTATTTTAATTTTTTTTTTATGTTAAATTAAAAGTAAATTATTTATAATTAATTAAAAAAAGTGAAAAGTGATTATATTTAATTAACTTTAGATGTTACCAGAAATTAATGTTCTTCGTAAATAATGAAATTGGTAAGTAAATTTTTTCATTACATTATATTTATTTAAAAATTCATTTTTATGCTAAATTTGATTAAATCTCAGTAAAATGGAAAGATTTTCTAAATTATATATTTAAATCTGAAATTAATTGTAATTTTATTGAACAAACATCGATAAATTTTCCTGTCTCCTAGTACAATTATTTTAATTTATATTAAAATGTTATTGTTCTTAGATTTAAATTGCAATAATTATTCAATTAAATCACCCGACCCCTGTAGCCGTATGTGTTGGACGTCAGTCTACAGTTTATGTGGTCGGTGGTTCGAATCCACTTTGATATAATAGTTGGCAACAACAATTTATAACACTCAAAGTAAATGTAGTAACTATAACTGATGAAATATATCACAGGAGGCTTGAAACATAACCCCATGATATGACTTTTCACGGCTAATGGTAACTTGAATAACAATTGCTTCGGCAATTAGTAATCTGATAAATATAGAAAATGTATGACACTGGAAGTTGCATATAGAACACCCAGGAGGAAACATTTCTTCTATGGCTATTGATTGGTTAACTATTGAAAAAATGAGCGATTATCAATATGTAAATCTGAGAACTAGGGAAGTTGATTTGACGACACCCAGGTTTTATAGGGAACACGATAATAAATACTCTGTGAAATTGTTTAGATAAGAGAGAATACTGAAGGTTATCCATGGTTAAGACCTTGTAGCTAACTTATCAAACGGAAAAATTGCCTGATTTGGCCTGGCTTGCAAGTTGGTTGAGTAAGCCTTTTGTTTTTTGCAAAAAAAAATATGATTTATTATTTTTCATATATTATATGTTTACAGTAGAGTCATACTGGCTGTTTCTATATCCAACACAAAAATATAAAATTGGTTTATCAGAATCAACATTCAGAGATTCATAATGTGACTATATTAAATAAAATCTATAAATTATTAAATAAATATAACAAATCCTAAAACTATAAAATATCGTAAAACTTAATATAATTTTAAAATTCAGACTTAAATTTCAAAAGGTAAATTTTAAGTAAATATTTTATAAGTTTGGCAAATTTATTCAGTTTTTTTTTATTAGTGCCTTGCTAGTTGCTAGCTACTATTACCAATTCAAATATATTTCTAAAAATGTGTAATGGTTGTACTAAGCAGGTTGTTGCTAATCATTAATAATTAATCTGTACGTCTATTTATACTGAGCCTTAGTCAAATTATTTTCTCACCATCATGTAGAGAGAAAGTGCGTTGAGATAGAGCAAAAAAAAAAATGGATATCAAATTACTAATTAATCTATATTTCTGCTTGTGCTCACTAATCGATACAGATAATTAGTTCACTCAGAAGTTATTATTTGACCGGTCTCGATGATAAGAAATTTTCTGTTTGGAATTAATTCAAATACTAATTTAATTACTAGTAGACAGAAATTATGATAAAATTATAAAAAATACTTTTATAGTAAATATAATTTGTAATATCGTTAAAAATAGGAAGGTTTCCTTGCTTTTCGTAATAAAAATATTAGTTTTGTTGCACAAAATTCCATTATTTCTTAGAAAATTTAAATGTCAGCCATTTCCTCCTTTATCCTTCAATCCTCGATGCCAAACCTGTAACGAATTTTCTATAATTAATAAAATAAATAATTTAAGTACAATTCCATTGTTTTATGAAGTATAATTATTACGACTGAGTGTTTTATTTTGGGTCTTGGTGAGTAACTCGATTATAAAATATTTGATTTTCTGAACTTCATATTTTTATTAACAAATATTATTTAGTAAACTTATTATATTTTATTTATTATCAGTTTTATTAATATATTTCTCAAATTACATTCGTTTTTAACAATATTTTTATACTGCATTAAACCATAAACACTAAAGTTTTCATCTTTGATGAGAAAAATATATTTGATAATTTGATAGCATTCATCTACAAGCAGTCAAAATAATTATTTTAAATACATTTTTTTTATTAATTAACGTGGCAGTATCAGAATCTGAGAAAGCTATTATTTAAAAAAAAAATCAATTCATTTTATTTCATTATTTTTAATATATTACTGGAGAATGAGTTGATGGAAAAGGTTAAATATTCGTCATGTAATCTAAGCTGTATATTTGATGTAAAATATTATCTGCAATGTCCAAGAAATTCGTTGTTACTGTGAAAAAGAGTAGCTCTTAGAGTAGTAATTCACAATTACTCGCATTAATTTAGAAATAAATTAGAAGCAGTACCTGTTCAAGACATTCCACAAGCTTCCATCTAAAAAAAGCTAAAATGAAATAACCAAAAAAAGGGAAGAAATGGTGCTGAAAACCTACCAAACCTGGAAATATGCAAGGAATTTGAAAAGAAATCGTCCATTTAAAAAATCATATACAAACTACTTTTTATCAACACATTTTTGTATTTATGTAGTTTCTTCAAAAGTACTCAACTTTAATCAAAAACTGGAAATTAAATGTGAATTAAACTGAAATTAGGCAGGGTAACATTATATCACATTCATTTACAGGATACATACGAGATAACAAAATAATAAATAAGGTATGACTTTTTTCATGAAGTGAAAAGTAACGAATTTCGGATACAAAATATGATTTGTAACAGAGTAACCACCACCAACAATAACATTATAAAATTTATTAATGTGTTTCATAGCAAACCGAAGATTTTGTTCTCATTATTATCAAGTAATTTGGAATGTTCTTTTAAAATAAAAATAGATTCTTGTTCCTACATTTACTGAAAATTTGGATATCATTATTGATTATTGGTATGTCATATAAACTTAATAACGTCATATATGAAAACTACTTATATTAAAAATTAATTTACATATAACTTTATCTCAGATATAATTTACCATTTAACTAATATTTTAAAAATTGTGACGATTTATATTTTCTCAAATTTCCATTTTCAAATATTTTTATTTGAAATTAATCTGGCAAATTTTAATCATAAAATTTAATGCCAGCAAATTCAAATTCTAAATATAGAATTAGAATTCTAAATAAAAATTAATAAAACAAATAAAATATTTACACTATAATTTTTGTTGTTGTTTATAATTCAAGTTTTTATGACAAGTTAAAAACTTTATTTTATTTAGCGACATAAATACTTCAATAAACTTCAAAAAACTCACAACTTCTTTTAGTGTTCAACTACAAATCAACTAATCAACTTCTGTGTTCTATCAATTTGCAATTTCCTTTAGCACAATTTTTATAAAATTTAGTCTCTCGAAAATTAAAATTAATGATAACTTTCTCATTTCAAATATAATAAAAAAAAATATTAATTATAAAAAAAATAATTATTTAAAGAAAATAAAAAAAAATTAAATAAATTACCAAAAGTCAACATATTTTGCTGGAGATGCCGGGGTTTGAACCCGGGACTTCTCACATGCGAAGCGAGCGCTCTACCACTGAGCTACATCCCCACATACCATAACGTCGCACAATTTCAATTTTCTAAAACAATTTTATTTTCTGGGTCATTTCAAAAACCTTACAAAAGTTTTTATACAATTTTTGTATTTTGTGTGAGAGAGAGAATATTTCCCCTGACTGACAACGTTATGATAAATTCTCTTAAATGACGTCACTGAATATTTGTTGCTTTTGCTTATTATTATTTTGGTAGAATTGAGTTCGGTTTGCTTGTTTGTGTTGTGTTGTTTTGTTGTTTATTAAATTTATATAGAAAAAGCGGGAAAATTTTATAATTTGTTTTGTAAAGCTTGTCATTGACATTGACAGATAATATAATAAACAATATAATTTTTAGTTATTAATTAATTGATTTTAATAAACGTTTTTAGAGTTTAAATAATAAATGTTTTTGTTGGCTGAGTGATGCAAATGGTTTAAATTTAATTGATTTTTTTTTATGATTTTTTGTGTTCGAATTTTACTGTCAAACTAAGAAATTATTTATCCAATTTATTGATTTTTTTTATTTTTTTTTAGTTTAAAAGTAATTTATTTATAATTAATTAAAAAAAAGTGAAAAGCGATTAAATTTAATTAACTTTAGATGTTACCAGAAATTAATGTTCTTCGTAAATAATGAAATTGGTAAGTGCATTTTTTCATTACATATTATATATAATTCACTTTTTTTATGAAAAATTTGATTTAATCCCGGTAAAATGGAAAGATTAAATCCGAAATTAATTGTAATTTTATTGAACAAACATCGATAAATTTTCCTGTCTCCTAGTACAATTATTTTAATTAATATTAAAATGTTATTGTTCTTAGATTTAAATTGCAATAATTATTCAAATAAATCACCCGACCCCTGTAGCCGTATGTGTTGGACGTCAGTCTACAGTTTATGTGGTCGGTGGTTCGAATCCACTTTGATATAATAGTTGCTAGTTGGCAACACAATTTATAACACTCAAAGTAAATGTAGTAACTATAACCGATGAAATATATCACAGGAGGCTGAAGGAGCCCCATGATATGACTTTTCACGGGTATGGTAACTTGAATAACGATTGCTTCGGCAATTAGTAATCCGATAAACATAGAAAATGTGACACTGGAAGAACAACCAGGAGAAAACATTTCTTCTATGGCTATTGGTTAACTATTGAAAAAATGAGCTATAATTATCAAGATTGTAAACCTGAGAACTAGGGAAGTTGATTTGACGACACCCAGGTTTTATAGGGAACACGATAATAAATACTCTGTTATACATGGTTTAGATAAGTTGTTATATTGAAGGTTATCCATGGTTAAGACCTTGTAGCTAACTTATCAAACAGAAAAACTGCCTGATTTGGCCTGGCTTACAAGTTGGTTGAGTAAGCCTTTTGTTTTTTGCAAAAAAAATTATGATTTATTATTTTTCATATATAAAGGAATATTAATTATTGACTTAATTTTAATTAAAACTTTCAAGAAATAATCAAAAAATTAATCATCTAGAAGAAAAAAGTTGTTTTCTTATAAAATTTCAATTAAATTTATCATTTTACATATTTTTATTTGTTATATAAGAACTTTCCAAAATTTATAATTAAACTAAAACTTTTAAATAGTTCACCTGTTAATGCTTCCATTTTAAATATACTTTTGTATGACATATTTTTAAATTAAATTTTGTCTTCTTCCTTTACGCAAATATTTAAATATTGAAGTTTTCTGATAATATTTTTTATATGTATGTATATCATTTTGTAAAAAATTCCTATGTAAATCCTTTTGCCCCAGACCTGGTAAAATATAGAGAAGATATTTTCTTTCAACACATTCAGTTAGTTCACAATTTCGTTTTTTGATTAATCCTTTTAAATAAAAAGTTTTTTTTTTCATATTCTATAACAGACTTTAGGAAGTTATAAGTACACCATAAAATACATAAAAAAAAATCATTTTTTGAAATATTCACGAAATGTCATTATTATATATTTCTATTACAATAGTTGGAAACTTTGGAATGGATTTTGTAAATGGAATGGAAAGGTCGGATTTGTAGATAGAATTTTTGTGAATTTAGTATTTAGGTGAAAGGGGTAATACGTAGTTAGTAAAAGTCTTAAATTAAAATATGAAAATTATTTCAAACTATGTATAAAAATTTAAGATTATTTATAGAAAAGAAATAATGTCAGCATTTTTATATTTGGAATACCAGATGTCTTTTAATATGATATTTATTTTAAAATATTTGATAGTATTCAGACCAATAGACCAATACATAAAAGGTCCTTAGCGACACTACTTAAATGTAACTACTTACTAATTGGGAGTAGTAAATGGCGAATGTAACTAATTACTAATTGGGAGTAGTGTTGACGTCATCATTCAAGTCGAAGGATTTTGAGCAGTCAGCATATTTGAGATGGTTTCTCACACTGAATTTTGGAGCTTCTATAAAGCCTCTAAAGAGTATCCTAGAATTTTCAATTTCCTATTAGCTAGAGCCGAACATTGGCATAAGTAGGTATTTTAAAACTATTTAAATTCAAATTAATATCAATTATCATTATAAATGGACCTCCTGCTATTCGTTTATTTAAGACTGTGGGGTAGAAATTACGGATTAAGCAGAACACTTCAATAATATAGTGTAAATAATAGTATTCATTTACAACTTCCATAATGCAGCTTAATAAATTGGCTTCAATTATCGAAAGTTTTTATATGAAGCAGAAAAATTGTGTTAACTCCTGAAGACTAGATATCGCGGTTATAATTGGATAATTAATATCGATATATTTAGTTAGATTACAATCGAATAAATAAATATTAAAATTATGATATTTAATTTGAGATATTACTTTATTCTAATGGTTATTTGACGGACAATTCAATTTTATATGTGGGAAAATTTTATAAAATATTATAATTACTTGAATTCATGTACAAACGTTTGGTGGTTTGGTCACTTTAACACTAACTCATCAACTCATCAAACTATAAAAAAATCTATTTACAATATTCAATTTTTCTTACGTTACGAATATATGTCTCTGTAAAAATTTTATATTTGACTGGATTAAATTTCTTTCTCTTAATTCTTTTTCACAAATCCAAAAAAAAAAAAATTAAATAAAATATCTTTATATAGAAAATTTTCATAAAAGATATTTTAATAAATTCAGTGTACAATTTTTATTAAAAAAAAAAGGGCTAAAAAGTTATGTCATTGTACTATTTGGAAAATGCTTAAAAATACAGTCGAGTAAAGAAGTGTTTTTATTATTTGTCTTTGAAGTGAATTCATTCGGTAATAATTTCATGCTTTTTTCTCATAGTATGATCAAAAATAAAAGGACATGCCATTAAAATTTTAAATATATATAATATTATATAAGTATCTGTAATATGAAAAATTCAGTTTCTATATAAAGGATTTAAAAGCATTTTTCTCAGATTTTGTAAGGAAGTGGAAATGAGATTTTCTCAAAAGAAAAGTTGAAAAATCGCGTAGAAAAATTTTAAAATAAAATTATTTTTCTATTGTAGAAAAGTGACTGGAAGAATTATTGTAAAATAATAATACTAATAATAATAGGTTTTTGTAGAACAATTTTCTTTATATAAAAACGGAGGATTATTAAATATTTCCGCATGAAATAATAATTGAAATTAAAAGTTTTCTATTTCAATTTTCAATGTATGATTTTTAACAAATCTGATAAAAATTATTTATCAGGTGTAAAAGTTTAATTGGATATAGTAACAGGTTTGAGCATTAATCACATCACAAAAATTTGAACGTTAATTAGTGAAGTTTTAAACCATTCAGTGTCGAAGACGCTTTATTTTTAAGTACTATACGACGTCGCAATGATATTAAAACTGCGTTATCGACGATGAAACTACACTATCATCTATAATAAATGTTTTACACGGTAAGTATATGTCGAGCAGTCAGCATACACGATAGAAATGATCATAAAAAAATCGTATAAAAGAAAAACTTTATAAAACTTGATAGCTTGGTGATTGGTTTTATGTTTTTTTTTAAAAATCGTGAAAAAAACTGTTGAAACCAAAGGATGTGTACTAACAACATCTTAAAGTGGATACGTCCACGCTGGGATCTACTGAAATAAAACGAAGTTTCAAATTCTTTTTCAAATGAAAATATTGTTCAACTTAAAATAAACATGTTTGACGAATTTTAAATGACAAAACTGAGAAGTAGTTTATACGCTTGTCAAAATTGGAATTCTTACCGTATGTACAAATGTACTACCTACGCCATTCGTTCTGAATTTATGGAGAAGTGTTTAAAAAAGAACAACAATGTTTGTAAATCATTATAATTTTGAATGTAGATGCTCAATTGTTCCAAATCTACGACTGTGTGATGCTATGAGCGCCGCTGACCATGAGTTATGCTAGTAGAATATAAAATGATTGGTAGCATATAGCGCAGCATCAGTGATACATGAAAGCAGAAAGCCATAAACAATTGAAAATTATAATTTAAATTATATCTTGTGTTAATTAATTTAAATTAAAATTTTTATTAATAAGAATTTTCTTTAATAATTTATTAATCAAATTAAATAAATTTAAAATGTAGTAAAATAATTTTCCATTTAGTAAAATGATTTTCTTTTACAATTTTCTTTTGTTATTACTTTTCAAAAAAGGAATATATAAAAGAATATAGTTTTCCTTTGAATAAACCCAGAAATAACAAAAATATTCATTCAACTAGAAAGCTAATCTTATGATGGTACTAAAGAGGACTTAAATGCATCACAATTCGTTTAAAATATTGAACATCTTCAAATTTAAAAAGAAAAAGATAGAAAATATGAAATAAAATTTGATCAAAATTCGAATAATTTTTTGATAGTTCGAAGAGAATGGAAAAACTAATGAGCCAATGAATTGAAAAAGATTTGGTTCAAGAGTTTAGGAAAGTAAAAGAAATATTTGCTTATCAGTAAAATGGATAATTTTATTTGGAATTCAATATTTGTGTAATATATTTGGGATAACATTGGAGTTAACTTGCCATCTATAATATTTAAATTTTATTAATAATGTCCTTAAAGTGAATCTTTAAGGATAATTATGATTTTTATTGTGATTCTAAAAACATTATTTGATTTAAGGATTGTTTATAAATTGAAATTTAAAGATTAATTTTTTTTGTAGTTCTGAAAAGATGTGATTGGTGCAGAGCCTCTCAAAACATTTTGAATTTAATTTATTATATACATTTTTTATAGCTACATTAATGATAATTTTGTATATAATTTTGTTTTCAGCAACCAATTTTGAATCAATATTGAAAACATTGAAAAACTGATATGGCCACTGCCACCTGATCAAATTGATTAATTCTCTTATTTTGGTACTATAATTTCTAAATAGCAAATTTTATTAAATTTTAGATGAAGTGCACATAAAAATGTTGTAGCAACATGTTTCGAGACAAAAATCATTTAAACCAAATAATAACTACTATACGTTCTATTTAGAATCTAGTCTATATAGATCAAATGATAAAATAATTTAAAAGATATTTAAGCATGGACGCAATAAAGCTACAGAAGCGTAGGAAAACGTTTTACATTTTTCATATTCGGAGTCTTCGCAACTTCGAAAACATCGTAAAGATAACAAATTTAAGTGAAATCATTTTTTTTATTCCGTTCGACCCTGTCTCAACACTCATAGTTATTCTAACTAATCGTAATTAATTCAATTCTTTTTTTTTATATATATTTACACTCTTTTATAGCTAATTGTAGACACATTTATTGTTGTGTTAATTCCATATAATATTCTTGAATAGAGGCGTAAATTTAACATAAATTATGCTTTTCTATATAACCAGAAAATAAACAGCAATAATTCCATTTCAATATTTCAACAACTGCAACATATAAAAAACATAACTAAATAAAATTTATATAAATTTCAAAGTCAAACTTTACAAATTTTTTATTTTACTCAACAAAACAACCAAAAAATTTATTGTATATAATTACAAGAGTTTGAAGTACAATTTCAATGGGACGTAGAGTACAGTACAGTACTGTGTATTTTATGTATTATCCTTTAAAATGGTGGCCTTCTTTTTCTGGTATATAAATTCTGATTTTGCAAATATACAATTTTTTTTATTTTTTTATGTTTTTGTTACCGGCAGGATTACGATAAACAACACAAAATGTATATAGAAAAACCACTTAAAGTGACTGCGTGCAAAAGGCGGAATTGCAATAATTAACACAGTAAAACATTGTGATGATATTTTTGTTGTTGTTGTATATTATGAAGTATCCTGTGAAGGACTCTTTATAGGAAGTTTTGTATATATATTTTTTATTTGTTAAATACATTGTGAATATATTTGTATAGTCATAATACAAAAATAAATAAATTTACAATAAAAAATATTTAAACACAGAAAATTTAAAATAACATTTTATTATAACTAAATTTTCCGGTGTATATTAAAGTGGCTTTTTTGAAATAAATGTTTTGATAAAATAAAATATATGACCATTAATTTTAAATAAACTGTCGGACTTGGAGTACACATGTTTGTTGATATTTAAAAGCTTGACGTATTATATTGAAAAAGGAGTACATTTTTGTAAAGTGTATGGTCCCCAGCCTTACCATCTATTAGTACGAATTACAAAACTCCTACCTGAAATTTATATACCACATTTTCTGGGCAAATTTCGAAAATTTCAACTTATTTCCCTACTACAAAAGCGTTGGACCTGCAATATTGAACCATTGATCAAAATTATTGAGTTTTTATTGAATTGTATATGACGCAAAAATAAGACATCGTTTTTCCTAAAAGATGTATGAAATATCACCAAATATAGTTCCGTTCTTACATATTAGTTCCGTTCTTACACCTCAAAAAAATTATCGGAATTGGAAGAAATTTAGTAGCATTTGTAATCCTTTCCTCCGTTTTATAACTTTTGAACTCTTTAACTATCATTTTAATGAAATTCTGGCTGATCGGCATAAATTTCATATGTTTCTGTGGCCATCTTTTGTAGCCTTTTCTAAATTAGTTATATCTACAAAACACTGTACTATTACTTCAAAAAAATTGCAATCCCGATCAAAATTCGCCATACTAATTAATTATTCATACAGTATTCCTAACATACCCCCAATTTGTATCCCACCGTAAAATCTGACATTTTCATATAAAATCCTATAAAGTTTATTGAAGTGACCTATTCTTTAAATACACGCTTTGATGCATTTTCTAGAGTATTTGGCTATTGCTTAAGGATATAAAAGTATACAATAAATAAAAAGTAAAATTCGCAATAAAAACAATTTCAATTTGTAGCTTCCTTGATCATTTTTTTTTTATATATGAAAATACAATTTAGTTTTATATAAATACAACATAAAATATTTTCATTTTCATTAGATAATGTTTTTCATTTTCTTTGAAACTTTTATTGTGTATATGAGAGGGTGCAAAATTTTCCGTAAAACTAATTCGTCTCAAAACAACAATGCAACGTTTTCTTTTTTGTTTGTTCTCAAGTGTTTGTTGATCAAACATTGTTTTTCAACAATTTTCCTTTAAATATAGAAAGAAACATTGAAAATATTTTTTTTTTTTTTTTTACGTTATCATTATCAAGGATAATTGTAATTTTATCTAAGGAAAAACTTTAAGTGTACTTTTTCGGAAAAGTTTTCTTTTCAATTCATTTTAGTAAGTACACAAATTTTTGTACAAACTAATTAGAAAATATTTATTAAATAAAATAAAATAACTTTAAAATTAATATGTAAATTTGATGAAATAGTGTTAAATAGAAAGGAAATATTTAATCAGTGTATAAATAAATTTAATATTAATTATCGAAGTATTTTTAAATTAATGGATTATAAATTTGATAAAATTTAGTTTTTTATTCAAATTTTATTTCATATTCATTTCAACTTAACCGTTTGTCAATAATTTGTTGATTTTTAAAACTTTAAATAAAATTTAACTCTAAAATATCTGAATTTTTGATGAACTTAACTACGGTTAAGTAGTTTTCTCTTAACTATTCACTAAAAAGTGGATAATTAGTAATTACTGTAGCTTCTATGAAAAATATATTTGATCTCAAGGTAAAAAACTTATTATATCTGGCGACCGCTGGACCGCTCTTTTAACAGGACACTAAATGCTGAGGAATTATGCTTTTAAAATATGACGATCCGATATAAACATATGTAGAGGATGCGGAGACGAACGTGACAAACTGAGCACTCTTTGCATCAGTTTTGCTGTCTCATGCTCCTGCGACGGAATAATTTGGTTCTTAATATATTAACGAACTACATAGAGGAAGAGTTTTCGGGTTGGAAACCAATTTTGAAATTTTGTCAAATGTGTTGCATGTGTAACGTAAAGGTTGCGAGTGGTACAATGAGCCTAATTCTGGTTTAAGTGCATGAACCCTTAGGAGATCCGGTCTCCAATCCAATCAAATTAGTAAAAATAATAAAATTACTTCAGTCACTAATGTCATGTCTGAAGAAGTAATTACAACTGCTTCCTGTTTCCTGTTCTTCTTGAAGATGAATTATTGTTGATTGATCATCAATCGATAAACCAGAATTATTAGCAATACATTTAAAATTCCATTTAATTTTTCAATAGTTAATTTTAACAATTTTAAGATGGCAAATGTCTAACTTCTACTGTGTCCATAGAATTATTTTGATATAATCGAAAAAATTTATAACATTATTCAAATTTTAGTAATAAATTTAATTTAATATTAAATATAACAAAATACAAATTTAAAAAACCTTTAAATTTATCAAAAATTTAATCTATTCAAGAATTCAAAATTTAATTTATTTCAAAAGAAATAATAAAAATGTAATTTTTCATAAATAAAATAGACACAAAAGGAAAACTTTTAAGGAAAATTATTCTTCAATTAAACATTTATTACAATTGCAAATCTCTGTCTTCTATTTACTATATTTAATTCGACGTTGTTTTCGGCATTAATCTACTATACAGAATGGAAAACGCAGTTAAATATTTGCATTTTGTGTAAATATTTTTTTTTTGTTATCATTGGTACATTTGTATCATCAGCTGCCGCGAAACTAAAAGTGAATAATTTGGATTTTATTCACTTGAAAAAATTTCATTTTACTTCATTTCCCTAAACCCAAAACCATCCAGCTCCCATTTCTCTGGTTAAAAGTGTGAATCTAGAAAATATAAATTTCACCTCTTCCCACTTTAAACCGAAACCAGATTTGTACTCACAGCTGGTGACACCAAAATGTGACTATATTTATATGGAATTGAAAATTTTTGCTGTAAAACTATATTTAATAATAAACCAAAAATTATAAAACTTCATAAAAAATTATTTTAAGTATGAAACTCGAGGTTTAGTTTTCATATTTTTTTTTTTTTTTGGAAAATGGAAAAAAGTTTATCTTTTGCGACGTTGTCATATTTTGACGTTAGTTGTCGTTTTATTTTGATTCGCTGATTTTTTTTTAAAAAAGTATAATGAGAAAACTAATCATTCAAATATTATTCAAATTACTTTGAGAAAATAACTAAGTTTTTTATTTTTCATTTTCTTCAACGATTTTTTCTTCATTACAATTACAAAAATTTCCATTTTCTTCAGAATAAAAGTTTAAGTTTTCACAAAGTTTTCTTAATATTTTTTTTTTGTGGTTTTGTGATTTTTGCAGTTGTTATTTTTTGGTGCTAGTGGGCAAAATGTTATAGACAGACAATTTTTTTTTTTAAGTAAATTATGGTAAAGTTTTTGATTCTTCTTTTATTATGAATTTTATGTATATATAATAGAAAATGTCCTTTAGCTGAAATTTACTGTCATAGTTTTTAAATAACTTCGAAAATTTCGAATTAATGTAAGTAAACTTTACATGATTTAGTTACAGTTGTTTGAAGCTATTTTGCTTGCAAAATACATCAAGAAATGCAAAATTATTTCCATTGTTTTGAAATGATTTCCTTTTCCGCCATTTTATATCCAGTATATAGAAAATTCAAAATGGAATATTAATTGTATTTCAAATATGCACTTTCAACAAACTTATAAATTTGTGAAATTAGATTTTTATTTTTTGGGTTACTTTGTGGATTTCCAGAAAAACATTGAAAAAAAAGTTATATACTATTTAAATTTAATTAAAGAGTTGTTAAGACTTTTGGGAAATATTAATTAAATTTTCCCTTCAGGAAATTTGTTTAAGGTGCGTATTAAAAATACAAAATGAAATTTTCATTACATTTACAAAAATAATTTTAATTGAATTTCTTTGAAGTATATTTAAAAAAAAATGTAATTTATATTTTTATTGACAAGTTTTTGAATTAGATGTCTCAAAAATAATATTATGGTCCAAGATAGACATGACCTAGTATGGATGATAATCTGCAATTATTGAGAGTTTGGATCAGTCGAGCTAAAATTAGTGGACATATTTAGAATCTGACATGTAGTAGCATTATATTAAATTTGGTTTTAGGATCTGTATTTCTTAGAAATATGGATTGAAATTGAAAGGCAGGTATTTACGAAGCCAACGAAGGCAGCGATATGAAGAGATTGACAAGGAACCTCTCCTTATATGGTCAATTGATATTATAAAAATGATGACATAAAAAAGAACGTTCCACAGCAAGAAAGATTTATAAAAATAGAAAAATTCTTTCACGTCTTACCGGGGTGTAAACTTCATCATTAAAGCCTTTTTTTTAAAAAAAAAATTGAAATAAATATTAGATTCTATGAAAATGGAAATTCCAGTTGTAAAAATATTTTTCTTTTACAAAATTTCGAATTTATTATTTTTTTATTACCAAATTTTAATTATCATAATTTTAATTACCGTGACATAACCTAAAATATGTTTTTATTTAAACTAACAACCAAAAAAAAAATTTAAAATTTTCCAATTTATTTCAGTTTTTTTTTATAGCTTTTAAATCATTAAAAATATCAACAGAAAAATTATGACACAAAAACCACAAAAATTTTCTTTTAAAGGGCACATTAAAAAATGTCCTCTCTACAAATTTTCTATGTTAAATTTTTTTTATACCATGAAAAACTAATTACAATATTTAGCGAGCTATTAAAAGTCACAATTAATTAAAAAATATAAAAAGCTAAAGAAAAAAATTTTAAATTATTTTTTTAATATTTATCGTTTTTCCTATTGTTCTTTGATGTTAACATTTTAGGAGAAAATCTCAGTCGAAAATTATTATTTAGGTGTGTACATCTATGAAAAATTAAAATGTCTAATAAAATTTACAGAGATTTTTACATATACATATTTTATATTGTTGTTGTTGCTGGGTTGTATTTTCCGGTTTTAAGCCATTAAAAATTATGAAAGAACTGAAACTAATCTTTAGGAAAATAGATTAATAAAATTGAAATGACTATAAAAAGTATAATTTTTTGATAAATTTCAATATTTTCACGGAATATGTTTTTTATAAAAATACTAAATACGTTCAAACTTTACAAGTTTAATTGAAAATATTGGAGACAAGTTTTGAATAACAAATTGTGTTAAATAAAAGAAAATCAAGTAATGGATTTAAAGAGCAATTAGTGAGTTAAAATCCATTTCTTCATTTTTGATTCACTTGAACTAAGGTAAAAGGCAACGTTTAAACGTTCAAATAACTCTAACAATTTATTGAGTAAAAATACAAAACACTTTTTCCACATCTCTGCCATTTTCAAAAATTCATTCTATATTACTTTTATGGTTGAATTAAAGACAGACAGGAAGTTTTTAAAACCATATATTCCTACAAACGAGGGTTCGCGATTAGTCTGCGATTGTTTTTAAAACCTATTACTGCCCGAGGACACATCAGAATTGAAGGAAATGAAGCGGCGGAACGTTTTTCAAAAATCGGCTCAAGTACTAAATTCATTGGATCAAAGCCGTTCTGCTATTGGTTTCTCGCTAGGATTGAACAAGTGCATAAGATATACTGGAACAAACTTTCAGGTCTCGCAATCTCAAAAA
This sequence comes from Rhamphomyia laevipes, assembly GCA_963920725.1. Lineage (NCBI taxonomy): Eukaryota > Metazoa > Arthropoda > Insecta > Diptera > Empididae > Rhamphomyia > Rhamphomyia laevipes. The sequence goes on from OY987259.1 coordinate 16,290,019, forward strand.
AACTTAAAAAATTACATAAAGTAAAAGTGAAAAACATGGTTAAACTTATATATATCAAAACCTTAACAGGCATCATAACAGAACTCAGTTAACCAACTTACCATTTTAACAAAATGTGTCTTGCTGTCGACCTTGCCTTAATGACAAAGAAATTACATTCTCTGAAACTGCGCGGCAGTCGCAAGGAGAAGACAACATTTTATTGGGATAGATTTCCTCACCATCGAAAAACCATCTTAAAAATCTTTAGCTTCTTTAAGTCTATTATATTGTGGTGTGGAAGGGGCATATAAACGAACAATAAATCGATAAGGTCGCAGAGCTTTTTTTAATGCGGGAACATTAAGGCAAATAAAAAAGAACGTGGATAGACTGAAAAATCGCTGAAACATATTTGTTGCCACACTTCTTCAGTGATCATAGATTTTATTGAAGAAATTGAATTATTACTTTCTGAACAGTGTCGTAGAGGTAATTTAAAATCAAAAGATGAACTCAATTAAGTATGAGCTACGGTGACACATAAGTTTTCGAATATAATTGTATATTATGAGTCTTCATAAATTAAAGATGTCCAAACCTCATTCCTTCCAAAACCAATTTACCCTATACAAATTTTAAAGACTCACAAATATTGATTAATTATTCTATAATTAATTCTATCAAGTTTACATATTTTGATCCTTTAAATTTAAATAAATTTTCTTTTAATTTAATTTCTTATTTTTTTATAAATAATATTAAGATGTTCTAGAGATTTTTTCCAAAAAATAATTTATTTTGGCCTTTTTCCCAAAAGTAAAACAATCAATAAAAAAATAGACTTTTAAACCTTTTCCTTCAAAAAATAAATAATTTTATTTTCTAAATTATTCTTAACCTTCCACCCCTCTAAAAACAATAACAAAAATATGACAAATGAATTAGTTTAAGAAAGTTTAAAGCTATATGACTTCCATAAAGAAAAACCTATCAAGTCATCAATGGAAAAAAGGTCAATTTTTTTTTTGTATTTTTCCATTTATTTTTTAAACATCCGCTTTTCGTTTTTATTGCGATATTTCCAAAAAAAAAACCATTTTTTAAAAAGTTTTCGGTTTTATTTGTGCTTTTAAAAAATTGAATACAAAAAAAAAATATATTAAAAATTATTGTTAAAGTTTTCTATAATTTTCAGAGATTTTCCAAAAAAAAGAAAGAAAAATATTTCCCTTTTTACCCTTGGGGTGTTCATGATGACCCCCAAACTACAAAACAACACAATAACCAACTTTCTGTCCCGACTAATAGTGTTCACAATTTGTTACAAGGATGAACTTTAAAAGTGTTGTTAAAAGGATAATTTTTTTTTCTTCTTATACTTCTGTACGCTATGGTACGACGTACGATACCAAAATATAATAATGTAGGTTATTTTTGTATAAAAATGTATAGTAATATAATATTAAATAGGAAACAAAAACAATAACAACAACAACAACAACAAAAAAGTTTTGTTGTATAGTTAAATATTTTCCAAGGGACCTTAAAAGGACGACGACAAAATATATATAAATTTTTATGGGTCATTTGGTTGAAAAATATGATAAAATTTAATCGATTATTACTAAAATTTATATAATAAAATGTCATTTATTTAAGAAAATTTGAATTTTTTCAAATGTTTTATAATTAAAGAAAATATTTATTATTTTAATAATTTTATTTAAATTTATTTATTTTGTCATATTTTTATATTGTGTGTTAAATGTTTTTTTTAATTTTCTATATTTAATAATTTTCCATTTTTAATAATTTTCAAGAAATTAAATTTTTTGATTGACAATTTTCTGATCAATTGATTAATATTTTACTGACCAATATTTTGACTATAGAAATCGAAATTAATTACCAATGATTCATGAACGTTTCTGATAGCCAAATCAAATTGTGATTCTGATTTCAATTGTGGTATTGGATGAGTGGATTTATCTCCAATAGTTATTTATCTTATAAGAACAAATTCTTGGGGCTGTTATATATTTTTATCTTTTATATTTATATATTTTCAATTATTAAATATTATTTTATATATTATTTTTTTATTATTAATTATTAAATTATTTTAAAAAGTTCATATTTTAAAAATCCTGGCGTGGTGACTGATTGAATTTTTAAACAACTTTTTTAAAATCAACCGATCACTTTTTAAGTTACGAATCAACTTCTCAATTTTAATTAATTAAAATCCAAACCAGTCAAATAAAACCTGACCTTTTTTTTCGATATTCTAAAAGAAACAGGTAATTGAACGTCAATAAAAAGACGTAGATTTTTATTGAAGTTCAATTACCTTTTTTAATTTTTTACTTTACTTAATTAACAAAAGTGATAATTAAGCAAGTTTCTTTTCGCTGCAATTAATATTAAATTTATTAATTAATCTTAATTGCGCGTGTCAGGTAATTGAACCTTAGGCCGGTTAGAATTTTATACATAACAGGGCTGTTAAAAAGCAAATTCGGGAAAAATGAAAAGTTTCTATTTTCCTTTAGACGAAATATTATGTATTGTGACGCATAAAATTGCACAGGAGAAATTTATTTCCCGTCCTAATTGCCGATCATTATTCTTCACCCTCATCGAGAATAATACGAATAGAAAGAAACGAGCGATTATGATATTGATTAAATTCAAGGCGTTGAATCCTGTATATCACGGGGAGCAGTCTCTGGTTATTTTGGTGGTGATTATTAAGTAATTTCAGAATCAGTTCATAGTACTATTAAGTTTTTTCTTTGAAGTCGCCAATATTATTCAAGATTACTGATTAGCCATTCTTAGTAAACTTCTAAAATCTTCAATATAATCTAGGACAAATCTGTGGTATATATAGCTACATTTAACTCTGATGAATAGTATCGGAAATAACAAAATTCAAGTATGAACGCTTAATTTGAAGAAACTCTTTGAAGCTGCTACTGACATGTGTAATGATAGATAAACATAAATTGTATAATTCTTGAATTTGATTATTAGTTTCCCTAATATTTGATCATATTTGACCATCAATTATATTCTTATTCTGTAATTCGCTATTATTTATTCTTTAATATTAGTGGCGAGTCTTGTTTATGTGCAATGTTTGCGGTTTATAATTAATTAAAATAGAGCCAAAATATCTATATGTTTACAAGTTTTTTCTGAAAAAAATAATTAATGATTTTGAAAACAATAAATAAATAAGAAAACGTTTTCATTTTTCTTTATGCATACCCAATAGTTAAAGCCAGGGCACGCCACTGATATTTATATAGTATCTCATTTGATATATAATACAGTATGTTACAATTACTATAAGTGTAGTAATAAATCTTACTCTGTTGTGCATACAAAGTGTATCCACTAGTAATACATAAAGTAGTAATATTCTACTTCCTATTATACCATAGAGAGTATCTGTACGGTATAGATGCACATGAAAAATCTTTTAAAACATATAAAAACCATTTTTTATTGTATTCTTCTTAACTAACTTTCAGATTTTTATATTTTCCAAAAAAAAAAAAGATTATAAAATTTACTGCAAGAATAGTACACGCAGAAATGTCAAAATCAAATACTGTCAATTTACTGTACTATATTTTATTGAGGCTATAAATGTGCTCAAAGTAGTTGTTAGTTGTTACAAAAATGTATTTCATTATTTGTTAGAGATTGTTTATAATAATATTACATTTCTGGTAAATTGTAAAAAAAGAGTTTCATATTCTGAATTCTGACATTTTATGTTACTTTATAGTCTCTTTATTAATTAAACTTGACGGGAGGCGAACGTGATTTACATGACATATGAAAGAAGAACGGATTCAAATAGGCAAAGGTTGCCAATTAACAAATTCAATTCAAATCAAAATTGGTTGAAATTTACTATAAACTAAGAAACACTTTATCATAATATTATATTTACATTCGCTATTGAAAATTGAAATTGATTGAACTTTGAATCCATCAATCTTATCCGTTGCACATAATTGAATATAAATAATATTTTTTGAGTCTGCGAATATATTAAAATATTGTTTAAGAAAATTGCTGATATTTTAATTTATAGACCAATTATTAGTGGACTAAGTAAAATTTTGAAACAATTAAATTAGAAATTTCCTTCTACACTAATAAATGAAAATGTTCTATCATATAAAAGTTCAACTCTCAAACAACAAATTATTATCGCAAGTTCATACCTTATAAAACTTGGTAAGTTGGTTTTAAAGGAGTTGGAAATACGCTCATAGCTCACAGGAGAGTGAGCCCGTTGTTACAATCCAGTGGAATGCTGCATCACACGCGTCGACCCATCACACTTCTTTATCGAACGATATCGTCTTGGCCGGTTTTATCTCATCCGCTTCCTCGAGGGTTTCTAGAAAGAAACTACTAATATTTCCTACATCTTCTTTGTTGCACTGATGGGTAAATGACACAACAAGTGTTCCATTGTCTCCTCATCCTCCCCCGGCATTCCCTTACGTATACATATAACCATTCTGTTCATTCCATTTGGAAGTGCTATAACTTATGGCCCATTCATTTATTGAGCTTTATAAAACTTAGAAATTCGGATTATATTTAAAACAAAATAATTTTAAGCCATGAAAAATGCTAGACCATAATTTTCACAATTCCTTCAAAACTTCAAAACACGTTGAAATGCCAAATTGAAAACTGTCATGCCATACAACAAAAATTATTATCATTAAAATCAATATTTTATATAATTATTATAATAAACAATAATTAAACGATGTTTCCCATTAATATTATTGAAAACTACCATAATCTATCATTACGATATAATTATAACAACAACAAAAATCTAATAAATAATCTTTTGTAATAATTTTCCTATCTCCTGGAAAAACTTTCACCATAAAACAAACACTGATGATAAATTTATCACGCTCATATTTATATAACTAGAAAATTTTTAATTCTTAACACGGAAATTTCATGAAAATGAATGAAGTCAACATTTTTATTCACCCCTTCCCCTCACAATCGTTGAAAATCCTTTTTCATAATACCAAAAACAAAAATTCAAGGATTTTTTTTTAGTTGTTTTGTAGATTCTGGTAAATAATAATTTTAACGTTATAGCATTTTATTCATTTATGAAATGTACGTGACCAAAATAAAATGCTAAAATCAGCTATTTTTGTATTTACTTTTTTATAACTTTTTATCAGTTTGCAATAATAATTTTGTGTAATTCCTTAAGATAGAGAAAGGGGGAATGCCGGGCATCGTAATAATTTTGATAATAAAATTCTATACCTTAAAAAAGGAATTATTTGGCAAGCATAATATAACTCATCCTTAAAAAGCGGTCACATTCTTGGCAATAAGAATTGATTGTAAATACCGGGAAGACATTTATTAAAATGTCAAGATTTCATGTCACATTTTTTTTTGAACAAGAACGTAGCAAAAGTACTGAAATCTAATCATGAGAATGAAAATTTTCGCTGGAAAATTATTAATATTGACTTTGTATAGCTTTATAATATAGTACCAATAAAACTCCGTCAAATACAAAAAAGTGTTAATGTTTGCAGAAATAACAAAAATAGTCGAAGAAAATTTAAAATTTAAAGGAAAACTAAAATGTCAGCATCCGCTATAAAAATTCAATGAAATCCTTAATTTCTAGGACATCAAATTTTTTTGAATGTAATTTGGAAATTTTAAAGAATTTCAATACAAAATGACAAAATTTATTGGGGTGGCATATTTTCATTTACTTTTAACTTGGAGGTTGATTTCGATGGAGTTAGAAGATGATATGGAGATAGTGGATGAAATATTTTACTTAAATGAATAAAAAGGTTAAAAGTTATTTAAACTAACTAATAAATTCAATTAAAAATCAGTTTTGTGGACATCCCATTTTATGTATTTTATGTGACATGGAATTGGAATATTATATTTTTTTACTAGGTTAAATTTGAACATTTTCGTGGATGGTTAAATTTTATAAACTAATTTCAAATATATTTGGATTGTTATTAGAGTTTTGTTGAAATTGAATTGATAAAATTTTATGCTTTCGCTTTTCGAAATTTTCAATATGGTTTTCTATACTGATGATAATGTAACTGGGAATTTGTTAACCGGGTAATTATACTTAATATTTAGTTGAAAGATATATGAGAACTTAAATGGCGGTTAAGCAGGGCCAAAAACTCCAACTACTATGCTACTTTCAGGCTCTATCTAGTAGGAAATTGAAATCTCTAGAATACTCTTTTTTCAGCCCTTGAAAAGGTTTCAAAATACAGTGAGAGAAACCTCAAATAGTCAGCGTATACGACCAGAATGATAACTTCTCGTTGAACTACTCGGTCCCAGTTAGTTCAGGACTTTCAAGCGGTATCGCTAAGTAAGGGCACATTATGGTCTTTACGGGACAAATAGACGCCACACTAACCTAACCTAAAAACAGAATTAAAATGAAAAAATTCAAAAAGCAATTTTTGGTTTTTTATGAATGGCTTATTATATGATGAAGAATAGTTGGTATTGAATAGTTTATCCTCCTCTGGTCACTTTTCAATTACATTTGTTATCCAACTACTAGTATTTCTATACTCCATTTTATATATCAAATTCTAATTTAATTTTATTCCATTCATAATAAATTTCCAGTCAATAAATTCCATTTAAAACAAAAACTTTTACAAAACTAGAATTTCTATGTAACCAATAACATAATAATAATAAAAAAAATTAAAATAAAACATTAAAACCACATCCGAAATAAACCAATATTAATTTGTAAAATTCATATCGTAATAATGTAAATGGCTTTTCAACGGCTATGGCTACTCTTATGACCAATTTATTATTCGAAGAAAGTTTTTCCTCTCAATTTATTTTGCATAGTTTTTGTTGCTGTTGTTGTTGGGGTACCCTATGTGAACCACATTGATAAATTGAATATTTCAGATCAAACAACATGTTGCCCAAAGTAAAATGGGATTCACTAGTATAAAAAAGGGTAATTGTATATATTTGACCACAAGAACCTTTTTTTATTTAAATAATAATTTTAAATATTTTTGGTAACCAAAAAACGTTATAGATACTTTTAATTTTAAAGTTTATAAAAGTTGAAAATTTTGTGGAAAATTTTCTATATAGAATAATTTGTAGTTTTGTATAATTATAAATTTCTGTTCAATTTGGGAAATTAGAAAATGCATTTGGTAAAAGTTCAAAAAAACGAAAAACTAATAACAAAATAATATAAACTTTTCTAATAATTTCTCTAAGGATATCTATAATAGAACTACTGACCTAGTAAATATTTCAATTTGATTTTCTGCATCTCTTTATTTATATTATCAATTTCGTTCTTTTCTTTTTTTTGCACTTATTTATTGATCTGGAATTTATGCATTCTGCAGTAATCATTAGAAAACTAACCATAATTTGAGTTTTACAAAGCAATGAATTTATTTTCAATATTTTTTATATAAAAAAAAACTGCTAATCTAGGGGAATTAGATAACTCGTAGTTAAGTGTAACACTGATTTGTAATTAACAATACTTTTATTACATACAGTGCTACAAAATCACGTAATTCAACATAAATGGACCCACTGACGACACTGATCCAAACTTTACTCGTAAATTACGGAAACCTCAAGTCGAAATGTGTACATTAAATCGTACATGCCTGCTTTTCGAGATGTGGGAGTATACAGACAGACCCCCATACCCAGAATTCGTTTTTCTTGTAAATCCGGAATCTCTGACTTCGATATTGTAAAAAAAAAAAACGCATTTGAGGAAAATCGATTTTTTTAAATCACTTCTTCATCAGTCTCGTTATATCCTCATCAGATTCGAACCATAGGAAAGAAATATGTATAGAATTTTTTATTTTTGAAAATTTATAATTTTGGCACAACACGTCAGCCTCCAAAATATTTTTAAAGTTTTCCAGGATATCCTTTTTTATTCTGGAAATTTCTGTGTATATTGGATCATCGTTGGCTCTATGGTTAATGCAAAAGTAATAAATTTTTCTTTATTTTCTTTTTTTTTTTTACTCCAGTTTGTAAATCATTGATGGTAAATTTTCATGATAGAATTTTGGCGCCATTCAATATACACGTACAATTTTTGCACTATAAGTTTCGTTATTTTTTTTACTTGTAAACTTTATTGTGGTGAGGTGATAATGGCGAGTAATATATTTAAGTTATAGTACAGAAGTATTACAAAAAAAATTGTTAGCCTTTTATCCATTAGGACATCTTCATTGAAAGTTTTGCACTGATAGTAAATCTCTGTGTAGTTGTACAAAAGTAAAATAATTTATGGTGTTTTGCCCATCATAAAAAATAAAATAAAGTTTAAGGAAAATTTTACGTTGAAAAGTAAAATTCTTTGATATAAATTTTATATATGTATATGTGCATATAAAAAAAAACTAAAAAGGATATTTAATTGTTTCGCTATTTTATATAGTGAAAGATATAAACAAGTTTGTTATAATTTAATTTTGTTGTAGTTTTGTTGGTTCCTTTTTCGTTAGTACTTTTAAGTTATATACAGAAATTTTTGGAATGATGATTTTCATAAATATAATTTTAATACACTAAGAGAAACAATATTGTTGACGTAATAGGCAAAATTATAATCTGATTTATTGTTGTCTAAAATTTCAAGAAATCGAAACTCAGTCTGGTTTTTAATGAAATATTTTTCAGTTTTAATGTAGAATTGAAATATTGTAGTCTGAAGGTATAAACGGATATTGTAAATTTTGCAACTCACATTGCAACTCACATTAATAGAAGGACCAATTGATTCTTATGACCTTTCTATTTTCTATAAATTAAAATAACTGCAATTTGAATAAAGAGTTAATGTTCTGCGCTATAATAATCTTCACACTAATTAACTTAAACAATTACTGGAAATCTAATTTCAATCGTAGAAAAAGTGTATTGTTACTGTCTTCGGAATTGTATTCAAAAATTAACTTATAATTATTGTCGATAACGTATTTTAAAAGTCGCAACGTTTCGATCGTAGCCGTTAAATTGTTGAGTTAATTCATTGCTCCAGCATATAGCTTAATTAAATTGAGGTTCTATCACTGTAGAAAAGTTTCCAAACTTAAATATAACGTAACTATATGTCACATTCCAATTCCACTGACATTTGTGTTAGGTGGGATTTCTCAATATCTCAGTAATATTCATCGTTTGATTAATCAATAAAGTCGAAATTCTTCAAATTGGATTCAAAAACCTTTTAGTCACAGATTATTGTTGACGGTTTTTTTTCATTCGAATTGTATATTTTATGCTTCGTTACTCAGATAGGAAGACGGGCGTAAAATTCTTGTTATATCTATACTATATTCATCTATAAAATTTATGAACCGCAGCTTGAATAATGAGTTAATATTCTATACACTCTATACAAATTATATAACGTGAACATTTCATTTAAATTTTGCTTGACAGCTTATGATAAAAACATGTGCAAGTTCAATTCATTATCATCAGAGCTAAAAGCTTACACAGACAAGGTCATTACGATTTTTCTCAAATTTTCTCTAGTGTAATTTTACAAAATTAATTCAAATTTATTATCAAGTTACCAGACCTTAAACGGATATACAAACGATTTCATATTTTATGAGTGAAAATTTTAGTGAGCCTTGTATATAAACTTAAAATTAAAATCAGATTATAATGAGAATATACAGCCCCCCCTCAAAAAAAAAATCTTATATTAAATCCAATTTTGTTTTATAATAATTTTAACTGAATTTTGTTTTTGGTTTTTTTTGTAAAATTTCATAAATAAATAACATCGTCGGTTAAAATCATAAAATTTATGCATAAAAACACAGTGAAATTTCTCCCAATTTTTTTTTTTTTATTGTGTCTAGGACGATTTTTGTTGTTAGGTGGTATACACTTTACATAGAGCTCTTGATTGAGGCTCTGGTCATATTCTTTGTATACATTGTTTGTTAAATTTTGTAATGCATATAAACAGAATTAAACCGGACAAAATAATATAAACCAAAAAGGATACCAAAAAATAAAAAAAAAAAACTTTCACATTAATAAAATTGAAAATGTTGTACGACACTGTGGCGGCTTAACAACAGCGCCAGAATGCTATAATAATGAACAAGTCTTTTGTGGATGCTGTTTTATATTTAATATTTTACATTTTTCGTATACTTTTAGAATAAATTAAAATGTTAACTATATAAAATGGTTCTACTATTATATATTTTGTGGTTAGTAGTGAATTGTAATTAAATTTTTAGTATGTGATGAGAACTAAAATTGCATAAAGCAAGTGTAAATAGGTTTTTCGTTTAGCTGAATTTATGACTAAAATATCAGAAACCAAAATTCAAATATAGATTATAATAATTAAACTTATATTTTGATTAGTTTTTGTTGATTGAAAATTTGTTGTGATTAATTTTTTGGCCATTAAAATAAAATCAAGAATCAAAGGAAAATTTTACAATTCTGAATTGTGGGAACCGCGTCCAGCCTAAGACGACTAAGTTAGTCAAAATCCTGTAATTTTATAAATATTTCATTAATGAAACTTTAATTTAGAGATTAGATAAGGTAATCGGTTACAATGTATATTAAAATTTGACTTATTTTTTAAAGTAAGTTGGAAAAGTTTAACTGAAGAAATGTTTTACACTATATTTTCGATCCAGTGTTGTCTGTTGTGTGAAACTACAAAAAACTCTATTGCCTACTTCATAGTTTACTTGTACATAATGCCTACAATATTACAAATCAATATATAAATGAAATAAAATGAAAAAAGAACTGGAATTTTTCTGTCTGGCATTTTATTACCAAGTTATATTTAATTTTTTAATACACATTCCAAAGCCAAACCGAATTTCATGTAATGGATGCAAAATGAACTAATAATTTTGCGTTTGACATACTTTATAAAGTCGACATTGTCTATTCTAAAGTGTAAAGGCAAACAATTGAAAAAAGTCAATGGAAAGATCGCTATGTAACTAACTAATGAGATTTAGAAAAAATGCTATCGGTTTAGGTGATTTGCATTGGCAATAAAATTATTCTGTACTACTCCGTTCGAGGTCCATTTAGCATATAAATAATTAATCTCATAATGCGGTCCAAATGTCTCAAATTATACTGTATTATAAAACCATCGCAATTTAACGAAATTCCTAAAGTTAATTTAAATAAATCTCGTATTACAGGACTGGCTAATTTAGAAATTTACTATTTATTTAATTTATTTTATAACTTTATTTTCAATAACTTCTAATTTAAACTTTAATTTGAGAAAATTGTATAAATTTTAAATTAAATAAATTAAATAATCTGGAAATCTTTTACTATTAATATTTCGTCCTTTATATATTTATACAATTTCCTTATTTCCTTTTAAATATCTATATATAAAAAAATATTATTAATTTAATAATATTATATAAAAGTCAAGATTATCATAATTCCTTTTCGTATATAGTATCATAATTTCCAGATTTTATCTGTAACTTCAAGATAAATTTATTAAAGCTTTAAGAAAATACAAAAAATTTAATTTTATAAATTTCAATGATTTCATTTCTCTAATGTCAGACCAAAAAATCTCTTTACTATTCGAATTATTTTATATGTATAAGTAATGAAAAGGACATAATCCTTGTATTTAAAAAGTGTATATATAGAAATTTATTTATGAATATTAATCAGAATAAAATGGAATTGTTAGAAATGTCTATTTAAATTGTGTTATCTTTAAAGAGTTTTACAATCACATATAAATAAATTATATGAAATTTTACTAATACAATTTTAAAGAAGCTATGCGTAATAATACGACAGTCTAGTAGTTTCATATAAATGGGATTTTGGTGACATTTGTATTGTATCTCATAATTTCTACTCTTTAGAATCATTCCTATATTTTTGTTTGATGAACTTATTCTAAAATTTAATTACGTTTTCAAGATTCGATATGCAGCGCCATCTATATTTGTTTTGTCCTATTTTATTTGAATCATTATTATCTTAACGTTTCGTCAAATATTATTATTGGTGTATAATATTCCAAAAATATCAGATTCTAAAATACATAATTCTGCCACTAGGGTTCACTTTAATGTTCGAATTAATGCAATTTTGTAAAATAGTGCATCCTACTGACAGAATCATATATTTTTGAATCTGATTTTTTGTCACTACACTTTTTCATCTGTACAACGTGAGTTTTAATATTGATTTTGATGAAAATTTACTATGTAAAACATGTTAAGGCAAATAAACGAAAACGCCGCCTAGCGGATGATTTTTTAAATTTTGTCGTCACCATCTCTATTTGTATATATAACACTCCAGGTGTAGTAAAAGAGCATTTGTCGACATTTACAATGTCAAATAACAATTTAAAAAAGTTTATGACCGACAGACAGACATAAAGTTAGCATAAAACTTGTTTTTTAAAGGACTAAAATTTGACAAAATACAAATTTCACAGCAAGTATTAGAAAATAATTTTCAGTAATATATTTTTATAATAATAGAGAAAGAACTACAATAATTGAAATAAAATAAAACTAAAACCATATCAAGGATTATAAGAATAATCTGTCAGCTGTCAAGAATAATTGTGAAGAAACAAAAAACATTGAAAAATAAAAACCTTTTGTGACTAAATGAATGACATAAATTGGCATAAAATGAAATGTATAAAATTCCAATTGAAAATTATTATAATAAAATTTAAATTTATTAGAAAAATTCTTAAATCTTTTCCTAACATTTTTTGTTTTTAATAACTGTAAAGAATGCCCTTATTGTAAAGGAAGAATTATTTTTAGTTACTTAACATTTTTTTTTTTCTGTTTTAAAAGATATTAACAGAATTTTATTTTTTTCGAAGGGATGATAAAATAATAAAGAAAATTTTAAAACTAAAAGGACAAAACTTTTATGCAATTTTATGTAATTTTTTTTTTTTTTTACAGATACATTAAAGTTCTTTTTTTTTTGTTTTTGGTTGAAGTAAACTTTTCACAGTGGACATCTTTTCGGTTCGTTTCTTTTCGATAGTTCTGGTTTTTTTTTGTTTGCTTGTCTTGTTTTGCGGAATCCGGAATCTTCTGAATGTCTGTTCAACTGTGAATCGGGTATTCAGTATAAAAAAATGTGAATTTACTTTTTTTTTTTGAAGAAATTGAAGAATTTTTTGAGTAAATATTAAAAGAAAATTTATTTCGACTGATGGTAAGTTTTTTTTTGTTTTTTTGTTTACCTCAAGAAAATTTTTATTTGTGCGGTGAGTTTTTTTTTCATTAATTTTCGAAAGTTTTTTTTGAAGACTGAAGAAAATATTTTTGTAAGTCTTTTTTATGCGCATTTTTATTTCAAATTTAGTTTCAATTGGAACGGACTGTTGACATACAGTCAGGTTTCCTAAATATTATGCAATAGTGAGCAGTTAACTAATTTTAATAGTGGAATTGGTTTATGATTGCAGTTTTCTGAACTGGATAGAAAATTTGTCTTTGCTTATAAACATCGTTTCTTAGCTACATCAATTTAGTTGTTATACTTTTTGATAGATTAGATTAGATAAGGTTTAGGTAAGTCGTGTTCTTCCAATTCACAGCGGCGACTGTGGGCCTATTGTGAAATTCCCTTAAGTTAAAACCGCTTCGACAAGACCAGTACTTTAAGCTTTTAAGTGGATTCTGCGAGAGTTCAAGCTGTGTCTAAAGTGACGAAGTAATGATCATTCTACAAACATTTGTAGGAGTTAGTCCCATTATTTGTAGATGCTATGTCACTCACTTATTATTCGTAATCTAAATTCCCTCATATTAAAGAGCTTGCTCGTCCCTTGGGGTGTGTGTATAAGTATGAATTGTGTTACCTTCTGCAGAGTTTTAATATTTTTCCATTTCTGATATCATCCATATACTGTTATACTGTTACTGTAACTGTTATACTGTTATCTTTCAAATTTTTCTTTCAATTCTGACAAAATTTGAAAATTCAAATATATAAAAATGTAACAGTTTTGAACTTTTACAAGCCAACACAAATAAAAACCTTAAATATAAAGAAATTCTTTTTTGCACAAGGCATATTAAAATATTGAAAGTAAGGTTTTTGATTCAGTTTTTCTTTTCACTTGTGGTTTTTTTTTTGCGTTACTGAATTTTATTTTGATGGTACAGTCTTTTCACAAAAAAAAAAATAAAACATTTATTCTTCATTTTTTATTTAATTCAACCATTTATATAAAAAGTTTGAATATCTTTAGTTTCTTTTTTTTTTTTTGTTTATTCGAGCCACTAACTTTTGTTTAAACTCATTCTTCATTTTCATATAAATAAAAAGAAAAACTTTTATTCACCTTTAAATCTAAAAATTCTTTTATGTTTAGGGTTTGAAACTAAAATGCGCTCAAAAATTTGATGTCGTTTTTTAGTCTTTGAATTAATCTTATTCAGAATTTAGTTACCGATTGCAGGAATGTAATTTTTTTTTTTTTCTTTGATTAGACAAAAAAATATACTTGTAAAAGTTATGGATATGAATATGAAAACGGACGTGCATTATCTGGACGATGACGTATCATTCGTCCTTGACCACCTAGTATTTTAGGTGTTAATTGTTTAGACACTGAAATAAAGTATCAGAACTGCTGATATACTCTTTGATTGTGACTCACAGAGTGAGCTGATTCGGGTTCACTGTATTCAAAAGAGTAAAATTAAACTAGTGGCAGAGTGCATGCAGCTGTAAATTTCTCTCTGTCCAGTCAACTATCCAATAAACACAAAGAGAACATTTGATTCTTATATTCAATTTTTAGGCTTTGGTTTTGTAAAAGTTTTAGTTTTCATAATACGAGTATCAAAATTTAGTGAAGCCATAAAATAAACTGAAACAGTTTTCGTCTGCGTTTTAAAAGACCATTCCTCGTATAAATTGTAATAGGTTGAATGTAAGCTATTACTGCCCTGTCCGGGCATCATTACCTTTTGTAAAAAATAACTTATATTCGGACCTCATAAGCTTATAATTAATATCTTTACATTTCTTTTTTTACTGAGCTTTGAAGATAAAAAAAAAAATTCTGGAAAAGACAATTCCGGAAATCTTTTTATAAAATATCATAAAAAAAAAATTTGTTAGACTGAGATAGCATCATTTATTGCATTTTTCTCTATAAAGTATGTTTAATGATTTCTGTTACGTTTACATTTTTCATATAAAGTTTTTTTTGTTTTCGTTTATATTACCAAGGATATGGAAATGGAAAAAGTCCTTGTGTGAGAATTATTTGTGTTTTAATAAAATGTTTCATATGAATATGAATTTCGTGGGTGTCAATGATTCTGGTGCGAGGGAGAGAAATATATATAAAAAAAGAAAATATATAAAAATGATAAAACTATTTCTTTTTATGTTGATTATATAATTAAACTATGTAGTTTTAAACCATCAAAATTTATTTTTATTAGATTTCTGTATATTATTTTGTGGTACGTTTTTAAATAATTCTTATTGACTAAGAGCTCTCGCAACTACTTTACTTGTTCTTTCTATGAGGAGAGTTGTGTTTTTTATTATTTATTTCAAATTATTTTTTAGTGGGCTTTTCAACTCAATAAGGTTTTTTCAAGCCCCATTTTTGTTATTGACCAGTTATAATCTTAGAAATGACTTAATCATGGACCTGTTACGGTTTGTAAAGAGAGAAGTAGGTGGCTGGAGTAACATATTGTTGAGTACATATCTCGATCGAACGATACGGAAATTCCCCCATTCTAAATAATTTTATTCCCGTGATGGCGCACTTTGCAGCGGTAAAGATCTACAAAATGGTGAACACATTTTGGGATTTCTTGTTTGACAAACAATGGCACTGATGTTAGACTTTCTGTTCAGCGCCAAAATTTGAATTTAACATCTATAACGTTAGCTTAAATCACATTTTCAACCAATGTCAGCTTTCTATTTCAGTTCCTTTATTACAAAGTTTTTTTTTATTTAAATGTAGTTTTTGTTTTTTAAAAAAAAAAACTTTTCAATAATTTTTACAACAATAAAAATCAAATTGATTTTGTAATAGAAAATTTTCAATTTTTCATTATTTTCATTCTAAACACAACAAAAACACTGAAAATCTATGAAAAATTTATGAAAAAATAATAATCTGAAAAATATCAAAAGCTTTTCTTTTATTTTCCATTCAAACTGACTGATTTTCAAATTTTTTCAATGAAAAAATTGTTTTTCATTTTCAACTGAACTTATACGCTTTTCAGATCATAGAGGTTATAATGAATCTCCGGCAGGATATCTGGTTACATTCAATTGAATAAATTCTAGAGAGATATGATCCTTTTCTTCATTATATTTATTTTCAATGAAAATTGCATTTGGTTAAAGGTTTTTCAATTGCAACTTGTTTTTTTGTTGTTGTTGGGAAATTTTTTTAAATTGAAAAATTATTGAAAAATTTAGAAAATTGTTGAAGAAATATTTTGCTTTGGTTAGTTAAAACATTCATTTTCATATTCTGTTCTGATGGATATTTTAGTTACCGAATAAAAATATTTTAAATAGAAAATGATGAAAAATTTATTTGTATATCGGGGGTTAGCACAATGAAAACCTAAAATAGAAGTTTAACTTGCAATGTAACTTTTGAGAGCACGAATTACGGTCGCCCACAACAATTTTGTTGATTTTCATGCTACTTTATTTCGTTTTAGGTGACGAATTCGCATTTTAAACCGAATTTTAAGGTTTGAAATGAGAAATTGTTTGGAACTGTGTTGACGAGTTTGATTTTTTAAAAAAATTTTTCCTTATTGAAAATCTCTTTTTTTTTTATCATTTTCTTAAATATTTTTTCTTTATGATTTTCCTATTTCATTAATTTTTTAAATTTTCATGACTGTGAAAAATATTCATTTCAAATTTATTGAAGAAAATGCAAACCCACAAATAATATCATTATCCAAAAAGTGATGAAAACCGGAATTATATGCGTTTATAGAAAAGGATACCATAAAATGCAGTATTGATTTTAAATTTATCCTTTATACTTCCATTTATAAAAAATTATATTCTATTTAACTATTTTATCTAAGACGATCAATCTATGCCTTCAATATTGTATTATTCTAGGCACATCCGTTTTTTTATCTTACTCCACATAACGTACACATATACAATTTTAGTTTACTATAATAATGACAAGAAGTGAATTGACTTTTCAGTTCTCTTTTCATCCAAAAATTGCTTTTATAAAGATTATAATAAATTCAAGTTAGTTCATTGAATATTTGCAAAATGTCTCATATCAATAGAATTCACTGAAATAGTCTGTATATAAAGTATAGATATATATTTAACCTTTTGGTTCACCTCTTATCGATATAATAACATCAAATAAATCCATTTTGCCTATACCCCCTCCCCTAAAAATAAGGTATATTCCTGCTGCACATAATCAGATTGCATAGACAACTATAACAGAAATTAGAAATGAAAATAAATGTCAATTTCATATAAATGCGGGCTGTTAGATTTTAGGTTATTTAAAAGATAATTAAAAAATGACCGAAATTCAAAAAGTTCGAATTTAAATATTTCCGAAAAAAGTCTGGAACATAATTTTTTTTTCTAAACATTTCAGAGGCTTCAACATTTCATCTTGTTCGATGATTTGAAATCCCTTATATTAATAATTCAGTTTTTTTTAATGTTTGTTTCATTTAACATAATAAAAATGTTAAAATGTCAGATTCTCTGTAAGACTCCGCACTTTAAAAGTAACAGGATCATAGAAATGGTTAACTGTTACCTTATTTTTTTGAAAATCATTGGATAGCGGGCGTTGTTAGTCCATTTATTTATCATAATATGTTATTAATGAAAATTTAACTAAACCATTATCAAAATTTACATTAAACTGCCGAATAAAATAAATATCAGAGATGATTGCAGTGTCATTTCTGCATGTTTAGAAAGGACGTGCCATACATCTGTCAAAATAGTATATTTAATAAAACTATACTGCGCAGTAATTCGGATTTGTGGTTTTTTTTTTTGTAAAACGACAATTTACAATCGGGATTTCATATTTTGAAATATTGACTAAACTGCACCAATTTCTGGTGCAATAAAAAATTGTAATCGTTTGAACGTTAATAAAACGACCCTCACAATTTATAAATATCAAAAACAATATTATATACATCCAGACATTGTCATATTTTTTGTCCTTTTTTTGTATTTAAGGATGGTCTGCTGATTGTTTTGTATATATACGAATAAATTTTTGATACCACAAAATGCAATTGCGTAAAGTCCTTGAATAATAATAAAGTAAAGTAAAAAAAAAAAATGAATTATAGAAAACAATAATAAACGATCAAAACAGAATAATTGTTATTTGTCTAAAAGGATATTAAGGGAATTATTTGCAATAACAATTAAAAAAAGGGTTTTATTCAAAATTGATTTTAAATAACATTTTGATTAGATTTTCATTCTATCAACATCTCTCGCTCTCTCCTTGGTTATATTTGTGTAAAAGGATACAATATTTTTATGCGTTTTATGTTTTTAAGCAAATTGAAAATAATATTAAAAAATTGTTTGAAAAATGAAAAATGATTTTAAAAAATATATGTTTTTTAATAACCTTTGATGATTTAAATAGAAAATAAATATGTCTGTCAAGGGTGATTAAATATACGATAAAAAAAATTGGATTCAAAGGCAAATATTTTTATCAGATTTCTTGTGGGTTCAAAATTGAAAAAAAAAAATCAAAAGGATACGGAAAAAATAAAATTGAGTGTAAAATGGAATCAAAATCAAAGAAATTCTAAAAAAAAAAAAAAAATGGTGTTAAAATGATTAAATATCCTTGAAGGTGATTTGAGAAACCAAAATTTCATTATATTAATGAAAGGAAAAGATTAAAGAGTTCAACAAAAAAATTTTTTTTTTTGATTAAATGTTTGTTTATAGGCGCAAATTTATTGGGGCGAATTTTTTTTTATTAACACTTGGTTAAATTTTTACGTACTAGTAAAAATGGATCCACAGTTTCATGAAAGTATAAAATTTTCTTTTTTCTTATAAACTGGCTTAGAAAAAGATGTTACTTGTTTGGAGCCAGTAAGTCAACGATTTGAAATATTGACATTTCACGTAAGTTTATTACATGATCCTGGATATTAAATTTGTAAATATTCTTTTCACATACATTTTATTGGCCACAAAAGTCAACATAAAAATGCTGTAATTATAATTAATTTCAGCAGAGCTTACAATTGTAGAATCTGTGATTTAATTCATACTTAATAAGAGTTTTGGTATCCATATCAATCAAATCCCTAAAGCTTCACAATCACTTGAGACTGGCATTTGTCAGCATTAAGAACAATTGGAGAACTTAGGCAAGTAGAAATAAGACGTTAAGATTTCTTAAGTTAAGTTAAATCGCCTTTACCCAGAAATGGTTAGACAATTAAGTTGTCGCTAATTTAATTAAAAATCCTACCGAATAATTTATAAATAAACTTAAATTGTCAATATTAAAATTGCTTTTATTAAAAGATTAATTATTATACACTTAATACTTATAAATAATTGACTTTTCCAAAATAATTGTCATCAAAATTTTAACAATTAATCAGAATTGTCATTTCATATCTATAGAGAATAAAGCTTACCTAAAAAATAATCCTTTGCAATACAAATCAATTTATTTAATTAAATTCCTATTACAAAAATATAATTCAATCTAATACCTAAAATCTTAGATTTTATTTTGATATATTTCAAACTAATGGAAGAAAATTCAAAAATAAAAATAAAAATATTTTCCATTAAATTAACTTATACAAAAAAGAAAATAACATAATAAATATAAAATGAGAATGGTCCATTTTCCAAAAAAAAAAAAGATAACGCTCAAATAAAAGAAAAATCTGTAAAGAAAATAAATGATTGTTTGTGTCATATTAGAAAAACTGTTCTTCATTAAATCTCCAGATGTCCATTTTTTTTATATTCATAAAAAAAACAAAATTCTATTTAAAAGTTAAAATACAAAAGCAATGAAAAATATAAAAAATGCGTCTTATAAAAAATTAAGATAACGCACAAATTAATGATGCACATAGGGATCCTTCTTCTTCATCCTGATAATGTCACAGTAATGTTGAAGATGTAATGAAAAAATGAAAAAAAATATATCATGAATTCTAATGCTTCACAATTATTCAAATTCTTAATAATCTGGAAATTTCAACTTTTATATTTGTAGATGAAAAAAGTTTAAATTTTCTTGTCACAGTATTAAATTTCAGTCTAAATTCTAAAAGTTATATTAGAATGATTGGTTTAAGTACAGAATACCGAACGAGAGGTTGTGTAATAAAGATAGATAATTTAAGCATAATTTAAGTATATAAAACGATTTTGTTTATTAACAGTTATTGTTTGCTATTCGTTTTTTGTTACAAGAAAAAAGTTAAGATTTCGGGTGTTATTTCCAATTAATTTTTATACGAAAGATGATTAATTTGTAACTATTTAGTTATTTATATCTTCAGAAATTGAAAGTGATTCAAATAAATTTATATAATTGAATACTGCATTTTCAGGTGTTATTTCCCAAACTCAAATATATTAAATTTAAAACAATTATGTTAAGTGATTGAGGTAAAGAATGATTTATTTATTTATACATGGAACAATATTATTAATATTAAATTTTTGGAAGTTATTTCCAATAATCTTTTATATAATATAATAAAATTTGGAACCAAATTGTTTGTTTACTAGTTTTCGGCTTTCGGGAAATTAAATTTTCGGAATTTATTTCACATATATTTTTAAAAAAATTTTTAAGTTAATAAATAATAACAATTGAGTTCTTTATGTTTGCAATGGAGAATGATTTTGATTTGATTAGAAGCAATAATTTAATGAAATTGGAATAATGTTGTAATAATAAATTTTCGGGTGTTAATTCTCATAATTTGTATTAGAAAAATTCATAAAAATTTAACTATTTCTATTATGTGTCTATATTAGGATATTAAACAAAAAAAATTATTAATTAAATTATGAATTATTGTTTAGGGATTTATTTCCTTTACTCAAATAATATGCCACCATTAAAGTTAGATTTATTCAACATAAATACAAATTATATTTATGACATATCTGGATTGTTCCAATTCTTACAAAGCTAAATGTCCTCGTCCTGATAACTATTTTGCTATTAATAATTATACTAAAAAATTTATGTAATTTACATTTACAATTTCATTGTGTTGACCTAATTCTGTTACCATCTTAGCTCTTACAAAAAATACTGAGATGTGGTATAATTTTATGGGGTGTTGCTTTCTATATGTACTACTTTTTTGGAGTTTTTTTTTTCATAGTCATTAATTTTCTTTGTATAACGAAACGTTAGAAAGAAAATTCAATACAATTAGATATGAAAAAAATATCTACAAAAAAAAAATTATATTTCTTTACATTTTTATCGCTAACATTGGCAACAACCGAATAGAAAATATAATGAAAAACCTGAGAGGCCATTAATTTTCAAGTGCTTCACAAAAAAAAAAAAAAAAATACTGTAATTTTTTGTTTATATCTCGAACTTCGTCGACCGAATATTTCTAATGTCTTATGTTTTTCCATCACACCAAAAACACACCAGTAATGCTAAAAAACAAAATTCAAAACATAATTTTTTTTTTCTCTTTTTATGTATTTTATTTATTTAAAATGCCATTTTTTCTGCTATGCTTTTCTATGATATTTGTTAGTTGTTTTTTTTTTTGTGTAAAATGGTGGTGGACGTCATGAATGTGTCTTATGATGGCAAGAATTTTCTATTATGTGTATGGAAAATGGAAAATATTTATTGCTGTGAAAGAAAAGAAAAAAATACAGAAAATTATTCGTCTCTAATTTACCATTAAGTTTTGTATTTGAAGGTAAAAAAAGATAGCGAGAAAAGTTATTACAGATAAAAAAGTTTGTAGAAATATTTTTTTTTGGTTTATGAAAGTGTAAAGGGTCAGTAATATTTATTACTGATAAGTTGTTAATCTGTTAATGGATTTATTTATGTTTATTGTTTGAATGATAAAAAAAAACTTTTGGATTTGAAATGTTTTATCTTTAAGGATTTTGGGAATTTTCAAAGAATTTTATGAAGTTTAAAATTTTATAATTTGTTTATTAATATTTATTGTACATTTTGATTAATTTTGTAGAAAATCTTATTCATTTCAGTGACTATATTTCTTTGAGGATGTTATTATGTTACTGTCCTGTTTACGAGTTTCGTACATTTCTAGTTTTTCTTAGCGCAATCTAAGGATTTTCACAATTATATTGTTCTTCATCTCCATATCAAAAATCGATGTGGAATCTATAAATCTTCTTCTAATTAAACTTTAACTTCTGCAAATAGCTATTACGAATAAACTTTAGTTATAAAAATGCATCGTTTTTCAATATTCCTTCTTTCTTACAGATAATTAATTTTACCATAATTATTTAAAAAATATTAAAATAATGCTATTTTAATTATAAATCATTTCAAATTTTCCAATCTTCATTCCATAATTTTTCCATAGTTTTCATTTATTTATACGCACACAAAACAAAAATAATTACATATAAATTTTATATTCAATTAATTATACATCAATTAAAATGTTAACAACATTATTAAAATATTTATAATTATGCTAAAAAAAAATACAAAATTCACCATAAAAATTTTCTACATGATTATATGAAATAAATGTTTATTTAGGTGTTAATAAAATGCATTTTGCCTTTTATGTGGTTAACAAACACACAAAATTTGATTATTAAAATTATACAAATCGGTGCGGAAAATGCATTATATAAAAACGTATCGCAGAGGTGAACTACTTGGTATAGTAGTTTTATATTAATGGGGTTTAGTAAGTCCAAAAACTTGCAAAGTTAAATAAAGATAGTCGTAAGTGCTGTACTAATTAATTTTCAAGTGCTTCACAAAAAAAAAAAAAAAAATACTGTAATTTTTTGTTTATATCTCGAACTTCGTCGACCGAATATTTCTAATGTCTTATGTTTTTCCATCACACCAAAAACACACCAGTAATGCTAAAAAACAAAATTCAAAACATAATTTTTTTTTTCTCTTTTTATGTATTTTATTTATTTAAAATGCCATTTTTTCTGCTATGCTTTTCTATGATATTTGTTAGTTGTTTTTTTTTTTGTGTAAAATGGTGGTGGACGTCATGAATGTGTCTTATGATGGCAAGAATTTTCTATTATGTGTATGGAAAATGGAAAATATTTATTGCTGTGAAAGAAAAGAAAAAAATACAGAAAATTATTCGTCTCTAATTTACCATTAAGTTTTGTATTTGAAGGTAAAAAAAGATAGCGAGAAATATTACAGATAAAAAAGTTTGTAGAAATATTTTTTTTTGGTTTATGAAAGTGTAAAGGGTCAGTAATATTTATTACTGATAAGTTGTTAATCTGTTAATGGATTTATTTATGTTTATTGTTTGAATGATAAAAAAAAACTTTTGGATTTGAAATGTTTTATCTTTAAGGATTTTGGGAATTTTCAAAGAATTTTATGAAGTTTAAAATTTTATAATTTGTTTATTAATATTTATTGTACATTTTGATTAATTTTGTAGAAAATCTTATTCATTTCAGTGACTATATTTCTTTGAGGATGTTATTATGTTACTGTCCTGTTTACGAGTTTCGTACATTTCTAGTTTTTCTTAGCGCAATCTAAGGATTTTCACAATTATATTGTTCTTCATCTCCATATCAAAAATCGATGTGGAATCTATAAATCTTCTTCTAATTAAACTTTAACTTCTGCAAATAGCTATTACGAATAAACTTTAGTTATAAAAATGCATCGTTTTTCAATATTCCTTCTTTCTTACAGATAATTAATTTTACCATAATTATTTAAAAAATATTAAAATAATGCTATTTTAATTATAAATCATTTCAAATTTTCCAATCTTCATTCCATAATTTTTCCATAGTTTTCATTTATTTATACGCACACAAAACAAAAATAATTACATATAAATTTTATATTCAATTAATTATACATCAATTAAAATGTTAACAACATTATTAAAATATTTATAATTATGCTAAAAAAAAATACAAAATTCACCATAAAAATTTTCTACATGATTATATGAAATAAATGTTTATTTAGGTGTTAATAAAATGCATTTTGCCTTTTATGTGGTTAACAAACACACAAAATTTGATTATTAAAATTATACAAATCGGTGCGGAAAATGCATTATATAAAAACGTATCGCAGAGGTGAACTACTTGGTATAGTAGTTTTATATTAATGGGGTTTAGTAAGTCCAAAAACTTGCAAAGTTAAATAAAGATAGTCGTAAGTGCTGTACTTATGAGAAATGATTCTTTTTAAGTAATAATTGAAATATGCTCAATAATATATTAACGATTTTATATAAACATAACTTCAATAAATGTATGACGGTCGGCAAGGCAGACAGCAACCTATATTTTATAAAAATAAACATAACCTCAATTTAAATTCGGTCATGCTATCAACAATGAGACCAACAAATCAAAAAATTTATATATAAATACGATAATAATTGGTACATTTTAGCTAAATACTTAAGTTTTGTATAAGAGAGGTTCTGCTCTTAGTGAACGTATATAGAGTGAATCTATAAACGGTATTGGATTTGGATACTGTACTTTAGTTTATTTTTAATATGAAAATACAGTAAATCACAAGTTCCAGTGCCGCTCATAGCGTTTTACTCTGTTCATATCCTTAGACTTTAATAAAAATATATTCAGCGATGCAGTGCCTTTATTACTATACACTTTGATCTGACTTTTTACACTTTACATTTCCATTAATATTAGTGAATCATGTTTAAGTTAAGTGATACACATTGGAAAACAGGGAAAACTTTATCTCTAAATATAGTTTGATTCTAATGCAAAGTCTACCTTGCATTTAAATGGCCGTTTTACTTAATAAAATCATATATCCAATAAACTGGACAGACAGAAAAACTTTAACTTAAGTTTATTAAAAATAGCACTAAAAAAACGTAAAAGGAAACATTTTAGCATGTCATAATTTTTCTCTCTCATAACAACATAATAATATAAAATTAAACTTACAAACTTTTTTATTTCAAATGCATTTTTTATACAATTTTTATTAAATATTGTATAACGCCATATCCTTTTCAATCCTTAAGGGTATGAGTAATTCAACTAGGCCTTTATCACTTAATGTAACTGTAACAAAATATAAAAATTATTTACATTTTATTTTAAAAACTTTTTATTGTTCCTGTCAGCTAAGATATAATAACGTACATAATTGTTTATATTTGTCCATACGCTTTACATAAAATATAATAATTTTTGAATTGGATTTTTTTTTATGTTAATGTTGTGGTGATGATAATGTTGGAATGTATATGGTTAAATGAGTACATGACATAAAAATTTAAATTATTTATAGCACACCTGAAATAATGTCATTATTATTTAATTATTTAGCAAAAAAAAAAAGGGATATTTATGTTAACTTTTACGTGTAGGGATATTTTACGTATACAAAAAAAAAATACGTATTGTAATAATTTTTTAATACAATAATGATTACAATTCAATTATTTTCTGTAACAATGTCCTTTTTGGTTAAATGAAAAGTAGCGTTCCATAAATATGGACAAATTACACGAAATAGAATGCTAATTTTCCACATTTATTATGTATGAGGGAAAATATATGAAATCTTTAAATTAATGAGGTTTACATTTAACACTCCACTGCACGGAAAACTATTTTGTAAATATAAATAGTTAAAAGTTACTCTATAAAACTTAACTTATTCACTTGAACTTTTGAAGTGAAAAATGTATCAGATTTCATTAATTGCCAAAGTAAACAAAGTAAGAGGTGACATCGAACCTGTCAATATTACTATAGCCATCTGGCGGTCTTTTGAAAACTTCAGAATTCTATCACTCTTTGCACTGAATTCTAGGAACTCGTTGGTTTGTCTGTTTATGTAAAGCGTAGGATCCGTAAAACTTCACTCACTGAAATCACATCATATGGGTCTGTTGTACACCGCAGTCGATGACTTAACTTTTGTAATAAACTTGATCTGGTTGGGCTTTATAATAGGTTATTTAGAAAATACCATTCTAAGTGTTTTAATCTTCGTTATTACACTGCTGGGAACTGCCATTTGATTGGTTTCCAAGAAGTTGTCAATAGCTCCATTTTCTCATTCCTTCGATCGAACTGCTGACCAGAGACCAGAGAATTTTGAGATCAATTTTGAGATCATTACTATTAGTTGGTGTATTAAGATTTGACGTACATTCTTACACAAACTTTGACTTCATAGACACCTTTGCAACCGCCTGTTAACTGTTAAGCATATACTTAACTAAATGACTATTAATTAACCCTACTTCTCTCAGGAGCTTTTTAGTTCACTTTATGGATATAACCGCTTCAATACACGCTTCATCTTGGATTTTTTCTAGATAGCTAATATTTATGTGATGTATTTTGTTAATGTTGCAGCTTTCTTGTTAAAATTGTAATTTCGGCTGGAAGTATATTCGAAAATAGGGAAATAAATTACATGCAAACATTTTTTTTATTTATTTTAATTAAATTGTAATTTCGTTTAGTACGAAATTTCAAGACAACTTCTATAAAAATAGTTATAAAAAGTCATCATAATTTATTAAAATTGTAATTGTACAACTTTTACTATTAATATTATAAAACTTTATTTGACATTGTTGCTCATTTGTTGTTGTATAATTTCAAAAATATAAAACTTTTTTCAAAAATTAATTTTTTGCTTGTACAATTCATTGAATTTAATAATTGCATAAATTTAAAATACATACAATTTTAACATAAAAACATAGGTACGTACATCAACAAATTATTGCTCTACCATTTTGAATGTTGTTTAACTTTTTACCCTCTTTACTTCTTTAGTATGTTTAATAAATTGAAAAATAACAACTAATAATGATTTCCAGAAATATTTTCCAATTACGATATGACAGAAAAAATAGCATAACCTACAAAAAAAAAGGAAAACTCTTAACATTTTCCTGAACAATCTATTTTGTATATGTAAAATATTTTTCACCAAAATTTACGTTCCTTTTTGGAGTGTTTTTTTTCTATATGATTTGGTTAAAAGTAGATTTTTCATATTTTTGTTGTAGAGTGTAGACACAACATATAAAGTTAATGTTGGCCACAAAGAATAACACAAATTGTTCAAATGCAATTCATAATTTTTCTATTTACCATGTACACGAGTACTCTCTGGGCCTGGGATAACATTTGGCTGGCCGGAAAAAAATTTAGTATTTGGTCAGAATTTTTGTATTTGTATCAAAAGACTGGAGAATTTATGTAGTAACAAAACAGCATTGAAGTGTCGAAATAATCAAAAATTAACTGAAATAGTGTACGGTTGAGTTTTTTATTTGTGGTCGTTTGGAAAATTACGATTGAAGATTTATACACCCCAGCGTAGAACAAATAAAGTTTATGAAATTATTTAATAATGTTAATATTTTGTAGGATTTTGTTTAATGAAGTCCTTGTGGGGATTTCATAATATGTGCTTTGTATAATAAATAATTTGTACAACATAATTCGATTTGAATTGGTAACGAATTTCAATTAATAATAGACGGAATTTTCGATTGTAAATTATAATATTATTCAATTTAAATATATTAGGCAGAATTATTCAATTTATGTCTATAAATAATAAAATAATCAATAAATAAAACTAATTTTGACTATGGCATTAATGTTGGTATTTTAAAGGTAACTAATATTTTTAAAATAATATCTGTCAAAAATGATAAGCTTCTTTTATACTAAATTGTCTGTGAATGGTGTAATAAATTATTTTGTTTGCTGCATTACATTTAGGAGCATTATATAAAGAAATCTGTTGAAATTTAGATTCGTCTCACTATGTTGAAGAAATCAATTTATTTTTCAAATTTTGTCTATGATAGAACAAGTGAAACGATTGAAAACGATTGAAAGTGAAACGATTCTTGTGAAACGATTGATGATTCAACGGTTCATGAGTCTAGTAAGAAGTTGTAACCATAAAACGACTTAAAACTTAAATTATTAACAAATCTTCGAATCGGTGTCGTCAGTGTGAGTGGACTGCAAATTGTGTAAATCAAGATTTTACACAATTTTTTATAATAAGGCAATTTTATAACAAATTTAAAATATTTTTGAAATAGCATTAAAAATCTAAATAATTCTTGAATCTCGTCCGCTAAATTTTTTTATAGATAAGTGTTGAGTGTGGTCTCAAATGAAAACTTTTGTTTTACAAAAATTATCTCAGCAATTTCCATTGTAATCTCTCGTGACATCACTTTCTTCTTCATGAGATTAAATATTCCAGAAGAAATGTAGAAGAAATTTGAAAAGAATTTATAAGAAAAATTGTAACAGAAGTATCAGCCGATTACAGTATATTGTTATCAGAATACAGAATACATTATTAAGATCTATCTTAAAATGACCTCTGTTAAGTTTTTGTAACTTCTCTGAGGACTAAAAATGTCTTTAAATATAAAAAAAACACCACATCCTAAATTATCGATTCAGTAATTTCCATTTTCTATATAAAATAGGCAAATTCTTTAAGATAAATCTATAAAGCTATAATAAAAAATGTGTTTTTCTTTTAACATTTGTTAAGTATAGTATTATAAAAAAAAACATAATTCTGTAAATTTATTGGATTTACTTTAACACAATTGATGATTTAAGATTAACTATAGGAAAAGATAGAAAAATTAGATAGAAAAATATTTATCTTTATGATTTGTTTTAGTTTTTCCTTCGATAGAATTACAATTTCGAAACACAAAAATACAAAAGAAAAACTTGTTAATATACACATACATTCATACCAACAAAAAAAAATACTAATACATATTTATTCATAGAAAGAATCTTTAATTTTCATATTATATAATTATAAGAAAAACGAAAAAAAAAATTGTAATCATTTTTGTGTAAATCTTTCGTAATTTTTTGCTTATTTTTCTTAATTTTCTTTTCACAATATTAAACGCACTTCCGTTTTTATATTCTTTAGCATTATTTTATCCTTTTTGTTGTTGTTGTTAATAAAATCATTTCACTGTTATGTTATTTAAGAAAAGGATTTATATGTTAATGTACACAGTTGGAAAAATATTTTCAATAAAATTATATTATTAAGATTTTAAATATAATCATTAGAAATAATTTATTTCTATACCCTGGAATCAGAACTATATACGGCTACACTCAGAAGAAATGTCAATTTGACAGGTTGACGGTACGACATCATAACTGGGCTAATCATAAAGTAATTAAATCTGCAATATGTGATTTATATGTATAGAAAGATTTTATATTTTGTACTGATTTCTGTGTTTTTTCTTTTCTTTATTCACCCTACTTGGGAGCTCTATTTTACTGCACTTTGAACTTACTAATTTTATATGGATTCTAAGATTCTTTATAGTGTTAATTGCAACAAGCTTAATGGCTTCGAAATAGTGAAATATTTGATGTTAGCAAAATTGTCTCAAACGTTCTAATTTCGCCCTGTCTGAAAATTACAATTACTAATTGAAATTTTTTTTTTATTATTGGTACTCACTTAACAGTTAAAGTTGACTTAAGTTAGAGTACAATCGATGAAACCAGGTACCTAATGCATCACAGCATAGTACAATACAACTATACGCCGCAGCCGCTCTGCCATAGTGGTGTGATTTCTATAATTGTAACTAAATATAAAGCACTCGTTACACTAAATTCATAAGTAAATATAGATGACGTTAATAACATTAAATTAATTTGTATAAAATTATATTTCAATTAAATATTTAGAATTTGAGTTCATTTATAGTGCACTATTTTACTAGTATCAAATACCTTCATTCTTATGGGGTCACCTTGTCACTTTGTCTAACTCTTATCGATTTATTATGTGGATCTAGAAATATTCTAACACTATTCGAAATGTAAAACTCTCTAGTTGATCTAACAAGATTTAGGGTTTGCGGAATTCTCGGTACTTCATAATGTGACGAGCCATTAACTAATATTAATTGAAATGCTTGCCGTGGATCCCCATCGATTCAAAAATAGTTAAATAAGATTCGTTCCTTTTGTATAATTAAATCATTCGATTTTAATGAAATAAGATAATAACTGACACTCTACACCTCGACAATCAGCATAAATATATCTGTTGACCTACTTTAATAGTGAACTAATTATTATATGTTAGAAGCCCAATTTTTATTGGTTAATACACGTTCTATTAAATTTTAATGTATATTTCAATTAAAACAAATTTTCCTTAAATTACCATAGTTAATACCATAATATACAAAATTTATCACCGAAATTGTATAAAGTATGTAATATTTTACATTCTTTGTATAGTTATAGACCATCCTTTTTTATATTTAGAACACTCTGATTCTTCCAAAAAAAAAAAAAAAAATTCCACATCCTTAAATTGTAATTCTAATTTTCTATGCGAGAAATAACGAAACGATAAAAATAATTTCTTTAGTATTAGCATAAATCTGCTTAGAGCGGAAGGAAACAGCCATCTGGGATTTATAGCTATATATATATATTTATAAAGCAAAGTAAAAATGTATAATTGTATGTTGTAATTTACAACAAAATATTCTGTATAATACTTTTCTTTAACATACAAAAAAAAAACAAAAAAACAAAAATATTTTGTTATGGTATGCTAAACAAAAAAAAAGGACCTATTTTTATTCTTATGGTAGGCTTTTTATTTTAAGGATCTTCATATTATATCTATATATTTTTATGTATATATATATACCAGCATATTTGTTGTGGTGGTAATGGTGGAATGCCTGTGCAAACGAATTATCATGATAATTGGAAATTTATGAGCCTTTCTATTTTACTCAACAACTAAAGTAATAAGAATTATGTTATATTGTATAAAAATAAAATCGTTTTTTTTTTTTTAAATATCTTCTAATTTGTATGCGTGTTAAATTATATTGAAATAGAAATTGATTAATCAAAAAAAAATGGACTCATTTTAGTTCACCTTAAATGTTAAGGGCATAATTTTTTTTAGGATGAAACTGGCATAATAGATTAATCAAGAAAAAATAATAATTTTGACCTGATGGGATGATGAATCTTTTTATTGATTTATTTTAGGATAACAACATTGTTGTGAGGGTCAACTAAAACACCTTCAGATTTGATGAGTAAATGAGATATTACAGCAATAATATTTATATATAATTTATACAATATTAATGATTTATTATGCAGGTTAGCTGTCCAATTGAATCCGCGAAACTATCTATTAACTTAGGAGCGTACAAAATAGCAATATACTTAGTGCAATTAAACAAAGCTTTGTTGGCCGCTACTCTGTAAGAAAATAACTGAGATCTTTCTGTCAATGAATAGAACAATCTGTAGGAAACTGATCGGCCTCCTTACTAGTCACAGTCAGATCGGTAAACACGCTAATTGTCTTTGGATTCCCATGGATGGCTTATGTCGCCGTGATGAAACTAAAAAACGCACATTGAAACATCTAGTGTGGCTATGGGCGATAGGAGGTATCAATACTTGGGAGATGACATATTACACGATTCTTTTAACATTGTCTTTGTGAAGAATTGTTCTCATCATAAGGATAAGTAGATAGGATAGTTTTTGAACTTTACATAGGGACCATAATGAATCCATCTAGAATCTAGATCTTTCGTGATACATGATGAACTTTCACGCACCCTTCTTAACCTAACCTAACCTATGATTTATAAAAACATTGAGAACAAGTGTAAGCTTAATTTATTTGTCAACGAAATTCCGAGCTTCCAGTATTTCTGATTTCTGTACTTTTACGATTGAAGCATATTAGTGTACATAACCTGAGCAGTACTGAAAGCTGATGAACATCTCAACATAAATTTATTATTTATTGATTACATTTTTTTGAAGGTCATTTCCATATTTAATCTCCCGTCGAAGTTGTCGCTATAAATGTAAACAATAATTTGCCTTTGAATGATTTAACTTTTTTCCAATAGGTTCGAGAACTCAAAACTTTCCGTGTTTTCGCTTTATACATTACTTAATAAATACGTAATATTCATCCCTCCAAATACTGTCAAAAAGATGTCAAGGAAAAACTTGAAAATCTGTCAACAAGTTGTTAGGATAAATTTAACATATAATAACAACATTTTCTTTGCTTCAGAATTCGGATAGTAAAAAACTATAAAAAAATATATTCACTTGAACTTTGAAATGAAAAATAAACACAAATCCTTGACTGAGTAAAATAAACTTACCAATTTAAAGTTAGTGATTTCTCTACACTGATATGTAAAAAAACCTTTATATTATTTTAATATTTTTATTCATATTTTAGTATAAAAATATCCTTTTACTTAACTGGAAGACATTCCTATAATTTGTAAAAATATTTTCTTGAATTTTCTGCACTTTCTGCATTGAAAATTTATTATGACACAGTTTCACCTGAGTAAATATTTTCTAAATCATCTATACATTTACATTTAGTAGTACCAGAGTACCGTAAAGTGATATAACTAAGAACTATGCACAAACTGGTAGGATTTTCTTTTACTGGTAGTTTGAGTATTCAGAATGTTGACAGAAACTTTGTTGAAATTAGAAATATTCCTTCAATTTTAAAAATATATGCTGACTATATGATAGTTTCTTCATTTGTAAGTGCCCGGCGCTGGCTAGAGTCAGGTTCTGTTCGCTTGTTAGCGTTTTCTTCAACGATCTTAGCGATCTTGTTGTGAAGTGGCCAATAATAACCGTCAAGTTTCTGGACGCCACTAGGTGGATATAAAACTACTCCTTCGCTACTTAATAAGAATACTTGTGGTCACGGGAGTGAGTGGTTTCAAAACGGCGTAAACGCGCTAATTGGGACTCCATGTCAGCTGATGTGTGGCTCGCCACTTATAGTAACCAATTTTGTTTGGAACTTGAAAGTCCGCTTATGACTGATTTATCATTGTATGGAACGAATTTATCTGAAATTTTGTTGGTTGGATATTAGATTCACAATTTTCGACTGTAATTGAAACAGAACTACAAAATTTCTACTTATTTTAATTTTAAAACAGCTTGCAAAGTAGACAACTAATATTTTTCTTTGATATAAAACGAATTTTTATTCATATATAATATTTTTATTACAAAATTACATAAATATGATTTTACTTCGTTTTTTTTTTATATTTGAAAAACCAACATTACCAGAAAAAAAATAAACCACTAAAAAGTTATATGATATCATAACTACAGACAGATTTGATTTACCTAACAAAATTTTCTATAAATTTTCTTTTACCCAACAAAACCTGAGAAAATGAAGATATTTTTCTACAAAAATTATGCTAATATTTATGATATTTTTCAAAGTGTTGGGTGGTAATCGTATATAGTGTGTGTCTTTTCAAGATATTGACATGAAAAATGAAATTATGATTATTTTCATCTTGTAGATAATAGTATTCTATTTCGTTATTAAATCATATAAAAGCATATTATTGCATAATGTCGAGTGTCTTTTATTGACAGATAAAAAAAAATCTCAAAAGTCAATTATATTAAGATTTTATGTAAATTTTTAATGTACAAAATTTCCTTGCGATTTCATTTATATTTCATTTTTTTTATGTTTATATAATCTTAATTAATGCAAGTACTTTGCTTTAGGTATATTTAAGGTAATTATTATTTTCTATGTTATTTCTTTATTCTGTATATGTGAATTACTTAATTAAATAAGATATTTATTTTAATTGTTTTGGTAATTTTTGTATATTAATATGAATATTTAGTTGAATATTTAGTATAACAGTTTCAAAAAGAAAAAGACTTTTTTTTTTTAATTTCTTTAATTATATTTTTAAGTGGATTTTGTTTAGTAGAATTGTATATCTGTGAAATAGAAATGTTTATATAGATATCCACCCTATAGGAAATAAACATAGCTACAGAAACTTTAGATATATTCATAATGCTATTTTTGATTTTCCTAATGACAGGAAAACATTGGTTTGAACTTATCAAATTTAAATGTGAATTTAAAGTAATTCTTGTAAATGGATTAATTTTGAGTTTTCAATACTTGGATTAGGAAAATAATTGCAAAAACAAATAAAAATGGCGTCAAAAATCCTATTTAAATTTAAACGATATTTTATACGATATTTTATAATAATTTATCGCGAAGAAAGTGTAATGTAAGCCAACCCAAGCCAAGTTTATCCAAAGTGAACATAAACTCATGAAAATATTTAACATAAGTTTTTAGTATTTTTTAGACACAATAGGAAGAAAGGAGTGATTTCAATAGATAATGAATTAACTGCATCCACTATTTACACTATTTGAATTTAATATCTTCATGGAGGATTCTTTAATGTTACGGAGGACACTCCACTTTTGTTTCTGTTTTTTTTTGGAAATATCGCTTTTTACTAAAAGGGCAACACAAAATCCATGTTTTTCAAAATTTCAATAATTGCATTTCTGATATTTTACCGATTACCCAATGGTATTTTCATTTTTAATTTAGGCAATACAATATTTCATTTATTTTCAGAAAATTATCATTTTTATATCCTAATTTCTTAATGCCGATATGTACGGGTAACAAAACTATCATTTTTAATTGATTTTAATCAGACACAATCCTTTGGTTCATGATTATAGTTTATGTCAAATTTCCTTAGAGTCTCTCATTTTCTACTGGCAGCTTTGTTATGTGTTGACAGTTTTTACAACTCGGCAAAGTTCATTTTTAAGATCAAAGATTACGAATATTGTAATGATAAATTTCTGCTCTGTATCATTACTAAAAAAATATGTCAACCAGTCAATTAGTCATTCGAAAGCAACTTCTTATTTAGTTAGTCATTATTAATCATTTGTTTATGGAGTCTTAAGTTGTGCTGTGCTTTACATACTTTTTTATCAATCCATTACATTGACGAATCAAAACTAATAAAATTAATTAAAAATATAATAGATACAATTATTGACACTCTGAATTTTCGGCATAATAATTAACACCGAAACTTTGCTTAGTGTTTTTTATAATAATTATAGTCCAATTTTATCTTATAAGAATTATTCAGTTTCCATTTCTTATATAGATATTATGTTAATCTCCCTATTTTCTTCAAATACAATTTAACTGGCACATTTCATTATAAAAGTATTCACTTTTCGTGAATTACTTTGTGAAATACATGTCAATAACTATACCACATTGTCAATAGCTATACATTTTTTAAATTTTTTAGAAAAACTACTTTTAAATTGTGAATTGACATCATTTTTGGTTAAAAATTATTAAAATATAAATATCTAAAAATTGATTTGAAAATTGCATGAATCCATAACATTTAAATGAGGTAAACCTATGTGCAATAATTGTATCGGCTAGAGGTTAGACTACTAACTCAAAATAACTATTAAAATAAATATGAAAATTGTTTTCTTTAATAAATTTTAATAAATTTTATTAAATTTATTCGTTTCTAATTAATTAGTGTATCACAAAGAAATATTTCCATTACAAATTAACGCAATTATAATAATAAAAAAAAAACTTTCAATTTCTTCCAATTAAGTCAAAATACCATAAAATTTTCCCAATTAATTTCAACCCTTTTTTTTTTTGTTGATGTTTGGTGTCATTGTTACGCCTTAATTTAGTTCATCAATCAAATTGTACCTTTATCTAAATATAATTTCTGTCTTTTATGTTTAACAAATAAATTAGAATTAATTTACATGTTTTTCTTTTCCGTAATAAAACAAATCAACTAAAAAATTATAATAAAACAATTAATTGTGACTTTTATTATTTATATTCTACATCGCAGAAAGGAAAATAATTTCCATCAAAATATAAATTTATTCAAAATTATAATTTCACATTAAAAGTCTTTATGATCAACGAAAAATATTGTCGGTGGAGTTCTTTTAATATTTGGTATATGTACCTTTTTACCATTCCTCAACGCAAAACATAAATTCATCATTCCACTAATAAAGACTACGAATGGTGACCATTCAGGTGTAACAATGGCACGCGACATAGAAAAATGTCATACTTATCGTAAAATGTTTTGTCACTTTTTTATTCTCATTCCTTGTCCTTATTTTTGTATTCCCTTTTATATTCCTATTCCTTTTGGCTTTATTTTGTATATGAAATGTTTGATATTATTTTCAAATATGAAATTTAATAAAGGTAGAGGGGCTTGGCCATGGTGGTAGAAACTACATCCCTATTTACACGGAAATTATCATTCTTTGAAAGATATATTTATTATTATAATTTTTTTTTTTTTTTAAAAAAAACCACATAAAATTATTTGTTATTTACCAGGACTAAATAGAAAGAAACAGATAAGATAGAAAAAAATGTGGTACAGGAAAAAAAATGTTAATTTTTTCTTCATCTTTATTTTGCCCACCATAAAAATGGTAATTCAACCCGAGCCAAAACCAGATTGAATATCTCATGGGATTTTTTTTTTGTCTGAAATCTTATAAATTTTTCGTTGTATTTATTCCTTTGGTGAATATTATTATTGTTTCCTTCCTTGATCGTCATCCCATAGACACACATAAACCAAACAACATCAGTAAAATTTCTTGGTGGTTTTTGGTGTTGTTGTTTATACCTTTATTTTTTTGTGTCCTTTTTTGTTATGCTAATTTTGTGTGACTCTCTGGTTTATATTTAGATGAGAATAAAAAAGGTGTACACACGTTATTGTAAAAGAGGTGAAAAGAATAGTCCCAGGATAAAAAATTTTGTAAGATTTTTTTTTTTTGGACTCGTGATATTATTTGTAAGAAATATTGTAGTGTCGGAGCTGCAGTAGAAAAAATGATTATATATAGTCGGTGTCAGGCGGAATGGTAAATACAGAAACTCTTCTTATAACTGAGTATTATTATAAAGTTCAAAATCATTGAATGAGTGATAACCAAATCAAAAAAACATTAAACGCACGTTTAATTTTGAGGGTAATTTATAGATAGCTCATTTGAAGTCTGTAGTACCACAGACTAAATATCAGATACTCCATTCCGAAGGAGAAAAATGAATATTTTTGTAAATCATTATGCATCATGTCTATTTATTTATTTTACACTATTTAACGAAAATAAATGAATTTAAAGTATTAACCTGCAATTTAGGCCCATTATCAAGTAATTTAAATAATTAAATATTTATTACTAAAGCTCTACTGAATAATTATTAAAATACAAGAAAAATAAAATCAAACCCTCAAACCATAACTTTTTTTCGCAGTTATACTGAAAGCACTATTTTCGAAAGCTTTCACAAATTCGAAAAAAATATATGCGTACGTCACGGGACCTGCAGCGGCTGGTCCTTATGGGCTAGGTGGGCTGAGCTCACTGCAGAAAAATGCCAGAAATTTAATTAAAAATTCAATATTGAATTAAAAATTTCTATAAATCTTAATTATATGCTACGAAACTTTTATATAACAATACAAAAAATATGATAATTTGGAATATGCAAATTTAACGTACGGACACAGTCCACCTTAAAGGTACTTCACTTTAAGTATAGTATACTTTACTATATTTTATGTGTAGTAACTTAATTCTAGTTCAAGGTAAAGTGAAAATCTACAAGGTTCTTTTTATTAATTTTTTAAACAAATTTAGCCCACCCAGAATTTATAATCATCAGCCGCCACTGCACGTTAAAATTTTGAGTCAATTGCGATGGTTAAAAATTTTGTTGTTATTTTTATTTTAATGTGTAAAAAATATTTTTTTCTTATTTTGCATGTGTATCGATCAAAATGAAAGTGCGATATATGCAATTTAAGTGATTTTACAGAAAACAGAAAATACTTAAGCTATTTTTTGATTTCTCTATATCTATTGTGAGAGATAGTTCAAGTTGATACAAATTAATGTAAGAATGTGTTTTTGTAGCTCGCAGAACTTATTTTAAATTTGTATATAGAACATTTTGAACTTCAAAACTAATTATATATATATTCACAAAATATAAAGGGTTTTGATAGTAAATAATAATCAAAATATTTGTAAAAAGTAGAGAAACATTAAACCAATCATAAAAATTAAACCAATAAAAAAGTAAATTATGTATTTTATTTACATTAATTCATTTTTTATAGCAAATATTAAAATCACATAAAATTACATTGTATCCAACAAATTTTGGATATGACAGTTTTTTAATTTTAGTTGTATTTTGCATATGCAAAATAATAAGTTATGTCGATTTTTCTAAAATAAAATAATAGCCCATGGAAATGCGAACATTTTGATATATATCACACGAAAAAAAAAAAACGAAATGTGGATATAACGCATTTTGATTTTAAGCAACACATGTTGAAATGAAATATCTGAATGAAATTATGAAAAAACATAATTTTATGGATATTTAATTTTAATTTCAATATTTGATAGCTTTATATAAAAAAAAATATGTTGGATTTTAAAATATATTTAATATTATTTTTATTTCAATTAAATTATATTATTTATTAAAATATAGAAAACTGATGATAAATAATTAATTTAATCATATAAAATGTAAAATATTTTTTTAAATAAAAAATGAAATAATTTAAATTTAAATTTAAACTATATTATTTCTAACTTTTAGTTTTTATTTTTCAATAAAAAATAAAAACTAAAAGTTAGAAATAATATAGTTTAAATTTAAATTTAAATTATTTAATTTTTTATTTTAAAAAATATTTTATATTTTATATTATTAAATTAATTATTTATCATCAGTTTTCTATATTTTAATAAATAATATAATTTAATTGAAATAAAAATAATATTAAATATATTTTAAAATCCAACATATTTTTTTTTATATAAAGCTATCAAATATTGAAATTAAAATTAAATATCCATAAAATTATGTTTTTTCTTACACAGTAAATAAGGTAATAATAATGGGAAAATAGTCAATTTAGAAACATTTGAATTTGCATATTCCCTATACATATATGTATATGCAAATTAAAAATTTTCCAAAAAAAATATTTTTTATTATCTTGCAATTGAATATGCGGATACGTTGCCAAATATCAGATTTATTTTTATTTTTAGCTGTAAAAATGTTATTATATTGTTGACATTTGGCAACAATGTGCATAATCAACTGAAAACAAAACGAAAAAGCTTTCGAATATAATTAAAGCGTTCGAATATAATATTTTGGACACAAACCATGAAGGTATAGCTGTGATGTGGTCTCCAATGTTCTCATTATTACAGACCACATATTAAAATATTCGTATCATTAATTATATATGGAATGGAGTATCTGATATTGTCTGTGGTAGTACCTAATCATCCAATGACACATAATCATCCAAGGAGACATATAAATACTTGCAAGTCATCATATTCATGGACATGATTAATTCCGGTTTTTTCGTAAACAAGCGTGACCAGCAAATTCATCACATGAATAAAATACAAGCTAGAAAAATTGAGTAAGCAAAATCAGTCTAGAACCGAGACTCATCTTAATATATTGTCACCTAAAAGAAAAATTATAAATCAAATGCTCAATTTTGTTGAGTAATGCACCCGTCAAATTTAAATTTAATGTTTCATCTGAATATTAATCAACATTTCGTCAATTTTATAGAAATATTTAAAAGAATTTTATATTCGACAATAAATATTAAACCTTGTAACAATTAAATTTTATTATTTGCCATTATTCCCTAGTCTAAGTCCTTAAAATTCAAAATAGACCAAGAAGTGGGTAGATAATTTATTATAATACGAACCAACAAGAAAAAAAAACGAAATCCTTTTTATATTTAGGAGGATTTAATGTCATTTTGTTTTTTTGTTAGTTATCTTGTATAATTTTTCCTCAATTTATTATTCTTGTTAAATCTCATGGTTATAAAAAAAATTTAAATATGTTTTGTTACCATTTCAAAAATTAATGCTAATTTTTGTTAATTTGACTGACAAAAAATAAAGCAATAACGAAAAGTACTTAATCAAAATTTAAATTAAGGGTTTTTTTTTTGTTCAGTATTAATGCCACCCAAAAGAGAAAACTGTTAAAAAGGTCTTACAAATACTATAAGAGGTTTTAAGGGAAATCTAAAAAATTAATTTTACATAATAAATATGTTAATTTTATAGTGTAAATTTTAATGAATCTTTAAATTATTTAATGATTTAATTTTATGGATTAGATTTCAATATTTCAATATTGATTTATAAATTATAATTATCAATCCTTAAACAAGATAATTTTAAACTATTTATTTAAATTAAATTTGAAATTAACATCAAAGATTAAGCATTAAAAAACCTAAATTTACAATTCAAAGATGTAATCATTATCAATTTAATTCTCCTTATAATTTGAAATTTTTGTGATATAGTAAATTAAGATATTATCATTTCTGATTGGGATACAACAAAAAAACCAATTATTTATTAATTTGCTGACATTTTAAAGTGACCTTTCACCTTATACTACTAATATTTGGCATCAAATATCATTATATAAATCCTCTTCAATATGCTTAAATTAGTAGTATTAATTTACTAATAGAGGTCTCACTAATGAGTCAACTTTTATATACATACAACCAGAAATATTGTCATTAATGTTTCTCCTATTAACCAGAGTGAGAGTGTTAAGTGACACAGATAATTACACCATATTTGGATTTAATGTGTGGCAGCCTTAATTAATGTTGACCAGTTTAATTTCTGATTTTCAGGAGTGAGGTGTAATTTTTGTACCCCGTTTATATATAAATTTGGAGGGATTAAATCCACCTACTTTTCAATTATTTGGTTTGGGTAGAGTGGAGTGGACATTTAATATTATATATTTTTCAGATAAATTCAGTCTAATTACAATAATTACACAATCAGCACTATAAATAAAATGCATATAATTGCTGACAAATCCTTAAAATTAACCAAAAAAACGACATTTACATTAAAAATATTTCTGTTTATTATTGTAATTATTAATGGTAAATTTAATTTTAAAATAATGTGCTAAAAATTTAAATTGTTTGGTATCATTTTCACTTTACTATATACGATTCGTAATTAGAGTGGATATTAATAATTATTTTGTTTTTAGTTTCCGATAATTTATTAAGTTTTATGGGAAATTTTTATGTAAAGTAGAAAAATTTAGTAAAATTTTTATAATTTTATTATAGGAAGTAATTTAAGAAAGTAATCTGAAATTAATTTTTAAATAATACTCATCTAAGAGATTGCTTATACTCAGGCTAGCATCTGGTTCCAATTTTATGATTTTTTGTGCACTGTCATATGACATTGAACTGTAATGAATAAAAAACCAAATATTTTCGAAAATTTGAAAGGATTAATTTAAACTTATGCACTGAAGTGTAAAAGTTCCGTGGTAAATCCATATCGATAGGTACTGCATTTTTGCTAGCTCATGATCAAATTCTACTTTTTTGTCATACTTTTTTAATCGTAAAGTAAAACTAAAATGTGATGGATGATATTAAAAAATAAGTGTCACATTAATTTAAATTAATAATTAGGTTCAATTAATTTAAATTAATAATTAGGTTTAATTAAATCCTTGAAATGGTAATTGCAAATATTTAAATAATTTATTACATACAATGGAAAAGGTTAATATGTAAAGATTCCTCCTCCATATCACAACAAATTCGAATTAAGACCAACGATTCTGCATGTTACCCCAATAAAATATTGTCAATTATAATTTCCACGAACGATCTTACAGTTGACATGCATTCATGTACAAGATTTTCATTTGTTGGTAATGACCCAATTCAGTTTCGTGCTCATTTCCTTAATGTTTAATTTCTATTGCAAAAATTATCCTGATCGGAAACTGTTCGCATAATAAACTAATAAAAATCTTCATTTCAAATTTATTTGAAAAAAAAAAACGAATCCTTCTTTATGCACAGATAATTACCTCTCCGTTCTATTTTTGAAGCTCTATAAATATATAATTTTTTCAGTTTTAGATCATATCTAACAATTTGTTCATTCTATATTTTTGGAAATTGTTGAGTTTCATTTCATTTCTTTTTTTCATTTTAATGTAATTATATCTAAAAATAGGAGCATAAAATCCAACCCATTTAATTACTCAACTATATTTGGCATAAACATTGCTGCATTGTCACAGAAATTATTGTTTTTTGGGTTGAGAAATACGTAAAATAAAACGTAATGAAAATTTCACTAGAAATATACAACAACAAAAAAGGAATATTTGAAATTGAAAGCATCCACACATTAAATTGACATTTCTAATTAACCAGAACATAAAAACATAAATATGAAGGAAAAAAATTGAAATTTTATGAAGCATTTTGTTTTTTATTTATTTTCAGAATTTATATTTTACCAAAATTATGTTTTTTATGAAACACCACAATTATTATTGGAAAATGGAAAATTATTTGGATTGAAAATTTTAAATATGGTAAGTAAAATTTAATGTTTTTTTTTGGTAGTTATAATTAAATGATTTTTATGCATTGGAATAATAGATTTTTTATGATATTCTAAAAAGAAATATAAAAAATATCTTAAATTTTTAAATATTAACAAATTTTTAAAAATTTTAGTTTTAGTATTACATTGTTACTTAAAAGTTCTTAATGTTAACTTACATGGCGTTTTCATTATAATAGAATTATAAAAAGTTTTGAAAGATTTATAAATAAAATAATTGAAAATTTCATCCTTTCAATCTAATTTGGGAAAATTCTATTTTTTTTATATTTATCAAGTTTTTTTAAAATATTTATTGTATTTGACTCAATAATTTTATATGTTTTGTTTCGTTTTATATTTTGCAATCCTTTTTTGTCCATTATGTAAACCCTTCTATAAATGTTTCAATCTTTGGCAAAGTTAAATGTATTAAATTAATTTTCTATTATAATCAAAACAAGAAAGAATGAAGGATGGAATTGAATTTACTAAAATGTCGAAATTAGGTTCATAAGTTTTTAGTTGAAATAAACTCATAAAAGAATTTAGGCTGCCTTAATTGAGCCAATTTCACAACAACATGCTATTTTGTACTACACACAGTCATTAAGAGGATATTTAAAATTCCTGAAATTATGAGTAAATCTTAATTTATAGCAAATCTCTGGTTTAAGTAACAATGGAGTTAAAACATCATACTAACAACAAACCTGTAGCATTGTAACTCCTTTAGTTTTCGAGCATTTATAGTCGTGGCAATAAAATCGAGTCCTTCAGACTTTGTTTCTTATTTTATTAAATTATAGTTAATTTAACTATTTAACTTAATTAGTACCAGATAAAAAAGCATCCATCTATCAGCTAAACTGGACTATTAACTAAACCTACAAAAATAATAATATTCAAAATAAAATACTAATTTTACCAGAATGTTGATGTATGGGTCCGAAACATCGTGATTAACAAAAAGAAGAAGAAAACAGCCTGAAAACCAGGGATGGAAACCATTGAAAAAAACATGTTGGTTCGGTTCAATGGTTTTCCAAAAAAATCAAAATGGTTTTTGGTTCTGGTTTTGGTTTTTGCCCTTTTATGAAAATGGTTTTGGTTCGGTTCTGGTTTCTAGTATTTCAAAAAACCAGGTTTTGGTTCATTTTTGGTGGTACAGATAACAAAATTTCCCAAAACTTCTTATTTGTCTCAAAGCAATGAATCAAAATTATTTCAACATAACTCTTTATTTGAAAAAAAAAATAACTAATACAAAATTTCAACTGAATTTTTTTAAGTATATAAGTAAATAAAATTAACAA
Source organism: Rhamphomyia laevipes (assembly GCA_963920725.1). NCBI lineage: Eukaryota > Metazoa > Arthropoda > Insecta > Diptera > Empididae > Rhamphomyia > Rhamphomyia laevipes. The sequence goes on from OY987259.1 coordinate 16,334,208, forward strand.
ATTCATTTTCAAAAAACTATAAATAAAATAATATAGAGTTGAAGTGTGAACATGACAAAGAAAGTTACAACACTTTTAATATTGCATGCAGTTGAAGTTTTAAGTTATTGAGAAGTTGAACTAGATCTGGTGGAAAATTTTAGAAGAGGCTCCACCAGCTTCGATTTCGAAAAAAAATAATGGTTCTGCTTTTGGTTTTGGTTTCGAAAAAAAATTAATAATGGTTCTGGTTTTGGTTTCGGTTTCGAAAATAAATAAATAATGGTTCTGGTTTTGGTTTCGGTTTCTAAAAATGTTGCTGGTTCGGATGGTTTTTTGGTTCGGTTCGAAACCGGTTTCCATCCCTGCTGAAAACTTTTAATAACTATACGAAATCTAAACAGCGATATAACCACGAGCTATATGAAGTATGACCTATATAATTAAACAGATGTTGTGAAGAAGGTAAAAATTAGAGTACTGAGGTGCACTGGACATGAAGAAATTAAATACACTTGACATAATGGGGCTACAATCAAGAACACCAGGATGTGCTAAATTAAGATGTATAAATGGCGTTGATAAAAACGTAAATATCATAGTAACATGAAATAAATGATGGTGAATGCTAGAGGATACCAAGACCCATCACGGGTTGTAGAGCCAATTATTATGATGAATCTACATTGACAAATAATTAGCATATATTTTCGATATTTTTAATTATTATAATTGCCCCATTTTACCTGAATTTTCTCCATTAAAGTTAAATTATTTATTTGATGCTTGTATACTTACTGACATATTACTCCAAAAATAATAAAAGAAAATCATTTATTATTATAGACTAAGACCAGATGTTTTGATACATTTAACCAATATATCAACAATTTTTTTTTTGTTATTTTAATAGGAATCCTTTCCTTTCCACAAAAATATAAATAAATATTTTGATAATATAGAAAAAGTTGCCATCTTAATATGAAAAATTAGACTGTAGTCCTAAATGAAAAAAAAAATGAAATATTACAGGGTGTGTGAATTTATTTTTGTTTATTTATAATTTATATATAAAAAAAATTGTTACAACATTTTACCCAGTAATTATTATTTACATATAAAAACATATAAAAATCATTTTAAAATAAACACCAGAGCCCATCAGCAATGATGATAAATTTTCTTTAGGGGAAAATTAAATATATAAAATTTCTTTTTCCAAATTACCTTTAAGTAAAATTATAATAGCAATTAAATGGGAAACTATACTTTTGAGGATAAGGATGAATTATTATTGAAAAGTGTTTTATTTATGAAGAGGGGACAGAAAAAAATTATGAAAAACTATTATAATGCATAAAAACTGTAATATAGAATGACTGACAGATAAATAATTAGTCTGTCGTCTTCTATAAGTAAATAGTTTCCATAAGTAAATGATTTTTCTTATGGTGATATAAGTATACAACCAGAAAATTATTGTAATTATATTATTGAATTTGAAATGAAAATTCATTTTTGAAGGGATATGCATTTAATGGTAATATTAAAATCTATAAATAGTTTAACATATTTGTTTAGTTATTTTCAATTTTGATAGATAGTTTTGTTGTTGAAGAAAATTGGATATATTTTTAAAATATTAAATTTTCTTATTGTGGTATAGAAAATAATTATTTAATATATTTTTGGTTTTTCCAATGATTTATCATAATGTAAATGAAAAATAATTTATTAAATGATTAGTTCTCATTAAGAATAGAATGAATATTGAGAAGAAATATGTTTTCATGACATCAAAATAGCTTGTTGCTATTGAATCAAAAAGCTGTTGAAGCAAAATAGCTTGTTGCTATAAATTTTTCAAGATTGTATTTAGAAAAGTTGTAAATAGGTTACCCAAAAAGGTTGCAAATGATATGAATCGAAAAAGAAGATAGTCTCTTAGATAATTGGATTGGAAAGCAGCACGTGCTATCAGACTAACACTTTTTGTTGTGTCCTATGTGCCAGAAAAGCTAAAGATATTCTACTTAATTACAAGATTATCCATTTTAGAATAGGAAGACATATGGGGATCAAGGTATCTTCTGTAATAATATCTGTTCCTGGTGTTGTAGAAGACTGAAACACTTGGAATGTTATTTTGTGACAATTTCGTTGGAATCAGATAAAGTGAAGCTGCTCTAGTCTTTATTAACCAGCTGTTAGTATGTCAGACTATTTTCACGTTATTTTATCAGCACATTTGAAGTTAAAAATTCATTACTCTTTTATGATAGTCAAGTTAGCTGGTATAATTTTCGTATATAATTGTTGAATACATGAAATTTTCTATTAAATTCGATAGAATTGTCAGTTTTAGGTCACAAGTTACACAAACTGTTATAATTTAACTATTATGCTAGTATAACAGTTACGGTATTTGTTATACTAGTATAACAATTTCTCTATAACAGTTTCTGTATAACTATTATACACTTTACAGTTTACTAGTATGTAGTTATTTTAACTGCCATCTAGTGCTCAAAAACTATAACTGTTATAATAGTATTATAATAAATTTCATATTATTTCATATTAAAAAATATCAAATGAAAATTGTATACAGTCAAAAGTCAAATGAAAATTGTATACAGTGAATGTCTACTAATATTCACAGGAAATAGTTTTTGTATATTGAATGTTATAATTGCCCGGTGGTAAATTAACTAGATATTTAAAGGGTTTATTGTTCGTAGTGTTATATAACAGTTCTGTGTTCGTTACTACTTAATTGAAATAAACATTTTCCAATACGTTTGAACTTATTTCTATTGAGATGGATTTCAACTTCCATTGAGTCCATTACGACGTATAAGTTTGAAAAATGTTATATAACTATCTGTATTATAATTAATAATCTACAATTGATTTAAAGTATTTTACGAAATTGTTGAATAAAACGTTCTAGAATTCTTTCTTTACAATATAATAATAAAAACTAAAATTGTCAATTTCTTGTCAGATTTTATTTTATTTCACTATTCAAATTTTTCATTTTTCTTATTCATTTTTATTCTTTACTAAATTATTTTATATTTTGTTATCAGAAATATTAAAAAAACAACAAATATTTTCTACAAAATACTTCAAAACTCTTTAAAATTACATAACATTAAAGTCCTTTTACATATATTTTATGTTTGATATTAAAAACTTACTAAAGTTAAAGTAATAACAATTAGTCTTCTTGGCTGTCTACTTTTAAAACTATTTATTATGTGTACTGTACGTATTTGTATATGTGATACGGACAAATTGAATTCATGTAAATGCAAAAAAAAAAACCTTCCCCCACTGAGCAAATCTCCTATGTCTCTTAACAATATCATTTAAATGGATTTTTTTTTCTTTTAAACACCCTCAACTCTTTCTTACCTATACGATAATCATATTTTGAATTACATATATAAAATTAAATGCATTTTTTTTGTATCCTTTTTTAATATATATCCTGATTCCACACACAGTCAAAAAAATTAAATCAGATATAACAAATTTGTAACTAGTTACAACAAAAAAATTACAATATTATTTTGTCTATTTCTGGCTTGTTGGATGCTTTTTTTGTTTGTTTGTAGTATACCAAATTCCATAACACGAATGATAACATGATATCCTATGTATCTATTGCTCTGGCTCTGTATTTTGTGAATCAATTTTTTTTTTTTTTTGGTTGAGGAAACGGCGGGTGGCATTGCAGAAATTAATATACGCGACCAAAAAAAAAAAAAAAAAACAATTTGCATCCAGATAGAAATTAGTATTTGTATAGGAAACATGACTTCACCCACTAATAAATTAACACAATTTCAAGTGGATGTGTCTTCTATCCGGTTTTTGTGGAAAATCAGATAACTTTTTATACAATTTCTAACTTTAGTTCAGAATTATACATAGGACCTGTAAAATATTATATTATTATATTCGGTGCTTTTTCAGAGGGCACAGAAAAAATTCGACAAAAATAAAATTTAAAACATAAATTTATGTTTTTTTTTTTTTTCAACTTGTTTTGTTTTTGTGCACTGACATTGTGTTTCCGGTATTATACGATCAGAGAAACGCGTATATAGATAAAATACCATCAGGAGAGATTTTCAATGTACAAGGATAATTTACAAATAAAAAGGACAAAAAGCTATTTATTTACCAGAAATAGTGGTTGATTTTTGTTGTTGTTATCGTTGTAATCCTTTAAGGTTACATGGTGTGCCAGCATAAGGAAATTTTAACAAACTGTACAGAACAGCGCAAGCAAGGATAACAAAGATTTTCTATATTATGTGCAAGAAATTTTTTGCTGTATGATGGCTTCAAAAATTTATATCCTTTTGAGGATTAAAGGTGCCAATTTTATCCTTTAGGTTGTTTGGTTTTTTTTTTTTTGGTGGAGGGAAAATTGAATTTTATGTGTGTTTTTTGTTATTGTAATTTTTGAAATTTTTTTAAGTGAAATTTTGGAATTAAAAAAATGTGGTACGACAATTTTTTTTTGTGAAAATTTAAATTCATAAAGCATAAAATTTAAAAAAAAAATGTCTTTTATGTAGATGTGAAATTATCTATTTAGGGTAATAAATTAACAGTTTTATGAGAATTCATAATTTTTTCATTGCATTTTTATCAGTGTCTTAATTTTTTTGACTTTAGTTTTAGTTGATATTAACGTACATAATTTTTATGTTTTAGTTTTATGTTTTTAAATTTGACTTTAAGTTACGAATCACTTTTTTTGTAACCACTCCATGTACAGAAATTACATTAATTCTTTTTATCGAATATTGAGATTTTTTGAACTAATTTGTGACCTCTACATTTCGATAAAATTTAGGAATTATAAAAAATATTATTTGCAAATCGAAAGGCTTTTATGTTTAACATAATTTTAAATTTTTCATGTAAAGAAGCTGTAACTCGAAAATATTTCATCTTTTCAATATAGGTACCGAAATTGTCAGATTGTAGATCAACGTTTCTTACCATTTCCAAAAATTAGATTGCCTTTTTTGTTGTATTATGTACGAACATAAAGCATGTGTTCAGACCAGGGGCATCTTAAATCTTATAAACAACCGAACTTATTTTGTCCACATTAAATAATTTATTTTCTTGAATTATTATTTTTCTATTAGATTAGTAAATGGCATCAACAAAAATTAAGATTTCAAAATTGTATCGTGTTTTTTTCAGATAATGTCAGATACATAATTCTCCTTTCAAGTCAGTTGGTTCTCTTAAATTCTAGTTGTGTTCTAGCTGTTACATGATACAGATGTTTAGGTTCAGTCTCAAGCTTGTAGGGCAGATATAAAGCTACCTTAAACACAAAGTTTAAAACAAAAAAAATGATTAAGTCACTTTCAGTTTTAATCATTATCCATTAGCTAATTAATTAACTTTAAAATAAGTTAAGTTACTTTAAAAATATCGTATATTTTTTATTTAAATTGTTAAGTGATGTGAATGCCATGATGTAAAGTTCAGTAATGTGAATGTGAGTGGGATTTAGTTTCAATATTTCGCTACAGGATTTAAACAAAATTTTGTACATTTATTTCTATCCACATTCATCTATGCAATTGACATTCCCAAATATTCAATCTTTTCTTAATAATTTCTTAAGTTTACCATGTCTATTACAAGTAAAGTTACAATATCGTAAGTTGAGTTGAGGTATTATCGTAAATTGAGTAGCAACATTCTACCTTGCATTAGAAATGATGCGCACGATATCATATTTATATCTAAGCCAATCTAATGAAAATTAACAAGTATTCTAAGTCAAGTTAGAAAACGATGATTTGAGTTTGAAATATGTTAAGTTAAGTTACTATATTAATCTAACTAAATTTACTTAGTTTAACTTAGTTTTTTAATTGTAACTAATTAATTTATTAATTAATATGTAATTTTTTAATTTGAAACGATACAGAAATAAATTGGCTCCGTAATAAATACAAATTTTATATGGACTGTCAACTAGCACTGAAATAAAACAGAATTTATGCTCTCTTGAGAATTGATTTAGAATAGTATGAACCGGGAACATTGAATTAATTTAATATATTAAAATTGGAATTGTTGTTTTTAATACTAGAAAAAGGATTTAAATTTTACTATTTATTTAGGTAGAATATTGTAAACTATTAAAATTTCTACTTTATCAAATCTTTATGTTGCCAATTTCTATTTTAATATTAAACCAGTAATCTTAAAATTGAAAAACAAAATCTCTATCCCAAAAAAAAAAAAAAAAAGATTTTGTAACACTAATATTTTTAAGGATAATAAATTTGTATAAAAATCACGTCCTTTTCAAAAAAAAAAAAAACTAAAGATAACAATTTTATATTAAAAAACTATGTAAATTTGTGTCAAAAAAAAAGAAAAAAGAAAACTCTTTACTTGCACGTACAAATAAATAAAATTCTATAGAAAAATAGAAAAATCAGTTCTTATGCCAAAATTAAATTTTTCCATTTCTTATTTTCTTTTTCGTCCTATGATAACACGATTTTTATTTTCATATAAATAAATATTTTTTATATCGCGCTTTGATGACAATTTCGAAAAAAAATAAGTTTTATTGCCAACAAGAAATTGAATTAACAAAAAAAAAATTATTGTATCCATTTTATCTGCATCTGGTGTTAAACTATGTCAGAAAGACACACAACACCAAAAATATTATTTATATTGAAATTATAACCTATAAATTAACCTTTGTTATTGCACAACATTTAAATTTTAGAGGCTCTAGAGAAGGTAAAATTTTCACTGAAATTTGATGATTTTATTAATTTTATTATGCTAACTCGTACAGAGGATTTTTTTTTGTTAGCTTGCCAAAATTGAAACGCCTTGAAATAAAAATTTGGTAATTTTTTTGTTACCTGACACCTGGATCCTTTTTTTTTCAGTTCTGTTATAGTTTTTAGCACTTTCAATTATTATGCTTTAAAATTTAATATTGCAGATGTTTATCGTATATTTTGTGCATAATTGGCGCACTATTAGAGTAATAATTTTTATTAAATTTCATATAGCTGTCAAATTATATGACAAATTGAGAACGTGTTTAAATTGTATATTTGGATAATAAAGGATTTAAGGACATTTTATTATAATAATATCATTTTTGTGAAATTTTAATACATTTTCATAATATATTTAAACAAATCTATTTAAATTCCAAAATTTTCATAAAATCTGCTAAATTTTATTTGTATAAATTCGGTTATTAAAATTGTTATTTTCTTCGAAATGACAAAAAAAAATTACAAGCTACTTTGAGCTGAAATGCTGTGGTAGAAGTAAAATAGTTTTTATTTACCTTATAATACCAGAAATTCTGGCACTTCTAACATAATTTAAAATATTATTATATTAATGTATCCAATAAGATGACTTTATTAATGTTGGTAGTGAAATACTGCATTATTTATAGTGCTGCTTGTTATCTATCGACTCCAATTATAGACCTGACCAAGGCGTTTTCAATACCTAAAATTCGACTTCACATATTCTTGGTAATACAATACTTATAAGTTTGTAAAATTAATTTAATTAATAATGCAAATTCCTTTGATTTGCACCATCTAAATTTATAAACTGGACACTTTTAAACTAGACTGTGAACCATCCTCTCTTAATGTTAAGGCTCGTGTTAATTGAAAATAAATTTATGTGCTATTCTTTTTACCAATTTATTTTTATTTTTCATTCAAAATGTATAATTTAGGTCTGTTAATTTGTTTGAAGTGAGGGATAAGTTGTTACAAAACCCCACCATACTTCTAGATTACGAGGGTACGTTGTACATTCCTCATGTTGACTTATTCTACCCTAGCATACATAATTTTAATTCACCTCTCAAATGAATTGCCCACCTTTTTCATATCGGTAAAGAAATATGTTTCTAGTGTTCTAGTATTTCCTCCTTTTCCTCTTTATATTTAGGTTTCCGTAAAATTTAATATTATCGCTTATTTCCTGAGTAGAAAATGGCCAGTGGCTAAATCTCGGTTGTGATCGGGGCGTAAAGTTATCATTTTTCTATAAACTTTTATTTACATCACCCAAAAATGTTTTTTTTTTCAAAATCGAAGTGTTCTTATTCTATTCACTGTTCCAAGGACTCCAACTTGGTATATCGGAGGGGTAATTGCTAACAGTCGAATGTCTTTTTAATTTGTCAGCCTTCAATTGCCTTAAATCACACTATATCCGGGTGGCGAAAAGATTCTAAGTTTATTCTTCGTTGCTAGTGTATTAAGATTAAATCATTTACTCTAACGATATAACTAAAATATTACTGGCAAAGTTGCTACGGTTCGGGTGTGATAATAGGAATTAAAACTATATAGCTAGCATATGAAATTATATGGAATCTGTTATACTGTTCAGCGTAAAAGTTGGAATAACTTCTACTTTGAGAGCGTAGTTACGCATTAACTCCAGCTATAAGTTTTTTTTTTAATTTATCTACAATTGACACCAGGTACTAGCAACGTACAACTTATATGCCATATGGAAGATCAAAGCATCAGTTTAGGTTCGAATTCATGAAATTATCCGATCTTCGATACGAGTAAAAATTCTGTTCAGTGTCCTGTTTTAAATAAGATTATTTTTATGAAGTCATGGATTTTTTTAATAAAATATTTGAATTTTTGTATTGCTTTTTTTGCTGAGAAGAATTTTTATCAAAGCTTTGTTATTTAAATTAATCTAAAACATCAGATACAAATCATACATTCTATGTAGACCCAAAACATTACTGACAGTTTTTTAGTTACAAATAAATTAATCATTTTCCGCCACTAGTTTCTGACTGCTAAATTCGAATTAAATTTCGTAAAACGTAATGATATAATTTCGATGTAAGAAAGAGAGAGATATAGATATTTTTTAAATTTAATTTTTTAATTAATTAATTTACTTATTTTTATTAATATTCATTTGAAACATTAAATGTAAATTCATGAATTTAAAAACTTTATGAGAAATAAAATATTTTTTTTTGAAATTGCAATCTTAAATAAAAAGTTTTAATTAAATTCATTTATTTATTATTACAATTTTTTAAAATTAATTAAATAATTTTAGTCCTTTTTATGAAAATTATTAAAAAAAAACTATAATATTTTTTTTTAGCTAAATTCTTATGTATATAAATTCATTTTTAAAGGATCTCTTTCAATTTAGTTAATATTTACAAAAAATTTGCAAAAAAATTCCTTTTTTGTATATCCTTTTTCCACAAAAAAAAAAAAAAGAATTATAGAAAAATAAAATCTGCAGAAAATCTCTTGGAAAAATCGCATATATAAAATAATCTCAATTGAATTTTCTTTCATTTTAATGATGATTTTATAATATAAACAATTTTTTTATTTTGTTGAAACAAGGAAATATCCTTGATTTTATAGTTAAAATTTATATATAAAATTCTATAATTCCGTCTTATGTTCTATACATAATTTTTTTTTTAAATTATATATTCTTTAAGGAAATTTAAATATATTTGTACATCCTTTTTTATATTGTATTTGTTTCCAATTTTCTTTCTATACGAATTAGAATATAAAGTGTGAAATGTTTTAACACTTTTCTGTATAAAGTTTGATGACATAAGAGAAAATTTCACAAAAAAAAAAATATAGATTTATATAATATAGAAAATTGAAAAAAAAAAAAAAAAAATTACATAAACAGAATAACGAAAATAAGGAAGAAAGAATTGAAAGATACGTAGTGGAATCTTTAAACAAATACAAAATTCATTTAAAAATATTTGAAGAAAAAAAAATGTTCTTTAGTCAATATTCTTTTTGGCAGAAATCACAGAGTGAACAGTTTTTTTTTTGTTTGGTAAATGAAATAAAGGAGGATCAGAAAAAATGGAAATTTCTCAAATCTAAAGGATAATATAAAAAAAGACTATTTGCATAATAAGTTACAGTATATTTTCTTTGTATGAATCAGTTATTTTTATGTTATATTATTTTGAATTTTGAAAAAAAAATGTGCTTATTAATTAAATTTTGTGTGACCGACGAATATTCCAAATAGAAAATATCTCATCACAAATTAGTTCAATTTAATATAAACTATTTGTGATATTTATAATTTCAAAGCTATATGTCGGCATAATGTTAAGCGATATTATAACGAAGCTACTGTGTAATAACAGCAACAGTCAGACAATGCGCCATACTGCAATGTACATACTGATTTAATGTAAATGAACTACACCAGCGTATATTTAAATATCGAACAGAGTTAAATTCATTTTAATATCACAATTGCAGTAATTGAGGTAGTGCTAAAGCTGATCTAGTAATTTACAAAATACTGAAGTGGAGCTAAAGTGAACTATAATTCCGAATATTTACTGTAAAAGAGTAATAAATGAGAATTAGGCTAGTCAAAATATTTTATGTGTACCAATTCTACTTTATGCAATAAAGCCGATGCCATAATTTGATAGCATGAAAAAGCAACAAAACTCAATCACTCAGTAATATACCGACATAGAGTGTCTCTTCATCAAATTGCCTATACTACCAATTTGATGAAGAGACAAAACCAATTCCATGCTGATATTAATTAACAATTAAAACTAAATAAATTTACAATAGTATGTAACTAAAATAGCAACTACTATAAAATTAGCTGTATTGCAATAATTAAGCTCACAAATTATAATTTTCAATTTAGATTATTCGTTGAATTGAATGTGTCAGTGCCGTCAGCATTCGATTTATGCTGGTTTAAATGTATCATTCCTTTGAACCTAATTTTGTGAATCTAATTTTTTTTGTACTTCATCAACTATAAGCAAAGCTATAATCAAACAAATAATTTCATTTCTATTTTTTTTCTTTTTCTATCCAGATTTTATCCATTTTTCTTATGATATTATAAAATCCTTCGTTTCCCTTCTCTATAATAAGAATAAAGAAAATGATATTAAATTATTCAACGATACTGAGATACGATTAAATATTAGAGTCAGAAAAGGATTTTCTTAGAATTTAGTATTATCTATTTTGTTATCGTTATCTAAGTATAGATGGTTATATTAATGTATGTAGATAAAAAGTAACAACACAAATAAAACAGTGATTTCTGTAGTGTACCCACCACGAAAGAATAAGTGGAAAATATTATCAATGATCATAATAAATGCTTGAATGGTTTTTAACTTAAAATCATATAAAATATTCTTAAAAATTTTGATTCTGGAAGTTTTTTTCTTTTATTTTTGGTTGTTGTTGAGTTGAGATTAGTTATCAAAAGAATAATAATTCAGAGTTAACAGATGTTAAAAGTTATTTTGAAGAAAAAAAATGGAATTAAGTTTAAGAAGATGACAAAATGATTCACATTCGTTTTATTATTATGAAATAAAATATTTTCGAATGGAATACAAAATTGTAGAAATCAATAATAATCTATGGATTTTAAAATAATCAGCAATAAAATCATAGAACACTTTAAAATCTAATAAAATCAGATCATGAAGGTCCGTTCTACACTACGCATGATAAATAATTCTACCCTATCATAAATGCAATTAGACTAGACAGCCTCAACTTGTCCGCCTCCTCCATGTCGGTCAAAAAAGTGTTTAATTTTTTTATAACTTACTGCAGGGTGTTCTAGTATTTCTTCCTCTTCCCTATATTGTCTACATATGTAATTTTCTATTATAGCTAACATTATTACATGCTTCTTAATTAGATTATGACCAGTGGCTATCTCGGTATATAACCGTGACGTTTCTTTATTCATCAGAGTAGTAACAATTTATAGTTTTTTCCAAATGTTGAAGTGTTCCTTTTCCGTCCACTTTACCAAGGATCAAAACTTTGAAATTGTAAAAGATATCGAAGAATGTTATGTAATTTGACAAATCCTAATTTAAGTTAATCTTTCTTGTTAACGAAAGATATTATAACAGATAATTACTCATTTTGTAAGACAAATTACGTATATAGTTAACAGAAACATTGAAATGTCTAATTTTACAAGACATTCGACAAGATATTAGTCTTTCGATTAGTAAGTAAATCACCTTTAGAACCTTTTAAAATTAATACTTTTTTTACACAAATTAAAATTAAGTATTGCTGACAATCCGCATCTCTTAATTTAATATCCATATCTAACTCAACTGTTACCATTTTCTCAGTCTTAAAGTTACATTATAAATTTTGTAAATTTCATTACCGGTTATATATTTCGAGCTGATGGAACTCATTTGTATTAGTAACTAAACTACAAATTAAAGATGCAACGCAAATTACGAATCTGTTTATAAATTTGTAATAGAATACCATATATTTTACTGGGCCAGTTTCTATTTTACTGGGTTTAAACTTGTTATCTAACATCACGAAAGATTCCATTATATTCCTTGTACTAATTCCGTAAAATCTCAAATATGATTAGCATCTTATTCATTTAAAACTTTAATAGCCTAAAAAGATGATATGAACAATTTTCACTTTAATTTTTTATATAATATTCAATAGAATTTTCCATTTTAACTTAAAACTTGTCATTTTAATAACAAAACTACACAAAAATCTGTGAATTTTATCTCTGAACAAAAATTCTTTTTTTTTATTCAATTTTTGGTTACTAAAATTCGTAAAATGGCAATAATTGTTATATTTTTCATTGCAATTTTTCTAAAGCATACAATTTTTACTAACTTATTTGCTACTAAAAAAACTTCCACAAAATTTCTACCTCTAATAACAAAAAAAAAAAACTGCAGCAATTTTCACTAATTTCCCTAATTAGACAATGAAGAACTGCAAAAGAAAAAAGATATTCTGCATAATTATCATAATTATATTTTGCCGAGGAAATTTCTATTTCACCGAGTAGTGTATAAATATAAACTTTTTTTTATCATTGTTGTCGTTTCTCTGAACTAGTTAAATATTTTCAAAGGACGTTTCTTTACTATATTTAGTAATAAGATAGTTTTTATTTTATGCAACTTAAAAATTATAGAGAGATGATGATAAAGACTTAAAAGTTACTAATTAGGGGAGCAGATAACTCGTAGTTTGGTTTATGTCCGACATATGATTTGTATTTTATAGTAGCTACCAATTTCATATATTTTCAGACACTCTTAATGTATTTTACCTAAATAATTCGAAATTTTGATAGAGGCCAACTGAAACTACTGGCAAACTAGATTACAAAACTAATTTGAGTACCAAATTTCATTAAAATTTGATAATTATTACATTCTCCAGAAACTAAACTGCTGATACATTCATTTTCCGTGAACTCGTAAAGCTACCGAAGCAAAATAAACCTGTGTGGAAAGTGTCATTTGAAATCGGTTAACAAGGAATATCATACATAGTTGTAGAGTAAAGCATTGAACTTATGGAATTATAATTGGCGATTTTCGTAGAACAATAAAACACTGCTCTCAACAAAAAACGGAAAATACTAGAATGAACCAATTGAAAGACTAATCTCAGCTTTGTCGGAATCAAGTAGAAGTTTTGATTAATGATGTTCTAGGTCCTAGGAGATGTTCTAGGAGATGTTGCTACGCGTTTTAACGCGTTAATTTTAACGAATTCAATTTCAGTAGGGTCAAGTCCAATGCAAAAATCCTAGTTTTTTTTAACTTCTCGTAAAATTATGCAAAATATTATGAAAGTTAGTTCGTTCTACTTTCTTTTTTGTTTAGTATATGTGTGAAATTCGTGAGATACGTAAAAATGAACCACAGAAAATTATCTTTTTTTTTTTGGTAAAAAAAGTAAAAATTATTTTTACCTGATTTAATTTTCTGATTATAATTTTAAATTGCATAGATTCAAATGTTGTAAGCAAAATGTATTAACTGAAATTTAATGAAAATTACATCATGAAAATTTTAAATATAAAATTTAAATAATTAATGATATTTATGTTAGCAATCCACGTTTTTAGCTTAATAAAAATTTTGGTTTCAGTTTCTATTTGTCTTTAAAAATTATAAAATTATAGAAAGTATTTTAATTATAATTTGAGACTATTCATAAGGACTTGGAATACAAGTCAGTTAGAAGCCTCTTTTAAGGAGTAGACTCTGTAGGTAGGGTTTATATACGATTTAGAAATTTTTTGATAAATACGTTTCTGACTTGTGGCGATTGTCACAGGAACAATTTTGTTGATACTTAAAATGTTACTTTAAAAGCAACATCATAAAATCCATGCTCCGAAATCAAACATGTTTTAATCATACAAAAAATTAAATTCTAGTTTACTATTGAACTATGTAAGTACATATATATTTATTATAAACGAATTTGTTGAGAGAAATGCTCTACATTTCATAAAATATAAAGGCTAGACTACTATTTGGCCAATAGAGGTAATCATTTATATAAAAACAACAAAATCTACTTTAAAACTCCGGGCTCCAGTTTTAAAGTAGATTTTAATATTAAGATTTCTATTAATAAATTTTCTGATAACTTCCCGAGGTTATTGAAACTACTAAAGATAGTAAAAGTTCGTTTCATTAAGTATGTTAAGTATATAATTGATATAGGTAGTGATTATTACGATAAGATCTCTTGACAAGAACAAACCCGGCCCATGACACCAAAGTTTATTATAAACAACCAAAGAAAATTAAGAAATAAGCCTCCAAAATTTTATGTTTTGATTTTATGATTGTTGAGCTTTTATGAATTTTAAGATTTTATGATGTTGAGTTGAGGATATGGAGATAAAAGAACATGCTGTATCCTTTAAACTTTAAACCAGTTTCTGATTCTACTGGAAAAGGATTATATGATAATATTTCTGAACTTCCAATTCAATTTAAATTAACGAACTGTAGAGGCTTAGGATATGATAACGAAGCCTGAGCTAATATGAAAAATACAAATAAAGGAGTACAAGCTAGGTTTTAAAAGAAAATCCATGAGCATTTTTTATTGGTTGTGGGTTTCATTCAATTAACCTACTAATAGTAGAATAAGTGTTTCTTCTTCAATAATGTACACTTTTTCGGATATATTCAACGAATTTATACTTTTTTTGCAGCATCTGTAGCACGATGGAATATAATTAAAAAACATAATTAAATAATTAAATCCTAAACCTTTTAGTGAAACGATGTGGGAATGTTGAATTGAATGTATTAAAGAAATAATGTTTGAAATCATTGAAATTAGAAACGAATTGAATGAGTTGGAATACCAAATAGTAGAAGCTGGAATTGTTTCAGAAGCTAGTTCTTTACCTAAAAAAAATAGAATTTTTGAGTTTTTGGTAATATTTTTGGTAATATTGAGATTTTGAGTTTTTGTCTGGTACATACTTTTGTAAAAATTCAATATTGTCAGCAAATCCATGCAGAAAACTACATTTGATATCTAACTTAATGTGATTATCTTTATATATAACACAGGGTAGCATATAGCATTGCATCAAATATGTCATATTATCAGAATATTAATTTTTATTAATGTCAGAGTATTTTAAATTGTACGATAACATTATTATTATTGAATATAATCAATTCCAAAATGTTTTTTTTAGCAAATTCTCACAGAATTACATATTAATTATTGTTCTAAATGCACACCTTATGTATTCATACACACCCTATGTACTTTTTCTATTATTTGTTAATGTCAATGCACTATTTACAAAAACTACACTCAAGGACATACAAGGTAAAAGTAAATTTTAAGCACAATAAACTAAACAATTTTAAAATAATTTACCTTGCATAACGAAATTATCTAAAAAAAAAAAATACGAATTTTCCGCGCCTTCTAGTATGCTATAAAGTAATTTGTTTATATACTTCTATAGCAATCATTATAAACGCAAATGCACAGAGGTAGATTATATCTAAGTAGACATTTTCTATAATTTTCTGTCTAGCTTCAGAATAGCTTTCTGTCTTACTACTTATATGCATATCATTAAAATTACTATTTATATACTATATTAAAATACTTAGAATTGAAGTGGTTAAGTGATACAACAGAATTGAATAAATGACTTTTTAGAATATTATCATAAAGGACATTTATTTTATTTTATAGAACACTTTAATATCATTTTTTTACTATTTTCCGTATCCTTATTTTTTTTAGCTACAAAATTTCTTAAATTTATATTTTGTATATGAAAAATCCTTGATTTTTGTTTCTTATTTTCGTAAATTTTGTCCTTACGAAAATATTAATTTTTTTATTCCAAAAAAAAAAAATTTATAATAAAATTATAAAAGGATATTTTAAGGATTAAACATTATAATTTAATATTCTCTTTTTATAATTATCGCTTTAAAAAATGCAAACATTTTAATATAAAATTCTTTGCAGTGTGAGTTTGTATGTTTGAACGTTTCTGAAAGGATTTTGCTGTTGTGTTGCTTATGTATACGTAGTTAAAAAAGGATATAATATAATATTTTTTTTTTGTGTAAGATAATTACATGAAAAATTACCAAAGAAAAAATGAGCATAGAAAATATTTATATAATTAAGTTTATATTTTGTTAATACGAGTATAGAATATCTTTTAAGTTTGTCTAATTGGAGCAATTAGGAAGCATTTTCATTTTCATTTTTTTTTACATAATTGAAAAATAGAAAATGGAATTTTATGATGTGAATTTATCTTTGAAAATTTGTAAAAAAAAAGATTTACATTATTTCTGTTGTAGCTAAAATAATTAAATTTTCCAGATGGATGCAAAATTTAATATTTTTATATAAAAGATTTTCATTATTGGTTAGAAATATTTAATTTTAAGAAATATTTAATTTAAGGATGTTTTGACTTTAATAATTTATGATGTTATAGTTTCTTGTAATTATACTCGTTGGAGGTTATCAAATACACCGAGACACATGAACTGTAATCAGAAGATTTACAAATCGAAATTGGATTGGATTTCCTTTCGAATAAATGTTATTTAACTAAGAAATTACTTCTAGCTTATAAGTTATAGCCAGTAGCCAACAAAGTTGTCGTAATTTTGTTTAATTTGTTGATTATTAAGTGTATTTATAAAGAAAATTAATTGTAGTTAATTAAAATACACATATTTCGTTAGCCCTTTATGAATTTTGATATCCAATATAATTACATATTTCCGAATAGGATGGATAGTAATCGGAACTGAGTGTAATTTCTAAAAGATGACAGGAGGGTGAGCTTACAGGCTATAATATTGTGATCTATTAACAAACATGATATTTTGGTGTACACCGTTTATCAAAAGATAACAAAATGGAGTTTGTAAGTAGAATTATGATTAAGATAATTAACGATACTATAAAGTTAGCCAATAATTTTTCGTGATGCAGTGTTCATAAAGGTAAACATAACCTATACATTTTGAGTTTATGAAGATCATTTTCAATTCTATGAAATAACTCTGTAATGAAATAAGTCCCAAAAACGGAATAAGGCCCCTAAAAAGTCATTTAAGGCCCCTAAAAGGATCTTCCCAAAAATTTGAATATGTGTAGGGGAAGGGTTATTTTTAGGGCCTTTATTCCTAAACAATTATAGGAAACTTATTTTTTGTTGGGGAGTTAAATAACAATATTCATAAATATCATGTTTTTATCATAAATTTTTTTAGACATTAATTAAAAATTTACGAATTAAAAATATTTTTTTAATTACTAATATCCTTTCCGTTTCAGGTTTCAGCCAAAGCTTATCTAGGACATTTGTAATACCATTTATCGATTTTGGAGGAAATAAAGGAATAAGAAAATAAGGGAAATCCATCAACTGAGTGGAACCAATATACAAGGCAATGGAAGCAAATCTTAAAAAAAAGGCTGAAGAAGTCAGTCCTCAGACTTAGCAAAACCGAACTACGTTTACTAATTGGCCTGGTTAGGTAACACTTGAACAATATGGGAAAGTATGAAAATAATATACGACTGTGACGTAACCTACACCTGGGTAAGGGATTTCTGAGACTTCACAAAATTAGAGGGGGTCGCCAGGTATATTCAGAAGCTTGTCTTTAGGTTGTTGTGTAGGGAGGCGTAGGTTCGATTCCATTTAAATCTAATTTAATTATCGATATTTATATTAATTGTAAATTGTAAATAAAGAATATGTAAATTATATTTAAAGATTTGTTATAAATTATTGCTATTACTATAACTTATGATTTAAAGGACTATTTACTAATTTATATTGAAGGCATACTTTAGTTAAAATTTCTGCCAAATTCTTCTATCAAAAAATGTAAGTTTTATAAGTTATTTAATAGTATTTAATTTATAACTTAAATTTGTTAGTTTTTTTTATGTTTGACAAATCATTTAATTCACTTTTATTAATAACAAATGTCAAATTCAATAATAATAATTATAAAACAATTTTAATTCTATACTCTCTCTTTAACAAAAAAAAATCATCATTCAAAAATTTTATCACTTTCAGTTCATAAATTATTAAATCGTCCATTAAATTGAATATCAAATTAAAATCTCATTTTACACAAAAATTATCATAAATATTTAAAATCATTTTGATTGAAACAAATTTTGTCTATGGCACACGTTGCCAACTGTAATTTTTTTTTTTTTGTAAACCTCAATCAAACCCAAAAAAAATAAAAAAATTCTTTCAATTTAAAATAATTTAGTGTTTATTCAAATTCGGTGCACTATAGAATTCAGGATATATGAACAAATACACAGAAACCATAAACGAAATAATAATAAAAAAAATATCCTTAACACCTGTCACCCTGTCGCGTTCAGTATAAATTCAAAATTCAGTTTGACAGAGTGTGCGGGTCGTAATTTTTATAATGAAGCCATAAACACAGTATCTGCACCACCACACAATATTACAGTTCTTCATCTGTGCCTGCTGCTGTTACTTTATTTGTCCTTTCTCTCTATTCGTATATTCGGGCAGTTGGTTTTGTATTAGGTTTTAATTTCAATTTATCGAATGGATTTTACATGTTTTTAATACCTTCCATCGTTGATTTTAGTTTAGTTTTTGCCTTGTCCCTTGTCGCCCTTGTGTCTAATTTTATCTTTTCGGCAAAATTACTATATTCTTGTTATTGCTTTGTTTATGTATAGTAGATACAGATTAAAATATTTGAAAAAGCTGATTAAATAACGGGAATATAATGCATATGTTTATAGGCAAAAAAAAAAAAGTTTGTATTTGCTTTTTACACGCCAGTGTACGTACAACATTTTTGGCGGTTCATGTGAAAAAATACACTTGTGTCTCGAGAAATTATAGTGGAAGGTTTGCTTTTTGTTTTCATATAGTTAAAACTAAAAATTTGTTTACTATTTAACAAGGATATTAATTTAAAAAAGGACCAAAAAAAATATAATTTGAAAGGAAGTTGTGACATATCATTATCTGATGGATTTTTTTTTTTATTTTTGGTTTTGGTAATCAAAATATTAGGAAATTAATTTTGCTTTTCCGGTGTCAAAATTTCAGAATTTCGTGGATAATACCGGAAATTTGTAATTATTTAAAAAAAAAATATTTTTATATTATTCACGCATTTGAAAAATTGTTGAAATTTCGTTTGTGATTATATTTTGTAATGAATTTTGCAAATAAATTAGCGAAATTTGATAATTTAAAATTATAATTAATAAAATTTTTGGAACAATTTTCTGAAATTTTAAAATATCGTTTAAGAATCTCGTTATAAGAAAATTTATTAAGCTTCTGAGTGAATTAAATATTGTGAATTTTATGATAATTGTATGTCAAAAGTAAATATCTGCAGAGACTGCTAAACAAAATTGAGCATTTTTGATATAGACCACTGCGATCTGACTAAGTGAACAATAAAATATAGCTAAAATTAGATAGCCAACGCCACCGTTAACAAGAGTTAACGTTCTGTTATGTTAACGTAATTGATTACATATAAAGGTGTGTATATAAAAAAGCTGTTAAACCGACAGTGCCGGTGTCACGGTGATTCATGCTTTATAAAAAAGTTAGTTGTATCGGAAACAAAAATCAACTGAGATGCATATACACACCAAAAGTGACACGAAGAAATATTTGATAGTATTCATTAGGCCTTATTCAACCTTGACCGCATAAAAAACTCTTTTGATTACTTTTTATCTAACCAAAGCATCAATCTTTATTATATAATAATAAGAAATTCGAATAAAAATTCTGATATCTTACTGCAGGTCATATTAAATTAGACTACCAGTAGATAATTAGACAAATAACATAAAGATTGTCTTCGTCATTGAGGTGTTATTGTCTAAGAAGATCGATTTTTTGAGTAATTTTATTTTTGCTAGTTCCGAACGGTTCCAAATGCTTGTAAGTTCTTTGCAATTGTTCAATTGATGCACAGTAACCTCGTAACTAACCCTAACCTAAGATTATACTGGCTGACAAATTTATTTTACGTTGTTTTCCTGTTGTTTTCGTATTACATATCCAGCACACAATATTTTACGTATACTGATGACGTCCTATCTAAAATATTATGCAGAATTTAATTTTGAGTAGAAAATTAAGGAAAAAAAATATTTTTCTGTTAAATATTTTTTTTTTTTACAGATTTTCATTTTTAATTAACTGAATACTTTAACCTAACTCAATTTCATAAAGTATGATTAATGAAATTTGAACTAAGCTGATTTTGTTTAACCATGTTTATCCTTTATTTTTTCGTTTTTCAATCTTCATTAGAATCACAGTCATTTCATTTCTATTCTGTTCAATTGATATCTTGCCAAAAATCATTATTTATGAATGAATAATCCTAGTAAAAAATATATAAAAAAAAAATCTTAATTAATTAACACCTACTTGAATTCTGCTCAAAATTAATTAAAAATTAATAAATTGTAAACAATTTTTTTTTAAGGCAATCCTAAAATTACAAATATGAGACCAACATTTGCGAGTTTTCTCACCACTGTCACTTTTAATATAATTATACATAAAAAAGGAGTAAAAATTATTTTTCTGACCAAGGTTGAATCGTGCACGTAATTTAGTAATTTCTGTATAATAAAATTCAATTATTTAAGGACGAATATTGATTTTTTTGTTTTTTTAATGTCTGTTATTTATTTGTTCATTGTTTGTCGTAAATTTTTTTAATTGTAATTAAACCATTCTAATGAATAGATATTATCCTTGAAAAAAGAAAAAAACCGTTTGGAATGAGCAATCAATTAACCAGAGGTTTTTTGAAGTGCACTGAACCGCAAATTGTTTAAGTGTTGTTGAAGGAATAGTCGGGAGTTTATTAGCCTTGATACTGTCATTCCATAATATAATTATAATCTATTCATTTATCTATTATGCTCCTGTGTGCTGGATGATGATTCTATGTTCATTTTGTGACTCAGTTAAAAAATCATTTTTTTATCCAGTTGGAGTTTTTTGTTTTTCCCAGTTGATAAGGGTTGAAAGGTTAGTAATTTTTGTTGAGGGTGGAGTGAATAATGGTGTTGATAATGGTGAATTATTCAATTATTTTTATATAATTATGATATTTATAGGGGCTTAATTTCATTTTTGTTTACATAGAGCTATCAAAAGAATTAAATTTAAAAATTATCACCTTTTCGATAAACATTTTAGAAATTGTGAATCATTGAAATAATATTATGACAGTTTACTAGTTTTTACTGTATAATTGACTTTATTTTAAGTAGCTTTGTATTACGTAACTTCGGAATAGCCATATTGATTAAGTTTCTTTGTCCAACTAGCTTCTATTCATTACAAAAGAATGACATATTTCTCTAGCTAATTTAGACCCCTTCAGTCTTTCCTAACTTGTTCTGTCTATCTTTGATTTTCTCATTTTTTAAATCTCGTGCTATTTTCTTACAACCTATTTTTTGTATGAAGTTTAGAGGTATCCACTTAGTAAATAAGTTACCATAACAATAATGTTACCATAAACCTTATCATAATATTCAGCTCACTCAAGCCTAATTTTTTCGTTTTCGTTCTCAATGTTTTCTCATTCTAGAATTTCTTTATTTCATATTCTTTCATGCCTTCTTTTTATTGTTGAAGCCATCTTATTATTGAACTATTAAGTCATGATTTAATTTTGAGAATATACACCATCGAATTGAGTGACATATGTCAGTGTCGGTAGAGTAGTTATATCGGATAATTATTTCCTATTGCTGATATTTGAACTTCTCTTTTATTTAACGAAGATAATAATTAGCTCCAATAAATAATAATTTGCGCAATGTTATTTTTTATAATGAATACATAATTATACATTTAGTTTCCATCTGCTTCCAACGAATATAAGATTATTTATGTTATATCTTTACGATATTCTATACATTTTAAATGCTAATTACTAAAATACATGACAATTAACTATGTATCAAAATATACATAAATTTGTAATATAAATTATGTGATTAATCGTAAAACCTTTTTTTTTAAAAACAATCTTTTAGTATACCTGATCTCGCAACAATTAAAATATCTTTTTTTAAAGTTTTTATGTAAATTATTACCCATCCTACTTGAATTTTCATTTCTCAACGTTATCCATCCACCTACAAATTTGCGTCACTAAGAATTTTTTTTAGTTTTCTCAGGAACTACAATTCTTCTAGTGAATGAACCTTTTAAGAAGCTGGGTGAGTTTATCTTAAAATTATATTATCCAAAAACCTATTCATAAGGTCTTAAAAGTTTATTATATTTTTGATGCTATTCTTTTCTTCCTTCCATTTTATATAACCGATGTCAGCACTGTGTCCACCCATTTTCTCTAACCCTAACACTAAAAACCAACCTGTCTTTGTAAATCCTTTTGAAAATTAAAATAATTCTCAAATTTTAATAGAAGATAATTATGTGTACGTACAAGGAACAACTCATTAAAATGCTCTTTAATGAAAATGCTTTTAACGCACAAAAGAATTACAGGTTTTTTCTTTACGTTTTTTTTTGGTTATTGTTACAAACCTTGTTATTTTGATAGTAAGTAAAAGGAACACACAAAGACTAAAAAGAAATGGGCGATTATTTCGCCTTCTTACCTGTGATTTGTCATTGAGTAATTTTTAGATATACTTTATGAAAAGAATTCAAATTCTATTAATAATAAAAATTGATGGTAATTTTTTTTTTAGTTTAACTAAACATGAAAATTAATTAATCACTTTTCAATTGGCGTTTTTAGGGTAAATTTAATTTATTTAGCAAAAGATTTTGTTAACGAAAATAACGAATAAATCTAAAAATACTAAAAAAAATATTTTGAATAATTATGCTTTGTTATATATACAAGCTTCATTATTTTATGACAGGGTAACATTAAACTGGATTCCAACCTAGGTAAGATAACGAAGAAGTGAACCTCTTGGCGAGATTATTTTAGCTTGGCAGCAAAAATAATGAAGCAGAACAATTTTCTGGTGTCTCATACTTCTACTTCTGGACAATCAATTTTGTCCTTTCTTCAGAAACCAATTGTGCTTTCTGCAGAAAAGAAAGGGCAACCAACTCTCACGAAGTACACTGGAACATGCTTGTAGGGCTGATATAGTCGAAGCATAGCTGGACTGCTGGACTGTAAAAAATCGAGCTACAAAACTGTTTTAAATGAAGAATAAGCAAGCCAGAATAATAGTAGGCATCGTTATAGCTCATTGTAACTTTAAAATCAACCTACATACTAATTTTGCAGGTTCTGTAAACATGGAGATAGAAAGACGGAACATTTACTATGTGGCTGTGAGTGAGGCGTTGATGTCGAAATGTCTTCGACACATTATCTCTCTTTCCGAAATATGGCGGTTGTTACTGAAACAGATATACTACTTCATCAACAATACGGTCTTAGTCAGAGATGTATATTTTGAAGGATATCATAATAAGCCACATGGCAGCAGTGTTCGCGATTGATTTACTGTTAACAGTCTTTTACTGTTAGGTATATTTGCCGGCAATACTTTTGTGAAGCACCGTTTACCTAGTAATTAGGCGTAATTCCAATTTTGTCGACGCTCTTTAGAAATTTGAGATGGTTTTAAATTTTATTTTCTTAATTATTGATTATTTTATCTAAATCTATATTTTTGGTTCCATTGCGATTGTTGAAGTAGGAAAGAATTAAAAAAGCTGCTGATTTCTTCATCTACAAAAATTAATATTTAATAAATATAAATTAATTTCCTGAAAAAACTATTTTTAATAATTTATTAAAATAAAACAAATCACTATCTCTCTCTCCTTAACGAACTCTTTTCGACTGGTACATTTAAAGAATACAATTTAGAAAATATCCTTAAAGGATTTTCTTTTATTACCAATTTCAAATAGTTTGTTGGGTTGTCTCGTTAAATGTATTTATCCTTAACTTTTCTGTAGGATTTAAAATATAGAAATATAAAAAATCGTATTGTTAAGATAACTATAAAAGATAGACTTGGAAAATCTTAAAGATTTTTATTTTTTGTTCTTCATTTAGAAAATTTTATATATTTTTTATTTTTTTTTTATGATTATATTAGACATTCTTGAAAAGGATTTACTCATTTGCATACATGTTTATTTTTATTATCAATAGTAGAAAAATATAAATAAAAAAAAAAATAATAAAAAGGATTTTTTGCTGTGTTGATGGCCGAATTTTTTTTTTTACTTATTGGTGTGGTTTGATAATATCACTAAGTTATGAAAATTTTATGTAATGTCGTTATCATCAATAGAAATTTTTTTTATCAATTTTGTTTCTTGTGTTATTATAGGATTTATTGATTTAGTTCTTTTTTGTTATTTTCGGAAGATAAAGAAATAAATTTCTGATAAAATGAAAATTTCTTGTGAGATTTATTAAAAGGGTACAATGATAAATTAAATATTAAAAGTAATTATATTTTGGTTATAAATATAAAATATACAATTAAGGTTGGGATATATAGTTTCTAACAGTTCAGTTTAGTTTCGATTCAACTCGACTGGTTAAGTAGACTGAACTTGCAATCGATTAATTTTATCATCAAATAAATTCAAATACAAACTTTAAAGTTATAAGTACAAATAACAAAATATTTTGTTAACCAAAATAAAAGAAAATTAAGCAAATTAAATAAATAAATTAGTTCAGAACGTTCTTTTGCTAATTTAGCAAGTATCGAATGGACTATCCTTTCAAAATTCCCAAATTATAAATGAGCAATGAACAAATTTATATTTTCTTTTCTTTTTTTTAAACTGTCAAATTTCATTCCTCTTGAGATTTCCTTCAGTTTGGATTCGCATAATTCCAATTGTTCCAAACTGTTTCGATTAGATTTGATCAATCGATATCCCATACAAAATATATGAACACGTCAAATTTGAACTTTACTGAACGAATCGAAACTGAACCGATCGAAACTATGTAGCCCACACTTTAATATCAAAAAGTTTGGATGGTTTTAAAAGATATGGGAATATTTTCCCCTGGCCCGTTGTACTCTTCAATCGACCACATCCTTCTTCTTTAATGAACTTAATTACTTTAACCGGATTCATCCCGCCTGCTTTCTAGCTGTCTTAGTTCAAATAAATCCGATTTATGTTATGATTAAACTAAAATTTTTAGCATTTTAATTAAACTTTTAGATATAAAGGACCTGTTAAACTAATTCTACATAAACGTTGATCTTTTAGTACGATAATTTATAAGACAAAGATTGCTTAGAGTTCATAGACTGTATGAACAAAATAATAATTATAATTGGTTGAACTTTAAACCTATTTCATATAAAAATATTAGAAAGTGAAATTATGCTTTTACTAAATCTAAAATCGATCTTAACTATAATAAAATATATCGAAATCTCCATTACTAAAACGTAAACTCTTAATGCTCACATATATGCTGTCTGTCCACTATTGTAAAACGAAATAACTTGGAAGCAGACATAAATATTACCCAAAAGTTAAAATTATTACATACAAAATTCCAACTATCCAGCATAATTTATGTAAAGTTTGATCAAAAGATTTAATAATATTAAAAAAAGCACATTATGCAATAATAATATAAATCATAATATTAAATTCAATGCTTTCACAATAATGGTTAACCGAACTGTCTCTTAGGGACATACCAAAACCATCAAATATTTTTTACATCCATAATAATTCTTTTCGATTAATTAAATTAAAAATTGACTTCATCATTGTTGGAATAAAATATTTAAAAAAAAAAATGGAGAAAGGACATATTACAGATCATTTATGCAAAAAAAAAAATGGTGTCACTGATATTGATTTACTGATATTAACCACATCAAAATTATATTTTTTATGAAATATATCCAGAAATATTTTAATAATTTCCATTAAAATAATTCTACTTAAAATTTCTTTACCACAATTTATCTCATTTATCATATGACATGTAGATTATGGAATTGATCCTTTTTTTATGGTTTCATATTTATACCATTAATAACAGAAAAATATTTAAGAGGAAACTGGACTGTTATGCTAATTGAGAATTGTGATTTCAATTTTTAGTCTTTTATTTTTTTTTTTGGTGGTTTACTGACAGTCGTAAAAAATTTACAATTTTAACGAAAAGGATTTTTTTTTTTTGCAAATTTTCATATTTTCTTTATTTAAATCCTATATAAATTCCCCCAAAGGATTCAACTTTGCATAAAACCAAAATGAAAAAAATAATCAACTCATAAAGACAAGTTAGAAAAAATATGAACGATCGACCCGCGGTTTATAAATTTCATTTACTATACGTAAAATCTGGGAAACATACTATGGTCTCGATAAAAATTATGTTGGAGATAAAATTTAATGACAAATAGTATTTTTATCCTTGTTGTTATGGACAGGCAATTCGAGGATATAAAAGAAATATTGGAATTGGGAGCATACTTTGTTTTTTTTTTATTTTATTTTTCACTACAACTCAAAGTGTGTGAATTAAAACATATTTTTCCCAAGTTATATTTTGATGTAGGGATAAAGGATTAGTTTTTATATTTATATAGTGTTGGAGGTGACACTAACTGATGCTGGGATAAAAAAAATTTGAAATATCATCCAATAAAATAATTCTTGAATTATCTCTGTGTGCTATGATAGAAATCCATTAAATTATTGTGTGTGTCTCTGCTGGGATTGCTGAGGATATTATGGAAGTAAAAATTAAATTTATTTATGGATAAAGTTTATAGATTGGTATGGTTCTTTAAAGAGATACACAGTTAAGAATTAATGATTCGTAGACTCCAAAGTTAAGCAGAATACAATATTGATAGTACCAGTTGTAATAAGGATTCTGATAGCGTTCAGCAAAATACGTTTATCAAATAATAGAAAATTAGTGTAGATTAGCCACACTTCGGAAAAGCTGAACCATAAAAATTGACTGAAGTGGAAATTCTTAACGAATTTCATGGATCAATTTGTTGGCTTTTATCCGTATGACTTCAACGGAATACCAGATACCGAATAAAAATGAAAAATGATAGCAGGAGGATGACCTACGCCATTCACAAGTACTTTGAAATCAACTAGTAAGTCAAGTAAGTTAGAGAAAGTGTAAGTAAATTATTCAATTTTGTAAATTTTGTGACACTATAACTTCTCCTTATAGAATGAAGATAATTTTAAGAGGTAGATGTATGCAACTAACTTCACTTAAGATTTAGATAATGCTTAAGCTTCCCAGGTTGTAAATACTTAGATAATAATTTGTCAAACATTTTTTTTTTAATTAAAGCAATTCCCTCATTTTTTCAAAAAATTGAATTATTGATATCAAATATATTTTACTTACCGTGTATTTCCTTAAAATTATTTTTATTGAATTGAATTTCCATTCATAACGACAATTTACCTTTCAATTCATTTAATTTACCAATACATTTTTTTTTCCATTTCACTAGACCGAATCAATATAGGAAAAATTTCCCATCCATACATAAAATTTCCTATACAATAATTCTACTGAAATTTTAGGCTATTATTATTCTTTACCTTACAAAATTTACGTGGAAGCTTACACATTTAATATAAAATTTTATCGTTTATTGCCAGTACGGGAAGAAGCTAAAAAAATATCACACGTTTTCTCGATTTCAACGATTCCACATATTTAACTGGAGTTCCTATGGCTATAGTATTATTTATATTCATGCATTTTATCCCCAAAGCATTATTTCTGAGCATTATTTCTGAGAAAAAGTCAGACAAAAGTGTGAAGATTTTCAATTTTACACAGTCCGGACAAAATTTATTACTGACTGACTTTCATCAACATTACATTTTAGTCGTTATTCTTGATGCCGTCGCCAGTAGAGTATAGAAATATTCTCCATAATATTTCGAGATACTTTAACTTTAATGCTATTAACTGACGATGTCGATGATATTATTGTATTTTCTACTTATATGTAGTGTACGTTGTGGCACTCCTGTAGATTTTAAATCCTTTTGCATTGTTAAAAATGTGTTTATGGAAAGAGTTTTTGCTGTCTCGCCAGGGAAAAAAAAAAAAATCAAGGCGGTTTTTTTTTTTTGAAAATTCGGAAAATTGTGTAAAAGGTTTGGTCGTTCTTGCTTTGGTTAACAAATATATTGACAAATACGACATACACATACATAACTTTCAACTGTTTATAGTGGCATCAACGTAAAAACAAAAAAAAAGTGGAATAAATTACAATTTTTTCTAATTTATGACGTCGAATTTCTTTCTCGTTTAAAATTTTTTCTTTTTTTGGCATATTCCATTTTAAGCAATTATCGAAATTAAATTCAATGTTTTTTTGTGGAAAATTGTTGGAAAATTTCATTGTAAACACAATGGCGATATGATAAAAATTATAGTGCAGAAGAAAATTTGTGTTTAAAATAGTGTTTTATTTGTTGTTGAGCTCGTTGTAAATCGATTATGAAATAATTTTCGTTTTTGTTTATTTGGAATTTTGCCATGATTGTTTTTGTGAAATTGAATGTAGAAAAATATAATTTTGAAGTAATTTGGTATAATTAAGGATTTGAAGGATATTGAAATAATTCAATGAATATTTTTTTTATTCAAATATTAAATTATGTAAAAACTAGGAAAGATTATAAGGGAATTAGGAATAATTTTTATTTCTAAGTGGCCGAAAATTATGGAAAATTCATATATCTTTAGTTAAAAAAAATTCTGAATATTTTAGAGACCTCTATTATCTACCTATTTATTATAATGAACTTTATAGCTCATTATGTTAATAAAGCCGAACTGTTGAGCTTAAAATATCTTAGTGCCTCATATCAATGTTTCACGTCCATACAATTCTAACTCAAAATGACAAATTTTCAGGAAATACTATGTTTTGTTCCAGTCCTAGTTGATAGTTCATTACAAAATTTGTATTTATTAGAAAGCTAATTTATTTCTGTATCATTTTAAATTAAAGTATTACAATTAGTTACAATTAAAACACTAAGTTTGCATAAGTAAATTTAGTTAGATTAGAATTATAACTTAACCTAACATATTTCAAAATTAAATCATTGTGTTCTAAGTTGACTTAAAATGCTTGGTAATTTCCTTCATATTGAGTTATAATAATATAAATATGATTCTGAAAATGATCTTATGTTGAAGGTACGTCCGCAATTTTGTGCTGCTTCGTTTTCCCGGAAAATATAATTTTCGTTTTAATTCCGAAATGGAGCCAGAATTTAAAAAAATTTAAGTATACTGGGTAATAAGTATTCCAAATTTTAAATAGTGCTATAAAACTTTAACAGCGTGATATAAAGTTATTAATATAAATTTATTACACGCTGTTCTGTTGCCTCTTTTCTTTATTTTATACAACTAAATTATATTGCAAAATAGTTCTAGTAATTCGCCAGTATATTCAGTATGTGTTAATAAATACAAAAGCTTCTAAGTTGAAGAAAAGATTGAATAATATTGTTATCACGGTATGTTGCATTGTAGTATTATATCCTCTATGTGATTATTCAATATATAAAAACCTTATTCCGCAACAATTTCTTAAAAATATTAATTATCAAATCAAACAAAATAGGACTCAAAAAATATCTATATAAAAATTATGATACCGGTCACCACAATTAGCCGGTTACCACAAAATTGATCAGAACAGAGGGTACAACAGAACTCTTATCCTCTTATCCATGATTAAAATTATCTATTTTCCGGAAAAGAGCTATCTATTGTTCCTGAGTAATGACAAATGTGAACAATATTTTGAAAATTACAAACAATTTCTTATAGTCGTTCAATTTTGTGGCGACTAATCAGCCGGACACCATAAATCATACGTTAAATTCTGGTATTTATTATTGCCATATTACAGATAATAAATTAAAATGTGAAAAACATAAAATCAACATTAAAATGTCATTATTTCTGTAATCTGTTAACATATTGAAAATTATTATTACAAATCAAAACCACGATCAACTTCCGGGTCCTCCCTTTATTATTTTAAATTACTATTAACTTTAAAAATTGATTTTAATCTGTTAAATTTTGATGTTAAACACAAAATTCTGAACATATCAACATTAAAATTTTCGTACAGATAAACAAATTTAATTTAAATATTATTTTTATTTTTGTAGCATGAACCTCGAATAGAAATTTTACTATTTTGCTTAAATACATATAAAAAGTCATTTATTTGAGAAAATATTTTGTTTTTAGAGGCTCAATAATATCATTTACTAAAAAAAAAATATGGTTATAAGGTTTCATCGTAAGTTTCAAAAGGATAATAAAAACATCCTTTCTGGAAATTTTACTAATTTTATTTTTCTATTTTCGTTATGTGTTTATTTTAAGGGTGTTTTAAGTATCAAAATAACTAGAAGAGATTTTATTACAATGATAATAATTAAAAAGGACCTTAATCCTTGCTGATTATTATTATTAAAATATTTTGATAACAATCTTTTTTGGAAAATTATGAGGTTTGAAAATGTATATTATTTTTGTAATAATATTTATTATTGAGATAGTTATTTTTAGTTAAATGTTTAATGAAAATCTAAAGGCTTCTAACAAATTATGATAAATAATTTCTATCATTATAGCAACTATATTAAGGTCTATGAATCAAAATTCAACGAATTAATGACCATGGATATTAACTATTTCTATTTTTTAAGTCATAATGACTTAATTAAAGTGGACATTAAAATGGAATTTTGTAAAATTTCAAAATTTCGCCCTCTCTCCATATGGGACTTTCTGACTATGATCTTTTTGTATTGAACTTTAATTTTTTTTAAGAGTGGACAATAATTTAATGGACATTAATTCCACTTCATTCGCAATTCAAGCCAATCAAGTTTAATTCGTTGGAACTGAATTCATGCGCTAATATTAATAGTAGCTTATATATCAAAATTTATGAATATAAATTCAAATTTTGAAACCTTTCTTCTTAAAATATATCCCATTTAAAAAGAGAACTTACAATTCCCAGTCAGAATTCAAGATAAGATTAGAATTTGTAAGTACTGAAATATTCAATTATTGTTACCGCAATGGGCCTATTGGCCTAGAACCCTTCTCAAGACCAGAGCTTTTAATGTAATACCATAATTGCACTAGTGCACTAGTAATTGTAGTGTACCGAATTATGGAAACTCATTCAAGTTTTAATACTTTTGGTGTAGGGAATTAAAAAACTAAGTTTTAACATGCTCTTGCGCAAACTGGTCGAAAAATCATACATTTTACAAATGTTCCAAATGATTATGAGCATCAAAAACTGCAAAGGCTGAAATTCTCATTTAAGTGGGTCTTGAGGGTGCAATAATTTTCGGACAATAATTCTCTGCGCCAATATTTGTACTGAAATTAAAATTTCCACCATTTAAACAGAAATGTCATCTTATATTGAATTGCAACAACTTTTCTGGACTAAGAAACACTCTGTTTTCAAGGATATAAAAAGTACAGTAGTTTGTTTTCTTCTGCTCTGAAAATTTCCGAAAATCCATCAAATGATTTATGTCCTCTGAAATGAACATTTTTAAAATAAACTTCAATTTTTCACATTAAACTTTTTATATTGTCGTTTTTTACCAATTGTCTTCAATTCCATGATATTTTTTGTATTATCCTCATACGTATCACATCTACCTTTTTTTTAGCCAACAAATATTTTTCCTATATTTATTATATCCACTAAAATATAACCATCAGGATGTGTTGTCTATAGGAGCTATTGCTAAAATAAAATACGAATTCATTTTTATGAACTCATATTGGTTTGAGGGTGACATACATTCAAATAAATATCACAATTTTCACACTTTTTTGATCAACCAAAATAATAACATAACATCTGCGGATAGAAAATTGCTCCCCATTGTGTCGTTTAGCAATTTGTCCCATTATTATTGGACTGAGATTGACATAGAATGATATGATGTCGAAAATCTTCCTATTATTTTTTTTTTTGATTATTATTATTAGAAAATGGAGAGGTGATGTACAACAATAACGACGGGATAGACAATTTCTGTAGATGACATTGTTTAAAAGGCTACCAACAATAACAAAATGACGAGAAAGAAATATTAAAAGTATTGGAGATAATATGAAACCCCCAAGGATATTTTTTATCCAATCGATTGTCAATTTTTTTTAGTTCCTACATTACATAAAAATAATATGTTTTTGGTTTTCAAAAGTTTTCGTGGAGTATATAAAGATTAAATTGACAATTTTTTGATTTACTATATAAAAGGAAAATTCATTTTTTTATGGTTTTTCATTTTACAGGATGGAATGCAAAGAGCACGCAATAAAAATGACAATTTTTTGGTGTATATTTCAGTAATTTAATTGATAGCTTTAAGATTATTTATTGGATTTCTGGCTTTTACTTTTTTTTTTGTAAAAAAGAATTGCTGACATTTACATACATTTTTATCTGCAAGTAATAAAATCATACCTAATGAAATTTTAATGATTTACGTAATTGTGGAGTGGTTTTTTGAGAAATTATTTTGATTGGTACATTTTAGTTGAATAGTTAAAGAATGGACAACAATTTGGTATTTACACTAATCCACTCACACTAATCGAATTTCGTATCCATCGTATACTATTTAGTCTTGAAGATAGTGTCGAGTTGCATATTTATAACTATTTTACATATTTTAATAGCAAGGATACATAACAAATGGAGTATCTAATCATCATCAATCTCCATCTTCCCGGAACTATGAACATTCCTTCCATGAATATTCGAAAACACTATCATTTACATAGTATTTAACAGTTCGGAAAGAGCGCTACTTACTTCCAATTGAAAATGGAAGGAATGGAAATTATTCGCTATTTTACATAAATATATTAAATTTAATCTATTGACGATCGAATTAACAAAAATACGTAAAGCTGAACCAGATGCAACAAAGCCCAATGGAATATTTACTCATATTTGTTGTAACTAGATTATAATTACTTTGTTAAAGTGATTTTGATCGGAGATTCAAAAACGTTTTCATTGAAAATAGTGTAAAACAATTATTAAAATTCTCTATGGAATAATTAAAATCGTTAGTTTATATATGAAAATTGAACGTTTTATAATTGAAATTCACTTCCCATTTATTTCGTGTATGGATAGAAACAATAGAATAATCAATAAAGATAGGCCATTAAAATATATTTTAGTTAATATCATTTAAATTACGCGGTTTATTTTTGAATGAGACAGAACTGGAACAATATTATTATTAAAACTATGTTTTAATTATATTTTCAGTAAATTTTATTTGTAGAGAACATATAGACATCATGAAAGGCCAAACTATTTTAAGTAAATTATGAGAATTTAGTATAGTTTGATGGAAATTTTAATAATTGATATAATAATTTTTAAAAATTGTGTAAAATTAATTGATATTACATAAATAAAGAGATTTTTGAATAGTGAATCATAATTAAGTAAGAATTTGAAATTTACTTAAAGTAGTTAAAGCCAAATTGAACTAATTCTAGGGTAATTTTAATTAATCGAATAAATTCTTGAAACATACATTTTTTTATGTTTCACTTGCACTTAATTGTAGTATTTACCATAGAAATCATAATTTGAAAATAGCGATTCTTTAAAAATAGCAGAATTTCCAAGCTGTTCTACAAAATCTGTGAAATGATGGATTTAAAATATTTAATATCTTTGACTGACTACACCACGAAATTATATCTTTTGTAAGTGTCTTACTGTTGAGATACTTCATAACATTGATTTAGAATATTTTAACGAAGTTAAGCCAAGAGGTGACATTTCCTAATATTTGTATATTATAAATCGATGTAGACTATGTAATGAAAATGACGAGACTGCTGACCACATTCTATGTGAATACGAATTTCTTGCCGTCACTAGAATACGATTATTTGGTCAATGGTTTCTAAAATCCAAGGATATTGCATTCGACTCCCTAACAGGAATTCTAATTTTACAATCAATGAACATAGAATAAGAGCCTTAATAGAAAGCTTTATGGAAGAAGCTATGCAGACAAAATAACAACAACTAAATGTGAAAGCATTCAAGGAAAAGTCATTGTTGTTCTTGACTTATAAGATCTGCAATATTAATAAAATGAATTTAACATAATTAAAGTTTCCTATTCTCATTTTTGAAATTAAAATTGTCAATTTTATTTAACTTTATATCCACTTCAATACTTCCTTTTATCCTTTAAACTTACTCAAATACCTTTAAATACAATCTTCTATAAACAATTATATAGTTTTTGTAAACTATTTCAGCATTATTATAATCACATTCGTTGAGGTTTTCCTTTGTATACAATTTTTTGATCTATATATTTATCAATCACTGCCAGGATAGTCCATCAATTGTTTACATCATAAATAATTTCCTTGTGCATATCCAATCTCTACGAAAATATAAAACACCAAAACCCAAAAATAAAAAACATGGTTCAATATTATATTATTATATCACAAAACCGCCATCAATACCACCTCTAAAATAAACTCAACTATAAACTGCCAATTTAAATTATATTTCAATGTTGTTGTATATAAATGTTAGCAAAAAAGGACTAAATTTTATTTTGAAACCATAATGACAACCAGGAAATTAATTTCAATCTAGCATCAAATCGAAACTAAAAAAAAATCGATATAGAAATAGGTAAAAATGTTATTTTTATATATAATTTTAAATTAAATCAAATCAAAACATGATCCACTATAAAAAAAAAATAACTAAAAATTGTTTTAAAATCGATTATTTTAACATTAATTTCATTTTTCTGTTAAATAATAATTTTTTTGTTGTTTTATTATTTTATAGTTTTTCATTGTCGATTAAAATCCTAAAAGAACTTTCTAAATTTCTGGCTTTATATTATAGAATCGATTTTAATTCCAGTTGATTACGTTCTTTATTTTGTTGGTTGTTGCCAATCATGGTGGTTTCGTTCGATATAGAAAATTCCATTAACAATATTGTAAATAAATTTGTTACAAATTGATGAAAATTAGTTTTTCGTACAAAATTTAACAATTTTAATATGAGTTTTTTACTTTCCGAATTTCGAAAAAAGAAGAATTGTTTATTGGGCAAAAATTCTAACAAATTTCTGAAATTTCCGAATTACCATTTCTGCTTTAGAAGCTGTGTTCTCGGTTTACTAAAGCAACGATCCCAAAACTTTGAATTTAAGATTATATTTGGTTTCATCTTAGATCTATTGAAAATATGTTAAATATACGTAAAAGAAAATGCAGTTTACTTGAAACGCAAATGGTGTAATTTATCAAAACTTGATATAGATAAAAAAAATGCTACAATTGATATTCATTGAGTTATTCCATTGGAATACAGTTGACCGAATAATTAACTGGAATCAAAAATTCTGAAAATGCAAAAATCATAAATCTAATCCTCTTTTTCGAAAAGTAAAAGAGCATTCACTAAAAGTTTAAGCTGTGTTTCTTGTTTCGCTGGTTCGAGTAACCGAGTACTAGACAAACAATCCAGAATACGGTTTTGCTACCACATATTCACGTGTACTCTAGTACGTATAAGGTTATTTTAGATCCTGGCGTTAAGGAAATCTTAACCTTTTACTGGCTAGATGGTAGTTATCAAGAGAACATTGTCTGACCGTCTATTATGCTTCCGTCAATTGCACAGTTCGTTACTTGAATTCCAACAAATATAAATAAATCACCAAAAACGTAACAAAAACAATTATTTTTTGAAAAAATTATATTAAAATTAAATTAGTTTTGTGACGGATGTCAGAATTTCAGCGTTGGCCTCATTAGATTTTTTTTTCATTAAATGTGATTATTGCGAAAATTAATTCAGTTTTGTATTTTATCCTCTCAATGTATAAATAATGATTTCACTGTCACAATAATACCAGACATAAAATAAGGAATTAATAGTTTGGCAATAAATTGTAAAGGTCTGCGTGGATTTACAACACTAAATCTGAATTAGAAGCAAAAAAAAAAAAAAACGAAAGGATATTCTTATATTTGTTATCCCATCCAATACAGACTATAAAAATTAATTAACTCAACTACTTCAAATGAATCGTACAAAAACGAAAACCAGAAAAATATTTGTACATTGGAAATTTAACAAAAAAGGATTTCGGAAGCGAAAAAAAAAAAGGATTTTTAAAACAAATTGTTCAAAATAATTTTTTTTTTTATTTTCTATGTTGAAACCTTGAAACTCATCGATTATTTTACACTTACTCTGGATGTTACTTAAAAAGGATGCTCTGCTGAAAAGAAATATACAATTTTTCCTGGTCTATTTTTGTTCTGATTATTTCAATTTCGATACTCGTTGGAAAATATACAAACAATTTTTATTCTGTAATGATAAAAATCTTTGATGAAAATGAAATCATATCACGTTCAATATTGTATTAAAGATTTTCTTTGGTAATATTGTATTGTAATTGTATTGTACATACATATAAATATGTTGAGTTGAATTGAACATACTTTTTTTATATTGGTTTGGAATAAATGAAAGAATGTTCTACAATTTTGAAGATATTCTTTTGAGATTGAATTCAAAGATTTTTTTTTATTGTATGATTTTGTTTGTAAATATATGTATGTACATATGAGATAGAAAATTGTATGTGATTTTCTTTTATTATGATTATGAAGGACAAAATAGTCTAAAGAGAATTCGATGAATTTTATTGTTGCTGTACGGGTGTGAATATTTCCATCTGATATGGAAAATAAAATCGAATTTATGGATATATAGATAAAAATTGTATATATATGAAAATTGTTTTAATGTTAAATATATTGTGAGCAGTATAGAACGAAAACTTAAGGAGTTGATGATTTTGATAGAAAATATTGTATATACTATCGAAACAATATTGATTGTATCATAGGCGACTCGTTTAATTGTTCATTTCATGTATGAACACCTAATAATGTATTATAAATTTCATCATTCTTTGTTCAATTAATTTAATAGTGTTGATAATTATGATTAGTAAGACGTAATGTAATTTACACTTTCTTTCAATTTCTTTCAATTTCTATTAACCTTTTTTGAAGTGTTGCACTGCAAACAAATCGTAACAAGAATTCAAAACAAATTTGAACATAATATTAAAATAAATGTTATTTTAAATTAAATGATTTATACTTGAACGCTTAGGAAAATATAGCACGAGTTGCCACTGGACTGTATGCATAAAAATGGTTAGGTTCAAAAATTGCTACTTAAAAGAATGGAGAATTGCTATTCATTTCTGTTAATGTTAACATCTTGTTATAGTGAAAAATTTATATATCAAAATTTTAACCGACGACGGGCAGAAAGCACGGAATCTTAAATTTTTTTTTTAAATAAATAGGAAATTGGAGGAAAATATAAGAAAAGTTAAATTCAGAAAGTCATTAAAATAAACAATATTTTTCTAACATTCATATACAAATAACGTGTTTCAGGCAATCGAATTGAGTCAATTCGGAAATCATTGTTGCATTCATACTATGAGTTCTTACAAAATTGGTTGCTTTTATCAATTTGTACCAACAACGAATGAAAGTAGCTGTACAGAGTTATAAGCATAACGTCTTGAATTAAAATCCAGCGTCTCGGTTAGCTGGCACAGGCACATATAGTTGGAGCAGATCAAAGTCGTGCTAATGTTCAAAATTTTCAATGGAAATCCATGATTTGGATGGTTTGACAACGTGATAAATATCGATGTGAAAAATTAGCTTAATAACGCACCACTTGGAAAAGAATTTTGAAGTAGGCAAAGTCTCTTAATAGGCTGTAACGCCATGGAGAAAGTATTTATCAAAATTTCATTAATTCACTCCAATTTATACGTTATGAATACGTGAGTTATTTGAAGAATGAAAGTGTGATCCGATCCTTTCAATAAATATGAAACAACATATTCATGAGCCTTTTTGAGGTTAACATCAAAATCCTTGGCATATTATACAATATTTTAATAATATTAATTAGTTAATCATTTTGATTAGCATTTTTTAAACTAATTCTATTATAATTTCATTCAATTATTTATTATTTCTGTTCTTCAAATAAATTTGATTAATATAATAATATTTAGTGCTTCGTCCATTAAAATATCAGACTATTTAAAATTCCCAAAAGTTTCTCATCTCTTTAAAAATCAATAAAATTAATTCTAGAAAATTTAATTTCCTTTTTCATCTCGAACTACCTTCCAGCAAGCAACAAAGAACTAAAAACTAAATTTGAATTGGTCTCTTTAGTAAAATTTAATTTTATTTAATGGCATACAACAATAAAAACCACCCCCAATTTGAACTGGTCTAAAACACTCCCATTTAACCACATTCTCTCACTATGTAACACTGAAATGATTCGTATTTCTTTACTTTAGTTGTCATCATTACAACATTTTTAAGGTATAATTTTGATGATGATATAGAAAATATGTTTTCAAGGATATAATTTAATGTTCACTGGTGGTTTTTGTATAATACTATACGAAAATCTTTTGGTACAGTGAAAATTGTTGTGAAAAGTTGTTGTGGTCATAGGGGGGGATGATGAAAATGAATGGTAAAAGGATTTAAAAGCCACTTTAAATTTTGTATTATATATACAGAAAATTTGTGTAAAGGAAGATTTGTTGGTCAGGCACAATAATCTCATCTCATCACTTTACTGATAAAGTTTATTTTTATTTGTTGTAAGTTTTCTTGTTGATATTACAAATAAAATACATAGAAATGGATTTGTAATGTTTCATGTTGCCAGTTTTTGTTATCTTTATGTATTTATATATAATTTTTTTTTGAGGGTTTTTTTTTACTTAAAAACATTATTTTTATTGTGTTATGGTTAATGTTGTCCTATAAAAAATATACAAAAATGTTTATTTATACAAAACAATAGATAAAAGTGGGTTAATTTTTTGCTTATTAAATTAGTTTTTAAGGCTATAGAGAATATGAACAGGATAACAGAAAATTAACTCAATTTCTGTTTATAAAATAAAGGATAATAAATATAAAGTTTTGTGGAATATTACTTAAGGGATGTTTCAGAAAGTTAGGTTATTCAGAATAATTAACAATGAATTTTAATTATTATTTTCAAAGCTTTTTAATATCAATGCTATTTGTAATGGAAATCATGTAATATTTCGCGAATTATGATATAAATATTTCGAATATCAATTTCAGGAATGTCAATTTTGATTTAATCAAATTTCAATTTTACATGATTTTATTGAGTAATTTAAAACAGACGTAATAATATTTTTTATAATTTAATTAGATCTTCCAGTCGCTGAGTCTGCTTCTCGCTTCTTCAATATTCGATGGAATAGTTTATACTGATGAATTTTGAAATAATTACTATTTCAATGATAAATATGATAAATTTACGATATCGATTATTCTTAAAACTCAAAGTGAATTACTAAATTTAAATTATGTGCACCATAGAGAGTCAGCTACATCGAATTGCACTGTGCGCAATATTAGAGTTAGATTAGATGTTCATCATTTTATATCAATGTGTTCAATTCTCAAGGAGCTGAGAATTACCTACTATGGGAAAAGAAGTTTAAGGTTGATTGAAACTAAAGAAATATTAAATGGAGCTAATTGGAAAAATTTAGATGGTGACTGGAAGGAAGTGCTTCAGTAACGTAAAGATAACATCGAAAATTAATTAAATATTGAGATACGATAACTCATCATTCATTTAGCAGACTATTTTTTCTAGAAAGGCTTATATATTGAATTATTTATTTTCTAGGTTTCTTTTTTTTCTTGTAAACCTTTCAATTTGATTATAAATGAATTATTATTATTATTATTATTACTCATGAATTAAACGCAATTTCAGATATTTGAATTTTTTCTTACAAATTACATTTTCTTCAATAACAATACAGCATTATTTAAAAATAAAGAAACTATAAATAAATTACATGAATTATAAGTTATCCAATATCTTCTGGTAAGTTCCTGTATAGTTTACTCAATTTTTGTATTATGAATATGTTTTTAACTGGCAGGGAATCATGATTTCTGATTTATAGATTTGCTTTCGGGATGGGTAATATAAATTTGCGGGAAGTAAATGTTAGTTTGGAAGTTATAAAGTCAAAACTTAAAAAGAAATAATTTAAACTTTGCTTGTTTTTTATTTGAATCATTGCTTATTTTTATACAAACATTTTATTATATGATCAATGTAAAACAAACTTAATTCACGCTATCAGAAGTTCTGATTCTCTTCCAGAGATCGATCTTGGGATTCTTAAATTTTAAATGTTGTTCTTTCTAAATAATACAACAATTTGCAATTTACCTACATATTATATCAGCAGTGAATAAATCCAGTATAACTGAATAGATTCGTGTTGAAGAAATTGTTAATTTTTAGTATGAAAAACAATATGCAAATTAAAGAAATGTCAAAGTTTGTTTAATGTGTCCTAAAAAATCCATGTAAGCTTTTTGTTTAGGAAACCATGCCAACCGTGCCAAAGTATGCATTTAGTTTAAACGATTTTTTTATTCTTATATTAGGCTTAAGAACATTTTACATGTCTCTCTGAAACTATGGACATACATTTTTACTCTGCTTTTTATAATTGAAATAAACAATATTTTTGTCTTATACTTGGAACCCTTTAGTTGTTACTACATTAGAGAACCGTGCACTATCAAAAAAAATTTTTTATAAAAAGTACCGTCTAATACGAGAGGTATGACTGTAATTTGAATATCTAGAAGTAAATCTTTATTTTTATGTAAAATATTAAATTTAAAATTTAGTCTAATAGTAAAATGTTTATAAAAGTTTTTATCAAATAACCAACGCCTCCCCCTTCAAAATGTAACCTATATGATTCCTACATCCTTCTTCAATATACTCATCTATACATATATCCTGAACTGGAAAAGATTTTCAACAAAAATTTGAACCTTAATTAAGGATACTGTAAATAAAAACCCAAGTGGCAATTTGTGGTACTCTCTAAAATGTAAACTAATTTATTTATATTAGTTATTTTACTATATGGATTTATTAAATAATATATAAATAAATATGTTATCCTAATAAATATATCCTTTAGTTTGAAAGCATAAAATAGGATTTACTTG
Organism: Rhamphomyia laevipes; assembly: GCA_963920725.1. Classification (NCBI taxonomy): domain Eukaryota; kingdom Metazoa; phylum Arthropoda; class Insecta; order Diptera; family Empididae; genus Rhamphomyia; species Rhamphomyia laevipes. The sequence goes on from OY987259.1 coordinate 16,375,951, forward strand.
TTAGCCATTAAAATTTTATGTTTATATATTTATACAAATACCAAAACAAATAAGAAAATTTTGTAACAAAGTCAAAATCTTTGTATATATAAAAATAAGTTCATTTTACCAATTTACATATTTTCTTTAAGGACTAAACAATGTGTTTGTGTATCTGTATATTATTTTTTGTTATTTGCATAGAATTACTGTCAATTTTATGTTGTTTTTTTTCAATTCCTTTTATAAACAATTTTTTTGAATATTTCTGTGTATGTGTATAAAGAAAATTTTTATTTAAGGATTTCTTTAAGGATTTTTAGGCGTCAAAAACCTTAACGCTTAAAAAACAATCCAATTTTTTTTTTGCTTGTTTCACATTTTATATTATAATATGTAATGATTCTATAAAATAATCTTAGAATATCCTTTTTAAAGGTATGTGAATTTTTATTTTGGTTCTCTTCTATAGTATAAAATTTAGTATATACAATAATTTTTATTTAATGTTAGTTAGAACCCTTTTTAAGGATCAAAAAGAGCTTTATGCTTTCAATCAAAATATTTGTGATGGAATATTATAAAAAGTTTATTAGATTTTCTTTTGTATAATATAAGAATGAAAATTGTGCAAAACATTTATATAAAAAAAAAGGATTTGAAGAGGATTACAATGATTACTGCTGAAAATATTAAATGTAAGTGTAAAAAAGGAATAAGTTTAGTAATATTTTTTATGTTTTAAGTATTATATTTAGAAATAATAAATATTTAAATTAAAACACATTAAAATTGTTTAATAAAACTAATTTACAACGAGAAAAAAATCCATGCATTTCAATGATTACACAGTAGTTTCATACGCACGAGTATTAGTTGTTGAGATCGTGTTTCCCAAACATTTGTTTGATAAACAGTTCCTCCACAATGAAAATATTAAAATGATCATTAAATTAACGGCCATTTTGTTAAATTCATTATTGCAACAAATATGTCAACATAAATCTATAAAAAAATTCTCAGATAGCGAAGCGGCATTATAAGTCCTTGACTCGTACCTTATAAAATCACAATTGGTATAGTATTATCTGGCATGGGGTTCATGTGGGATTCGAAGGTAACAAAGAGACCTTTTGGCAACAGAAGGAACAGTCTGCAAAATGAATGAGTTTAAGAGGTGTTAAAGTCTAATGGGATTCCGACAACTCAGAAAATAAATTATCGCACCTTCCGAAAAATGGCGACTGTCACTGAATCAGATGCAACGCTTTAATAGCAGTACCGCCTTAGATAATGATTTATAATAAGAAGGAATATCACAATAAGCCATGATCGATCCGAGCTATAAGTGGCCCAGCTTTACTTTAAACCTAACCTACCGTAGATTTGCAATGAGTAAAAAACATAATTTTTCGGGTACAATTTGATTATTTTAAATCCTTCAATTGTCCCAATCCGAAGAATCTATCGTGAGTAGAGTTGGTTGTAAAATAAAAATAAAATTGTGAAATTTTATTTTTCTTAATTGCCAAAATATCAAATCATATTTTAATCAATTAATAATTGGCTTCTAAGTGAAGGTAAAATAACATTCTTTTAAAATAACTATACGATTTAGTTTCACTTTTGCAAAAAAAAAAACCATTTTGTAAAAGTATAAATTTTGTTTACCAATTGAAAATTAATGATTTTCCCAAATAAAATCCCACCTCAAAAATAATAATTTTCATTTAGTTCTTCACCATAAAACCAATAAAAATTGGAAAATTTTCTACAAATTAATCGTCGTTTAATAAATTGTTGACTTAAGAAATAATAATACAAAAATTGTGAAAACATACAAAAATTAGTTTTAACGATAATTACAAATACGTTACTGCCAGGACATCAGGCTATAAATTTTCTATAATCATTTTTGTTTACAGAATCGATTTTATTTCATATCGTAATGGGGGTCATTTGACCAAACAAATTAATTCATTTTACTAAAAATGAACCTTGGTCAGTGTTCAGAAAATAATTATATTTCTAGAATTATTGTAAATTCATGCGGTGGAACATGATAACAAGAACAAGGACACTGTAACGAGAATTATATAAATATAGCATTGACCGAAATAGTATATTTTTTTTGTTCATATACCGGAACAAGAATGCACGTGACATTTTAGATAATTTGTCTAAAAAGAAATAATAATATTATTTTTATTTATTATAATGGTGGCATGGTTCGAAATTTTTTTCAAATTAGTAAAATTAGTTTATAGCTTATAATAATATAGAGGGTTGAACTATAATAGTTTTTATTGACTTTGGCTGTGTAGATTAGATTTTGACAAGCTATTTTAGTAAATAATAAAAAATATATTAATTAACAGCTGACGTTTTTAGTTACGTAATGTAATATTAAAAACAAATATTTGGATTTTATTGCTGGGAGGGAAAACGGATAAACCTCATTATAAAAGGGATATTCTTAAGGAGAGTAAATTTATATAATAAAGTTTTGTATACGAAATTTAAGTAAGTATAAAATTTAATTGATATTTTTTTATTTGATAATTTTTGAATATTTCTTAATTTCGATTTTAACATAGTGTAACTTATAGTGAACGAAATTAAAATAAAACTGGAGTAATATTTGTATACTGTTTAGTACCTATCAAACGCAGAATGTAAACTATATTTTAATGTTCAATGTACAGCTCTAGCGTGAAGCAAATTATTATATTTTAAATCTATCCTACAAAATTGCTAAGCTAACTTATCTCTCAAGTATGGCACTACAGCCCAAATCAAGCAGTGACATCCTAAAAAAGGTTCGGGGCATTTTATGACAATTTGTGCCTATTAATTTTTTATGGATTCGAAACCATAAGTTTCTTTATACTGAAGAAATATTTTAATTGCAACAAGCTAATAGCTTTTAATCGTGAAACATTGGTTGCCATCAGCAAATGGTCTCAACTGTTAGTGTTTTTCCGAGCCCTAAAATCATAATTAAATAATTAAAGATGAGACAACTTAGAGCGACATCGATGTCTTAATTTGGAGTTGAACCTGGGACCGAATGCATACTATCACTACGCCAATGTTACTACTGCCCCTATCAATAGTATTATTGTAGAAGTTCCAAATAAGTGAAATTAGTGCCTACTAGCGGCAGGATTTGGAATATTATACAGTCCGCAATTTTATCAAATTCTGTTTTACCTTTATTAAAACTATACCTTTATCATAATTTTTAGTAAATATTTACTAAAATATGAAGATGTAAATACTTACGATCATATAGAGAAAAATGGCGCCACCAAACGGATGATTTTGTGTTTTTAATACGGCAACAGGGCAAGGTTGTTATCAGCGCGGGGTTGCTATGTTTTTTGATTTAATATTAGTAGAGCTTGTGTACTTATTTGTAGACCGATGATTTACGCCTAGTATAATTGTTTTATTTATAATAATTAAATATTAAATATTATTTTTAATTTAACTATGAATTAATTTCATGGACACTTGTTGTTCTGCAAGGACCCTTTCGAGATTTTATGTAATAAAATAATTAATTAAATTATCATTCATTTCAAGGATTCCAAGGCGTTTCAATCTTTAACTTTAATTCTTTAATGTACGTCAATAAAATGAAAACACGTAAAATAAATAATTTTTATTTAGAATTTTTATTTTTATTATCATTATGGTAAATAATTTACTGGTATAATTTATATTATTAATATAATTTTTATATATTTATTATTATAATAATTAATTATTATTATTACAATGACTGATCATCTAAATTTTTTATATTTTCAATTTAATTTTAATAATAATTTTTTGTTTTTTTATTATTAATAATTTTAATTATTTTTTTATGTAATATTAGACTTACATGCTAAATAAAACATTAATTTTTTGTAGTTTTGCTTTTACATATTGAAATTTCAAAATATATGCAATTATGTAACAAAAATAAGAAGAAAATCTAAAAATATTTAAATGAAATATTCAATAAAATGAAGAAAAATTGTAGTTTTGGACGTTTCAAATAATTCATTTTTATGTTTTTTTATTATATTTTATTTATTAGGTTTTTTAATTATTTAAATTTTAAGTTTATTTTATTTTTTTGAATTTTTGGGTACACATTTTTTATTTAAATTCAATTTCTTTTTTAATGTAATGTTTTTTTTTGTTTGTTTTTATTCAGTCTAATATTTAAAATATATATTATTTAATTTTATTTTAAATTATAATAATTATAATTATTTATATATTTATATATTTTAAATTCATAACTATATAATTTTTCTTTTTTAATTTTTATTATGTAATTTTAAATTTTATTAAATTAAAATTAATTATATATTCTTAAATTATTGAAAGTATGATTTTTTATATGATGATTATATTTTACAATTAAAAATATATTAATATGTAATTTTGTAAAGTTATCTTATAAATAAATCTAAAATAAATAAATTAAGTAAAAATTGGATATTTACATGTCAATTTGACAAAAAATGTCTGAGAGTGAAAATGGAGTCTGAGTGAATATGGATTAAAAAAGTATTTACATAAATTAAATTATTTTAAATTAGTCCGGTAGTGGTAGAGGGAGCTAAATGAATGAGAGAACTAAATTTTATGAAAAGTCTTTATTGGAAAAGTTTTATTAAAGGAAATTATAAAATTTTATTTATGAAATTTTACAATTCAATGAACAATATTACATAAAACATAAAATTTTGACAGATATCAATAGAATCTGTTACTCATTTGACAGCTATAAAAAATGAACCATTTTTTAAAATCAAATTATTATTTAAATGATGACAGATCTCGAAATATTGTATTTAAAAATTTATTAGGTGTCAAAATAAAATTTATGGCAGGCAGTTTGAAAAATGTAATATAATTAAGCTCTAAACAGAATCAGAAATATAAGAGCGAGCGGCAAGTACAAATTATACTTAACGATTGGCGATGTTGCAACAATTAACACAGTAAGAGCATCAGCAAACTGGCTTCAAAACATTTTCATCTCAAATTATGTATAGAATTTTTCTTATTTGTCATTAATAAATTCTATTGGTACCAGCTGAACTATAATAAAATTGTTGGTTATCCTGTCACTTATTCGACAATTCTAAAAAATAAATCGTAAACAGTCCGTGTTGCCATCGACAACACATTAAATTTGATGATTTATGTAATTTCTTATTTCGAATTTGAATAGCTGTATTCCTCGACGTTATATTTATGATTCTGTTTAGCTCTTTAGAATTTTTTCAATAATCCATACATAAAAAGTTTAAAATTTTATTTTTACAGTGTATAAAAATCATAATTTTTCAGTATTGTATACTTAATAGTTTCAAAAATTTCCCTGGGGTCACTTTAATTTATAAGCGCTCCTTAGCGAATATTAAAAATAGTTTTTTATTCGGTATTTATTGTATAGATAGTTTTTAATAAATTTGTGTATAATTATAGAAATTTTCTAAATGTTATATATAAATTTATTTTAAATATTTTCAAATTTATATATTTAGTAATTAAATATGGCTAAAAAAAAAAACGAAAAAAAAAATTATGAAATCGTTGTTTTAGTTGAAAGTCTTTACCCATTTTCTGTTTTTACACTGTTTCAGTTTCTTTTTAGTTTTATTTAATAATCAAATTTTTAAAATATATTTTTGTTCCATATTTTCAATCTATTCTACAAAATTAAAAAAGGAAAATTTACTTAAATAAAAAAATACTTTTTAATGATTTCTATTTTTCTCAAATTGTTTTTTGATTTGACTATTTTTGGAGTTATTTCTTACAAAACAATTTTCTTTTATGACTACATTTTTAATGAAAACTACAAACAAGAAAAACTTATTTTACAAGAATATTAAAAGAAAATATTAAAATTTTGTTTTTTAGTAGCTAGTAAAAGTTTTAATTTATATTAGTTTCAGTTTTTCATATAATAAATACAATTTTATTTTGTGTAAATTTCAGAAAGTTTACTAATAGGAACCAAAATTAAGATAATGTTAGCTATTTCAGTTTAAAAGAATCTATAAAAAAAAAAAAAAATTCAAATCATAATTTTTTATTCTTATCTTATCAGATTTATGTAAAGTTTATGTGCATCATGAGTTTTCCTGTATATTGCTTTTATTGGTTTGATTGTATTTGATTCTGGAATGAAAATAAAATGGAAAATTTAACTATTAACAATCATTTCAAACTATCTAAATTTTATTAATCAAAATAGCCTAATTGCGGTAATGAATTCGAAATTATTAAATTAATATTATACTTACATTGTAAACAAATGAATCTGGATGTGAATCCTGTGGTGATGTACCACTTTGATAACCCGGACTTGGTGATTCAGCATTTTCTGGTACTGGTGTAATATTAGCATAATTTGTAGAACATGACAATAAACCTCTTAATTGTCCTGGAGGATTTTGATGTATTTTTGCACCATCACCGGCTTGTGTTAGGGCAATCAGTGATCTATCAATATTATGATATTCTTTACCAGAACGTGGTCGTAATGTTGATGTCGCTTGCCTAAGTAATCTGGATTAGAGGATATGTTTATAATAATTAATAAATATAATTTTTGTTCTTAATTAATTTCTTTTCAATAATCTTACCTTAAATTCTCTGGTGCATCAGATGAACTATGACTAGATAATGATAATGTTTCAATATAATCGGACATATCAGATGTACCACTACTTGTGCTACGTGAATCAACATATGGCGGAGCGGCATTTGAATTACCTTCACCACACGGACTGGCAAAACCACGTCCTTTTGGTGGACAAATTGGTACTTCAGCTTCAGCTGATGTACTCTTACCAGGTATTTCGACTTTCTGGAATTGAAATGATATTTCACGTAATGGATCAAATGATTTTGATCGTCTTGGTAATGTTGCATGTATACAAGCAGATAATGGCTGCATATGACGTTGATGTCGACGGGCTGACATTGATGTTGTTAATGGTAATTCGAATTCATGGAAATCACCGACACGATGCCGTAACGAACCAGTTGATACACCCGAATCATTTGAACTAGATGAATCACGATTTTGTGCTTTACATGGTACACTAGCTGATCGTCTAATATTAACAGATTGTGAATTTTGACTGTGTGATGTTGATGTTACTGATGTATCGTCTTCGGTTTCATTATTTGATAATGCCGTCATATTAGCTAATGATTGTTTATTATTTGTATTGTTATTATTATTACAACAAATTTGTTCAACACATTGTTCCATTTCTTGATGTAGGCACGGTGACGATGATCTACGTCCACTATTAATTTGTGTAAAGGAAGACTTACGTAACGTTTCGGAACTATCAAATTCCTCGGCATCTTCAAGAAATCTAGACGAATCAGCAGAAGATGATCGTTTACGAGCAGCTAATTTCTTATCTATTGGCGGTAATAAATCACTATTATTCATTAATTGTTTACGATTATATGGACTACTACCAGTTCGATGCAACAGCATCATTGCACTACCTGGTATTCGATTAGGATCATTACGTTTTCTACTTCTATCTACTGTTGGCCCAGATAAACTTGGATTACTTGCTGATTTCTCACCAATTATTCGTTTTAATAATTCACATTTTGTTGGTAGTGGCGGGGGTGCTTGTCCATTATTACCGATTGGATATATCGTTGAATTTGCAGTTGTTAATGTATTAGTGGCAATGGCAGATTGTATATTAGAATTTGGCGGTGCCGGTGACATTGGAAGGTAACCGGGAAATTTGGCAGTTGTATCACACTTATCAGTATCTAATTTTAAATATTCATGTTGTGGCTGTAGAAATAATCCTTCTGAATCCGAAAATTGTGATGATGAATCTGTAGTTGTTGGTGTTTTATCATTTTTTGGATCTGATGATGGTGTTTTAACGGTTGAATGATGACCACATTTTTGACAATATGATTGATTTTCACGTATTCGTAATTCTTCAATTTCTTGTAATGTAATGCCGGCTTTTTGTAGTAATTCCTTTGAATTTTCATAATTTTCTAATGAATGAGCAAAATCTAAATTTGTATAATTAGCTGAGCAAAATTCAGTCTTCATATCTATTAAATCACATTTCTTTCCAGTTACTATTGCACCACTACTATTTGCCATATTATTAGCTGCAATTAATTTAAGTACATGACCTGGATCTAAATTTATATAATTTGATGAACTTGTTTCCGATTCATTATCAATATCTTTAGAACAATCACATGATTTTTCAGATTGATCACCGGCACGTCTATTTGTCTTTTTTGAAAAATCAACAGTAGCATAAATAGCTAATTCACCACTTGGTTGCATAACTGGCATTTTACCTTCACCACTTAATTTAACACGATTTATTGGTACACTAGTATTTTCTATACCATTACCACGTCGACAATATGGTATTGATATCCAATTATCTGCCCATGACATAACTCTATTACATGCACAATCCGTTCTTGAATTATTACCACCAATATTATTACTACTACTACTGTTAACATTATTATCTTTGTTAGCTTTTAATGTACTATTATTACTACTTAAACCACCAATTTCACAATTATTATCAGCTGATTGACCAATTAAACATCCGCACATTTGTGCTGGTGTATCATAATTACCATATTTATCCGGTCCACTACTAATACTATTATTACCATCAACATTTACAACTGATGACATTTGGCTATTACTATTTAAATCTTCTAATAAATATTCTTGTATATTTTTTGGTGTATCATAATTTTCGGTAGCCATTGTTGTTGATATTGATGTTGTTGTTTGTGTTGTATTACCGATACTATCAACTTGTAATGATGTTTTTGGTATATCATAATTTTCATATGGTCCTACATGTGTGGTGGGCTGTGTTGTTATACAAATTTGTTGTTTCTGATTCTGTTGTTGTTGGTGGGCAATTAATGGATTTATAATTGGTAGAGGCATTGGTGGTTTTGCTTTATTTGATGTAATTATTATTTTATTATTGCTATTATTTTGATAATGATTTTGATGATTATTACTATTATTATGTTGATTACAATTTTGACATGACAAATGATTATTTGTATAACATTGACTAGCTGCTGATGGTGGTATTGATTCATAGCATGAATCTGCATATGCAGATGTTGTTATATTTGCTGTTGTCATACGTGGTACAGAATATTCTGAACCGCCACTACTACCATAACCTCCGCTACTGCCATGCGATGAACATATTGACATACGATCAACACCACCACTTACACTACTACTATTATTAACACCACCAACTCCTTTAACTGTTAAACAATTATTTTGTTGATTATTTTGTTCAGTTAATATTGTCCATAATGGTGGTTGACCGCCACCAGGTGTTGCATTACCCGTTGCCGTTGAACTACGTGACATTGATGGTGCACCTAATTTTGATATACAACTCATACATCTTTCTATTGATTTACCATTTCTATAATTTTTGAATCAATTAAATGAAATTGTTAAGAAAACTTATTTAAAAAAAATAATAATAATAAATTATATTTCTTACTTTGGAAACATTTCAGCATCATTAAAACTATCATGACATTCTAGTACTGATGTTGTATCACCACAACCATAATCTAAATCTCTGGATTCTTGTGATGGCCAATATGGTGTTCGAGAACCACACGTACAAGAATTATCATCTAAATGACATGAAAAATGATCATCACCATCAATTTGACGTGGTGATAGAATTTTCCTAGGACTATCTATAAATTTTACAGAGAAAAAAAAAAAAAATATAAATTCATAAAAGAAAACTATTAAAATTAACTTATTTTCTTATGTTAACAAAATAATTTATAAAACTTTCTAAAAGTCACTAAAACCAAATTGAAAAGTTTTTCTTTAAATATTATATATTTATAATTACTTGCTAATTTCCTTGCCATCTGTCGTTTCTTTGTTGATAGTTTACCCTGTGATGCTAATTTAAGTGTTTGTGTAATATCATCACCCTGATCTGTAACAAATACATAAAGTCCTTCACCTTTACCACACCTTGTGCCACCCTCAAAACAGAATCGATTATCAACAACACCATAACGCCTAAACAGAAAGAATAATATAAAACATTTTTTTTTTTACAAATTAACGTTTCAAACTTTGTCAACTTTGTCAGGTACGTACTTCCGAAGAAGTATCATTAGTCCGGTTATAATAGAAACTGTCATGTTGTGTGAAATATTTTTGATATTTTATGTTCAACTTGACCAAATTTATGCAATTATTTTGGTTTTTGTGGTTATGTTTTGTCTTAAAATTTTGCAAACAAAATTGTATAGTTATAATATCAAAAAGAGGTCATGTTAAATTTACAAGAAATCATTATTATTAAATGGTAGGATTGTCTTACCTTAGATAACCAATATCCCAAAGGCCTGCCAATTTTGGTGGTACACCTGTTGTTAAACAGAACCGATTATCTTGTATATGCATTCGTGTTGGTCCATTTTGCATTTTTGATTTAGATGGTGCTGATGATACTAATACTAAATATTGTATATCATCTCCAAGATGATTTCCTATTTTTACCTAAAATTTAAATTTGATTTGCCCTGCATTATTTTAATATATTTAATTGTGTTAATTATATTTAAATTTGTCGTGTATTATTATTTCAGTTACCGAATATTGCACAGTGGGTTAGTGAAAAGAAGATTTTGGAGTAAATTAATTTTCTGAATTTGTTTTAAATAGGACAATTTAAAATGTTCCAACGCTGAATTTCTTGGTTAATATATAAGTATTAATAATTAGAAACTTTTGAAATAGTTGAAAGGGAGATGAGCTACAGACTACTTACTATACATGCTAGACTAGTTATGAGGAATTTATGATCCATATATAAATTCAACTGATACTCGAAAATTGATATCTTCGTTTTTATAATTTAATTTAACCAATTTTTGGATATTTGTAAAGGTACAACGATTTATTTAAATGAAGAGGTCATAAAGAATGGATGGAAATGGAACAATACCACAAAGAATTAAATGGATAGTCCATTTAGAAAATAGAGAAAGTTTGAGGTGAGTAGTGAAGCAAACAAAAGTTTATACCGTACTATAGCGCTGAAGAAGAAGATGAAAATACATTTTTTTTAGTTATTATCTTACGAATTAACTATAGAATTTATTTTTAGGTCACCCAAATCCTCACTTTCTTATCGATAATTCAAAGATTATTATAATATCTGAAATTGAATAATCTTGAACGCGAATCTTAAGACTTAGTAAAATTAAATTTTAAAATGATTAAATCTAAACCTTTTCTTATTTAAATCAAGATTAGTAAATTTATTGATTTAGCTTAACATTTATTGATTAAGCTGTCGCAAATTTGACATTTCTAATAAAATTTTGGATAATTTGAATTAAAAATTCATTTTTTTTTCTCATTATACTTCCTAGATTTCAATATTCTTTCAATTTGCCACTGTGTTATAATTATTTTGTTCGTTTACTTGTTTCTTTTGCTCTATAATCACAATTTAATTTAAATGATGATAATAAATTTTAATATCTTTATAGTACGTACCTGCCATTGCATTAATCTTTCTCTTGTATCAAATGCTAACACCACAATTACATCCTGACATATTATTGCAATTGTATTTGATTCTTTGTCCAATGTAAAACCAGATTCAACACCAAGGAAATGTTCTAATGATAATGATGCTTTTGTTTGTCCATGTTTATAACGATCCTTTGAATCACGATACAATTGCAGATGTAGACAATCTAGATAAGGAAGAAAAAAAATACGAAAATGGTTGTTTAGTATAGATAAAATCAATGAAAATAAATTGTATAACAAAAAAAAATGATAAAATTATTTTTATTAACACTAATACTAACTATTGATGACTACTTAGTCTTAAATTCTTATTAAGTTTAACATATTTATAAAGGATATATTATTAAAATGTCCTCGTATGTATATACATTTTATATATATCGACGAATGGCTACGTATTTCCCAGGGTTTGCCGGAAAATCACAACAAAAGGAAAACTATTAGTATTTATGGTTATGATCAAAATGGTCGGTCAAAATTGGATGTGGGAGGTTGAGGGTAAAAATGTTTTTCTAACTTAAATTGCCTGTTTAGTGGAGCTTTAATTTCTAACTATATTATAGTAATAATGAGTTGTACATTATTATGAAAAGAAAAAAAGAAAAAAATTGGGGGTATGGAGAATTAGGTTATTATTCTTTAGTTAAATGCCACTTATTTAAGTATTATCCTTTTTATTTATTGTTATTACTATATGTAGAGAGAAAGAATATAATTGTTAAGTAGAAGGAAATGAATTGTGAAATTAGAGACTTCAGTGTATTACTTACTGAATTAACTCATAAAATAAGTTTTAAGTAGAAAGTGTTTTTTTTCTTTGGTATATGAAATTGTAAGTAGACTGGTTTTTATGGTAATTTGAAGAAGTGTAATTAAAAGATAGGAAATTGAAAAATACAATTTGGTGTATCTCAATTCCTAAAGCCAATTCTAAGTGGTAACTCGAAAGTAGATATGATTAAATCTGCAAATAATCTTTTTTTCCAACAAAAATCGTTGAAAAGTCTAAGAAAAGATGCAATAATTGTGGGAAAGTGTAGAAATATCTGAACACTGTGTCAATGTCGACGATTAAATATAACAAAATTTTAATTTGGTGCTGGTTTCACAAATAAAATATTTATAATATCATTAAATTTCATCTACCAGCAAAAATCATTATTAAAATTAGTGCCGAAAAGTATCGAAAAAAAAGATCTGGGGAAGCTTTAAAAAATCCTATTGAAAAGTGCGATAAAGTGCTTCGAAAAGGACAGTTTGCGGTTTTTGTAATATCTGCTTAAAAGACATATAATTTCTTTATTTAACTTTTAATAAAAACTAAAGTGGCTTTCAATTTCCCATGAATACTAAATATAAAAACAAAGTATTAACATTAAATTTCGTTTTTTCATTTTACTTGTACCATATATTAACTTACCGAATTTTTTTATAAAATTACATATTTTTTTATAAAATTACTTTCGGATTCCAATCTTTTAAATTAGTATCCGGTAGATTCTTCTCCAACAATTATTTTTAGGTAATTCTTCTAATTTTTTATCCATTAAAATGAATTAAATCGCGAGAAATAAAGATGGCGTTGTGACGTTGTGAAGTGAACTGCAAGTATTATAACTAAATAAAACGTAGTTAGGTTTAGAGTAAAATTAGAAACTTAAAAAAGTTGAATAAATGAAAAAACACAGATTATTTTCCGAACTTTCTTTCCTTCATGATTGGTTGGTTTAAGTGGCGAGTCCCATACAATATGAAGGCAACCCCAATAAGCACGTAAGCAGAGTTGTGCTACTACTAACGTAACTACTTGACTAAGATAGTGATTTAAGATCCATCACAATCGTGGCCACTTGGAAGTGAATTGTTATAGTTTCTTTCTCATTCAGTATGGCCGTATGTTCACCAATTAGCCAACACAGCTCCTATTTCTCGAGATTTAATATTAGAAGCAAAAAATAAGAAGAATTTATAAGAAAAAGATAAGAAAATTTGTCTAAGAAGAATTTCTTGACAATTAAAATCAATTTCAATATTTTCTACAAAGTCTAAACCAAAAGGTTAAAATGAAATTCATTTGCCCATTAATTATTTAAATCTAAATAATTCTAAATATTTTAAAGCTATGTGCACTCTTTCATATTTTTTTATGATACTATCACGTTTATAATTTACAAAACAACCTATTTTAAATTTCCATTAATTTTTTGTTCTACCTATGTCACTAATAAATTTATAGTTTCCTTAAATTAATCACGACTCTTTTATTTATTCCAAACAACAAAAAAAAAAAAAAAAAAACTTGTTACCAAATTTTTGTCAAACCAATTTTTATCTATTTTGAAATTTCGTGCTTGTCTTCCTTATTTGGTTTATATATTGTGTCATTTAATTCAAATTTTTAATCAGTCTAACTTTTAATAAAAACTAAAGTGGCTTTCAATTTCCCATGAATACTAAATATAAAAACAAAGTATTAACATTAAATTTCGTTTTTTCATTTTACTTGTACCATATATTTCCTTCCACGCAAATTAAAACGAAAACCATAAGATAATGACTAAGGAGGAGTATGAAGACAATTATTTGAAGCATATCTGAAAATCCTAATGAAAAAGCATTTACACGTAACAGTTGGTGTTTGTCTTGAATTTTTTATTACATATTTTAAGGAAATTTTGTTTGAAAATGAAAGGGAAGAATATAAGGAAAATTTCATTACTAATAAAATATAATACAATTTTACATAGCTAAAGTATAAAACGAAATAAGTTTCCAGTAGTAAAGTAGAATGGAAAACGTGAGCATTAAAAAGGTTCATATCTTTTGTTGTTTTGATATTGCTCAAACTTTTTTTCTTTAAGGTAATTCCACAACAACAAAAAATGTAAGTTATAGGATTAATGCTTAACACATAAATAAGTAGTAAAATGAATATAGGATTTTTTATTTCGTTTGGATTTGCCATCATTTATATCCTTTTTGATGTTACAAAATTCATCAAGATTTTTGTTATTTTGTTCGAATTGTGGGATGAGTTTTGATGTTTTAATATGTAATACATTTAGAACTTTTGTTTTAGTTCCCTTTTTCTTTATTAAATTAATTAAAATCATGTAGGAATGAGACCTGAAATGAGAATAACACAAATGGAATGTGAAAGAGGGAAGAATATGATTTTTGTATGGAAGGAGGCGTATTATAACTTTTGGAATGTTTTTGATACACTGTTATGAACAAAATAGATATTAAAATTTTATATTCTAATAAATTGATTTTAATATGATAATTTGTTAATTACAAGTTCATGGACATATGTGTCAGTTCTCTCTGATCCGACAAAACAATTCACTGCAAGATTTATGATCCACAAATTATTATTCATTTGAGCAATTAAGGACATTCAGCAGAATGTGAGTGACCGTAATGAATTAATATTGAATTTGATGAGATTCAGAGTAATTGTAAAAATTTCTATGTTCCACTGTATAGGCACTGCTTAAATGGCCATTACAAAGAGATGAAAATTATATAAAAAAAATATCAATAAATTCATCAAAAGTTCAATTCTGAAATCCCTCAAAACACATTTTGGGGATGAAATGAAAATAAACTCTTAAAAAATCAATTCAGTTAATTTGAACCTCAAAGTCTACTAATAAGAAATTCCTGAAGCTATGCAGAGAGAACATCTACAGATATGAATGACGCAGACGTGGTTATTATAAATTATTCCAGAATTTAAAATAATATTTTAATTGTATTTAGATTATCTATTGAGAAAACCTCTAGCGTTCCGTCTTTTAAACTTTAGGTCCAAATGGCTTCTAATTGCTATGAGCTTCTTACTACCAACTACTCCGTTCAACCATTCAATAGAATAGATAATAATTTAGGTAATTAAAGTTAAATCCTTCTATTATCGACACATTGACACAGCAATTGTACCAATAATTAATAATCCTTTTCACAAACTATGCAGTGTGAGACATTGAATACTTGTTATTTTACGCAATTGTTCTACATGTTATTTTACGCAATTGTTCTACATGGGCTTCGCACTCCTTAGTAAAGTAATAACTCTTTTTTAATAATATCAGTTTATTTTTGTGTGAAACTTTATTAATCAATTCCAGTAAATGTTCTTAAACCAAATTGTAAGTCTTGAAATTATTTGAAAACGCGTCAACAATTGAACATTAAAGATAATAGTCAAATAAAATATGATACCACAAACTGAATTAACATTCTAAATTCCATTTATCAACATTTTTTTTAACAGTGTATGTCAATTATTAACTCATATATAATCTTATATTCTTCCTTAATAATCAATTAATAAAATGAATGATTAATTTTGAATGAACATAATAATTAAAACTCTTTGCTCTATAAATGTCAATGAATATTTTAACAATATATCTAAAGAGCTTTTATGTAATTTTATACATAATACATTGAATTTATCTCTTGATTCTGGAATATTATACATTATTTTGTGGTATGATGAATTATGTTATCCTGATATATGAGCATTTTATTTGTTATTATACTTAATTTTTGTTAAAAAAAAACTTTATTTTATTTTATGTTACTTATCAGATTTCTAATTTCATATAAAATGTAATCTAAGAGCAATGAAAATATTGTTCTATCTAGATATATATATACGAGCCCTTAGCCATAAAAGTTCGCTTTTTTAAAATGAAGAATTACTTCAGCTACTGGGAGCTAAATTTTGGAAAAAACATGTCTACGTGCAGTGAAAAACCTGGGTTATCCTAAGTCCTTACTACAATTAAGATTAATAAAATACATAATTTCTGATCCTTGATATTAGGTTTTTTTTAATATATTATTCTTCAATTAGCATGAGTAGCACAATTTTAATGACGAAGGGCTCGTATATTTAAGTTTATTAAAGCAACATCTAAAATAGCTTAAAATAAATAAATTTTGTATATATATAATAAGCAAATTGGTATACTTAAATAATAATAATAGTAATCAAGGATTAGATCGAATTTCATAGCTTCTAGTTATATAATATTTTTAGTATTTATAAAAATATTGAAATATTATTAAGTAAAATCCTAATGAATTGTATATAAATAAAATATTTTTGACCTAATTGTTAATTTACGTAAATTGAATGAATTTAAAAGACCATAAAATTTATATTTTTCATACGCTCAAGGGAGTAATTTTACCAAATCAAATATTTAAATCACAAAATTGTTTCGGTTTTTGTTTTGTATGTAGTTGCCCCCTTTTAGTCGTCCCAAATTATCAAAAATGATTCGCACGTGACATCCTTTTTTCTACCCTCCAAATGCACAGTTGATTTATTTTTCAATATTATTCTATGACAATTAATTTTTTGTGTATACTGTAAAATTAATGTTTTGAGTTCGCTTTTCTAGTTGTGTATACAAAATGTTAGATATAAAAGCATTGAAGCTGCTATTCATAGAACATCTTCGACTTTATATAGATTTTTTTGGACTGAAAAATGAACAAATTGTTGAGAATATGAGAAAATAAATATTATTTAATTCAATGTCTCGTTAAATTCTTTCAAATTTCCATAATGCTAAAAAAAAGTTTGATATTTTGATGACATAAAAGTTTGGTTTTTATGAACTGAAAGACAAGCTAAATTAAATATATAATAATTTTATTTTCATGAGAAAATTTATTATATTTTTGCAAATGTTTTACGATGACATTTCCGATCTGAAATTATAATAAATTTGCTACATAATTATTACATGTAAAGTGTGTAGAGTAAGATACAAAGAAATGGTGGACTTTGAAAAGGATATAATTTTGAAATTTAATGTCAAACAGTTTCCGGATTGTAACAATTTGTAGTCGATCTTATAAATCAATTATTCGTATTTATCAATATTTATTTATTATTGGCATTATAATATAAAAAAAAACGAAAATAATGAAGATAATTACAAACTTCGAAGAAGCAAAATACTTAGAACGAGGAGCAAAATTCAACTACCTAGGGAACATAATATCAACTAACGAAGATACGAATAAGGAAATAGAAGACAAATTAAATCTAACATAAATTTCATATACTGATTATGGCCCATGTAGAAGTCATCATATAATAATAATAATAATAATAATAGTTTTGTTTATTTTTCCAATAAATTAATATTGCAATTTATACATAATTACTTGAAAATTACAAAACGTACAACATGACTGTAAAGTCATCTGTTGGTGGATGGTGCTTTAATTTATTGCCTTAAATTATATAAATATATCTATATTTTAGCTTTTTCTTTTAGTTTAAAGTCATCATATCTATCCCGTTGAAAAAAGACCAGAATATTTGAAAAGTGTATAAAATTTCTAGTGATGTACGGAAGTGAAGAGCATAATCACTCTGACACACAAAAACTCCACATACTAAGAAGGCCCGGCCTTCGAGTGGTGTCCGCACGGAAGTAGAAGAATAAGGTGGTAAAAGCAGACTTGGAAGAGAACTGTGATGAAAAATAGGTCATACTCACCGCGAAATAAGTGAATATGAGCTCTAGAAAAAATGGCACAAAAAAGAAAGTACGTTGGAGAGGAAATGTGAATTCTCTATGTTCCATAAGGGAATAAACAAAAGGAAAAAATATAAAATTCTTACAATTACTAAAGTATTTCTGCTGGGTAGGCCGCAAAAAACATATTCTTCTACACTACTAAATAATCAAAGTAGTTCTACGCATAAAACAATGTTCAAAATTGTTCATTATTGTAAATATATTTTGTAATAAGAATCGAAACATTTATATAGAGTGTGGAAAGAATAACTTCTATTCCATTACCAACTCTACATCAATTTATAAAATTTCAATTCAAACTATATAAAATAGAAATTCTTTTGCTTTCATTTTCAGTCCGTAAATTTTGTTTTTCATTCCATTTCCGTATTGTAGTACTTTCCGGCCAACTATGAAAATCAACTACACTCTATATAAGTTAAGAAAAAAAGTCAAGGCCCACAAAAACGACATTACAGAGAAGAAAAAAAATTCTTATAAAAAGGCATTAGCCTAAATGAATATCCTTAAAAATATATTATTTATACATTTTAACTGTTGTACATTTATATAAATCGCGTGGTTAGTTTTAATGGACTTTTTGGCTTCCCTTTTTATAATATTTTTTTTTGGTTTTTTTTATTTTCCGGGAAGATTTCTTTTCTTTGAACAATCCCCACCACATTTACCATCAAAACCATTTAATATAATATACAACAGAACAAAAAAAATAAAAAATCTTGGAAAATGAAAAGTTGTGTGGTCATTTTTCTGGGGTGGTAGTCAGAGCACAATAAGAGCTAATCTTTTTATTTTGGTACTATCTCTTCTACCAAAAAAAAAAAGAAGGAAATTTTTTGTTAATGGTAATATGGTTAACAAGGTTTGGGTGCTTTTGTACAGTAAAGTTTATATTTTTGTGGAAAAGAAAATTTTTAGGAAAACTTTTAATATTTACTATATAAAAAAAAAACTAATTTTTAGTAATTCAAGTTTTGAAATGGGTTAAAAGAATATTTTGAATGTGGTTAATTTTATGAAAGTTAATTTTCCATTTTTTTTTTTTCATTTAGTTTCTAACGAAAGTGTTTTATTAGCTAGAAAATTGTGGAAAACAAAAAATTTAATAAAGTTAAGGAAAATATTAAATTTTGTTATAGAAATAAAAGCAATTTTTGTTATGCCTCTGCAACCGGAAAATACCACAAATACAGATTAGAAACAGAAACTGTTTAAGGCAAAAATGTGCGGTAGATAAAAATTAATATGAAAACTGCGCAATTTTCTTTGATTGAAAATATTGTTAACCATATAAAATTTATGATTTTTTATGGTTTGTTATTGGGTAATAAACAAAACAAAAAGTTTCTTTTTTAGCAGTTTTTCCTAGTCCAAAATTGATTGAATCGGGAAAATATAATTTAATAGAATATTAAATTATAAAATATTTTTATTATTTTTATGGTTACAGTGTGAAATAATTGAAATAAACTATTTATATTAGTCAAGATCAGAGACCCTTTCAAGATTTTTTTTTTAAAAAAAAAAAAATTATTGACCAACAAGAAAACTAAAATTTACAAGGTTTACCATTAAGAAAATGTGGTAATAAAAATTCATGATTATTGGAAAGGAAGAAGGTATAAAAAAATATAAATTTTTTTTTACTGCTCATAAAAATTCTAATATACTTCATGGAAATTAGCAGAATTTTCTTTATGATTTTTATGATTTCTTAAAACGGAAATACAGTCTTGGCCATTAGATTTATTTCACTAAAAATAAAAATAATTTTTCATGTGGCATTCAATATAAATTTAATATAATAATGAATTTTATGAATGATTTCCAATTTTTTTAATGCAAATTTTATTTTTATAATGATTGCTTGAATGCTAATGGAATTTTAATTGCAAGACATTTATGGGAATGGAAAGGTCATTCAAATGATTAAGGTCACAAGAATTATTATAATTTGATAATTTATTTTGATTTATTGAATGAATTACGATGAAATTTGTGAATATTATGGGTGTAAATTTAATGTAGTATGTTTGCGAATTGGGAGGTATGGAAATTAAGTTAAGCAGATTTAAAAGTTTTGGAAAATAATATATTTTATATAATTACTTACTCTTATCTTAATTGGTTAAAATTTATTATTAGCTTTGCTTACATTAAGTAGAAATCAGTAAAGACTTGAAATGATATTTTTGTCAAAAGCGAAAATTTATTACTCGGCATGTAAGTAGTTTTGGTTAAAATATCAATCAATTTGATTAATTATAGGTAAAATATGTAATATTCAAAATTTAATGTTGGTATAGTAATTTATTTCTAATCTAAACCTTAGATTAGATTAGATTAGATTAGGTAGGGTCTAAATATGTCCCAATATATATTAAGGGTAATATACTCTAATTTAAAAACCTTTTTAAGACTAGTACTTTCGAAGTAGTTAAAAGGAGAGTTCGATGACAGTTCCATTGGTGCTATACGGTCGTGTACAAGGTGATAGGGTAAGTGTTTCACATTTGCAAAGGATGTGTTCGGCCGTTTCCTACCAGTATTCACACAACCCACATACGTTATTTTTAGCCAGTTCCATCGTATGTAGATGTTTCTTCAGGTTACAAGGTTCGGTAAGAACATTAAAATGACTTTAAAAACCACTATTATCAAAATGAGAAACTAGAACAACAAAATAATTAGTTTAATAGAAGAATTGAAGAAGCCTTAAATAGACGTAGGATTGTTTGTTCGTAAATAACGTGTAATAGCATAAAGCGATAATTGTTGCGTCCAAATTTTAAAAATGTACTTTAAGTACAGATTTA
Source organism: Rhamphomyia laevipes (assembly GCA_963920725.1). Classification (NCBI taxonomy): domain Eukaryota; kingdom Metazoa; phylum Arthropoda; class Insecta; order Diptera; family Empididae; genus Rhamphomyia; species Rhamphomyia laevipes. Next base: position 16,396,986 of record OY987259.1, read on the forward strand.
TATCTACTTCAAAATTTTGATATAAATTAGTTTAATTTTTAATTAATAAATTTTTTATTATGGTTTGTAATTAAATATTCTATAGTAATCAGCTAGCAAGACTAATTAGGTTTCAATGCCGTACATTTAGTAGTAAATTAAACTTAAATCATGAAGTTCTAATTGATAACAACTTGCTGGTACAACAATATTGAAGAAAGTAACCACAGTGTAAAAACTCAAACACAGTTTAGCGTAGTAGTTTTATGGTAATGATCTTTTTTGATTTCCTACAAAAAAGAACAGCTTAAAACATAAGAACAGCTTAAAACATTCTATAGATCAAGTATACTTTCAGTGTATACTAAGAAATTTAAAGGAAATTTAAAAGAAAACTTCGCTAGGTAGTGCAATAAGTAACCACTGTTATATTTTGCAATATAACAGTACCTATAGTGCCACATAACAGTCCCTTTAGTACCTTTCTGAAGCTAGGTTTAATATTATTGTCTTTTTTACCATATAAAATCGCAATATTTGTCTACTCATTTTGGACCATATTCCCTAAACTTTTCCAAACTTTTAGTTAAAAAGAAGGCTTTTGAGAGAGTTTAATTGCAGTTCTATTATTGGTGTTATAAACCCTAATGACTAGTAAATTAATAGATATTTACAATGCACTTACTAATTTAGTTTGAAACGTTTACAACGAACTGACGGATTTACGTTCGCACAGACAAAACAAAGACATACATATTTAACTAATGGTCAATCAGTAGTGGCATAATAAATAAATCTAAAAAATATCCTCATCTCCAAATAATCATTTATATTTCAAGGATCCTGTTTCGTCCCTTACAAAATTTATAAACTATTGAACCAAAAGAAATTATTAATCATCATCATTGAAAAAGAAAATCGAATATGAAAAAAAAATTGATAAAATGAATGATGATATTTCTATCGAAAATAATAATAATAATAATAAAATCATCTAATAATAATAATAATATTTCCCGCCATTCAAATAAACATCAATTTTATATTATCCTTTTTTTTCCAATTTTTTGGTTTATTTTGTATATCTTTTATCATCTCAACAATTTTTTTTTTATTTTCATAAATTTATTTTTATATTATTTCTGGCGCTTAAATGAAAAAAAAAATATCCTTTTATAAATATTATCCTTTTTCATATATAAAAATAAAAACCAGTACCAAAAAAAAAAATCTATAATAAAAACTGAAGCATTAACAGTTTATCTTAAAAATGACTTCTTAAATCATCGAGACATTGACTCCATTAGTCCTTATTTTTTTATGTTAAATTCCTATATACAAAAATATTGCTTTCGGTCAATTGGACCGGAAAGCTTTCTATTTTAGATTTGACCATATAAAATATTTTCTATAAAGCGAATGCATAACGATGAGAGAGCCTTAAGGTTAATAATGTATGTTATCCTTTTTACTATAGTCAAAGTAGACGACGAATGAAAATGTTTAAAATTTCATCCTTCAGGAAAAAATGGTTAACAAAAAGGAACAGAAATATATTTTTCATATAGATATACACCAGTAAGGCTCACACATGTCACATACTTTAACAAAAAAATTGTTCTTATATCTTGTCGGAAAATGGATCGTTATTTCTTGATGATGCCAATTTATTTTCGAAGGCGATACAAATCTCATAAATATTTCATAATATAAATATTTTTTTTTTATGAGATTTGGTTGTCTTACAAAATTATGTTGATAAATTATTCGAAGGACATTGTTAGCATAAAAATGCAAAACGAACTGAGAAAATTGTGATGATGAAGGTATAAATTTTGATATTCAGTGTAGACAGTGTAGATTGATTAGAAATTTCTATAATTAGTTGACCAAATGTTATATTATATTGATATTAATTTTAGGGAAGGAGCACCAGGATGATATAAAGAAAATATGCAGCAGACTAAATCTTTCTGTATTAAACCTTTGTGAATATAAAGCAAAAAGTATACAGTACACAGGTTAGGATAGAGCGTCGGCCTTGGGCCACACATGGACCACGGTACCGCTAACTGAAGCGTTAAGAATCCTGAGTAAATATTCGTCTGAAGGAAGCTCGAAGGATTACGTGCAATTCGCGAAATTCAAAATCATCCTGATAGTGAATCTTGAAATCTTCTCGAGTTTATAGAAGAACGCTTGCTCCGGAAGCGCGTTCTTCTTCTTGCGAATTCACAGATGAAGCTCAAGGGTTTATTCTTGTCTCATTTCTTTGCAGTTTCTGCAAAGCTTACTAATTGACAATCTCCACACCCAGCAGCAGCACATAAAATGATTATAATCCTTAGTACGATATGCAGAAATAGGTGTTGTGGTCAGAATGTTTGTATATGTATTTTGAAGAAAAATAATTTTTCACTGTAAGACGATTTCTGCATGAATTCCGTCTTAGCATTAGTCTCAGTAATTTGAAATATTATTAGAAAAACCAATTTGAAAATGAAAAAACTTTCAGAACATTTTTCAGCCAATAATTTCTCAAACTCCAATCAATTGAAACGGTTATATTTTATGACTCCTATTGGAAACTATATGCAATATTTTATCTATTCTTGAAAATTATTACCATTTATTACAGTCATTATCCAAAGTAAAACCCCCAAAAATAATCTAACCAATTTATATTTTCTTTACCGGAATTGAATTTTCCTATATCCAAAAATGTCTACAATATTTTTTTTTTCTTTTCAGTTATGTTATGACCCCAATAGAATGTTTCCCCTAAAGGATGAACATCAAAAATAAAAATATCCCTTGTTACTTTATGACAGATATCCAGATAAATGAAAAAATAAACTATTAAATATTGTACATTTAGAAAAAAGAAAATTGCTCCCCAAAATATTAAATTTTGTAATATTATTGTAAACAGTTGGAGTACGACTATATAATTTATAATAAAAAATGCCCAGGACTAATAAAATATAGGTCCTTTTTATATTAACATCTAAAATTATACATTTAGCTGCGAGTTTTTTCCGACCCCAACAAAATCCCATCCGGATGAATATAACTTTTAAAATAGATCATCAACAGTGTACAAAAAAAAGTAAATTAAAATATGTGAGGAAAAGTAGAAACGCATTTTCTTTTTTTCGGCCTTATTTTTGTCCATATTCCATAAACAATATTTAACCATAATCATCATCGTTATCATCTTTTTTGAAACCGCTGGTGGCAATAAACAAAACTGAAATGATACACTATAAATGCCCACTGGGCTAAAAAAAAATTATGACGATTACGTTATTATTACGTATGAATAGCATAGTACGATGAGAATTATATGTGTGTGCATTGAACGTGACTAGAATAAAACTTGAGACTAGAAAAATGAAATTTGAAGTTGTTGGATTTGTATAGTTTTGATGATGAGCATAAGAAGAATGAAAAGAACAAGTTAAAGAAAATCAGTCAAGAATATTTAAATGGTTTATATTTTGCTATAGACACATTAGTACTTTAACAAAAGAGGATGGGATGCCAAAATGAGATGAGGAAATAGAAAATATTTCTTAGGATATAATTGTTATTTGTATTCATTATGTAGTTGATAATAAATTAGTCTTGATAGGATCCTAAAAAGGAGATGAAGAGAGAAATACATAATAAAGCATAATAAAAAAGATTCAACTATGAAATGACTGGTAAGCAATTAAAAGTCTATAGTATATACTTCTAATTGTCAGCACTATATCTATTCAGAAATGTTTTATTTACATATAGAGCTATATTTTCAAGAAATGTTGTGGTGATGATATCTACTTGTGTACATGCTACATAAAATCATACTCTTAAAAATATTAATGACAATCCGCGTTTATATAGTCTATGGGGAGTCATTTTATTACTTAGACGCCCATAGATATAAGTTTAATTGATATAAAATACAATAAAACTATTTTTAAGTAAATTTATATGTTTCTCAGCCCCCCAAATATTATTACTGAGGCTGGGAAGACGAATTGACTATAATATAAATTTAGATTTATGAACAGAAATGCTGAAATATAGTTTGCGTCTAAAGTATTTTATTAAGTGCTGGGTATTATTGTCAGTTAAATTTATTAAATGGATTCCGAACTTAATATTTATATTCAATAACCTTTTATTTTTCAATATGGACCCGTGACTGTGTCTATTTACAACAAAATAGGAAAGGTATATTTAAATTTGTATATCCCTTTCAGTTGTCATCTTCATCAATATCATTAAAGTCATATAATGTCAGGTTCCGCAAATATAGGCAATTTTTCATTCCGAAGACAACATAATAACCTTTGTGCATTGGATAAGTTTTGCAACAAAATTGAATTTTTTAGATTATATCATTTATCATTATTTTCTATATAGACTTCATACAAAAATCCTATTAGAGTCGTCACTAATACGATGACATAATATTATAAATTTATAACTTTTTGGTTAGAGGGAAATAATTCTCTGAACTGTAAGGCATGAAATAAACTAATAAAAAGAAAATTTTTAAAACTAAATAATATAAAATGTAAAGTATTATGTATAGACATAGAGTGAATGTTGTTCAAATCCTTTGCAGCCAGTCAAATAATATTTCATATTATTATTTTTAGTCACTAGCTATAGCTATATAAAATCCTTTTTATTTTCAATATTTTACGACATAAAAAAGGATTCAAAATGTCGCAGGGATTGATTATAGATTTTCGAGAAAATGTGCTTTTTATCGTTTCAACTTTTTTTTTCTTGAAGCGTTTATAGCTTAAACCTTTTTATATTTTGAAAAGGTTTTTTTATTTTTTATTTCTTTATTATCAGGGTGAATTTTTGCATGGTGCTGTGTATTTGGTAATTTTAGACTGTATAAGTCAATTGGAAAAGAAGTAAAGTTAAACATTTTATAGCCAAATAAAGTTTTGAAACAGATCAATTAAACGAATTCTTTGAAATTGTAGAGTTGGTGGCTATAATATTTATTTAATTTTTGTTATAGTAAATACTTGCAATTTAATAAATCAGTAAAATTTATGAAGAAATTTACAAAGAAGTAAATTAATTTCGGCACTGCACTAAAGTCATTATTTCTTCCAATTAATCGACACCAAAATTTAACAAAAATTCATGACTTTCTATCAGTCAAATACAGATTTAATTAATATTTCAATTAATAGTTTCTATTTCTTAACTGAATTTTAGTTGTAAGTCAATTTTCACAAACAATTTTTGATGTTTAGATGAAAATAAAGTTACAATTAGACAACTATAAAATATAGAAATTACAGAAACCTTTGTAGAAAATTATACTATACCTTAAACTGGTGATAGTGGAGTAAATAAAAATTGAAGTATTAACAGTTTGTAGTTAGTAGTATAAAGGATCAACTATAAATTATTAAATTGAAGGTCAGCAGTACCGGACAGAAGCGGTTTAAGAATTTAGTAGTACTGCATTTAATTTTTATAAGATATTACATTTAATAATTCCATTCAAATTTCGATTGCTAATCAGCAATTTAATTTGAATATTCATTCTGTAAATGAAGCACAACGAAATTTCTTCACCCACAAATGATTTTACAACTTTATCAATATTTTTATAACAACGTCAAATGCTATTACGTCAATTGCTATTAAAATATCAATTTTATTTTCCAATTTACTTTCCTAAACAAACAACTTTTAAGGATCGTAACCATTAAAATACGAAACATTTGCTAAAAATGTAATAAGATTATTCCAATTTTCTTATAACATTTTCTAACCAAGCAAAATTATAACTTTTCCATTTCCATTCCTCTTACAAAAAATGCCATTTTCTTTTAATACTTACTTAAAAAAAAAAATACTTTTTTATTAGACAAATTTATATTTAATTTTTTCGTGTGGTTTTTGTTAAGGAAAACTCATAAATTTTTTTTTTTTTTTGATTTTATTATGCATAATTTTCTTCATTTTGCTCCCTAAATCAAAAATGTTAAGAGGCTAATCTAATATCGTCATAAAATGAGATTAAAATAGATCACAAATATTTTTATTAAAGGGCAATATGGTTAAAGAAATGATGCAGATTTCTTGTGTCAAATATAAATTTCGAAATTTTTTTTATTACCGGAACTACTGGAAAAGGATTTGATCAGAGATCAATGACTGTGACATTTTTAGATATTTTAATGTTAAATTTTATATTCTGAAATGTTCAATTTTGTAGTTTTATTACAAGATTTTTTTAATTTTTTAGTATTTAAAAGATTTTTCAATCATCTTCTCTGAAAAAGAAATGTAAAGGGTTAAAAATTTATGACTAAATTAAAGTCAAAGCTGTTTTTTTTTTTATTATATTGGTCCATAAAAATTACTGAAATAATTTGAAATATTTCTATGGTGTATAAAATTAAATTTTATTATGTTTTTTTATTAACAAAAATGGAATTTTAATTAAATTTCAATCTATATAAAATATTCACGGTGTTGCCTAATTGCAAAATTTTTGGTAAATATATTTCAAAAATTTTTATAGAGTGATTTGAATTTTATAATAATTGAATGAACAAATAAAATGATAATATATAGTCATTATTATTGGATGTTTTACGTTTTCGGAAGTATAACATTTTCTTGTAATTTCGAAGCACCAAATTATTGATTTTAATTATTCAAAATAATCCTCACAATGAATTCATGACAAAATTTGATTTAGTTGTTTATTTTTTGTTCACTATAATTTCTAAATCATAAACAACTAAAATTTGTGGGCTTCAGGTCAACTATTAACACCAAAAACTTCAATATTTTTGTCACTAATTCGTGTTATTTGTTGTGGTACTATCTAAAAGACTGAGCATTTTTTTAATCATATCTTCAAACGAATAGTAAATTTTAAAATACTATTTGTGGTGAAGCCAAAAATTTGTTTTGAAAATAATTATTTTAAAAATAAACAAAATTGCACTATGAGAAATGTTTTTTTTTGGTTGGTAAGGGTGAAACTAAATAAGGTAAAGCTAAATAGAATATATGTCTACTTTTTAAGAGAACAAAATGGAGGCAGTAAATGTAGCTAATCTAAAACTTTATTTATTGAAATGAAGAATTATTGCAAATAACATTCTGCGTCGTATGTGATTCAGAATTTCGTTTAACAGATATTTCAGTTATAATATTGCTCAATAATAATGAGAAATATTATGACAGGTACCGAGATAATGCGATTTTTATTTATTTAAATAGCCAAATATTGAGAAAATTTTCCTTTAACTATGAACACAGGACTTGGCTATTTGAAGGGATGGAGTTTAGAAATTTTAGGATTGGGAAGAAATTAAATTAAGAAACCAGTCCTCTTCACATTCACCTTTAACTCGTTTAAATTATAATTTAGAGGGACTACAGTGAAAGTTGGACTCTAGTGAATAGTTATCAAGATATTAGGTACATTTTTGCTATGCACCTGCCCAAATATGAGAGTTATATTCAAGTGGAGAACAATCACTTAATAGAAAATATAGCACAGTTAAGAAAAGAATATTTGAAAAATATTCAGGAGTTTGATAACTTCTACTATACAATTTCCATGTAAAACAATTAATTTATTTTTTCAGTGTACGTAAATTACAAATCCCTTTTATCAATCCTATCCAATTTACAAAGACCTTACCACATTCCATTATTAATATAATTTTCAGGAAAATTATTTCCAAAAAAAAAAAAAAATAGAAAACGCCATCACCACAATAAATAAATCACAAAAACAAAAACTTTACAGACTCGCCACAACTCTTTTTCTTTGCTGTTCTTCAACAGATGAACTTTTATATTAAATCTATCTTATTCACAATAATTTTCAGGAACGGAACAACAAAATCATTTTATGTAATTTAGAAAAACGCTGAATTTTCTATTTTTGGAAAAATTATATAAGTGATTTTTTTTTTTAATTTGCGGTCGGTAAAAGGTCAAACGTAAAAATATGTTTGTTGTTGTACTATAAATTTTCCTGTGTGATTCATTCAAAAATATTTTTAACAGAAAAATTTTCCTTTTTAACTTTTGTGCCCGCCACGCCGTTCCCTATTGCCTCCTTTGCGGGCAGATTCAAACAATATTTAGTGTTATTACCAGACACATTTATCGAAAACCATTAAAAGTGTTGAAAGCATTTTTTTGTTGGAATCAAAGAGTTGGAAATATGATACTATAAACAATGGGGGAAAGGATAATAGGGTTAAATTTAGTTGTAAGTTTGCAGTCAAACCGATTATTGAAAAATACTTAACATAATTTGAAATTAGATATTATATTTTTGTGTATACCTTAATGTAAAAAGTTAGGAGGGTTTATAATGAGTGAAATGATGCTGTTTAAAAATAATCGGAAATAGATCAGAAGGGAGAGGTATATTGATACTTTGTTTATTGTTTTTGTTGTGGTTTTGATTCCAATTAAGGATTTTGTTAGAATTTTTTTTATTATTATTTTAATATATTTATATTTATTTAGGGTAGGGACTTTTAATAAGTTTTAAACTAAAGCTGAATTGAAGGGAAATTTAACATTTGATTTGTGCAAGGCTAATTAATTGTATTATAGTTCCTAAAATCTGTTTCTAGAAGAATTGTTATACCTTCGATCAGAATGAATGGTTTATTAATTAAAATTTATTTGATAACCAGAATTTCAATTCTTAAAGGTAGTGTTTGGAAAATATTACAAATTATTAGGGCTTTTTTGGAAAAATAAATAAATTCTTTATCTTAATGCTTTGACCTTCAAATTATCGTCTGTTATTCGTCTGTAATTTTTTTCAAATCGTTATTGTTAATATAATGTGCAACGAAAATGTTGCCGGAAATCATTTCTCCATGCATGTTTTTCTTAACGAATAATAGAAAATTTTTCGCCATAATAGACCCTATACAATTTTTGATGAGTATAATAAAATAGAGCTTACAATAAATCAAATTAAAATGTAGTTTTACACAGAAACGGATAGCATTTCATTATTTCATAGGTAACAAAGATTGTAATAAAATGGCGACGTTTTCCATTTTACTATTTTACAAATTTTTAAATTTTACATGATAGTGCGCATATTTTCATTCTAATTTTCTTTTTTAATAATTGTGTTTAGCCTTTTACGTTATCTTAAGTCAATGAGTCTAGCAAATCTTTGAAAAACCGTACAAATTACAATTCCGCTATATTTTTGTGCTATTGCTATTAGTTTTATTGAGTTTTAGTTTCTTTTTACTAGAAGATATCAATAGAAATTTCAGTTTAGGGCACGCTTGCGATCATTATTTTGTTGAAAATTTATGGTAATTTATTTTTATTATAAATTTAAGTTTTTGTTAATAAATTACAAGTACGGTATTAGTTACCATTTCCATTAAAATAAAATCAATTTTTTTATAATCGTCTAGACGCTGTTTTGATATTCAACAATATACTAAAAATTTTAGAATTATTAAATGAAATCTAAAATTGACACTACTTTTAAAGAATCAATAACAAAAATTTCAATAGATTTTAATTTGTTTGATTGGCCCAAAAATAGAAGAAAAATTGAATATGTTTTCAAAACAAACACTTAAAATGTTCACACTAAAATACACTCTTAAAAATTATAATCAAAATATTTTAAAATAACTTTTTATCCGAAGTACACTTTGGCAATATTTCAACACAAATATTCATAAAAACATAAATGAAATCCAAAATATTAAAAAAAAACACAAATTTTTATTTATTTAAAGTGTTTTTGTCAAGTGTTAAAGAAAAATCATCATAAATTTTCATTTGGGAAATTGAAAACCTTCCATATACAAAAAGATTTTTTTATTAAAAATAATTTCAATAAATTATAGATTTTTTTTTTTAGAACCAAAAAAATAATCATATCATTAACCCTGAGTTATACAAATTTTTATTAAGAGTCCTTTTACCATTTCTAAAAAAATCACCATTTTTTTTTAACAAACTAATGACGATATTTTTGTTAGTATGTTGAAAATTTACCAAATAAATAATTTATCTAACAATTCATATCTATTTCGTTAAAGGACTACGGACTACACTTCATGTTATTGACACTTTAACTAATAGATTTCAGCTCCGACACATCAATTTTTTTATCTTTACATTGCGGCATACAAAAAAAAATATCCTTACAACTTACAACAACAACAAAAAACCTTTACTTCTGTAAAGTAAATGTAAATTTTTTTTTTTTTTTTAAATAAAATCTAATAATAATCATGAGGACACAAAAAGGGACTTGTGAATAGAATTTGTGATTTTTTACATATGCAAAAGGCTCGTACAGAGGTCAAAAAAATTTCAAAGAACCTTTTTTTATATTCGTTTGTATTTCTATATAAATAATGTTTACAGAAGTGAGGGTAGGAAATTTTTGCACATCTGCAGAAAATGTGTTAGAAGGTCTGTAAAATGAAGGACAACAAAAAGAAATTGAATATGTATATTAAAAGTGAAAGGTAGTCAAGTATAAAAGGATAATGATATATAGAAATAATAATCGTAAGTATTATTTAAAAAAAAAAATTTTTGTCATGATTTTAGAATGTATAGAAAATTATTTTATACAGCAGGACGAAATGATGAAGGGAAACGACTATAACAACAGATCATTGATATTTATCGAATAATATCTTGGAGATAATATTTGTAATAGCATTTATATTAAAATTGATATAGCTATTTATTTAGTCTCAGAAGTTAAGTAGAAGTTTCAGTTTCAGAGAAATGATCATTTTACTGAATAATTTTCGAAAGGAATCTCTGTACTGAAATCAAACCTGCATACGGATGGTAATAATATATATATAGTTTTATGTGAACCTAATTAAATTCATAAAGATTGAAAATATGAGATATATAATAGGTTCGATCATTGACTTATATAATTATAGCATTTCCGGGACTAAATAAGCATTTTCCATTTCAAAATAAAGGTTTTTAATTTCTATCGTAATTCTATAGTAAAATTTAGTAAAATTATTGAAGGTATATAAAAAAGTGCAATATTTTCGAATGATCTCGATTAACGTAAAATAATTACTATTATATGTATATTAATTTTAAATCCCACATGACAAAAATTTGTTATTACATTCATTAGAGTAAATATAACACTTTTTCCCGAAATATTTCTTATGATTAGCAAGAATACCTCGATAATATTCTGATTACCAAGATGCTTATAATTATATATGAAAAATAGTATCAACAATTTATTCAATTATTTCAATACCACAAATTTTATTCTTCTTATTTATTATCTCAGAAAGGATAGTTAGTTATTCAATGTCAAGTAATTTATCATATTCTTTAAATTAAAAAGGCTTCGCCGAAAACTATTTCTTAATTAAACATCAAAGACCCAATCTTCATAATACAATACAAGCCAACAATTCATATACAAGCCTTTAATTAAAAGACTAATGATTATTCTATACCTTTGCACAGTTTAAAAATACTATACTGCCATTTAAATATTAATATTTCACTGGCCTGTAATGGATAACGTTTATTTTGAAATGGTAAATGTTTATTTAATCCCGGAAATGTTATATAATATAGACATAGACCTCATGGTGGTAGAATTTGAGTTTCAATTTTGACATTTTTTCAATCCTGGCAACATTTAATAATAAATAATATAACACTTACTATTTAACATTTATGGTAAAAATACCATAAATTTAACCTCCATTACAATCGTTTCAAAATATAATCTTTCACTAAATGCAACAAACTTTTAATTAAAATGTATTGTCAAACTGCATTTTCAAATGCTTTTCGGTAAAATTCTGCCAAATTATTACAATTTATTTCGAAAAATTGGAACCATTTGTACAAACGAGAAGAATTTTTGTCATTAAATGACTTTAATTAACTTCTTTTTTAATATTTTTCTTCATACCATTCTTGATTTCAGTAATATTATTATAAAATAAATAAATTGATATATGAAATTAATCAAAATTGGTTTGTTTCGCATTTAAGAACATTAATTTTAATGAATTTCAAATATTCAATCAAAAGAAAGTGCAAATATAAAGATTCGTAGATAAAATGCCTGTAACGCCATCTACAATTTTAATATTAACAGTGAGTTTATCTAATTAAAAGACCGAATGGATTAAACTAACGATTACCAAGAGTTTGGAAAGTCATAAGTAATTTATAATAAAACGCATCGAAATTTTATTTAGCTAGTATTTCTTCATATTACTATAGTTCTCTAGTTACACTAGTTACAAGTTAAATAAAATTACTTTATACATATTTTCTATCAAACACTATCCGAAAATGTATTTCGAAATAAAAAAATTGACCCTAATATTCAATCTGACAGTCCCCATAATTGTCATAATAACAAAAAAGGACATTTTGTTATTGTAACATTGTTATCACAAAAAAAAAACATTTATGGTTTTTTTTTTTTCATTTTTAACTATACATTAAATATTTATCACATTTTCCATATAAACTGAAACATAATTTTTATACCCGCCTGTCTCATGTTTTACATTACACAATAACTCTAAAAAAAAATTATGCTCTATGTACTATAATGTCATGCTGCCTGCAAGTCGTTCTATCTGTCAAAAAAATGACAATTTAGTTGTTTTAAACGGAGAGAGAGATATGTCTAGAATTTCAATGTTTTTTATCTGAAGGACAGTTAAAAGGCATACACAACCTCAGCATAAAAATATTATAAAATGTTTTTTTTATATGTATCTTTGCTGGTGATATACTTTAAGTGGAATATTTTTATGTGATTTTGTATATCGAAATTGCACATTTTTATATACATATACGGAAAGGACAAATTTTACTACCTGCGTATGTCCTTTTTGTTAAAGGAAAATAATTTTAAGTTCACTTTTTTTTTTATTGTATCTACTAAACCACCCCAGATGAATAATTTTTCTATACTCTAATTTATATTTTTTCATTGTGTGAAATATACATACAAATGAATTTATCGGAAGAAATATTAAAAAAAGGACATGAATTCGATAAGACTTAGTATTTTGTAATCATTTACACTTTGTTACAATTTTGCACTTTCCGAGAGTGTGAGATTGAAAGATGTAAGATTTGACCATCATCATAAAAAAAACGGCATTTATATTATTGGAAATGGCATTAGGGATGGAAGTTTATTTACTTCCTTTTTATCATGATAGACACAGTTTAATACAAAAAAAAAAAAACAAGGGAAAAAAGGACAAGGAAAATAAAAATAAAGTGGATCAATTGGCAATATAGTAAAATGGATAAATTATGCTAAAGGGATTTAAAAGTTTACCTATCGAAGTTGGGATTAAAAGTGTTTTTTTTGTTGTTTAAAGTAAAATGGATACAAAAGAGAGAAAATCGAAGATAGTTTTAATTGGCTTTAAGTATTATTTATTTTAGAGATTAAAGAACCAGCATGATTTTTATACAGATACAGTAATACTGAGATAAAACAAATGGTACAAAAAATGCAATTAGATAACATTTGAAATACTCTGGAGATATTCAAACTAAAAATAACACTTAGCTAATATAGATGAAGTAGGATTAAAGAATTTAAATGTTGAGATTAGCTTTATTGAAGACTATCAGCAACATATAAATACGTTATGAGAAATCTAGAATTTTTAATTAAAACTACTAACATGTTGGCCGTTGCTATGTTATTCAGTAAGAGAATCGATCAAATGTTTAATTTGGTAGTTTTAAAGACTAAAAGAAGACAAAATTTCACCGAAATTATTTCATCATATTTTAATTTCATCTTACAAATACGACAATAAATCACAATTAATTTAAACATTTCAATTTGACAGTTTTATAAATACTGCAGTGAAAGATAGACGAGACTGGAATATTTCAGCATAAAAGAATAAATCGAGTAAAATTTCATTTTCTTCTATTATTTTTCTACTTCTAGTTATCCTGTAAATCATCTAAAATGCAAGTAAACATTTAAAATGATATTTTAACTTTTTTATACGCATTGTAAAAATTAAACTACATACATAAAACATTGTTATTATCCTTCTACATATGCTACACTATCTCTACGTTATTTCATCACTATAAGTTGTGCAAAAAACCATTCGAAATAAAAAAATAATAATAAATTGACAATATAAACAAAAAATAAATCGATTTCAGGTAAAAAAGTGAATTGCAAAATTTTACCTGAAAAAGGTTTTTTTTTACTGTTAATGCTGTATACCATTAACAAGGATATTCTTTGATTTGTTATAGTTCTCTTCTCCTATAATACTAAAAACAATTTTGGTCATTTTGTTATATACGTTTACAACTAAATTTATGGGTTTACTGATTGGGAGGACACCTGGGATTATATAAGCAAATTCATTAAATATTACTTTTACGTTCAATGAATATCCTTTTTGTATAAATTTAATTTTTTTTTTCCATGTTAAATTTTGTATTGCCTCATAATTTTCTTCGGTTTTTTTGAACAACTTAAACTAATAAACTGAAGAATGGAAAAAGGTGGAAGACATTGGAATAAATATGGATATTTATTTGTTTGTTTAATGTGTGGCCATATGTCAGTTTGACAGTTTGAGATATTGTGGAATAGCAAAACAGAATAATAACAACATTTATTAAAGCAGATATAGTTTTTTTTGTTGTGAAATGATGTTCGTGAGTCAATTAAATTTGAAGATTTTGATTAAAAGAATTTCGTCTTAAAGTAATGGAAATTAATATCAGCCATAATGAAATTATATACTTAACTTAACTTAAGTAATTGGACAAAATGAGTTTTAAGTTATGGGTAATAGTGAAATTTTGTAACCCAAATGAGATTAATATTATAAAATAAATGATTTGGTAAATTTAGAACGAATGTTAAACTTAAAACGAAATCTTGGAAATTATAAGAATTTGTTAAGTTAAAATATGTAAGAATGGTTGATAAGTTCATATAGTATTTTTCAATTATACATGACCTCTAAGAAGGAAGTAATAAAATTTGTATAAAACAATTATATTTTTTAAATATTGTTAATTTTAATAGAAGTATTTGAACAATCTAACGTGTTATAAAAAAAGGTTCTTACGATATTTCAGCGTCTCAACGCTGTGAACTTAATGATTTTATGATTATACCATATAAGAATATATCAGCCTTTTCAGGGTAGTATGTTTTCATATTCGCAAAGAATATAGTTAAAAGTTTCTTGCTCAAACAAGCATAAACGATATGGCATTAATCGATTTTGATTTTCGCCATGAGCGCAGCGACATACGGAAAAACGAATGATAGCTAGAACCTCAGATTTTCCAATACGCAATACCAAGTTCACTTTTTCGAAAAAAATATATATTTGATATGTTTTCTATCAGAGCCATACCTTAACTACTATTGTTGAAATACACTTTCTCAAACACTTAGGTTTTGAGAGCATTTGAAGCTAAGTATTTAATGTTATCTTCGCTACAATTTTTCTGTCATCTCTTTATACTTTATATAATTTGAATAATTTTACATTTTTATCATCATTTTAATTACTCTCGTACGAAACTATCATTTGATTTTAATTAAATTGAAAATTTTCCTTGTTCGAAATATCAAAAACAGAATTAATTAAATTAGCATAAAGACAGCGCGCGTGACTATATCTCTATCAAAAAATTTATAAATATATAATATTCAAATTACAAAATTTTTGAATTGCTTTTTGTATTTTAGCATCTTTTAAAGGTGTTGTAAAGTGTTAATTAAATGCATTTTGTATATGTAATTGTCTAAATGCACTTTACTAAAAATAAAATCAAGTATTAATTTTAATATTCTATATGATAATTATATTTAAAGGTTTTCTTTTTACAGAGTCAATAACAATTAGAATATACAAAGTATGATAAAGATAAATTATTGAATTTTCGTACATCTACGATTTTGGCTAATTATTTCAGTAGAAACGGTGTCATTAATATCAGAGGTTAAAGAAATGAATTATTTTATGTAATTACTTGTATAAGTGTACAAAATTTATACCGAATTCAAAAATTAAAGTTAATTTTTTGTAAATGTTAATAGCATGATTTAATTGAGGTTATGTTTTTATATAAAATATACGGTAATAAGGTTGGTAGATGATACATCGTACTTCGTACATTTTTTAAGGTTAATTTTTTGTACATATGATAAACAAAACATCTAAAATGTACGAAGCTCGTAATTGTAACATTAAGTTAACTTAATTATGACTTAAGACAGAGTCTTAGTATTATTTATAAAGCGTACGAGAGTCTTAATAGTTTAATCTTGGTTTGTTCGCTTGTTAGCCTCTATTTTTCTCCATTTACGGAATGAAAATGTAAAATTGGTAAAAAAGGAAGAATTTAGCAGTAATTATAAATGGCTAATTACAGCTTTCGAAAATATCAATGTTGTAAAATCAAAATCCGTCCATAAAATTATGAATATTTTGTAATCCCTAAAAATTTATCTAATATTTTTAACCCCTTTCTTAACTTTTCCATATAGAATAATGAAAAAAATTAATATAATAATCAAATTTTCATAATTTCCTCACAAAATATTTATTAGCATTTTCGTAATAATAAAATCTTTTCCTTATTATTTACTCTTCTACACAAAAAAACCACCTCCTTTTCACTAGGATTTCTTTTCCAAAATTATATTACATATACATATGCAATTTAAACTGGAAATGATTTTACATTTTGGTTAACACCTACACGGAAATAATTTTCTATATAATTTACTGTATCCTCCCAAATTTATTTATATATCACCAGAAAATCATCACTTTTCATGGACACATTATAAAAAAATCTTTTCCTCTAACCATTTATATAAAAATTTTATCATATCCTTTTCTTATTTGAGCAGCACACTAAAAAATAAAGGATTTTTATTATACGCAAAACAAAATTTTAATATTTCTTGGTGATATATTACGAGTACGTTTACAGATCATAATTTTCATATTTTGTGCGTTGTTTTTTTGGGAAAATCCTCTGAAATATTATCAGAAAATCCTTCTAATTCAAGTTTGTTTTTTGAATATTATACAATCAGATTATAGTAAGTTAGCACAGTGAAAGAGATTGAAAGGATATTTGATTTAAACTGGAAAAAAGTAAAATTTTTATTCGATTTTTTTGTTTGAAATATTTTTTTGGTGTTCAGATGAAAAACTTCTGATTGACGGAATACATTTTTATTATATTTATATTTTTTATTGCATGATATATTAAAAGATTACAAGTAATTTTTTTGTTATTTCAGATATAAATTCTAACAAGGATGAAAAATATTAAATTACACAATACCTGGCGAGAAAAAATAGTTAAAAAGAAACTATGAAAAACGTTAATTTTGAAATATGATATTAAACAGAAAAGTATCCTTTTTTTTGCCAGACATTATAAATTGTAAATTCCAAATTTTATATGGAAAAAAAACGAAAAGGTAACGAAATTGTAGTCAATTTGTTTTAATGGTAGAAAATCGAGATTAAAAAAATGAATAGTAAAAAAATGTGTGTATTAAAGATAAAGTTCAAAAGGATATAAAATATCAAATTACGTAAATTTTGTAAAATACGGTATTTTAATTATATAGGATTTTAATAAATTTCTAATATAAATTAATATTTTTTTGCACAGATTTTATTTCAATACAGCATACAACAAAAATAAAAGGATATACCTTTGTTGAATTTTTGTAATTGGACCATACAATTATGTTGGAATATTTTAGTGGCTATAATTTCTATGTACTTACTTACAAATCTTTTAGCCTACAACACTTGACGATTTATTACATTCAATATTCTTACCTGAAAAGAAAGAAAGAAAAGAATTAAATTAGTAAATTCTATAAATAAAGTGAAATTCTAAAATTAAAATTTTACAATAACATTTAAAAATTGATATTTTATTAGTAAAGATCATTTTCAGGATTTATTAGTCAAAAAATTTGATTACGTTTTCTTGGAATTTAAATGCATATCTAGTTGTCGACAGAATACCAAATTATTATGTAATTTTGTATTTAATCCTTCGAATTATTGTCGATGTGCATTAGCCATGTGTAATAGATCCGTAAGTATAATTTCACTGTAAATGTGTAAAAGCTAATAGTTACACAGGAAGCATATTATAGCTAGTATTATCACTGTATTTGCAATATAAATTCTAAAAATTTTCATTTAATTTATAGCACACCGACAAAGAAGTGAATAGTTTTTAAATGTATAATGTTATCGAACTACTCTATATTCGCTACACAGAAATAATGATCCATTTATTAGTGTTTCAGAATATATAGTAGAAATAGAGAAGAAATTAAAAGACTTGCAATCCTGAATTATTTTACGTTCAAAACTTAATATGTGAAATTCAGATAAACATTTTAGCCAGCCGACTTCAAAAGTATACCAAAAATTGCACCAAAATTGCCACTCTTTATAAAAAAATGCAGCATTAGCGGTTTTCAAAATATACGTATTCGACTGGCGTAATATAAAGCTAGTCAGACACACAGTGATACTACTGGACGTATTCCAAAAATTGCAGTAAATTGGAGCTTTAAATTTGAAAACGTTAATTTTGTTACCATAACTAACACTACACTAACAGAAACTGTTATACTGAAACTGTTATACTAGGATATAAACTAATGTACGAAGCCTTTTACTATTAATTTCTCTTGAAACAAAAATATATTTATTCCTAGCAAATTGTTCGCAGTAATGCTTCCACATTTTGTATTACATAAATCCGAATTAATTTGTTATAAGTAACTGGATGGACCTTTATGTATTTTCTGCACATTGTATATGACCTAGGGTCTTGATCGTACCCCTATTAATAATTTTGTATAAAGTATAAATACATATTCAAACATTAAATTATAACATCAGAACTGGAAATATTAAATAATTTAATGGTTATAATTTATAAAGTTTTGTATAACAATCAATAAAATATATTGTTATTGAGTTTGGTGATTTTTAATAGAAATCGCACATAATCACTGAAATTTTATTAATTAAATGCTACTCAATTGAATAATCATTTAAAATATATTTATACTTT
The DNA here is from genome assembly GCA_963920725.1 of Rhamphomyia laevipes. Classification (NCBI taxonomy): domain Eukaryota; kingdom Metazoa; phylum Arthropoda; class Insecta; order Diptera; family Empididae; genus Rhamphomyia; species Rhamphomyia laevipes. The sequence goes on from OY987259.1 coordinate 16,416,141, forward strand.
AAAATCAAACTCTAATTATATAACATAATAATTTTCTTTAAAATTCAATAAATAATCAAAAAAAAAAAAAAAACCTTTCAAACCCGCAGCAAACAATTTTCCACCACTAAATGTTATACAAAATAAATATATAATTCAAATAAATATAACAAAAAAAAAAAGAAACCCCCAAATTAAACAAATATTAAATATTTAATATAAATCAAGAAACTGACCGTTAAATTAAACCCTTATTTACCATAAATGGGTAAACCAATTGTTTAATAAATTATGAAATTATATGTATAGATGTATCCATTCCATACCATCATAAAAAATGGTATAGAACCACCAAAACTAAAATAAACACAGCAAATTAAATAATAATAAATTATTTTCATCCATTTTGATGAATTTTCATTTTGGAAATTCTGTTTTGCATCCGTTAATTTTCATTTTAAATATAAAAGTTTTTTTTTAGTTTGGAAAAAGTTTTGGAAAATGACTTCAATTTTAGATTTTGGAAAGATTTCAAAGTTTTTTTTTTTATCTATTTTATTAAAATATTAATTAAATTTTGTGAAATCAGAAGAAGAATTTGTTTTAAATTTAAATTTAAAAATTGAATTAATTTGAAAATTAAAATCATAAATGACGTATGTGAATTCTCGTTTCGTAAATGAAAATTTTATTGAATTTACTAGAAACGCCTAATATACAATTATAACAATTCAAATCTAATGTATTGTGATACGTAGCTAACTTTGACACCAACGTTATTGGGCCTAACGTCTAAACAGTCTAAGGTTAATTCTCCTAAGCAGTTTAAGGTTAAGCCATTTGAGTGAAATATATTGTACAAAATAACTGTTGAAAAAAACAGGAGAAGATTTGAGTAAATTAAATCCAAAGCCATTGATTCCAAGCCAATTAGCTCAATACACCATTATTTTCTTTACAACATTTTAGACATATCTCTGATGCAATTTTAGTTATTCAGACATTTTATGAATTACCAGATAAAACAATCTGCAACAACTAATAATCGCTGGCAACAATTCATAACTTTAGTTTTAATAATCAAAAATTAGTAATTACTAATTGTTTATACCCAGTACCACGGCAATTTTTAAATTCTTGGACCTTGTATATCTCCAGTAAAATGTATTGATAATTTAAATTTGTCTTACAACATATTTTTATTCAAATGTAAAATAAAGTTATTTAATGTCACCTGTAAAACTTGCAAATATCACATACGAGATTATTGTTGCTATCGTAATGTGTCATTTTCCTACAATAATTTTATTGTATCATGAGATAAATTTCGTAAATTTTGTCTAAATAAATAATTGAAATCCAAAAACTAAATATTTATTTAAAAAAAATTACCATATTTATTTTCATATATGGCAAGATTTTCCTGGTCTATCATTTTCATCTCTAATTTATCAATCAAAATTTAAAAGAAAAACAACAACAATTATTTGCATATTTTAAAGAATTTTAACTTTTTCTGCATATACGATTCTTTGTCGAAAAATTAGTGTGATTTAGATTTAAAATGTTTGGTATAATAATAAATTTATTCATATTTTTATATATTATATAGAGATACAGGGTCTTTCAATTGGTGTGATACATTTGTCAATACGGATTGCGCTAATAGGGATGTCTAACATATGTAAATTTATTTTCTTCATTATATATTGTAGAAGTCTCGTTAAAGCAGAAGTACAAACAACCGCCTCCCTACACTGCGACTTAAAGAGATCTATTTTGCCTACTCTACTAATAATGAATGGCCGGTCAGCCTTTGTTCTTTTTCTAGCTAGTTTATCGGCAATCGAGCGAGTTATTAATGATATTCTTTCAGGTTTATATGAAAAAATATGCAAAAATTTGATTCATCGAATTGGCTTTCTCAGATGTAGCCGTGTTGGTCATATGAATGAAATATTCTTCAAAAAGTAATTTATAGAAACATTGTTCAAAATAAAAACTTTCTCATACTTTTTGTTATATTCAATTTAATATTGTCTCATGTTTAATGAAAGACCCTATATAGAATCTAAATATGCTTCTAATTAAATAAAATTTACTCATATATATATTTAAATTTCCATAATTCCCCATTCTACTGTATATAATCAAAAATAAAAATAATATTTTATTATCAGAGTGTTATATCCTAATTTATTTCATTTTTTTTTTTTTTTTGAGGATGGCATATTTTTAAGGATAAAAATATCATATAATAATTTGTGTGATAACATTCAGGATAACAATACGTTTAGTATTTCTCTATATCTATAAAATGTGTAAACTCTGAGAGTATGTGTTTATGTATATGGTCTCAGTTTACATTAATAAATTTTACCACAAAAAAACAATTTTTATTTTTTATTATTAAAATATTGTGGCTTTAGATGTCGGCTCTTTACAGTATCTTATAAGGTTACAAGTTACAATCATACACAACATAGAAATTTATATAAAAAAAAAATTATTTATATATTTATGTTATCTTTATAACGAATTTGCATACGTGATTTGCAAAATAGACATTCATTTTATATAATACTCATATTTAGTTGCCCCCTATCTGTCTTCCCGGAAAATGTATATGTAAATATATCCTTGGTAAAGGACATCCTCTTCTAGTAGATAACGCTATATAATAATATATGTAGAACCGAAATTTTTGTTAGGGACTATTATAAATATAATAATTTATTTGTGAAAAGATGAAACATGAAATTATTTATAATAATATGAATAAATATTATAATATTTTTTGAAAGTATATTTCAAATAAATTAAAAATGTTCGTTTTAAATTTGAATTTGTTAAATTGGTAATGTAGAGGGAATTAATATTAAATAGTAAATAATTATTGTTAATTAGGTATTAGATAATTTGGAGTTGTTTCTACGCTAATTTTCAAGTGTATAGAAGCAAATAATTGATGGACACTAAATAATTGAAAAATGAAAATGTTAAAATTGATTTAATTATTTTTCGTTTAAGGGAAACTTTACTAGGGTTCAAACTTTTCAGGGAAACTTTACTAGGGTTCAAAAGTGATATTAGTATAATCCTTAGTAAATTGTTTTAATTTTAGGTTATTTGCAATTTCAATATGACTATAATCAACGAGTTTTGAATTGTATACAAATTGGTATCACTTTTAACTCTGATTAGTAATTACAGCAAACTTAAGAAGTTTTCTAGTAGAAACCAATAGAGCTGGTTATATACCGGCTAGGATACAAACTGTATGTACGGTTTTCCTATAATGAACCTTCTACCGAGTACCAGGCAGTAGTAATTGATGTGTTTCAGGGTTAAACGTGTCCTTTTTGATCAAGTAAATCTTATTTTGGATGCTTATTTGAACAAACCCTAAACTTTTATTTCTGTAAAAGTTTATATAGTTAAATATTATTAAAGTTTTGATTTTCAACTAGTCGTATAAGGAAGTAAATGTTAAAACATTTTATGGAAATGATAATACATTTTAAGACTTCAAAAGACGGAAGGATGAAAATGGATCATTTTTTATATATTTTGTTATAATATTTTATAAATTTTATATTTTATTTAAACATTTTAGTATTATATAAAATGAATTTCATTTAGATTTATTTTATTTAGTATATAAAAAAATATTTGTAAAATTTAACAAAATAATTTTAGAAAATTTCACATGGAGAGAGAAGTGATTATTAGTATGATACCAAAAATGAAAATTGTAAATGTTCAACAGGATATAATGACAAACTGAAATGTATTTTTTTATGTTAATAAAATTTTTTGGATTATTTATTATTTTATGTTTATTTTAAAAAATTTAGTATGAAATAAATAATGATAATAAATTATTGAATTAATTTAAAAAAAAATGTTGATAGAATTTATGTTTTTAAGCTGGAACTGGAACATATTATTTTTATGGTAATTGTTATAAGCTTGTGTAAGAATTTCATAATGCAAGGATAATAAATGATTTGTTAATGTAAAATTATTTCATTATTCGAAATTAATTTTTGAGTTATACATTTATATTAAAAATCTTTTATTATTGTATTTAGTTAACTAAAACTAGATCGTTATAAATTAACTAAATAAAATACTGTGAAATTTGGTATTAATTGAATTGTGTTGATAAATTTAGAGAATTAATAGAGAATTATATTTATTCCCTTGTTTTCATTAATTATATAAAATGCAACATTAATGATATTGAATTTTCGACCAACTAATTTCATATGAATTCCGGACATTAAGTATTTTTTTATAGTGAAGAAACTTTCGATTGCAACGAGCTACTAACTTTTAATAGGAAATATTGATTGTCAGAAAATGATGTCAAGCGTTAGCATTTTTTCCAGTATTAAAATCACAATACATCAATACATATTGTAAATTTTATTACAGGTAATCATTTAAAGTTATGTCAAAAGTAATTTCTCGGTTTGGAGTTGAACTCGGTACCTAATGAAATCTGTTAAAATATTTTAAGATTTCAAAAGACGGAAGGATAAATGGATAGTTTTTTCGACTCTAATTATATGTTTTTAAATCGGATGTTACCAAGATGTATCGTCAAGAGAGAATGACTGATGAAGACTAAAAACTTATAATATTTTCGTTTTGTAATTAATGTAACAATATCCTGTATCCTATTTGGTAATAGTATCTTCATCAGGTGGCTGAAGATGATGAAAGAAACAGCATCGCTTTAAGAAAAACTGTACCAACCCAGAGTAATGGCCATGTTATCCAATGTGGGATTCAAGTTCTTAAAATAAAATGCTTTTATTAACTCATAAACATCTGTAGAAGTTAAAGAAATTCAGTTACCAATTACTGATAAGCGAAGAAAACATTCTTAGGAATACCACGAATGAAAATAAACACGTTTTTTTAAAACAAATTATCCTCTTGTACAAAACGAACAATTCACTTGGTTCCGGCAATCCTGTGATTGTTTGTCTATAATATTTTTACAAGAAATATCGGCTCTCAAATTGGATTGGGATAAATCAGCGTAATACACTACGTCACCGTTGCTCACAGTTTTAATTATTATAATCAATATAAATTTTTGAAGTTTTGTCTTTGTGAATTCTGTTATCGATGTTAAAATGAATAGAAAATTATTTAATAAATTCTTTGTATTTTATAAAGATTTTCTGAATCAAAAACATTTACACTTGAAAAGTATCACTTTTTCATTGGTCTGTGAAAACTGAAGGATTTTTATTTTTATATATAAATATCCTAAATCTTTCACATACTTTCGAAACATATTTTCCCTCTCTTTAGAAATATTGTACAATGAAAATAAGAAAAAATGATTTTCTCAAAGTTTCAACATTTTCTTAATTTTTCATTTGTTTTATTTCATTCTTAACCAATCAATTTGAAATTGAAAATTTTGTTTGTTCAAAATTATTACTGACATCACAATAAAACTATAAAGTTGAAAATTTTCCTAAAATATCATAAATATGAAAATATAATATAGAAATACAGAAAATTTCATATTACGAAAAGGATACCTTTTCAGTTTTCTAAGATCTTTCAGAAATGATTTACAGAAAATATTATTTATAATACAGAAAAAAAGAAAGTTCCATAACACGTCAAGTGCAACCATTTTCGTTGTCTACAAATTGTTTTGGTTCATTTTGTAATAATTTAGAAGAATAATGTTAGCAATAAAAAAATGGTTTTTTATAAAAAAAAATGGTTTTTTTAAAAAAGAAATTGTAATATTTATAAGGATAACAACGTTAAATTCCAAATGCAAATATAAAAATTTGTATAGACAAAAAACTTCTAACAAATTTAAAATTTATTAGTAAAAATAAGGAAAAAATAGACTAATTTACAAAGAAAATTGAAAAGTTTAAAGTTAAAATTAAAAAAAATTGGGATGTTTCCTTTAAAAAATATAAGAAAATAATTAGTTCATAAAAATATCAGGAAGGAAAATTGAAAAATTCTTTTAGAATTTTTCAGAATTTCTTTGTGAAAACAATATTTTTAATGAAATTTTTTTACCATAAAATAATTTCCGAAATGAAAAATGATATAGAAATGTTAAAAAATGAATAAATTTTCATTGTTTTTAAGATTTTTCATTCGTGTTTTCTAGAAAAGTGTCCAGTAGATTAGAATGTGTATGAAAAACCAAAAGCCACAATGGAATACACTTTGGAAATGTAAGTAATTAATAGTTAAATAAAGAATCATGAAGAATATTAAGATTTTGAAATGATCTATTTAAATGAAGATAACAAAAAATTTGTTTATTATATGTTGAGATTAATATCCTTCAGATTAAGGGCAAAATTAAGAAATTAATAAAAAAAAAAATTTCAAATAAATCTAAATAAATGTTTAAAATATATTTCAAATATGGTAAAAAATGCTCCAAAAATATACTCGGAATTATGAAATAGGGCAGCACAAAAACGTACAAAAGAAATAGTATTAATATTTTTCGAGTTAGGTGTATTTCGAGACGCATTATGACGTTTTAAAGCTTTGTACTGATGCAATATGTCCATTAACATATTTACAAGCATATAAAATGATGAAATGACATATTGCAATTCCCATTAGGCTCCTGGTGCTGGATATACTGATAAGCAAAATGACAATAATTAAATTGGGTCTAATAGAAATAGAAAACTAAAAATAGAATAAAAATAGAAAACTTTTTTTGAAATATAAATTTTTCTAATAAAATTCAGCTTTTTATAAATATTGTAAGATTCCATGCCTTCTAATAAACCGTCAAATAGTATCAACTATAAAGAATTAGCTCTTCAAAAGGTACAGCATATATTATATTAAATTTTATTTATAATTTATGAAATGACTTATGATGGTATTTTGAATGATATTTTCTAAGTAACCTGATAAATGTAGATGAGATAAGACCAGGTGATAAATTTATTATGAGGAGGTCAAACTGCTGTATAGATAATAAATCCAGTCTTCAATGGGAGAGTAAAATGGGGCTATATATGAGTACTTCATAAGTGGAACTTTGAATCACCCTCTTTTCATGAACCATGCTACCAACGAGCCACAATCAGTTAAGTTAAATTCCCAAATCTGTGACATAATGGATCCTATTACAGAATAGGGTGCTATGTCGTGCTGTTTGCCCCAATCCCCCAACTGTTTGCCGAAAATACAAGTAATCAAATCGGTACTTCTAAATCTAAACTCGTTCACACTATAAAAAACATGAAAAAAAAAAATATCATTAGAAAATATATAAAAATAATTAATAATTTCGCAAAAAAACAAAAAAATTTATTTATTTTTCCAACGTTATTTTTCCTCTGTTGAATTTTATGAGCGTTTATGTATTTCGTTTTTTGCTGATTATTTTATGATTATTATGTTTAATGAATTTGCATGTTCTTAGAAATTATATTTATATGATTTATTATAATGTCACAAAACAGCGCGCTCTAATAAAAAAAAAGGTTAAAACATTTAAAAAAATTACCAGCACAAAGATTAAAGCAAAACGACCTAAACGATTAAGAAATTATCGTAACGGAACGTTAAACTATGTATATAATTAACGTTAAGAAAATATTAGATTTTCTTTTTTGCACACCTTTAAATCAAATTTGTTATTTTAATTGTTTTTACTGTTTTCTTTAAGGACGAATAATTAAGATTTTAAAGATTTTTTTTTTAATTATAAAATACCAAAAAAATAAAAAGTCCTTTTTCAGTGAGAAATATAAATGTACAGTTTTTGTTGTTGTTATTGTTGTCATTAATAACTAATCTATTATCCTTGTCGTAAGGATAAATGGTGCGAAAAAAAAAAACAATTTTTTTTAGTTGACATTGTAATTTAGGTAATAAAAGAGGTGACACAGAATCTTAATAGAATAATGTAATTTTTGTGAATAATTAGTGTTTTTTAGGTTGTAATTATCATGATAAAGTTAATTTAAGTGAAAAAATGAAAATTATTAATGAGATGATGACTTTTAAGAGCATGTGCGACATAAATTTTTTGATATTTTAAGTTCTTGTTATATTTTATGTTTTGTTTTTTTGGTAAATTGCCGAAAACTGAACTTCAACAAAAATTATTTAAATGTATAATAACATTACTAATTGGATGACATTTTTAGGTCCTTATGGAATATGATCTATAACACAATATTGCATGAATTTAGAAAGAGGGAATTAAATCTTGAATAGTATATAAAAATAATTCACCGGTCATTGTAATTATGGCTCATTTATTGATCAAGAAGCTAAAATGAAAAGATGTAATTGAAAACAAAGAATTTAGTCTAGACAAAAACTGATTAGAATACCTCAAAATGAGATTAAAGGTCACGCAATATTGCCGAGAAATTGGTATTTTTACGTGACAATTGATATCTATAATGACTAGTTACTTTAGGACTCCTCAAAAACGTGTTAAACAATTTTGTTCTGCTGCGAGTCTACCTACACATCCAGAGAAGAAGTCTTGTAATGAACATTAACATATCTAAATCCTGGTACGTAATAGGGTAATTGTATCGATAAAAATCAAAGTGCGTTATATCCACTTTTCGTGTTTTTTCGTGTGATAGTCATAATTTTTCTCTTTCGAAGGTCTACTATTGCCATATTTAAAAAAGAATAGCCAAAACTCCTTTTTTTCCATCATTATTCAACCTACAAAATACGAATTTTTTATCTCAACCCATTTACAGATGTGGGAAGTATTTGCTGTTTTCTGCAAATGATTTAAAGTGGATATAACGCACTTTGATTTTTATCGACACAATTAATAGTACAATTTCGGAATTTTGTGGATAATTAGCTTTATTTGATATTGTAACCATTCCTTCTTTTATGACAAATCATTTATTATCAATAATAAAGTGTTGACTGAAAACATGTACAACAAAAATTTTCTATCTTTCACTGAAATTTAACAATAATTTAATACATAAAATTTATATTTAAAATTTTTTGTTTTATTTATAATATTCTTTCCATTAAAAATATTATTATTCATAATCTAAATTCCATACAAATTTCTTACATAAAAAATATAAAATAAAACATAACATTTAAAACATAATCTCAGGTGTAATAAAAATTCTTTTAAAAATTATCACCATATTTATTTATATTTAAAACAATACAATATCATTTTAAGAATTATGTATTCAAAACATTCGTATTCTCATAAATCATGTAAAATAAAAACAAAAAAAAATAAAAATATTATAAGCTTCCACAATAATTTACAGCATAACCAGGGTTACTTTACGTCATATCTTGCTATTAAAACCACGTATTTTTTAATTACAAATTCGAAGCATGGAATATAATTCTACTTTTCCCCATCACTTCATGATACCAAAAACATTAAAACATTAACACAATTTTAATTATTCTCTGTCTGCAAAGTAATTTTTACGAGGAGTTGTATAACTATGAAGTATTGTGCTGGATAAAATGGTTCAAAAAAAAATATGTTTTTATTTGTAGAAAATGTAAAAAAACTGAAATTAAATACAATTCGTCTTTCAATAGTATTTGGTGGACCTATTGTGTCGTACACTAGTTGATGCTAAGGTTCCGTCGGTAAGTTTAATTAGTTTCAGTCTGAGGTTTCGAATTATTATTTTATGTATTAGTAGAATTTTTATTCGATTTCAGTGAATTTTAGTTGATTATTAGAAAATTTGTAAGCTCAGTCCTCATTAAAGTTACTAAATTTTTTTTTTTAATTTGGTAATGTTTTGTTGTGCATTACTTTCTTAAAAAAGTAATAAAAGAGATAGGAAAACCAGATAGCATGCAAGATGTAAAATAAAATTATATTTTTTGAGTAATCGTTTGCTTGTCAAAAATATGTCACATTGCATTATCGTTTTACTTTTTAAACGCTTATAATGTAACAAAATAGTAACTACCCTCTAAGAAAAGTGGTTTTTTTTTCAAACCGCTGGTGAAGACGTTTCAAAACTTCTTTTTCGATACGTATTTAGCGAACTGTAACCGTACCATAAACGTAAATGTTAGAATAAGAAGATTAGAAAAAAACGAAGAGATTTGTATATGTATTGGTACTTCGCTTAGAGCTTGCTAAAAACTATATAAAAACGCAACGCAAAAACTGTTGCGTTTATGAATACGAACTACTTTTATAGATAGAAACTAAAGATATGATTTTTTTATCCCTCTACTTAAGCATAAGCACTGAATTCGCTAAAAACGAACTAAAACGATATACTTGCGAACTATTTCTGAAAAGTTGGTTCGGAAGCGTTTCGATTTGGGTTCGTTAAAAGTTTATTCTTATTTTTTACTTAAAGGGTATACAGGCAAAGTTCTGTTGGTTACGAAATTAATGGTTGTTACTATAATACTCCCAGTTATCTGCTTCCCATTTAGAAAGGTGGTTGGTAGTAATATAGTGTTACATTATGATTAATAAAAGAAATATTTCAAAAAAATTATCAAAAATATCTCATTTAAAATTTAAATAAATATATAAATTAAATTAAACAATAGGAAATTTTTTATGCTCCCATATACATATAATCAACATAATCACGTTTTTATGCTGTCTTTATCTAAAGTTAAGATCGAGTTTTTTTTTGAAAAGGAAATGATTTAAAAATCAACTTTAAATGCTGTTATGGGTGAATGTAAATAAAATTCTTATTATCAATAAATCGATTTGAAATTTGTTAATTCTTCTAAGGTTTTTAATTTTTTGGGATTTTCGTAATTTGATTCAATATTCCGATAAAATCAATATTATTATTATTATTATTATTTGTTTCATTTTTTTTTAATGTTATATTATGCTAATTTGTTTATTATAATTTATATTTTTTAAATCAAAAAGAATTACATAAAAAACATATTTTTATAATGAACTTTTTTTATGATTGTAGAACGTGTGGGTTTCAAAATATCAAATTTTAATTATAGAAAAGAAATTCGTTTTGGTATGGTATTAAAAATTTTCTGTTGTGTTTTTTTACTGGAGATTAATTGAAATTTCAGTAAAGTAAAACTATTTTGAGAATATAAGAAATATAATTTTTCTCGTGACAATCAATAATATAATTTGGTGTAGGCTACAACTATGTCTATTTAGGTATGCCGGGTGCCATGCGACTTTTAACCGAATTTTTTTTATAACAAAATTCCAGGTAAAAATTTAAATCAACTTTTTTTTGTTAATTTTAATTAGCAATATTCATAAAAAGCTGGAATCATTTTTAAGATTTTCTTAATATTTTTTATTCTGTGTAATAAAACGAATTTCATATCAAATAACAGACGGATGACTTTCATTGTTAACGATGCGGATATAATGATAGAAATTAGGCAATCAAAAAAAATATATAGTGGAATTACTACCGCTTCGTGTTCGTTTAAAAAGGAACAAGTATACAACTCAAAATTGTAAAGTTAATAATTAATTTGAAAAGTTAATCATTAATTTAAAAAGTTAATCATTAATTTAAAAAAAGACTTAGAGCTAATCGCAATAAATGATCTTCTCATAGGCCATTTTGATAATTGATCGCTACTGTACTCATTAAAATTGGAAATTAAAAAAATATCGACTGTCGATTCTGTTCGAATGAAGAAAAATCAGTGAAAACTATTCGTTGCTACTGAAGCATATATAATTGACCGGAAAATGTGTGTAGTCAGTTGCGGTAAAGGTTAGTTTAATTCTTCAAGATGTCCAGAGACACTGAAGCTGAAGAACATTCTGTCAAGAAAGTTATGAAATTCTGGTTATATTTTACAGAATAGCGCGTTTTTTATATGGATGCAGACTTGTATCTTTATAGCCTCTTAAATAATGTAATTATGTATAACGATACGCGGATAAATTATTTTATTATGAATTAGAAAAAACTATTTTTAAAAATACCTAATATACAACGTTATATAAAAGCATGATTAAATTCATTATGTTAATCTTCGATATCAAACCGTTGACGCTGGTTTGTCCAGTGCATTGTTAAATTAATTTTAATTAATCTTAAAACAATCACCAGAAAAATATTGATGCCATATAGAAACTTCTAAATTTTGTGGCAAAAGTAAGCTAATTTATTAGCTTTGTTAAATTGCCTATACTTTAGGTTCCTAATTCAATTAATTACATAATTATTACTTATTTACCACAGAATGGGGTTGTCGTATACGTCAACTTACGAATTTTCATACACTTGAATTCATCCACAGACTAATGCAATTTATTTGAGGGATCATGTCCCTAATCTCTCAAAATTTATAAATTCAACTTATTTTAAACTGGCTACGTACGATAAACCAATTATGAGTTTTGTGAGGCGATGTGCGAGAAAATAATACTAAAATGAATGATTTTTTGGGGTTAAACAATAAAAGCGATATCCTTTTTTTTGCGTAATCGTTGCAAATATTAAAAAACAGATAGAAAAAATAGAAAAATTATAGCTAACAAGCTATAAGTTCATTTATTATAGGTTAAAATGACCAATTTGGCGTAATTACGACAAACCAATATTGAAACCGATGAAATTGTTTAGTTAAAATTATATAACACAAAAAGTTCTTTAAAAAATTTATTAATAAAATGCTTAAAATGTAACCAAAAAAATTCTTATTTAAATTATGTATTTACAAAAAAACTTTGATTAGCTAGCAGAATATCAAAAGATAACATTACAAAAACGGAAAAAAAAGATATTCATCGTAGCTCTAAAAAAAAGTCAGTTTTTTATTATTTTTATTTTCTGATTTATTCAATTAATTATGTTTTTTTATCGAAATAAATTATTTGTAAACCTTTTCATTTTCACAGGAGAACAAACAAATATTATCGTATCTTCTTTGCTAACGATACCACTAGAAATAACCATTTTTTTTAATTGAAATATAACAAAGTCGTAGAGTTTTTTTTTTACTATTACTATGGACTTTGCTGGCCATGTGTAAAATGCAAATTTTGATTTTGGTCAGGATGTAAATTTAGAATTGAACAGGAAAACGGAATAAACCAACAATAACAAAAAAAAAAGAATTATCTAAAAATCAGGATACATATGAGTATTTCCGGGAATTTTTTAATATTTTTTTTTTACATTTATTTTTTCCAAATTTCCATTTGTCCGGAAAAGTTGTATTGTATGCATAATCCTACGATTTACCCAATACATGACTAACAAAAAACGGATATAAAAACTATACAACAAAATAATAAAAACAAACCCAAAAAAGGATATGCCAATGACCAGTTATAGAATTGATTTACCGCCACCGAAAAAAATCTATATTTGAATAAATTAATTATAATATAAAAAAAGGATGGCAAACAAAAATGTTAATGCAAATCAATTCCGCCAAAAAGTTTTTTACCAAATCCTTGTAAATATTCATGATTTAAATTGAAAATATTTATTTTTATTAGTTAAAATTTTAAATTTACGTTTTTAGTATCGCCAAAAGTAATATAAAAAATAATTTGTAGAAATATGTTGTGTTCAATTGTAGATAATAAAACAACATTGTTTCAATATATCGATGTCCCCAGTCAATACTATTCCAAGTCAAGTTAGAATATTTGGTATATTTGGTGTTTTTGTCTGATCAATACTAAGGCGTACCCTGAGGCAAGCTCTCAGGGTTTCAGGGTATATATTGACGCTTATAGGAAAAAATATTTATAGCTCATTGATTTATATTCTCCCTCATGGCTGGAAAATTGCTAAATATTCCATCTTTACTTAATAATTTATAAAGTTGACCATATATTACAAGTAGTCAAGAATTCAAGTTACGACATCTTGGCATTATTTGATTTTGTGTTTAAGTATTCTATCTTCAAAATCATACGACATTATTATGATAAGTTGAGTTTCAATAGTTCAAATGCGGTACAATATATTTTAAAAATATGTAAAAAGTATTCTGTCCTTGAGTTGGAAATGATGCACGGTATCATATTTTTATTATAACTCAATTTGATGGAAATTACCAAGCATTCTAAGTCAAGTTCGAAAACAATGATTTGAGGTTGAAATATGTTAGGTTAAGTTACAATTCTAATCTAACTAAATTTACTTATTCTAAGTTAGTTTTTTAATTATAACTAATTAATTTGTTAATTAATATGTAATAATTTAATTTGAAACGATGCAGAAATAAATTAGCTTTCTAATAAATACAAATTTTGTATCCACTATCTATCAACGAGGACTTAAATAAATAGTGTTTATGCTTTTCTGAAAAATGATCATTTTGAGTTTGAATACTATGGGACCGGGCAGGGATATCGATATTTCAAATTTTTGATGAAAATTAACTTTATGCAACTAACCAGAGTTTAAGTAAAAAAATCATCAAATTTGCATAAGCACAGCTACTATACATTTCCAAGAACAATCACAATTTAGAAGAAAATTAATCATTTAACAGCCAAAACGGGATATTAAATGTTGAAAGTATTTTATTTTTTAAGAATTACTTCAGATAATTTTATGTGGGAGATGAAGAAAGCTAAGCTACGATATCAAATCTATGAGAGTTCTAATAGTACTTTATGAGATTTTATGACAATCAATGCAATTAACTGATTACTCGGTAAACTATATTACGAATTACCAAAAAGTATATATATAAGAAGACTTGTCGTTCAATAACAACATAATGCAATTTCACATTTGAATGAGAAATAAGACCATATCATAAATTTTTCTGGAATGGCTTTATTTCACTCGCAACTACACAAAAAAGCCATAGCGTATTCTAACAAAATTATGCAAAAAAGTCAAAATTGTGATTGGTCTATAATTTTGAAAGTTCTTAATTATGATGCAATTTAATAGAAAACAATTTACTGTATGTATAACTGTAACTGTACATGGCAAAAGTATTATGTAATATGTAAAAAAAGTATTTTAGAGTACTCGACGAAAGTACCGAGCAATAAATAGTCCGAGTATACTCAAGCATTACAAAATATATTATTAATAAATACTTATTAAAAACCAAATTTTGTGTTTTTTCTGAATCGAGTCAGCTGTCAAAGGGTTTATGAAATCGATGATAATTATTATATTAATTAATATTGATTAAATATTAATGAAATTGATGTAAGACAAGTCGAAGATAGATCCGTATTTTATAATTTTAATATTAATATTACTCTGGTGGTAATTCTAAAATTAATAATATGAACTTATCGTATTTGAATCTTTAGGAAATTGGTTAAATTTCATTAAAATATTATTTATTTTCCTTTTAAAACTTTTTTTTTTATTACATTGAACTTTAATCAACTTCTTACTTTCTTTAGAAATTATTTATTTATTTACCTTCACAAGTTTTCATAAAATACTATTGTCAAAAATGAACTTAAAATACAGGAGTATTTCAATTTTGATGTAACAAAAAAAAATAGCAACTTACATTTTACACATAAAACTTTGATAGACAGAAAATTCAATTTCATGGAAAACTTTTAATTTTGTATAAAGAAAATTTGATGCAACAAATTTTAACATACCAAAAAACTTTCAACCAATTTGCAAAAGTTAATGTAATAATAACAACACCAAACAAGAGAAACTTGTATATAAATTTCCAGCATGAAACTTGAACTGACAAAAGTTAAGCAAGTCATCAACAAGACATTCCGGGCTAAACGAGCAAATATAAGGAAAATTTAACTATAAAATGTATCATTTTTTTCATGGGTAGAAAAAAAAGGGATACGTTTCATTTCCAATGAAGAGAGAGAGTAAAACCCAAACTTGTAAAGTTAGTCATTAATTTGAACCGCAAAGTTTTATAAAACTGCAAAAAAAAAAAATTGCATTTACAATACGATGAAAAAATAAGAAAGTTTTTCCTTGGGAAAATTAAAAGAAAACTATCTCGTGGAAAACTAAAAACTATACTGAACATGGCATGAATTGATTGTTAAATTTTATTTGGTTTTTTTTTTTTGGAATAAATTTAAATCTTAATTACTGTCGGAAAGTCATTGCTAAATGAAATTTGTAAAATGGAAAATTTAATATAGTAGAGTATAAAAAAGGATACACGAAAAAGTAATTGAGTTTTTTTTTTACTTAAAGAAAAGTTTTGATAATGAACTGAGTTACGGGCGGTAAATTTTCAAATAAAAATTGTGTTAGTAGAACAAGGGAACTCCAAGAATGAGTAATACTGAAAATTAAATTTTAATTTTAAATATTTAGTTATTCTAAAAGACAAAATTAGTTATTCAGAAACAAATAACAGAGTCACCCAGAACAGTTGATATTGTTGTGAGAGGTAATGGATTGAATTGATCATTTCGAGTCTGAGAATATCAATATGTTTCTTCATGTTAGTTCTGTGTTCTGTGCAGAATTTGTTTCAGAGCGCATTTCACCGCAGAAAAAGATTTTGTCATAAAAGTAACTATTTGTTGGGGCAATTCATTTTATATTGAAATGAAATATATTTCTAAAATTTCATGTTTACAACAATCGCTGAATCGACAGTTTCTGTTGGGGTCTTATTCCTACTAGAAATTTAAAAATTACAATTTGTTCTTAGAAAAAATTATCTTATTGTGTTCAATAATTTTAATATTTCTAAATATTTGAAATTACTGCTTAAATTAAGAAAAATTATGATAAAATATTGTCCTTTCAAATATTAAATAACTGAAAAAAAAACTAGAAATATTCAGGAGAGGACCCACAATATAGGAATAAAAAATTTCTTCGAAAATAATATTTTCCATTTCCATGTAGCATTGAAAGAGAATTTATAAATTTAATCTTTAATTGAAACTAAGCAACATAAAATCAATTAGGGGAATTAATTTATAGTTATGCATAAATTTTTACTAATCTTAAAGTGAAGATATAACATCATCACATAAACACGAGATCACAGAAATAATAGTCTAAAATCTAATTGTATAAATAGTAAAATTCAGTTAAAAGTTTATACTATTTAATTTTCACTACATTATTAATTAGACCGATTTTTGATATGTAAGAAGTTACTCAATTAATTTGTCTATATCCCATGCTTCCCTTATTGATTAGCACTAGATCTGACTTACACTGTAAGTACCAGCTCAATTATAAACTATAATATAATAGTAAAAATGTATAGTACCCTAAAATATTATAAATGTTGCAATGAAAATAGACCAAATTTTCAAGTTTTTCAAAAAAGTCAGTCACTAAACGAAAAACGAGTTGCTAAGAGGTCTGGTTTGTGTTTGATAACTAAATTTCAGATTTATTGTAGATCAGGACACTATTTTATATGATTTTATTTGATTCGGAATCTTTGATATGAATCGAAAATTAATTTACCGGCAAAATGATCACAAATCAGTTAACATAAATTACTAAATACTATAGATATGACTACGTACAAACCCCCCGAGGACTCGTATACGGATTGACTAAGATATATGCAATCAATTTCTGAATCATTTTCATTTTCAATATATCATTCCATCATAAAACTTGATAATTATTTGATAACTCCTCGTGTAAAAACCAACTATATGAAAAGGTAGACGACACATTAATATTAATTATTTTTCTCTCTTCGTAATTAGTTTTTTTTTTTCACTATAAAATAATAATAATTTTAAATTAAATTAATTATAATCCGATTATGTACCATTATCGTCATCATCATTATTGTCAAAGTGTCAAGTTCAGGTTCACCATCATATCATAAATAATCGTATATCCCAGCACCATAATTTAATTTACAATTTAATATTAATTTGACGCCAATCTTTCATTTATTTGGCTTCTTTTGTCATTAACATTTTAAAAAATTCTGTTTTTTATATTCAATTTTTTTTTTTGGTGTTCGTTATGGTTTTAATTTCATTCAGCCAAAGAGCTACTACACACACCATAATTATTATGTATAGTTTTAAAACATAATATACATAAAAATAATGAAATAACCCGTTATGCTATTATACTTAATGCTTCTCAATCTAATATTTATGTTCAGACAGCCATAAATGCTGATGTAAAGATACTTTGTGCGGGATCACTTTTGTTGTTGTTGTTGTTGTGTGTGCTCGCTTATATAGTTTTATATGCCGCGAAACTTTGTTTTTTTTTGTCTACACAGATTTTTTTTAATTTTTTTTTTTTTGAAAAACTGAAAGAAAATCTATTAAAAAGAAAAACAGATTTTCTTTTATTATTAACCAGGCTAAATAACAGAATAAAAAAAGAATTATAAACGAGAGACATTCATAAATTTTATCATTTTAACTTAAATACACGGTATATAATTTTTCATTTGGGGGTTAAAGTCATGGAATTTTGAGTCTCATTTATTTGGATAAAAAGAAAACTTAAAAATCATATATCAAGTTTTTTTTTTATTTGATATCATAATTTAATGTTATGCCTCTGTTTTTTTAAAGTTATTATTTAGTTTATTTCTTAATTTATATAATGGGAATAATGAGATAATTAAATTCGTTGTGACAAACTATTAGGATTCATTAATTTTTGACAATACTTTTGATTGTTTCTGTTACCTCAAACTTTAATATCTTTAAATATTTAAGACTTTGAAGTATAAAGTATAAAATACTTCCAGAGGAGAGTTGTTTAATAATGCATTACTTTGGTAATGTCAATCAACATCATTACTTTATTTGAATTACTTTAATGCAGTACTGCATTGTCATACTGAAAACTATAAAAAATAATTAATTACCTTATTATACTGCAGTAATACATTACTTTAACTGTACTTAAAGTAATGCATTACTGTAATGTATTCTAGTAATACTCAAAAATGTATAATGGTAATGTAGTTTAGCAAAGTATTTTGTACTTATAAGTTTTCAGTAAAAATTATTTGTAAAAATACATTAAATATTTGAATTACTCAGTAATGATACTGAAGTACATTTTTAACTTTACAACTCAGAATACTTGAATAGTATCAATTTACTATTCATTACACCATATTTACAATAACAACGTTTCCACGAAAACTCTTGTCGGCATGACAAGTCATATAATTTTCGAATTGACTAAAAAAACGTATGACCAGAAATCAGATAGTTTGTAAGTTACCAGAGTAACTATCAAAAGTCTTATTCAGAACACTAATGGAAGCACTATATTTTCATAATAGATGAACTTCATCTGTTCTGTATTTACCTACAAACTTCAATTATATGACTAAATCCAACCATCGTTTGATTTTCGTGATTGGTTATAATTATTGCGTAACCATTAAAACAATTATACAAATTAATGTATGAGTTATAAATGTGTAACTGTGATGACATTGAGTCAAAATTTAGTAGCTCCTTACTGTCAAAATTAGAAGCTTTAATTTTTGTTATTTATACATTGTTTAAATTTCCAAAATTAATAGTATTTCAATAAAAAAATCCTTTGAAATTAAATAATTTCTAATATGTTTCCACAACTAAACTCGACACACTATTTTGAATTGGTTGTTGCCAAATAAATAACAGAATATAGATTGATGGAAATCAATGTTAATATAACTCCGTACATTCCCCCAGTTTAGCAATTTAATTAAATATAGAAAAAATACTGCCACACGTTATGTCATATATTAAATTATTTAATTCTTAGATGTAAAATAAAAATTAGTCCAAAAAAAATTAACTAAACGGAGTCAACATAGGACAAAATGCTAACAAAATAATAGAGACAATGCACACACTTTTTCCTATATAATATACAGAACTGTATGGAACATAAGTTTGGGACATTTTAGATCATAATTCACAAAAGTACTGTTCCAGCCAGATTATTTCTGACGACAACAAATAACAAAAAAAAAAAAAAACATAAAGTATCGCCGCACTCCAGACCATAGAAATGAATTTATCTAATATGGAAATTGTGTTTTTCTTTTTGTTATGTTAAAGTTTTAATCCAAAACTGGAAATTTATATATTCACTTAGAAAAACAGACAATTATTTATAAATATAATATAAAAAATAAAAATTTTGTTGAAAAAGTTTTTTACCCCGAAACTTTTCAAACAGAGCCAGATAGAGAATTATAATGTATAGCCAAAATTACACCGGAAAAAAAATATGCTAATACAAAAACAATATGAAATAAAAAAAGGATAAAAAAAAATCCTTTCAGACTTACATGCTAATGTCTACATAAATAATTAAAATTTAAATCAAAAAAGTCGGGACAAATTATGTAAATTTCAGCGCAAAACCTTGTGTAGTGCAAATATAATCTGCATAGAGTGAGAAATGAACAATTTTCAGTTCTTTTGTAGTGTTAATTTATTGGTATTTTAAAAAGGATAATGAACATTTTGTTGTACTATGTGAAATTAGTTGTTCTATGGAGTAAATCAACGCCGGCCAAGGTAATAAATTTGATTCGCATGAGAATTGGAAACTCTGTCAATAATTTTTGTTAATATTTCAACTGTAATAGATTATATCCCGTCAAAGCTAAACTGAGCTATTCTATATTAATTAAAACGGAACTGATAATCTATAGATAAGCTCAAGATCGGATAATGTTAAAATATACTGCTACATAAAAAATTTCAGAAAAGCATCAAAATTCAGATCACTAGCCAATCCGGAATATATTTTACTACATATAACATTTGTAGAGACCCACTGAATATGTAGCAATATCAAATTTGACAAGTCTAAAACAATAAACAAAGCTATGTGTTAAATGTCATTCAAATATGATATTAACAAAATATTGCTGGATGGATAATTTAAGCTATATTTATTCTTTCAACTTATACCTTTACATCACATTCTTTAGTTATTCCATAATTCCTAGTAAAATTGAAGTTTACAAATCCCATGTAAATTAAAACACTCTGAAGTTTTCCTGTCCCAAAAATAATATATAATTTCTGCAACTGTTCTTTCCATGTGACCACTATATTTTCAATTTCACTTCAACCGAGAGGTATATAGAATATATACTGATTCTTCATTTGATTTAATTGAGTACTGTTAAGTGTAATTAATGAGCTTTACAGAAACAGTTTTACAATCTATCAAAAAACCCAACCCATCTATAAATCATTAACATTATTTCCACTTCCATTATCATAAAATATGGAAACCAAGTGCTTATCATTCACAAAAACTTAACACAAAACCACCAAAAATAAAGTGATTTCGTGCAACCTCATCATCTATTCAATAATCCTTCTCATCCAGACGCATTTATTTCATTTTAACGATTCAAAATAAAAAAAAAAACCATTCTTTGAAATTCCATGAATATTTTATATTTAGTATCTAACAATTTTATTTCGCAATACAATTTTTACAATAACAGCCGCCATTTTTATATAAAAAAAAAAAAACAGACCACCGAATTGGTCTACAAAATTATTCCCGCCATAAAAAAATATTTTATATTCCTATTTCCACAGGGGTTCAAATTTTATTTTAAAAACTGTTAAAATGATGGGCCATAATATGGACAAAAACGAAGAAAACACATATAAAATATGTATATCTACAATTTGAAAAGGTTATTTAAACGTAATGGGTCATCACTATATAATTTTGGTGTTCTCTGTCTATATGCATGGCAGAAAGAATATCACAATAATAACCCAAAATTACCCTTGATATGGTAAGGAATTTTCTAATGTCGTCGTTGTTGGATATGAACCTTTTTTTTTGTGAATTCGTTATTGGAGACGTATATATAAAGGAATTTTTTTTATACAATACAGAAAAGGATCAGTAAAAGAATGCCATGAAATGAAATGAATAATACAAACACAAAAAAAAAAAATATTTAGCGAATTTAAATTTGCGACGTGATGAGAATCCGATTCAAAATTAAATATATAAAAATTTATTTTTGAGGTTTTTTTTTTTCATTTGATTTTAAAAAGAGATTTGCTTTGGGGGTTTTTGATATTAAATTATCGAAAGGTTAGACAATTTAGACAGATAGAAAAATTAATGTATATATAAATTTTGTTGCTTGTTAAAGATAATATTTTGGTAATATAAAAAGGAGTTTTTTTTAAAAAAAAAAAAAATGAATTCTTAGAAATCGATTTAAATGATTTGAACAAATTTGTAGAAAGTATAAATTGGTACAAGGTGGGCCAGAAAACGCGACATTAAAATTATGGTTTTATATAACTTGAAAAACAATATCATCCTAATAATCAACTTGTTTTGTCACGATGTTATTAATATGAGCTACCTTGTGCACGCCATCTTCACGTCTTCATATATTTTGTATGGAAAAGCAATTTAATGGACATAGAGGTGCGATTAAAATCGCATCGGAACGAATCGATTGAAATTTTGTGAATCCAAACTGAAGGAAAATGTCACGAGAAATGAAATTGGAAATAATTAATCGTTCAGTCTATACTTAACCAGTCTATTGGCTACTATACGAATCAAATCGAAGCTGAACTGATTTGTACTATGTAACCCACCCTTTATTCAAGCTAAACAAATAAAAAATGTATGTTACAGGTACAGGCATGTGCATCCTACATCAATTCAATTCTAGTCGAGAAAATGGAAAAGGAATAAAACTTGAAAAATTGTACACTTAACAATTTTGTAATTATATCATACTAGTAATACAAAATTAATTGACATTATCACAATTCTTTAAATATTACTAAAAATTTATGAAATACATTGACAGCTGTCAAATAACAGATTTTTTTTTTCGTAATATCAAGTAGTAAATCTGAATTTCTTAAACTAAAAATATGAAATTAAAATATAATTTTTATTGACCACGACACGAATTAATATTAAAATTTTGACAGCTGTCTGTCATAAAAAGATGACTAAATTTTTAATAATTCTGATTTCAAATTTTAATTAACTTTAAATGATTTTTTCTAAGAAAAACTAAATTTTAATATAAATTCTTGACCCAAATTAACAACAGTGAAATTTCATTATATAAATTTGACAAATTTACACAATATTTTTAATTTATTTTGTAATTTAAAAATTTTCCATTTCGTTACACAATTATGTTACACGCATACGTCATAAAACATACCCTGCCCTTAATATATAATTCTGAAATTAAAATTTTCCTACCCACTCACATTAATGTAAATATATAAATTATTTTAGTATACCTTTAGGGAAATTATATAATTCTCTACTGTATGAAGATTTAATGCTCCCTCTGTTCCCAGATCAACGAACCTTTTTCTTCATAATATATAAATAAAAAATATTATATTCCAAAAAAAAAAAAAATATGAAAATTTAAAATCAAGAAATTTCATAAATAATAAAAATTTTCATGAAAAACCTAATTTCCAGTTTTAGCTTTAGGATATCCCATAACCAAACACTACAACTCTCTATAGAATCTTCTCTTACAAATATTCCTTGTGGAAAGTTTTTCTTTATGACATTGAAAATAATAATAAAAAAAATTAAAATATTTATTTATTTTATATCATGTCGAAAAATAATATTAAATTTCGAATTGTAATTTAAGTATAGATATTCAAAAGTTTTTCATTTTTTGTTGACAAAAGACTGAAATTTAACTGTTTACATATAAAATATACTGTACCCAAACAAAAGAATAATGTCATATTCATCCCCAATCAAAAGATACTTAAAGCATATTTGTTGCTCCTCTCTTGAAAAAAAAATGAAGCGAAGCATACAATTACTTATAGTAGTTTTATACTTATGGGCTTTTTCTATTATTATGATCCCTACACATGAAATTATATGTAAAACTGATTCGTTATAGTGCCTGTTGAAATTGGAAATATGTATATCTGCACATTTTTTCAGTGTTCTTGGGTTCTTGGATTCTAAATACTTCATTTAAATCTTGTAAATCAATCTTTGCTTCAATACTGTTCACTGTTCAATGTAAATTTTAGGTCACATTTAAATGCTGCGTTTTTGAGATCACTAACGAGCTCGAGGTGTATAGCAAAATCGGTTCTTCAAAATCAATTCCAACAAGTATGAAAGGTCTACGTATTCCATCAGCTATTACGTATTCCGTCATTTGAAATATTGCTCACGGTTTAGAAAAAAAAAACAAATGTTAAAATGTAGCATCACGAATAACTTCATTGTCATGCTGATTGTCATACTTTGTGATTGTTTTATTGTGAAATCTAAAATTTCGTATATCACAAATTCTGATTACATTTTTTTGTGATCACATTACGTAGCTTAACACGCTTAACTCATGTCACACATACCGGGCCTATTTTACCAAAAATAGAATTAGCTGCAATAAACCTGTAGCGCCATCCTGTGACAAAAACTGATAATAATACTGCCATCATTTTGTTATATGTATTACCTTCTATTCAGCGTTTACAACGGACAGACACAAAAGCGTTAATAATCAAAGATTTCTTATTTCTAACAAAAAACTCTTAAAAACATTTAAATAAAATCATATAAAAATGTATATTTCCCTTCTGCACCCTTTCCCAAAACATTAAATTCTTCAATATAAAGAAGCAAAGCAACACTGCAAAAATTGAAGTATGAATATTAAGAATTTTTTTGGGGTCGGGGTCAGGTTACCTTGCACGTGTATGTTTTTTGTTTTGTTTGTAGTCCTTTTTTTAACTCTTATTTTGTCTCTGATGGAATTGTATATAAATTTAAAGAGACAAACTTTTTATTATGATTCTTTTCAAATACATACAATATTTATATACTAATATATTATGAAATTGAAATTATGTTGCAAAGAAAAACGAAAACATAAAATCTTTTATGTTTTGTATACAATTTTCTTTGCATTACAGATTGAATTAATGTTTTTATTTTGTAACCAAAAAAGAGGTTGTATAAAAAGTCCTTTGAGTAGAAAACAAAATTTGTTAAGGATATTTTATAATATAATCGAATGGATAATATGAATATGAATTAGGTAGAAATAATTTAAAAATTGTGATGTAAATGAACTAACAGGCTATCTATCTCCTTATACAGAAATGAACTAAAGGTTTTTTTTTTGTAAATATGCTGTTCTTATTGAATCAGCATTTAAGTTAAATCTAATGGGTATTTTACTGTCGTACTATTATTAACATCTAGAGAAGCAACTACTGTAATGCTTCTTCTATTACTATATGAATGCTTTAGCTACGATATTCCAGAGCACCAAACTGCTAGATTTTTATGTTATTTGTTCTATTTCATCATAAATCATCGATTTTAACGTAACATGATCATATACTTTTCGAATGCTTTATAATCATTAGACCGTGTCTCTATAGCCTGACCGGCAAATTAATTTCATTAGTTCATATTATATAATATTAATATATAACTCTAAACATACCCATTAATTTGTCAATCTTCTATAGAAGATAGAAGAACTAAAAGAGATGATAAATTGGATTACGAAGATATCATATGGAATCTAATTTTGTTACAATTTTAATGTGTGTAGATATTATGGTAAACGCTCGACTTTGTGTATCTGAATTAAATGAATTTGAGTGAAAAAAAAAATGAAATGAAAACATATAAGATTAAATTAAATGAGATTTAGACAAGAAAATTGTCAATATAAAATTCATGCAAAAAAAGTTGATTTCATTTTTTTTAAGGTAAGAAAAATTATATCTTTGTTTAATGAAAATGAAATTTTGAAAAAGATGTGACAAAATAAACAAATTTAGAGACTAATTCAGAGGTTTACGAGGATTGAACTTGTTGATTTACAAAAATATATAATACAATTTTCTTGGAATATTTAATATGTTTATAGAATGAAAATTTATAGCAACAAAATTTCGATGTTTTTTTTTTTGAAATATTAAATGAAAGAGTTTAAAGAAAATAGAGTTATATTTCAGCTATAGTCCAGGTCATAAAAAAATTCAAATTGCCAAATCTCTTAGCAATCGAACTGATAACTTATAACACTAGGATATGGAATCTGTAGTTATTAAATTTTGATATAAATGATTATAAATATCAAGTTGTTCGAAAAGTTTTATCATTAAATACTATTAAAAAGTGTCTAAATTTTTAAATTTAAGCACTGTTACCAAGTATCTCTCTAGATATTCTTTAAATATTATTCATTCTTAATAATACTAAATTTACATTA
Source organism: Rhamphomyia laevipes (assembly GCA_963920725.1). Classification (NCBI taxonomy): domain Eukaryota; kingdom Metazoa; phylum Arthropoda; class Insecta; order Diptera; family Empididae; genus Rhamphomyia; species Rhamphomyia laevipes. The sequence continues at coordinate 16,442,295 of OY987259.1, forward strand.
CCTGCAACTGGTGATAATTTTCTCATAACACACCATCTTGATTTCCACTAAAAATAAAATGAAGAAAAATATTTTTTTTATTTTCAACAGAAATTCTTGTATACAAATTTCCAATAATTTATTTCCACTAAATGAACACTATTTTTATTGCCATTTTAAAGTTTAATAAAAAACAATTATTTACCGAATTTTCTGTAGTTGTATATTTAAAAAACCTAAAATTTATAAAATATATTCAAATTAACATTTATGTCCTTTTTCACAAAGGATTTTTATTTTTTTTGACAAATTGAAAAGTGAAAAACCAAATAATTTGTAGGATAACTTAAATATACACAAAACATATATAAAAAAAAATAATAAAAAATCTGAGGTGGCCAAAAGTCGACATTACGACTAACAACTAAATTGTCCAGAAAATTATTTGAAAATTTTGATTATCCTTATAACTATAACTCCATTTTCTTGTAGAAAATTTAATGCATTTTCAATAGGCTCATTATATTGGATAGAAGACGTAATGCAGTTTAATGCAAAGTTTGGGAGATTGAATCGATAATACACTATACTAGAAGTTAACAATCATAATAAATCTAATCATAAATTGACTATCGAAATGTGTTCGGACGACCGCAAGAAATGGAAATATGCAAAATGACACCAAGATAGACCAGCACATGAAAATCTGTCAACAAAAAAAAAACTGGTAGATAAATTTAGCCTAATAATATTAACATTATTTTCATTCATATTATGGAGTTCGAAAAGTAAAAATCATTTTATATTATGATCAATTTAATTCTACACTGCAATAACAATTTTTAAATTCCAATTATTTCAATTGAATAACATTTTCCACATTTTTCCTTTTTCTGTATTTTTTTTGTTATTTGTTTCTGTGCGGGTTTAACAAAAATTTATCCTAACAAAATTGAATGAAAATTTCATTTTTAAAACATTTCAGAAAGAATTTAATAACATAAAAAACAACAATGAAAAATATTTTTTTTTTTGGTTTTTTTAATTCTTTGATTCAAAAGGATAATGAGATTTTCCTGCCTGATTAAATTTCACTACACAATTTTATGATAATTTGTACATCGAGAGAATGAAAGCAACAAAATTTTCCAAAAAAAAATCTCATTAAATTGTGAAATTATAGAAAAAATACTTAATTTATATATTTTGTGTATATATGACCGGGCGGGTTACCTTGTCAGGACAGTCAATATAATTTCAAGTATGACAATACTAATGACCTAAATTTATCGCATTATTTAGTATATAAGTTTTTTATTGCTGCAGGATGACGTGAAATTGCGACAAAATATTAATGGACACATCAACTATAAAAGATTTTTCATCAATTTCGTACAGGGAAGATGATAAATAATATTCGTAGCAAGAGAATCAATTATTAATAGAAAATTTAGTTAGAATAATGGAAATTTCAAAATTTTCCCAGTTTTTGAAAAAAAAAATAATTTGACCTTTTAGAGTAGCATTTACATATGATGTAAATAATGCATATTATTTGATTAATAGTAACTACTGCTCTGATAGAAGTAATTGATTATTTCTAAATCCATTGAGAGCTCTGGATAATGAACTACATATATACAAAGTTGTCCAAAGAGCTTCACGATTCAATAGAGTTCAGTATGATTCAACAATATTTTCTAGAGATATTGAATTCTAGACAACTTCAATAGTTATACTAAACCTTTATATATCAAAATATTCTGATTTTAGGTTCAGGAATATATTTTAGGATCCGTAGCGATTAAATCCTTCTCTTGCAACCATATACAAAAAATATAATGCATTAAACGGTAAGGATGGATCATTGCGAATATCTCTGTATCATTTTAAGTATGGGGTTTCATGTAAAGTTTAGACTAAGAACTTGTTAACATTTTACAAATTACTTAGAAATATAAATAATGCTTAGGAAGTTTCCTATTAAAATCGAGTTCTTGTAATTAATCTAACAAATAATATTTTTTTTAAATCCACTGAAATCATTGCAATCAGCAAGCAAGCACATTTACATTTGTTAAAACAATTTTTCATACCTTACGACCATATAATTCTCTGTTCTCTGTTCTATCAACAATAATATAAAAACCACTTTTGTTCATTAATTTAAAACATCACTAAGATTCCTTTCAAACAAAAATTTATAATCCATATTCATTGCTGCATTCATATTAATTGCTGCAAGGATATACACACTTAATATAATTTTGATGTATGATCCTTTCACTGTACAAAAAATATAATAATCATAATTTCTAGGGATAATGTTTAAAAAAAGCTTACAGAATAGTTCATGTCTAGGTAGGAGATTCCCTTTACAACGCATTTTAAAAATAATTCAACAAAAGAGACTAAAAATTCCCGATTTTTAAAACTCCTTCGTAATATATTGTTTTTTTTTTTCCTTTTTCTTCACAAATTACAAGTAAAATCATAAATCCTTTAGGGAAAAACATTGAAATCACATTATCCTACATGAAATTATATGAAAAAAAAACATAATCATTCTACAGGATTTGAAGAATCATTTGAAAAAAATATTATTATTATTATTTTTTTGCTACTTCAAATCTGATTTTAACGAGCACATATGATTTCCTCTTTTTCCTAGTCAAGGAAAAATATTACGCGTATTATGAATAAGGATATTATTATTCGTGAATTCAACAAAATAAAAATGAATTTTGAAAAAAAAAAATAATAATAATAATAAAAATGAACTCATAAAGGAGTACGTTTACATATCCTTAATTTAATATTGTAAATGGATGAAAGAAAGTATGAAAAAAATTCAAATTTTGAAATAACATTTGTACTCAAAATTGTCAGGTGGAAGAAAATCATATATTAATTTTGATTATTATTACGTTTTGTGAAAAGGAAAATTTCCTTGAAATATAATCTGAATGGAAATTATATTGTTGACATAGGTTAGGAGAAAATCATTTTACTTTTTTTTTTTGAAGGAAAGATGATTATTTTGAGTGTGTAGGTTGAACATGTGCACATATTTGCACATAACAAAAAAAAAATGAAAAATCTGTCATCGTGACAATTGAATTAAGGATAAGGGAGAAATAATAATAATGATATCGGAATGAGAAAAACATTTTTAAAGGATTAAAAAAACATAATATTGATGTAGAGTGGAATGAGATATGTCTTGAAAATGAATTTGAAGTAGAATGGGAAACAGTTTTTACAATTATCATTATGAATAGTTGTGGAAATTCGGAAAATTTGACTGTAAAAATAACGAAAAACATAAAAAATTTAATTGTTAAGATAAATTTACAAGCTTTCGAATAAGTTTAAAAAGCTACACTACATAAATATGCATTGAGAATACAAGGGTTTTAATTATACCTCACTGATTAAGCGAGTACTGTTGAAAAAATCAACCAAAACTGCAATTTGTCTAAAGGAGCTATAATGTGACTTTCGAAACGTACAAATTGTGTTTGGACATCAATCAGAGTCTTAATAGAATGAATCTACATATTTGGTTCGTTGTCAGTCGAATTTATTTAGTAATAGTGGAAAAAAAATGACAAATGAAAATATACACTTAAATTTATTAAAAAATGTTGTGGCACCTATTCTTTTTCCACTCCTGATCATTAATTATAATAAGATTTCGAAGTATTCTAAATTCTTTGAAATTATTTCTGAAACTTTGAATTTGTTAGACGTTAATGATTCTAAATGAAACAGCTGAGAAACGTTTTTAACGTAAATTTTAAGGCTACCATCAATTTATTCTCGATGGAATTTTGAATTCTGTATCATTTAAATACAAGCTTTCGATCAATATTTAAATATCAATTAAGCATTTTAGAGAAACCGAGTTACAGAAATTCAAGATTAGAAATCGCAAAAATCAATTGAAATAAAAGTTTTGTAAGATTTTTAACTTTCCAGATGGAAAATTCGAATTTCATCAAATTACTGGGAAAATCGAAATAATCAATGTAAACCGAAAATTTCCAATTTTATCTTATATATTTATTTTCAAATCACAAAATATCCTCATAGTTCGTTTTCGTAAATAAAATCACCTTTCAACAATAGCAAAATAAATATTTATTTTCTTTTATTATCCTTAAACAGGAAAACAAATAATCTTTGTATACAAAAAAAACTACGCGTTTGTCCTTTTTCTTTATTATTATTCTATTGTCACTATACATTTCATATAAGAATATACTTGAACACGTCAATGATCTCTACATTTATATACTCCTTACAATCGAAATAACAAAATAAGGACCTTTCACAATTTTTGTTATTATTTACAATTTTTTTTTTTTGTAAGATGACATTCGATAAGGGGGCCATATCGGATCATGGATTATAATAATTGTTCAAGTTTTTTAACATAAAAAATGCCACATGTGATTTCAATATAAACACACACCCCAGATTATAAACATTATTATTTCGTTGTTGTTGTCGCACACTCCGAAAGTGAGGTGAACCCAATGTCACAAAAGAACATAATAAGGATTAACAAATAACACAGAATAAAACATTATTTTTTTTAACAACAACAGCAACAACAAAAAAAAGGATATTCATACCAATACACAAATAAAAAATTTCAAATCAGCTTAAAATTTTTCTGTATATGAATAAAGATTTTTGGCCACACACTCAAACGTAAACAAACAAAAAATCGTAATAATAAAAATCGGAATTTTTCACTTTTTCCATACTACAAAATTGATGAAGTCATTGAAACTGTACGGCGGTACACACACAACACGTTCTATATTTACTAACAATATCAATAGTAACATTATAAAAACACGTACTGGGATATACGTCAATAATGGAGGAAAAATGATATCGGAACCATAGGAAATGTAAAAAAAATCAAAAAAATTATGAAGGGTTGAAGAAGAGAACTGAAAATATTGTTTTGCGGATCGTATACGTAAATAAAAACGGGGAATGAATTCATATCAAAAAATTATTATATAAATCACTGTAAAATATTTATTAAAGAAAGGGTCGTCTAGGTTGGAAATATTGAATGCGAGAGTGATTTTATTTGCGCAGAGATTAAAATGAAAAAAAAAGAAAAATAAATAATATTTAGTTACTGCTGAAAGCAAACATATAAAACTGTCAAAATTTTCAGATATTTTATAATATTTATAGTATGTTTTCATAAAAAAAACTTGTTATTGAATGTGACTATTGATATTTATGTTATTTTATGTTATTTTATTTATTGTGTCAATGCAAACACCTAACAATCATGTTCATTAGTTTCATATAAAAACTATTCACTGAAAAAAAGCACTTGTAAATATTTAAGAGATTATTATTATTTTGAAATAATTTGAATTGTAACGATCAAAATTATTATTAATACACGTTTTAACTAAGCTAATCTTGTAAAATTGGATGTAGACAATACGATTACATAATGTATAGATCGAGTTTATGACAATTCTAATTGAAATGTGCCTGCCTATATCAAAAATTGTTGGTACAATACAAAAATAATCCAAAATTATTAAAAATTTAAGGATAAAGTTGCTACAAAATGTGATATAATAAATACAAATGAAAAGTAAAGGATCTGATGGAAATTATGCTAAAAATTGTTTCGATCACCATCAGTTCTACCATTCCATAGAGCATTTTCATTCAGTATTTCATTGAAAATTATACAGTAAGTGGAACCTTATTTCCAAATGATCTTCGGTATTATGACGTTTATTTTAATTCCAAGGATCTTGGGTATTGATGTGATTAAATTGCTCGGATTTAATTCACGATACATGTACAAATTAGAAAATAATCAAAAATTTTAAAAATAATATTTACATAAGCTCTGAAATAATCAATTCTAGTGAAATTTCATGAAATGAAGCTTGAAAGAAAAGCTTTCTAAAATGGAATGGATAGCAATATATTATAGACATATTAGCTACCTACAATTTTGAATAGTATCAATTTATTTTTAAATTCTTAACAAATAAGGAGCCTTAAATCAAACTTAATTAATAAATGCGTATAGAATGTGATTAAATTGCAGAGTTTGATGCTTCTAGATTATCAGAAAAAATGGTACAGTCTAAAATTTGACATATCATATATTTCGGAAATTTGTAGTTTTGGTTTTTCTTCAGTTATTAGTATCATAAATGAATTAAAATATGATTATTGTACCAGCCAGCAAAGACATTTTCTTTAAATATGACTGACTATATACTAATTCTTTGCTATTTTCAACTATTGCACGCAATTATTGTCTGGCTATTGATGACAACAAAATTTATCCATAACAGCATCAATATAAAAAATACACACCAAATAAATGAACCTCATCATGTATTTTATGTGCAATTTTATGCTTCAATAATAATATAACATAAAAAAATCTCTGATAACAAAAATAATTCAGTGTCAATTTACACCACGCTTAAAACTGCTTAACATTATTTTGAGTATTTACCAAAATTAATCGAAAAAATTGAAAAATTGTAATAAAAATAAATGAAAATCTGAAAAAGGTCAAAAAATTAATCCCTGACATTCGGCATGAACACGTACAATTTTTTTTTCTTTTTTATTTATAATCTGATGCATTTTTACTGTTGTGGAAAAATAATTTTCATCTGATTTTTCCCAAAAATCGGCGGGATAATAATTTTAATGTTTAATTTTCAGGATTTTTTTTTATTATTTATTTGCTAAAGGGCCAAAATCGATTAGTTTCACTAACTATTTTAATTGTGATTTTTCCGATTTAGTACAGTATCGGCAAATGGATAATAAAAGAGGTCGTATAATTGCACATTTAGGAAATTCTTAATCCGAAAAACAAATTTTTCCTGGGGGTAAGGAAATCATTATTTTGACAAGGAAAGACGACATTGTGCCAATTTCATTAATCAATATAGTGAGGAGGGTAGTAAACTAAACTATAGTGTAGATAATAGTTAAATTTAGTAGGGTATTAAATAATGTTATAGTTTAATGAACACCACACGCCGTCATCTTACATTAGGGAATATAGTTTTTCTGTTTAATTGGTGAATTTACAGGGACATTTTTATTTCAATACAAAATAAATTCAGTTTTAGGCTAATTCTAAAATTACAACAAAATTGAAGTTTATGATTATAAAATTTTTAGTGCTGAAGTAATCAAATTTTTCATCACTGGTGATAACTGGAAGCCCGAAGTGTATTTTCTATTTATCCGAATTATAAGATTTCGTAAGAACAATTTCAAAAATTAATTACAGTTTACTACTGGGTATAAACAACCCTGTCATAACTAAAAACTATTTTAAATTAATTCTATTGGGAATTAGCTATAATTTCTGTTATCATCAAATACAGTTCATTGAATACAGCAAAAATCATTATTAAATCTCCCCCTATACACAAAACAGTCTGACATACTAGAAATTTTCATTTGTTTTTGTTTCGTCGCGTCTAAATCATTTAACGAAACAAAAAGAAGAACCCAAATTTAATGTTTTTCAAATTACTACTGACTGGCAACATTTCTCCCTGACTTGATTTATTATCATTCACCACTTTGTAATATTTTCCAACACCCCCCAGAATAAAATGTGTAGCACCTTTTTTTTCTTATAATATAACAACTTAACTAAAAAGGCCAGGGATTTTGGTAATTAAAATTAAAGGAAAACTGAAAATTATTTGAATTCAAAAGACATGGCAAAACAATTTAAACACATGTCATGAAAATTTTCAGTTCCCTATTTTTGTATTTTATTATAATTTTCATAAATTTTGTTTCAACATTCAAAAATATGCTACCGTCGTCCAGATTTTTTGCCTAGAAGCATTTTTCCTAGTCAAACTAAAAATATATAAAAAGAAAAATTAACACGAAATGTCCTTTATTTTTTTAATTATAAATAATTATCCTTAAAACTTTTTACTTGGTGGCCTGGAAAACTAAAAACAATCCCAGACATGTCTATAAAAAAATCCTTTTACGGAATAAAAATTTCTATTTCATATAATAATAATCTTAAAAATATATCAAAATTTTCTATTTTTTTTCATCTAAAATTTTCCGAGAAAACTTTCACAATTATTGTAGGAATTTGGGGAAAATTTTAAGCTTTGGGCATATTTTTTGTTGTTGTTGTCTTTTAAAAGTTTTTCGTATTTAACAAATTTTCTATAATTTATTTTACAAAAGTTTCTAATTCTAAATTTAGGAATTTTCATTTTCAGGAAACAACAAAATGAAAAAAAAAACGTATCCTTAGTATACAAAAACGAAGGATATGCTTCAAATTATGAATGAATTATTAATTTTTTTTTTGCTGTTGTGAAATTGGAAAAAGGAAATTTGTATATGTTAATAAAAGCCTGTAGGCCAACAGGGAAATATTTTATATTTTGTTGTTAAGTGAAATAGAAAAATTATTCATCTGACATGAAAGTGAAGAGCTATTGAAATATAAATAATTTTTTTTTTGTATGAGATTTTAGGTGTAATAAAAGGTATAAAAGCGATCAGATTCTCATAATGAGGATATATTTCTATAATGGTGTTTAAAAACGAAAATTTCGATATGGAATTTATAATAAATGTCAGACAGAAGATGGATCTTAAAATAACATGACCCAAAACAAAATAAATAACTTATGTCAAAAATAATCAATTAACTAATAAAACCCAAAACTGAAATATTTTTGGATTTACTTAATTGTAAATTTTCGGCTCGTATTATCATTCATTTGGCATTAGCTCAGGGTTCAGCAAAAAATGAAATAGCATTAAGAAGAATGTAAAAGTATACAGAACGAAAATTTTTACACTGTAATAAAAAAAATAAAATACGTCAGGCGGTGTCGTAGTGTACTATTCATTAGATGCCAGTGAACGAGATATAAATGTCACTCTAAGTTGATTCAGATTTAAATGAGTACCACGAATAAAATATACGATATGTAATAAGCCTGGCAAACATGGTAACATTTGATGCCATTTCCTAAGAACAAATGTCTCACTATATAAAGTTTAAAAGTCGTTAGCTTGTTATTAAATGTTTCTTCAATATAAAGAAACTAAGGGTTCGGAATCCATTTAAAACTAAATAGGTCAGAATTTTAATAAAATGTCACGAACATCTTTGAGGAGGCCAAGGTACGATTTGAGATGTAGACTAAAATTTAATTAACTGGGTTCATATAACCAATTATGTAATGAAGTAAAATAATAGCAGATTTTGTTACCGATCAGCAATATTCTTTCTCGAATTTTGTATATTATCATAAATTGCCGCAGAAGATAATAATTTTAAAGCCATTTTGTTAATACTGTACTTCCTGATAATGAAAATCTTGAAATTAACAATTTTACAAAATCTTCCCACATCAAATTAATTAAAATTTTTACCAAAGCCTATAAATAATCCAAAATAGGTCATTAAAATTGTAATAAATTTTATTTAATTCACTAATTCATTATAATTTATAGATGGCAATATTTCAAGGACATGCTTTTCTAATAAAATTTCGTTGCATTTTACATTCAATTTCCTTTCTATATTTTCATCCGTATACAAACACATTAAATTATCATAAAATTGTCATTTTAAAATTTCCAATTCAATAAACTTTAAAGAAAAAATTATAATGTATATACACAATATCCTTTTAATCAAATTAAAAGATTTATGGTCGCTATTATCCCTTTACGTTTACTCTCCTATATCTGCAAAAAAAAAAAAAAAAATTATTGATTGTACAAATCCTCTTATAAAAACCTAATAAAATTCAATACGCAGTCATCGTCTTATATTCAAATTTCTTTCTTATCCTATAGTCAAATACATATAAATGAGTTTATTTAGTCCTTTAAGCAATTTATATATAAGGAATTTTTGAAATATGTATCTACAATAAATTGATATATAAAAAAAACTGCAAGGACAATTGCACAATCCCCCAATCGACAACATGGAATATGAAATTCAATATTATACGCACATAGTAAAAGCCCAAAGGAATCAATTTTGTATGTATAAGGATTATTTATATATGATATTATTTGGAAGACCATTATTTTATTTCCCTTCTGTTACACTTGCCAAGTTTACAACCCTCAATAATTGAAAAAAAAAAATATTTTTATTTGAAATTATAAGTTGTACGGGACGGGATAATGATTTTGTGGAGAGGGTTTGGAAAAGAATTTGTTGTATTTTAGAATGTGCATATTAAAGTTATCCTTCCGGAATTTTTACCGAAATATGCAAGGATTTTAATATTTTATTAAGAAGACTCTAAAGGACTATTACTTTTTTTTTTGTTATTCGTTTAGTGTATTTTGATAGTTGATTATTATTATTTTTTTACAAAGGATGAAGAAACTGTGTAATTTCAGAGTCAAATTACACTGTTAAAAATATTAAGAAAATCATAAAAGAAATATCTTTGTGTACATTAATAATTTCTATCCAAAAGGCTTCATGTATTTCTTGAATATTAAGAATTAATGCTATAAAGTATAAACGATTTGTGATTGTGACGAATTCGGTATATTATTTCATGTTTAACATCAGAAATTGGTGGTAGTGTCATATAAATTTGAAAATATAATTTAATTTAATAATTGATATATTTAGAATGAAACATGTAGCAAGCTTTAAAATGGAACCGCAAGTAAACAGGAAATGTGACCCAAAAAACACTTAGTAACGAACTATATTTAAAGCAGTTGCAGAATTCGCAAAGACTTGAAGCGAAATCAAGTAGATCGCAAGTAACCGAACAAGACGGAAATGTTTCACTGATATTAGAGAGTAGAGATCTCTATTTTTAAAGAAAAGGATCTAAGAGAATAAGAAAAAAAAATAACTCAAAATTATTTATTTCTTTCGTTAAAAAACGCTGTAAAGTTTCGGCTGCTAGACTGCGCTATTAGTTAAAATAAGTTTATTCTAGACTTATACCATAAAACCTTATTAATATTAATTAAATTAACTGTTCACTGTCAGCTTTGCAAAGTATAATACTATTAACTACACAGTAGTTCGTTTTCGCAGCAATCCAAATTCTGATCATCAATATAATGTCCTGCTCAATTTACAGAATCATCCCCCATGTAAAAACTATCAAAAATATTCTCATTCCATTAAAAATTCCCCAGGAATAAAAAAAATGTAATCAATTATTTTCGCCATTATTCCTTATTTAATCATTTGACTAACGACAACTATACACATCAGTAATTCATACCGGAAGAAATTCAATAATAATAAATATTTATGAACTTACAAAAGGAGGGCAAATTATGGACAGTGTACATAAATATCGCATTTCAATAACGTTAGCGCAGGATAAAAACAAAAATTCAAAATTTAATCGAAAATAAAATGAAAATAAATGAATTCATGTGGAAATATCAACTAAAATATGAAGAAAATATAAAACGCATTAAAAATTATATAGAAAATTTAAATTTAAATATTTTACCTTCTCTCCATCCGCCAAGCGTTTTAAATTATTTATTTTCAATATTTTTGTTCCTTTATGTACAAAATTTATTTTGTAAACAATAAAAGGACGATAAAAATAAAATTTAATTTGATTATTTATGAAATTTTTTATGTTTTTGGTTAAATATTCAAATCGATATTTTTGATTATGTCAATTGTTTTAAACTGAATGTTTTTGATGCAATAAAATTTGTCATTATTCAAAATTAAATTTTCCATATAATAAATATGCAATTAATATCTAATTTAAATAGAAAATTTTCCATTTGAATAAATTTTTATTATACGATTTATTTAATGTCATTTTTTTATGACAATAACGATAAAATATTTTACAATTTATTTATTTAATGGCCTCGTTTAGCTGGGAATCATTAAAATTTCAAAAATATTTTTATTTTTTTAATTACATAAATCGATTTATAAATAATTAAAATATTGATATAAATTTTAAAATAATTTTTTGTTTGACTATTTTATCAGAAAAATTGAGTAATTGATGTTTAAAAGGATACGGGAATACTTTCTCCAAGCACTGAATGAAGCCTTATAAAAGATTCTCCAATCGATAAGCTTTTATCTCATTGTAGCATGTCCAACCACCCTAATTATCAAATGAACTTAACCATTTATACAGCGTCCTGATGCTTTCTCTAAAAATCCAAAAAAGAAATTTCTTAAAATCGTGCAACTTTTTTTTCGACAGAGGGAAAGTAGATGCTCGACTGATTCTTCTTCTTTCTCACATACTCTGCACGTTGAAGTAGTGGTTTATCATCATAACCTTACCACATGATTCCTGAAGATTACATATGTCCCGTAGTAACTCAATTCAATAATCTTCATGACGCTTTGTTCATCTTTAAGAACTTCCTTATCTTTCCGGGTCTACCAGAACAGCTTTCTATCTGACAACCGTTTTGTGATACTCATCTTAGAAAGTAATATTTGTTTAACCCAATTGCTTATGATTCATTTATGTCATGGGGTATCCTATTTGATGAGTTTCTAAAGTGGCATCGCTTTCATTTGCCAGTTCATCATAGCATTTTTACTTTAAATTAATGTTAAATAATTTTGGAAAACTCTTTAGAAGAAAGAACAGATGAAACAAAGGCAGTAAGAAGTAGCTATCATAAAACGCACAAACTATGTTAAATTTGGTAAGCTAAGCTAATAGAATCTTTCAATATTGAGTCAAGGAAAAGAGGATATTTTAAATATTTTGTAAATTTACATTTTGATTAACGCAATACTTAAATTTCTCGAAACAAATTATATTGAAAAATTCTAATCTTACTTTACGAACGTTTGCCAAACTTAATCAGTTTTATTTTTAATTTGTAGCCAATTTTTTTGAACTTAATAATATTTTTACAATACCTGAAATAAAATATTACTATACACTTTATAAAATGTTTCAATTTACAATTATTATTATATCCGCCATATTGTTTTAAATATACGCCATTTTTGAATTATTTAAATAGTTAAATCTGAATTTTGTCTGGGAAAATTATTTTACTATTTATTTATACAAATAATAATAAATAGAAATGATTTTCTTCTTGAAATTTAAAAAGGATCTTTGTGTACCTGTTTATTCCTATCATATTTATAAATAATAAATCCTTCTAAATTATTTTAACAATCATAAAAAGTTTCATTCAATTGCAATTTCATGTTTCAATTAATTATTTTTTTTGTATCGTTATATTTTTGACAAAATATAAAACTATTTTGAATGGAAAAACATAATTTTTCAATTTATTTTCTATATAAAAATATTACGAATACGTACAAATAATAAAAAAACATAAAATTGCAATTGAAATATCAATTCAATAGTTGAAATTTTCAAAAAAACGAGAATTATCTATACAATTAATTTTATATTTGAATTATTATCTATATAAATAAAATTTGAATTTGAGAAATAAATCAATTTCATAAAATCAATTGTTATTTTGATGTATCTACATATAAAATATTTTATGATTTTCAATTTAATGTTGAAACTCTAGGAAAATTTGAATATACATTTGGTTAATGTTATACGTTACTTAAAACACTTAACTACATACAATAAATATATAGAGATACACAAATTTGTTATATGTTATATTTCGCACATAAGCTGTTTTGTAAATAAAGAAATTTGTAAAGATGTAAACGTCAAATTTTAAATTACTTGTACGTGTTGACAAAAACTTTGTCAAAAGCTTCCTTAGATTAGATAAATATGGGATAGCTAAGTCAGAATTACGAAACTCCGTCTCCCTACAGTTTGAACTAAAGAATTCGAATGTGCTTTTGTTGTGAAATTGATGCAACTTAAAGCTAACTTCTTAATTTAAAAGATGTGTTCTACTAGATTTTTACCAACGCAACGTAAACGTTTTAATTTGTGTGGAACTCGTGTTTCAGTTCTCATAGTAGAAAATTTTCTAGCATACGGTCACATTCAACGCCAATTTTGTAATTTCTTAGGTGTAAAGAAATGTATTTTATACAGTTCTGATTCCAGCATTATAAATTTTTAATAATAGAGAGCTCATCGGCCCAAGGTAACGATACCTTACTGAAATAATATTTATTAGAAATTCGGCACAGTATTTTGACGTTTTTAGACGTTAAATTCTGCTCATTTAGTGTTAAATGTCCCCAAATGACAAATATCGTTAAGACTAAAGTCTCTACACAATATAGTAACTTTCTAGGGAAGACTAGGAAGACTAAATGTTATTTGTCGTATGTGCCAAATTGATAAATTCTTCAAATTTTGTACTTCATCATAAAATATAATAATATATAAAACAAAAATTACAAATTATCTGTAAATTATGATAACCTCAATAAATATTATTTTACTAAAACTTTATATTGATTTTTACCCAAATTAATAAGTAAATCATTTGAAAATTCATCAATAATCTTCAAATACGATTCAAACAATTTTGATTTTTGTCAATATTTTCTATAGTGCAGCAATTCATCTCGTATAACAAATAAAAGCTATTGAACCTTATCCTTAAAATTGCATATTTAGAACAAATTACTATCTTAAATAATTGAAAATTTTAATTTTTTGAATTTACTCTTTATCTGAATAAAATTTTAACCCTTAAGGAAATTTATTTACATTATTTTGTCAATGTATAATTATTTCTGTTTAATCAGTGGGAAAATTTATTTGTGAAAATCATCATAAAAAGTTTTTTTTTATTTCTAATATAGATGAAAATTATCATTCCTTAAAACAAGAATAATAGAAAAATTCAAATATTTTTCCAAAGAGTCCAAATAGGAATGAATAAATGATGAGTGGAATTTTCCTATATAAGTTCAATTTCTGATCATGATGAAAAATTATTTTATAGTAAATATTTTACTTAACTTTTTTTTAAAAAAAATAAACATATACGGATACAACCAGGACGAAATGTGTATAGATAATATGCAAAGAAAGTAAAAAAAAACAACTATAATATTCCACAAATTATGATGTAAAATGTTGTGTAAAGATTGAAAATAAACTGAACAAGGATACTTAGTAATAAAAATGATAAAGATACGATGACATAAATTTATGAAAAATGAAAATGTATCCTTGCAACAATAATGCAAAAATTTTCCTATGAGTAGAAGTTATATTTTATGTTGGGAAATTTATAAGATTTTATACATTTTTTTTTTTTGGTTTATGAAAATATGTAATGGAAATTCTCTATAAATAGAAAATTAGATTGTATAATATTAGGTAAAAAGAAGGATATTTTATGTACATAGATAATAATTTTCTGTTAGATTTTAGACATATTGTTTTGATAATAAATATTTAGTTTTATTTAATGGATATTTACAATGTGTAGAATATAATTTTGGTATATAGAAATTATCATTTAGATGAAAAAACATTGACATTCAATTAATACACACATGAATAATGTAAGAAAATTTTCATAGAAAATTATAATAATTATTTAATGTTTTGGAAGAGTTAACAAAAATTTTCTGAGTTGCTGTCCTCAAATTTTTTTTTTTAAATATAACTCAAAATTTTGGTATTAATCTTGTTGAAAATTTTAGGAAATTGGGGTTCCAAGTTGAAGGTAAGAGTGGGAGCTGCTAAACGTCCGATAAACGGATGCCACCTTTAATTATAAGCTGTCGGATGAATGCAACGAAAAATGCAATTAAAATTACATGCGTCAATGCAACAGCTAACGCGCACATCTTTATATACATAGACATAGTAAGGTAGCTGGAAAAGCGCGTATATAAAATCAAAGCTTGCACTAAGATATTATCATGCTTTACACAAATGCTGTATTCGAACAGAAGAGTAAAACTGTGCTGGGTAACTCCTCACATTAATATCACAGAAAATGAAGCGATGCATAAACTTGCAAAGATAAGTGCTAGACTCGAGAATGCTAGTTTCGAAGCCCATCTTACCCTCAACACAATTACGCAAGAATCTCTTGGGAAACAAGGCTCTAGTTCAGACAAAGAGACGGCAAAGCAAATTCACTAGTACTAACATCACGAAAATTATGTGGTGTACTTATAACCTGTGAGGTAATTATGCATTTGACCAGACACTGCATTGGAAAACATGCGGCGATACTGGGATTGACAATAAACAATCTTTGCAAGAACTAGAAGGCACTGGGGACAAGAAAAAACTCTTTATCATCTTCTTTGTCACTGCCCTGCACTCGCAAAAAGAAAAACGCGCTTCTTGGGGCAAGCGTTCTTCTCTAAACTCGAGAAAATTTCAAGAATCACTATGAAGGTGATTCCGAATTTCGCGAATACCAGGTAATCCTTCGAGCTTCTTTCAGATAACTCGAGAATATCCAGGGATTCATAACATTTCAGAAGACAAAATTATTGTTAATTTGATTTTAAAATCAAATTATAGATGGAAAGCACAATTTTGGTAATATTCGTTTTAACTAGAAGTGTTAATTATAATTCAATATTTTATATTTTATACTTTGTGCTAATTATATCAATTACAATACTATACACATTTTGTAGCGTTTAATAATATTTAAAAACAGACCAATTTGATTAGAATAAACGTCTAATTTGACTTGTAAACCAACCCTCCTTAACTTAAAAATGCTATAATATAAAGAAATATTATAATTATTAGATTATGATTTCGATATCTAGTTCATTCCAAAGAATTTCCATAATTTAAAAAGTAGAAAATGTATTTTCTTTTATAAAACAATAACAAGAATATAAAAATGACCTTCCCAACAGATCTTATTAAATCATGTCAATATAATTCTACAATTTCAAAGTCAAAAGTTTTTAAATATTCAAAAAAAATTGTTATTCATTTTAACTATACATTTTCTATTGAGTCTGTTTAATTTACATTTTCAATTTACATCTTTCATTGACAAAATCTTTAATACTTTTTTCCATTATCATATAAAAGACAGATTGAATTAACATACCAATTCGTCTTAAAAAAAATTTCCATAAAACCTGGAGTTATTTTAATGTCCTTTAAAATTCAAATTAATATGCTAAAAGCATTTCATCAGACTATAAGTTGACATTCAAAGTATACTCTAAATTTTCTATATATGCAAAAGAATTTAAAACTCTTTAAAAAAATGTATTTTAACATTTTCCATTTTCTTGGATCAAAAAAATTGCCTCTAATTAAGAAATATAAAAAAGAAAATATTTTGGTACCAAAGAAAAAAAAATTATTCTTTAAAATTTATTCAACAAAAAATTGAAATAGATTCTTGAAAAGGACTTTTTTTCAGTTGTTGTTGTTGTTATCCTTGAAATCAAAAGTATATAAATGAAAAAAGATTGAAGAAAAAAAATAACCATTGATATTTCATGTAATGAATTGATTTTGATAAATCATAATGTTCATTTTGCTTCAGTAAATTTTGATACATTCTGTTTTATTCCTTTTTCTTCCTTTTTTTTATGTAATGAAATTCTTTTCTTGTTTGTTTGTTATTATCAATGAGCAGATGGTTATTTTCTTCCAATGAAATGATCTAAGGAATATCGATTATTTTTATGTTTGTTGTGAAAATTGTGCGAATACAAAATGTCCTGAATCTAAATGTAAGAAAAATGTTTTGGAGGCAGAAAATATGTATAAAGAAAATGGATTTGGGTAGAAACTGTCAAAGATTTTTTTTTTTGTGGAAAATTCATAATAAAAATGTTATTTCTTTTGTTGATATGTTGAATAATATGTTTACATTTTAATGTAATTTTCTGATCAAATAATAATAATTTTTTCAAATTTAAAGAAATTCTTTAAGTAGAACATAAAAATATACCAAAATTTAATAACGAAAATAAATTGTAATAGTGAAAAGATTAATATCATAGAATTTTAAGAAGTAACAACATTTTAATTTTGAATATCAACAAAAAAATTTATCTTTATCCGTAAAATTATTACAATTTTCATGAAATATGATTCATTATTTTCAATCTACTTAACTGGGCGACATAATAATCAAAACTCAATTTCAGTCTTATTGAAATTCATAACACTACATCTGCCTAATAATAAATCTTTGTTAAATTCACGTCTAGCTATAAAAACACATTTCTAAATTTATGCTTTTACATAATTTCATTATCAATTAATTTAATTAATTGACTAAAATTAATTATTATTATCATAAATCTAGGATCATTAAATTAATTCATTTCCCAGAAAACATCGATTCTAAATCAGAGATTATTAAACAAGTCTTTTCTTTATAACCTCAGTTTTTCACAAAGAAACAAAATCAATCTTTCAAATTAATTTTTTAACATAATAATTATGTTCTACTTAAGATGTAAAAAGATAAAAAAAAAAACTTATTTTCCTCCATAATTTTCATGTCAGACATGAAAAGTTAATCTTAAATTCATTTTCTTTTTCCAGTCTGTGACAACCAAGAAATACAAAAAACATGAACTCTTTTTTTTTTTGTTCATTCTAATTTCAGTTCTTTTTTAGATCCATGTCAAACCACTCATCATCATTAAGGAATTTGTCAAATGTCATCAAGTCCGGATGTCATTTTCTTCATCCTCTCTCCCATAAACAAACAAACAAACAAAAAAAAAACTTTCCATTTTCCTTGAAAATAACAATAAAAATGTAAATATATGTATAAGAAAATGCAATATGGAAAATGAAAAGAAAAATTATGTCAACTCTTTTTCTGCACATAATTAATTTCTATTTTTCTTATTCTTCATGTATTTATATTTTTATTTGTCCACAAGGATTTATGAATCTTTAAGTTGTTTTGTGACTGTTTTTGTAGAATAACAACAGAATAAGAAAGAAGTTTTTTTTTAATCGCTTAGATATTTACGATCACTAGAGGCCAAGTAGAACACAAGTAGTTTGTGTATTCCTTTCGACAACAGCAAAAACAATAAAAATGGAAACATTAATCTTTAACTCTTTTTAAGTGTCATTTTAAGTAAAATACAAAAGTATTTGTACTTGACGAGTTTTTCTATTTCACAGAAGAAAACTAAAGCCAGGGAAAATTCTTGAAAAAATAAAAAAAAGGAATGAAGAAAATATTAAAGAAATTTTTCCTGAATATTATAAAAATTACGGACATAAGAAAAAAGGGACACAAATATGGTTACAAAATTCAGTATAAAAATATTTTTCATAATTGAAGGAAAATGTTGTAAAAAATCCCTTTAAAGAAAAAATGAAAATTTTAAAATAAGAAAATCAATAAATATATAAAAATATTACAAAGGAAAATTTTGTACGACTCGTGACAATAATTGTTTTAGAAATGGAACATGACAAAAATATTCGTTTTTTTGATGGAGATAATTTAAAAAAGAATTATTTATCTGAAAATATATTTAAAACTATAAATAAAATGATAATGAATTTCCCTGCCCCCAAAAAAATAAAAAATAAATTGTTAAGGATTTGATTAAAAAACATTGTAAACTATGAAATTTTCCAAATTCCATATTAATTTCAACGAACAAAAAAAATTCTATGCTCTTGTAGAAAGAAGTCAATTGAGGGAATTGAATATGACACCTACACACGGCTTGTAATATTTTGGTTTATAAATTTTTGTCTGACTGTTAATCTTCTTGTGATTTAGTACATTTTTAAACATTAAAATTGATTATTTGAAGAAAAAAAAAAGAAATTCCAAAAAGAATGAAAATTCTAAGACTCAAAAATTTATAGAGTTTTTATTTTTGTATATTATGTTTCTTAAAAAAAAAAAGAAAAAAACCAAAACTGGAAAATTTATTTTGTAATTTTTTGTGAAAAATGAAAATAATTATTTGTTTTAATCTACTGACAGAATGTCATAAATTCCTCATTTTTCACACCAAAAACAGAATTATATGAAAATAGAATTTTAAATATTTTTTACTGAAAAAAATATCATCAAAACAAGATCAAAGAAGATGAGAGTATCATAATTAACTACATTCATATTGACAGCGACACAAATTAGTGCGTTACCAACATTTTGCTACCATTCACGTTATCACTTGGCTTGACCAAAAGGTAGTGATTTTAAATTTGTGGCATTATGTAGATCCTCAAGAATGAAGAGATCATATTCGCCAAGTGTATCCTTGCAGGTAAAATGAGTTACAAATTCTTTCTCACTCAGTTCCCGGCAACTGCAGCTTATTTCGTCGAATGGGATGACTAGTCTGACCGGATGTTCCTCAATTAGCTAGTGTCCCCTACACTGCTGTTGTTTTCTTTTGGCTATGTCTCTTCGGTACTTTTAGTATATTGTTGGTTTTATTTCTGTCGTAGTTCATTTATTCAAATATATTTTCTTTTCGATAAAAGTAATTTAATACAGAAATTTTGTAAATATAAATAAAATCTTGATTAAATTTTATTTTCATTTTGTCAAATTCATGAAAATGTCAGATTATTTTTCAGTACAAAATTTTATTAATTCAATTAAACTTAAATATTTACATATTAAAAAAAAATTCAATTTAATATTTTTTTACTGTATAATAAATTTGAAATAATTTACTTTTGACAGCTGTCAAATGAAGAAAATCAATAGTGACATTTAATATTGAAAATGTCAATAACAATTTGAATATTAGCGCCATGCTTAATAAAACCGTCAAGTAAATAATTCCCAATTTCAAAATATTTACAAATTGACACTGACAAGTAACAATAATTGTCAAGTTTTGCAAAATCATGAATTTTTTTTTACATTTTATTAAATTTCGTATTGAATCTGCAAATAATAAATTGAATAAATTTATTTGAATAATTTTCTTAATTTTTTTTTATTGATTCTATCTATTTATTAACCAATTTCTATTTTACACATTTGACAGCTGTCAATGTTTCTTAAGATGTTATTGTACAGATTATTAGTAAGAAATTTAAATTGATTTAATTTCATAATTTCATTTCATGACAATATTATATAATAATTTCAGAATATAATTTTACTAACAGTCTCATTTATAATTGAAGATATTACCCATCCCTACTCTAAAATTTAATATGCAACTGGAAAGACAATTTATTATTTGTCATTTTATGTTAATGATTTATAATTTAATTTAACTTTCATCAACGATAATAAATACTCCTACTCAATCTTCCCATCCCAATTCCTTACACATTGACATCTGAAAATCCCTAAATTCAAATCATCATTAAAAGTGCTAATAGTACCACATCATTATAATTATTATGATTGTTTTTTGTAGCTATATGTCTACAAAAAAAAAAATCAAAATTTAATTTTCAATTTTCCAGTTTATTCCATTGTCATCAAAATAAAATTACTTAGAATCGTTAACATATCGATATTTTTTATTTTATTTTTTATTTGAAGTGTTGAACATCAGAAAAGATTTCCTGTCATCATTTAATGAAATTTTCTATTCAAGAATTTGAGGAATCCATCAGAAACGTGTGATGAATATTTTTTTTTTTTTTGTGGCTGGTGAATCTTTATTTAAATTTAATGGTGTGCAAATTCTAAAATAAACATTTATTTCGAGACAACTAAGGAAGATTTCTGGCTCCGTTGTTGTATTCAGAAATATAAATACACTTTGGATTAATACGAATCAAAAATCATGAAAATAATATTTCCTTAAAAAAATATTTAATGGGAATTTTCAATTGAATGTTGTAGGATCGTCGTATGAGGTTTAGTAGGAGGTGAGGTTTAAATACCAAAATGTTGTCCTTAATTTTGTGCTGGATATAAAATTTATTTACATTCTATTTCTTTTCAATTCCAATAGGAATCCAAATAAAAAATTGTTGTATTTGAATTCTTAAGCTAAGGTTGTTTAGCCGATTGAAATTTCTATATGGAAATTATAAATTCACCAATGACAATTCATCATAAATTTGAATCTACTCATTTTCGTTTGTTTCAGAAGACGGCAAAAAACTTATGGGAAATCCCGAAGTGAAATAGTCAGTAAGAGATACTTACAAAGTAGGAAAAACTCAGTATATCTAGTGAAAGTACTTTTAACATGACACTCAACACCGAGGAATCATGCTTTTAAAATACGGCCATCCGAAGAAAACAAGTGTAGAGAATGCGGAGATGAACCTAAGATAACTGAATACTATTTATGTACTTGTTCCTGTTTCATGCAACTACGAAGGAAATGATTTGGTTCTTACTACCAGAAGGAACTGTATGAAAGAAATGTTACTGGGTTAAAAATCAATTCTGAAATTTGGTCGAAATAATTCACCACGGCATGATAGATACAAGGAGTACAGCGGGCTTAATTATCAAAGTTGATGAATCCCCAGTAGTTCTGCACTCCCATCAATTCCAATCCAAGATATGGAATATTGATACCATCAAAAATATACCAGTGTGAAAGCGATTTGAAAACAAATTGAAGAAAAGAAACTTTTATGAAAAGCAAATCATGGAAAATTTTAATATTCTTTTCTTTACTCTTTTAGGGACCTTTCCATGTAACCGAAAAATTTATCATTTCTTTATCATACCCATTTTATTATCTCAATCGTAAATATATTTAGGCATCACATCACAATATTTTTTTCATTTTCCTACCTTACATATATGATGAAAATGACAAAAGAAATCACGTTCATTTTTCTAAGTCTTTTCTCATTTCAATATCATTTTCACAAAAAAAAAAGAAAAACAGCAAAGAATTAAAAATTTGCATAATTCTTCAATGCCATTATTTACACTCTCTTTTTGTATATCTACAATTCGAAATGACAACACTAAAAAAAAAAACAACAAAAAATCCAATTTAATTTTCATAGCAATTTTTCTAATATTACATTTCTTTTTACACTCCTCGGATTCGTTGTCCTGATTTTGTTGAAGTTCATTTAAAAAAATTGGCATATACAAAATGAATGATTCTATCCATCTTGTGTGCGACGTCAAAGTTATTCACTTTATCCATTTCGGTGATTTTTCTAATTTAAATATATATCCTGGTACTGTTGTGGCTGGCATGTTAAATATTGTTAGACATCGTGGTTTACAGAGAGAGAGAGTAAGGAAAAATTTAAAAAAAAAGAAAAGAAAAAGGAAATGGGGAACGGTGAAAAATCTACTCATTAAAAAAGATGAAATGTTTTAATATAAATATTTTTTCTTTTTGGAAATCAAGGGAGTTTTTTGGGGTGGTTAGATTTATAATGTAACTTTCTCCTTTCCTTTTTGGAATCTTTTCGTCCGGAAATTACAAGTCAATATATTTACGTGTCAATAAATATTTTTTGTATTGTTATTGAAAAATTTTCCTTCCTTAACAATTTTTTTGTTTGTTGTTGTTTTTGTTGCTTACTTTCCTTATAGACTTTTCCTTGTTATCATAATAATGTAGGGGAGGAAATTACTGCTGTTGCTATAATAGGCCAATATTTACATTCTCTTTCCGACAAAGTACAAAAAAAAATTATTATTACCATTAATGTAAAAAATTTAAATAATATTTCCTTTAAAAGTCTACGATTTTTTTTGCTCGATATTATTTTTCATTTAAAGGTAAAATTTATTTATGACAAACATTTTTCCTCCCCCAGTTTGCGGAAAAATCTTGGGAAAAGTATTTTTACGAAGATGAAAAATTTTCTTTAGAATTTCTTTTAAAATATATAAAATTATATTGGTTAAATATTAAAATTTTTTGCTTTTCCTTTTTTATTACTATATCGGAAAAATAGAATTTTCTGTCATAATTTTTCTATATAACTTAATTCTGTATTATCTGGGAGACTGAATTGTGGTTTTTGTGGTTTTTTCTACATTGACGGAAGCGTGAGAAAGCAAAATTTGTACAGATTATTATGTACTTTATTAAGAGTTAAGTATCCGTAAGTAATTTGACTTGCTAAAGGTAAAATCTAGGTGGAGATAATATATGATTTTTTACTTCAGTAGTTACTTCTTATTAGGGGGCAACATAAAAAAAGTGTGTCTGATTTTGATCGGATCAATTATTAAATTAAAAATCATTTTTGACAGCTGATATGGTAGAGAGATGTATGTATATATTTTTTTTTAATGGTACAGTGATTAAAGGAAATTAAGTGCGGAAATGTTATGGTTTTTATATTACTTACAAAAGGATAAAAAATTAATTCGATTTTTAATGGATTTAGAAAATAATACATTTTTAAAGGAAATTTTATATTAAGTTTTTCTTATGGAATAACAAAAGACTTTTCATAATCTTAAATAAGTGGAAGAAAAGGATTAGGAATAAATATAAAAAAGAATTTAAACGTTGTGTATTTCTTTCGTATTAACACTCAAATTATTATTTCTGAAGGATGAAAGAACTAATGACATTTTAGTAGTGAGGTGTTCTCCATTTTGAATTTTGACAGTTTGAAGAGTAAATAAAATATCAACTACTTCATCTGCAACTGATTAGAAATTTAAATTCCGACCATTTTAAACTAATATTTTTACAAGCTTCTCTATTTTTTATTACTAAAGCTCATCTGTTCTTCCTTTTTGACTAAAAGTAGACATTTTACAACTTCATTTTCACAAAGATATATTCTAACAATAATAAAAAGTTTGAAAAATTAAAATATCATTTTTCTTTTTTGTAAATGACAAATCCATTGCCATTTCGAATCCCATTTATAAATAGTTTTTTGATAGAGTGGAGTGTAATTTCTTTAAAATTTTAAGAATGATTTTTATGATACAGAGAGCCAACAATTATTCTAGTATTTGAAGGAAAAAATTTTAAAACGAAAATATATTCAGCAAGATTTTATGTATTACTCCATCCCAATTTCTATTTAATAGGAAAAAAGCATAGCATATGAAATTTTCTGTAGAAAGGAAATTTTAAAGAAAAAAATTCTAATTCTATATCGAAAATGAAAAATTCACAATGTAATTTTCTTGAGTTTTGAATACGTTTTATGCGTAAAACTTATTTCAGGGTTTGAAATATTGTATCCAAGAAATAATCAAGAGATAAACTCCCAGATAGCCAAATATAAATATAAATGAATTTTAGTAGTTATATTATTTAAAGAAATTAGTTTTTGTGAATAAATTACCTTTCTTTTAATAGTAGTATTATGACATATCAAATCAATTCCTGAAAATTCAAATTGACAACTACATTTTTTCGTTTCGTAATTGAAATCGTTATGTAAATCCTAGAACGATTCCTAGCACGATTACAATTTTCATATAAAAGAAAAATTGACAGGAATTCCTTCCTGTCAATTCCTGCACCTACCAAATTCGACAAACGAAGTAGTGTCAACCAAATTTAGTAAATATCTTTCTATTACTCCCTAAAATGTCAATTTCATGAAAATTAAAAAAAAAAAAAATAGTTGAATCTAAATAAATCACAAAATTTCTTCACAATTTTTAATTTTAAAGAAACCATTAAAAACTATAAGAAAATTTTTCAATAATTTGTTATCTATCGATTTTGACAGTTTGCAAATGAAAGAGACAAAATATAAACAGAAAGTTTGACACTTTTATTTACATCCAAATCTACTTTAAGATTAAAGAAACTTATTAAAAATTAATTAATAAATATGTCAATGAGGAGTATTGGAAATTTCAAATTTGTCATACGGTTTCGGAATAATTTTACAAACGATTTCCGATAAAAGAATTTTACCTCACTTAAAATTTTATGCAAACTAATAAAAAATTAATTATCACATAAAAATTTATCAAAAATTTAAATATGTCAAGTACAGAAATACGTTAAGTTACTTAACAACAACAAAATAAAAAGTGACAGGAATTTTTATTACTTTTAAAAATCCTTTAGTAAAAAGCATCACAGGATGAATAATAAGTAAAGCATAAATTAATACAAAAAAGCATTTTTTAACAAAAATCATTAAAACTACTTTAAAATAATTTTTTATTTTCTATTTAAATATGTCCTTTTATACTATATTCAACGTAATTGAAAAAAAAAAATGTAACGTAAAATTTTAAATTAATAAATTTTGTAGTGAAAATGTTGAATTTTATCATTTCAAATTAGTAATTTTAAAGGACGAAAATTCCACATTACAACATAAAGGAATTATTTTTTTTTTAAATAATAAATTTTTTCAATCTTTTGAAATTCTGATATTTCATGTTCTGAATGGACTACAGACATTTAGAAAAAGGATATTTCTAGTTTACAAAAGACACCTTAAAATGTGCATCATTATTTTTTTGTTGCTATAATGTCCTTTTTTATACTAATTCTTCAATTTTTTTTTTTCACAAAAATAGAATTGCACAATTACTATATAAAATGAATATAAAAAAATTATCCTTTCAATCGTCCATTTTCAAATTTTAAGTATTTATATATATAAAAAAATTTATGCTTTGTGTCTGTGAGCAGTAAAAGGTGTTAAATAAAAATTTTGATGTAATTTTACAAGAAGGATATTTTGTTAAATTCTTTTAAAAATAATTGTTATGGATGGTAAATGTGAATGTTCTCTAAAGTGGACGGCATAGGAATGACAGACATTCCATTTTTTTTTACATACACAAAGACATTATATGATTGAGAGTGTAAAACGTGTGTTGCATTTTGGTACGTGCAAAATAAAAGACTATACAAAAAAAAGGATTGCTTAAAAGCATTCAAGTAGCTTTATAGAATTTTTTGTTTTGTTTAGTATACTACTCTGAAAATCAAGAAATTTGTCATTTTACAGACAAAATACATAAAAATGTATACAATAATGTGTACGATTTTTTTTGTTCGTTGCTGTTGAAAAGCATAATAACAAAACAAGGATAATAAAAGAAATTGTCTGATGAAGACACTTTTTTGAAAAAAAAAAAAAATCCAAGTATTTTTACTTTAATTTGCTTTTAAAGTGTTGTGGAAGTGGATATGTGTAGCTTCATTGAAAAATAAAATAGTGGCTATGATGATGGTTGTTCTCTTGCATTAGCATGTAAAAGCATGAGTTTTTTCATTTTATATCGAATAAACTAAATAGGAAATGAAGAAGGATTTTAAAATTGTTGTAGTATTTAATAAAAAATGATTTAATCTTAATAATTGTTTTTGTGAATAAAGTAATGATGACGACAGACTGTTGAACAATGTAATTTTCAATGTATATATATGTCAAAAATTATGTCTAAACTTTGGATCGAATTATTATCATATAGGAAATATTAGAATTCTCTGTCTGCAGTGAAGAAACCGGTGACATATTTCAGTTTTCAGCAATTTCCGTTTCTTTTTCTTCAGAAATTATAGTAACAAAAAGTAGCTTTAGTATTAACATATTATGTCTGACAGTGCTTTTACATTGGGGACCATCCGAAATTTGTCGTGAATATCACTTGTTAGTGTACCTTTAGAATTTTTCATGTTTATAAGTAATTTGTACATATTAAGTGCAGTTGGTTAAATTAATGTTTGATGTTGTGGTAAGATCTTATTGCAGACAGTGGATTTTAAAAGATAACTCCTTCTTGTTATCCTGCCGTCTGTCGATTGTGTCTGATAGCTGATATTTTAGTTTGCAGATGAATAATAATGAAATTGAAAACTATTTAAATAAAATGCTGAATTCTGAAGATGAAGATGGTTACGACTTATATGATTTTGAAGCTGATCCAGATGTTAATCTAGATTCAGATGAGGAAATATTAAATTCTTTATTATTCAGCCCCTTTATCCTATAAGACCATAATTTTTTTTCAGAAAGATTCTTAGGTGCCAAGCGTCTGCCAAAAATGTAATGCTCAAAGAGTTGTAAAATGTGTCTGACATAGTAATTGTCAGTTCTGTCAGCCAAATTTTTTTCATAAGCAGTTTTGGCAGACACGTCCTTGTTAACAACAGTCTATTTTTAGCTCGACACCCAAAATTATAATTGAACACTGGCGAAAATGGCTGGAATCGTGAATTTAATATAAGGATGTTTTCCAATAATTATTTTGTGGTTGTGACAAAAGCTGGAAACCACAATTCCGACAACTAGAAATTCGGTATTAGAAATCTGTAAACTCTAAAAAGAAACTAATTCATACATGAGAATATTCGAGTAATTCGAGGCCTTCAATAATTTTTTTATTTAATCCAGTTTAGCAAATATGTATTCTTCTTTTTATTAACTAAATTTCTTTTGATTCTGGGAAAGGGCTTAGTAGAAACCAAAGCTAGATAATCAAATTCATTTATACTGTCAATAATTTTAGAATATAACTCACCCGAGAGTCTAAAATATAAACCAGATTTATCCAAAAACAAACTTAAATAAAAACTCATTTAAGCTTTTTTATAGTTTATATGCAAAGTATGTTCATATTCAGGTCCTTTATCATTTTCCAATCAATTTGAATGTATTTTACTAAAAAAAAAATCTTTTCAATTTTCCATCTTTTCATTCCATTATCATTCAACTTACAACATAAATTTCTGTGTCCGCTATGAAAGAAGATTTAACTTTAAAAACAAAAAAACCTGAGAACTTGTAAATTACTTGTGAAAATTGAAAAAAAAAAAAAAAAAGGGAAATTTTCATGAAAATTTATTTTCTTTGAATATGTCAATATCAATCGCGCCACAACCAAAAACATTTCCAAAAAAAAAGGTAAATTAAAAATGGTACATTTTGTTGTTGTTGTTGTTTTAGTATGACAGCTGCAGTAATTGTATGACGGTAACCAAAAGTTAGAATGAGAAGTATGGCTTTGAAAAAAAGATCGTTTATATAAAACAAAAAAAGATAAAAAATGGTGGTTGTGAAGGATGAAAAATTGAAATATAAAGTAAACAGAAAAAAAAAACCATTTTAATATACAAAGAATGAGGGCAATGAATTACCTTTAGGCTGTCAAATGGCGTAATTTTATTTTCAATAGGAATCTTTAATTACTGTTTATATAAACTTCTGGGCAGGTTGTATTCAATAGCAGCTGAATAAACTTCTTTATACATTATTATGTATTGAATCAAAAAAATATAGAAATGTTGGTAGGGTAGAATGGATTTTTGTGTATAGGGAGATAATAAAAGAATTGAACTTTTTTATCTGTGATATTTTCTACAGATAAAATTGTTTTTTTTTGTTTGCCTACGAAAATTTTGTACATTTTTTCGACTGAAAAATATAATTTGGTTCTATTTTCGATGTAATTTTCATACTGAATTCAACTTTTTTGGAAATAATTTAGTAAAAATGATTAATTGTGGCAATGATTAATTCTATGAACTCAAAATTCATTAAATCTATGAACATTTTCATAAATAATACGTTTTGGAAAGTTTCAGCAAATAATTATACAATTCATGTAATTAGTGAATTTTAGTTAATTATTTTAATTTTTAATAATTTTCTTTACTATTAGATTTCTGTTTCGGGAATTTCCCGACGGGAATTCTCCAGAAATTTCCGAGATTTTCAATCCCGAATTTTGAGAATTGAAATATAATATAATTTTCACTATATGATAAAAAAACTGAGCTGGAGTGTGAGCAAATGTGCGGTTTTAGTTCTATAATTAGATAAACGATTTGTCTTTGTACTACAAACCGAACTTTTTCCGTCGTTTAAAATGGAACTAAATGTATATGAAAAAAGTGGACAGAAAGCACAAAACGTTCAAAGACCGATCGGGGCTTTTAATACAATTAAGCACGTGTCGACTCAAAATGATCGCAATTTTTCAACATCGTGGAACTTTTGTGTTGCAAATCGTATGCGAATGTCAGACACCGCCATTAACAGTCTGTTTTTTTTTTCGAAAATCCTGAATCTATTGAGATTTTCTCGGAAAATACCCAACTCAATTTACTATGTTAATATGGATATTAATCAATAAAAACTCTTAGTATCAATAGTTATAATCCTTTTTAAGAATTTCGAAGTCTGTGCTTCTCTGTTGCCAATTGTAACTATAATTTATAATACACTTTTACATACTATCCAATTTTTATTTCGCTTTAAAAATACCAAAACCGAAAATATTTCCTTTAATATTTCAATAAATTCAAATTATACGATATAAAATAATTTTATTACTGAGAATACTTTTTTTTTTAATACCAACCACAAAAATCGTAAAGTCAATAAAAATCGATAAATTCTTTATTTATATAAAATATTTTTACTACTGATTAGTTAAATATTTGTTGTATTTTTTATGGTCATCATTTTTCTTTTTTAAATCGTTTTACCAAAATATAATTTTCCCCAACGTTTATTATAATTTTCAACAAATAAAATTTTATATTTAACAGACGAAATTTCCCATTTTTCTGAATTTTATTTAATTTTAAATTTACGTAAATCGAAAAGTAAATAAAAACTTTATATAAATTTTAGTTTTCAGTACAGAGATAAATTTTATTAGAAACTTTAATGTCATTGGAAATGTCATCGACATTTAATACGAAAAATGATATAATAAAAAAAAAAATACCAATAAAGATTGGGAAAATCTTCAGTTGATAAAATTATACTTGAATTTGTCTAGAAAAATGTAATTTAAATCAATATTTTAATGACTTTTTTGTCGAAATTACTTAGTGACCATAGAAAATTTAAAATATCTTCAATAATTATCATCTTTTGTATAGAAAAAATGATTTTTTAATGTGAATTTATATTAAAATAAATGATAAATAATAATTTAAGAGGTCAAAAAAAGAACTAAATTTTGTTATCAAAATTTTTTTGTTGATATTTTCCATAAGAATTAAAAACTATATTAAATTTAACCGCCCCATTAACCCTTTTTTTTAATGGTTAGGTCATAATATAGAATAATTTTCAAAAATCCCATTAAGATACCAATTTTGTCTACAAATCTTGATACCAGAGCTCATTTTAATAGTAGCCAGAAAATCATATGATGATAGAAATATGAAAGAAAAAATTAGAACCCAATTTCAAAAACTGATAGAGACATGAAAAAAATAAATGATTATTACAACATGAAAGATAAGTCTCACATATTGTGTCAATTATGACCGTTTATCTCAATCTTCATAAATGTCAAAATATTATCCCAAAAAAAAAAAATTATGGTTTATTATTTTTTTCAGTGTGTATGTTGTGAATATTGTGAACATTTTTTTTTGTTGAACATAATAAAAATGAAAATATATAAATACCCCTAGATTTTGTGTATGCGATTATCGTCTATATTAGCAGGGAACATTAAGTGAGGGGGACATTTTGGTTAACTTCATTTATGGGGGTAAAAAGATCATAACAATCACGCATAACCACTAAATAGATGAGGAAATTTATATTGTGGGAGATTTTATAGATTCATTATATTAAAGGTTATTAACTTTTTACATTAAAATTATGATTAATCATTGAATTATTTAGTGACCCCGGTAGCAAAAAAATGATCGTATTAGAATTTTAAATGTCATTTAGCTTTTAAATTTCTGAATGTCATTTAAAAATTGTGTTTAAATCATTTTGATTACTTTTATTGAATATATTCTAAATTAAAATTAGATAAGACATTTTGTAGTCATTATATGAACTGTCATATCGTAAGTAATTACGCTAAAGGGTTAATTTTATCAACTGATTTTAAAATGATCATCTGAACTAAATTTTATTCGATTGAAGTTTATTTTTGAATTTTCAAGTAGAAATTGAACCAGCTTTTTCAGAGAGACAAAACAAATCGAAAATAAAAACTAAAAAGTGAGAGAAATTCAAATTTTCATATAAAAAATATGCGCGCACATGAGTTCGTCGTAAGTCGAACGAAACAATGAATTCACCTTTAAAGTTTTATTTCAATATTCTGAATTTTATGATTATTTTCTATAGGACTGTCTCTGTCATATTCGAATCATGTGTAACTATAAATAAACTTTAACAATTTTATTTAATATTACAAATTTTACAACTCTATAACAAACTATAAAAACATCCCCCACAGTACAAGAACACAAAACCTTGTACAAATTGGTTTTGTCATACGTCATCCCCGAATAAAATTATCCCTTTACAAAACATGTTTTCTGTACTATTTTTAACGGTTAGTATTTATCAAAAAAAAATCATAAAAAATCATAATTTTTGTATGTTTTTTCTGTAAAACCAATAAACCTTTAAATCATTGAAATACACCAAAAAAAATATTATAGTCAAGGGCAAGGGACCATCCAGGATTATTTAAAATTTGTATCAATAAATTTTATTTCGTTGTTTCTGTTTCTGGTAAAATAACAACATTTTTTTTTACCACCAATGCCGACCAAACAAAATTTATTTATTTTTTACATATTTTTGTTACTTTTAGTTAATCCCTTTAAATCGTTATAAATATGAAATGTGATCGAATTATGATAGTGGGAGACCTTGTGGGTCTCAGCTGTTAACATAATGTTTCATAATACCAACAACATTATTTTTAATATGTTTAAATACATTATGCATTTTGTGTGTGCCTCTGGGTTAGCCATTCGAAAATATAGAAAATAATATTTGAAATTTGAACAAGGATCAAAAAAATTGTATTTAAGTATTTGTAAAATATTTTCTAGATAGTTGAAAATTTATGTTTTGTGTACTTTTGCTGTAATTTTAATAAGCAACAAATTCCCCAGTTGAGACCACAAAATTGTCATTTATAATAAATTTTATAGGAAATTATTTTGTATTTGGAAAATATTAAATTATAAAAAGGATAATATTTAGAAGGGAAAAATCTTATATATGAAATGGTTTAATGTTTTCATTTTTCAAGGATATCTTTGTGATTTGCTTGTCATGAGGATATTTTATTACTATAAATATGAATTTTCAATATTGTGTGATATTTCATAATTTCTATCAAATATTTACAAATTATTGGAAAATATATTTTTGTTAAGGATTTTGTGAATGATAAAGGAAATTATGAAAATGGTTTGAAAATAAATATTTTAAGAAAATATGTTGAAAATTAATATATTTAAATAATTTAAAATTTATAATTTTTAATGATAAATAATTTCAGGTTAAAACGGATTACAATTCTATGACTTGACTAACAATCACGAGCTTTCATTTGGGCTTAATCAAAAATTTATAATTAATTGGGAATTGGTGATAGTGAATGCAGAATGGCTGGTAAAAATCTAAAATATCGGTACATCACAAAATGTCTCCCGAAACATGGCGATTTTTGCAATTTTAACCGTGGCGATTTTCACTATTTTAAGTGATAATCATAAAATTTACCACAAAGAGAAATCAAAATTTTGCTAAATAAAATTATGGTTTTTGTTATTTCTACAAGTTTCGCGGCTGCCAATATTAAACTTAATGGTAAAATTTAATATAAATAATTTTTTGGTTACTACATTAACCAAAAATTTCTATTTAATTTAAAAATTTCTATTTAAACCCAAGGAAACTTCTACTTTGAAACTTTAAATCCTCGGTTTTATATAATATAAAAAAAAAGAAATATTTTTCACAATCAATTTAAACCATCAAAAATTTTTCTACACCGCACAGCATTTTGTAACTTGGTGTTTAATATGAGAAATTCAGAAAATTTACCATCTGTTTTTCCAAAAAAATATTAAATTTTTCCTTTTACTTATAGAATAAACAGATAGCAAAACAATATACCGAATATTCAGAACATCAATATCAAAACAATTTTTGTAAAATTTATATCATAAATATAGTGGAGACTCTGATAAAGTTCCTACTTCTTTTTTTTTGTGGAGGTTTTGCTAAAAATAATCTGCATATTTTTAATAATAATAAAATTTTGCATTTTTATTGTGGCATTTTTCAAAATTTTTTTTTTAATATATAAATAAATATTAGATAAAAATTCCATTAAATTTATAGAAATGAAAAATAATATTTTTTATTATTTAATAGGATTAATATTTAGAAATAGCAAAAAAATAAAAACGATTTCTATATTTTTCTGTCCGAACTCTACGAAGGAAAGAAAATATTGTTTTTAAGCTTGAAATAGTGCCACCACCGTCAACGTTAATGAGTGTTGACGGTTGATACGTTAGGTTTTAAATTAAATTTTACGCGTTGAAAGGAACTTTAAAAGTGTCAGTTTCCTGACTTTTTGTGAAATTGATCATACTTAATTTCAAAGCATTGATTTACTACATTTTTACCAATACTGCAAATACGTATTTTATGTGTCAGTCGTTTTTCGGGGATGATGGTAAACATTTTTCTCATTATACTGTCACCATCAATGTAGAGTTTTGTGATTTCTTAAGTATAAAGATGTGTATTTTCCACAGCTGTCAACATGTTACAGTAACGGTGATGATGGAACTGTGATTCCAGCTTTATGGAAAATTTGAGACGTCAGTTTTTGCAAAATTTTGTGATGACCTAAAGTAATTTTTACATTAAACCAATTTAGGGTTTTAGTATCGCTGTATGAATAGCTTTGTATAATAATTATTTCTAATATAAATCAATAAAAGAATTCCAAATTTTCAAAGAGCATCTGTACTAAAGCCTATTATAAATTAATTAAATCATCCAAAGTAAAAGGATGCCTAACAATTCCGAAACTTATAACTTTGAAACGAATAATGCCATAAATTTTGGATCTAAATAAAAGTTTCTACTATTTCTTTATTTCTTCCTATACATTTATTAAACGAATAGTTTCGGAGAGTCGAATGTTGGTCACAACAGTATTTTTATGTTATAACATTTTTTGTTGGTGTAAAATATATATTTTGTTTACATATAATTAAATTTTATTAATATATGATTTGAATTTATGACAATTTAATTAAATAATCAATAAATTTATTATATTTTTTAGTTAATATATAAATAAATTTTAATGAAATTTTAGCATTTTAGTAAATTAAATTATAATATAACAAAATAGGAAATATAATAATTTATTATAATTTCTGAAGGATTAATTTAATTAGTTCGATTTTTGCGATCAAATTATCAATAAAATTACATAATTAAATTAAAAGCATAAATAAAAAAAAAATAGGATAAAATTTATTGCGATTTTATGCAAATTTAAATATAATTTTAATTGAGATATTTGTGAAACTTTATTAGAAGCTAATTAAATAGCAATTTATATGTTAATTTTTATATTGATTTGATAAATACATTTTTGTATAATATTAATAAGCGAGTTTAATGTTTCCAATTAAAATTTTAAGACCGAGGGTTCTCAATATGATTGTCAGTTTGATGATTATTCTTGAAAAATACTCGAGGTATACCAAATATTAAATTTACCGACAAGCTACATTCCGAAAAACACCTTCGAAAATGTGGTCACGTATGGGAAATTTTGTGTTTTCGATACTGAAGAAAGACAGAGCATCGATAGAAGCCTTAATTTACTAATGTTTAAACATCCAAATCGTAAAGTAAATACAATTTTTATTTAAATTGAATTTATGCAAAGATAAATTTTAGTCTTTAATGTAATTAGTAAAGTCATTGTCATAATACGGAAAATGCTATAAAACCATCCACAATTGAGAATTTGAATATAATTTTCTTAATCCTTAATGAAATCATTTGAATTGGTTTAGTATATAATTTAAATCAATATTGCCAATTTAAAATAGTTTTTTCTTGGTAACCAGTAAATTTAAATTTTTCGATATTAATGATCGGTTAAAACTAATTTTCCCAACTCAACATATTTTGTAAAATTTCTATTAATTCAACTTCAAAATTAACACTAAGATTTCCTTCCACCAATCAGGAAAATAAAAACTCTAAAAAATTGTATAAAAATATCAATGTAAACATTTACATATCTCGGAAATTATTTAGGTCCTTATTATCCAATTAACTTTTAAGTTGTGTCATCAATAAAAATGAAACCATAATTTTAACACATTATATAAAAGGATGATTTAATTTTTAGTTCACCGTAATTTTGATTAAATAAATTTATTTTAAGGTTTAAAATTATATAACCAAAAATATTTTTAAAAAAGGATTTTTTCCATCCACTCGAGACAAAAATACTTTCCATCTTAGAATCCATTACAAAATTTATTTTTACATTTTCTTGTCATTTATGAAATTTATTTATTTATATACTTAAAGGATGTAAAGTGTTTTAAATCTGTTTTTGACCTTAACCAAAGAAAAATCCTTTTTTTTCCTTATTTAACTTTAAATTTGTTTATTTAAGGATTTCAGTTTTTTTTTGTGTATAATAGTTTTAAAAAGTTAACTTTTAAAATTACCAAGAGAATGGAGTAGAAATTGGTTAAGTAAAATTTGACCATAGGCAATTTGTTATGTAAACAAAATTTTACCTAAAAAAAAAATATACAAAATTTAGGTTAAGGATCCTTAAAAAAATAACCTTTTAAATTATTGTCTAAACATTATATATATAGTAAATTTGTATTTCTTTATATACAAAATTAATTTTCTTAAAGGACTAACATCAATTTAATGTAAAATTCTATGTAATAGTAAAATATGAAAGAATTTTTCATTTAATTTTCTTGGAAAATGAAATATTGTACATAATTTCCTTTTGTAGTTTATTTTATAGTTTTAATTAAATATCGTCCTTTTTGTTATTCACCAAAGGATGACAAAGAAAAACAGTATAGAAAGATATAGTTTATAAATTGATGTCATAATTTTCTATATTAAATTTTTTATTATATTCCCTTTTACCTTAACCCTTTTCGGTCTTATGTTGAACTATAAACGAATTAATATTTTCCGTGTTCATTTATTAAGTTTTTTTTTTTTTTTTTGAAAGATAATTCCGGAAATATTTTATACTTAAAATTAATTATCCTTCATCTATTTTTCTTCTTATTTTTTGTTCATTGTCCGTCTGCGGGTACTGCAGAAGTCGTGGGATTAATAACGTATATAGAAGACAAAAATAAAACGTGCTCTGATTATTTAATTAGGTAAAATCTTTATTGTAATATTCTATTTTTCTATAACGTACCATATCCTCATGACAAAATCTTAAATATAATTTTACTCATAATTTTTGTCAGAAAATTTTTTATATAGTCCGCCAAAAATTAATTTTCTGTCTGCCTTTTTGAATTTTCCTTTAGTCCTTATTAAAAATAAAATATTTTTTTTGAAAACAAAAATAATTAAAGAAATACAACAATAATAAATATCCCACTGTGAAAAGGAAACTTTACTTTAAAGGAAGAATATTTTCACGACGAAGACGCGTCTCGTTAATTGAATTAAAACTCACTTTTTTTTTGTATTTACCAGTCCCAACTCCTTATCATTGTTAAGGACGATATTCTTAGTGCAGTAGAATACAGAAAAACAAAATTCTTGAAAAAAGGAGGACTAGAAAATTTATTAAATGAAAATTTTCTTGTTTGTTTATTTTAGTCTGAAAACAAAGAGTTTTTATGAAGGGTTGGAAAAAAACAGAAAATTGTAACATTGTAAACCTCTGCACTTACGTAATTAATTGCAATGTAACCGCAATAATGTCCTTTGTATTATCCCCAATTTTATAATCTTCTTCTGTATATAGAACTTTTTATAAATATATATAATGTATAAGGATAAATATAGCAAAAGTAAATCTAGTTCAGATCCTCATCCTTTTCGGTAAATGTTACAACAAAAAATAAAAATCGAATACACAAAGTTTACTTGTATATAATCCTTGTGAAATAAATTCTGTATTAGGTACTTTAACCAATTTTTGTGTCATAAAATAAAGGATAAACCTAAAGTTTAATTGCTGCGGATATCCTTTTACTATTATATACGACAATTTCTTTTTTTTAGTATTCTGTTTTGTTTATTATGTAAACCATAATTTTAGATTAAAATTGTTCTATATGAAAATGACTTCATTTTTAAGGATATGTTTTTAAAATATCGAACTTTAAATAATTATTGATGCCTTAATGTACCAGACTTTGATTAAACGGATTTTTTTATGAGGAATTGACAAGCTTTTAATGTCATTTTGATATACATACAACTATTTTAATTCACTTTAATATAATTAAAATTGAAATATTTATTGGAATATCTAAAACATTCAGTGGACACATAAAAAGCCTAGTAATATATGAATGAGATTTTTATTTTATAGCCGAATTTACTGCCGAATTAATGTAAAACAAAGTATATCCTTACCGAGCAAAGGTAATTCAGTATACGCCAATTATATATTTTTATCTTAAAAAAGGATACAAGAGAATAAAGGATACAAAAGCTAATTTCTATGAATTCTGGGTTATAAAAATATACAAGAAACAATAGAAAAAATATAAATTACAGTGTTTGTGTTGGGTGAACTAGAGAAAAATCTCATAAAATGTCTTTAAAAAGTACACAAAAAAAAATTACTTAATATCCTAAAATACAAATACGGTTTATAAGAATTTATAATGACAATGAAAAAAATTAATACCCATAAGGAAACACAATTCTATTATTAAAAAGGATACCAAAAATAAAAACTCCCAACCTTTTTGTATGTAATATTTTTATGGCACTTTCACTCTTTAAAAGAAATTTTCTTAAGCTTTTTTTGTTAAATTTTTATGATTTTGCTTTATTTTTAAGGTAACACATACCACAAGAAAAAAAAGGACGAGACAAACAATGAAGAATATTAGGTGAACAAAATTGCGTATAAGGATTTATGGCAATTTTAAGGTATAGTAAATTTATATCAAAGGTTTAGTGTTAAATAAACAAATAATAAGTATAAAAAAAGCACTGGATAACAGAAAAGTGATATAAATATTAAACTGGACCCGGAAAATTCGTTATTTTATATTTATTTTATGACTAGAAAGGATATTTATTTATACTTTGGAATCACATAAATTTTTTTGGGACTTGTTTTCTACGTAGATTTTGATTATATGTATATATGAGAAGAATATTAAATTGGTTTATAGGTTACAGAGGGATTCTGTTTTTATGGTTAACAAAAGTGTTTAAAATTGATTAACTTTAAGGATATTTGGTTGAACTTTAAAATTATAATTGATTTTAAGTGGAAGAATTAGTGTTTTTTTTTTGTATAGTGTTTTATTATAAATTGTAAGGTCAACAAATTTATTTATAGGAGGAGATCTTTTAGCTATATTGAACCTTCTAGAGAGATAATTTGAAATTTTGTATAATTAGTAGACATTTTGTTATTATAATGATTTACAATTAAAACGTGATGATAATTTAAGTATTCTCAAAAGTTAAATTTATCCCTGTGATTGTATGGGATGGGTAGCACCAATCCTTTTAAATGCACACTTCTGTGACGAATCATAACTTTCAAATTTAATAATTTATTCATTTTAACTAAAAAGACAATGCATAGAATCAATTTCTGACCCATTTCATTTATCAATTATTTTTTTGTAAACACATTACTAAGGAGACAGCGTAATTTTAAGGACACAGCCTTCACAAATGTAGTTTTGGAAAGTTGAAATAGAATAATAAAAAGTAAATAGTCCGTCTCGTCAGTACGAATACGGTCCAATTATAGTAATTTAATTTATTTTTTTAAAACTGGTTACCAATACTCAACTGAAATTATTTGAAAATGTTGTGAAGAGTATTAGAGACACATTTTGATTAAAGCCTGTTGCAATTATTTAGATTTTGGATCGTGTTTTTTCAGATTTAGTAGTAATTGATAATAATGGGGAAGGTTGAGCAAAACAATCATTTTACAAATTATTTTTCATTGAAGTGGAAATCTTCTAATATATTCGAAGTAATTGTAAACAATTTCAGTATTAATTGATGCATAATGTACAAGCTTAACCTAATTTTCAAAAACTACTCAGATCAAATCTTAATATTTTTCTCCGATAATTTTATTTAATTCCACACATCACACTTAAATGTACAGAATATTTGACAAAAACATTGAACTTTTAAAATCACCACTTAAATTATCTTTACAATTTTTTGTTTTTATCTATTTTTGAATTACCATTTTATTGACCTCACATTTAAATCCGCCTGTCACTCAAAATTTTTATAATTATTACCAATTTAAAAGAGCAGCGCCCGATACGTCTATCAAGTCAATTTTATTTTCTGTAATTGAAATTATAAATATATGAAAGTAACTTTATACCATGTCGATGGTTGGTGAAGCAAAGGGTATTTTTCAGTAACTTAAAGTGCATCCACTTGACGCGCTTTAATTTATATTATTTTGTACTGCCAAACACGCTAACTTTAAGTTATTTATATTTTTTTTAATAAAATTATTTCTTTGTATACATTTTTACCTTTTTTAATGGCAAATTAGTTACTGTTTCTGCTGAAATCTAAACCGACCACAAGTTAATTTTTTTTTAAAGAATTTTTGTGGTTGAGTGCTTAAAAAAGATTGTGTTCTTTTTTTGGTTCGTTTTCACCTCTTTATTCGCAAAATCACCAGTTTAAACAGTAACTTTTTTTTTGTGAAGTTTTAGTTTTAACCATAAAGATTTTTGTGTTAACGTTTACAAATATTTTAAATTGGTTATGAATTAATTTATAGAGTAGAGATTATTGGGTTTGTTGGAAGAAATATTCTTCTTTTTTTTTTCTTGATAAAAGATTTGTGAGTAATTTTAGGAAAATTTCGAAGGCGTCTCTGGTGTCAGAATGGAATATTGATTAAGAGAAGGTGCTTTAAAGCCTGTGAGAAGGTGCTTTAAAGCCTTTGAGAAGTTACTTTAAAGCCTATGAGAAGGTACATTACAGTTCATTTGTATTAAAAAAGAAACTAATTAACAAATCATTTTAAGGGGCGTTTTAATGCCAAGAATAATTATTAAAACATTACATTTCTGTGGCGATTATAATAGAATGATAATAGGACATGATTTTGAAAAATGTATTTCAAGGTCTTATGAATCAATATTGCTAATTCATCGTCAATTTTATATTAATTACAGAAATATTGAGAAACATTAAATAAAAAAAAATAAATCGTGCTCAACAAAAAATAAATTATTAAGAGTGACATTTTACTGCCCATATACTAGTTCGATAATAGAGCACGATCAAGAGAATGCAACTTTAAGGACAAACAAATCATAGATTGTTTTTTTTGAATAGTAATTATAATAATTTTCGACTTTTAAGTACACATATACGTATAATAGAGGGTGGAGCTAATCCGAATAATCTTGAATTGTCATATTGTATGTTTTACAAAACCTCTTTATCTTATACTCAAGGCTAACTGATGTGTTGTTAACTAAATAGGTTTTTTTCTACCACTCTCTCAAATATTTATAAGAAAATCGTATTTCCAGATTGGAGGTTTAACAGGAATTTTTATATAAAAATTAATTAAAAGTCGGAAATGAATAAATTTTATAAACGACTAGGTTTGTATGGCCTCATAATACAAGTTAGTCGAATTCTAAAAGAACTTTCTTTCATATGCAATTCAAAACTATAATCTTAAGTATTAGAATTAATATCACAATTTTTATGTTAAATGTATTTATGAGCTGACATTCAATATTATAGGCTATTCTATTTAACAAAATTAAATTAGCTAAATTTCTTATTTGAAAATATTCTTACAACAAAAATTAATATATCAAATTTAACGAACACAAAAAAAAAAGGGTCAACACACCCCAACTTGATTGAGACCATTACAAATAATAATAATTTTTATATGGTGAATGAATTTTATCGAATTTGAAAAACGTTGTGTAAAGCCAATAATAAATTTATTTTTTTCCAGCATGTGCAAAATTAACATGAATATCGAGAGATTATACAAAACTTAAAAACACCTGAATGTTAGATATGACTCAACTCACTGTTTTGAGCGATCAAAACCGTACATGATATAACAGAAAATATTTAGGGTTGCTGGACTTTTTATACTGCAAAAAATAAATATTTTATGGATTATGCATAAAAGTCGGCCAGGTAACAAAAATCTGTCTTATTGTTGTTCGTAAAGGGGAACGGAATTGCTTAGGGTAAATTTATTACAGAGTAAAAAGATTATATTTGTTTCATATTTTAGTTTGCTGGAAGGTCAAGAAATTTGTTATTTTTTTTTGAAACAGAAAAAAATGATATTTCATCTTAAAGGAAATTATAATTATTTGAAAGCCATTGGATTTTTAAATTAAGTTTTGTATTTTTGAAAATTAAATTGCAAAAACAATCAAGAAAGAATTTTTTAAAAGATTTTGAAATTTTAATGAAAATTTATGACTTTTTGTTAGGGGGAATTTTTTGGGTATGATGTAAATTTTTTACCAAGAATTATTATGTTGTGACTGTTAAATATTTAAGATATTTTTATTAATAATTTATGTTAGTCATTGGTAAAATCTTTGAAATTCTTATGTAAATATAAATATAAGTATTTTAAGATATTAGAAAAATGATTTTGAATCAAATCTTTAGTTACAATTAAAGACTGCATTATCTTTGATGTATTGGTTTATAAATGATGGACAGAGTTTTAAGCAAACATTAAATTTTAATTAAATTCGATTAAATTTTGTATATCTATATATACATGGAAAAGTGTTAAACTTATTTCGAAAACAATTTTATCAATTTATTTAATTTTAGATATCAATTTATTGGTAGATGCAGTATCCCTGTTTCCTTATTCAGCTAATGATATTAAAATTATGTCCAAGAAGATCAGTAAGGATGTGTACTAATAGAGAGCAACTAAAATGGAGCGATTAGATATGTTAAGATAACTTACAACTTCAAGTAGTTTTAATGTTAAGAATTTTCCGATTTATACCTGAGAGTTTTGTATTTTACTATTTAAATACTGTAGCTTAAAAATGATTATTTAATTTCTTTCTGTATGATCTTCGAATTATTCTAAATCTTAACGTTAAGCGGAATTATTAGAGTAATGATCTAGGCTTTGGCTAAAAATGGTGGACTTCTAACTGCTATCAGTCATCATAAATTTAACGATAATTTTTATTTGAGTAGACAAATTTTAAAATAAATCAATTCTCACAGATTTCCAGCCATAAATTTATAATTTTCTTATATACTATTCAATTATTTTTATTACTTCGCAGTAATTTTAAACAAATTTTACTGACAAATCATGAAAGTCATTAAAAAAATTTCAAAACTACTTAAACAAAATCTTCTGTTTATGTTACAAATAATAAATAAAAACAATTACTACATAAAAATATTCTTTGAAATATTCCCTACCATCAAAACCACTCAAAACAATAATTATCCTTATATTAATTGTTCACTATATTTTGTAAACCTTTCATATTTTTTTTTATATATTTATAGGACACTCTTCGAATACTTATTCCCGAAGTGTTAATAAACTTATCTTCCCACTTAGTTACAATATAAATCCTCTTCAACATAAAAAAAAAATGGTTTAAGTATCAATTTTTCAAGCTGCAGAGTCATGAGGGTAATAAAACAATTAAGAGTTTAGACACATGTGTGTCACATATTACATAATACAATTTACAATAATAAAATTTTATTTTTATAATTTTTTTTTTGCTCATCTTTCAGATATGAATTACAATTTTTAAAGATACAAATATAACAAAAAAAAAAAATTGTATCTATTTTTGAAATTACCCGCATTTTTTGAAATATCAAAAAAAAAAATTCGCGCCACATGTAAAAATCTTCACTATATGAAGATATAAAAGAAACTCGCCGCAATATTTCCTGTTTCTCAAAAAAATTGATTTTCATTTTTTATATTAATTCTCATTACAAATTCCACAAATACTAAAAAAAAAAAGATTTATTGCTAAAAATTCATTTAGTCATAAATTTAACAACAAATAAAATATAAAAAAAAAAAACAGATTTTAAAATTTTGTCAAGAGTTTTTTTTATTGGCACTTGAAAATGGAAAAATGAATTTCGAGTTTTGTTGATATTACAGAAATAAAAAAAATGGAAAACTTTATATTATTTTCCCTATACACGCACAAAATTTGGATAACAATAATTTAGAAAATGTTGAAGACCATAAATAATTTTTTTTACAGCGGTTTTTGGTATACAATAGAAAAAGGACTCTCACTAAAAACAAGATTTTTCTTCAGTTTTTCCTTATTTTTCACAAAATTCTTGTAAATTCCTTTTTTCGGATTCGATTCATGTATGGAAAAAATTTTTATATATAAATATTTTTTTTTTGTTATCATAAAAGGATAACAAAAAAAAAATTTGGGAAAATGAATGAAAATTTTTGAATTTTTTATAGTGAAAAATGTATAGAAGTTTATGATTTATTGTTCAGTAAATTTAAAACAGAGTTTTACTTTACTGGCTATACCATGACGATGAAAATACTTCAATATCAATAATACTAGGAGGGGATACAACGGAACGATGGAACCATAAAAAAATAAAAGGATCTTCAGGAAAACACAATAATTCTTCATTTTTTTGTGGAAAGTTATTCGGTACTATTTTTATATTTCATTTTTTGTGTAAAATGAAACTTGAATTGGTTTACAATTTCATAAGGAATAAAGTAAAAATTTATTAGATTTTGTATTAAATTTCAAATATTTGTTGTATTATGTGGTGATGATAACGTTATTCTTATTTTTTTTAAGAATTGAAGAAATCCTTTAAAGGAATCAAATATTATGTAGTAGAAAATGTTGTGAAATGCGTTGCAATCTTATCACATAACTAAACATTGATTTCAATGCCCAGCCGAGTTTTGAAATATAATTTTTAGAACAAGTTACTACAAAAATTTACATTCTAATAGTTTCCAATTATTAGCTAGTACGTAAACA
This sequence comes from Rhamphomyia laevipes, assembly GCA_963920725.1. Taxonomy (NCBI): domain Eukaryota; kingdom Metazoa; phylum Arthropoda; class Insecta; order Diptera; family Empididae; genus Rhamphomyia; species Rhamphomyia laevipes. The sequence goes on from OY987259.1 coordinate 16,487,125, forward strand.
ATGAATCCCAGGAATATTTAAGATTTTTAAATATTAACTAATTTTATAGAGAGAACATTCAATTTCAAGGTTTTGCAATACCTAAATTATATGATTGAGGAGAAAAATGTGATTATATTTGATTGAATTTTGTTAAATATAAATTGGTACAGTTTATTGGTACAGGGAATTACTCCCACAAATCATTATTTTAAAATAAGATAATGAACAAAATTCCATAAATTTTATGGTGAAATTTTGTTAAAGTTAAATGTGTTAATTGCATTAAGAACGCGAATCCTATATTCATAATAAAATTGAATTACTGTGACCCAATAAACTAAGGGAAACAAATAAAATAAAATTGAAAAAGTATAATTTTCGGAAGAATTACTGTGCATAGCTATGCCTGTGAACTCGATAACTATTAAAAGAATAAATTAAATCATTCTTAACTTTAATCTTAGTTTGTATCTCACTCGGTGTAGGAATGAAGTTAACCAGAAGCAGAAACACGTTAACTTTAAGTATTGTATAACTTATCACAACTTGAATGCAAAATGCAAAAAACAATAAAGTTCGAAGGGTCAAAATATAGCTTTAAAAAAAATCTCTTTTATCTAAAATATTTTAATCTTGTTTTGCTCTAATTTTAAATATATATTATTAAATTTTCCTTACTTTTATTTATATTATATTTTTGTGATGATACAAACAAAATAAAAAAACCTCAAATTCTGAATATTTTAATCATAAATCGTTCGTGTAGAAATTTTCTTTTAACACTGTGCATGACACAAAAGTTTTTCATAATTTTATTATTTTTTTTTTTCTCATTATTATTATTTTGTTGTTGTATATGTTGTATATGTTTATGCTGCTTGAATATGATTTTTCTCACATTAAATTAAATATTGTTAACCATATTTTTTTCTTCCTTTTTTTTTTGCAATATATACAAACAACACCAGAGAACAGACCAAAAAAAATTTCCATTCTGTTGATCAAAGTGAAAATTATCCTTAACAACAAAACGAATAACATTTTTGGTTCATCTCGTTTTTGAGGTTAGAACGATATAACATAAAAAGAAAATATGATTTTGCTCTTGCCCTGCAGAAAAAGGACCTACAACAAAAATGACAATAACAACAATAAAACCACCATTATCACAAATATTTTATATAACTATATATATAATTAAATATTATTTTAATTTTTTTATGAAGATAGAATTTTTTATCCTTCGTATAAAAAATTATAACAAAGAACAAAAACAAAATCATAATTTGTTTAGTGATCCTTGAAAAAAATCACATTTAAAAATAAGTAGGACTAAAAGTACAATGTATAACTTTCAAATTTATGATGTACATTACAACAAAATTCTTTTACATTGAAAATCATATATAAAAAAAATCCTTTTTTTTGTCCTTACATGATGAAATTTGCGAACATAATTCCATTAAAATGTCATTAAGCAAATCATTAACGCATTTTTGAACAGTTTTTATTCAAGTGAAATAGATATTTTGATAAAACCTTTAATGTGAAAGGGTTTTATTGGTGGGACGGATAGAAAGGTTTAGTAATAACACTAAAATATAATATTTCCAGGCAATGTAGAACTAATTTTTACATGGAAAAGGACTTATTTGACTTGGAAAAGAATAATTTTACTTGGTAATACTTTTTCACTATCACGAGCGGTGGAAATTATTATCCTGAATAACTGGCTAGTAGTTTCCATTCATTTTAGAATCAAATTGTTTATAAGAAATTTTAATCGATACAATTATTTAGTCAGTATTCCTTTATAAAAACATTCTACACATTCAACCAATATTACAAAATGTAAAAGGATATATACAACTTAAGAAAGGGTTTCAAAATCCTATATATAATTACAAATAAAGAATAATTCTCGTTAATTTCTGTGTGTCTAAAAAAAGGTAAAACTAAATTTTCATTAAAAAACATTGTTTCTGTTAAGGATATTTAAACTAATATGAAAATGTGATGAAAAGGATATTTTTACGTTAAATATTATATTAAAATTTATTGTACGGCGTAATATTTAAATAGTGTTCATTCTAGTGGAAATAAATTTTTAGTATTATTTAAGTTTTTTTTAATTGTATAAAATGGTAAATTTAACTGATGATAAGGTAAACTAAATTGATGTTAAAAGGAGTTAAGAGTCATTTTTTTAAGTAGTGTTTGAAAATGGTGAAAGAAGATATTTATTTTCTGTTAATGATTTTCTTTTTAAAAAGGAAGACCATTAAATTATTTTCTTGAAAATCTTCTTACATCCTTAAAAAGGATATTTTATCGTTAGAGTTTTTTGATTTTCTATTTGAATAATTTAGGAAATTCAATATTTTCATTGAATAAATTCTATCAAAATTTAATAATTTATAAAATACATTAAATTGGAAAATTTATGTTTTTAAATATTTAGAAAATTATTAAAATATAGAAATTTGATAGTCTAAAAATCAGGATTTTTAAAAAAACTTATTCAGTTTTTTAGAGTTGTTTAAATGTCTGTAAAATAGACATAACACCACGTAAAATTATATTTTAAGAGATTTTTAAAATCTTGATCTTAAGGCGATTCATTGAACCAAAAATACTAATATTTAGCAAAATGTTGGCTTGGACCTATTATTTTAAATTATTGCCTTATATTTTTTAATTTAATTGGTAATTTAATTACAGCTGCTGCATCTAAGCAACATTAATTAACCTTTTAACAAAAATTTTCTTCAAATAATTGATTTATATTTGATAAACAGATTTGACTATTACTTTTAAGTCGAAATATTCTATGAAATTAAAAGGAAATTAAAAGGATTTCAAAAAAATTCTAATTTATTATTATTTAATTTGCCATTTTAACAATTAAATAGACTTACAAAATATTTAAAAAAATATTTTAGTTACCTTTTTTCCATCACGAAACTTGACAGTTCCTTCAATAATTGAACTAATGTCAACCATTTTTATGAAGAATTTTTTTATTTATTATTAAGCTTATATTAAACTTTTAAAATTTTGTGTAATCCAAAAATATAGTGATATTTTAAAAATCCTTTTTAAAGGATTTACACTTTTTTAACAAATTTTTCTTAACATAAATTTCACTTTCTTTTATCATTTTCACTAAATTTTTATATTAATTTTTTTTTTTTTAGATTTTACTTTTCTCTTTAGAAAAGTCCTTTTTTTTTGTAAAACCAAGAAAATTATGATTTTTATTATCACGACCCCGGAAAAACAATTTTATCAAAACAAAAAATACACTAAAGAATTTTTGACCGTAAAAGGAATCAACAGAAAAGATATCCTTTTTTTATTTTCCAAATATGTACACCAATTCAGACATTTTATACACTTTAATAAAATTTATTACAAATACGTTATATATATAAATATATTATCCTCTTAAAAACTATACAACAGCAAAATTATTATTTTTTTTCTTTTTCGTTATCCTTTTACACAGAAAATGAAAAGGGATATTAACATTATGTATATTAACACATACTAAATTTCTATTATTTTCTTATTTTTATATATTTTTTATTTGTTTCTTGTTTATTTCTATTACAACCATTATGAAGAGTGGGCGGTATATATATGTATTTGTATGTGTTTCAGAGTTTTCCATATATATGAGAAGGACCAAAAAGGATATAAGAAAAACGGCTAGCCAAATCTAATATGAAAATGATTAATTCTTATGATATAAATGTTCATAAATACTTATATGAATTTCAAAAATAACCTCAAACAAAACACACACACAACACAAACTATTACAGAAGTGATTAAAGAAATGATTTAAAAAAAAAATAAAAAAAATAAAAATAATTAATTATTTTACTAATAATTTACATCCTTTTTTATATTTTCTTGTTAATTTGTAATTAATATTGCTGGCAGCATAAGATAAATATTATTATTATTATAATCAATTTTTGTTTAACATTTAAATTATTATTATTTGATAATTAATATTAAATTTATATTGTAATTGTAAATTAAACAATCATAATTAGCAATTACTTCAAGCTAGTTATCGATCACTAAATTATTAAAATTATTTATAAAAATAGAATTTGCACAATTTCATTTCATTTTGTATTTAAATTAACATAAAAATTATTGCTTATAATTTTCAAAAGCCACAAATTCAGTTATTAAAAAAAACACTTGATTTTGATATATAAAAGTAATTGAAATTTTAAATTACTTATTTCAATTATTCAACCTTTACATAAAGTTTAACTTTTATGATAAACAAAAAAAATCAAATTTATGTTATAATTATAAATCCATTTCAAAATAATATTTTTCAAATTTAAATACAATTAAGTATTTTGGTATGACGATAATAGGTTACATATTGTCAATAATTAGATCAATTTAATAATTTTTCGCGCGTAATTAATAAATTTAAATTTAAAAGAAAATTTTGCTAAAACTAAATAATTTTTTTTAGACTATTTTATTTACTACGATATCCGAAAATGGAAATATATAAAATTTCTTTAGCATCTAACCTCAATGCTAGCTAACGGTAGACTAAAAATTTGTATTCATTTTTATCAACATAAAAAAAACATAAAATATGTAAAGATTGAGTATCTTATAAATTCTGTACAGAAGAGAGAAAATCATATTGGAAAGAGTATAAAATCAAAAGAAATTTAGAGAATTTTGAGAGAAATTAAATTTATAATGATATGCGCTTGCGCACATGCGTTTTTTTTTAATAAAGTTATGGTGAGATGGTGAATTGAGGTGAATAATTTTTTGTTTTACAATAAATTTATGTGATAAAATTTTGTATTTATATTTGAAATTGTAAATTTTATGGGAATCTGATTTTATTTTTATTGTATATATTTAATTTTTGGAGAGAAAATAATTTAGATGAGAAGATATTATTTGTGTATCTTTAAAGTGTTTAATGGATATCTTATAGATACTTTTGTGGTGAAATATTAGTTTTTGTTGTTGTTTTTTTTGTGACTTTGGTATTTTGTTATAATAATACGAACAAGTTCAAAGACACGGAATTCAACCGTGAATATTTTTTTGAATGGTTTTGTTGGAAAATTGTGTATATACAAGAGAGAATTACAAATTTCTCTTTACATTTTGGTACAGTGATGATGACTGGATGAAATGGAGTGATCAAAGAAATTTCATTCATAAATATTTTGATATGTTTATGAAGTGTGGTGTATTTAAAGAGTGAAAAGGTGAAAATTTGTTATACAGAACAGAAATTATACATTTTTGATGTTTTTTTTATCATAAATTAAAGAGAAAATGTTTGAAACATTTTCATAGTAAACTATAAATAATTCTTATTGAATCAATTAAAAAACCTTATAATAAATTTCTTTTAAATTACGCAACTACAGTGCATTCTGGTGGTGTGTAGTGAAACAAATGAAAAATGAGAATTTGTAAAATATGAAATTAAGAGAGTTTAGAAGATTTTTAAAATATATTTTCCTATTATCCTGAACCGCAAAACCTGGAGTTAGACATTCGAAAATACAATTTAGTAAATTTTTATTTAAACTTTGAAGTAAATTGATTTATAAATTGTCTGAATCAAGTTGAACAATATTTAATAAACAATATCGTTATAGATAATTCAAAGTATTAGGCTATAAAAGTAATAAAATTTATTGAATAAAACCGAATTAGGGCGTTGGAAATAGGAAGAATCAATTGTAAGTAGCTTTTGAAAGTAGAATAAAAATCGCATTTATATTGAATTATATACTAAAATTACTAATAATTCTTATTAACAAATGAATAATTAATAAATAATTTACATCAAATTATGTTGACTATAGAGCAGTTGTAGAATATGAAATAAATAAATTAATTAGTTGGCGTAGAAGATAAAAAACTTGATTATTGGTTTAAAGATGCAATCATTCACATGCTGTGAAAGCAGGTCGATGCTGAATATTTTACAAATTACTTGAAATTCCATTTAAATTTCAATAATAAAATGTAGAAAATTATAATTTCTTTTTATAGAGATATGGCCACAAATTTATTGTAAATGCAATCATTAAAATTGTTATTTTAAATCCATTTTAAAACCGACAAAATACAATTAATTAATTTCTTTTTACATTTACCAATAAAATTACTATAATAAATATAATAAATTAAATTAAATCCACAAAATTTAAATCTTCTAACAAATATCTATAAAATCCCTTTTTGTTAAAATCAACCAACCAACAAGAAAAAATACAACCAAATTATTTCTTACCATGAATTTTTGTGACAGATGTAATGTCAATCAATTTTTTTTTTTTTAATCTTTTTTATATGACAAATTAGATTTAACCAACAATATTTATAGTAAAACTTGTTAAAAACCTTCATTTTCTTAAACAAAAATCTACAATTTTCTTGCTATTCCAAAAATTATATAATCATTGTTTGATCATTTTTCACATCTTAACTCATTAAAAAAACCAAACCTAGAACAAGAAAATTTCCATTTAATTATTTCATTTCAAAGAATCATCATTCGAAACATATTAATTTGATATTACGTGAAAAAATATTCTCATTGTCATTTTGTGTATACGTAAGTAACATTTGTAACATTTTGTGTCAAGTAATAATTCTAATTTTCTAACAAAACATTTTACAGCGAATAAAATTAATGTAATATTTATGTATTAATGAAAACAGTAACAAAAATGATGTGACTGTAGAGTTTCATTAATATTCAATTGATTAAAGTATAAAAAATCTCCACCCTCTTAAAGTTTTATTATATAATGTGTGTCATAGTTAACCCTATCCGCGACGATTTTCTATCGAAATAAATATTAGAAAAGGATATTTTTATTTTAAATATTTACGCATTGTAAAAATTCGTCCTTTCTTTTCATGCGTATGGTAAAAATAAAAGAAAACTTGGATAAATTTTTTATTACATTCACGAATTTTGTTTTTATTTTATCATTTTATATTTGAATTTTTGTTGGTTGTGTAATTCCTTAATTGTCATTTTATGTCTAAGAAAAATTATAGAGTTTTTTTTTGTAAATTGGTTAATGCGTTTTTTATGAATCATCCCATAATAAAAAAGCATAACTTTTAAAATAAAAAGGAATATTTTTTTTGTGCGTACTTGTGATACTTATTCCGGTTTAGTATTTTTCAAATTATTACGTAGTTTTTTATGTGACATTCAAATATTCTGTAAATTTATGACATATTTTATTTACAGAATATCAGGGGGAAAATACGAAACAGTTTTGTGTTATGTTAAATATATGCAATTAGCTTGGACAAGTCCAGAGTTTATGTCATAAATTAAGTTTTTGGGCCGTAAACAAACCAATCCTTCACATTCACACAGAATGTGCTTTGCTGCGATTCTTCATCGCCTAAGCATTATTCGGGATGAATATTCAATAGAAAAATCTGCACTTATGATTGGAATCAGATAGGAAGGACAATGCTAAAAAGGATGATTCTCAATAAAGTGGATATTTATATATACATTTCTAAGATACAATGGAGCCCTAGAAGATAATAATCAGTAGAATTATATAACTCATTAGCATAAATTATGTCTCATTAGACGTAATGCGGGTTTAAGTTGTTTATAATAATTGTGCCAAATTGTGGAAATATTCCCTTTCTAACTAAATTTTATCATAATATCAATTTCATTATTTCCAGATATCCTGAATTTACAAATTTTAGATAAGCAATTTTTAACAAAGAATATAATCCTTGTGCATCATTATTTTCTTTATAACAAATTACATTTAAATAATATTTACAAAATGATATTTATGGTAAATATTCAATGTTTTATAGTATTCTTTACTAATAATTATTAACCCCTTTTTTAAAAAATCTACCCTTACTTAACCTCCTTTTGACTTTTATCTTTCGGAAAACTAGTAATTCTATTATTCAAAATTATCATAAAGTCAAAAATCTTCTGGTACCATTTAAAAATCTTGTATAGTCTTTTTTTTTTTTTATATCTGATTATAATTAGGACAATTGTTTTACTGGGGATAAAATCTATATACTTAACTATTTAAATTAATTATTAAAAATTCTTAAATTTCAATAACAACAAAGATATAAGAAATATCTTTAAAAATCATAAAGCGTATAAAATCTGGAGAACGTCGTTGTCAGTTTGTTTGAAATGTTATTCAATTGAAAAGTAAAATTATTCAACAAAAAAAAAATGATTTTTAATAATTTCCAAAAAGGGAGAAGTTTCTAACCCCCAAAAAATATAATATTGACAAGGATAATAATAAATTGCAACCAGTCTACCAAATAAAATGTGGCAATAAATGTGTGTATATTTAGTGATTATTGACCAACGTACTTGACACGTGGCCTTAATGAACTTAATGACCTTTATTATTATTTATATATGAAACGAATTGTGAATTATAATGGATAATTTGCACGTTGGTTGAATTTTATGATGCATTCAATTTTCAGTGAAGATATTTGCAAGGATTATTTGTTATTATAATATTCCATATAAATATTCGAATTGTTAATGTGACAATGACAATAGTGACAATCTATATTGAAAAAGTTTGTAATTTTTGAATTATTTAGAAAAACTTTTGAACTTTATCTCTGGTATTATCGCCCACACTGTTGTACGGAGTGCTAGGAATTAAATATATATGTATAAATAAAAGATTGATTCAATAATTATCTTTATGAATTCATCCACAAGCATGAGTTAGCCATTAACTGATATGATGACCATTTCAAAAATATTTTTATTAAAATTTAATTTGGATTTAAATTTGAGTTTTAGTTGTAATTGTAACATCTTAACGACATAATTTTGTTGGGGAGATACTTAAGGTACTAATATGATTTTTGATGTATTTGAAAAAATAAACTGCTTTAATTTAAATTAGCATAAGAGCTTAGACTATGCTAATTTCAATTAAGACGTTATTTGTAAAGATCTAATAGCTGTTCATGTTAATATCAATTAAAGCATTTCTTTAACAATGAATACAGCTACAGTAGCCTATCCTATATAATATGATTAAGACGTATCACTAGCTCGAATTCCAGATAATTTACATATTATGCAGTTTGTTACATAACGTTGCTAAATTCATTACAAAATCTTAAATGTTTCTTAAAACATCTTTCATCACCCTCAGAAAATTACATAAATTATACAATTCCATTTTATGAAAATTCGTATTATCTTGTTGTCCAGCTTATTGGTGGCTCATTACTTGTAGAAAAATTAATTCCTTCCCTGGACATGATTTAGGTGTCGAAGTTTTTCAAAAGATCAAACCGGCTTGGGGAAGGTGCAAGGGTAGAACGTGTATCAATCAACATCACTAATTCTAGCAATATTGAACCAAATGGCACAACTATTTCAAAAACCAGCTTGACGAAAGATAACCCACCATGTCATGCTGTCTAGCTGCAGTATTTCTGAAAAGGATAATAGACACAGCGAGTCAACACCCATACAGCAGGACTGAGGATGGTGAATACGGTGTTTCTCAAAGATTAACCGGAAAAACCGACTCAACCCTTTTTGCGAGTGATAATGGGTAGTGTATATGTACCTAAAATTTGGTTCTGCGGGCACAAAGGACTTATTTAAATCAAAAGAAACAATTTTGAAAAATTTAACAAAGCAAAGGATCATAATTTTTATAATAAATAACCTAAATATTGCCCAAGCCAATAACAACAAAGAAAATTATTTTACAATTTATTGAAGATAAAAATTTATTTTTTGAATAAAAACTTTATTTACACAATATAACTCTATAAACACAACATTTTTCCAATCACTAAAACTTTTATTGATATGTAATCCATATAAATAAATCGTAATTTTTTCGTTTCTATCATAAATATAAAAATATTGCAATCATTTTTATTATAAACCTTAATATATTTCATATTATATTGCCGAAACTATCAAAAACAAAATGAAAAACTCTCTATATACATATAACTATCAAGGAAATTGTTCAGAAAATGTAACATCTTTTTGATGGAATACGTTTATTTTTCTTCCCAATAGCATTACACAATTTCCCAAAAAAAAAAAAATTCCTAAATAAAAAATGTTAAGATTTTAAGTTAAGTTTTAGCGATTTCTGAAGGGATTTTACTGTTTAGTCCTTTATATCCTTTTAAGAAAGCGATAGAACAGAAACACAATACATCTTAAATATAATATGAACACATTAAAATCAAAAAACACACAGGAAAGCCAACGCAGTCCCCATAACCCAAAACGTATATATAATTTATTTCCTACTCTATGGATAGTCGAATTTTTCTCTTTTGTTTTTTTGTAGTGATGGTGAGGTCATATTGTTTTAAGGATAATACAAAAAAAAAATACTTATTTTTTAAGGATACAAAAAAAAAAAAGTAAAAGTTAACATTAAAGAAAAAATTCTTAAACGAAAAATAAAATAAAATAAAAAAAGAAAAATTATCCTTATGGATAAATAAAATTGTATATCCTTTTTCTGTTCTGTCTTAAGGATTATTATTAGAAAATTGTGTTTCTGCTTCGACAGCTTTTTTTTCGTATTTTCACAGATTTATATAATAAAGGAACAAAATAAAAATTGATGTTTTTCGTGGAAATTATATAAGATTGGAAAATGGACTTGAATATTGGGTGAAGTTTGTTTTATTTCTAATAGTTTTTATACCTATAACAAATTAGTTTTATCCTTTTACGGATATTTTTTATATTAAAGGACTATTTAAAATGGAGAAAATATTTATATTTATTGTTTTATATTAAGATCGTTTTTCTTAATTCTAGAAATTGGTTTGCAGATTTCCTAGGTATAGAAAAAATCTCGTGAAATATAGAAAAACTTTTAGTTTTTCAAAAAATTATTTATTAAATATTATTTATTATTTGTAAAATAAATTATTAAACACTGACGGTAGTTCCATTAATTTATATAGAATATTATATTTTCAAAAATTTTAGTTTCCGAGTGTAAATATTACACTCTACCTACCCTGACTAATTCAAAACTGATTCAATATATTATATGGTAAGTTTTTATAAGCCTTTCGACTGGAGGAACAACAAAATTAAACAGCCTTCCGACTACACGGTCAACAGAAAAAGAAGCTCTGCTCTCCATGAGCAACAATAATATCATTTCCAATGCAAGAAAACATGTTTTTCAGAGGAACTAGTAATTATTATGAGTAATGCAATGCATAGGTTAAAGAAGGATCATGTTACTTGGCTGATATCATTCAATATTATGATAAATTGAAATATATTTCATTGATAAACCGGTAGTAATAAAACTCTGCATGTAAATTTACATTTCTTCTAGCTATAGAAAAATATATAATAAAAAATAATGTGAAAATGGAAATCCAATTACCTGAATAAGATGTAAATCTAAATGTGAAAGGCTGTAACCTTTGAAAATGATTTTTCAGCTTATACAATAAATACATTTTTAATGTTTTTGAAAGGAATTTAAACTTGGCGTGTTTATTATTTTACTTCAAATTACGAAGTTAGCCAAGTTATTAGACACTTATTTTATGGTAATAAAGAATAAAGCTAAATAAAATCAATTTTACAATTATTAATAGTTTGTTAATAACCAAATCAATTTTCTGCAAAAGGATTTACTAACAAAACCCATGTAAGTCAAGTCCAACAATAAAATTAAAATTTCAGAAATGTGATACTCATGTGTATACCCCATGCGATAAATGTCATGGGAGAAAAAAATTTCATAATCATATAACAATTATTGTGCTATTAATTTATACCTTTAAAAAGGACATAAAAATTCTTTAAACTAAACAAAAACAACAACAAAAAAATATATTTTTATATTTCATTTTTATACACTTTTCCATTTTCAACAATTTTCTAAAATTTATATTATAAAATCTAAACGAAATATTAGAAAATTTATTATCATTTTTTTTCTACATTTTATAGAAAATTATATTTTTATGTTGTTATAGTTAGTAGAAAATAAATAAAAATATTGCAAAAATTGTAAAAAAAAATATATATTTTAAAGATTCTTTTTAATGGTCATCATAATTTTCTTTAAATATATTTTTAAATTGGTAAATATTATAAAAATGAATCTATATCCCAGAGACACTTCAAAACTATATTAAACCAATAAAATTATGAATATTAAAGCCTGTTGAATATGAATTGTTGATTTAATAATATCCTTTTTATTATGAAAATTTTCATTCATAAAAAATATGAAAATAACGAACGATAAATTAAACAAAAGAAATCCTTGAATCCTTGTGAATTAAGATATAATTACGAATGCAAATTATAATTTAATAGTTGAAAGATTTCAATGAAATTTTAAGTATTTTATATAAAAAAAAAATATGGATAATAATTATTGATAAAAAGGATATAACTCAATATAAAATCTCGTTCTAAAAATATTAATACATTTTCTATTAAAGTCCTTGAAGTCATTAATATAAAAAATAATAAATTTGTGTACAGTAATAATCCTTGTTGACTATTTTAAGAGTTCAGCTCAATATTACCATGATTATATTCATCAGCAATAAATAATAATATAAAAAGAAACATTTTTAATGTTTATTAATAGAAATGTATATTAAAATATTTGATATCCTTGAAAATAAACTATAAAAGGATATACAAATTTTGTAGAATACTTTACTCCTTTTTATTAAAATATCATTTTTTTAAATACTGAAATAATAAATGTCTAGTCTCTTTATATTTTGTGTATTTAAAATATTAATATAAATATTGTACAAAATTATAAAAATCGAGATAAAAAGGACATTTTACTATAAGAATTTATGTAAATAATGTTATACTACACTGAAAAAATGTAAATAAATCATTTTATTTTTAATAAGTTTCAAAAATGTTGATATTTACAAGTCAGCAGTTTTTTGTTGAATTGAAAACTAAGAGCTGTTAATAATTACCAACCCCACGAGGTCAATTATTAAACATATTCATCTGCTTTGAAGCATATATTATGTAAATTTTATGGTTCCTGTGATTTTAATAGTTCTAAGATTAAAGGATAGAAAAATATTCTATCTATTTGTCAAAATTAAAAAGTATTGAGCAATTTTTCAGTATGAGAAGACATGGAAAGTTTTTGTATAAATATAAAATTAAATCATAAAATATTTCAGCTATTTTGTTCATAAAGACTTATCGAGATGCGCCGTACTACTAAAATTTGGGTTTAATTGAAATATAATTCGGAAAGGTTGAAAAAATTTCGGTTGTCAGCCAAAATCTCCTAAATAACCAAATACACAATGGATATATGAAATGGTAGAAAAGAATTGGTTACAGATACGATCCATTTATTTTAATTCTTTTGGTAACAGTGCAGGAAGTGCAGGACAAACTAATGAAAAATTCTGTTCAACTGCGTACCAAAAATAAATTGCTTTATATTGAAAAAATCTTATAAGTAAAAATATTTAAAATTTAATATTTATGTATAATCAAAGTTAAATAAATCCTTTTTAAATCGTTAATAAATTTTATTAAAAAAAGAAAATTTTCAATTCCTTTGTTTAGCTAAATATCCTTCAGAAAAAAAAGAATGAACACAAAAATATAATTCAAAACTAAGAAATTTCTATATTTTTATATCGCAAAATTTGAAAATTAAAGATAAAATGTATTCAACCAAAAATTTCAACGTCTCAATGTCTAGGATTTTCTCTTATTGAAATTATTATTTTGAAAATATGAGAAAATGCATAAATTCATTTTTGTGGAAAAATCATAATCGCATTCACAATATAAATAACAAAAACCATTTTTTTTTACAAAATAGTTAATGGAAATCATCTTTATATTTTAAGAAGACCGGAAAAACCACAAAATGACAAAAAAAAAATATTTGAAATTTACTAGATTTTTCTTATATTGTACAGAGAAATGAATTTTCATAAAATTTTACCGCACTAAAAATTAAGGAAATTTGAAAATTCGGAATAAAGAGAAATAAAAATTATTTTCTATATGTATAGAGAAATGTATATAAGAAACGGATATCCGGAAATAAATGGTTTTGCATGCTCGAAAAAGTAACTAGTTAAATGATTTTCCACGTACGATCATAAATTCTACTTTATATATGAGTGAAAATATTGGGGGAAAGTTATTATATAGGAAAATTTTAGTCTTAAGACATTTTTATTGTTAGAAATTTCCGGATAATTTCAAAAATATTATTTTGAAAATATTATTTTGTGATAAAACATTTATGAACTTTTGATATAGTTTAGTGAATATGCACAAGGACTATTAACAGGATTTTAAATTTTATTACTTATTTCTCGTAAATTATTTTTGTAAATTGAAAGTGGTTTAGTGAACACGGCGATATGTAGTGAATAATTTTGTGAAAAGCTAATGGCTTTAATAATAACTAGTTTATTGTCAACTAATCGACTATTATGTCGTTGCGTTCACTAAAGCGCACTTTCATAAAAAAGAACAGACCTGAAGTTTACAAATAATTTATATCAAATAATTATTAAAATTTTAAATATTGCTCATATGAACTAAACTATATCAAAAGTTCATAAATGTTTTATCATTTGAATTTGATCCAACTTATACAACAAAATTGATTACCTTCTGTAGAATAGATTAGCGCTGGTGATTAGCTAAACGTTAAATTTGGGATTAAATTAGAATGTATTCAAAATATTGATTCAATATTCTCCAGGAATTAATTAAAAAATGTCATTAATTTTAATCAAAATTTGTGAATATCAATAAATTGGTTAACTTTTTTAATAATTTAATTATTTTTATAATTAATTTTAATTGGAAATATTGATAATTACTAAAAGATATTATGAAATTTTATAAATATTGTTTCGTATTTTTATTATTTAATTGTATTACCTAATTTCCATTTTTACAAAATTTATCGTTCAATTTAATTAAAAATAAACTTTAATTAATGCACAAAAATTTAATTATTTAATTTACACAAATTGTAATTTTTTTGTAATATAAATTAATATAACAAAATCAATATTTAAATATATATATAAAAATGTATATCACTAATAATGAAATTAGTTTTTCTATGAAAATGTAATTAATTAATGACTCTACACGTAATAGTGTAAACATTTGTCAGTGATTCGTACCAGACCAATTTTTAGTGTAACTATTTATTAGCATACCAAGCCAAATAATCTAATTCATATATTAAACTTTGCTGGTTATATCAAATATAAATAGAAATTTACGTAGAATATTTGATCAGAAAAAATGTAAAATTAATACGTTAAATACTGTAATATAACAGAAACTAATCGACCCAGCTCTAGCATATTTAAAACTTACATGCTTTCAAAAATTTCCCTTAATGTGATAATCCTTATAAATAAAATTATTCTTTACCAATCTCACAGAATTTATTTAAATACAAATACCAAAAATAAGAATATAAAACTTGATATTCATCCTAAAATCATGTCCTTTTTTTCTAAATCTTTTAAATCCTCAAAAATAAAAATCGAATTTATTGAAACAAAACACAAAAATTAAATGTAATCATCGAAAAATAAGAAAATTCTTAAATAAGAAAAATTTCTTTTATATCTACCTTCACATTTTCATTTTAAAACTGAATATCCTCTGCAAAAAACACAAAAATAATTTTTCTTTAAATGTTTAGTTGACCATAAAAACCAAGTTCAATCAAAATTCTATACTCCAGTTAAGGATAAAAATCTGTTTACGCATACATTCACATCATAGATTTGGGATTTTCTTCAATATACAAAAATAAAAATCCTATCATTATTATTTATCCTTGACCGCTAATGTAATTTCCGAAAAAGTCCTTTGAATTGCAATATTTTTTCCTTATAGATTAGAAGCAAGGATAAAAAACCTGATTTTATATCCGTTTATATAAATATGCTTTTTATATATTAGATAAAATATAATAAAAAAAAATCGAATTGCTTATTATTAGTGGTAATAATTTAATATAAAAAAAAATACTGTTACTTTTAATATAGTTTTGATTGAATATTGTTTTATTGGTTTTCAAGGATAACGTAAATTTTATTAGATTTTGTATATAGTTATAATTTAATAGAAACGGAAATCAATATTAAGAGTACAAATATCTGATAGGAATTTGTAGAGGAGCTTATATAAAATTGTCTTCAATATTTGAGAAAAAGGATATTAAAATGAAAATTACTAGGAGACGGAACTTGTTGTTTTTCAAGCAAAATAGAGAAAATGTTTACGCATTGCTGCTCAATTGCTATAATTTATTTTCCATTGTCGACAGGTGCCACATCTGAAGTTTGACTGGAAACACAACATTGAAGATATAGTAAAGAAGTTTTCTAATTCTTATCTTTCATGTAAGAAAACCGTGGGAATTTGTTCAAAAATTGTCTACTGAATATACTGAATTGTCTACAGTTCGTTAATCTTGTCACTAGCCTTGGAAATCAATTCAAACCTAACGCCGAACCTCATATACTTCCGATTTTATCAAACTTCATATTTAATCCATGGATTTAACTTCATAGTTAAATGCATGGCAATTCAAAGTCCTCTCAGATATTGTAATGGATAAAATGATTAGGTGTCACTGCAGCAGGTTATCATGTTGATATTATCAACATGTAGTAGAATATATTAGAAATGTTTCATGTGATTGCTAAAGTTTAATATTAGAAATATATTTATAAGTCAGCAGGCAAGGATCAACTAAATTGAATATGCAGAGAACAATAATGAATATTTTTATTCTAGTAAGAGTAAGTGTTGCAGAGTATTTGAATCGCAGAATAACCAGGAAGATAATAGTGTCAGAAGAGCGTTGCATAAGGTCACATTAGGTCCACAGGCCTAAATTGAAGTAGAATATCTAGAATTACCTCGAAAAACAATGTAAATATAGTAAGAGATTGATTAAACCCGGATTACTAAATTGTGAATGAAGGTTCATAAGGTACAAAGTATATCATAATTAATGATTCCGAATAAAAATACTAATTGAGCCTGTCCCAAATATTGAAGAATTGAACTCTCTAGCTCAACTCAACACATATTTTAATTTATATTAATTTTTCAGTTCATTTAATCAAATTTTAATAAAAAATTATTAATTAATTTTAATTTTTTTGATATTTAAAAAAAAAATTTATAATTAATAAATTTTTATAATTTGCCATAAATTAATTTCTATATAAATATGATAATAAATAAAAATCTGTTTTAATTTCTAGATTATCTTATTATTAAATATTAAAATTTAATTTTTATTAATATTCATATCTAAAAAAAAAAAAAAGTTAAATTGCCGGTAAAATAAATAAAATAATTATAATTTTTAATAATTTTAATTGTTTTAATATAATATATTTTTTTTTTTTGGTTGCACAATAAAATTGTTTCCAATTAAAAAATTTATTGAATTTATATATGAAATTATAGAATAATCTTGTTAATAATTATTTAAATTCAGTGAACCTTAAATAATTTAAAATATATTCTTCCTGATGGCATATGTAAATAAATATTTAAATAAATAAATATATCATCAGCAAGGATAAATAGTGAAATGTAATATTAATAACAGAAAAAGAAAGGATAATGATATTGTTTAACAAAATATTAAATTAAATTATTCATTTTTAAAGAGTTTTTCAATATAAAAATAAACTACATTTTTATGAACTGGTTATAAAGTACTCGAGTAAGAATTGATGTCATTTATAATTAAAGGGGTTTATCAGTTAAATTTATCAATTTTCTTTTCTTGTTCACTTTACTTAGTAGCATAGGATTTCAATGATAGAGATTAGCTTCTAGTTTTATATGTATTACTAGCCATAAGTTTCATTATAATGACGACACTATTAATTGAAGCAACCAAATATTGAGTTTTTAATAGTGAAACATTGGATGTCATCAAAATGGTCTAATGGTCTCCTCCGTTAGCATTAATTTAAAGCTGACTCAACTTTGAGCAACATTGATGCTTCGGTCATAGCGCACTACCACACAACTACGCCGTCATTCTCATTATCAAGAAATAGAATGTCAAGAAGATTTTTACTTTTTATTTTGGGTTCAATATTTTCATGTTTTTACGATATTTACGATATTATTTATTTACGATTTTGTGAAAGGTTTATTGCATTATCATATGATTATATGATAACGCTATCTAAAAATGCGGTTCAAAACTGTGAATAACGTTTAAATAAACAATACCTTTAATAACTTTCAGAAAAAAAAAACGTCTGCAGGGGGCCAAATTCATCATGAAACAAATAAACAGACTTACAATTTGTTTGGTCTGATATTAAAAACGAGTTTCCAGATGAATTCAACTATAACATTTCTGTCTTCGACCATTAACTACTGAATCAATATGATATTTTGGTGGTCTAGACTAGGAATAATAATATTATTAAATGTAAAGTATGAATTTATTGTAAAAAACGACTTGATACTTTTTATCCTTAAGAAGAATGATGATTACCGAAAAATTTTCATAATTTAATATAAAAAGTTGTAGAGATATGAATGAAATATAACCGAATTGGTTCATAATAGAAGTAAAACTATTTAACGGCTTTCAATTATATTGACAACATACCTTACGTAATGTCATCTACTAAAAATTGATCTACTTCTGAAACAAATAATATCAAATTCATCATCCAGATGCAGTAAATTTCAACTATACATTCTGGTATTTCATTTTACATTAATCATACTTGAAAAATTAAATTAATTAGCATATATTTTCATAAAAATACATTTTTTCTGCATTAAAAATATTTTCCATCCTGTTTACATTACATATAAAAAGCGTGCACACATAATATTTAATTATACTCTTCAAAATCTACCACTTGAAATGTTAAAAATGTTAAATAATTTAATTCTTTTTAATTAATTTCAATTTATTATATTTCCATATTTGAAAATAATTCTGTGAATTCTGGTTTTAACTATCAACTTTTATGCTCTCATATTCATTTATAGTGACGTACTCAGTTTATTGTGTCAGATATTATTATGTCAGTGTGACAACAACAATTATGATAGAGAAATTCTGGATAAAAAAATTCATTAAAAATTCAAAAACGGATTAATATATTAAATATGATAAATAAAAAATTATTTGAATATATATACAAGGATATCGATTATCAACTACATACATTTTTTGTTTCAATACAAAATTTTATGCAAAAATTTCCATTTATTATTAATTTAAATTTAAAATTCATTTCCTTACGTTAACTCTTTAAAGTGTTTTTCACTTCCGCCGGTTTTCTTTACTTAAAATTATAACTGATTTAATTGTAATGTTGTAACAAATCAATTTCACTTTCTTTGAACAAAACAGAAGTTTCCCAAAGCCCGAAACAGAAGTTTCCCAAGGCCCGTCTTATATTATATTATATCAAAGTTTTCGCGTTACTTTTCTGTTAGTTATTTTGTGCATTTGTTATCATTACAGTGCCAATTTTCAGTTCAAAGACTGAGATTTTTACCTTGTACTTCATAGAAAT
Organism: Rhamphomyia laevipes; assembly: GCA_963920725.1. Taxonomy (NCBI): domain Eukaryota; kingdom Metazoa; phylum Arthropoda; class Insecta; order Diptera; family Empididae; genus Rhamphomyia; species Rhamphomyia laevipes. Next base: position 16,506,778 of record OY987259.1, read on the forward strand.
AAATTTAAATTTTTTTTTTTGATGACAACCTTCGGTGGTAATTTATATATTTATTGAATCCTATAAGCTTATTATTCTATACTTTACTTGGCCTGTTTAGTTATGTTATACTATCTCTAAACATTGACATTAATTCTGTCAGTCGTATAGTTAAGCAGCATTTTCAGCTACTAACTCTAAACTGGTTAAGGAATGCAAGAAAAAAATTCACACAATTGCAAAGTGTAACAACCTAAAACTAATCTGGTCAACAGATCACAGCTCGATCGAAGATAATGAAAAAACTGACGAGCTTACAATAGAAATTCATCCAATAAATAGCCCAGGACACGATAGAAATTCATCCAATAAATAGCCCAGGACATTTATTAAATAATCAATAAGTATTTCGCTAAACAATGTAACCTGCTAAAATGGATATCATAGAACGGTTACCAACATACAAAACTGTCTTCGGAAACCCCAATTCCTAGAAAGAAAACGAAATTCTTTAAGGTGTACAGAACGACATTAAAAAACAGGACATGCAATCTTTAGGAAGCTTGCGGTAATGTTAAGATTTTGTTATAAAGGCACGCACAAAATTTATGGCTTCAATATTATTAGTAGAATTTCCATGTCAAGTTGAATTTTCATGTTATTTATTGCTGTTTCTATTTTGTACGCTTGGAGCTTGTCGCTTGTGATATGTTTCAGATAAACAACTATATTTCACACTTTTGATTTTTCGCTGATTGAATTCGTTATATGTTTGTAAAAATTGAAATGTAAACCTTTAACAGTATTATTATTCACGCATTTTGTTACTCAGAAGTTTTGTCATATTTTTGTTCGTTTCTTACATGATTTCTTGAATCCTTTAACATAATTTTTGACTTATAAATTCAATAATTTCAAAATCCTATATTATTTATAAAATACAAATATCCTTAAAATTTTATTATTCATTTTGTCTACACAACATTCAACATTGTAACAACATTTTAACCAACAAATAAAAATATTTGGTTAATAAAATTTTCTAATCTGTAATAAGGACTTTTTCATTTCCCCCATAGCAAATTCTACAAAAAAATTGTTTTAAAGTTAAATCATAATAAAGAATAATTGTACATTAAAATTTTTATATGACCACATAAATATAAATATTCATAAAAGTTTTTTTTTTTTATTTTACATACATTATAAATTTTAAATGTTGGTCCTTTCAGGATTGAATAATTAGTTTAATTGTTTTTTTATATTTCCTGTGGGTGTACTTATTAAATATATGGTCAAATTATTATTCAAATCTTTTTTAACATAATAAATATTATGCAAAATACAAACATTAATTTACGGATTTATATTACATATTAAATGTATAGATATTTGTAAAAAAAAGGGACATAGAAATTATTAGTAACAATTTCATTAGGTTTTTCTAAAATTATATAGAGACTTAATATTATTTTTGACTGTAATAAATTTAACATGTGGAAATAAATTTGTTGTTAGAGGACGGTGTCACTAAATAAGATAAAGTGCATAAATAAATGGAGGATAATTTACATAATTATTACAGTCGTATAATAATGATTGGGAAAAGAGTGAAGGAGTTAAACAATTAATATTTTGTATATTTAATATTTAGAGAAATTTATTAGTAAAATATTTATATAAAAAAAATTATTAATTTAATAAATTTTCATTTCACATATGAGACTGTAAATTCTGATTTTATTTTATGTGATTTAATTTGAATAAGTAAAACATAAATAGATTAATTTTATATTTGAATTATGGTATTTTAAAAATTATAACCAAAAAAAATGAATAATTCTTGATTTATGGAAACAGGATCAGAAAAAATTTTTACCAAACTTTTTTAGACTTTGTCAGATACAAAAAACTCCTTGTATTAACGATTTGTCGTCTATGCGCTGTAAACTTTTCAAATAATTATTTAACATAGTAAAAACTGTCTGCATCAATACAGTGTTAGAGGATTCCGATTGAGATATTGAAATTTAACGAAATTATTTCATATAATATTTTTATCGCAAATAGAAATTTAACATAAGGAAAATTAATCAAAACTGAGAGCCTACATTAGAAAGGAATTGATTAGCAAAATATTAAATTTGTGTCACTTACGATAAGTAGCTACTAAATATATCATGTAAATAAAGAATAATAGAACCAATAACCCTTACGACATAGAGCCTTACGGATGAAAGCCATAGTGACTTTATTTCCTCCTCAAAAACGTGACATAAAGCCATTATCGTCTTTTCCAGAATTATGTTAGTATCTAAAACAAACTCAAATTTTGCTATATGTCCCAATTTTATGGACATAAAGCAATTATGGCTAAGATTTTATGTCATATCACCGAATTTTAAATTGCTTTAAGTTTTTGATGTTATCTTTGTGTTACAGTTTTTGAAATATTTACAATATTTATTGCAGAATATTTCTTTTAATAAAAAATATAATTTCTAGATCATAATTCTTGCTTTTGAATTCAAAATTCCATTAATATGAAGCTATTTCAAAGTATTTTGACTATAATTAGATCTAGTTTTGCTGTAGAATAATGTTTTATATGAAAATAAGAAAATGCAGGTCAGGAATTGTTACAATAATATCAGATTAATAAATTATGACTGGAATTTTGGATTATTTAATGCTTCAGTACCTGACCCTCGTATAACGCGACACTCTTATAACGCGGTTTCGATATAACGCGAATTACAATTTACAGTGAAAGCTCTGGAAAATTTAATTTGTATTGCTGTTCCTTATTATGAGCTGCAAAAGGAGTTGCAAAACTAATAAGTTTTCCATAAATTCGGTATTTTGCCAATAACCTTTATTATCGTTTCTATTTCAATACTCTCAAAACATATTTAAATAGCCGAATATTTCTTTGATCTCACGAAATTATCATTAAATACATTTTTTCATTAAGGTTATATCAATTTCCATAAAATACATTAATTGTAACATCAAAGTTAATCAAAGTCAGACTACTAAACAGCAATGAAAATCAAATGTCTAAATAATAATAATTCAATTTATTAAAATTCCCTAAAAATGAAAACAATTTCATTAATTCAATTTAAATATTCCCGGAAAATTATCTGTTTTTGCCAGAATTTTTTAAATAAAAATAGAAACAATTAAATTATTTCAAAAATTATTATGCTGTTAATGCCACTTCATAACATTTACAAAAATTTTCAATTTCCCTTCAAACCGCGTCATATAAAAACACATGAAATTTTTATGATAATTAAAAGTATCTTCTTCACCCATTTTTTTCTTCTAATTAGTTTAATCAATTTATCTGTTAATTTATATAATTTTCTAATGGAAAATGATTTTTAAATACCGCGCTTCGTAATTCTTTATTGTTCTGTTTGATATTCAATCAATCGCGAGTTCACTTCAATTATGGGAAAAGTTCCCTTTAATTATGGAAAATAGGGCGGTTAATTAACCGCATAAAACAAATATTGTGTTAGTTTAATTATTTAAATGGGTAAATTGTGCCGACATTATCATCATCAATAAATTATAATTATCTTTATTTATTTATTTATTTAATTGTAATAAAATTTGAAATTATATATTTAAGAATTACTTAACATTTTCGAATATGTGATGTGGTTAAAAAAAAAAGTATAGACTACCAAGATTCGATATTTTTGATGGTGGCATGTCATATTTAATGGATGATAGGCTGTGGTGATGATTTAATGATTAACGAGTTGATAATTTTTTTTTTTATATATTTTGTGTTAGTACAAGGAAAAAACGAAAATTTTCAATTCAATTTCCAGTTGTGAGGCTGTTAAAGACTTTTATAGTACAAATTTGATCTTCGATAATTTTATAATTTTATTTATAGTTACTTACTTTGGATGTTTAATGATTTTTGCTGGTGCAACAATATTATGAAATTTTGATAATTGATAATTTTGATAATCTTACCTGTAAAGAAAACAAAAATTTATAAATTAACATTACACGTTTCTAAATGTCATTAAATTTTATCAAAGTTTAATTATCATCTCAATCAAAAAATGAAGCAAACATGAAAAAATGAAGACCTATCATTACCCACCCAGATAATAAGAAGAAAATTGAGGTAGATACATCAAACACTACTAAACACAATTTACTGAACACACAACTCGTATGGGATTGCATTAAGATTTTAATAACCTTGAGAGAAAACAGGTTAACAGTATTCTGGATTGCAGCACATGTAGATATTGAAGGAAATGAAGAAGCGAAACTTTTGGAGAAACTAGGATCAGCTGAGACATTCACAGGACCAGAACCCTTCTGTGCAGTAGCACGCTGTCACCTCAAGTTAGTTCAAAAGGCCCAAAGAAAGCGAGACCAACAAAACTATTGTAATAGGGTACGAGAAAAACTAGCAACGGAAATGCTTGTATGAATAGGAAGAAAGTCAGGACACTGGTAGGCTTCCTTACAGGTTTTTTAAAGCCAAAAAACATCTACACAGACTTGGACTATCAGAAGACCAACTGTGTTTTGCTAAGACGAGGAAGAGACGGCAGAACATATATTGTATGAGTGCGAAGCGCTAGCGAGAAAACGCATACGAAACTTCGGTAGTTACATAATTACACCCTCAGAATTCATTTTCAATATGAATTTTAATATAATATAGTTAGTGCTTTACTGATTTAATATGGTTCTAGGCCTCCTCAACTGATATGACTCTAAAAAAAACACTTTTTTCCGGGCCTACTTGTCGAAATGACAAATGACATTTATTCTATAATTTAAAACTAACCAAGAATGAATTTAATAATTGATTCTTTAGTTTACTCTTATCCAACCATTCATCCAAAGGTTTATCCTTTGATTTACTTGTCTCTATCGCTTTTTGAAATAAAAATTGTAAAATATTAATCATCCATAAAACATAATAGTATCTTCAAAAAAAATTCTACAAAAACTTAAATATAATCCTTTTATATTTCGGTCAATAAAAAAAAAATGTGTCCCCAAAGTATAAAAACAAACTTATACAAATCCTTCCTGCAAAATCCTTCCTCCTGCAAAAAAAAAGTAACAAACATCTCATATTACCTTTATTCCAAAAGGACAAATCCTTCAGATTAAGATTTCTTAGAATGTGTCAATACAACTCTAAGACATATTCTTCTTCTTAGCACCCCACATTCCCTTTCCACAATTAATTTTCAATACTTCTAGGATTTCATTATTAAGTAAACAACAAAAAAAAGCCTAAATCCTAATCCGACTTAAAGACAAAAAACGAACAAGGAAGAACAATAAAACAAAAAAAAATATTTTTGACAATTTTTGATTGATAAGAAAATGTCAATTTCAGTAGTATTTCATTTATTCCATCCTTTTTTTGTTGTTGTTGTTCTTGGTTAAAGGATAAGTATATATCCTTTAACAGATTTTTCCCGTTTATCTTTTGTTAAACAAAATAAAATAAAAATTCTAGACATAAAAATTTTCGACTATAATCCTTCAAACGTAGAAAAAAAAAATTTCAAACTGAATTGCTTAAATCCAAACAAGCTTTTTCGGCTTTAAGGACATTTTGTGGATAGAAATATAAATTATTATCACCCATAAAAAATAAAAAAAAGTTTATTTTTCATTCTTAAAATATTTTACGTAGCAGATTACGGAAAATCAGGTTTTTTTTTCTTTTTACCTACGTAAAGTTTCCTTTTTTTTTACAATTACTACTTTCTTCTGCAAAATAGTATCAGAAAATGTCCTGGGGGAGTATATTTTTTATATAAATGTTTTACGCAAACAAAATCAAAACCCAAATAATTTTTGTTGTTGTTGTAAATTTGTAATATTGAGTTATGGGATAAAAGGAAATATAGAATATGAAGATAATAGAAAGGTCCTTGAATCAAATACACCTTATGCATTATTCCTGTGTCAACCTTACTTATTATCGTATTTTTTTTTATAAATTTTTTAGAAGATCTTGTATAATTTTGTCATGCCATGTTTGTGTACGTATTGTTTATAAGTGTATTTGTGGTATACCATTTCATATAAATTACTTAATTTTTTTTTTTTTTTACATTTTGTAAGTTGAAAAACAGAGCTGTAAACCTTAATATTATATTATTTCGTTTTTTAAATCGGTTCAAAAATAGTTTTAAATTTTAAGGATATAAACTGGCTACAACCGGCATCTCCAAATTACAAATTGTAACATTACAAATTCTTGGATAAGTTCTTCTAATGGTGGGTTATATCATGTAAGCTATGAAATATTAATGATTCATACTAAAATTTAAATAGTTTGTTTTGATATTATTAATTAATATTTCGTGATTCCTAACTCAAAGGTGAACCTAATTCTCTTCCAAAAATGAGTAAAAATGAGGAGCGTCAACTTTATTATAATATAATTATTCAACTTATCGCAATATTTTGCTTGGTGCAGAGCATTATCGCCCATTACACTGTAAATCCTTAAAAATCACTTAATTTTAATTTTTTTCATAATTTAAAACATTTGTTAAAGACACAAATTTATGCTCTTAAAGCATTAGATAATAACTCCACCGAAAAATTTATAATGACGGAATGAGCTCTGAAAACTCAAGTAAATAAATGGGGCAACTCCACAGACAGGGTGTAAAGGTACTAAACTTTACTGGGATACCCCTAACAAAAGCAAAGTTAGATTAATACTAAACATGAATAAACAATAACGACTAAGTTTAACACCAGCGTTCATCTGTAGAGGCTGTGGAGACGTGGTTAGAATTAGAAGACTTAAACATTTGGATAACCATTTCTTGATATATCTTTCGGAAACTGGTACCTTTTATGAAAGAAGTGGAGTGGGTGGACGCCATGCAGTGTAAAATTGTATTTATCCACTGAATGTAAAACGGGCCAGTTTTGGCCTAGATATGTAGTTTAATTAATCTTCCCCCTCAAACCAACCAACCAACCAATATATTTTTGGCATAATTCCCATTTATTTGAGTATTAACTCCCGAAATAGTTTCGAACAAAACTTAAAATTTTCTCACCAATTGCCAACTTCTAAAAAAAATTATTCTCTATTTTCTTTTTCTTGGTACGAAAATAATTTCCTCCCATTCAAAAACAAGGACGACAAACTTTATCATCTTTAACATTGATTTTTATTACCCAAAGGATTTTAATAATTTTACTTTTTTTATTTTATTTTATTTCTTTTTTTCCTTATATTTTTATGATAATAATCATCATCCTTGAATATTTATTTATATTTATTATACTTATTGGCAAAGAAAATATTAAATTATCCTTTATTTTGATCCTTGCAAAAAAAAAAACTAAACTAAAATTATCCTTACAAATTGCTTGTAGGGGGAATATCTGAGTAAGTTAATACAATTTTTGTAGGTAACAAATTTTTTTTTAACTAGAATCTTATTTCTTAACAATATAGTAGAAAAATTTATGTATCAGGGTTGTAGATCCTTTTTTTTTTTATAATAAAATTATTTTAATAACCCTTGAGCATATATACATATTAAATTTCATGTGTCATTATAATTTATTAAAATATAATAGGGGAAAAATATTGTTTTCGTTTTAGAATTCGTAATTTTTTACTTCCATAATTGGCAATATTGAAATAATGACATCAAAAATAAATAAAATAATAATCATTTTTTTTTAAAAAAAAAAACCATATTCTTTAATCGTTTTAGAGAATAAGAGCAACAGTAAAATTCCCTTCAGCATCCTTTATTTAAACAGGAAAATTAACATTTTGTATATAATATGATATTTATAATCAATTTTTCATGTAAACTAGAATATTTCCCTTCAATTGGCATGAAATATTCTTTTCATCTTTTACCAAATCAGTAATTTTGTACACGATCATCGTTATAAGGTAGTTATCAATTTACTGTCACAAATTTCAACCCCCGATCAATTTATAACTTAATGGTTATTTAATTTTTTTTCTCAGTAATGTTTTTCCAATAATTTTTGTTATCAAGGGGTAAATTTTAATAAGGACATTATTTGTAAATTCATTTTGTTACTTATATTCTTGATTTTTGTTAAGCTAAGGATATCGCACGACTGTCAATTCCTGATCTTGTCATTTCTGACCATATGCGTTTTTTTATATATTAAAAACTATCCTAGTTTCAAAATTGAAATACAATAAAGTAATAAATAAATAATTTCTTTTGATGTTCATTGCAAAAATTTTACTAATCGGGGTAAATTATAATATTATTTATCCTTTTTCGAAAGTTATAATCAAAAAAAATTACTTATAAAGTTGTTATTGCTGATATAATTCCCCCATTTTGTTTTTGTCGACAATAAATTTACAAAAATTACATTATCTATGACGTTCCTTTTAACTATAATGTCCAAAAATTTTGAAATATGATGATGATTTTAAATGTGATTTATATAATATTTGAGATAAACATAAAAAGGGGGTAACCAAAATTTTTTACTAATATTTTATGAAGACTCGTATAAATACGAGTAAATGTACAAAATTATGAGAATTTATTTTATAAATAATAATAATTTTAACAAAGATAATTTAATTTTTGCATAATTTGCATATAAAACAAGAGCGTAAATTGTTTTAACAAATGTTATTATTTATGGATAAATATTAATAAATTGAAAGTTTTATATGGAAATTTTTGGTCAAAAGATTGAAACACACCATACCACACAGAATATAAATGGGATTATAACTTAATTTAGTGTTGTGCGTATAGGGATATACATATAGGGTCAAATAAAATTGTTCAATTTATGGTATACGTAATAATTATTTAGAAAATATTAATTATATTTAATAAAGTTTTTGAAAATATTTAATTTTAATAGTTAAATATCAAATTTTGGATAATTAAATTTTTCGTGAACATATTTTTGTTGATGATTAAGTTTGTAAAGCTTAACATTCGGTATTTATGAACCAAATTTATGCCGGCATCACTTTCGTTGTTTGGTTTGAAGGAATATAAGAGTACAAAAACGCATCATCGCATCTTAACCACTAGGGTCCATTGTACACTCCGCATGATGGCCTATTCTACCTTAGAGCATATTTTTTCAATTCACCTGTCTGAACTTCTGGATGATTTTAACTAGCTTGTCATTATATGTTGGTCAAAAATGACGTTTCAAGTGTTTAATTTTTTTAATATTTATTTCGAGCGCAATATTTCTATCGATTTTTTTATTGGTATTTAGAAATTTTTGGAAATTCTGCTAAATGTCTACTAGTCAGTATAATTTCATACAACTCTTTCAGCAGTCTATACCTCAACGAACTCAACGACCTAGCCACGAAGCAACACAAAGACACGGTACGCTTCTTTAACAACACGAGGTGGATCTAAATTGCTTCTTTCCACCGCGTAACTTAATCTGGTCTCATGGGCATGAGTGGTAGCAAAACGGTGCGTACGCGCTAATTGGGGACTCGCCACTTAAACCAACCAACCAACCAGTTTAATTTCACAAATTTGCTTATTAATTAAATATTTTTTGTAAATACTGGAGGTAAAGCCAATAGTTGTGTTGAGACCCAAAAATTTATTCGCATCTTCCAATGTAATCACAAAATTTTAGTTAAAATATTTTCACAATTCTGCTATTTTCAAAGCAGTATTGTCGAGAAGTATTTATCATTACATAGAAACCTATGATAACTCAATTTTATAAATTTCTTAATCGTTTTATGATTCTTTAATTGATTTTCCTTCTATTGACTTTCCATTTCCCTTCATTACTTCTCAATAAAAAATATATAATTCAGTTTTGATATAGAACATGCTTCCAATTATCTTTCAAAGTCAAACGAAGCAACTGGCCAAAAACTAGCAACGAGTAGGATATGAAGTGAAAATTCCATACAAACTTAAGATGGTGAAACTAGAAGCTTCACTCTAGTAATATCGAGTTCATCGTGAAAAAATTATGAAATTCGTAAATTCTGTTTATTTTAAAAAGTTTTAATTAAAAGTATTTATTATAATTTGTATAAAAAAAAGACTTAAAAGCGGCCTGGTCTATATAGTACCAGCATTTCGGAAGTTTAAGAGCAATAATTTTTATGTCATTTACATACTTTTTCTTAATAAATTACTAATTAAATATTTATAAATAATTTTCTTTTTCTTTTCGTTTTAAATTAATCCTTAAATTTATTAAATCTTGTAATGATAAATAAATAAAATCAAGGATATATTAACAATTTTTAAATAAATTTCCTTTGCTCATAAATAAAATAAAGATAAAATAATTTACAAAATTATTTATCTAAATTTCTAAGATCGCAGTTAACAATTTTATTTTGCAAAAAGATTAAACAACGTTTTAATTTTTTTTTATATACTAATCTTGATATTCACTAATTGCGAAAATAGGATATACGTACGAGTATATATGTATGCTTCGTTTGTTAATTAGGATAAAAATGGTAGTCAACGATATTTTTTCGAATAGTCATTTTTGTTCTTGATTTTGCATACCCCGTCACTCCACCGTCTTTTTTTTTTTACTCATAAACTCACTTAAAAATTATTCATAATTATTATTTTTTTTCATATACGTATATGCAAAAGGATATTAAAAAATGTTATAAAATATAAAAAAAAAAAAAAAATTATCATCCCTCCTCGTCATGGTAATTTCGTGGAAATTTTTTATACGAATCTGTAATTAAAAGTTTATATACACGGTTTTTTTTCCGCCACGATAATATCCTGGTACGTAAAACTTCATTTTTTTTTTTGCATGAATATTTAAAAAACACAAGTAAGAATCCTTGGAAAAAAAAACAGTTTTGTATATTAAAAGGATAATCTGTAATTCAATTAAGTTAAATGCCAGGATCAGTGATAAATTTATGGAAAGATATGAAGAAAAAAAAACTTGTAAATTTTCAAGGAAACATATACGACAGTATATCAGTCGAGAATTACATGGTCGTATGTTGTAAAAAAACGGAAATGGAGTTAATGATGCCAAATAGTTAGTATAAACAAAATGCGTTTATTCTACTCGTCAAGTGAGTGTAGCAGTGAAATTGGTGAAAATGCTTAATTATTAAAGACGCATATAGACTTTTTTTTAAAAAAAATTATGACTTATGTGGTATGTTTATTATTATAATGTTTAACATACGACTATGTAAACATCAAATAAAATTTAACAAGTCTTTGATTTGTATAATAAAAAAGGTGTATGTTTTACATACGGCAATATAATCCTAATGTTCTGAAAATGTCTAGTAACAGAGACGTATGTGAAATAAAGATACTGTAATAATTCATTATTTTAAATAAATATTTTTTTTTAGTTCTTTATTGCTTAATTATATTTTTCGAATGAAAAGAAAGAATAATGCAAATAAACTGCTACATAATTTCCAGCTTATATTTGAATTGCTCGTAACTCAAAACTACTGTGAACCAACATACGACCATATAATCCTCGCCTGCCATAATTTTTAATCTTTGTAATCAAGATTTTTTTATGTTTTTATCATGTTTAAGTAAAATTACTAGTTAAATTGAATGAATTCATCTTGATATCCTTGAGAAATAAAATAGCTTAACTATTACAAGGATAATAAAATTTATGTTTAAAAAAAAACTATCTGATGAAAACTTTAAATTTAATTTTATCAAATCTTCTGTAATAGTCTTTGAACTGGAAAATCCTTAAAATCAATTCCCTTTGCTGAATAGACAAGAAATTTCATCGAACACTATTGTATTTTATCCTTGAATTTTCTACCAAAATTGATAAAACAGCAAATCGCAATTAATATTGTTACAAAACTTGAAATTCACAATGATTATTACAACCAAAAAAGGATATTCAAGATAATTTTTCAAATTGATTAATTTTAAACAACACTTTTAAGGATTATATACTTTCTTTATTATTCAATTTTTTTTTCTTCTTCAAATAACCGCAAGATTCTTCTCATTAAAAATGTAAATTATTTTCACTCAAACCATAAATATACGTATATATGTATATATCCTTTTTCAAATGAATCTATAAATAGATTGAAATTAAGATATCTAAAAGAATATTATAATAAAAAGGACTATAAGATTGAAAATTATATGGAAATTAATAAAGTCAAAGTATCCCCATGTGATTAAATTATATTAAATTCTATCCTTAGATATACTACGTATAAGGAGTAATTATAGAATTTATATTATTATATTTATTTATATTTATATAACAATTGTTTTCAGTTTGACCCCAAAACAAAACAACAAAAAAATTATGTATTAGGATATAATGGCCCAATAGGATATAAAGAACGAAAAAAAAGGATATTCGACTTTATCTCAATATTTTTGTATTATCCTTTTACAGATCGCAATATGAATACAAATTGTATTTTGGGTTAGATTTGTTGGTAAACTTTCAGGGATTGGGGGGCGGTTTATAAAATTCCATTATAAAAAGATTTTGTATAAAGTTTGTGGAAAGTTTCATTATTATTTCGAAATTTAGATTTATTTTTAATATATTCAAATTTATAATATCCGCAATGAATTAAGAATTATAAATAAAATATGTTTAATTTTTTTTTTTTTTTGTTTATTTGTTTGTTTTGGAATAAGGATATTTATATGGAATAATTGGAATTATAGAAAATTAGTTTTTTTTGGGTATTTTTACAAGTCTACCAAATTATTTTTATCTATCGATATCCAAAAAAATTCTATTCTAAACGTATTAAAATTGAATTAAAATATAAAATCTTGATTAACTTAAATATAAATCACAATTTTGACATTTTTATGACTTTATTATGAGCTACAAACAAAATGGAGTACAAAATGTGTGCAAAATAAGTAATACTATTAATTTGGAAGGAAATGTTGAGCAGCGGATTTGAAATTAGATAGTTCAAGAACGATAAATTTAGGTTTTCAAAAATATAAATTATACTTAGGTTAATATTTTTTTTAAATTCCTTTTCGTTTGCTGTTCGTAAACGTATAAAGAAATGAGTAAAGGACATAATCGTTTAATAGCAAAAACTAGTCTATAAATGTTTACTTAAAAAACTAATTTGAACTAATTTTCCATCAAAACTTTACTAAACAAATAATATCTATAATAAATTCTGTATTCATTAAGACTTTTTCTTCGTATATAATTTAAATGGTCAAAATTGACTAAAAAAATTAACCTGTCAAAAAATGTCTATAACCACAGAAATTTCATTTAAGCGTTTCTAATTTACCATAATCAATATTTTATTTATATATTAATTTTCCAAAAAGAAAAATGACATTTATTTCACCATAAACACTTAAATTTCTTTAATTTCCTATTATATAGAAATGATCAAGGATCCTATTCCAAAAAAAACTTTATATCTTATTTCTAAGTTCAATGTCAATTTCGGAAATTTAAAAAACCGAGTTTGACATGCAGAACAATTTCATTTGGACTACAAAGTATAAAAATAAATTTCTTTACAAAATTTGTCATTCAAGGATATTCATACGAAAATCATACCCTGATATTTTTTAATAAAACAGTTTGAACTATACAGTCTCCCACCTAATAAACCAACCACTTTTTCTGAGATTTTCTTAAATCTCACCATTAAAAAAAAAATCTTATAAATATATAAAAATAAATCGTTCTACTCGGAAGATTTTCTTTTCCCCATTGGAATAAAAATAATTTTATCATTTTTATATTGGAACAAAATCGAAATTAACACACAGCAGGACGAAAACAATTTAATTTATAATAAAAAAAAACTTAGAAAGACAAAATATTTAAAGGATAATTTATAAACAGCAGGAATATGAAAACGAAAGAAATTTCAAGCGGTTTTGCTATATGAGATAAAAAGGGCATAAATTTTTCACCAAAAAATGGAAATGAGAAAATCGTTAGCATAATGATGTACTTAGTAGTCAGTGTAATAATCGCTCGTCAATTTGATAAATATAATATTTAAAAAGTATTGTATATAATAAAAAGATTTTATAAAGAATAATAAATAAATAAATAACTCCAGGGACAACAAAAAGTCCTTTTATGGATAATTATTTTGAATATTTTAAGAATTTATAATTACGACCATAATGGCAATAATTATTGACGTTGGTTAACTTTATTTAATGAAGTAAAACATAATAGTTTAAAATATTTTTATGTTGAAACATTTATTGATAAATTTTATAAAATTTAGACGAAACTCTTTATAATTTAAGTATAATAACCTTAAATTGTGTGACGTTTTTAGAATTAAGTATGATGTTATGAGTTTATGAGATAAGTATGAGTTCGCCAAAAAATATAGAATATTTATACATTTATTTTTTAATATTAAAGTAAAGATGAATTTAAGTATTTTAAACTCGTTAGAGTTAAATATGTTTCACGTCTGAAGGAGGCCATAAAATAAATTGATTCATATATTGGTTAATTGATTTCGGTTTGGAATTACAGTATTGAGGCTCTTTTTAACTCACTTGTTTGTTGTTTCAGACTCATAGACCGTTTATCTCAGAAAATTGTTAATTTCTGAATCCATTTAAAATAATTTATATATTTATCTAATAAAAAGAATAATTGAATTATAAAAGGAGTTTTCTTACTATATTAGTAATAATCTATTAAAAAATTATTTCAAACAATGTTATGTAAATAAATATTAGAAAATAGTATTAATTATATAAATTGATTATTTTATTTATTTATTTAAAATGTTTATCCAGAAAACTAATTAAAATCATTTTAAAATTAATAATAACATTTATTTTGTAACCTAAAAAACTATATTTTTTCTATATATTTAATTAATTTATTTATCTGGAAAACATTTTTTTATATAAATATTTATTAAAATAAATTCAGAAATTATTAATTTTATATTTCTATTTATTTTATTTAAAACTTTTATGAAAAATTTTACAAAATAATTTTCTAATAATTTTCATTTTATATCCATTAACTTCCTACCCTCTATACAAAACTCATTCTAATATTTATTCATCATAGTTTTCCCCAAGTGAAATGTAAATAGAAAATTACAAAAAGATTAAAGAAAATATTTTTATCTAGTTTCTAGAAATTTACTTAAGTATATTTATAAGAAAATAATATTTTCTATTGCATATACATACAAAAAATTAATACAAATGAATCCTTGAAGGATATATGTATATATATATGGAAAGAAAAACATAAATTCATATAAGTTTACTCGAAAATAATAATTAATAACATATTTTTTTATGTGCGCTTGCAATATTAATGTTTATATAATTTATAAGTCAACTTTAACTTTACAATCTTCTATCTCTTCGCTCTGCTTTAACGTTGTTTGATATTAATTTTCTGAAACTTATTAAATAGGAAAATTAATTTTCCTTTAATAAATACACACAAATAATAATTCTTGCCGATAATATATTTACTTAAATATATTCATGAATATTTTGTATTTAGCATATTTTCGTCCTATTTGTGCTTAGAACCGAACAATAATGATATCCTGAGTTCATATATTTTATATATCTTGTTAACGCTACAACGATGGAAATAGAAATTGTAAAAAATTGTTATATATAAATATGTTTGGATGGCATATGAACACGATCATAAAAATTCCTTTAAAGGGGTTTTCATGACGTTAAGGTGCACTTACAATCAAACACTTTAGACATAGAGTGTACATACTCATATTCAAAATGATAGAATTTTTTGTTATTTCTTCCTTATAGTTTTCTCAGAAAATTTAATTTTGTGTAAATGGAAATTTTGAAAATCTTTATTATATGATGGTTGTTATAAATATTAAAATGTAAATTCAATGTTGCTCAGAAAATATTTTATTATAGTCATGTGTAAAAAAAAAAATATCCTTGTAAAAAGATGTGGATTTTATATTTCGATGAAAGTACACGTATATATATAATTTTCGGTTCAAATTCGTGTTTTTCCAGTTCAAATTCGTCTTTTTCTATATACAGAATGTAGTAATTGTATGAAAAAAGACAAATTTGACCAGAAAATTATTTAAATGCTGGTAATATTAATTTATAGAATATTATGTTTTACAGAATATATCGAGGAAAACTTTAGGAAAATTTGAAAAAATATGTCACAATTTATTGAACGAATATGCAATATTCGAAAGCATTCCAGGTAAGGTCTCAAAATGAAAGGCCTTGCAAAAAATAAGATAAAAATCTAGTAAAATAAAGATGTAATCATTGGCAAATATTGCATATACTTCCGAAATTATAATATAAATAATTACTGTGTAAAATAAATTGTAGTACATTAGTTGGTTTCTATAATTCAACTAAAAGTTATAGCAATATTCTTTAAATATAAAAATATAACTTCCATATTCAGTAATCAGCAGTCTGTGGATGTGGTGGCAATAGGGAAAGCATTGACTGGTTATACCCAGATATAAACCAGTGCTGCAACTATGTAAACTCATCAAATACTTATCTTACATATCCGCGGTGACCATGATTACTGCTCCAAGATAAGTACGAGTGCTGAAGATTGAGTAATATTCTTGTACTTTAATCCTGTTCCCTCAGATAGCAGCGCAGCCCGTAAACGGAGGTTAGCATCCGGCTAATAACCGCACCCGTAAATCGATAATATTAAGAAAAGGAAAGAAAAGAAGGAAAACGACCGTGGACTTAACAATGACATACCTCGTTTACTAACTAAGCACGCAATTAATCAATATTTTGAAAATTTAATTACAAGTAAATTGTTACTGACACAAATGTTTTGCATTTTTTGAATAAGCACGGCGTTCTTAACATACGGTTTTAGCGTACGTTCTTTTAGTACACTAAGAATTTTATCGTCTCCAGCGTTCTGATTTTAGCTGCATTTTATGTATAAGACGAGCATTACATATATAGCGTAATTAATTTTTAATGGTGTAAGGCGTCCAAATTATTTAAATATAGTTTATCGTATTAAGCGTCTAAAAACCGTATTTATTTACCACTTACAACCTAAGTGTAAGTGATTATGAAATTTTTATAAAATATACGGCACATATTGTCGTCGGTAATGTGGATTGCGTACATTTTTTGAGATTATGTTTATATAAAATATGCATAACATCAAAAAATATATGAAAATTGTAAGTGTAGTAATCTTCCGTACGTGTAAACGCTTATTAAGCGTAAATAAGAGCTAATAATTTAATTTCATTTCATTTTAAAATTGCATTTAATCTTCAATTTTAATTTGAAGAACGACTAATTCTTTATCTAAAATTTTCTATATAAAAAAGATTTGTAATATAATTTTAGAAATAAAGCTGAAAAATGTGAAATTTAGAAATAAAGCTGAAAAATGTATTAAGCCAATATATTATGTAGCAAACGCCATAAACAAAACTAAAATATTTTACATGGTTACATATAAAATGACATTATTCACTTAAAATTCTTATCTAAATTTAAAAGTTTTGAAACAATTTTACAGCAAAATTTCATGCTAAAATTAAAGTTATTTTTCTGCATAAGACAATTCAATTATATTTTGTCATATGACAGTGTAAAAATATACAAAATCTTTTAGTTAACAAAAAATAAAAAAAAAAACTTAATGCGTTAAAAGCGAGTAACAAAGTAGAAATTTATTATAATCTTTTACTATCCTAAATGAAACTAATTAAAACTTTACTATTATAATAAACAAATTTTTCCTTAGGGAAAAAACTATTCAAATTCATTATATATTTTCATTCTAATCTCCATTCAATATTATGTTTTCCATTCCTCCGTTCTTCTAGATACGACATTTACAGGAAAATAAATATAAATACTCTTTAAACATTATAAATATTAATGGAAAAGCAACAATTTTTTTAATGTTGGTTTTGTTACCATAAAATATTTTTGCATATAATTTGCATATAAATAATATTTTTGTTTTGCAACATCTTTGCATCTGTATATGATCTAATATATAAAAGTATGTGAAGACTACCACATCTCAAAAAAACCTAAATTTTGAGTTATGGCGGTAGGCTAAATAAACTAGGAATTTTATATAGTTTTCTCTAACCCAGAATTATTTATGTCGAAGACTGTCAAAGATATGGACATTTTCAATACTTCAATATTTTTTGATGCAATTTTTATTAGTAATAGTATACCGCCAGAACTAGAAATATAATCTTAATTTTAACTCAGTAGTGCCATAACTAAAAATTGTGCTGTTTTCTATTTTCCATACAAAAATCACATTACTTCGAAGTCGATTTTCTCAAAACTATAAATTTTGAGATGTCGCAGTTTTATACTAGCAGTGCGATATATAAAGATGAACTATATTTTTATTACACAACTTTTTAATTTAATGGATTTTCCAGTCAGTATAGAAAAATATTGAAAAACTTATTTTGATAGTTTATTAGATTAAAAAAAAAACACAATTCTAAAAAAACTTATACAATTTTTAGTTACTAGAATCATTTTTCATATAGTTAAATATAGAAAACTTAATTAAAGTATTCATAAAATCTATAGAGGCGGATCTTGAAATGTTGCAGTCTGAAGTGTGTGAGACCCTCCTCTAGTAATGTGAAGAAAAAGACACAATATACAACAGCAAAAAACATTAAAGTTGTAATTTTACAACTATCATTACTTTCGATTGTGCTCGTTTCATAATTGGCATTTGTTTTATTTAGTAGTTTTGGAATATGCTAAAACTTAGTCGAAAATCATTGAGTCGAGTAAACTTATTCAAAATCACTTGTTCGAACTCTTTCAATCGAAAAACGTTTCGGCGAAATCTATTATTGCTCGACAATCAATTGATCGAAAATAACATAGGCAAAAATCACTGAACATAATACTAAAAATTCTAACAATTACTCGACAAATTGATTTTATAATAAATGATTATGAATTATTTTATAAATAATCTAAATAATATTTAATTCTGATTATTATTTTAATTAAATTTTTACCCTGAACTTAGCCTCATGAAGATATACGATAATAATTTTGCGAAAAATTCATTTTCAATACATTTTATTTTGGGGGCCTAATTTTAAAATCCCCTACTGTTAATATCCAAATATATATTTCGATTAAAACTCAAAGAAAATATCAGTTTTGTCCATTACAAATTGTCATTTAGTCATTAAATGTGTAATATTTTGTTTTTAACCATTTGCCATGAAAACTTTAGAGCTTACCATCCCATTTCGTTTTCATTTCCTTAAAAATAATATTCATTTAAATTTTGATTCAAATTTAAATTTAATTCTATTTTTATATAGTTTTTTTTTATCTTGCAATTATTTTTATCCTTTTCAAAATGATATTTTAGTATAAAATTACAAAGATTCTCATGTATATAGTTTTACCTCCTATGACGACGATAGTGTTATCCTGTGAGGATTACATTATAATTTATATATATATCAATAGAAAATATATTTGAACTTTCACGTATTAAAATTGTCCTGTATATTTTACAGTTATATATTTTACTATTACTAATCACTTAATTGAAAATTATTTATATAAAACTATACATACATAATATAAAAATGAACAAGAAACGACGGTAAAGGACAAAACGGACGTGATGACAACATATTATTTATTTAATTTGTAATTTTATTTAAAATTTTATCTCTGGTTAATTTATTTTATAGAATTTAAAAGATGACAATTTAATGTTTTTATTACATTTATTATTATAAATAAGAAATAAATAATTGGTAGAAAATATGTCAGATTTAATTAAGTAAAAAAATTATTTAGTTATTAAAAAGTTTTCATTTTTTATTGTATATAAATTTATAAAAATTATGGAGTTTTTATAGGAAATAAGATTATCTTTAGGAAAATTTTTATATTTATTCAAATTTTTATAGAAATTAAAATAATTAGAATTATTTTAAGAGTAAAAAATGTTTTGGTATTTTAAAAAAAAATGGTATCTTAAAAGCCAGACAAATTATATTAAATAAATTTTCATATCTCAATTAATGAATTTATATTTTGACTAATGAATATGGGAATGGAACTGATAAAAATAAAATAGCCAGCCTACTAATTGTCAAATTTGGAAATAAAAAATTTCTGCTTATAGTATCTATATAATTAACCCTAACCGAAATTCATTTCTAGAATTAAAATTTTAGTCATATATCATATGCTAATTTTTAATGTATAACTTGAAAGTAAATTTACTGAAGGGTGAACGCACTTTATAGCATTTCCGGGTCAAATTCGTCTTTTCTATATTAAATTCGTCTTTTTTCATGTCAAATTCATCATTTTTTCATTTGAAATTAATCTTTTAAATGAAAAAAGACGAATTTGATATAGAAAACGCGAATTTGACCAGGTTTAGGTCAAATTCGCGTTTTCTATGTCAAATTCGTCTTTTTTCATTTCAAATTCGTCTTTTTTCATTTCAAATCCATCTTTTTTTCATTTCAAATTCATCTCTTTTCAATTTTAAATAAAAAAAGGCGAATTTGATAGAGAAATAAACGAATTTGACCTAAAAATGCTACAAATACATTTTATTTGTAGCATTTTTGGGTCTAATTCGTTTATTTCTATATCAAATTCGTCTTTTTTCATTTCAAATTCATTTTTTTTTCATTTCAAATTCGTCTTTTTTCATTTCAAATTCATCTTTTTTTCATTTCAAATTCATCTCTTTTCAATTTTAAATGAAAAAAGACGAATTTGATATAGAAAATAATCGAATTTGACCCTAAAATGCTATAAATACAATGTACTATGACGCATTAAAAGAATAAAACTCCGACCATTTGTCATGCACAATGAGTTTTACACTGTGCAGTTAGGGTTAAAAATAAACAATTTATAATGAAGTCGTAATTTATTTTCAAGAATATTTTAAATTTTATGTTCAACAATTATTAATATTGATAAACCACCAAATTTTATAGATATGTAATCCAGTAAAAATAGACCCCTCGCAAAATATATTAATTACAATTTACATTTTTATCTCTAAGCTTATACTACCCCATTCTTACTCGACCTTTCCGCTACTCAAAAAAGAATCATTAAAAAGCCGAAATATTTATTTTTTAAATTATATTTTATCTCTGGTATTAACAACACAATTTAAAAATTTATTCAAATTTTAATTTTTTTTTTTGGTTGTGAGACGTGATATAAATAATAATCTTCCCTTAAATTTAATCACCATGCTTCCCCAACTCCAGAAAGTTATCTGCAGTCACTGTTGGTCATAAAAAAAAATCAATTTTATACATAGCAAAAAAAAAAAAAATTATTTAAACCTTTTTTTTTTATTTGAAAAATTAGCTTAAAGAAATATATTCATGCCGCGGTACCCACAATTAGTGACCATCCATTGCCATGTCTATATATATATTATAAAGGAAATTTTAAAATTTTCCTTGCTCCCACCTTTTTGTGTTCATTAATTTTTACCTGGCGGATAATTTCGTTGATTGTTATAAAGAAAAATCGTGTTTGTGATGGGTAAATTTCAGAGAGGGTGTAATTTGACAGGTTTTTTTTACGATTGCTCAATTGAAAGCACCCTAGAAAACGACAAAAAAAAAAATGGCAATTCAAAGCTTTGTTAATTGACTTCTTCTTAAAATATAGAATGTTCAATTATTGATGGTAAATTTAAATACGTATACTTTTAAAGGACGATAAAAAAAGGATATAAGAAAATTGAATTTTCAATTTATTGAATAGAGTTTTGATCTGTATTTGAAATTTTCTATTCTGAAATAAAAAATTTGTAAAAAAAAAAAGATATCCTTATGTCCTTACAGAAGAAACAATCAAATACTCGGTATAATTTTTAACCCCTCATTTTAAGAATATTGTAATAATGATCTCTAAGCTTCATAAATATTAATAACTATAATATTTTGGAATTAAATTATATCTCAGCATTTATCCATTAATTTCATATTCCCACATGGACTTCCTTTACTAAAAAAAACTCTTACAATTGAAATTCAATATAATATTCTATAGAATTAACCCCAGATTCGTCAACTTTACTAAGGGATATCCACCACCATCGCATGGGGTTAAAAGTTAAAGGTGATTTAATGCATAATACTTATTGAATACGCTGTCGGTAATACTTTAATCATAAATATAAATATAGATATGTACTCGAAACGAAATAAACTGTCAAAGTGATTTTGATTTAATCATTAATCATTCTTCCCTAGGTAGTTTTTTTGCTAAGGGAATTTCTTTTTTCGTAATGAAAAACAAAAAACTATATTACCAGAATAGCAGAAATGATGATAACAAAATTTACTTAATTGGAGTTAAAGTTAGAAGTTACCATTGTTTAGCAAAATGTCAAAAATTTTAGGTAAACTTTAAGAACTATAACGTTATAAAAAGTAAAGATTTAAGTGTTAGTCCCGAAATATTTAAAATATTGGTCCAACATTAAATTTTAATTATAATATTAAATGTGGGATTTGCCGTCTTGTATTACCCAGTACCATTTTCTATTTGAATTGAATGGACTGAAAGAGTAGCCTTGCTGCGATTCGTAAATACCCATAGGTTTAATTTACTATACATATAATATCTGCACCATTGATTAATGAGCTATTTTAGTTAATAAATTAAAAAGGTTATGGTATCCGCTTTCTCCAGATGTAACACTAAAATCAGGATACTTCTTGAGATATAGGTATACATTTAAACGATCTCTAATTCCATTATCTAGCTGTATTTAGTTCGTTGCTTTTACGAATCTTATTATTTTCATTATTGGTATACTGACTTTCTCTATATAAGCTATCAAACCGATGATATCTAACTATTTTAATCTATGCTTCTGATAAGCTTTTCCATTCTCAAACCAACTGCGGTTTCTATTATGTCCCATGGTATCTACTCTATTCACTTAGTTACCTCATCAATTTTACTTTTAGGTATTATATTAGCTTGGAATGAGGAAAGATATTAGACTTATTAAAATTATATTGGCCTTTTAAAATTTCAATCATCAAAAAAATTATTATATCTTACCCAAAAAACGATAGTGTCATTACACATAAATTTAATTTACTTCAAAAGTATATTCCCGTACTGATATTTGTCCAGAATATACCACAATAAATACCACAAAATTGCGTACATTATGCTTTTTATTTGAACCTTTTGTGGGGTTATTCATCATTTAAATTTATTATTCCACCAAAAAATATATCGATATCCCCGGTCCACACTAATCCAAGTCAAGTTAGAATACGTAGTAACTATAGTTTTTTTGAATGCTTTATAGTATGGCGTACCTCTCGACAAAATTCGGAAAAAGCTCTCAGGCTTAGGAGAAAAGATATAGCTCTTTTTTAATTAATGGCCTGAAAAGCGCCAAATATTCTATCTTTACTTGATTAATTGATTTATGAGGGAAACCAATGGGTTTTATAAACTTAGATTAGAATAAGGCCCATTGTAACCCTCGAAACCTTTATATTTTACATGACGTGTGGTTGGCTAACCGAAACAGGTAATTAGTTTACAACCCAAAAATCCATAGGCTTCATGCAATTCGTTCATGTAGTAGGAACCAAAACATCTGAACATCTGGAGCGCAGGTGCATGAAACAGAGGCAGTGACATAGATAGTGTTCAATCGTGTCGGGTTCGTCTCCGAATTCTCTACATATATTTATTTCGGATTGCCGTCTCTTAAAGGCATGATCCCTTAACATGAAGTGCGGTTCTCTTAAGAGCGCAATTTTTATACTCTACTGAAAAGTGGTTATTTTGAAATAGAATAGTATGGCCCGGGGACACAGATATTATAAATTATCAAAATGTACAACAAATTGTCAAAACACATCACTTGGGAAAATTCCCAACATCAAATAATATGTCTATAAAATACAATAAATATCTTTGTATAAAATAAAATAATAAAATAAAATAATTTTTGTAATGTCCTTTTTTTATGGACTATTATGATGGATAATGTTCAAATGCAAAACTTTTTCCAGGCTCTAACCAACAACAACAACAAACAAACAAAAAAATGTGAAAAATTTATTATAAAAAATGATTTTGAAAGATTCATGAATGGCCGTCCATTCAAAAAAAAGAAAAATTGGAACAATTTAATTGAATTTTCCTTCTATTTTTTACTATACTCTTTGTTCAGGATTATTTAATTTTTTTTTTGTGTATATGATAACAACAGGATATAAATCATTTTTCAACTATTTATGTATTGTTGTCGGTTTTTATATATTGACTAAAAGGAAATTCCATAAAAAGAACAACGTAAATATTGTAATTGTATATAAAATTATGCTGATTAAGGATGAACCAAAATTTTGACACAATTTTGATAAATAAATAATTTTCAATATTTTTTATTTTCATTTTATTAAAGAATCCTTGTAAAGTGCATATAACAATTTTACATTAAATATGAGGACATTAAAATTAAAATACTAAAAATATTTGTTTAATATAACTCAAGATATAATTATTATCCTCACATACATAACTCGACCCATATAACCAATATCATGATATTCATTACATATGTATATATAAAAAAAATATCCTTAAAAAATGGATACTCTTTTTAATATTTATGAACTCTTGTATTTGTATTCCTATCTGTTTAACATGAGTTCATCAAAATTCTTGTATATAGATTTTTCCTATAGTATATATAATTTTTATATTATTATCCTTACCACATCCCAGAAAAATTAATTGTGTCCTAGAAATTAAATTGTTATTATTTATGTGTGTGTGTGAAAGTATACAATTATTTATCCTTTTTTGTATTAAATTATTTAAATTGAAATGTAGAATATCGAACAATTTTGAATATAAAATAATAATAATCAAGAAAATATATTGAAATTTTGATTTCATTAAAATTTGATCCTTTTTTTTAATGTAAATTTTGTATTTTATATGTTTAAATCTTTTGAATGTGGATAAAACATGTAATAGTGTTAAATTCTTGTTTGTTAACAATACATATGTAAAGAAGATAGATAAATTTAATCTTAAAAGAGGAAACTATAATATCAAAATTGACATAATATTTCATTTATTAAATAATTATATTAATATTCATTTTGTGATAATAACAATTATAATAAATTTATTTTGATCATGTTCCTAAATTGTTGAAAGACAAAATTATTAATTATTTTTTTTTGTTGTTAAGGATTCTCTTGACTAACTTTGTGGTCAGTTTAAAACAATGGAATTTGTTAGTTAATTGTTTAATTATAGATATTCGTAATAGTATCTATTATATAACTAAGTTTATCTTATTGAGATATTTTAATAAATTATTAAGGAAATTAGAATTTTGTGATTTTGGTACCAGGATGTTTTCAATATTCTAAGTTTATTTCTGTTTGTTTTTGGAATTCACATTTATATAAGTTATTTGCGGTGGTGGTGCAGAGAGAAAGGAAATTGAAATTTGAAAGTATTGTAATGAATTTATATTTTATTTATAGCAAGCAATAATAGAGTAAAGGTTGACCATTGCGGGTCATTTTAATATAAAATATAAATTATTGATAGGTTGCCGAAAATATCGTAAGTTTCGATGGATACCTTAGATACTGAGTAGAAAGTAGAATTATTTATATAAAACTATAGAGATTTATTCTTTATCATTTTCTTAGACTCCTTACTTTTGGTTTATATTACAAAACAATTTGTTTGTACATAGTTAGAACTAGAATGTGACATTTATTGGCCCTTTCTGAAATTCTGAAATTAAATGGTTTTCATACGTTACATTTAAAATACATTAACTGGTGCAATATCTTAATTGTATTGGTCATGTTTTAAGATAGAATTCAACCAATACAACCTTGATATACATGCTTTTACACGAAAGCTCTTTATGAAGATCTATATTCGCTTTTGCAAATACTTTTCAAGAAGACTTTCGCAACGTTTCAACATCATAATGTCAAATTCGGTACGCTTAATTCGGAAAATGAAAAAATATATATAATATTACACATCAAGCAAGTATAACACAAACAGTTTAATATCAATTGTAGTACACTTACAGTTACAGTAAAACCGTATAACAGTTAAGGTAAAACAGTATAACAGTTATAGTATATGACAGTATCTTCACAATTTAAGGCAATAATTATTTAGTAATAATTCCAACTTCACAATTTCAATTAATTTATACTGTTATATTTTGGAAAACTTTTCCTTTTTCTAGTATTTATTTATTCATACTTCAATTAATACTTTTTCCGTGATAGAATCTCGACTTTTTTTAAATTTATACTCATCAATAAAAATCAAATTTTAAATTTCAATACAATTTCTATATGAAAATTAAATGATATTTCCGCCTCTTATCGTTTTCAATAAATTTTATTTTTATTTTTTATTTTTTAGTAATGTTATATCTTAACTTTTCAATTTACATATAAAATTCTTATTTTTCCCAGGACAAATTGCTTTTTTTTTTTACATTTTTTTGTACATACATATTTAATATATATGTATATCAATATAAGTAAAGTTGATAAGAACCGGAAAAATGAATTTTATTATAACCGGAAGAGTTAAGTATTTTTCATATGAAAGAAAGGTTTTAAGTCAATTTTGTACTATACATTTTTTATATGTAATTGTAAAAAAAAATCCTCAAGAGAAAGTTTTATATTTGTTAAAATATTGAGTTTATTAAGTAAATTTTAATATTTGTCATCAGAAAAAAAGGATCAAAATAACTGGTAACAAAAAAAATGTCGATGTTTATTAATGTTTATTAATTTAAATGTAATGAATATGAAGAGTTTATTAATTTAAATTTAAATTAAGTATGATTTGAAAAAGGATGTTGTTTGAATAAAAAGTTCATAATGTTATCAATTTTATTTAAAATTAAATAATTAATGAAAGAACTTATATCAAAAAAGTTCATATGATTTTTAAAAATTCAAATAAAATTTATTTAAAATATATAAAACAAAAAAGTGGCGCTACGAGATGAGTGGATGAAATGAACAGATTTTACTAAATAAATATTAGATGGATTTACTTAAGTTCGAAATTAGAAATGTTGTGTTTACAAAATATTATTGTTTTTTTCTTACAATTTACTTCAATAATACTGAATGAATTTAAATGAATAAATCCTTTGAAGAATTTGAAGTTCCGTCATTAAAATTATTGTCATATTTATAAAAATACAAATTCTTTAGTAATTCCATAGAATAATAGCAAAAAGCTAATTATATAAACTGGATATTCATATAAAAAAGAGAATTTCAAAAATGAATTAACAAATAATGTATGGATCCCAACGCAATTTTCGATTGTTCCCAAATTTTTCAGTTGTTTCCACCATTTTTTGGTTATTCCCACCATTGTTTTGGTTCTACACGATAGATAACAATGGTGGTATTATTAATGGTGGCAAAATTATAATTATTATATGGAACGAATTGCTATAAAGTTCTGAAGATAATTTATGTATTAATGATGTTATTGACAAAACATTGTAGTTATTAAGATAAAGTGTAATGTGTAGGCACTCAATCAATGAAATTATACTTATTCTGTTTACAACAGCCTTGGTATACGTAGATATTAGTTAACATTTACTCCACTTCATTCCCAGTATTCTAGTATCGGAGATATCATAATTTATAGAATTATTTTATTTTAATTCTTATAGTTAAAATAGAAATAAAATTTCTTTAATCTAAGGGTAACTAATATACAGAATATACAGAAACCTACACTTTCTGTAACAGACATGCTATGATAACAGTTTCACCTTGCGGAAAGTGTTATACTATAACTGTTATACTAGTTACATTTAATCTAATTTATTCTAATAGACTCCAAATTGATAGTTAATGAAAAAATAATATAATAAATTTCCTGAATTTGTGCCTTTATAACTTGTTTTTAAATTTGCTACATCAGTTATGATTACTTTACATGACGAGTGATCATAACAATGCCGTTTCGCAGTTCACGAAAATACCTAAACCAAGAAATGACGCGACACGAATCTATTACAAGAAACCATAACAAACATCAGATTTATTATCAAAATTCCGTCAAAATTATAATAAATTGTCCTTTAAAAATAAGTACAAGGAAACAAAATTATAATATTCTTCAAAATCAAACCTCTTTTTTTTCTACACAATCAGTCAATTAGTAAATGTAAAAAATAATTACATGTTTCCTTACAAAAAAAAGTCCCTTTCTCCTTAAAATTTAAACGACATACATGAACAAAAATAGACGAATTCCTCTCGACTTGTGTCGAAAATTTCCTTTATTAATTTTCAGCATCATTTCATCATTAAACATATTTCTGTTGTTATTGTTAAAGAAAATCAAGAAAATATAAATGGAAAATAAATAAAAGAAAGAAAACAAGTAAAAAGGAATCATTTGTCATTACTTTGATTGTTTTCCCTTCATCACGTGCCATCATAATCTCTAATGCATCTCTATGTCGATGTACCCTCTGATTAATATCCTTGCATAAAGCAAGAACGAAAGGACATTCATAATATTACAAGAATTAAAGAATATAAAAATACGTTGAATAAAAAGGCGCCATTAAAATAATTTTAGGTTGAATACGAAATATTGAAATTTTCTTGAAGTTCCTCTGTGTATAATATCATTGTATATGAATCTCTATAGTAGTGACACGGTAGTTTTACGTTTTCTTAAATAGATGTCGCTAGTTGTAGGATTTTGAAAATTCACATAAATAAAATCCTTCAAAGCGATTAAAATAATTTAAATTTATATGGATTATATAATTATTATAATAAAAAAAAAATTCAAATCATTTTTTGGAGGTTTTATTACTTTTAAATAGATTTTTTAACTTATTTTAATTTTGTATGGGAAATAACAATAGTTGGTGTATTAGCTTAAATATTTTTGTCTTAGCTTAAATATTTTTTTTTATACATATTTTCTTGTTCTCTTTCCCAACATATGATTCATATTCATATTACTTTATGGTGCGGAGAATATATATTTAGCGGCTTCTTGCGGGGAAATAAATTTACGCGAATAGCAATAAAAAATAAAAATATTATTTTTGAAAAGAATTATAATATTCTTTAGTTAGAAAATAGAAAAAATTCTACAATTTATTTTTTATGCATTTTTGGTCAGGTAAAATTAATATAATTATGTACTGTATTGTTTCTTTTATATAATCCATAAAAATTAAAATGTTAAAAATCAAAGGATTATTTTTACATTACGTTATTCAATATTGGTTTTTTTTTCTAAATTAAATTAAGATAACTTCCTAAAACTCAACGGAAATATAAAATTGTGATATTTTCTCATTCTGTTTATTTTCATTGAATTCAGGTAATATATAAATTTGGTTTTTATGGATTTACAAAAGAAATTATATCAATTTTACTGGAGGACAACAATAAAAAAAATCTAATTTATTATAAAAATCTTAATTTAGTACTTTTTTTTACAAAGTCATAATAAAAACTATTTCATGACTAAAGAGACATACTATATTCAATAATTCAATTATATATTTCGTTTTTAAATGTATATACTTTTCATTATTTTTTGCCATTTCAATAATTTTTCTTCATTTTTTATTATTGTGAAAAATTCTAAGAAAGATCTTTTATTATTAAAAAATATTATAAACTCTGACTTGATTAAGTTTGTTGAGCACCTGTTTCTCTCATCACTCCATTTGAAATTCATTACGGAAAATACGCGTTCTGTAAAAGCACTGGGAATACTTAATAAAAACGATATTATATTGAATATTTTTACTATCGTCAAAATATTCAAATATCTTTATATACTTTTCGTTAGTGTTTGGCAATTTTTCCATGTTCAAAAGTTTCATTTTTTTTCGATAACACATATACTTCTTGGAATAATTTATTAATATTCAAGTCAGTTAGTCAGTAAGTATATTTTACAAATCTAACGTTTCAAACTAAGGATATTCTCAAATTTTAAAAAGTTATCTTTTAATGAAATTTTACTCAATTTAAAAATGAAATCTTTTTTCTGCGTAAGGCATTAAACATACTAAATCATTTTTTTATCAGCGTAAAAAAAAATATTTTTGTTTCTTTGTTTTTGAAGCTCACCTCCAATAATTTCTTTTAAGAATGATTACAAAATGTCCGTTAAACGTTAATATACATATAATGTATTTTTATAAACATAAATTAATAAATATTTGGTTTTAAGTTTAAAAATTTGCAAAAATAAATTTTCTTGATCAAGAATGTTATTTATTCATCAAGAAAATATATTTTTACAATTTTATTAATTAAAACCAAATATTTATTAATTTCTGTTAATAAAAATACATTATATGTATATTAACGTTTAACGGACATTTTGTAATCATTCTTAAAAGAAATTATTGGAGGTAAACTTCAAAAACAAAGAAAAAAAAATTTACTCTGATAAAAAAAAATGATTTAGTATGTTTAGTGCCTAAGGTTTCATTGTTTTAATGAAATTAATAAAATCGTCTACAATAAATTTTTCCTCATTTTTATTATTTTTTTGGTAAATGTAGGACAATTAAACTACAATGGAGGACAGAGGACAATACATACATCAAAATAGAGGACGTGTGGCAACGCTACCTACAACTCAAAAAAATTAAAAACTTTTGGAACCATATACCCATCAATTCCACGTCGTTGGTTCTGGGTAACGGGGTGTCCATATTTGTGTTGAGAAAAAACAGGACATATTCAAATTATAGGATCCCTACCTTAAAAATTTTAAAAAATCGTCGGAAAAAGGCAACTATATGTTTATGGTGACCTAAGATGAAAAATATTTAACATATTTTTAAATTATTATTCTCCAGCGGAATCCACCAGTTGGGAACCATGGCATGATTAATTATTTTTTGTAGAACTGAAAACTAAAATATCTCATGCTAATAAAAATTTACTATTTTAAAACAAAATTATAATATTTATTATCTATAATAATAGAAAAACTTAAATAGTTGTCAGTACAACATTAGAACAAAAACAAAAAATAAATATTGTAATATTGTATATATTTGTTGTCTATCTATTTCATTTGACAATAAATAACAAATTGTAATCTATCCATATAAATATAATTATATTATAGTCAGTTCAATTCTAAATAATATATATATCAGTTCAATTTTCAACCAAATATTAAAATTTTATTCTCTTTTATTATATTTATTTATTATTGAATTATTAATTATATTATTAATTCAATTTTAATAATATTTGGTTGAACTTTTCACAGCTTTTATTAATTCTTTGTTTGATATAATTATCTTTTGAAATGACATACAGTCTATGCTTAAATTAAATAAACATGAAATAATTGCGTTGATTGTTGTAATTTCTAATCTGTTTCGTTCATCTGTCCATTATGTTTCGATTAAAGAAAAAATTGTTTCACAACCAGCATTATGGATATTTTATTATCAATGGATAATACGAATACTAAAAAAATGATTAAAAACAGGACGTTACGTAAAAAAACAGGACAAACCAGGACTTTTAATAAAACCGGGACGACTGATAAAAAAACAGGACAAATCCGGATTAAACAGGACATATGGACACCCTAACGCTAAGAATGGGAACATAGTTCATCAATTTTCACATTGCATTTATTAAAATGCATTTTAATAAACAAATCAATACACAATACTAAAAATAACAATTCTTTAATATGCAATTGCTAATAAACAATTGTCAAGATACGAATTTTAGAATTGTAAGAACTCTTCCTTCAAGACCATTATAATATTCTTTTATATTTTCATTTTTCTAGAAAAACATTTCCGATTAATTTTTCAAACTATATTATGCTATTATTTTTTTAATTCAAAATTAACTAAAATATCAAATGCGAAAAGAAAATTAAAATATCAAAAACAAAAAAAATCAAGGTCAAGAAGAAAAAGTATATGCATTTGTACAATATATATATAATTTTTTTCTCATATTTTTGCCTTCATATAAATCTCTCCTTTGGAATAAAAGATTTATAGACATTTTTTCTCATCATAAATGAATAATAGACAACAACCAATTCAAATCCTAACCTCATACCCAAACCATTTACAACAGCGCCAGTCCCTAAATTTACGAAAGAAGCGTAAAAGAATTTCAAGATTTTAATTTTCATTTTCGTGTCACTACTATAGAGATTCATATACAATGATAATATATAAAAAGTGTTTTTTTTTTGTGCCTGTTCTTGTGGGGAAGTTAATATTAATGGGGGTTTGTCTCATTTTTAATGTTATATTTTTAGGCAGGATTCATGTATGTTGCATAATGTAAATGATGGCACCAGAAAAATACAAAAAAAAAAATATGCATTTATCACGTTGAAATATTAAGAAGAAATCTTTGTCACCCAGAGAGTGGAATGTCCTTATGAAATGTTGTTGACTGATGATGATCATACCAAATTGGGAAAAGAAAATTGTTTGTTCTATTTTTAAATGTAAGATTTTCGTATTTGTTTTATGGTTT
This sequence comes from Rhamphomyia laevipes, assembly GCA_963920725.1. Taxonomy (NCBI): domain Eukaryota; kingdom Metazoa; phylum Arthropoda; class Insecta; order Diptera; family Empididae; genus Rhamphomyia; species Rhamphomyia laevipes. Next base: position 16,539,413 of record OY987259.1, read on the forward strand.
TTTTTAGTGTGTGTTAGTAAAAAGGGACACGTGCTTCAGGAACATGTAAATTGAATTAGATATAAATGTCACATCTGGTTTTAATGGATGAAATGAGACTAATTGATTTATATAATACCGTGTATAGTATAAATGGGCGGGAAAATTGTAAATTATTTTAGGATGATATTGGGTGAAAAATGGAAATTTTTTAATTATTGAAATTATAATAATTAATAGAAGAATTTAGATAATGATTTAAACAAATTATCATATTTTATGCTATAATTCCATTTCATATCATTCAAATCGATATTGGGGGAAAATTAAAATTTATTATTATTCATAAATATTTCAACAAATTCTCGTATAATATGAAATAAGTATTGGACAACAATTGATAATCCTTGGGATATTTTTTTTAAAGCATATAATTTTGATTGCAATTCTTTACGTTTCGGACGTTTCCGGTAAGCATATTCCTTTTACTCTTCAAAAAAAATTAATAATATTCAAAATTCTTGATGTCCTTTCTAAAGAAATTTAAATTCTATACTATCCCACAAATGGTTTATTAACCATTTGTGTTGATGCTCTTGTCTATTTCTTTTTTTTAAAAAAACTACTATATATTTAAACTTGATGTCATTTTCCATCATCATGGTCCAATGCTTCTTTTTTCAGAGTGCCTGCTGTCGTCTATAGTTAAAATTAGTTTACGAAATTTTTATTTTATTTATCTATTGCTCTTCTCTCATCACACATATAACATTTTTATCATCCTAAATAAAATCCTTTAATATGTATTTATAAAAAAAAAATGAAAAAAAAAAATGAGAGATTTTTCATATGCAAACGACAATAATGACTGAACATCAGACGAAAGCCAGACAAAGGGCTTCCGGACCGGAAGAAAATGTGCTGAAAATATATTTTTAATTTTTGATTTACAATTTGTAAAATGAAAAAAAGAAAAAAAAACGAAAAATTATGTAGGAAATTTTGAAAATTGAAACATGAATAAACTACAAACGAAGAAAATTCAATTAAATTTAACTAAAATAATTTTTAACGATAGGTTGGAAAATGTTAAATTTAAAGTGAAATTTTTATTGCAGTTTTTTAGTTTGATAAAAACTAAACTTAAATAGTCTTTACTAAAGAGCTTTTTAACTATTTCATAGCTTTTTTATAAATAATGAAAGTTTAAAACTTTTATTTATATCCTGATTTTTTATTTCCGAAAATTAACTACAGATTATTGATGAAACACCCTGTACATTATTCAAAACTTTTATTACCAAAGCACGAAAATTGCTCAAAGATTGGCGAAATGACTGAAACGAAACACTATAAACCAACTTAGCTTAGACATCAGTAAATGCATTTACTCGAGACTCATATTTATCAAATTATTTTACTAAATAGTTTGTGTATTCGCTGAATAAGATTAAATTGCCTACTAAGCATTAGATGGCGCATCAAGCGGTAAGAGTGAAAATTTAAATTTTGGTAGAAAAAATCAGTTTTATTTTAATTGAAAATTGCAGTTCAATGAAATCTTAAATAAATCGTTGTAAATAGCGGAAATATTTAACAAATTTAAATTAAGGCTTAGTTAATTTTAAAATCTGTCAATATTCATTAATTTTTTATTGTAAATAATCCTTTGAAGTTAGTTAGTTATTTTTATGGTTTCTTTGTTATAAATTCCTAAAAAATTGTGGTATTAAAAACACTTTTGTCTTTTATTTCTTCTATTTACTTTGATTGTTAGATTGTAAAGTGATTTTGTAATTTGATATTTTTTAAATTGTACAATTTAATGATATTTATTTGTCTCTAAACCCTAAAATTGTTGCACATTTCAATTTTACATTGCAATTTCGGATTGAACTTTATGTAATTATTACTTGTTATTTACCAGTATAGAAATTAAAAGAGCAAATAAATGAACAAAATATAAATTAGATTCCATTTGTGAGGTTTATTAAGCTATTTAAGTTAGCAAAGTAAAGATTTCTTAATCTTATTGAACACACAGTTGTAAATATACTAGAAAGTAGTAATAGAGATAAAACTCTGATCGCCTGGTCATAGGTCGAAGGCAACGAACAATCGGATGAATTGGCACATCTAGGAGCCAATTAAAATTCCACTTTCATAGATACAGTAACAATCGGTTACCCGCTGAAAACTGGGTCGACGTGCTGGAAACCCGGTGGTAAAATAGGTCAAAAGGCTCAAGTTCGCGAAGGACTTTGACTCCTGACTCCATCACCCCTTGAAAACCAACCAACCAAAGATTTCTGATATTATTCGTAAAACTGCAAAGTAAATAATAAAGTCAATTCACTAATTATTTCTTTAGCTGAAACGTTAAGCTTTAAATTAGTTTCGTATATACTGAAATGAGGAACATTAAAACGCGGATACCTAAATTAAATTTTAAAATTTCTTACTATACTTGACTATTCAGGGTTTCATGGAATTATGAAACATATTATATGGAAAATCGTTGACGGCAGATATAGGTATAAGTAACAAACATTTTTTAACCTTCTTTCGCTTGCTGGCTTATTATTATTAATCGATTCAGTTGCATTTTGAGACATTGAACCGCAAATTGCTTCAAAATAGCCTTAATTAGAACGAAAAATGTTTTTCCAAGATTAAAATAGGTCATCACTGCAAATTACACTATACACAACATCATCCACATCAGCCACTACTTCCGAGCCATATTACTTCAATAAAAAAGTGAGGTACTTTGAAAATTGTATTATAGTATTTATTATAACATTAAAAGTTCCTTAAATGATTACTTTTTTTAATAGCAAGTTGTCACTAATTAAGAAATTATGAATTGTACATTGACAATTCAATTTTTATGACAATGGAAAATATGAAAAACTTTCTAAATTGTTAAACAAAATTTTTTGTACTTTTCAATTTTCTTCGGATACTCACTCACCCCGTCGGACCTTACTTTGTCAACCAACAAAAAACTTATTAATAATTCTTCAATTTTCCTCTCTAACAATATATAATATTTTCCAATAAATTTATAATGTTTTTCTTTACAATAACAAAAAAATTGTCCTTTTTTTTTTTATTTTTCTTCGGTTTTCGCAAACAATAAGAAAAATAGAAAAGTTTTTCTTAAAAAAAAAAAAAAAAAATTTAATTTTTTTTGCTTTTCAAATTTTTTGTCGTCAGTCATCAAAAAAGCACCAAAAAAAAAAAAAATGGATTTTTCTTCATCGTGGAAAACAATTGGAAAAACAAAAATAAAATCTACAAAAAAAAAATGTGCCTAGGCAAAGTTTAAGTATATAAAAAAAACACAAACTTTTATTTAATGATAATTTAATCAAAAAGAATTTCAAAACACCCATAACAAAACTGAATTTATTAGGGTGACTAGGGCGGTGAAGAAAGGACATTTTATATATATATAAAAAAAGTTTAGTATATAAAAATGTCGCAATGGGAAAGGGAACTGAAGGTAGTAAATTTAAAAAAAAAATGTAATTTTAATAAAGTGTGACTGTGAAGATTTTGTTATTACTTTTGGTTACATCAGTCTTTAATGAAACTTTTTTTGTTTTTTATTTTCATTACAATTGTCAATGTCATTTTCATTTTTAACTAACTAGTAATTTTAAATAATTTTCTTACAGTTTTCTTCATTTTTCAATAAACGTTAATTTTTTAAATGTCCTTTTCACGTTTTTCCACTTTGGCACATTAAAAAAAAGGTTATGCAATTAAATTTAATTATAATTTTCATTTAGTCTGCTCATCTATAGTATTTTAAGGTACGATTTAGATATTATTGTATTAACAGCCTTTTCTGTATCCTTGGTAGATGAGGTAAATTAAATACTGATGGGTTTTATTTTTGTAAATCTACATTAAGGAATTCTTCTGTTGTTTATTTTTTAGAAATTCAAATTTACTTTAAAGGATTGTAAAATTTAATATTGAAAAATTACGCGCAATGATAAACAATGAAGGAATTTATTAAACTACTGAAAATAATTTTAACTTACTCTGTAATAATTTCAATAAAATTTAAATTGAAGGTGAAAATTCTCAGTCACATTTAATTAATTTTCATTTTTAATAGACTACATTTTGGTCCATAATCGACTTACCTGAAAAAAAAGAAAATAACGAATTAAAGAAAATTTATATTTTATTATGAAATGTTTATATATAATTAGTCGATTTTAAGAAAATTGTTTGAATTCCGGAAAAACAAGAAGGGTCTCCAAGCCTAGCTGGTAATTCCCCAATAAAAAGTGTGAAAAGATATATTTATATCTACTTTTTGTCCTTAGCGAAGATGGAAAGACATAACTACCAAAAAAAAACATGACCGCTGTACGACAGAAAGAAAATATATAATCTACTAAAGCTACACTGAAGGGATATATCTAGTTGTGTACACGGGACACTGGCGAATTGGTGTGAACGGCCAGACTAGGTATCCCATTCAACCAGTTATGCCGTAGGTGTGAAGAACAGAATAAGAAAAAAGCTACTTCACCTGTAAGTGTCTAGCTCTGGTCAAGGCAAAAAGGGATACACTTGGCAGGTGAATGAAGATGATAAGAAAACAGTGCTAAATCATTACTTGGGTTCGCTGTCGTGTTGTATGGCACTTCCACTTAAACCATTTAAACGACCATGAACATTTCAAATTTAAGGTTATATTGACAATTAGAAATTTCCTGATCAGAAAACTATAGAATGGATATAATTGCATCCATATAAATCTAGTAAAGTAATGCATCTGAATATCATCTGAGAAAAACTCGGAAGTAAGAAAGTATTATAACCGTTTATTCTGCATACACGAAGAATAAACAGCGGAATATTTTCTTTGAGGATGTGAATTTGCCGGGAAAACTTGAGATATTTAAGGTTTCTTACTAAACAAAGAATGAGGAACATAACAGTCAACATTATACTCAATAACTACAAGCTAATAGACATTGAAAAATGCTACCATTTAGGCCGTTGTGTGGACACATATAGTGTCGTGATTTAACTACTTTCAAATAATTTGATAATATCTAAAGCTAGTTCGCAATCATAATAAAAAAAAACATTTTTTTTTTTTTGAAATTGAAAATTATTACTTGATTTAAATCAAGATCAACTCATACTTTGGGCTGGACGAGGTTTGTATGGAAATATATTGTGTTAGAATGCATGATAGATGAAAAATATTAGTTTTCACATACTATGAATATGAAATTAAATATTTATTCATTCTTGTTTGTATACATAACAAATAAGAAAGAAAGCCGAAATGTATAAGGTCATAAATTCACGGTTTTCATACGCTACAGCAGCCTACATTAAACTGATCAATCAGAATCTAAATAATTTTATCTGTCATTATTTACTAAAACTACTTTCTAAGTAAAATTTCAGTAAAAAACAGCATATACGAACGTTCTAGTCTATGTAGTACAACACAAATAATGAATACATAATTATAGGATAAATTTTCTTTACATACTTGTTTCCCAAAAATAAAAACCATCTTTAAATTTCTCATTAATTTTCAAAGTTTTTCCATGTAACCAAAAATCAAAAAAAAAAAAAATGTTTATAAATTAAAACTTTCAACATTTTCTAACCACAAAAATTTCTCTTTTTATATAATATGACAAAAATATATGAAAAACTTTAATAATTTTACATTAATTTTCTATAAGTCATTTTTCATCATCATAAATGACTTTATTACACAAAACCGAAATAATTTTTTTTTTTATTTTTTGGTGTAACATTTCAAAAACATGAATTTTCTCTCCTTCCCACAACAATAAATATGAAATATTACCATAAAATTTCAAGTGACAAAATTTTAAATTAGATATCCTCTTGTCACTCTCACCGCGCTACCAACAAAATTTGGTTTTTTTGTTAGGAAAATTAGAAAATATTAATTTTAATATTCAAATCAACCCTACAAAACATGACACAAAAATAACATTTTCTGATTCACAAGCTTTTCCTAACCTACAAAGAAAAATGAAAAAAAAAATGATGATAATCAAAAGCTCATTAAAAAAATATTACCCTGAAAAAAAAAATTTACCAGTATCAACACCTCTTCATAGTTCCTTTTCCTTAGCAAAAAAAAAAAAAAATAGGAGAACATTTTTATTACATGACACAAAACACCATGTTTTTTTTTAAGGACTCGAATAAAAACATTACAATATTTTCAACTCATAATTTTCTTGAACCCAGAAATTATTTTATCCCAGAAAAAAACAAGTATTTTTTTTTTGTTACAAGTTAGTAAAGAATTTCTGCTATCAAATAATATTTTTTATGCTACTTGTTAAACAGAAAATCGCTTGCGCCTCATTACAAGAACGGGGGCAAAAAAACATTGAAATTTATTGCTAAAGTTTGAAGATGACAGGAACATATAATTTTTAGGCGTCATACTATTAATAAAGGATACCAATAAAAAATGAAACAGTTTTAGCAGAGAAAGGATTGATGTAATTAAGTCGATAGGAATTTGATCGACAACAGTTTTTCGGATTATTAAATAGAATAATCAAGTGACTGAGTTCACTAGCGGTGTAGATTAAAGAAAACGTTTCTGTTGATGGTCCCAAATATTGTTTCTATAAGCATCATGAAATTTGATCTTTCACTAACTTATGCTAACCAAAATAATACATTTTATCTATGAACGTTGCGTATAGATTGAATAAAAATGAAGGATCCTTTGAAAGATGTAGAGATATAAATACGGAATAATTAACTATTAAGAGGTTAAATTATAGTAGATGTGACTGCCTCGAATAGATTACAGCGAGTCCTTAGCGATGTAACTGAAAATGCAGATCTTGAGTTACTGTATGCAAAACGTAAACCACCTATATCATTTCCAGAGGCAATTTCATTCAAATTCGTAGGTTATGTTGTATTCTCATAATACTTTATACAAGTCTCCTTCGATGGTTTGGAATTCTAAAAAGATGAAGTTTATCTTGCAACAGCCAGATAAGGGGATATAAGGAGCTATCCAGGGGTTTTTTATACAAAAATCGCTCGTTACTCTATACTGAACTGACTATATACTGTGATTGAAAATTTATACTACTTTATCTTACGTACACGATAGTACGAGGATAGAAGAATTTTTCTTCCTCATCTTTTTAATACGGAGAGTTAATAATTTTATTTAACTATATTTGAATGAATTAGTATTTATACTCAAATAAGTAAGGATGAACTGAAATTACATAATACTGGTTTACCAAATCTCCTTGAAGAGATTGCGTTACGTACGTATAAGGAAATATTTATCGTAGTTTAATTTATATTAATTTTATAGATTTTTCCTGTAATTTTTGTTAAAAATCGATTAAGCCTTTACCCTCAACTTGCAGCTAGGCGAAACACAAGATATGGATTGTACGTTTAAAACAAAATGATGGAAAAAGACGTCCTATTAAAAACTTCCGCCTTGTATAACTAAGCGATCACACATAAAAACAACGTTAACAAATTACCGACCATATAACAAATTGGTAAAATCCCAATCGGTTAAAATAATTTAGAATCAAACCTGCCATAATTTTCTATCCCTAAACAATTTTTTTTTCTAACACTCTCACTTTACAGTATCAGTAAAAGTTCACAAATTTCTTTCCTAACTGAGAAGTAAAAGAAGGGACGAAAAATATTATTAACTATACAGAGTCCAAATAAAAAACAAACTTCAACTTTTTTATAATTTCCCATTTTTCTAATTCAAAGGTCAACTTTATGGCTGACTAATGTCTTTTTTCGTAAGGATCAACAGAAAAAACAAAAATTAGGCAAACAATTTTTATGATTATCAACCATATACATAAATTTAGTCAGGCTCTTTTTTTTACAGCATTAATATTCCATAAAAAATTACCATGCATAATTATTGGAAGGAGGTTTTCCATCTGCAATTAAAGACCTCATAAACATTTAAAATATATTATCCCATATAGTCTCCCAAAGCACATTAAATATGATGAACCAAAAAAATTACTATACTATAAATAAGAAAAAAATTTCGTTAACCATAAAGGACATAAATAAATACCGAAAAAAAAATTATAACCATTTTTTATATGGCCCATCGTTAGATTTATTTCTGTGCTAATTGTAGCCTAAAAAATACTTGAATATTTTTATTCTCATTAAGGATATCAAAAAATATGAATTAGGTGCTTCCGTTTTTTTTATACATATTTTTTGACATATGTCTGTATTTCTATGTAAAATTGTTTTAAAGGAACATAAAAAAATATTTCGGTATTTTTTTTTTAGTTTAATTTTAGTATTAAGGACTTTTTTTGGTGCAAGGATTTTTTTTAATCTAAGTGATAAAATCGAGGTGACAGTTGACAATTAAAATATGTGAGAAAGTGTCAAGCTTTTTTTTTGGTTTTGTTATGTAATTTATAAAGGATTCTTTGTTGTTTCTCATTAGCTTGACATGACACTGACATATGTGAATAAGAACTTAGAATATTATATTTCTTTTAAGGATTTCTGTTTATGGTAGTGTTGTTATATATAAAGTACTTAAACAGATGGAAAATATATGAAAGGATATAAGAACTAGGATATGCAAAAAAAAAATTGCTTGGTTTTTTTTTGTAGGATTAAGTAATGTGAGATAGAAATAAAAAGGATATAATAAAAAAAAAAAAAATATGAAGTGGAGATATTTTATAGAGCAGGTTTTTTTATCATTGTTTTAAGAAGTTGGTTTTGTTGAAGACGACACTTTTGTGTAATAATTTCCTGTTATTATGGTGAACAAATATTTATTATTTACTCATTTCCAAAGTAACTTCCATAAATTTTTCACTGATGTTACTTAGTATAATCAAAATTTTGTTAAAAAAAATGGTTTAAAATTAAAATTGTAACATACGGACTTTATTTTAATATGGGTACGAGGTTACTGGATATTGAAATATGAATTTTAGATGCTAATTAATTAAATACATTACGTATTAATATTTATAATTTTTCTCTCACATGTTTCTGTATCATTTAATGTGATTAAATACCAAATTATTTATGATATTTAGTATTTTAGTTTAGTTACTTATTAAATTTAGGTTATCCAAATTTATTTGAATCATTACCCCATTTTTAATATACCTTTCAATTAATTAACAATATATAAAAGCATATTTCAGTAGCATGATTCCAAAGGAATTACTATAACTCCACTCTTACGAAAAGTTACAAAATTTAGTTATTAAAGTTCATTAGAATTGACTTAGTTTTGGCGAAACTTAGCTTATCACTAATCATCAGCACTAGTGTAATACATGATATTAGCAAACTTATAGAGTTAGTTACAATGTCCTATATCGTCGGTGAAACTCGCAGAATGGTTAAGTCCAAAATCAATCATTTTCAGTAGGTCAAAAATATAATTTAAATAAAAATATGAGCGTCTCTTTACGTTATCACTTTCAATATTAATATGAGGACTTAACCAATTTTCTAGTTGACTATTCCATTTGGCAATTTATGGATGAATACTAATTTTTTTAAAAAAAATAGTCTTGCCAGATGATGCAAAATTTCTTACCCAAATACCCAAATTGGAAAATAGCCCAAAATGGACATAGCCAATCTGCGAGTTTCACCGACGATATCAAAATTAAAACTAGAGACCTTTACTGTAAGCAACACCAAATTTCAGAGCCATTTACACAGTATGCAGTGAATTATAAAATAAAATGTTTGTGAAGCAATATTTAATTTACAAAGAGCTCTTAACTCCACTGAAAGATAGAATTCAGAGCAGGCAGTTTTCATTAAATTGTGGTTTTAATTATTAAATTCTCACCATTACAATACAAAAAATGTACGTCAATATAAAAACATCATCTTTAATTCAATTTGTCTAATATCCTTGTAAACGTCATTTTCCCATTATAATATCCTTTATAATAACTAACCATCAATTTTCGTTGCATTTATTTAATTTATTTATGCAAAAAATTATTTATAAAAGAAAATTAATTAACGTTATTATTGTCATTATAAACTTTAATTTTCCACTCAATTAAATTAAAAAAAATTCTTATCACTTTGCATATTACAAAGAAAAATTCTTTTATTTTCTTTCTTACAAAGGAAAATTAGTATTTCCACAAAAAAAAAATTGTTTAAAAATTATATTCATATTTAATGTAATAAGAAAACTTTATCATAATTTATAAAATGAGCTTTTCCAGAGATGTGCTCAAAATAAAAAAATCTTTGATATGGATCATAAAATTTTATCCTTTTTTTTTGTAAAGATTTATTTACCGAACTGTTAATATTTAATTGGTTTCCGATTTATTCGTATTTAATGTTTGATAAAGTAAAAGGATTTTTTCATTGATGTTATATAAAATTTAATAGAAAAATTATGTTTATTTACTATTTGTGAAAGATTTAGAGGGAAATTTGTAAAATTAAAATTAGTTTTTTCATATTTATTTTTAAATATCATACAATTTCAATTTTCAACACATTAAGGATATAAGAAAGGCTAATGCAATTATAAAAGATTAGATATAATTGATCCGAAATATATTTTTTTGCTATTCTGTATTTAAAAAGAGATTTCTCCCACTAAAAGCAATAAATAAACGGTCGGTTCTGTCAGGTCTCACACAAAATTAGTGTTACCATTTAAGGTTTCAACTCAATTCGTCTTTTAAGCCTATATATGAATATTTTTCACAGAAGTGCAGAAAGAGATATCATGAAAAAGTTATTTAAAAAGTTCCTTTAATCACATTTTTTTGTGATAAAACGATATTTATCGACGTTCGGAACCAATGATTTCTTTTCGAAAAATACGTAAGGGCTACAATGTACCGATCAGTACAGTTTGGATTCGATTCGTACAGTATCCAATCAGCTTCTTAAGTATACACTGAATACATAATTACCAATTGCTATGGATTAAATCGCACTAAAACTGTCAAATTTCATTACTCTTGACATTTACTTCAGCAAAGGTTCAGTTTTTTCAACCTGTTTCGATTCGATTTCAATTGCATTTATGTGTCCACTAAATCAATTTTTCATACAAAATATAGGAATACGTGAAATTTGAACTTTACTGAACAAATCGTTTCTGAAGTGATCGATACATTGTAACCAAAGCTTTAGATCTTACTAAATATTCATATCTTTCTGAGTCTAACAAACGGAATATTACTATATAACTTCTGATTCCTCTGGCGAATAGTCATTAAACAACTTTTAAAAATAGATTTATGGATCGTGTCCTTAATAAAGTTATAACTTTCAATTTAAAATAACAGGGCATTATCGAAATTTGGCAGGTAGAAAATAGGAAAATACAAATCTATAATATAAATACAAAACGAATAACCCTAAGACAACAGAGAGAACTAAATCAACTTTCCCAGACCATAACATTTAAAATATATCCTTAAAAAATTTAACATTTTGACATTTCTGACATATTATAATTAATTATTATACCTAAATTAAAAACATATTATAAATAAAATTCAAATATTTCAATTCTAATTTTATGTTACTTAATATATTCTTCATTATTGTCTTGATTTTTGAAAATCTTATTTACTCCCTCATCATAATAATAACTTCAATTTTTAACTCCCTATACAAAAATCATTTTTACACTAAGTATTTCCTTTTAAAATTAATAATAAATAAATAAAATAAAACAAAACAAAAAAAAAACTTTTATTTTAAATTATTATGATTATTTATATTCTGTCTCATTTGGGGACATCCAATGAAACATTAACCAAAAACCAAATAATTTTAATAAAAATACACAAAATAAAATAAATAATAAATAATTTACTCAGTCATAATAAACAAAATGAGAAAGATGATGATGATGATGTGGCAGAATTAAATATATACAAAAACAGGATATGAAATGATTTTTTTTCTATCTCAGACTCATTATTCACCCTCTCAAAAATTATTATAAAAACTCTAGAGACACAAACACACAAAAAAATCTTAAAAGTAAGTCAAAAGGAAATATGGAAAATAAAGTTTTCTATTTTCTAAGAAATTTTCTTATATACAAAGTGAGAGTTTGTTTGGTGTCGCCATTATCATTATCCTTAAAATCAGATAAGAAAGATCTAATGATGAAATTTTGAAGATTATTTCTATAGTTTTTATAGTGTCTAACTAACGCTAAATTTTATGGTATAGCAGAAAACTATATTTTTTATGAATCATGGATTTCGGAGGAAAAGAAAATTATTCTATCCTTGAAAATGTCTAATTTTCCGAGTATGAAAACAAAACAAAATCATATCATTTTAAAATTTGGAAAATCCAAGTAGATAATAATTTATATAATCTTGAATATATAAAGTTTTGATGACTTATTACTTCGCCGGCATAGAAGTTGTTTGCCGTAAACGACATTTTATTTGTTTTTCACTTAGCTACATTTTTTATGGTTGTCAGACCAGCTTATCCATTTGCACTTATCAAAACTCAGCTATTTCATTTCTTTGCAGAGATATGCAGAATGTTTTTTGCCGTAAAAACCATGATTTAAAGCAATTATAAGAATCTATTTGCAGTATAATTGAATTATGGGATGTAATTTAATTATACAGTACAAATTTATTGATTTTTATTGTGTGAATTTATTTGCGGTATGAATTAGGGAATTCCAAAAATATATAAAAAGCTTAATTTATAGAAATATCAGACACTAATTAATCTTTACATGAATATCATCGATAAAACTTATTTGTTTTATTCCAAATAAGTAATTTTTTATTCAACGTAAATCCAAAAATGTTATCGCACATCCTAATTGCACATCCATATCGCATATTGTTATTAAAGTGGCGTTTAGTTTAAGGCGAACGCATTTTATACAAATTTGATAATATTTTCTAAAGTTAATTCGCTCGACCTCTGCAAACTGTAATTAAAATTATTGAACCAGTTTATAAAAAGAGAACTAAAAAATTCTATTGGCCAAATTTTTAGATATAATGGTGCAAACATTAAAATTCGATTACCCAAAATCTTAAAAATTGTGTTACGTCAAAAAGTTTTCAGCTGACGACTTGATATTTTAAATTGGGGAAAAACTTGTTGACAATATTTAATATAAACTGGAAATTTATTTGTTAGTTTCTCCTGTTTGTTGTAAGGAAAATATTATATGCATTGTCACAGTTGTCGTTTTCGTTATATGAATCAATGTTGTTTGTACATTAATTCTAATATAAATTCCTTTCTTAAAAATATTATTTAAAAGGAAATGAATACACAGTAGTGAAAATGGGTAATCCGAACATTAAAAAAAGTGTTCGGATTATCAATAAAAATTTATAAACAATGTTCATTTTTTAAACTTCACACTAATCAATAATTATTGAAATAGCTATCTTTTAAAATTTGTTGTCTAACATTTTCTTAAATTAAAGATTTATGCTTTATGTCATATTCATTGTCTTTACTATATTCTATTATATGTATTCTCAATTTCAGTTTATGCTGATATATATCATTTCTGTTGCCTATAGCTTCCTTAGAATTAGATTTTCTTATATTGAAAGCTTTAGGGCACCTTCAGAGTGTAGTGTAGCTATGAGCGGTGCTCACGATAAAAAGAATAAATTCTATTAACCTGCTGAAGATTTTTATATACTGCTCACATATACTTGTGAACAAAGTGGAGCACAACATATTGCTAAGCGGCAGCTGATTTTGAAGCTTTTATATTAAACTCTCCTGTGCAGTTTTTGGTACTATAAAATGGTAAATTTGAAATGAAGATTTAATAATATTAATTTTTACTAAAGAAATAAAATTAGCTAAAGAAATAAAATTAGCACAATCTTCTGATAATTTATAAAAATTTCTATAGAATTAAGACGTAAGTAATGCAGATTAAAATATGAAATACAAAACTCTTGCCATAGTTAAAATCTCTATTCTGCTATTCTGCACACTATACGCTTTGCTCATAGCGCGAAAGAGCACAGCTTTTGCACCGCTTATTAGGTTCACTCTGAAAGTGAAAATGAACAATCTTTGTAGATTGTTCACTCTGAAAGTGAAAATGAACAATCTTTGTAGATTGTTCATTTCCCAGTTCTCTTATTATACGGATATTTTCTTCTCCAATGAAAAAGTAACACATTTTATTAATTACTATATCGCTGTGTTTAATTCTACTATCCTAAGAATGATGGGCATTATTTGTCAATTATTTGTAGTTGGATATAAAAATTGCAAATTCAAGGCTTTTCAAATGGTTTAAAGTGATGGACATTTATCAATATTAGAATTGTCTGCTTCAGTTTCCGGATGAAATTATCAACCTTAAATGATGATTTGCGATTTCAGTAAAAAATGATTTTCAAGATTCTGTATTACCACTTCATTTTTCATTGTCGAGAATCTATTGATAATTATAACTCGATTTTGAACACATATATCAGTTATATCCTTGTTTCTTCGTATACAATTAATCTCGTTGTCTGTAAAGAATGTTTGTTCTTACTCGTACTAAATTTAAAAGTATGATCATACTGTTTTTTCGTAAACTATACCCAGAACATCCCAAGCATTATTCAAAACGTTTTACAGAAAATCATCAACATTCTCCTACTAAATTGTTTATAATTACTCATTGTTACATAATCGATTATTATTAAGCATTTTTTTGTTTCCTCACCAACGGATTATTAATCTTAAATAATCTAAGTATTATTTTGATCCGTCAGTCATAATTTCGCAAAAACGGATTCAAAAATGCAACATTCAAAGAAAATTTATTATAATTATTAAAATAATATTTTTCTTTTAATGAAACTTCAATTTCAATTATATTTCTTATTACTAATTAATTTTGAACTTCACATTTAATTTAAATTTAATTATTTTCTACCATTTTATAAGATATAAAAAGAAAACTTTCTGGAAAA
Organism: Rhamphomyia laevipes; assembly: GCA_963920725.1. NCBI lineage: Eukaryota > Metazoa > Arthropoda > Insecta > Diptera > Empididae > Rhamphomyia > Rhamphomyia laevipes. The sequence goes on from OY987259.1 coordinate 16,554,418, forward strand.
TTTAAATTCCCTTGAGGTTGAGTATACAAAAAAAAAAAAAAATTATTCCGACAAAGTAAATTTATAAAATATTTTACATTTTTAAAATAATTATATTATAATAAAAATTTGAATAAAAATTTTTGATTTAAATTTAATTAAAATAGATAATATTTTATTTCAGTCTAATTGCACTTAAAAAGAAAATTTTATAAAGAAAAATTGCAGCAGCTGCCATTATTCTTGACCCTTTTTTCCATTTCCATTTCAATTTCTTGTTATACAATTTCTATATCTTTTTCAATGTTTCTGATTTTATGATTATTCATTTTACAATTTATATAAGTTAATAAGAAAAAAAAAAAGAAAATAGAAAATTTGAAAAGCTCCTTAAGGATATGAATCATTACTATAATATTGTATAAAAGATTTGTATTGATATCCAACCGGAGAGAGTCCAGACGTCGCCTTTACTTTAATTTGTACAAATGTTATTTAATGTTAAAAATATAATATTAGAAAGTATAAGACAAATTTGTTGAGTAAAATGAAAAACATTTTATTGCATTTTAAAGTAAGATTTCAATTTCATCTTCTTTAGTTTTCCAACAAACTAAATGTGGAAATTGATAGTTTGTGAGACGCATGAATAGATAATAAAAAGCTAATAAAATATGTGAAGGAGTTTTGAAATAAACTAAAAAAATTGTAAGGAAATCATTAAAAAAATTCCATTAAACTTTCTCAAATTAAATTAAGCTTTTCCGATGAGACGATTTTTGCAAATTATTTTGGTATTTGTCAGGGGAAATAGAGAAGAATTGCCAAATTCAAAAAATCTTATATATTAAATATGGAAAACGTTGCATCTTAGCTGCAAGGCTGTACGAAGATTACCAATAATAAAATTGGTTATTAATTAGTAAGTACGTTTCCTAATCTTCCTTTCAATTAAATTAAATATTTTTGTCGAATTACTGGTACCACAATTTACAAAAATGTTTATTTACTTTTCCAGAATTCTTCTAACTTACTCATGCCACCTAGCAAATGAGCTATTTTGTTCAAAGATCACATAATATAGGAGAAAATGATTAAGAAACCAAAACGATCAGAAAAGATTGTAATCAAGACTGAAACACTTAATCGACATCAACTCCTATAAAAAACGATTACTTAGTAAAATTAATTTTTCTATACTATAAATAAATCTATGATTCGGAATTCATATAAAATTAGGAGAAGTTCCAATTAATGTCTGAAAATCACAATTATTAGAAAAAGTTTGCATATAGGACCAAATCTAAGCTTTGTTCATCGTTTTACAAAGTCGAAACCTAAGATATTATCGTAATTAGAAAGTCGTCATTATCAATTTCTCAATTATTATAATATCCTGTATTCAGTGTTGTATTTATGATTTTGCCGCCCTAAGCAATGCATATTGAAGCGCCCTATAAGTTATAAGAAAATTGATGTTTAATCAACAAATTCAATCAATGATTTGTACTGGTCAACAATTATCGATAAATCAATTTTTATTGATTTTAATTTTAAATTAGTGGCATTAAAAGTCGCAACCGATCCCAAGTGGATTTCTAAAATGTCATCATAAAAGCGCATTCGATACGATTCATTTGAATCCAAATATTTTGGGCTCATATTTTTGTACAAAGCTTTAAGTCCATATTTGTTATCAGGGCAAAACCATTTATAATGTCAGAGAGATTTTTAATGATGCGTCAATTTAAAACAACATTTTTAAAATTCACAAAAGTAATGAAATTATAATTTTTTAATGTTAATTTTTGATAAATTTGATATTTCTAATGGCAATTGCCTGTAAATTTGCCTGTTAGTAAATGCAGCCCAAATTTAAAATTTTCTAAATAATAAATGAATCTCATCTGCGTTTGCATAATTTATGATCGTGTATTTGCATTCAAAAGATAAACAGCAACACATTTCATATAAAATAAAAATATAGGAAATTGAATGTACACAAAAGTCATGGTCCATTTTCCAATTTATATACTCCAAAGACTAAACAATTTTTAATATTTTCGACTATAAATTTTCAAAGAAATCATATAGCAATTTTCCACAAAAAAAAGAGGAAAAACTTGATAAAATTTATTACAATTTTTAAGGGGTGGCAAATAAAATAATTATTATCATTCACACTTGCATTATATTTTTGCTTTAAGCAGCGAAAACCATATCATTTCATATATCCAGCAGAGGACTGACTACAAAGTATAAAGATAGATAATAATTTTAGTCCAATTGGTGATATTTCATGCGTTATTATTGAGTACTTCATAATATTTATTGTAAAATTTATTAATATAGAGATATGTTGCTGGCAGGACTAAATACACTCTGGATATGCATTGTGAATAATATCGGAATTTGTGAATTTTTCAATATTACATAAAAACCATGTCATAAAGAAATATAAATTGTGTCTGTAAAGAGTTGAACGAAATATGATTTCAAAGGACGGGAACCAATCCGAGATTCGGTCGAAAAAGACCATTAAACAGCTAACCGCCATAACAGTTCAGGGTAGGGAATACCAGTCAAAAACATTTCAGTAAAAAAAGGGAATAATTTTTGACTGAATTGCCTTTTCAGAAGGATATTCAATCAAAAAACTGAAAAGGTATTTCAGTCAAAACTTTTTTGACTGGGATTCCTTTTGGAAGTTTGACTAGTTTGGCAGTATGAATAGTGTAACTGAATAGTATTCAGTAAAATGTTTGATGTTTTATTATTATCGGGAAGAGATTTCTTTACGTCCTTTTCCGAAAAGGCAATTCAGTCAAACCTTTTTCTGACCGAAATTCCCTTTGTTTTGACTGAAGTTCCTTCTTTAAAAGGCATTTCAGTCAAAAAATTTGTATGAACTTTTTTTTGACTGAATTGCTTTTTTTTTTTGACTGGAGCCTAACAGTGCTGCAAAGTTACACAAATTTCTTTTAATGAGCAATGTCATATAAAATTAGAGCGATCACTTTGTCATAAATCTCTTATTACAAGGACGTCATTAAAATATTATTGTTATCTCTAATTTCAGCTCACAGCCTTATTAGTTTATAGTGTTAATGCTGTCGAAAAGATTATGTTGGAGAGCATTGAAATTTTGTTTTTAAAGCTAATAGTAAGAAGACATGTAAAATAAATTTTGAGTTATTAATTTTGAGCTATTTAAAAGCAGCTAACAGCTTTCTTGCCTGGCAATTTACATAGCGTTCAGAAATATGTAAGTTAATTTGAGCTGTTTAAGAGCTGATTTAAAGCATTTTCTCGTAAACAGTTTTCTAGTTTGGCAGTTAACGTAATAATTATTAATTTTAATTCCTTAGAATGCAAATCTGATTACTTCCGTTTGATTTACATATTATACTGCTCGATATTATACAGTTATTTCCATATTGTGCGTTATACGAAATAATTTCTATCTGCAGTTATTGACTAATATCAGATAGTTTGCATAATAAACTGACTCGAAAGTATTAAATCTAGTAAAGCAATTCGTAATGAAATCAATTTCTTTTTTTAAATTCAATAATCGAGTTTCGTATAATATCCGAATATAAATTATCATACTAAATCTTTCATGGTTTGAATTTAATGCTATAAAATATTCCATTTTTCTCCTCGACTTCGGATATCATTTACAATATAAATAGAATTTTTTGATGATTCTGCAAACCATATTTATTTATACAATTCCCGACTATATTAATTCATATTTCTCAATATAATAATCGAAATAGACAGTAAATTGTTCGGGAGTATTTTATCCTTTTTCTATATGAAAATCATTTTTCATTAAATAACACCATTGCAGAAGAACTCATTTAAATTGAGCACCAAAAAAATATTTTAATCCATAAATATTTTAACATTTATATATATTTTCAATTTAATCATATCATTTATACAACACCATAAAAGGAAATCAAATCCTCAAAGGATATATGATTATTATACATAAATTCGAAAAATTTCCACTTTAAATAACTTTGTATCTCTAAAAAAAAAAGGATATACAAAAAAAAACCAAAATTATTGAGATAGAAATTTTAATGGTTTTATAGGAAATGTTTAGAGTAGTAAATGTGCTAACTATATTTTGATATTATCAATTTTTTTGTTTATGTTTCAAAAAAGATACAATATTTATTCATATTTATGCAAATATTTTGTGTAACACTTTATGCAAAAGATTATGATGTTGTGTTTTATAAAAATGTAAAAAAAAGGATTTTGTTTTTAAAGAAATTTAATTGAATTTTCTTTATAAATTTATAGATTTAACAGGGAAAAACTTAAGATATTTTTTTTTTGTGAACATTATTTTGATAAAAGGAAATTGAAAATGTCATTAAAATTCTAATCATTTTTAAATATTTTATCATCCTTTGAAATATAGTTTACATTTACTAAATTTCCTACAGTAGCGTCCCCTTCAGATGTGCAAGGTGTACACTGCATATCCTAAAAAATAAAATAAACATACGAAATATACACGTGTAGTCTATTCCCCAGTCCGTTGTAATTGTAAAAATTTCTCCTAAAATAATAAATAAAAAAGTAGATAAATAGAAATAAACGAATGCATCTCTTACTATGGTAGTACTACGATGACTACAGATTTCTATAATTGAATATTTGTCTTTATTGTTTTTTGAACCTACTAGTTAAATATGTCACTAGTAGGTTCAACAATTACAATTGTTTAAATAATCCAGAATTTTCATATTCCAAATACACACAAATAGTTTTGGGACTTGTTTTAAAAAAAATCTCTTCTTACAGAAACGTTATGGACTTAAAAGTTAAATTAGTTAAAGGGCATTGCCTATAAAGCAGAACATTATGTTTTGTATTAGCCATTAGATTATCTATTAGAAAACATTAAGAAGATTGATAAAATGGCCTTACTACATATAATTACATTCTTAAACGCATAGAATCGAACGGTTCTATTTTACATGGAAATGTTCAGGAGTGTAGAAGATGCCAAGAAATTTGAATTATCATAATATATATGAACGCTAGGACCTAGGACTGTCAATGTTAGTTACAGTAAATATATTTTTACTAGGAACACTGACGTTGATCTCTATTGAAAAGGAGAAAGTCAATACTTGGGTAATATTGCTATCATTCAATACAACATAAAATATTAGGGAAGTTTCTGAATACTATATTATTTTCAAAATAATTGAATGCAAGTACAGATAAGAGGAGACCGGTTAATTTTGATTATATTCATGAATTATTTTTGAAAAATCCATGTACTATTATAAGTACAAAGAAATTAACCTACCAATGAGAGCGTACAACTGACCAACTGAACCACCAATCAGAAGTTTATTTTAAATTTTGTAATTTTAGAGGCATGCTTAAAATCATAGTTACTTACAAATTAACATCTAAAATGGTTTTAAATCAAAATGGCATTCAATTACCAAAATATAATACTAAAAAATCAATTTAACTCTTTAAAAAAAACTTATTCAAAACGTTTTTTAATATTCCCCTTTCAAATTTTCTGATCTTTCAATCACATATGTTACAAAATAATTTTCACTTTATGATTTGTCAAAAAAAATATAAACTGAAGTTTACAGCCTCTAAATGTAACATCAATCAGTAACACTAAATACATATAAATTTTCTTCCTGGTTGAAATATTCCCCTAAGAATAAATTTAAATTTCCGCATCTTCCAAACACAATAAGATTTCTACCCCCACCCCTCTTAATATTAATATTAACCCTTAAAATCAAATATAATTATATAGTTTAGTTTTGTCTAATTTGAGGGGAGCCGGGGGTTAAATAAACGATGTGGTGATGTATTAACATCTTTTTGGTTTTGTATCGCGATACAATTTCCCTCTAGGCGCACAAACCACATTGACCACAAAATTCCAATAAAAAAAATGTGAGAAATATTTTTTTTGATAGATCGCCTTAAACCCTAATCAATAAAACAAACTTTTTTTTTAACACAAATAAACTGAATTTTCTAAGGGGCAGAACATTTAAAACCCCAGAAATAATAACTAAACAAAAAAGTGTCCAATTCTAGAGAAATAACAATTTCCTTTAGGCATAACAACCATAAGTAAAATAAAAAGAAGGGATCATAAAAATTATGTCCTGTAAATTTATATATGAAATATAATTTTATCAAATTATGAAAACATTTTGTATATTATTGAATTCATAATTGAAGGGGCGGTAGAGTTGGTCGAAGATAATGGAAAAATTACAAATATCAAAAGAGTTTTCCAAAACAAAAAAAGGAGATGAAAATTTCTAACAAATTTAATATTATTATTTTTAATAATAATAAAAAAGAAATTGTGCCAAGAGGTGAGCAACATATGTTTCCATACAGGAAGAAAATAAAATTCGTCCTTTTTAGTCCTGATAATAACAACAACAACAAAAACAACTCCCAAAAGAGTTGATAGGTAACAAAATAATTTAAGGAAAATATTAATATGGAAAGATTTTCAAATTGTGGTTAATGAAAAATAGCCTTTGGCATTGTTGTTTAGGTAAAATAACTTCATCCTAAAAATGTTTTTTTTTTTTGTGGAAATATCTTTTTTAAAGTTTATCCAAAAACAAAAAAATTGAATTATGATTTTATTTTTTAGTCTTAAATGTTTTATAATTAATTGATTTAAGGTTAATTTTTACTTGTTTATTGCTTGCGGTTTTATATAGTTTTAAATTAAATGAATTTTGTTGTGATTGATTAAGGGTTTTTGCTTAGTTAATTAACAGGATTTTCTAGAAAAGGATAAATGAAATAAAGAGCTAATAAATTATAGAGATTTTTTTAGAATAATATTTTGTAGTAAATTTTTGTATTAGGTTATAAGGTTATTAATAATATCTTTATTTTAAGATATTTCATTATTTGAGAATTTTTGGTAAACTGAGATTTCTCATTAATTTTTCGAATATATTTAGGAAAATATTAAAATTAAAATTATTTTCGGTTAACTTGATAAAGCAACGAACTCGAACTGCTACGTCGAGTTAATAAATTTAGGATTGTGAGTCAAGAAGAAATATTTAGGTATATAAATCTAAAAGCATAAAAATGCTTCTAAATAGCACAACCTAATTAAATAGGTTACCTAACATACGGTGGAACCGTCTTTAGCGATAAATATATGAAAATTTGTATGAACTAAAGTTCTAAAATGAATTTATCACAATTTTTATTCAGGTGAAAGATGCTGCTATCGCGTTTTTATGCATCATTTTGAAAGTTTCTACAAACAGACCAGACAATATACGTGCCAAACATAATGGAGTTTTGGCACGGTTGGTTGTCCCTTTCAACACTACCTTTGTGACAACTATTCTGTTCATAAAAAATGTAAGAAGAATTTTTAAATTTCTTAACCTAACCTTTTGGAGTATTGTAATCTCGAGTTTTCGAAAATTGTATTGAAAATTCTCATGGGTTTCTTTATGTTCATTTCCAAACCTATTTTATATGAATAGGTGCAGATCAAGCAGTACCATAGCATTGATTCATTGCTCACATAATATAGAGAAGATGGTTTTTTGAAAAAGCCCAACACATACACTTCGTTATTCTCCACGTCGACTGTAGCAACTTGCAAAAATTCAATTTAAATGGTTAGCATTTATAAACAAAACTTTTCTGTATGATCTATATCACTAATAGATTACGATTAGAATAGAGTTGATGAACCATAATATTATGTAATGGTTTTGTAATAGTGTTATATCAGAGTTACATTCGAAACTTATGCATCCGTCCGAGTATTCTTCTCAGAAAACAAATTATATAAGTTATATTATAACCAGGAAAATGTACGGAATCGAAATTTCATTTCAATATGTTGTGTGTGTCATCTATGGAATGGTAATATTGCACGGACATTTTTGTCCTAATTTTGAAATACTTGAATATGTCTTAGTATCGTTTAAAAAATATATATCAGCAACACGACTCATTGTTAATTATTTGTAGAATACAATTTACAAAAATTCAAAATGAATAATAATTCGGAAATTAATTTCACAATTATTTACCTTTTGATTGAATAAAATTTACTTTCTATTCTAATTATACGATGACAATTAAAAAAACCTTAAAATGTTAAGAAATTATTTATAATTATTTTAAAACAATTAATTATAATTAAATCAAATGAAAATTTATAAATTAGAAATTAATTTATGACTGGTTGGTAATTAAACATTAACAATAATGTTACACCAACATAAATAATTATTTCTCATAAATTTTATTAATTCTAGAAAATCATAATTTCTTATAATATAGAAAAATCTGCTGTATCACCGAAACCACTAATTACATAAAATTAACTATTTATTATACTAAAACTGCTAAATTTCCCAAACAAAATTAACTTTTCCAAATCATCATTTTCTGAATTTCTTTATATAAAATGTTCACAAATTTACAAGTCTATTTAAACTAAAATTCTGCTCTCATTATGGCATCATAGCTAAAATTACGCATAGAAGATTCTATAATAAAACTTAATAAAAATATAGAATCAGCTTTGAATTTATGTTATATAGATGAAAACTTGCAAACTAATTATAATCGAGAATAATTAATCAAATTTATATGATGAGCAATTGTGAGAAACCATGTTTTCTTTTTACTATTAATGGTTGTGATAATAATGATGCTCATAACAAAAAATGTTTTCCACCATTTACCCTAAATAATTGTTTTTAGTTTGAGATAGGATATAGAAGTATGTCTTGATGTTTATAGTGCTTTTTAATGGATGGATGGTTTTTCTCAATAATCATTCGATGACGGGAAGGCAATATTTTATTAACACAACCCACAAAAGAATCGTTAATTTAGTTTTTTTTGGAATATTTTCGTATTTGGATAATTTAATGGCTCTGAACCATAGAATATCATTATTAAAATTGACGATAATTGTTTATGGAAAAATATTTTAAATTTATATAAAAAAAAACTTTCATTTGAATATAATTTATTTTCATATTTAGGGATATCAGTAGTAAAAAGGACATGAGTAGAATTGTTAAATTTTATGGATCATTTATAAAAATAATTGTAATTTATTTATATAGCTATAATTTTCCTGTAAGATTTTAATGGTTATGAAGTTTATATATTAGAGAGAACCCTTTTTAATATTTGTCAAATATTTTCGTTACTTAAAAGGGTGAAATATTAATCAAAATTTCAATAAATTGTTTTCTCAAACAATTTGTCGATTTGTAATGTTGACAAATTTATATAATATTCAGAAATATTGGAATTGTGACGGTCACTATTAATAATTTTTAATTTCATATTAGCGGTATTTTAATATTTAATATTAAAATGATGATAAATGATTACTTAAGTCATGATTATAGTTAAAAATTACATAAGGTAAAAATTACATTATAGGTAAAAATTACATAATAAAGAGAGATATTGTTAAGCTGGGATACCATTAAAAAAGTAATATCTAATTTAGTTTCCATATTACTGGCTAATTATGACAATGCTTCAAAATTTCGTCATAAATAAACTGAAAAGAAATATTTTTTTAAAAGAAATTTAATAATACAAAAAAATTTCTGAGTTATTCATGACTTTTTGGCATTAAAACCAAAGCAAATTACGAAAATATTTGTCTTCGTTTGGTTTGGTGGTTTAATCAAACAAATTTGACCCAAACCCAAACTTGTATAAATAATTATTTACACAATCTTCAAAACAATACTGCCCCGATACAAATTACTTAATTCCTTTTTAAATAACTTCTCTGAATAAAATAAAGTCCCTTAAAAAAAAAAGAAATCAATAAAAATTCGCCATCATTTTGTGTTCACAATTAAATTCCACTTACAAATAAAACAAAACGTTTTCATTCTATTTTTCCCACTATATACTTTTCACAATTTCCTTTTTATTTTTATTTTTCGTTATGTCCTATGTCCTGACAATTATTACACTTGATTAGATTGAAAGAATAATGATTAAGTAGAACAAAAGAATACCCTTAATAATAGCTCACTACTATAGTCGGACTTCAAATTAACAGAAAGAAAAAAAATTGTGCAACAAAAAAGTCAAAAAACCATGACAAAAAGGATAATAATATAAAAGGATGTTGTACTGTGTTAATTGGGTACAAATTGGCAAAAAAAGAAAGCGTACCAAAAAAACCTAAATAAATTTAGTAAAGAGATTGGCACGTGCAGAATTTGATGTATTTCATTCTTGTAAATTGTTATAATATTAAAATATTATAGTTCTATCACTAAACAGGGAGCTACAAATAAAGAACACTTTTATAACCAAACCTCAAATGGTTTTATTCCGAATGTTATGTATAACAACTTCGCAGATTTCACGATTGTTATTTGTTTTAGTTGTCAATTACGAACTTAAACTCCACCTACTTCAATTTACAAGCTTTTAGAACGTGATAATATTTCTGATGTTTTACATGTGTTTTACTTGTTGAGGGTTTCCTTGTTCTCCGAACTCTGTAGTTTCTTTCTTATCTAAAGAAATCCGATTATATACTTTGCCAATTTTGTGCATCTCAATATATAGATGGCTTTACAGCTGCTAAAGTTATTATTATTACCATTATGCAATTCAAGTTTAAAATCGTTTTATTGATATTTTCAAATACGACTAAATTTTATGATGAAAAATTAGAATTTAATTTTATCGTATGTTCTGTAAACAATAGCTTTACAAATTCTAATAAATTACCAAGGTTAATAGAATTTGCAGATACGACTTTATTGATATGACTGATTTTAGTAATTTACGATTTATCACTAAAAAAAATTAAGTTAAAACTAAATTGAATTATTATTAGTGAACTGGATAAACTGTGCGAATTAAATTATTACTTAAACATTACCTTTGGCATGGGGCCAACTTATTTTCTAATAATGGTAAGGAAATGTAAGTGCAACATGCAAAAATTAATTATTATCATTTAAACAAACTAAGCTAAATCAAAAAATCATGAAAATTGGATATACAAATTTATTGATATAACTGTTTTAATAGTTATAGTAAAAAAATGTAGGTGCAGCATGGACCATTTATGATTTCTCAAGCAAACTAAGCTAACTCAAAAATTATAAAAAATGGAAATATGACTTTATTTAAAAATTCTTGATATAAATTTTTTTTCCCCATTTTAATGTCACAAAATTAAAAACCATAAAACATTGTTTAATAAGAAATATAACTAAAAATTGTGGTATATAATACAATATTTTCCCTTTCCCTTACAATAAACAACCCTTCATTTTTCTAGTATGTGCAATCATTTATTATATGTGTATTTGATATATGCATCACTAATATTATGTAAAAAATTACCAATTGAGTTAAATAACAATGAATAAAGAATAATATCGTATCTAACAAAAAAAGTTTTCATTGAAATTAAAGTGTTTTACATATAAAAGCAATTATTATCGTTTTTTTTGTTAATGTTAAATGAATAAAGCCAATGGTAAAGAGTCACATAGTCAAAGTTACATAAAATAAAAACCCTTTTTTGTTATACTGTGAAAGCTAAAAGAACTTTTGTGGTGGGTAATGGTAGAGTGGTGTGTATACATATATAAACTCTTAATGATTTTGAATGGTAATTAAGATGGAGTATGTGTATTTCAAGTATCATTTAATGTATAATTTTATATTATGCTGCGTATATACGAAATGATACCAGACTTTTGAAATATTTTTTGGTATTGTTTGTTGTGAACTTGAATTTTGTATATATATAGACAAAATGACTATAATATATAGGGACACAATTATGCACTTGTACCTTTAAAAAAAAACCAAGTGTATGTCCTTTTGTATTCATATTTTCTTATACGTTCTGGTTTATGAATTTCGTTTATGATTTCCTGTTTCGTTGGTGCTTTTTGAATACAAATTAGCTTGAAATTTAATTCATATTTTGATTGTAGACAAATTTTTAACCTTTTTAACTTTCGATTCAAATAAGAATTTTGAAATATTTACCATATTTAGTTTTCTTTTTTTTGTTATCAAAAATTTTACTAAACACTTTTTGAAATTGTGATAGATAATTTTCTACATAATCATAATCCCTGCTGTTTATCATCTCTTCAAGGAAATATCGAATTTTTTGTTTTTTAATTTGTCTATTAATTTCTATATCTGTAGAAGAAATAACTACACTTTTAGCATAACTAGAGAAAAACGTTCTCAGAAATTTTAGAATGGTAGTTATTTGTCTGGAAAATTGTAAAATTAACATTAATCAATTCTGATTCTTACATTAAAATCAGTAAATTTGACATTATGTGCTTTCGATAAATTACTTGGTAAATTTCTGATCACGTAAATTAGTAATTCAATATTTAATCCTGAATAATCTTGTACATAAGATTCAAATTTACATTACAAAGAAAGTGACAATTTTGTTCATTACCACGCACTAGGGAAATGAAATAGAAATGAACTATTCAAATATATCTAAATCTCGAAAAAACCAACATTTATGCATGTATTTCTGATCTGAAGAGTATAATAAAGAAAATTTTATGCCCGGGGTACATTACATACTAATCTAGATCAATTTAAAACGCATACTACCAGAAATTAATAAATTCAATTTGCCCCTAATACTTTCATATTTAGAATCAAATTTTTCAGAATATTCAACAAGGTCAAGAAAAATCTAATTTCTTATATTATTACATCATAATAAGCACAATAATTTATACAATTATTTCATCCCATAATTTACAATTATTATCAAAGAATATTAGAAATTATTTTCAAATTATACGTTCCGAAAAAAAAAAACGTATAATTTTTAATAAATTATTACCATAATTTTCCTTTCCCAAAAAGCTTAAAATTTAATACTAAAAATGATTATTCTCAGTTGATTAACACAATATTTTTTATGTTTATTCCTTTTTTTGTTGTTGTTGCTGTTGTATATAATGCGTACAAATTCCTTTATTGTCCTTTTTTATGTTTCTACATAATATTCATGAGATTTTATTTTCTTGCTCGTTATTATAAAATGAATCCACTTTTCAAAATTACTTGTTATAATATTCTCATAGCTACTTGTGTATAGCTAGCTATATAAGAAAAATATTATTAATGTTAAAACGCAGACTGTTCAGCTAATATAACACAATCTTTTGTATTCGCGCCAATATACACTACGTTTTAAGGACATGTTGTGGTATAGGAAATAATTTTGAAAAGAATATTTTCAAAATTTATTAGATAATAATTTAATGAAATGGAAAATGAAGGTAAAAATACCAATTTTTTTTGTTATAAAATACTTAGAGACCAAAATAGATAAATTAAAGATATTATATTTACTATAAGTAGGTAAAATATATGATAAATAATAAACTATATACAGGCAATATCTCAGTAATTTGGAAAATTTTCAATTCTGGTCTGAGTTTAATTAAATCGAATTCCTAACTTCATCGTCATCGTAATTTTGGTCACTATAAGTAAACGAACAGATTAAAAATATAATTATTTTAAATTCAGTCGACAAATCTAATTAATCTTTAGTTTTACTATAGTTCCATTGTGTAACTTAATGCAATATGGTGAAAATCAATTTATATTTACGTTTCTGAGGATTCCTAAATATCATTAACGACCATGCATCTCTACGAGTTCCTATGAGCGGTAATTACTTATACCTAGTATTTATTAAATATATATAATATCAATGAGTTTAATTTCATTATCGAGCTATGGCTGAAATAATAATTTTATTATATTGTTTATGATCACTCGTACGTACAGTGGTGGAGTCTATGTCAAAATAGTGAAAATTTACAATTCAACAAACAATACCTAATTTCATATGAATATGTAAAGTAGATAGGTTTGGAATTGATTGGATTAGTTCTTGATATTTTTGATAACTTGAGTTATTTTGGAGCTATTATTAAAATGGCATCTAAAGAACTGTGCTATCAAAATTGCACAAAAGCTACATCAAACATAATCTCCAGTGGCTCTTGAAGCTTTACTTAAGATTGTAGAAGCGCTTGTATATTCATATATAGTTTCAGCAATTCTTCCTTACTTCTACACAAGTTAATCCTGTTTTGACGTATTCTTAGATCACACTGACAATTGCGAAACACAAATTTCTGTAAAAAATACCTAACGCCTCCTTCATTAAAGAGCTTATGCCAAACGAAATAACATGAATAGTTTAGAAATGCTGGATTTTTATAAATTCTGCAATTCCTTGATTTTAACTATACTTTATATTCATAATTTAAAAAGTTTTAAGCTTTTACATTGATAGATAAAATGTGATGTTGCGGAAAATGCTTGTTGAAATTAAGCTTTTGCGTTATGAAAATGCAATATTGCATTTTACTTCCAAATTTTATTAACGATTTTATATGAAACTTTCTCAAAAATACGTCAATTAACATAAATATTTCTCTGTCAACATCAAAATATTAAAAAAAAAATTATTCAATAAAAATTATATAATATTTAAAAAGTTTTCTATACAAGGAAAAACTTTTTATAATTTATTTTCTAAAAAAAAAAAAAAACATAAAAGAACATTTTCTGCGACTTAAAAGTTTTAAAAAACTTTACTTAACCTTAAAAATAAAAAGAAAATTAAAAAATTTAACAATTTAATTTTCTATTTTGTGTGTGTTTTTATTTTTTTATTATTATCAATTTGCTAAGCAGATTTTCTTTGAAATAATAAACCACCCCACCACAAAATGATTAGGTGTAAATTTTCATTTTGCCGTTTTTTTTTTAAAGATTGATGGCATAATTTGAACTTTTCCAAAAGTATTATCTCAAATTCCTTCCCAAAATGAGGAAATCGCGGTGTGGGAAAAAAGAAATTTCAAAGGCAAAAGAAAATTTTCTTGTAATTTACATTTCAATATTTAAAGAATTCCCAAAGAAAATTATTATTAAAATATTTCCCATCCAAATTACGCACATAAAACATAACAACAACAAACTTAAGAAAAATTATATAATATTGAAAATTTTGAATACCATAATCAAAAATATAATAATTTTCTAAAAAACTTTTGCATATTTTTAGGTGATTCAAGAATTGTTAAAAAAAAAATTATCCAAAAATATGCAAAGTAAAAAAAAAAAAAAGAAAAGTTTAATGGAAAAACTTTTATTATTTATTGAAATTATCACATTAGAACGGATTTATCTTTTGCAATGTGTTAAAATAAAGTCCTTAGAGAGGAGAATTTTAATCGAAAATTAAATTTTTCTTTTATATTATATTTAAAAAAGAAAAAAGAAAGTGAAAATTGTTGTTTCATAAAAAAAAAATTCTCTTTACTAACTTTTCTGCATTAGAAAGGATCAAAGTAAAAAAAAAATATTTTAATCTAATATTATATAAAAATTTATGGTTTTGTGATCGATTTTGGTATGATAAAAAATTTTCTCAAATAAAAAAAAAATGAAATTTTTTGGCACGCGTTCTTTTTTTTTTTCATAAAATCAGGAAATTAAAAACTTTATCTTAACACCATAATTTAAAGCATGTTCATGTTGTCCTTTTTGTTGTTGTTATTGTTGGAATTTTTAAAAGGATTTAATTTTCTATGTGGAAAAGATTTGGATTTTTAATTTTGCTACAAAATTTTTAATAAAATTTTATATATAAAAAAAAAGAGGATTTTTTGTTATATTTATGATAAATAATAAAAAATATTAAGGATAAAATCTCAATTCTGAAAAGGATGACAATGACAGCACAGTGACAGCAGATGACTACAAAAAATAAGAATGATAATAATGAAAGTCTATCAAAGTGTGATAGATGAAAAGTAGATATCCAAGAGAGAGTTTATAATATTTTAGTAGCCATGAAAAAAAGGATGAATAAAAAACAAAATTATTGTAAATAATATGTCAGTTATGATTTGAAATTATTTAAAGGGATTAGTGCAGAATAGGATTTTTATTATTTAGTTATACCTATAATAAAATAATTTTTAATGACCGATTAATGACAAGTTTATGACCACCCCAGTAGCAATTACGTTCGTCGTATATATTTTTCAATGCACCGCATATTTAATTTAATTTCAATACGTTGTATTTATTAAGGAAACAATAATTATTTATGGTTATTTCTTAAAAAGGACAAAAAATTATTTTTAAATTAACGCGGAGCGATTATAAATCATTTAAAAATACTGATTAAATATAAAATATGTCACTTATTTGTTAATTATTTTCATAAAAATTATGACAGTTCTAAATAGTGACAGCTTATTTGATAATAAATGGAAATTAAAAAGCATTTACTGATACATTCAGTAGAAACTTCTTCTAAATGCTTAACATTACATTTATAATATCCAAATTAAAATATAACTCATATAGAGATATTATTGTTTGGTAACTTATTTGACAGATGATAGCTCAAATAATAGCTACAATAGCAAGTCGGAATTTCTGCGATTTAATGCTAGGAATTATGTTGATAAACGTATCGGAATTTGAAGTGTTGAAACTGATGACTTTGTGAAGAACAAATGAGCTAGCAACTGGACATTGTAAATACATACGAAGATAACGATTTAGAATATGAAAGTGTTAAGATTTATTATTTCACTTGCTTTTTTAGTTTAGTTGATCTTTTCTGCATAATATGAACAAAACATAAATGCTAAAGCTATTCATACACGGCATACATTTTCAGATACATGTTGTCTCTCTCATACTTCTTGTTACCATATGTCTATAAAAAAAAAATGATGAAGCCACTGCCATTAGCATTTAAGTTTCTGATTAAAATGTTAGTAACATAAAAGTATACATAATTTAAATAAAGAGCCTGTCTGAGAGAAGTATAATAGCTCAAAAAGATTTTAATAATCACAGTCATTCTTGCTACCCTTAGGCTTAATCTACTTCTTTGATTTATTTTGTCTGCGTAAGAGTAAAATAACTGCAAACTGTTGCATTTTGTTATTTGGGACACTCGTGCAAAAGGTGCGGAGCATTATCGCCCAAAACTCATTTGTGGCTTAATATTCACTTAAATGGGAATTATTGGTCTTCGTATTCTGATTTTTTTCAAACATTTAAATATTTTGAAAAGGCTCCCATTAGTAAAAGGATACTTTAGTATCCACAATATTTGTTTGGGCGGTAGTTCTGATTGGTTTATAACCCGAATGAATCGATAATTCCCTCTTACGCTAACTAAATACTTAAGGAATGTTAAACAATTATTAACTCGCGTTCTTCATTTACTATGCAATCTGTAAGTTTATACAGTACTGACTCTTATTTTCTAACAGTGTCAGTTGGACTTTTAGCACTATCTGATTTAAATGTTTTAATATAATATCAATATATTTATAGTGCATACTGCTAGGTGAAAAGTTTCACTTAAAATGTTACATGCAATTTTAAGCTCCGGTGTAGATGTAGCATTAAGCATAAGAAGTTAAAAATGTTGATATTTTTCCAATTTTTTTTAATCTTTAAAATATATTATTTAAATAAAAAGAAAATAATTATTTATTTTTCCAAACTTTTCACTTTCTCCTATACATTAAAATTTATTCACCCCACTTTCATATTGTTTAACACTCCCCCACCCAGTAAACAAATATTTTATATAGAAAATTCTCTAGATTATTTTTTGTTGTTAAAATGCTTTTGATTTCATTTTTTAATGTATATTTCAGTAATTTTTTACATATTATCTAAATTCCTTCTTTTTTTGTGCTTTTGTTCAAAAGTGCAATAATTTTATTCCTTGTTTTTTATACAAAACAATGTTAAGAATTTTATATCAAATAGGAGGGTCGGCGGTCCTTTAAACATTATCACATGTCATGTCTGCCATTTACAAGTAGTGATGTTATGTATGCTTTATGATGATATTATTTTTGACATGACAAAGACGATGCGTTTACATATTATTATGTAAAGCAAAAATTGTATTGCAAAAAAAAAGATTTTTTTTTTTTAATATTATGTGCATTGTATGAATCTGATGACGTTGCAAATATAAAAGGACGGAAGAAAGTTAGATATTTTATTATATATGTATGTGCACTTGAGGAATTTTTTTGATTTAACGCTTTGATTAAATTCAGAATAATAATAATAAAAAAAAAATCATTTTTACTTTCATAAATGGTCGTTTGTTTAACACATAGAGTGCCACGGAATTAAGGGATGGTTTGCCATAAAGTTTACGTCACTCTCAGCATTTAGAAAATGATTTTTTTGTATTGAAAATGTTAAAGGGTATTGAAAGTATCGAGAGGAATCTATTAGCCCATGACCGGTTTTCATGCATGACTCGAATGAATTCATTTACGAGAGTTTTTAATGTGAAAAGGCCGGAAATGGGTGACATTATTAGTGTTAAGAAATGTATAATGATTGAATATAATTTGTATAAATTGAATTTATGTAAAGTATGCAATATAATAAAAGAAATTCTATAATAAAATTTCAATTAATAAAAAATCCAATTATATTTTAAAAAACGGGGATTTTCATACCAATACTGAAATTTTTTGTGTGAATAAAAGGTTAATTATGCAATCTCTCAACAGATTGCATATTTAATTGTCTTATAACATTCAAAAATTCGATGAATTGTAATGAATTTACTTGAAAGAAAATTCATTAAATTTCAGACCAGTCTTATGCTATGGCAATGAAACTAGGACTATTTCGCAATCAACGGCAAATCTACTTGGTCGTTTTGAAAGAAAAATACTTCGAAGGATATTAGGAAATTAGAGCCAGAAAAATGATGCGGAATAACAATTAGCTGTACGACTCATATATCGATAATGTTGTAATGACTTAAATCGGACACCAGCGCCTTATATGAGCCGGTAATATGCCTAAGAATATTCGATTTTGTCTGAAAAACGAATACAGAAGCAAGTGTTCAACGGCCGAGTAGATAGCAAGAAAAAACGACCCAGTAGATAGTAAGAGATATGGAAACTGAGAAACCGTTGGAATGATACTGTCCCAAATGATACACAAATCCTACTAATCCAAGAAATATAACTGGAAATTTTCGGCAGAAGATCTTACAGCGTGGAAGAGAAATATTTAGGAAGTCACGGTTCAAACCTGGGCTGTATAAGAAGAAGAGTAGTTGTTATATATTTATTATTATATAAAAGGACTAATCAGATCATTTACTCTTTATGTTACAGTAAACAGACAACTTACACATAACAATACTAAATTAGGCAAGGAAAAACATGTTTCGAAGCAGTAATCTCATTAACTGTTCAAAGCTGTTCAAATTTGAATTGATATGATTATGAATGCAATTTATTATTTACAAAAAAAAATGAAGTTGATTTATAAGCTATACACTTATGTATAGTTCCTGTAGTCTTCGAGAAATATCAAGAATTTGAACTCTGATATGACATTGACATTATGATTTTCTATATAATACTACCGCAGTTAGATTCATTAATAAAAATAAGGGATCTGTTTTAAATAATGCATTCATGACCAACGCTACCAATACATTGCAGTTGATGGTTGAATAATTTAGAAGATATTATGCGATCTGGATTGTGTTTAAATTTTAGCATTTGAAATAGTTCAAATGAGACAACGAAAATTTCAATCCACACTTTCATCAACGAAACGGCTTGATTTCAGTAATACTAATTAATATATGCTCGAAAGTTATTTATAATAATAAAAATAGTTAAAACCTTCTCAAAGAGATGTAACGCTATAACTAATCTGAATAACGTTGTAATAACAAAAATTATGATTCATATTGTTTTCATACTTCTCAATCAATAATAATTAAAAGTGTATCCTCAAAACTATATAACTATGTGTCATTATATTTGGAATATTTTATCAATTATACTTAAAAAATGATAATCTCTTCAGTCATAAGAAAAATGAAGTAGACAAAAAATTAAATTATTTCTTGTTTTTTTCGGCTAACCATAATTTTTTATTATATACAAATCAAAAAAAATTCAAGAATAGAAAACCGAAAAAGTTACAAGAGTTCCCGGTATATAACAAAAATAATCCAAAGAAAAGCAAAATGGAAAAAAATTACCTCGAAAATTTGCATTTAGATGAATTCTTGAAAAATATCATTCAATGTAACATTTCAGAATATTCTGTTATTCTAAAATTTAGTTCCTTTCAAAGATATAAAATGGAATCTTTTAATATGAACAGTGTAGAAGGGTACAGTGGCTTCTTATAGCTATATGTATATACATATATTAAAGAAACTACTCAATAAATTTCATTTTCAGCAGTGATATAAAAAAAGGATATATGTATATTTTTAAAACAGGGAAGTAGAGAAGGATATTTTAAAGCAGCTCATTTTTAAGATCAATATTTGAATAGCAAATCCGAAACCACAAATTATTTAGATTACTGAACATCTTTGAAAGATGTGAGTTCTAAATACCGAAATATTATGTCAACTCATAGTATAAACACGCATTGTTAACTTTATAACGGAGTACGCATGGTAATGACCACATAATTATTGTTATAGTAATAAGTTATTAATAAATTAATATTTGATACTGTAATTTTCGTTTTAGCTTACCTTTCAAGGTCAGATGTAATTAAGTGAATATTTAAAAATCATTCTTACCTGGAAAGAAAAAAGAAAATGATTAAATTAGTATTTTAATATTAAACTTAAATTTTATATTAAATTTAACATATATTAATTTTTTATTTAGCTGATGAACAGACTTAAAATGGACGAGAATTAAAATGTTTTTAGTGAAACTTCAGGAGCAGTTTTTTAGTGAAATGGTACTTTGAGTCTTCCGAATTTTATACTTAATATTATGCTATCCGAGTTATATTTATACGCGCTGTGTATACTCCCGATAAAGCTAATCTAACTTAAATCGTTCATGTCGGCCTTCTAAGCTGTTTGTTTTATCCTTTCGTCAATTTGGCTTGGCATACATGCAATAATAAGTTAAATTGGTAAAAATTCTGTATCAATTTATTTGACAAATGATTTATCATAAAAAATGATGATACATTAAGAAGTGATATAAATTTTATACCCGTATTCCGATCCGTATGATCGCAGTATTATCTGATATGTTAATGTAAAAGTGAAATTTTTTACTTAATATTGATTATAAATAATTGACTACAGACCGAATTTGGATTTAGTAATAAAATAATGCTAATTTAGTTTAGCAGTGTCGCAAAAGCTACTGTTCTGTATTATCATATGGATAATTTATTATTTTATTAAGTATTTTTTTTTATTAAATATTTTGAATAAAATATGATTTATACCATTTCCATATCTATCAATCCGCCAAATTGCAATATGCCACCATATGCAAAATGGAAATTACATGATGGTTAGCGCAATATGTTTTAATTCCCCCATACACGAAACTTTATCAATTCAACTTTATTTCGATTTTCAAAATTTATTTAACGTAATTTTTTTTTTTTAATAACAATTTTGAAATCTAAAACCTTATTTCAAAATAAATTATACTATCATATATTCTTCTTTATAGTTCCCTCTTTTCCATCTAACAAAATGTAGCCAACAAAATGTAAAACAAAATCGTGCGTAGAAATAATTTCAGTTTATGAATAATCATAAATCTTTTTTTATTGATGTCAACGAGTTATTACCCAGAATTGTATACAAAAATGAAATTATTATTCGAAAATGTAAGAGTTCTTATAGTAAATGCTTGTAGACAAAATTGGAATAAATAAAAGTAATTTGTTACTCTAAAAAAATACCATAAAAATTACATGTATACAAATTCACTTGTAGCATATTATACATCAATTTTTGAAAAATCTTTACGATTTTCTATGATTTATTTCCTTATCTAACAAATAATATTTCTTTTAGAGATGTAAAATTACTGCCAATATATCAAATCCACACCCCTAGGCCAAATAAATATATAACTGGAGAATGTTAAGTATAAAATTTGTTAGGGTGTAATATCCCAGGTAGCAATTTAGTTTACGTAAAACTTATTTTTGTAAACAGAATATTGTGGAAAAATTATTTTTTTATTACCAATTATTATTATAACGCTAACCCAGAGGAAGATTAAAAATTGATTTAGTAGAGTAAAAATACTGAGGTATTAAGAATTGTCTTTAATATGGAAGGAACTATTTAAATTCAGTGTTATTTCCGGTATTTACAAAATGATTTGCCCAGAATATAAAGTTACATTTATGCGGAAATGGAATTTATTTATAAATTCTAAGTTTTATATTTCGACGTTATGTGAAAAAATGTGGTACTGACAACAGGATTTGGGAACGAAATTTAAACCCTTTAAAATCTTAAAAATACATATAATTTTCTAAACTTTTATACAAAATAGGGCATCAGCAGAATATTGAATTACTAGTTTTAATTACATAATATAATCTAACTTTTAATTTAATCGAAATGGCCAGTATAAATATTATCTATAGCGTACGAAACGCTTATATCTACATATTCCATTGCCAATTGATATACACCTGAGCCTAGTATTCGCATTATCCCTTCTTCTTTTCATCCTCTCTTCATCTTTTCACAATGTGAAGTCGACTCTCTTCTTCCTATTGCGCCAGGTATTGTTACCTGGTTGTTACTGTTTCTAAGTTTCATCATGAATGTTTCTCTTGACGGTGCTTTACCATGTATCTATTTTTTAACGGTTCACTTATATGGAGGGCTTTTTGTACTATATGTTACTCATTTATGCGCATTAAATGCCCATACCATCTGAGTCTGTTCTCTTTTAACAAATTTTAAGCTTCCCCTCCTTATATGGACATTTTTATTTTGTCAATGCGAGTAACAACACAGTCCCATTTAAACATGTTCATCGCAGCATGATGCATTTTTCATCTGAACTGAACCGTACATCATTACTGGCCTTATCGCAGTTTTATAGAACTTGTACCTTTAATCTTCATATGATTTTCTTATGGCATAAGACGCAAGAGATTCAACCACTTAATTCAAGCCGCGTTAACTGTGGTTAATCAATGTACAAGCCCTTCAATGTCGTCTGCATACTTCGCATTACCTCGGAAAAATATAATACAAAAAAAAATTATACCCGTAATTAGAAATTATTTGCTACTTGGGAAAACACTCACCATCTAATCACACAAACAAACATTCTGATTCTAAATAAATCATATTTTTAGTAATTGGAAAATTTGAAATAAAATCTAATATTTATAGTACTTGCAACAATCTGTGCCACAAAATATTTAAATGTATTACCATTTTAACAACATAATAATGCAA
This sequence comes from Rhamphomyia laevipes, assembly GCA_963920725.1. Lineage (NCBI taxonomy): Eukaryota > Metazoa > Arthropoda > Insecta > Diptera > Empididae > Rhamphomyia > Rhamphomyia laevipes. The sequence goes on from OY987259.1 coordinate 16,577,807, forward strand.
AATATTACATAACCTATACAGAAAGTAAATCAAATAAATTATAACGAAATTCATTCAAAACGAAATATTTTTGTGTCAACAATTCAATTTTCGATTTTCCACAAAAATGTGTTAATTTATGAATTTTATGCAAAAAAAGGACGAACCAAAAAAAAAAAAGATTTGTCAATATTATTAAGAAATGAATATAATTTTATTTTCTGCATATAAAAGGTTAGGTCTGATTATTTTTATTAAAGGATTTTTGTCCTTTTTGTTGTTGTGGACTTAATAATAGCAAATAGAATAAAAAGAACATTTAGAAAAATTTTCCAAACGAAGAAAATCATAAATAAATTAAAGTTAAAGAAATATCCTTTTCAAGGAAATATAATATTGTAAAAGTTTATTTGATAAAATTTAAGCTTAAAATATCCTTTATTATAAATATATAAAAAAAAATCAGCTTTCACGGAAAATATAGAAAAATTGTCATGGGAAATGGTTATTTTTTGCTTTGTAAAAAAAAAAATAAAGAATCAATGCTAAAATTGAAATCTCATCTTGAATATTTCCCAAGTGATAAAAAGGGAAAATGAAAAAAAAAAACTTTTGAGTTTGTTAAAAGGATAATTGTATTAAAATTAGAAAAATCTTGGAATTATCGAATGGAATTTGTGGGCTTACAAATATTAACAACTTTGAAATCTTGAATAGAAACAAATAAAATTATGGAACTTAAAATTTCTTATTAAGAAAAATTCTTTAAAATTATCTAAGAAAACCTTAACGTGAAATTCTTTATCCTTTAGTTATTTCAAGACAGTTTAGTAAGCCGTACATTCACTATAGGTAGTAGCTACAGAGTGCTCAGGAATTGATACTTATAGCAAGGAACCTTTCGAATTAGTGAACTAATTTTTTGCCTTCTTCAATAATGATTAGATTTTGGAATGGTGCTACAACCCAAATCAAATCTGAACCTCCTCAAATTGGTTTCGTCTCATTTAGACCTACTAATTTTTTATATAGATTAAAAACCTTCAATTTCTTTATAGTGAAGAAACATTTAACTGCAACAAATTAAGGCTTTCGAAATTCGTTATCAGCAAATTGGTTTCAACGCTTAACATTTATCCCCGTATTAAAATCAAAATTATTATTACAAATTTTATTATGTTACTCATTCGTTAAAGCTGTGCCAACTTAGAGTGTTAAATCCGGATCTAATGCAACACAACAGAGTACACTACAACTACTTCGATAAACATCTAGAAATTTTCAGAACTTGTTAGTATACAGTTTAGATCAAATTGTGTGATGACTGATGATAATGACCCTTTTTTTGGTGACAATTTATGATTTATGAAAAATCAGTGAAGTAGGACCGATATAAATAATTTGAGTAACATACCAAAATATGTAAAGGGTAAACTTAATAGGTTCATTCTACACCACAGTTTTGGAACAAAATTCAAAACCAACACTTTCCATAAATTTTTGAATAACAAAATTAAAATGAATTTAGCACATTTTCTTCTATACATTAAAAAAATAAGTTCTATCTACAAATTTTTCTTTTTCTCTGACAACTATTAAATAGTCGAAATGAAATATTATTATTATTTCAGGAACACAAAAACCTATAAATTTAATATTATAGAAAATACCAGATTTTTTGTTACGAAAAAAGGATAATCCTTTTTTTGGTCAACAGAAGATTATTTATTTTATATAAATATTTTGTAGGCACCAACACAAAATATTTATTTATATTTCCACAAGAGAATTTAATTCAATCTAAAAATGGAAAATGTTTTAGAATTATCTATATAAATAATAATAATAAATAATGACCATTGAGATAATTTTAGGAAAGATTAGATTATAATAAATTGAACAAATTTAAAGTTTCGATTATTTATTGAATTTGATTAAAAATAATTATTATAGAGAAACTGTCACAGAAAATAAATAATGATTAAAAAAAAATACTTGAATACAGAATAAAGTAAGGATTACAATGTACCGATCAGTTCAGTTTCAATTCGATTTGTACAGTAACCAACTGACTGTTTAAAAACACTGTCAAATTTCCTTTCACTTGACATTTGGATTCGCAAAATTTCAATCGATCCAAACTCTTTTGATTCGATTTATTCCGATTCCTAAGTGTCCACTAAATTGATTATCCATACAAAATATATGAAGCTATCAAATTAGATCTTTACTGAACGAATTCGTATTGAACTGATTTATACTATGTAAGCCAAGCTTAAAAATAGTAACGTTATTAATTACGTTACGTCAAAAACAAAATTATTTTCTGTTGGATGTACAATTAGAATAACGATATATTATTTAATTTTGTTCCATAATAACGTTATTATTTGGTTACATTCTAAATTAAATAAAAAGTGTTAAATGATATAATAGCAAAAAATTTAGGTTTCAATAAAAATAACGTTACTCGGAATAATAATGATAATTTTGTTATATCGTTACGGTACAGCATAAAAAAAATCATAATTAAAGTTTTTGCTATAAGAAACGTGCTCATAAAACGATGCAAATACGATTTTTTTTAACATAACTCTATAACTAATTCCTCAGGTAATAAGTGGAGATACACAATTTAGTAATTTCACTTAGATTCCGTATTGTAAGGGGCAAAATAACGAATGTAAGTAGGCGAATTACATGAATTACTAGCGAAAACTAATAAAGGAATTGGAAATTGAAATCAAAGAATAGAAATTACAGTGAAACAAAACAAGCTAATTTTTTTATAGATCATAACCTAAAACAATCACATCAAAATCTTATAAATAATTCATTCAAAAAAAATATTAACATGACTAGCTACACCAAATCACACTAAAAATCCAATTACATTACATAAACTCTTTGTTCGCAACGCAATTCAAAATTTATTCAATATTTTGATTGACAATTTTTTTTTTCAAAATTAAATTCAATAAAATTCTTATGTTTTATGGTTCAAAATCATAAATCCCTTGTAACATTATTACTTTATACAGTTTATAAAATATTCATATAAAAATTGCACAAAAAATGGAAAAAAATTACATTTTCCAACAAAATAATAAAAATGAATTGAACTATTTTGAAATATTAAAAGAAGAAAAATCACTTTAACTATAAATCAGACGACACAGACAAATCTAAACCAAAAGATATAAATTTTATTTACAGCTACCAAAAGAAACAAAAAAACAAAAAAAAATGAAGGATATCAAAATCCTTTAATCATTGATACCAAAGCAAAGACCTTTTCTGTGTTCGTCTCTACTACAAACTAGCAATATATTATTTACCAATTCAGAATTTTTTGATGTCTTTCCTTTATACTATAAAAATTTTTCCAACTATCGATATAAAAATCGATTTTGGTAATTTCAATTATATTTTTTTTATGTTGTCGTTAGCATAAAAATAGAGTAGATTAGATTATGAAAGGAATAAAATAATAGTGTATAAGTTCAATAAATTATGCGACAAATAATAATATTCAATAACTTAAAATTTATATGGAAATATTTTTACAAGAAGATTTGTAAAGAATCGAGAATACAAAATTTTCCAGTTTATGGACAAGGATTAAAATATTTCTTAATCATATTTTCAATTAAAATTGCATTAATGGAAAATTATAAAAAGAAGAATTTACAATAATTTAAATTCAAATTGAAAGAACAGAGAAAATAAAAGATCCACAAAAATAAATGGATTTATGATTAATGTAAGAGGTCACTCGAACCATTAAATTTCAAATGAAAATAATGTAATTATATAAAGAAAATATCGAAAAATTAATAAGTAATGATTGTGGATAGGAAAGAATTATATAAACAGTAAACAATTCAGTATTTCAGACGAATATTTGAATTAGATTAGATTTTATATTAAGGGAGTACCCATACTAGCCCTACTCACTGCAGCCATAAGGCTTATTGTGATATCCCTTTTCTAATTATGCGTCACTGTCCAGGCCCGTACTATTGATAAAACGGTACAGCTGCTTAAGTGACATGGACCACGATTCAGAGTGTGTAATTATGTAACTACCGAGGTGATGTATGCGTTTTCTCGCTAGCGCCTCGCATTCACATAATATATGTTCTGCCGTCTCTTCCTCGTTTTCACAGAATCTGCACAGTAGGTCTTCTGATAGTACAAGTCTGTGTAGATATTTTTTCACTTTCCAGTGTCCTGTAAGGAAGCCTATCAGTGTCCTGCTTTTCCTCCTATTCATTCCAAGCATTTATATGCTGCTCGTTTTTTGGATGGGCCAGGTATAAACATTTTTGAGTGTCTCATACCCACTCGCCCATTCCAATATTTGAATTAAGAAATATAGATTTGAAGGTAATAAGGCTGGGAAAATTAACCTAAAAGATCGTAGTCGAAATTGTACATGAATAGGTATAGGACAACTTCTAAACTCATTGGTCAGATGCTTACCAGAAGATCATATGAAAAAAGTGTGACAATAGCCTAACGATGACCATTTTAAAATTTCAAGACTATATATTCAAGATAACATTACATTAAAACCAGTATATTTTAAAGATGACTTAATTTTTGACTTAGTTATATTGCAAAATAAAGTAAATCTAACATTAAAAAGTAACCAATATTTTCATTATGACTAAAGCTAAACAACTTTATTACAAAAACACTTTAAATATTAATTACAAAGTATTAACTCTAATGAACTCTCGTTCACCTACTTCTTTTTCACAAATCCATTAAAATATATTTAAAAAAAAAGTTTATATTCTCCTTTAAACAAACAAAATAAAAAACAACCCAAAAATTTTATACTTTAAATCAACCTTTAACTTAAATTAATAAACAAAACAACCGAAAAACAAGAAAACTCCTTTAAATATTTGACATAAATTTTACTTAAAAAAAAACCAAAAACAACAAAAACGTTCGTGTAAAACATAAACAGAATTTTTACAAGACACAAGAAAATAAATATTACAAATTTACTTTAAGCAGTCAAAAAAAAAAAGCGGGAAAAAATGAAGTTCAGTTAGGAATTATTTCTTCTCATTTTTCTACAGAGTCGTCCTTTTTTTTTTGTTGTATTTATATCCTTACAAGAAAAATACTAAAAATAAAGATCCAGAAAAAAAAAGTAAATTGGAAAAAGTTCTTGAATATGAAAAAACAAAAATTTGGTATAGTGATCCTTAACACGCACAAATACTATAAGGACATTTTAAAGAAAAACTTTAGGGACCATGTGCAAGTTTCAACATGTTTTAAATTACTGAATTTTCTATAGGAGTTAACAGAAAAATTACAAAATTCTTTGAAAGTTCACTATAATAGCAAAAACGGAACGAACAGAAATTGAAATACTTAACGTAATTTATCAAAATTTGATAAATTGATAATTTAAAAGTTCTGCACTAATTTACGGAATAATGCCATCTATTGGCGAGCTTATAAAACTTAAATAACATCTTCTATCACATGCGACAATCTTATGAGCTTCGTGACACTGACGCATAATCTATCAACCAAAAGATTTGGCGCTCATGGGAACACCGAAACGGCGTATTCAGAAAGTTCGTGTTTATTTTAAATTTCAAGCGTTGTCATATTGAATTTGACATTTGTTTATTGGGAAATTCATAAATTTTAAAAATTTCAATTATTTTCAATCAAATATTTTTAAAAATTATTTAAAATTTTAAAAATTATAATTAAGTTTTTAATTGTCACAAATAATTTGAATGTTTTGAAGTTTCCTACTCAGAAACTTCATCAACGTAACCGGTGATAGTTACAAATAGTTCATTCAAATATAATCAAAAAAAATAATAAGAGTAGCTTTACAAGCCTTCAACCTTTTCTATTATTTTTTGATTTTATTGAAAGCTAATTCCCGCGCTTTGGAAACTAAAACAAAAATTTTCTATAAATATTAAATCAAGCGATGTACACAAAGGTTTCAAGTTTTATTGTCCCTTCTATAAAAATTATTGTTATTTCTTTTCCTGTATAGTGTATACCCTTCTACAATATCCCAAAATTCCACCACCTACAATAACTACCCCACCCCCACCCCCAACTAAAACAATATACTGTGAAAAAATGTATATACTTTATATAAAATTAATTATTTAAATAAAAATAATTTTGTCTATGCTTTTTAACATAAGTTTAACTTGATGATGACAACGAAAAAAGGATATTAAAGGATATTTTTTAAAAATATATATATATTAAATACATTTTCTATATATCTCTAATAGAACATTTCAGTTGTAAAACCTCAATTATCCTTTTTTTCCTGGCCATAACATTTAGTGTTTTCAAAAACCTTTCGATAAAAATCCTCCATAAATAATTACATCACTGTATATGAATTAAATTCACCTTTTTTTCCAAACAACACTGAAAAACAATATTTATATCCTTTTGGGATTAATGTAAGAAAAAAAAAATCATTCTTGTCGAAGGACTCTTACTTAAAATGCAAAAAATAAAATAAAAAAGCCAATAAATAAAAAACAATAAAATAAATAAATATACAAAAAGAACGAACCAATTCTTAAACACTTAAGGAGCAAATAAACGCGAATTACTGTACGATATACGTCAAAAAAACATTTTTTTTTTCTAACTTCCTTTTATTTTCGATTATTTATGATCCTTTTTTTTCCTTGTTGCGTATATATTTATTTTTTACAGGTAAAAAACAAAAAAAATTTTATGAAAGTATAATTCGTATAGGTCAATATTATGTCATAAATCCTGTTTTTCTGACAATAATACCCTTAAGGATATAAGACATAGCAGATACACATTTATTCAATTTCAAGTATAAAATAAAAGTTTATATATATTTGTGTGGTAATGTCGGAAAATGTAAGTTGTTTTCTAGTCTTCATTGCTTATCAAGGATATGTGATTCAATTCGTTCTTCACTTATAAATACAAAAATTTAAGGATATACGATCAAAATGCAAACTCTGGGAAACCAATTTATCCTTTTTTTTATTATAACGTGGAAGCATTGAAGTTTCTGATATTTTGGAAAAAAAAACTTTAGTCTTTTTTAAGGAAAATTCAAAGAAAATTCAATGAAAACACTCATGAAACTGAATGTAAATTTATATATATATAAATGTTTGCTGTAATATTAGATATAATTTTCATTATTATCCTTTATATACCAAAAGAAAAAGGATATCTAAGGAATAATAACTATTTTTCAGGAGAAGTTTTTTTTTATGAAAAATAGTTTTCATTTAAGGATATCTTAATATATTTATACAGGACATTTTTATATATTTGTGTGTGTATAGTTAAACGAATTACTTAAAACCAAAATATTTTTTACTATATATATAATAAATAAAATTGTACTTTCTCTTTCTCCCTAAGTTTTATATCCTTTTTCTGGATGAACATCCTTTCAATAAAGTAAAAAAAAATAAAAATAAAGGATTTTTATGGAACGAATCCTAACCACAACAATAACAACAAAATGAGATATATAATATCTAAATTCTTTTCGTTAACTCCCGAAAATACGATTTTTTTTTTATTATTATTCTTTTTTTTTTTTGTAAGGATTTTCATGAAAAGGACTTGTGTGATCGAAAAAGTTATAAGAAAAAGAAGAAAAATTTTTGTTGGTTATGTAGAATAATAATAAAAATAATATTTTCCGTATTTTTATTTTTCCATTGGATTTACTTTAAGTATTTTACTTTAAAACCATATCCGGTAAAAATATATAAATTATATATATGTAAAGTTATCCTTTATATATATAAGTCAAAAAATTATACTTAAAGTTTCCGGATGATTTTTGCATTTCTTTGGTTGTTATTGTTATCATGGGGAATTCAATTTTAAGGATATACAAAAGTAACGAAAAATGCAATATAAATAAATAAATAAGTAAATAAATTTATGTATGTATTGAAATTTAAAATGATTTCTTTAATTTTTTGATTAAAAGATTTGATTATAGAAAATTCTGATATAAAAAAAAGTTAAATTATATTTTAACTTAATCTATGATATCGAAACATTTTAAAAATACTTTTCATTAGGAACAAGTAAGTTACACATTTAAATTAGTAATCGACTATCCAATCCTCGTCAATCTCAGATAAAAGCTCCATCTTAAAGTTAATTAAGAAAATGGGAACCTGAGAAAGAGACAGGTTATTTGTTAGATAAGCGAAAACAAGCACAAGGATGAATATTATTAGTATCTTTTGTTAATGGGAAACGTATATAAATAATGACATTATCTTTTTATCACTTGCTGAGAAATAATTTACTATCCGTAATGGATTCAGCTCTGATTTTTTCATCACCGACAATAAAACAGATATTAACAGATTTAGACATTAGCTGCTTATATAAAAAATTATAGCAACAAATATTAAAATTTGATTTAACAGAACACGACTTACATAGGGGTTCACAGTTCCGACAATAACTCTACTACTTCTCTACGTTGTCACCTAGTAATTACAGTTCAAACCATTAGAAATTTTAAAAAGTAAAATTGTTAGAACTAAAGTAGTTCCAAAATTATAAGTAAAATATAAAAATAGAAAAATTTGCTAAGGAAAAACTGATACACAAAAGATTATTGCAAATCGCCAAAAAGAAATTCTAATATAAAACTAAAAGCGACCACTTGTTATTTAATAGTGTAACTTTTTGTAACTCAAACCATTATATAAAAGTGAATTTTCTAATTAACTTGACCAGATCAATTACTAGAGCATTGTCTTCAGGCAGCATTCTCTTCAGGCAATTACTAGAGCATTGTCTAGGACCACAGTTTAATTTTTGAAATGGTCGATTTTTTTATTATATTTGTAGAAGTGCATCCTATAGGTTCCTCTCAATTTGTTGAAAATGTTTAGTTTTTGTAACTATTACCGAAAAAATAGCTCTTTCGCAAAGCTACTTGACGTATGTATTGATAACGAACTGAACCTGCGGCAAAATTAATTTTTTATAAAAAACAACGATTTAAAATATAAAAAAATATTATTTCACGGCACCATGGAGGCCGTAACTACTAGTTTGAGAACTACTAGTTTAGTGTATGTATAAAAGTTCAACACCTAAAATACTGTTAAACTTACACTAATAAAAAGTATCAATTAAATTATAATTCAACAATTTCACTCTAAAATCCTTAAAATATCATTGGCCATTTCCAACCCTAACAAAATTCGAAAACCAAAAATTTCTCCCAATAGAAATCTAAAAAAAAAAAAATGAAACATGTAAGAAATCACTGTTCCCAATTGTAAAAAAAAAAATCTAAAATGCATAAAGGTTTATATCATTTTTATTGCCTAAAACTCTATAGGCGGTCATGGATGATTTACATTTTCTTAATAAATATTATTTCTCCCCTGACAATACCGAAATAAAAAAAAATCGGTTTATTCAAAGGTAAAGAGGTAGAAATCCTGTACATTATAACCCAATATAAAACTGCAAGGGATTTAATATCACATATATAGCGAAATAGATAAATTGTAAACGTGCTGATGACTTTGGAGTGTGGCTAAAAAATAAAATAATCTTCACAAAAATCTAACAATAATTTTTAAGTCTCTATATTCAATATCAATGAATTGAATACTCAACAAATCAGGGAATAAACTATAAATTTAAAGGACTCGGAAAAAAAAAATAGAATTATAAAAAAAAAATTAACATTTGAATGACATTTCCAGCTGTGAATATTTTAGATTTAAACACGGATTGGAATGTATGCAACAATAAATCCCAAACTCTCCCCAATAAAAAATATTATAATTAAATTTTGGGGATAAAATTATAAATTTACTAAAGGAAGATTTACGATTACGAATAATGACTTTGCGCGACATGGAAGGAAATCATCTTTTAATTTTATTATAAACTATTAAAAAATTCAGTTTTTTTTTCAGTAGAAATAGAAATATTTCCAAAAAAATGTAGTAGTTGAAATGTGCATGAGCTTTTTCGAATGTATACAAATTCCTTTTAAACACTTATTAAGAATTTCGAAAGGAAATTTCAATAAGACACGCTTCCAGCGCCAAATATAATTATATAACTTTTCAAATTGGTGAAATTTGTGGTGTACATTTATACCACATCAAATATTTCGTAGACAAATTAATGGCTTTGAATAATACCAGATATAATGTCGGAATTCCTGTCGCCGCTATCGTTTTTCTAAATTCTTTAACCATTACAAATCGCACGTCTATTTAAGTGAACATTAAAGCCTGGGCTACATTGTTTCGATCGGTTCAGTTTCGATTCATTTCGCAAAATTCAAATATGACGTCTCCATATATTTTATATGGAAAATCGATTGATTGGACACATAGGTCGAATCGGAACGAATGGAATCGAAAGAGTTTGGAACGATTGGAATTTTGCGAATCCAAACTGAAGGAAATGTCAAGAGAAATGAAATTTGACTGTTTCAAAAATAAAAAAAAAAAAAAAAAAAAATATGTGGTTTAATCGATTGCGATCGTTAAATATGTGTTCAGTCTACTTAACCGTCGAATCAAATCGAATCGAATCGAAACTGAACTGAACTGATCGAAACAATGTAGCCCAGGCTTTATACTTTATTCAGTAACATTTTTATAAAACTTACAACGGACAAACTGACATCGTTCTCTAAAACAGCCCTAAGAATTAATTTAAGAAAAAAAATAACAGATTATTCTTCTTAGTGCATTGTCAGCAGCACAAATTAATTTCTTTTCTTTTTTTGTTAAATGAAATAAAGTAAATTCAAAGAAAATTTAAGGGTAAAATGGAATTACACATTTTGCCTTTATAAAACTTATTTATATTTAAGGGATGTTTGGTTTCAATGACATTTCGCGCGTATCAATTTCAATTTTTTTACTATATGTGAAGGGTGAAATCGAAAAATTATTATTATAATATTATAAACTTAATAATATGGAAAAGACCAAATTCTTAAGAATGTATAGAAATTTATACAATCGACAGGGAATTTCAATTTCAATTGCCATTTTGATATTTAGTTAGATTATATAGAATATAATCCGATTTTATTGCTCTCTAAGGATATAAATCGGACTAATTGAAAAATCTTTCATTTAAACATATTCTTAAAATACACGAGAAAGTATAATCAAATGAGTAGGTGGGTGTATAATAAGTATATGCCGGATTAATAAGATGTGTATTTTCTGTGTTGTCTGAGAACATGTTTGTAGACAAAAACATTGAAGAAAATTAATTGAATTTTCACCCTTTTGGTTGGGTATATAACCAATCTTTTGGTTGGCATTGACCGGAGGATTGTAACTTCACGATATATTTTGTTGATTCACAATATTTGCGTGTCCTTAAAACTATCCTATATCGATCTACTATACTAAAGAGGAATCAGCAGCTTATAATTATTTTTTCTGTATACCTTTGCTTTTTTGGTTATTAGTTAAATCAAATGGTAATTAAATTTCCGTTTAATATATCCTTAAATTCTTAAATTTTCATAATTTTTAAAAAATTTCTATAATTTTTTTTCTTAATCATTACTTTGACAAACCGCAAGACTTTAAAAATCATTTTGATTATTATTTGACTCTAATATTTTTATACAAAACATAAAATCAATTTATTTGATTGACAAATTTTAATAAAATTTTGAAAACTTGCAAAAACCACCAAATCTGAAAAAGTTATAAACATTTTTGCAATTTTAATGAAAAACAAGAAAAAAAAATCAAGAAAAGCAAAAATTGAAACATTTTCTGACAAATATATTTTATTTTTAAGAAAAACTTTTGACATATCAAGGCAAATTGTTGTTACGTTCTGTTTTTTTTTTTCTCATTTATTTATTCAAGCGAGGAAAACTTCAAGAAAAAATCTAATAAAAAGAAAATATTTTTTCCTTGTACAAAAAAAAAATGGTTTTTCACAAATAAAGTAAAAGTTGACAACTAAAAGCCATCTAAAAAGTGACTGCAATGACACTATTATTTTGTTGTCACAAAACAATCTTTGCAGCTGTGAAAAATTTACTTTTTTTTCTTATGGTTTTTGAATGTTTTTTTTACTGTTGCAACTGAAAAGTCTTTAATAGAAAAGTTTTTCCTTATTTTTATATTTTTCCTAGATTTTATGTAGTTTTTCATATTTTTTTAAAATATGACATTATAGGAAAATGAGTAGAAAAATGAGCCTAAGTGTGGTCGGAGAATGATAAGAAGTGAAAAACCAAAGAAATTTGTTTTGTGATTGTTTAAGAGAGGATTGTTTATGATATGCCATGTTCGAGGAAATTAGAGACAAAAAAATAAATTCAAACTTTTGAAACAAGAAATAGCTAACATAATGCTTAAATTTTGTGTTCAAAAGTTTTGAAAAAACAAAAATGAAAGAGGTTTTTCTATTTTTTTGCATTTTTGCATCCTGACAAAATGATTCCACATTTTGTTATTTTAAAAAGAGAAATAATAAAAAAAAATCCTAGATATTTATATAAATTACAAAGTCATGTGAAAGATTACAGTAAAAAAAAACACATTTTCTTAATGTTGTTATTATTAGCATTAAAAACTTTCGCAAACAGTAATTTATTCATAATATTATGCAAAATGAAGATAAGGAAAATTTTTATGGTAAAATATGACAGAATGAATGCATAACATTTTAAAAATAATGTTGAAAATGATAAAAAGTCATAGAATTTTAATATATGTATTAAAGGATTCGCAAAAATTTATTGGCACTATTGTAAAAAAACAAGAAAAAGATAATTATAAAAAAAAAATGAAGAAAAGAAGAACAAGAAGTAAAAGGTTTTGAATTGAAATGTCACATATTGTCATAACCTAATCAGTAAAACCATTTAATTTTGATATTCCTTCTAATCATACGTCATTGTAATTGATGAAAGCTATTATCAATTAAAAGATACCTCAAACATTAAAATATAATTTACAAGAGGTCGGCATCAGCCAGTTAACATCAATGTTTTACAAATGCAACCATCTTACACAATCTTCATAGCTTGTCTGGCAACTTTCTGGTAAACACTGTTTAAGTTCATATATTGGCCTAGGTTAAATGTATGAATATAGCTTCATACATTTAAAGTTATTGTATCATTTTTAATGCACAATAGTTGCAGAATTGCTGTTCAATTATCAGATACGTTCGGTTCTATCTAATATGTTCTCTGTAAATGACCTTAACAGAATCATTATTACTCAATATTACTCAAAATACTTTTATTACTGCTAGTAAATGTTAAAATTTGACTAAACAGAACAATAATTCCCATGCACTTATATTTTGTATGCATAGTATTTACAGGTAATAACAACAACATTACTCATCCTCTGTCAGAAAATACTTCATTTATTGTGAAGCCAAGCAATCCTTCAAATTGGTTCAGCATTTTATTCGATTACTTTATTTCCAAAACTAAAATACGAAAGCATGAAATGATAAAAAACAACATTTTTTCACAAAAAAAAAAAAAATTGAGAAAAACCAATATTTTCATTTTTCGAACAATAAATCATAAAAATTTCCATTTACTGCAAGAAAAAAAATATTCTATACAAATTTTTTTTAAACACTTCACCTGGCACAGAAATTTTTCAGGAAGTAAAAAAATAAATAAAGGAAAAACCAGCAAAAAACTAAACTAAATAAATCAAAATAAATAAAATATCGAAAATTATTCAAAAAGAAAAATATAAATAATTTTTTTTTTTTAGAAAAATTTTCTTTCTAGGTAAATTTTATTAATTTTTTTGCTAAGGTATAAATATTTAAATATCACATTTTTATATTTCTATCGAGGTTAATCTTTGTTGGTGGGTTCATTTTCTTGAACTTTTTTTTTGTATTATATCCCGTATTACAAAAAATTGAAATTGAATTTACCAAATCAAAAGTCACTTGATTCTTCATTGTATTTTTGTCAAGTAGTGCATAACCATACATGCCATTATAATAATCACAGTAAAAAAATGTTGTGCTCTAGGACTCTGATAAGAATTGTTAGTAAGAATATTTTTATTTATATTAAGCTGGAATCATAATTCCGCCGTCATCATCAACGAGCGTTTATATTGTACGCATTGAAAGAAATTCTTCCAAGTTGTCAGTTCCTTACTTTTTTGTGAAATTGAAGCTAATTAATTCTATATACTTCTTAATTTAAAAATTTTCTACTACATTTTTCCCAACGCGTCAAAGTCGTGTTTCTATGATAATGGTAAAAAAAATTCTGCTACATCTTCACAGTCACCACCGTCACCATTTGTAATTGTATAGGTATAGAGTTGTTTATTATATATAGCTGTCAACGCTTACGGTGAAGGTGGCATTGCAATTTCATATTTTATACAATATTTTACTTAAATTGAATTTAACAACTCAATAATTTTAATGAATATACGTTACTATCAATCGCAATTCTTAAGCAAGACTAAATGAACGACTCTGTTCTAGTGCTCTACCATCTCTGAACTTTTCTATTGATCATTTGGTTAGATTCAAATCTATTCTACAAATCAATAGGTTTAACGTTATAGCCAACAAGTTGTTACCGGTGAATTTTGATTTCAACTACGAACAAGTGATTTCAACTAAGTATGATTTTTAATCAATTGATACGTTTACATCATTGTGAATTGTGAAGGTAGAACTGGAAACAGACCAGTTTATCTTAACGACTCATCTACTCTAAAAAGTCAACATATTAATTATGCTCGTAAATGAATACTGTACAGGTTTCTATGCAGATTTGTCCTTTAGTACTATCAACATACCCTTTTACTTTATTAAAATCATATTTTCCAGTTTTCCATTAATTTAAAGAAAACCTTTATACACAAAAAATTCTAAAACCAGTTAAAAAAAATTTCAAAAATTATTAATTTTTTTGTTAATATATAAAAATTCATTTCTTTGCAAAGCCATTTGAGTTTGTATACTTTCTAATTCATGACACTCAAGAGGTAAACAAAATATTATATTATCAGAAAAAAAAATTGAGTTTTCTTATACTATACTATAAAGAAATTTCAAGGATTCCCAAAAGTCATATTTCATTCACGTGTATAACAAATAATTCAAAAAAACATAAAATGAAACCACCAAATTTTTAAAGGATATTTACAAATTGTATAAAATCACAATTATTTTTCTTAATATTTTTCGAGTCATCTTCTCTGATTTTAGAAGCATACTTTTATTATTATCATACCTCAAGGATCAAGAAATGGGGAACGATATCACAAAAAGGAGGATTATAATTGTGTTACCATTATACAATTTCAAGTACTAAATACTTCATTTGATATTCTACTACTAAAAAAAACATAATCAATCATCGCACAAGATTCGTCAAATTAAACCACAATAATGTGAAGAAAAAAACGATTGAAAATCCTTTATAGAAAGAGCACAATGAAAAAATCCATTTACCAAAATGAAAATCCTTGAAGAAAAATGAATCAAAAAGCGTGGATTTGAAGGATTCATACTGACTGGTAATATTTCTATTCATTATTCAAAAGTTGATACTTTTTAGAAGATTTTTTTTTTATTATTCAATATATCGAACAAAAAAAAAAATGGTTCTGTAGCTTTTCAACAATCGTGTATGACTTCTGTCACCCCATGAACTGAATAGAATTTGGTATGAATAAATATTTGTTTTCGCCTGCGGATGACTTTTATTCATGTGCCACAAATGCTATAACGCAGAGTTAAAGGGTTAAATAAAAGTTTTGTTGCGATGTGACAAGCGAAACGAGTATTGTCTATTTAAAATATGGATTTATATTTGGTATGGTGTTTTTTTGGTTGAAAAGCATTAAAAAAAATTTCCGTCATTCTAGAATTTTACAAATTCCTTTATACAATTTTCCTTAAATTCCAAAAAAAAAAAAAAAAAGAAATTGAAAACTTTTACGTTATTTATATGAAAATTGTTGTGTAAGAGAATTTCAATTTCTGGGGTTAATATTATTTATGGATTTTAACCAAACAATAAGATTTACTAAAAGGTTTACAAAAATTTATCATACATTTTATTTTATTTTTTGCGCTTGTAATAATCGTTTAGCAAATATTTATTGCGTTCATAATGTAAAAAGTTCAAATTGAAAAATTTATGATGGCACGAATTGAACGAATAAAAATTTGTGTCTGTTACAAATATTATGTCAGGTTTAACATGAGATCCTGATACTAAGATCTATATATTAATACAGAGCCGTAAAGACAAATTGAATAATACTCCTTTATATTGGGATCTAAAAAATAGTTTACTTTTCATAACGGACGATATTTTCAACATTTGGTTGAATTTCGGGCTTCTTCAGTATTGACACTTTTATGAAAAATTAATGCTAGTTTTTCTGTGAAAATAATATGCTTCTCAGTTGTCTATAAAAACTAAAATTCAATTCTTTGGTAACCAAAATAACTAACAATTGCTTATGTCAAAACTACATGAGCTTTTGTATCACTTTTTAATCTTAAGATCATTGTAGAAACTGTAAAGATCCAGGACAAATTGAAACCCTATAACACTTCCTATTCCACCGTCTGGCATTCACTGGAGGTCATATTCTAGGAGAAACTTACTATCCAGCTATGAAAGAAATTTTGAATTGTTGCATCAATTTGACATCATAATTGCATCAAAAAACTTCAATAAGTTTTGATAGGGTTTGTCAAACGCAGAATAAAATAAATGCGAATTAAAGAGACCTAAGGGGAATTACAAATTATTCAATTCTCTTTGTAACCTTGGCTTTATAAATTATTCCATTACATTTTTATAGTCTTGGTTAGTCAGTAATTTTCATTTACAATAGCTTTCGTTTAGTTTACAGAATTTGTTCAATCTATCAAATTATGAGTATCGACAACCACAATCTCTACATTTTTCAAATACCTGGGAAACTAAATAAACTTTAGATCATTTTTTATACAATTTATGTCAATTTTACACCCGTACCACAGCTATAAAAATTGTAAACATATCTTGCACATTTTGTTTTATCAGGTACATTACTACATGAGTTTTAGTAATTCTTGCGTTTACGTGTCATGTTCGATACTCTAAGAGCCAACAAAACAACAACAACAGAAATCTCCTACTTGAATACATGAAAACCACCACTTTTTATGTATGTAGTTTTCTGTTAGTAGAACGAACGTAAATTTTTGTATTTTTACTGAAAATTTCTCGTTAGCAATATTCTTCATATATTTTGTAGTCATAATATTAATTTTTGAAAACAAAATTTTTGTATAGCTATAAACGAAAAATAGATTGAGTGAAAAATTATTAGAAAAAAAATATTTTCAGTTTTTCTTTACTGGCTCTGTTTTGTTGTAAAAATGATTTTAAATAACTGACAAACAATTTTGACATATCCTTCAATATCGACAAAAATATCCTTTTGAAATATAAATACGTGTTTTTGTTACAATTCGGGTTTTTCATTGTGAATAAAAAAAAACACAGAAGGTTTTGCAGTTGTTGGCATTATGACATATAATAGTAAAAAATGAAAAAAATTTAAATAAAAATCTTAAGAAACCAAACACTGCAAAATCATTGATAAGAAAAGTTTTATGAATGTTTTGAGATTTTGTGAAAATTCAATTTAAAATTGTAAAAAAGTTTTTAGAAAAATAAGTTTCCTACTTTAGGGTAGTTTGAAAGGAGCGTTAAATTGAACTAAAAAATTCTATATAATTATAGTTTTATATAATAGGGAAAATAGTTACAATTCTGATCATGTGTCAACAATTTTCGTTAAGCTTTTTGTAAACAAACATTCTGGGATAATGGAAAGCCTTTATTTTAAATTATAGTTTATAGGAATAATAATTTTCACTTATCATTTGTAAATTTTGTATTCAACAGTTGCTCATAAAATAGTTTTTAAATTTCTAGTGAAAAATCAATTTTTGAATATCCTGAAAGGAATTGGAAAAAATGCTGTGAAAAGAGTTAAATTTTACTTAATCTGCTTTAGTCAGAATTTATAAAAAGTAACAATTTAAAATAAATTCAATTTTTATTTATCAATTTAAATTAATAATGGTCACAAAACTAAAACAGCTGACAATTTTTCCACGGACAAAAAAACTTTTCAACAAAATATATTGCAATTGCAATTATTTCAAATTTAACAAACCATTATATAAAATGAAATTGTTTTAATTAAAATTATATTGTCAATTTTGTAACAATTAAAAAAATATAAATATTACATTTAATTTTCAACAACTGCAAATTATAAATAGGAAACGATTATGGAAAAATCTGCCCTCATTTTCGATAGAATGAATTTAATGTAATAATTTCGTTAAAAAATTAAAATCAAAGAAATTTGTTATAGTTTTCAAACAGTGTAAATTAAAAAACTAACAAAAAAAAATCTAATTCATTGACAACACTGGAGTATGTAATCAGAGAAAAAAAAATTACATTTTATGAAAAAATGGAATATAAAATAATTAACAAAAAAATTGAATTTATACAAATTTAATTTTTAATCACAATAAAAATGAAAATGAAATTTAAAAATTGCAGTATAAACTTAAAGGTTTAGTAGTAAAAATTTATTTCGATCAGAAGATTCATTGTTAGACTACAATCTCTGAAGCTATAATTGATCTTTTTAATAACATTCATCACCATTGAGTTCGTCAAGCCATTGATGTCGAGTCCATCTAGCTTACATTCCTTTGTTTCTTTGAAATTCTTCATGCATTAGTACATTTAGGGAACCGACTGGGAGATGTAATAACCGTCATAGGAATAATAAACCTAACTATACGTTAATCTTGATCAATTACAAATGGCTTCGAGAATTATGACAGTTCTTATTAAAATAGTACCGAAATAATCTTCATATGCGATTGAGAAGGAGTTGAAATGGACCAACTTGTGTTTAATTGCCTATATCTCGGTTGTGCCATCATTTGAAACCTACGTAAATTCAAAAATAGTCGAAACATGTCAATATATTTTGGAAGCTTCCAGTTTACACCATGTATTAAATTTTAGGTGCTCATTTACGATTTTTTTTTGATGATCCCAAGGATGAAAAGTATAGAATATCTATAATTTACATATGTTAAAATGTACATGGAGTGGTATCCGCATTGCGAGCTCATCTAAAGAAAGAATACAATATCCGAAAGCTTTTAACAGCATCAGTCTGCTAGACTCCTTCATAATTTTGTAATGGATTAGTTAGCATTAAATAATATTCAGATTTACTTTTGTAACATGCCATAAATTTATTGTACAAAAATTGATTTATTACGTATTCATCGAAATTACAATATTACTATAAAACTATAAATTAAAATATCCTTGTATATTTGTTTTTATATTTTACATTATGACTTTATCCTCATGAAATTTTTGCTGATTTTTCGGATTTATTATTTACCCAACAATCTGGAATTTACCAAAAAATATAATCCTCGATTCCAGTGTAACAATAAATTTAAAAAAAAAAAAATCAGTAAATAAATGAACTGTATTATTATATAGACAACAAAAAAATGTTAAATAAAAATGTCCTGAATCAAGGATTGCGTAAATTGTAAACAATATTTAAACATTTATATAAATGTAGTTACAAAAATAAAATCTTTTTTTTTATTTATTATTATTTATATATGAAATGCATTTATCTCTTTAAAAATTTGTGTTACTTGCTGTTTTTTTGTTGGCTCAGAAAACAAGTAGCAAACAAACAAATAAAATTTTATGGTAATTGGATGAAATTGTTTAGCAAAAGGATTGTAGGATTTTAAAGGGAGATAAGAATATTGTTAGGAAGAGAGAAGATTATACACAAATGGGGAAAAAAACGTCAAAATATCTATATACAAGCTATAAATGAACTAAATTCAATTTGGGAGGATTAAAATGACATGTGTTCAAGTTGAATTTATGATTGTGGATTTTAATCTGATCCGATTTACATACAATGATAGAGAGAAAGCAAAGTGATTAATCTTATAATGCAACTGCGGTGTGCTTAGTTAAAATTTATTAGCGTTTGTTATGGAAAGAGTAAAAAAAAATATATTTTACGAGGAGTTATAATAATTGTTATTGTTGTGACGCAGTTAAAAAAGTGGATTACGCTCGTAAATGTTACATTTTCAAAGGTGGAAATGGAAAAACAAAGTTATTCGGTGTATACATACGAATCTGTACCCAACAATATATTTATAATGTTAGTGTTACGCAATAAATTCCACAGGAGAAATTATACACCCTTCTAATTGCCGATCGTTGATCTTCACCCTCTTCGAGAATAATACGAAGAGAAAGAATTTAACGATTGTGAATCCTTTATTTCACGGGGAGTAGTCGCTAGTTATTTTGGTGGTGATTAATTAAGTAGTTAAAATTTAGAATCAGTTAACATTAGGTTCATCTAAATTAACATATATTTCTGAAACATTTCAAATTATTGTAACAAATCGCAATTTGACATAACTACGAGTTATCTGTTCCCTAAAGGTTAGCAGTTTTTTGTTTGAAAAAGAAATAATAAAAATAATCCTAAAAAATACTTTCAATTTGAACATTTAGTTGAAATATGAATTAAGTTGAAATGTAGTTAAATGTCAATGAAAATCATTTTGTTGATTTAAAACTTACAATTTCGAAAATTAAATGCCAATTTTTTTAAGGTCATTCATAATAACTCCAAAAGAAAATTGACCATCAGAGTTGAAAAAAACGAAACAATGAAAATTCCGCAAAACATGCATAATATTTTCCCTTAACTTATTCACAATTTGGAAATACAAATTGTATAAATTTCAATATTGATCCTGAATCTCCTGATTATCAAATCAATATCAATTACTCTGCAATAGTAAACGTCATGTACTAGTAATTATTAATTGGTACGTTTACAAATCAATTTACATTTTACCTTTTCATACAAATTTCCATTCTACTAAAAATGAAATGAAAATTTATTTGTCTAATAAGATATGAGAAAAGAATATCAGAATTACAATAATCATTGAAACTTTACCCAATTTTAATTTTATCGCTGCATCAATTTGAATTTCTACATTTATTGATTTAAATTTCAATATTCTTCTATTTAAAACTGTATGAATATTTCACCAAAAATGTAGCTATCCTTACCAGCTATTAAAACAAAATGTTATACTCTTATTATTCCTGATTTTCCTCATATACATAATTTTTTATATTTTCTGATTGTAACTTTTACTTGCATTTTTCATTACTCAAACAATTGTTAAACCAAATTCAGGATATAAATTTTAAGTTTTATGTACAGTAAAAATAGACATAGAGTCCCAATATAATCACCCTTCTAAATTATCTGTTGCAATATTATTATAACCACCTAACCGAATGTCATTTTAACTTTTCTCATCATATACAATTTTACTCCCTTTTTGGTTATTAACTTTTTGATTATTTATTACGCAAAATCTTCGACACTGCGTTACCAACAAATATTTTTTGTCCCAGGATAATATAGAGTCATAATACAAAAATTCTACCAGAAATAATATTTGCCACGTTTTCCGCATTTCACAAAAATGCACAAACAATACAGGAAATTTGAAAAAAGGAAACTTTTATGATTGGAAAAATGTTACGATTATATATGAAAATTTTCTTTCCTTTTTCCACATCAAAATCATTTGAATCGTTCGCGTAAAATTCAAAATAAATGAAATAATAGTGGAATATAATATTAGTGACACCCTGCTATGTGTTAAGGAGATACATTGATTTTTTGTTTTGGCTTTTGGTGTAATTTATCGAACCCAGAGAGAAAATGGGTAGGATAGGAAAATTATTGTTCCTAAGATTGGTTTTATTGTTAAAATATCTTGTAGATTTTTGTAAATTGCATGAATGAATGATTTCGTGTTGTTAGATTTGTTAATGTTGTGTAGAAAATTTATTAAAATATTTATTTATTTTGTGGGGTGCTTTTATTATTATTATTGTTATATGGAGTGCATATGTGATGTACTTATAACTTTACAGAGATACAGAGTATAATAAAGACGTCAGAATTTTTGTTACTTTTTTGTTGGGAAAGTACAGATTGCGTTAGTTTTTGAATTGGTAATAAAAGAAGGTATAAAGATAAAATTGTAAAGGAGGAAGTCGAATTTTGAAAATGAGGAAATATATTACAGAAAGGGATTTTGATTTGGAATTTGTATTTTAGTGTTTGAAAAGTATATAAAGTTTATTGACATTATATTATTTTCTTTAGAGATTTAGTTATTTACTTTTGATTTAAGCGAAAGCAATTTATATTTAAATCGTAAACTTTACATTTGAAATTCCGTCGCATAATTTTTAATTAATATAAATATTTTTCTGCTAAAATTTAAGTAATGTTGGTTGTTTAAGTGATGGTGAGTCTCATACAATACGACGGTGACCCTAATTAGCACGTTGGCATCGTTTTTCTACCACGCTACCACTTGGATTAGCTAAGGTAGTCAATTAGATTTCTCGTGTCGTTAAGAAACCTAACCATATCTAAAGGTTGCTTATCCTCTAGGACTGTTGTTGAATTCGTACCTGCAAAATGTATCTACTTAGACCGTTGCCAGAGCAACTACGGCATGATTGGTTGAATGATGGGATACCTAATCTGACCACATGTTCACAAATGGGCCATCAGTGTGCCGTGTACCCACTTATTGATCTGGCTAGTTTTAGTAAATTGTCGGTTGTTTTTTCTTAGCTTACAATGAAAATATTATCTTAGTCGTACGGCATGTGGTTATATATTTCCATCTTACGTTCGATAAGGATAAAAACTAGAGATAAATATCTCGTGTTACGCTGTTTATTTATATTCGAAGATTTAGAATTTTTGCGATTTTAGATTTTGTCATCGATAGAAATTTGAATAGAAAGCTGAAAAGCTTTAATTTAAGATTTACCTAATGTTTAACATTTGATGCCATATTAATTTTATAATATAGTAAATGGTGTTTTATATAACAATGAGCAATACCGTATTTTTATTATTTTAAAAATAGCTAAATATATTTTTAATAATATTCTTTTAATTTATTGTAAACATTTTCATACCTGAATAAAATTCATTAAAATTTTTGTAGAAAATTCGATAATATTAACAGTTTTATCATTAAATTTAAACACAATATTTCGTTAAATGCCACATAAAAAAAATATAATAAAATTCACAAAAAATTTCAATATTTAAAATTAATAAAATCTTTTTTTGTAATTTTTAATTTAATCTCAAAACTTTTAATATTTACTATAAATAAATTAAACAACAAACAAAAAAATTTTGAAAAACTTAACCAATAAATAAAAATTATAAATTTCTATAACACTAAAAAAATTTTTAATTTTTTATTATAATTAACTAATTTTATTAAATATATTTTTTTCATTTTTTTACTAATTTCATTAAATATAATTAATAAATAATTTTCTTAACACTTTTCCAAAATATTATAATTATTAAATTAAATTTATTTAAAAAAAAAATATTTTTTCCGCACAAAATCTTACAAGTTAATCTAACGAAGCGTAATGGACGACTGACTAATTAAAATAAATAAATGGGCGGGACTTAATAGATTTTTTTTTGTATGCTGAACAATATTAATAATTGTTGGCAGCCATTATAAAAATTGTTAACAAATTTTTCGAATATTATTTTAAATGTCAAAATTTTAATAATTTAATAATATAATTAATTATTTATTATGAAATTTAACTAAATTTTTCCAAATTAACGATGTGTCAAGAAAATATTGATTAATTTAATTATTATATATCGTATTTACATAATTTTTAATAAAAACCATAATTTTATTGTTGATAGTTATATTTATACGTAATATTTTGATATAAGAGCGTACTACACTGTATTATGAAAGCCATAAATCTTATGGTTTTGGTATTATGTTAAGTGCATATATCCAATATATTAATAAATAATGCAGAATTGATTAGGACAATATTCAAAAAATTCTTATTTTGACCGAAATTATAGTTCGTGGCTAATGAAAGTTATACCGAAACCCCAATTTTGTGTTATGTAATAATACACGGAATATTACACAGACTCTTCTTCGGTAAGTCATTCGCCCTAGAATTTCTTAAATAAATAAAACATTCTAAACATGTTGGTGTTATCAGTATCACGTATTGCTCCAATTGCCAGAAGCGCTATGCTGAATGGTACAAAAGCTACCTTGGACCCTAAGTAATGCAGATATTAGTTAAAACCAGACATTGGCTGCTTAAATAACAACCCTAGTTGCAAAACTACTAAAAGTCCGGTCATTCCAGACTTCACCAGTCAAATGTGATATTGATTCAGCAACAAAATTCTTTGGTGCTGGTGCTACTACGATCGGTGTTGTTGGTTCTAATACTGGAATCGGAACAGTATTCGGATATCTAATTATTGGTTATGCTAGGAATTCATCACTTAAACAACAAATGGTATTTGAGATTTGCTTTAGCTATGGGTGTTTTCTGTCTTATAATGGCCTTCTTGCTATAGTATATAAATATCAAATGACCATTACGGAGACCATACTAAATGTAAAAGAAAAGAATAAAGCAAAAAATTTACTACTATCTTGTTCTATAACAGATAACAGATTTGAAATGGTTATATTTTATGTTCAGGTCTTTCTTACATTTTTGATACATGAAAATCGCCCACCTGTCCTTTTGTAAATCTAATGAAGACCACGTTTTGTATTAATTCGTTGATCTTGGCTGTCGTATTTACCATTATTCATTACATGAATGCATCCTTCAAATTTTACTGTCATACGTTCTTACTAGCCGTATGACTACTGACAAACACATAAAGCTATTAACGACCTCGAAATTATAATGAACTCCCAACAAAATATTGTTATATTTAGTTGGCAGTTCATTTCGTCACATCTTTCATATTTTGTTTTAGTTTAATTTATTATAAAACCTTCTTTCTTTGCATCTATAATTACTAAGGGAAAAAATTGGAATTTGAGAAGAATTGACAATACTCTGGTACTTTAATAATCAACAACTTCATCAACCAAGATTGATTAGAAAAATTATTAGATTTCTCTGAAATTTTTAATTTAACAAGGATAAACATTTGCTTTTGGCAATCTTAAATAATTATGTTACTAATCAAGTTTATATTTCCAATCTTCCCTTCTTCAAAACTTACTTTATATGTAATCTCTAAACTTTCTATATAATCTAAAATTCAAGTCATATATTTACATTAAATTTATTATTAATTATATTTACTTAGTAAAATTCTAAAAGAAAAAAAAAATGTTTTACCTTAAATAAATTTTCTTTATTTATTTAAGTTTTATTTGATTTTAATTTCTTCCAATTTCTATTTTTCAGTACCACACATTATACTTTTATGTATCGTCAAGTAAATTAATTAACAGAGGATTTACTTCAATAAAATATTGTTATTAATAAACCAAAATCTTCTGACTTTTTTTTTTTTGGAAATTATCAAACCACACATCAAAAACAAAACCAATTAAAATTAATATAAATTCTACCTCTACAATACAACATAAAAATATTATTAATATATCATAATGATACCAAAATTATAATCATCCCTTCATTTATACGCAGTCAAATTTTCTACCCTATATACTTATTAAGGATAATAATAACAAAAAGGATAAAAAAAGTTAAAATAAAAATATTAAGTCAATTTTTGCTAATAAATTAATTTAATTCCATATTAAATTATATTAAGTTGTCACATATATAAATCCTTGAACCTCCCTAGAACTCTAATTACTACCCAACTACCAAGACTAAGGACCAAAACTTCTTTCCATTTTTTTTGACTAAATTTTCAACTTTATTATTTTTAAGTTAAATTTGCAAATAATCAACTTAACTTAAAACTTGAAATCACTTTCATCCCTTGCTCCTGAGGCTCCATTTTTTGTATGTTGCTGTTTATTACAGTATTCCTAATATAAATGAATATACAAAAAAAAATTGGCTGAACATCTAACATTTTGTTGTTCTTGAATTTGATGACAACAAAAAAATGCGGGTTGTGATCCTGTTATAAAACTGACAAAGAATTGCAACAGGAATAAAAATAATAAAAAAAATTATAAATTCGAATATAAAATAAAATCCTCTTAAAAGATTACAAAAACAAAAAAGAAAATTAAAAAAAATTTCTGTATTATAAAAGTTCAAATCCGATTGAAAATAATAAAGAAATGTTGACGTCGATTATAATAAGGGTTTTTATATAGCAACAAATTTATAACTCTAACACAAAAAAGTGCACTTTAAAAAAACTGTAAAACAAATAAAATATTTTTTAGAGACGTACAGCGTTTAAGGATTCATAAAAAATACATACAATAACAAAAAAAAGATTTGTATTAAGTTTCATTTTAAATATTAGAGTTAGACCAAAATTTAGTTTTGTTGATTTGTTTGTACAAAAAGTAAATATATGAAATTTTTGTGACAAAAATGGTGAAGATTTGTAAAATTTGATGTAATTTTGGGGTTTTAATTCTATTTTCTAAGGGTTCAAAATTACATTTCGTATTTTTCTGCATTAAGAGGATTGTAGTCTGTAAATTTTCAATGTCAATATAGGAATTTAAGATTATGATGAGGGATTGGTAAATAAGAATTACAAATTATATAGTTAACTAAATTTTTGAATATAATTTCGTTTTATATACTTAAAGTCTTAAATTATATATAGAAATTGAAGAGCTGACAAAACTCATATAAAACAGAAACAATAAATTGTATAAATTATATAATAATTTATAATGCGCTACCGCCATTTTTTAAATAATAATAATGTAAAAAAAATTAATGACCTTATAATCTTAAATTATATCGTTTCATTTAGAAGTGTTATCATAAATTATGTAAAGAAATGATAATGCATAGTTTTATGACCGAAATTCATGTAATACTCTTCAGTTGCCTCGATTCATTTATAATATTATACCATTTTCAGATTAAATTAGCCGTTTTTCAAAATATTATTAAAAAAAATTAAAAATTTTGAATCATTTTTTAAATTGAATTAATCGTTTTTCAAAATATTTTAATTATTTTTCAAAAATTTTGATCGTTTTCCAAATAGAAGTAATCGTTCAAATAGAAATAATTTGAAAACTGATTAAAAAATTTTAAAAACTATTTAATTTTATTCGAAAAATGATTAAAAAATTTTGAAAAATGATCAATTCAATTTATAAAATTACTAATTTAATCTGAAAATTCAATCTGAAAATGCGGTATATTATCTACTTACTCTTGATTACTCTTGTCTCGAGTGCATTACATTATTAGAAAGAAAATTTTCAATTTTTTCAAAGACATTATTTAAACTTAATTCTATCTTTTAGTATAAGGTAATTTCAGTAACACAGAAATGTGAACTGATTATAGAAAATTCAAATTCATTTTAAATAATTCACCAATTTTTAATTATTAACTTTAAATTAAATAAAACTTTAATTCGTAATTAATTTCTATATAAATTATTCGTATTTAAATTTCAAGACATTTACTTAAATAAACTATACCCAAGAAAAACATAAAAAACAAACATAAATTTAGTAAACTATCAACAATGTCATTAGTTACTTACTATAATAATTCATTTATTTTGTATACATTAAGTTTATATAATAACAAATTACAAATAAAATTTTAATGACAGTAAAAATACTATAAAAATGACCTTAAAAATACTATAAAAATATGTAATTATTATTTATCAAAATAAATAACCGATTAAAATCTGTAAATACAAAAAAAAATAAAAACAATAGTCTGGCAAACACACACCCTATAATAATTTACTATGCCTCCGCAACCTCCCAAAAACATCATATATAAATAACAATATTATAATAATAACCCTATTTCTATACTCTTTAAATACTTCTTTATTACACTATGCAAATTAACTTGGTCTAACATGCCCTTTTTTTTAACAATTAATCAAAATATATAAAATAAAAATAGTTTTTTCTAGTTGCTAGTAGCCAAGTTCATGAAACATTTTTCCCACATTTTAACAAAAAAAAAAAATTATATAAAACATGAAAAAATCTTTCTTTTTCAACCTTTACAAAACTTATAATTAAAATCTTTACCACAATTTAATGGTCACAGAAGGGAGTTTGTACCCGTAATTTGCATACAAACACTATAGTGGGCCAGGCCAGTGGGGTATAATAATAATAGTATAAAAGCATAAAAAAAACATATTATGATAATGATTTTCTAGACAAAATTAAAATGAAGATTCAAAAGGAAAGTAAACTACAAAAAAAAACTATATTAATATTCCATGTATAAGAAATAATATCCTGGGAGCATTACCTTTTAACTACACAATGTCGTAAACGGAGTTTTTATTCGGAAATTGAAATAGATTGGCCCTTATGATTGAAGTCGACTCGACTCTCGTCTTGTCACAAGTTTTAGCGAATCGTCGAATTTATTCAGTATGATTGAACTAGTTCTCGACTCGATTTCTATAGACTAAAGTAGGTGATTCCGTATTTCAGAGATTTCTGGGTCAGAGGAACAATTTTTTTTTAAATAAAATTAAAAGTTTGAATTTTTAAAATGAGATTTGAAGTAAAAACTTCAAAAAATGTCAATAAGAGCTGCGTTGCCATTGAAACCAAATAATAAGCAACGATTAGCTAATTTTTTTAACATTCGACTCGCCTTATATAGCGCGTTAACTTCAATCATTACAAATTTTTCGTCCGCCGAGTCGAGAAACTAGTCGACTACAATCATTACAAAAATATTCGATTACTATGATCAGAATTGCACTACTAATTTCTAATATAAAGGAACACTGGTTGCAATTTGTCGTATGTGCAAATTTTAAAATGGCACTAGAATTCATATGCGTATAATTATTGAATACATATTTGATAAAGACAGTTAACATATATTTGGCACTTTGTGTATAAATACAACTTTTATGTATACATAAAAGTTGTATGTACTGTTAATAATTATATGAACTGTTTAGTTATTAATCGGTTAAATAAAAATCTTGATTTATAAAGGATTAATTGTATAATGTCAGATTTGTAAATTCACTTTCCTCAAAAAATCAGTTTTAAGCGTATACGACGAATTAAAATTAACATTTTGCTTTTGTATAATTTATATTTTTTTGGTTAGTTTTTGCATGGAAAATAATTTTTTTAGTAGCCTACAATAACTATATAAAAAAAAGGATATTCGTTCTTGTCTTTATATGAAAATTTCATTAAATGGACTGGGATTTTGGTCAATTCTATATATACAAAAAGGGTCAAAATTATGTCTAGCAGGGATTTAACTATATTTATAAACAAATTGAAGAGGGTATTTTATTTACAACAATACAAAACAAAAAAAAAAATAATAATAATTTAGAGAAAATTGTGAAAAATGTATGAAATTAAAGAACCATCAAGTTGTAAATTTGATCGAAATCTAAACGTTCTTTAATTACACCATACGGACTAAAAAAATTACACATATGTGTGTATTAAAATTATTATGGTGTAAAATAGTTAAGTTAAAAAATTTGAAGAAATATAATAATAAAATTATACACTGTTAAAAATTTTTTTATAATAATTTTGCGGGGAATTTTAAAAAACTCTTTTATTGACAGTATCAATTCCATTACAATAATTTCATTATTATAAGGATTTTGTTAAGGATCACAGAAATTTTTACATGTACATTACTCTACTTTTAAATTTTGCAAATCTAAATAATAAAAGGCTCTCTCCACTATAAAAATTAAAAAGCTCTCCACTATAGTTAAAAAGATCCCTGCACTATAAGACTAGAAGTATTTCCCAATAAATTATTCCATTACAGATTAGAGATTTCAAATATTTATAATATTTTTATTGATTTTGGCAAATTTTTCATGTCATCTCTTTCTATTTATTCCATGAAAGCAAGCGGTTCCGTGCAATAATCCCATGCCAAATAACGTTACATGACATTATTTCACGATCGGAAAACGGAATAAGGCCATAATTGAAATTATTTTTTTCTATAAAAGTGATATAATGCCACAAGATCAATCCTCAAACCAACGAAGAAATATCAACAAATAATTAGAAGAAAATATAATTTACCCTTTTTCCTCGACTGCACACACGCAAAATGAAGACAAGCGTTTGCCTCTAAATTAGAGGAGGTTTCAATAATCACTTCGCACGCAATCCTTCTAGCTTCTTTCAAACAACTCGACGAATACCTAGATCATATCTTTAATCCAGTTATTTTATATTTTTTACAGTGCACAATTATACCCAATTGTAAATTTTTATCACGACCCGCATAAATATTACAACTTTATAAATTACGCGATTTTAATTGCTATTCTCAACTATAATGTAATACCTTTATTTCCATACCAAACCCAAGCGAACCTCCCACCGTTCATTTCTTTTGTTGAACAAATCGTCCAAGCCAAGTACATTAACCATTTCTTTAGTGTCCCTTTTTTTATACGATGATATTATTTTCCACAAACGAAAAATATAATTTCGGCTTGAGTTCCTTTGTTTTTTTCGTAACCACAAAATGTGGTTTTTTTTTTCGCTTTTGCTCTGTCCGAAAACGTATAATTTATGATTTTTGTAAATTAGAAATTTTTTTTCTGGGATTGGTCTAATATGAGTTTTTACACCTTCCTCGAATTTTTCCAATGACCCTTTATACCTAATAATAAAAATTTATATCCTTTTAAAATGTCTAAACATAATAAGCAATACTTTTTCCTGGTGACAATACTTTCTGTAACATGTGCTACAATATGTATATAAAATAAGGAGTAATTATACGATACTTGTTACAAGTCCTTGCAGAAAATGATCACCCACAAGTTACAAAATTTTCTTTCATTTTACAATCCGTTCCATATTTATTGCCACCATTTATGGTTTATTCGAAATTAAACGTGGAAAGAGTGAAAAAAAAAATAATAATTTCACTTTTTCCATTTTATAATAATTTATGTAAGCAATTATTAAAATAATTTGTGTAAATATAAATTTTATCGAATTTTTAGTAAAATATTTAAATCACTGCACACGCTATTTGATGCAACGACAAGTTTAATTAATTAATAATGAAAAAAAAAAAAATAATTATTATTAAAATTATGTTAAAATTTATGGTAAAAGTGGAAAATTATTTAAAATTAAATCATTTTCATAATAGAAAACTTTGTAAAAAAATATTATAAAAATAAACTTTAATAAAAAATTTCCAGAGTGGCACAAGAAAAAGTTATTGCGGAAATTTTTTGATACAAATTTCAAACTATCTTCAGAAAAACTATCAATAATATTTAATATTTTTTGAAAAAAGTTTCTTGAATTTTAAATATATATTCTTCAAAAAGTTTTACAAAAACTCTTCAGAACAAAAAAAAAAAAAAATGGAAGGTTGAATTTTCTAAAAAAAAAAAAATCTTTTTAATTTTTTTACATTTCAAGGATACTGTAGAAAATTATTTACTATTACGTACATAGTTTTCGTTAACAAAGTATATTTTATGAAAATTAAGAAAAATCTAAGATTGGCCTCGGTTGGTCATTCATTAACCGAACATGGTATATCCAGGGTGATGGGTTCCTTTATTTCGAAGTAGATAAGAATAGGATAACATTGGTAAGAAACTAAGATCATAGGTTTACCAAAAGTGCATTTAAGAGAAATATGATTTGGCTTGGTGAATATAAAAATTATATAAAACATATAGAAGGAAATTGCAGTATCGCATAATTTATGTTCGACAATTCTGTCGTTATCCCCTCAATCGATCTGTCAAATATGTTAAAATAAAATTGTCAATTCAAATTTTGACTTACTATACTTGGTAATCTGAAAGAATTCGAATCTGATTCATTTTAAAGCTATTGAAAAGAGTTTTAATTATTAACTACGAGTACATAGATTAAATGCCCAGTTTTGAGAGTATGTAGGCCTGGGCCAAATAACAATTAGTAACCCAGTCATTTTCCCCCAAATTCTCGTTGAATTACATAACTAACCCATTAAACAATATCAATTAATTCGTTCATACTCACAAACTTCAATGAAATAATGCAATTAACTTAACACATTGTGTGCCAAGGCATATGTGTCTGACAGAAGGGTTTATAGAATTTGCTGTGTCAGACACATTTTATAAAAACTTAAGCATTTTTCAATACATTTTGTCAGACAGCGGTACCTACGTATGTTTCTGTAAAAAAATAGTGGTATTCTAAGGCAAACTGTTCGATTTACAGCGACTTTAATATTGGGTTACTCATAAACATGAAATATTGAAACGGTACCAATCGATATTCGCGAAATTTTTAGAGCGGTCTCCAATGTAAAAGTATTGTCAGCCATATGGTGTCTGACGTACCACACAATATGTTAACAGAATTTGTATATCATTAATAAGTCTTATGTGACTTCAGACTTAACCCCTGATATGATTCCCTTTTCCCAAACCTAAACCAACAGTTTGGACTGCCAATACAGCTTTAACAAAAATAATATTAATAAACTCAAGTCTGTAAAAATACAAAATTCTTTCCTCTGTTTCCATGACTTTACTGTATATTATTTCATTAATTTTTCTAACAAACTTTTCAGTTTCTGAAAACTTGAAAATAATTCTTTACCAATTTTTTTATAAAATCATCATCGTTACCATCACAAAAAAAATACCCTATTTTCATCATGTCAGATGAATAATTTCAAAAATATATTTTCATTTTCAAACATTATTTACCCAATTTTTAATATGTATTATAGTTTTTCTTGTACTTGTATTTCCATTTGTATTGAAATTTTGTGGAAATAAATCTCAAATTTTGAAGATTTTTATTTTATAAAAATTTCATTGGTTTTGATTGCATATTTCTCCTGTAATGTTATTCAACATAAAAATTGTCAATTCATGTTATCTATCATTGCATCCCAAGCAAAACGAATAAAATAAGGAAAATACGAAGATTTTAATTTAAAAATACGAATTTCATTACATTCTGACTAGTAACTTTCTTGAACGGAAATGATGAAATTGTGAATATAGTGAAATTTACAATCTAGAAAATAATAAAATTTTCTTATATTTTATTTTGATTAAGATTTTGTTAGTTTTAAATCAACTTATACTAGAATAACAAAATTCATATTAAATTTAGACGATTAGAATGAAAATATGGATTTTTTTTGTATATTATCAAATATTAAATCCTAAAATTCTAAAAAGCTGTGAAAATATTACACTTTAAAAAAACCGTCTTCAAAATATCTAGAAACCATTACATTAAATAATGTGCAATTATGTACGAAAAATCGAGTTTTAACAAAAAAAAACTTTAAAGATCATGGACAGCTTCTTATAAAGTGTGACGCATAAATTAAAATTCCTATTTTCGCAACTATTATTAATAATCCGTTTCACTACACAACTTTTGGTGTACTTGTGCCTCTTCAATTTTATATATTGTCCGATGCCGAAAATCAATCAATTTTATAAAACCTATTTTTTGTGAATTGTAATTTATTCCGTCATACTACCGTCATCTTCCGCAAAATTGTCTTCTTCGATCTGGTCTCCTACGAATAATATTCGTTTTATTGAATTAGATTACTCCCTTTATGCTGAATGGCCCGCCAATCTAAGCCTACTAAGTTTAATTGTAAGGACAATATCATTGTCCTTATACAAATAATATAGTTCGTTATTTGTTTCTAGAATAAACCTTATTTATCTGCTGAGTATCCAAGACTCTGGATACTCAGAGTTTCTTCAAAATTCTATTAGAGTTTCTTCAACATTCTAAATTGGCTAATTGACTAATCGGCAATAAAAACCTCTGTGGCCTAACAAAATAGCTGATATTTCCCTCTCTATACACTTTATTTTCTGTGTTATATATGTAACTAAAATTGCTATTGGTATGGTAAGTAGTGACCCTATATACAAGATCTTTATAACCTCATTTTATAGTTATCTGTTTCAAATTATCAAATATTCGTTGTGAGTATTTTATCAAACATTTGTTTTATTTTCATTGATTTCTCAACTATATTATCAAAAGCAATATTAAGCGTTATTTTCCAAAAATTCTGACGTAACCAACAATAATTATTATAAGGCCATGTACTCTCTAATAAATGTTCGTTATGTATATACACGTAAGAGTCTTTAATTAACACTAAACCTCAATTTCTCTTTGCAAACTGAGCTTTGATTTCTTTAACTGGAGTTCCCGGAGAGAAGTTGCTGTTTACGTATTTCATTTAGATGAAATATCGCTAAAGATTATTAAAAGGCAATAAAAATCTAAAATTCTTCATCCTAAATTTAATTTTGTCGTTACTACTTTTATGAAGATTTATTATTTCAATTTTCTTCAGTACGATTTCAAAATGATCCCATTTTTATTTACTCTACACAATACTTGATAATAAAAACTATATTAAATTCCTATACTTTAAAAATCTTAGTGAAAATCATTATAAATTGATAAATTTTCTTATACCAAATACAAAACAAAATTTTCTATTCAGTTTATTTTAATATTTTCATCCTTTTATAAATAAAAAAAAAAAAAAAAATTATCTTTTAAAAAAATAAAAATATTTTCATTCACCAAAATCCTAAGATGTTAAATCAATTTCCTGCTCATTCCATTTAAAGCAGATGTCCACCCCCAATAAATTATCCTAAAAACCTCCTGAAACATTATTCAAGGATATTTCACTCTAAATAACAACAAAAAAGAAACTCGAAGAATGAGTAGAATATCCTTTCTCTTGATTTGCTTAAATTGTTGTATATATATTTGTTCTCATCTTCTTAAAAGCGGACTTAATGGAAGCCCATCACCAGCTTCTTAAAACACTTTTCAAGGATCTCATATAATAATACTCCTTTTAAAAAAAAAAACCTTGCGGGCAAATGAAATGACATAAGTAGGTCTCTAAAATAAACGATAATACGATTTTTATGCCTGCCAGGTGAAAAGTTAAAAAAAGGACAAAAAATATGTATATGTATGTGCGTAACATTAAGTATCATAATTTCCAGGATATTATTCTATGTTTAGAGCTGAAAAGTCTTTAATGGGGGATAACAACAACAAAAAAATTATTGAGAAATTTTTAAAGGAAATCTGTTTCGTCTTAAGCAGAAAAATCAATAAAAACGGAGAAGATGGGGAAAGGATTTTTTGTGTGGTTATTTTGTTTGGTTTAGATACCGATTAAAATTATAATGTAAAGACTTTTTTTAATGGGATTTTTGTTTTGTTTAGATAAATTTTCATTAAAGAAAACAAAAAATGAAATTGGAGGTAATTTGTGGTCTCTAAAGTTAAACTTAATAAATAATTCAAGTATAATGGAAAGTGAAATTTTATTTATTTTATTTTATTTTTTTATTATGGTGGGGAATTTGAATAATTATGAAAAATTATATTTGCGAAAATTTCATTTATAAAATTTTTTAGATGGTTTTTAAGATTATGGAAAATTTTAAAAAATGATTTAAGATAAAGCAAGTCCTTTTAACCTGTGAACTTCAATTGTAATTTTTTTTTATTGAAAAACCATTAATGGTTAGTTTAAGATATCATCGATGAATTAAAATGATACTGTGTATCACATGAAATGGAATGATATCGAATGAAATGGTACAAAAATACGAAATGAGTGCATTGAAATGATAATTCTTATATTAAAATTATTCCAAAATGGCGTATGGACTAAGCTAATATATAAAACTGATGATATTTCTATTATTACTTAAGTCTTTCTTAAAACTTTGATAGAAAGCATTGAAATTCGTCATCAGTATGGACAATGAATGGTAATTTTCAATGTGAGAATAAATTTTATAAAACTTATTTTCTTCACTCGATTACTTATAATAGAAATTGTTGGTTCTTGATAATGACGACACAGAAATGATTGTGATATGATCATGTATCCGAATCCGTGTATCATAAATCAAAACCCTATCCACACGTTCCAGTTCATATTTCATGAACAAACAGTGCATAAACACTGCACTAGATTGCCACAAGTTGAAGGAAGATTACCAATTCTACTATTTCTTATTGAGTTATCCAACTAGAATTGAGTTTAGGCCATGAATACAGTTAGCTTAATCAAATCTAATGCCACAAAATTATTTCAAGTAGAGTGTGCAATTAATAGGCCTATTACAAAAATTATTTTGGTAAGTCCCACTTAGAATTTTCTCAATGAATTCCTTCAAATCGGAATACTGAAAATGAAATCATAACTCTCTAGTTAAATAAATATTTATATCGCAGTCCAATTAGCGCTATTTAATTAACTGAATATAATAATTAAAATTTTACATATAATTAAAGAATATAACATTAAAATATTTTATAATTCATTACGGATCGCTCATTACGAACTTGTTGCAAATAAATTTAAAAAAAAATATCCTTATCAGCATTGAAATAAGAATAACCTTTACACCTTAAATCTAATATAACTAGCTCAGTTTTCTTATCCTCTATCATTGTAATAAATTCTATAGAAATTTATTTAGTTTTTCCTATCAGAAAAATAGAAATTGTGAAAAATGTTCTTTTTATTATTAGATCGAAAGAATTACATTATAATATCCCAGACGACACTAAAAAAAAGAACAAGTTCAAATATTTGTCAGGGCATAAAAAATATTAACATTTATAAGAAAAACATGGTCACATGGTGAATATCATTCTTCAGAATGGTATTATGGAAAATCACTTCGTATATAAAAGTCAGTTTCTTTAAAAAGTTATTTATCAATTTTTCGTTTTTCGTTTTTTTTTTTTTGTGCGACTTGTCGTTTTGTGTCACCATTGAAATCTTTTTTTATTATCTGATCATACATTGTACAGATTTAAGAAGTTCATAATTGTGAAATTCAGAATTTAGAGTCGGGTTAAGGTTTATAAGATTTATTATTATTTGTCGAAGTATTGAAGTTGAAGATCTAATTATAGTGCAAATTGTTTGTGGCATTTGAAGTCCTTCATTCAACATGAAACTTTGAAATTATTAATAATTCTTGTTTTATTTGACGTACAGTGTTTGTTGTTTCTAATACAGTATAATGCTCGGCTTATAGAGACATGATGTAATTGATTCCTCTTACATTTTTCAAAACATGCTACAATTTTTCGAGTACTTTTAATTTATTTAACATTCTAATTTCTCATTTGTACAGCAAAGTAGAGTTAATGTTTTCTACGAGTTTCAGGTCAATTGACTGGTTTATTCACTGTATTTAGATAGTCTATCACAAAAATACCTTATAGTCTCCAATTCAGCGTAATCACAAAAATACCTTATAGTCTCCAATTCGAATGTAGGTAATTCTGATCCACGTAAATTGTGAATTGCCATTGTTATTCCCGTGAATTGAAATTAACTGAATGTTGCACACTGAGTGTGTACCGCAGTAGTGAATTATCATCACAGAGTGAATGGTAGCCAAAGTGAATATTCATCAATTAACTCAATTAACTGTACGCAATTCATTAGATTGCAATTCACAATTCGCGTGGGATTTTTTTTATACACTGTTTGTTAATTCACCAGTAAATCGTTCATAAAGAGAATTGCTCATAGTTGATTGTCTATCTCTACAGTTAATTATTATGTCAAGAAATTAGATGATTGAGCTTTTCTGTTTATATCTGCCTCAAAGTTGTGCCATTAAAATTTAATAAATATTTTCAGTCCGTTACTGTTTTCAAAATATTTTACAATTTGGACATATAAATGCTATATCATTTTAAATAACTTCTTCGTTTCATTTTTATATACACACATTTTATATTGCTCACTATTTCCATATCCTTAAGGAATTTCACACAAAAACCTTGTTTTGAATTCAAATCCTTTCCAATTTCATTTTTTTTTTTTCAAACATATCAGAATTTTACCATATCAATTGCGATATAGAATTTCGTGTATGTTTTACAGTGAAAAAAAAAATTAAATAACTTTTAAAGGACATCAGAAACATTGAAAAGAATATTCCAGAGATTGAAAATGTATCCTTGAGAAATGAAAATCAGTATAGTAGAATTATATATACCTGACAAAAAGATGAAGATTTTTCGAATTTAAATTTATCTTTCTTATTATTTTTTTTTTTTTTGGTCTAATGACTATTTTTCTATATAGCTTCCTCTTTATATTCATAGACATTTTTTTGATTATAAAAAAAGACATCTAGCTCAAATGTTCGAAGAGGGATTTTGTATAGATAGTTTTGAATTTTACGATATTTTCTTCTATAAATTCAATATTTTTCGATATATTATTGTGAATATAAAAAATTAATTATAATTCAATTTTTATTCATTTTTTGACAAAACTGTTCTTATACGGAATGGCATTTTAGTTAACATTATAAAACTGATATTTAGAAAGAAAATTAATTTGAAATTAAATAAATTAAAATATTTTTTACAATTGTTATTATTTCTTATCGACTTTTTCCTTTTTGGATTATTTCATTTATGCAATTTAAAAATTCGTAATTTGATTTTCATCTTGAAATTTTATTTCTATTTATCTGGTAAACACTGTTCAAAAGTCGCATATATCTGAGACAATTCAGTGCATATGTAAAATTTCATCACTCCTAAACTCTTGTGCGGATGTGGTCTTTTTACTCACTCATTTATTAATTTTAATTTCTATTTTATCAAAGTATTAAAGGAATTTCACGTTTTCTTATACAATTTCCCGGGTTCCATGATATTTCGAAACGAACTGACATTCAAATTGTCGCCATTGCTAACTTTTCATTAAAATATACCAAAATATTCCAGAAACAGACTAAAGTTTTGTTTATAAGCGCCGAGGTACTCTCAACAGTCACACCGGCAACGAGTTCGATCAACATTCACAACTGCAATTTTTCGATCTTTCTGCATTGTGAATGTTTGCGTCGAGTTTATTTACTACCATACTTTTTAAATGGGTTGAACTTTTCAGTTAAAGCGCGATGAAATTGTGAATGTTGAGAGTAACTGCGGTATAAAGTTTGATAAAAACATCTAACCTCATTTTCTAGAATTTACTAACATTTAATTACAAAAAATTAAGCTTAAATCACAGAATTGTCAGTAAATTAATTTCAGTATAATTTTAAACAATCTAATTTCTCACCTAAAGCGTTCACACATAAATTCTATGCATTATGTATAATAAATTAATTTTCCAGTATTTTTAATATAAATTGCCGGCCGGAAATTCTAATATAGTAGATAAAAACTTTTTATCACTTTTTATATCATATTTGTTTCGTGTTACAACTCCAAAATAAAGGGACGAATGTTTCCGGAGAGTTAATTATAATTTCTAGTATGATCTGAAAGTTTTATTTACTCTTATTTATGACAAACTTTTACAAATGTAAACCGAATAATTATGTTTAGTTTTTTCTAATTTAATGATATTTGGTATCATTTTCCTTCAATATAATTATTAGAATCTATAATACCAGAGTCATAAAATCTGATACAAGATCCGGAAAATAAAAAGTTTAAATTTTCAATTATTTTTCTTTAGCACGGAAGCGAAATCGAATCTATTAAAAAAATCATATTATAGAAAATTTACTGAATACTGAAATGACTTTAATGAAAATTAGGGAAAATTACTATATGAATTTTGAAATAATTGAATTTTGAATATAGATAAAAATGTAATATAAATTTTCAGTTCAGGATAGTAGAGTTCAGACGTTCAGATCTAGTAAATCCCAACAGTGAGGAGAAAATAATTTACTAACTTATCCTTTTAGACATTCTAGAAATTCGGAATACAAAAATAGACTCTAGTATGAAGAAAATTGAAAAAATGGAACTCAAGAAATATTAAGAAACGCAAATTCTTTTCTTCGCTATTAGACATTTCAATTAATGTAAGGATGGGTGAGTAGTAACTTAAACCAACTAACGAACCTTTGGCATATATAGTATAAAATTGACCTAGTAATTTTGGTCTGAGTGCATAAGTCTTTTAAGGATTCTCATCTGTTTACTCATTCATATAAATCGATCATGAACAATTCTAATTCCAACTATGCACATACAAATTATTCATGAACTTTTTACTCACATCTTTTGTATATTCCCTCTATAAGCTTTTAAACAAATATTGTTTTGCTATAAATAAATGAATAGCCCCTAAAATTTAAAGTCATTTTCATACTCTACAAAAACAACAACAACAACAAAATTAATCTAATAATTTTAAAGGTTTTAATGAATATTTTCTCTATCTAACACAATTTATAATCATACTGCAGACAATATCAAATATTACCCTAAAGGATAATTCTACAAAATTTAATGTTCCATACATCCCCAACCAAATGTTTATCTCTCTATAAATATATATAGCTATTACGAGATAGAAACATAACCTTTAGCATTACTTCATTGATAAGTTTTTTTTTTTTTTGTTCTATTTTTTGTTATTTCGTTAAAATTTATGTTTACGAAATAGAATTTCTATATGGTTAGGTTAAAATATTGTGCATAGTATCATAGCTCATGAGTGTACCACACACAGTGGACATTTAGAATGAAATTTTTGAAAATTGTATTGTCTTTGTATGGCAATCATAAAATCTTGTATATTGATAGCTTTTTCAGGTAATATTTTTAATGAAATATGATTTATTACAAAGACAATATTTTTTTATGACTCTCCTCTATCCTCGAAAAGAGCCTATACTGAAATAGCTGTGGTTATAATGTTATATGTTTGGTGGGTCATTTAAAAAAATGGATTTGTGCTTGAGGTTTTTATTATTAATAAATGAAAAAACAAACCATAAATTTCGTTTATGTATTGGATTTTATGATGAATGACAATGAAATTTATTTCATTAAAATTCCTGATGTTTAGTGGTTATAATAATTATGTTATAAAAAAACCATATTTTTTTTTAGGTATGTCGAGTTTTATTTTAGTTGTATATAAAATTTTAATATTGATAAACATTAGGGGATTATTTTATGTGATTAATTAATTCATATTTAATTTATATATATCCAAAATATGACAAGGAAATGACATAAATGTATGTTTTATAGTATGTTTTTTTTCTATACAAATTCGTTGACTTTTATTTAATTTATGTAATTTTTGAAAAATTTAAATTAGATGATTTTGTGGTTGTAGAAATTATTGACAACATTTTGATATGTTTTAGTGATAAGAATTATCTATTTAATTACGTTTGTATGTCAGATTATGTCATGTCAGTCTGGGTGAGAAATTTATTAACATAATATGTTCGCAAAAATGTTTACTTTAAGTATTTACGTGTGACTTTAATTTGTTAAAATATAATACTTCGACATATTGTAATAGACTGGGTAAATGCTTTAATCTGAAATGTTGAAACTATGATGTTCTGCAAAGCCATCAAAGTTGTTATCAATAAAAATTAATTAAGAAATTGTCATTATCCTTTAATTGATGTCAATTTAAACTTTTTGGTATTGATTTTAGTCAGTATCTTAGTTAAATTGCAAAGCGTGTAGGATTTTATTTCAGAAATAATGGCTTTAAATGTGTAGATTATTTTAATATAATCTAGATCCAATTCAGGATATTGTGAAAAAATAATTCATGAAGCTTAATATATTTTTCGATACTCATGCTTTTGGGTGTGAAGCAACTTTGAAACCTAGGAACCGTTCTTATCAAACTATTAAGAACACACTAACAATTATTTTGAAGAGTTAATTAACCAGTGCAAGAACTGATAACGTGTGCGAAATTACGTACTATAATACAATAAGGTACCGGAAAACCAAACAGTCACCAAAAGACGTTAATTTCACCTGGCAAAGAAGAACCGTAGGAAAGAGCACAAGGTAGGAACGTAGACTGCTTCAAACGATTATGTTGTAATGCCTGATAATTAAGATATTAATAAGCAGTTATTGGTTTCGCTAATCATATTCCAGTTTTAGCATTGAAAAGTTGAAGCTGTTACCCTTTCAGTTCATTGTTTCATCTCTTGGAGTAATGGCGTAAGAAAATAAACAGGTTTTCTAAGCTGGAGCGTAAATAATATCGTCTAAGGTGGCCTATAATGTCGACATATTGCAGATCATTAACACAGTGAAGATAATGTTCTATAGACTGAGCAATTTATGAATGAAATTAATTCAAAATAATAATAAATCAATCTTTGGATTGAAATCAGCTGCTGTTATTTATTTGATTTCCGTATACACATATTTATATATGAGCAGTTTCGACAGGTTTTTCCATGCAATTTTCATTATCTGCACAGAAAAATGTTGTCGCCTAGCCAGGTAGACAAAATGTTGGAGTCTGTATAATCTACATCGCATCGTACACCTATAAAAAACATAATTTTATCTAAAATTCATTTAATTAAATGTAATTTCTCCAAGCAATATTGTTCGCTCTTGTTCCCAACAATTAATCCTTATCCCAACTGAAAATTTCATATTTCTAACCATAACAAACTGAAATGTCATATTTTTTTTTCATTTATTCAAATATTTTTATTTTCTATATTTAAATTCTTTCAATTTATTTATATTTTATTAATAAAAATTTTGGAATCCCTTTAACCCGTTTTTTTATATAACTTTTTCTACACAAAATTCCAATTTAAAGATAAAAATAAAAACAGCACACAGCAAAACATTATTTCTTAGTAGGAAAAATATTATATTACTTTTGTTTGTGATAGATTACATGCCTGAGTTTTTGACAGGTCGTCTTTCTTTTTGTAATACAATTGAAATAAATATACACAAAATTGAAATTTATAGCTTAAAGCTTATGAAGAAAAATGAAAGTTTTTTTTTTTTGTTATTCATTTGGAAAAATTTATTTCGTTGTTGTCTGTCTTTAATATACCCAATTTAACCCATTTGCGCAACCAAAATTTTTTTCAACTTCGGAATAGAAACAAGTAAG
This sequence comes from Rhamphomyia laevipes, assembly GCA_963920725.1. Lineage (NCBI taxonomy): Eukaryota > Metazoa > Arthropoda > Insecta > Diptera > Empididae > Rhamphomyia > Rhamphomyia laevipes. Next base: position 16,620,987 of record OY987259.1, read on the forward strand.
AAAAAAATAATTTGTACATTGTAAACTTTTAGATAATAAAATCATGTCGTTTTTGTGACATTTTATGAGACATCTTTTCTCGTTTATTAAACTGAAACAACAAAATAGATGCAACCAGATCATCATCATCATTATTCTAGCTGAATGCATCTTTGGGTGATGTGAGAGGATATTAAAAACGGTGACAATCAAAAATTCTATAAAAAAGGACTAAGGACAGACAATAATGTTTATGTACATGCTTATAAGAATATCTTTTTTTTTTAATTCTTGTCATGTAACATGTTCAGAGTAAAATGCGTTTTAATAGATGATTTTTTAATTAAAAAGTCTGTACAAACAATGTAGTACTATATTTTGAAGTATATAAATAATTGTAAAATTTTAAAATATTTCAAGATTATTATGAAAATTTTAAAAATGGGCAATCCTTTATCACTTCTGGAACAAGCGAAAATTATCTGTTCCACTTGAGCAAGAAGATCATAGAGTTGCTCCTTCTCAGCAATAATCGTAAACAACCTTTTTCTCTACTTCAGGATCAAGCAAAAAACAGCTGTTCTACTTCAGTGAATCGAAAATCTGAAGTTTCAATAAGGCATATTTTAATTAAGTAATCATTTTCATTTAAAATGATTGGTTGGTTGGTTTGAGAAGGGGAGAATGGACCTAGACTATAACGGTACGGTGTACCCCTTACGAAACGTTGCCATTTCCACCACGAATTTTATAAAGTTTATTAGATCAGCCGGTTTTTCCTTGCTTATTTCTATTAAATCCCGTGCAAAAAACAAAATCGATTTTTTTAATCTTTTATTGTTCAATTGTCTCGTCATCTTTAGTACAACCTCAACAAGCGGTTTCCGTTGTCAGTCTAAGCCGCGCTGATATTCCATAATACTAATAGTAAATGTCCCGTGACTATTATTGTGTACAGTCTAACCATTGGTTTGGTCATATTCCGAATACTTCTCGATTGTTTAGCGTTGGGGTTACTTAAGAACAGTTTTGTATGGAGACAAGTGTACAGCGCGATGCGCGACCCATTCTAACCTATTTTATTTTACAAGCGATAGTTTAAGCAGTCTTTTAATCTGGCTGACTGGGTAACCGATTCGGTTACCCGAAGCTGGTATCCACCACACCATTTCTAGCCGATTCATCGGCTTTCTCATTACCCATTAGATCCCTATGACCAGGAGACCAAATAATAAGCACATTATTATTGCATTCACTTGCCTTAGGATAGTTCTCATTTAAATTAGTATTTATTTATTAAACAAAATTATAGTAACTTGAGAAACTTTGAAAAAAAAGTTTCTGGTTAGATTTTCGAAGAAAAAAATACCGCGATAAGGTTAAACGAAATTAATTAGTTTTTTTTTAATTAAAAACCTTAATATAAGGAATAAAATCTACCACCAAATTATCTTGTATCATCATCGATCCTCCTAAATGTTGTAAAACACATTACTAAAGTCTTTTGGGCCATACTACATTTTGTTAGTCCTCTTTTCTAGTTCACTCTACCTTTTGAAAAATCTTAATCATACTATTATTGATTTTTCATATGCCATAAACCCATCTATTCTGAAAACAATAATTTTCATTACTGATGTAAGGAATAAAAAAAAAGAATTCATTAATTCACATTTTTTACTGTAATTTCTCTGTAAGGACTTTTAAGTCAAAACGAAAATCGTGCTTAAAATTTATACAAAAATTTCAATATTTCAAGATAGTAAATTCCTTCTATGGTATGAAATAAGTTTTTTTTTTTTTAATTATTTCATCCCTTTTCGAAAAATGAAAAAAAAAAATCTTTTAGTGTTGCACAACAAAAAAACATTTCTCCCTTCACAATAGTGAAAGTTGTTAAAAAATTTAAACTCTTTTCATTCCGTAAGGATTTTTTTTTTCAATTTCTTTTCACCCCAAAGTCGACGTTTTATTGTAGCCTATACAAATATTTCCATTCAGGAAAATAATTATAAAATTACCTATAGTAAAAATAAAATAGGAAAACTTAATTTCATTGGTAGTGATATGGAAGAATGAGAAGTCCACCTCCTCCAGAAATAATAAAAAGGAAAATTTATATATAAAAAAAAATTAATAGTTGCATAATAAATTAAAAAAAAATAATTAATAATTGCCGTCATAGGAGAAAAAATAATAATTTAAATTTCCTTTAATTATTTCTATCTGTACGTCCTTTTTTAATTTATAGAGTAGTGTGACGTTATTAAATTTGTGAATAAAATAACTTCAAATAAATTTCGTTCTGTGTAAATTTACTTTGCACAATTTACATAGTCTAAAAGATAACTTCACCCTTAATGTAGAGTACCAAGGCCAACCGGTCTGCACTCTAGAACTAGTTAATTGGAACCCAAGCCTCGTAGCGTCGTAACTCGTATATAAAATTTAGATCACATTTTATATACGAGTTACGAGTTAAATCGCATTTCATATGCGAGTTAAATTGTACATAAATGAGAAACACAAACAGGGAGAAAGAGACACCGAAAGATAGAACAGGGAAAGAGAGAGAGACAATGACATACAATATATAAACAATTGACTCATATATACAGTGAATTGTATTTCTGTACAGTTGTTCTGTGCAGTTATTGGAAATAATGCCCGACTTTTAATATACTCTATTTGGCCTCAAGAATTCTATTGTTTGGCCAATGCAATTCGAGAAAGTACAAAGGAATTGTTTTGAGTTGTTGAAATTTAATGGCAGTATAAATAGTTAAAGACGTACTATTCAACTCTATACTTTGGGTTCAATTACAACAATTTACTTCTAAACTTTTGACAATCATTACAAATATATAAGTAACATAACCTCCGAATTTTGAGTTACGACTGATTTCCTATCAAACAATTATCTTATAATCTCTCAATTTAAAATTTGAATTGGACTATACTATTAACTCAGTAATAGTAATATAGTCTATCCAATTTTTCTATATAGTGTAGCCATCGTTGATGTTAAATAAATAATTTAATCTTTTGTTCTTATATAAAATTTCAGCATAACTTTTCACTTCAATTGTTTTGAATCAGAAATTTTTCCGATTTTTTTCTTGTTTTCTAGCTATACATACATAAAAAATTTAATTTTCTCTGTAAAATTTCATAATATTTTATTAACCTTTTGATTGAAAATCCTTTATTTTGAGGCTAGAAAATTAGTAATAATAAATTTCCGGAAATAAGACACAGAAAAAATAACAACGAAAATTCAAATAATCGACTTAAAATATTCTTTTGTTTAAATGTTTTATTCATTTTTTTTTCAGTGATTTTCCGTTCTGGATATTCTATATATATATAAAAAGAAAATTCATGTTTTTCTTTTGTAATAAAAATATTAAAGGAAAATTAAACAGTTGAATGATTTTCTAATGATTAATTTTTCTAAGCGTTTTCACTGTGTACTTTATTGTGTTTTACAATTTTATTAATGAATTGAACAAGAATATTGAATCGATTAAATAATAATCAGTTTTTTTATAAATGTATAAGGAAAATCAAAAAATGGAAAAAGAAAGAATTTCCAAAGAAGTAGAAATTAAATTTTCCAATGTATAAAATATTTTGATTGAAATATTTCATTGAAAGTTTTATATTTTGGTAGAAATTTTAATGAAATTATTTGCAATTCAGCTGAAATTTATATAATTTTAATTTACAGCAAAATTATTTTGAATTTTTCAATAGCTCGCATTGTTTTTTCTGGATATAGTCTAAAATTTAAGCTCTTCGGATTTAATAGAAATAAAACTTTAACACGGGTCATTTGTACAAAAGTAGACGGCATACGATAAAATGTGACCATGTGATAAAATGTCAATAATTATTTAGTTTTTTTCCTCCCAGCTGTTATTATATAATTGCAGTATATTTCAGTCCTACATTAACTCCAGGAGACACAATTTAACAATTATAGAACTTCTGCAAAAAAAAAAAGAATTATAGAATTGGGCATGTATTCCCATACAGCCTGTATTATAGCTCTTTTACAAAGTCCATGTTATGTATGAACTTGATGATGTATTTAATAAGGCTGTATCCTGTATACACTAAACCCTACGCATTCACATAGGCTATGTATTTTGAATTTTCGTGGTGTTTGGAACTTTAACATCAAATTCTACAGATAGGGGTTTTTGAACTGTTCAGCTGTTATATATGTGATCATAAAGCCGGTAGTGGCCTGTTAGGATGGCGTTTATTAGACGGATTTGCTTATTTTTAAATATAAAATTGGGGTTGTGATCCAGAGGTTCCACATATGCCAATCAACCAATTGTTAGTGGCTGATTTATCAAGGCTGAACGAAAAACCTCAGAAATGGACCTGTTCAGTGAAGGTACTATCCGAACCATGTCTAGTCAGAGGGTCAGCAGTTTTGTTTCTAAGAAAATCCGAGTATTCAGTTATCACCATATTAATAACGATATTTTTCTTGCTTAATTCTTTGAAGTTATAAAGTAAAAGTATTAAAAGAATGCCGTGTGAGAATTGTATTTAAAAAATTTCATGTGATTTCATCTCACATGGAACTCATACTCATACGAGACCTACTGTTGTCAGTTAAATGGTTTAGATAGCCTCTGTGGGTAATTATGCGAATATTAAGAGATATTTGAACATAAGCACAGATATTTGTGAAAATTACTATGTAAAAATACAAAAATGTCACTTAAATAGTGGCATAAATTAATTATTATTAGCCTCTTCAAACTAAAATGTAGATCTTAATGAGCTGAATTTAAATTTTAAACATAATTACAGAAAAAAAACACAATTTTTTTTATAAATTACTAGATTCTAATTTAGATTTTCAATTTAATTACAATAATTATCAAACACCATTTTCTAAACTAACAAATTTAAACTGAAATATAAAATATCCTAAATAGCAACCATAAAAAAAACCTTTCGTTGTCGGTTTCATCAAGCTAAATAAAATAAATATAAAATTATAGTTTTTATTTTTGAAAACTTATGATACCAAAAATATTTATATACATTTATTTTCTATACATTATCCCGGAGCCGATATACACCATCATACAAAGACCATTGTAAATTATAAATTTTTGTTTCAAAAGTCTAAGAACATGAAATTTTATAGTATTTAAACTTTATGGTTGAACGTGATCCACACAATATAAAAGCTAAGAAAAATATTTAAAAAAATACATAAATATTTTTATTTTTATGATTGAAACAACAAGGACACAAAAAAAACCCTTTTAAAAATATATCCTTGTTTACACTTTATAATAATAATAGCTGTTTTTGAATTAAAGATGCTGAATCGTAAATTGTCTGGGAATGCAATTGCAACATCATAGAAACTAGGAGAATTGCATTCATAAAATAATATGGTGAAAAACATTATGATTATAAAGAAATATTATTTGTAATAAATTTGAACTTTATATATACAACGTTAAATTGTGTGCCCTGGAATTAAAGTAAATAGCAAAATGTATTATACAATTGTACTAGGTAAAAGAACTAAATATTTGTTAAGAAAGAACTAGGGGGTCACAATAAAATAGTTATGACTTGTAAAACAGTTTCAGATGGATACATTCCACTGTAGAATACTCGCTACATTATATTAAATTTGTTTTTGGTTACAAGTTTCATATGAAATTCTGGCTCATGTAGAGGGTTTGATAAATACACATTTTCACATGACGTTGTACCGTAACTTCATTACTACAATTTAGTCCTAGTAACGTTACTTGTACCGAAAATCGAAATTTAAATAATAGTATAATGTAACGTAACACTAAAAAAACATGATTTCGTTCCAACGAAATAAAGCTAAATAATGACAGTTAATTTTAAGGTCTATGGCATTATCAGATTTCAGTGTTGGCAATTCACGCGTAAAGTATAGCTTCTAATATAGTTATTTACAAAATAAACGTAAATAAGTGTAAAGTTCTGTATGCAACAGTAAACTACCATTAATCGTGTTGGTATGATACAAAATTGAATTAATTTTCATTTTATCTAGTGAAATGAATTTGGGTTTTGTTTCTTCTAGAATTTCTCTTAGACCTAAGAACATTTCTATTTTAAATTGCTTACATTGTTTACATTTATTTTTGATAAAAATAAATTACTCAGTTGTTTGCGCGTGAACAAACTGCGTAAACTATTCAGAGTAATTTACTTGGGCAACACTAGTCATAATGATCAGTGTAACGTAAATCAATAATTCAATTAGTGAAAATGACTAATACAAAATTTTATTTAGCAGTGTGAAATTATGAGCCAGTCAATTTATTTTCTATGCAAATCATCAGGAATTGAATAATTTTGATAAGGAATATTTTAGTTAATACACAGAAAAAAAATCAGTTTAATTAGTAAATAATAACAACGGAAATAAATAGTGTTTCGTTTCGTTATTATAATTGTACTCGTAACGTAACAGAAACGAAATGAATAATGTTATTAAATTTTTACGGGTATTCCAGCATTTTACATAATCATCCGCGGCATTTATATTCTAATCCGTTTTGAAAGGATTAATTAATTCATACTCCTTACTCCTTACACACTCCTTTCCAAAAACGATATTTATGAAAAACTAAAAGTCTGGTCTTAATAAAGGAATTTTTTCAATAAATTCCTGTTAAAAAACTTCCAACAACCTTTTTAATACATTCTTTTTAATGGAAGATATAATTATTATCTTCCATGTAGACGGAAGCTGATTCTATTCTTACAACGATAATAACCAAAAACTTTATTTTTTTAAGATCATACACAAAAAATTAATAAATAAAAATTTAAATTCTTCTGCTTTCAATACCCAAATTTGTTTTCTACCGATTACATACCCCAACCGAACTGGCAACATAAAAGAGTCATAAAGTCAGAAAACAGGAAGTTGATTCTTATTCATCATATTATTTTTATTATTATAATTTTTTCGTTTTTTTTTTCGTTTGGTATGCTGACTTTGCAAAAGTTTAATGGAATGAACTCTGAAATTCCTTTTTATATTATTCAAGATTTTCATCAAAAATTATTATAAGCTTATGATAAAATCTGGTTGTGTAGTACATTTTCTGTTCCCATCCATTTATTTTTGGTTGTTATTCAATATGTTGAAGGTATAATACCAACAAAAAAAAAATCTATTATTTCGTTAATGTCCTCTTTATTATGTTATCCTTTTATGTTGTTATTGTGTTCATAAATCGAATTTGCTTATGATTTCGATAAATTTTCAAATGATTTTTATGTTGATATGATAAAATTTGTATACAGGAACCGCACTGGGGGGTGGGGTAGAGTTAAATATGGAAATAAATCCTTTTTTTTACAAACAAAATTTAAATTGTTTAATGGACTAGATAGAGAACATAGAGATTTATATTATTTTTCTGTATATAAACAAACAAAATTTAGAATTTACTAAAAATTGTCGACATTTCGGAAATTTTAATTTTGTTGTAGTTCGTTTTATCATAAAATTTATGAAATTGTTTATATGATTATACAAATATTTCGGAAATTATGCTGACTATTTGTTTACAACAAACAAAACAAAAACTTTTTTATACATGGATAGAAATAATTTTTTAAATGTAAATATTTTTGTTTTTGTTGAAACTTACCTGCTGCTGGTGATAGCTTTGTAACAACTCCCCAACGTATTTTCCACTGTAAATATAGAAAAAGAAATATATTATTATAAAATTAATATAATGTCAACTTCCGGTACAGATTAAAAGCTCAATAAGTAATTGGGCCATATAGAACTTTTAAAATTGAATTGTACGTATACAAATTCCTAATCACAAGAAGTTCGAGATTTTTTTTCAAAATGAAGAAGGCGACAGCCAGATTATATTACAGTGATTGTAATGCGACATGCGATTCTTAGAAAGTATGCATGAGATTGTCGTGGGTAACGAGGATGAGGAGACCATGGAAATCAGCTAAAGTGATATTATTTATTAAAGAATTAGGATAGATCGAAACACTGTTATAATGATGCAGCGTTCGACTGAATGGTACAACGGACTCACTAACATACAAGGGAGTCTCATAATTCCCAATCGTTTAAAGCAAACCAACCAAATAAATTACGCAACATTTTTTTTAGTATAATGCCCAAAATAAATTCCCCTTTCATCTTTAAATAGATCACGCCTCTTAAAAATTATATTATTTAAAGTTGACTAAATTCTCAAGGATATATTTAATCTTCACCATCAGAAAACAATTTTAACTCTTTATTAAACTAATCAATAACTCAAATATAAAAGTTTCTCATTTTTTGTCCAAAAATAATATTCCCTACAACAAAAAATTCTCAATCCTCCTCCCAATTAATTTCCAAAAATAAAACTTTGCCCTTTTATTTTGTGTTTACTCCCTCACTTCCTGACTGTGAAAATTGACTACAATTCTTAATAGTAAATAATTCAAAGTAAAAAAATTATATGAAATAATTTATTTATTTTCGGTTCTTGCGTTATTTTTTTCAAAATCTTTTGATCCTTTTTATATAAATTTTTTAAAAGGCTCAAAGGAAGAATATAGTACCAGCAAAGAATAGCAGCAGTCCTAATAAACACAGTAAAAAGACATTTTTGCGAAATCAAAGACCGGATAACAATAAATAAAATTTGTACGTAAAAAAAATATTTTTTTACACAATTTAATAACCAAAAAAAAAAAGGATATTTTTGTATGATGTTTTTTTTTTTCGTTAATATTATTATTAAAAGGATAAAGATATGTATAACACAATTGTAAAATAGAGACAACTATATACAGAGAACAGAGAAGATGTCAGAGATTTCCATAAAACAATTTCATTTTTTTTTATCCTTTTTTTGATGCCTGTCGGCGGAAATTAGACCGGAAAAGGATAAATTTTATTGTTAAACTGTTTATTATTATTATATTTTATTACTTTTTTTTTGTTTTTGTTGTTTATTTTGGTCTGCTTATAGTTTAAATAAAAATATCAAAGGCAGAACCTAAAAAAATCCCATTATTATGAAAATAATAACAATAAAAAAAATTGTTTTAGGTGCGCCTTAAATGTCCAGAAAAAGGATATAAAAGTGATGAAGGTAATTTTTTTTTTCTGTTGTTGTTGGGCGGTTTAAGTTTTGATATTATTTGTTTGTATTATTTAAAACTTTAGGCTTTTTTTGGTGGGAAATTTACATATTTTTCAATTTTCACTAAATATAATAGAAAAATATTTTTTTAAATAATGTCTTAGAAAAGAAGATTTTTGAATGATGGTAAAATTATGTTTTATAATAATACTTTTAAGAAAGTTTTTCAATTAAATGAATTTTAATTTTAAATAATTTTAAGAATTTTTGCTATTTTAAGAAATTTTTGTTTTAAGATTTATACAAAATTATAAATTTTGTAAACAAGATTTTTTATTTAGGCTATAATGTGAAAAAATTATCTGATGTTATTAATTAAATGGCAATCTTTTGATCTAAATATAATCATATATAGTTTGAGGCATTATACGATAGCCTTAGACCTTAGTTAAAAATTGCTATAGCTTAAAAAATAAATCATAAAAATATGAGCTAAGTGGAGCTAATTGAAATTTATTAAATAAAAATGATATAAATTGCAAAAAAAATTAAATAATTTACAAAATTGAGTAAACAAAATAAATAGTTTCTTATTTCTTTTACACTAATTCTAATAATATACATTTTTCTATCTTGCAAATATTATACAATAAATATAGAACCGAAAGATTTGCGTCTAATTTATAAGGGAAACAAAGCGTTAGAAAATAAAATGGCCCTTAACATTTTACACCTATCAATCTTAGGCATTTGTGTAATATAATTGTACTATGCTTAACTAGTTATATTTGTATACCGCTGTAATTTCTGTCAACTGTCAAAAAACAAGTTGAAATTTATATGAAATTATATTGAATTATTTATACTGGAGCCAGTAAAATTTGATGTGACTTCTACTTTAACGGCGATAATTATAAAGCATATTTACTCTTTATTCGAAATGTAAAATTTATAGGTAAAACTAATATAGTTAAAAGTTCCAGGCAAGTTAAATGACAGTTAAAAGTATCATTTAAGTATAATTTGAATTTTTCAATGTTTAGTTCAAAATTATCCACAGGCAAATATTTTTTTAATAGTATAGGTAATTTTAGCGAAGTATTCTTGTGGTTACTGTCACAATTATAATGCCAGTAATTGTAAGTAAGTAGAAGTTTCTATAAGTTCCAAAGATTAAAAATTATACTTTTTTAGAATTTAAATGAATTTTACTTAAAATTACTCAATTATAGTAATTTAACTAAACGTTGAAAAGTGATTTGCTTTAATATTGACATTAATTTAACTTTTGTTAATAAATTGTTTCGAAAATGTAAATTCTTCATGTGATCTAGTCGCGAAACGATTACAACCTTTAATTACATAAATAACGTCAAGCATGCCAGATAGTTTGAGAATTGTAACTGAGAAGGGTATACAGTATAAAAATCAGAAGTATTGTTTGCTCCGTCGTCGCAATTTGAATGTTGCCGTACCTGGTGGCATCTTATTTTCCTGATTACGCTACGTATATGTTTCGGAAATTCAGCTGTAAGCTTCAACTATTAAATATACTTAAATTATGAAATTAGTCGAACTTAATGAAAAAAATAATTTCTTTATTTTCAACAGTTTGCATTAACATTCCATCAATTTGCTTGTAGTATTAATTTTAAATCTTCATTAAAACTTAATCAATATAGATTTCGATTTATTCCGATTAGTTAATAGTAAACATTATTCATAGTCTAGTTCTAGTATAAGAAGCAAATTCTTCTATTAACTTAAAAAATAGTAACATTTACAAATTCAAATATTTTGTCTCCATTAATTTTTTTAAATTATTTTCTTCTAAGTATATCCTGTTTTACTCCTGGTAACTTATGTTTAAATTTATTTAAATTACTTATTTTAATTAAAATTGTGTATCTAATAAAATACCACATTAACTAAAATTGATCAGATGTTTTCACAACAACAACAACAACAAAAAATGACATCATAAAAATATTTACGATATAAAATTTTTTACCCTCATCAAAAACTAATTTTAATTCCTTCCATATTAGTAAAAGAATTTATACTAAAAATGTCGTACTTTTGACATCCTTAACTAAAGAAAAACACATATTCACTCATTATCCTTCAACTAACAAAAAACTCTTAATTTTTGAGTCCAGAGATCATAAAGATTTTCTAATTTACATTTTTATCTATAGCTTCTATCTGACTTCTTAATGAATTTATGAATTTTCAAAATTTCCATATACACGAATCCTTCTTATTAGTGTATCCCCAACATTGTATAAATAACGAAATTTATTATCTTATGGGGTGAATAATTTTAATTCATTTTAATTGTTATAACAGAGAGGCAGCAATGATCTTAACATATTATTGCGTTTCACAATCTACTAACTATTTTTATTACAATAAATGAAAATTTATGCAGATTATTTGGCTGTGTTTAATTCTTTTCAGAAAAATTCCTTCAATTTATTAAGCAAACATAAGAGAAATACTTAAAAAATATTCTACAGTTAAATAAGATTTATTTAAATTGGGTTTTTCCAGTTCGGGCATACCAAAAGTCATGACAAAAAAAAAAATCCTTGAAATATTTTTATAGCCCATTTTGAAGAGAAAGTAAAATTATTTAAACGGAGGGTGTAAACATTTTAAATGCAAGCTCACTTGAAAATTTGTAAAGTATAGAAGGAAAATATGGAAAATTTTAAAGGAAAATATTAGAATAAAAAAAAAATATAATTATTTAAATTATTCTAGTCAGTTTTTTTAGGTTTTGTTGATGGTGTACTGAGGGTTAAACTATGGTAAAAGTTGAAAAGTTATAAGGATTTATTTTCTATATTATAGGTCTAAACTTCGGGATAAAACGAATTGTGGAATTTATTGCATTTAAAAAGGATAATAATTTTCATCTGATGTTTTATTTTGAATATTTATTTAGTTTTTTTTTTTCATATAGATTAAGTAAATGTCAGCGCGGGGTAGAGTAAAGTTTTCATGTAAATTTTGACCATAGTTCAAGGCATTTTTTAACATTACAGATATATAAAAATTTATATCTAAATTAGAAAATAATGTAAAATATTTAAAGGATGATTGTTCAAAATAAGAAGTTAATGGAAATATTCCAAAAAGATTTTGTAATATATCAAAGTCAGTTAAAAATAGTTTTACTTTTTTATACTATAAACTGAAGAAGTGGAATAAGCTGGACTAATAGGGAATTGATGAATTGGAAAAACTCAAAAAAAAAATAGATAAAAATAATCTAATGAAACAATTAAAGTTCACGAAAATTACAGCATAATTTTAAAGAGTGTTTTTTTTCTTAAAGATCTGTTCAAAATAATGTTCGAAGGCCGGCATAGTTTTTAATCAATTGAACAAGTTTTAACAAAAACTAACAGATTTTGAAGTTTTCGTGATTTAATCAGACCGATTAAATACTCTATTAAATAGCTGTAGAGGAGCTGCAAAGCTTATGTGGAGTAGCTGAGAATGACATTTCGATAGTTATTATTATTGGAAACTGAATATTTTTAACTCAAAATTTGATTCTTCAGATAAATTACAATTGTCTGAATGGACGGCATACAAAAGTTTATTCTCAATTTGATATTTTTCAATTATACTAAAACAAAAAAAAAACATTTTTAAGGATTAACGATAATTTCTATTACAGTAAATTTTCGATATAAGCTACTTCGATAATAGCGACTTTTGATAATAGCGACTCTCGATTATAGTAACCTTTTTTAATTCATTTTTCTATTATCAGTCACCCATAATTTAATAATTTATTCGCGATTGAGAGAACAAGAAAAATAATTTCGGTAAAAGCCAAAGTAATGTCTATGGAATAAAAAATAAATTTGGCTACAGGTACGACAGAAAATTTATCGTGTTTAGAAGACTTAAACTTAATTTCCGAAGATCATAGTGAAAATTTTGATTTTAATAGGAGCCTTGTTGATATCAACATATTAAAGAAGTTGTTTATTGATTTAATGTATAGTTATTATTGCAGTATTTAATTTAGGGACATCTTTATTTGTATTTGGAGCATATAAGTACTTATCTATAGATTTTTTTCGATTAATTCCTTTTTTCGTTTATAGCGACCATTTTCATTAAGAGCTACTTTTATAAAATAATTGATTCACCTACGGTCGCTTCACTGCTATTCAAAATTTCTATTTAATATTAATATTAAGTCATATGACCCCAAAAAATTAATGATACCCAAATCAATTTAAATTATTTTCTTTATTTAATTACTTTATCCTTTATATTTTGTTCTCCCCTCCTAATCCTTAATTAACTATACACCATTACCACAATGTATATACAATTAAATTCCTACAGACCACCAAAGTCATAACAATAACAAAATATTATTTAGTAATTGCTTAATTTGTCTACCTATGAATTATGAATTTGAATAATATAAAAATTTTTTTTTTTTGAAAAATCATGCTGACTTTATGATTTTTCTATATCCATCTAGCCAGTCACATAAATTTACTGTTGGGAATATTTATTATACGAGTTTTTTTTAAATATTTAGACAATTTTTACCGCAATATTAATTCATATACAAAAAAAAAACACCTGTGAACTTAACCGCAATGTAAATGATTTTTAATACGTTATAAAAAAAAATATTATATAAAAGTTTGAAAAACTTTAATCACGCATATCATTCCGTATTTTTTTGATGGGGTAAACGGATATGAATGAATTAGCAAAATATTTACAATCAAGGATTCAATTCATAATTTCAATTTTATTTTTTTTAATGCTGTCGTGTGCAGTAAATTAAAAAAAAAAATGAAACTCAAATCAGAATTTTTATGTTCGATGAAATGTCGTTGGAAAAATTATATACCCACTTGTAGGACGATAAGAAAATCAACTAATCATGTTTCGTTTTCGTTACAACATGAACAAAATTTTGTTTTTTTTATATAGAAATAAAAGTTAATTTTAATGAAATTCCAGACTGGACGATTAAGTTGACATGCAAAGAATTAGATTGATAATCAATTTTATGAGATTTAATAAATATAATATTAATTACAAAATGCTTGATTATTTTGATTGATATTTATGGTTACAAATAATAAAATTTTATTTATGAAATTTGTAACAACTTGTAAGTTTTAGTTTTAGTAATAAAAGTAATAGAGAATTTTTTTTTTGTCCTTTACAAATTGTCATTTTTGTATCTTCAATTTAATATTTCATTTGAAGTCAATTCGAATGCTTTGAAATACAGAATTCTAAAATACATTTTGTGAAATTTTACTTAGTTATAATATGTACTAAAATCCTATTAGTAAAATCAACCTGATTTTAGCATTTATGCTGACAACTTGACATTATATCATGTCTCTCCAAATGTAGCAGAAGTTTTGCAGTCTAAGCTTGGCAATATAAAGAATAATTTATATTCACATACATAATTGACAATTTGAAGCTTCCCCGTGTGAACAAAGGCACAGACCTTGGTGTTATTTTAGAAGGTAAACTCAATTTTAACTATTCCTATTATTCCTATTTAAAGCCAACAAATCATTATGATTTATTGAAAGAATAAAAGAGAAGGGCTCGAGAATTTATAAATTTATAGGTCACGAGATCTCTCTATTGCTCATTTTTTCGTTCTATTCTTGAATATGCTAGCTTTTCATGAAATGACATATTTGAAGTCAATTCCATATATTTATATATATTAATTTTATTTTAATAAATTATATTAGTTTTAGTAAACCCTCTTTTTAGATTTTTCCAATTATCTGTCAAAGTCAAACGAAATTCACAGGTAAAACAAACTTAACCTTAATTATGAGTTCGCTGTGAAGTAACCATTTTCATACAAATTATTTGTATGAAAATTTAATTTCGCACCGAACTCGATACTAAGCTTAAGTTTGTTTGTCTTTCGCTATCAAGAAAACTGATTTTATCGGTCAAATATTTATTTCTATATACTTAAAACCAAAATTCATTATGAAATAGATTTTAATGGGTAACTACAGAAGCGGTTCGTTTTCGAATTCCTCATACAAGACTTCGTTTTCATTACGTCTTTAGAACATCTAGTGTGTTATTTAGGAAAACTTGCGCTCTCAGGAATCAATGCTTGGAACGTGACGTACTTACTGCACGGTTCGTTGGTATAGAATTATTCTCTTCATAAAGGATAGGATTGGTGCTTAGTTTTTGAATTTTGCATAGCGACCACAATGGATTCATCTATAGACCTCTCGTGATACGTCTTTTGACATTGTCTCGTTACGCACTCTCCTTAACCTAACCTATCACTTAAGTTTTCAGTAAATTAATTTATAATTAAAAAATGTTATTTTATTAACCTTTAATTTGATCCTCATTGAACAATTGTTCAAATAAATTACCAAATATAACTTAAAATTTGATTTACTAAAATCACAACAATATCACATATCAAAGAATAACGAGTTTATATACATCTTCGCCAAACCATGCTTTTCAATCATTAAAAATGTCAAGTTTCCACAACATTTAAATAGAAATTTATTTTCATTACACACCTTGAGAATTTTAATTAAAATTTACTCTTCACTTCAGTCACACTTTCAATATATATTTCAAATATAATTTCAATGTATAATTTTCGTATAATTCATTTACATTTCCCAAAATTTTCAAATCAAAATTATATTTTTTTAGTTTTTCTTTTTAAAATTGATTGACATTATATAACAAACATGAATTCAATCATCTATAAAGTTATTTCTATATACAAAATAAGTAAATAACTGTTGGTAAGGACGAGATTGGAATGTTAACTAGACATAAATTTTCTATATATTCAAAAATTATAATATAAAGAAGATGATATTTTTGGACGGTATCAAAATGACAACCATGTATGATTTTCAATTTTCCTACATATATACATAAAATAAAAAAACTAAACTTTATAATAAAAATATGGGGGACGATGATGATACCTTGAATTTTCCAGATTTTCTAACAACAATAATTTCTGTGAAAATAAAATTAACATCCCTTTTATTTTCTCAGTTTGTAATATTCTAATATAATTTGAAAAATAAACAGATTTTCATTTAGACTTTCTGATAAGTTGTCACTTCCTGTCAAAGTTTAATGTCAAAAATGTTTTTTTTTTTTTTATTTTTCTGAAATAGTAGCTATAAATTTTTCCGCATGATTCGAAAATTCCTATATGTTTTAATGTATAAATTCCCTCTGATTTGTATATTTTGGAACCCTTTAAATTTTATGAATTTTGATATTTTTTACAATTATAATCCGATGGGATCTCAATTTAATGCAATTATATTTAAATTTTTGACATCAAAATACATCAAAACAAATTTTTGTCAGTTGTTTTGCTACTGTCGTGTTAGTACCGAGTGTTGTTGTTATCTCCCCTTTTTTATATTTCTCACCTACAGTCGTTTTTACTGATTCTTGTTGTGATGATGCTGAATGTGATCTTATCTATCTGAATTTCTTAGCTATGTTACTGCCTGAGATTTGAGACTTATTGTCGGTTTTATCGAGTGTTGCTGGCTGTAGCTATCATGTACCCTCTTTCAATATTGCTTCACGAACAAGTGTAAAACATTTTCGAACCTGCAATTTTTGTTATATAGTCATAGCTTCATGGAAATTTCAGATTCAATTCAACTATTTGTAGTAACTACTTACGAGTAACTATAACACCAAATGCCATTCTTTATAATGACAAGAAATAGAACTAAATTTCTGATTTTATTCAAATTTTCGATAGTAGGTCACGTAAACATCGAATTATATTTATTTTTACCGTCCACAAAACTAAATAAATTTCGCGATTGGTTCAAAATATTATTCAAGTATTTAAATTTGATAATTTAAAACAATTGCTAAGTCACAATATTAAAGCAATCAATTCAAAAATGAAACAAACAAAATTCATAGAAGAAAAAAAATCAAAATATAAAAATAACCTTTTTCCCAAAACAAGGGGAACAAAATTATTGTATCCAATTTATATTTTTATTTACCCTGTATTTTATATTTGCCGGATATCATTGTAAATATTTGGTATTATAACGTGGAATTTGTATACACCCAAGGGATGACAGTATGTACAACAATTGCTACCTTATTTAACTTAGGAACAATAATAAAGACAAAACTTATATAATCAAAAAAAAATTAAGTATAAGGTGTCAATTACTTTGGAAATTTGAATCTTGGTGTTTTCTTAGAAAAATATATAAAAACGATTTGAAAACTTGAATTTCTATACTAATTATGTAGAACTGACTTTAAATTAATTTGTATTATGGAAAAATAAAATTTAAAATTTGACAAAAAAGTAAAAGCTGAGAAGATCTGGCGACCGCATTCTTAATTGGACACACTAAATACTGAGGAATCAAATGTTTAAATACTGCAATCCGAAGAAAACATGTGTAGAGGATGAGGAGACGAACCTGAAATAACTGTTTCATTGTCCCTATCTCATGAACCTGCGACGGATGTGATTTGGTTTTTCCGACATGCACGAACTGCACGAAGCAGGTGAATTCTGAAATTCAGTTGAAGTTGCTCAGCCAGTCACCGCGCTGCATGAGTGGATTGAATTAGATAAGTGGGATTAAATTGGCCTTCAATTCATTTCAAAGTATTTATCAAACTGGTTCTTAAATTAGCAGTTTTTGCTTTGCTTACTATCGAAACATATTATTACCCTTGACAATTATGACTTTCTGTTCATTTTAATTTAACTGAATAAATAAATCTCTTCATAGAAATTATCATAATACTCCAAATTATCATCCATAAATTAAAATTCCCGGTGCTGTATTCACTTGAGTGAATAACCCCTCAAAACTCCAAAAAAAAATTTAATAATGAAAACCAAAAAGAGCAACACGCATTTTTATAACCATAAAATATTAATTCAACCCCATACAAAAAAAAGAAAATCAAATTTGCTCCGCAATTCAAAATTTTCCAATATTAAAGAGTATATTAGTCTAGAAAGTTACGTAAACAAACAGAAGAAAAAAAGGGGGACACTTCATAGCCATTCGTCCATATACAAAATAAATGACAATCTATGTTAAATTGCTTTAATTTGAGAGCATCATCATAATCGCCACCCTTAATGTGTGACCAACAAACGGTGACAAGCAACAGCAGTGACTAAAAAGTCCTTTTTTTGTTTTGTTTTTGGTGTCTTTTATTTTACCCTAAACATTTTCATTTTGAATATCATTTCAAGTCTTGGAAATTTATTTTTGTTAAAAGGTTTAAGTTTGTCTTTCATATTATAGTAAAATGAAGTTTATAAATCACCAGCTGAACAAAATTATTGGATGATTATAAAAAAGGGATCACAAAAAATTAGTTTTCATAAAATATTTTTCCTTATGCTTTTTGATGGCTGTTGCATATTATGCTCGACTTAACAATTTTAAAATATATTCAATATTAATAATTTCTTTAATTTTTCCCTTTAATTTAGTATTGTCTAAATTGGTTTGACGTCGTGTCACTTTTATATAATTCTCATCCAGATTGTATTTGTTCAAAATAATAACTGTATAATAATAATAATAATAAAAACGTAAAAAAGGAAGAAAAGATTTTGTCAAGTGGAAATCATTTTCTTTATATATATAAATATAATAATATTATTTTTTTTATTGTTACTGTGTAGATTCTAGAATCGTACATGTTTAAAATTACATGACACGCTTCCGTTTGACTATAAAAAAAGGGGAGACTTTTTTACGGGTATTTTTATATTTATATTTGTTCTTCATTAGAGAACGGTAATTGGGTTTAGTTGCTAATGCATATAGAGTGATTTCGGATGCATACTGGATGACCACAATTATTGAAACATGACAGAAATTAAAGTAATTTGAAATATACGTTAATTTTATATATTAAAAGTTCAGTTTTATTTGTGATAGTTTCTTGTGGTATCAATATTTTTAAAGTTTCAAACATTTCGTTCAAATATATTTTTATTTTAAAAGCAGTAAACAGAATCAGAAGCTCAACTGCAAACGTTACAATTTTAAATTTAAAGTAAATTACTGAGATGCAATTGTTGCTCGAAGACATCTAACATACTAAGTGGATTAAAATCCGATGTTAAATATTTTTCTGCCACAACACAAATTTTAATGGGACCGTCAACAACGACAATTACGTTTCTGTGGACAGCATTTTAAGATATTTCTATTTGGAATATTTATCTCAGAAGAATGTTAAAAATATAAATAATTAAATAATTATTAAAAAGTATCACTTGATTCTTATGGATGTATCGTCCTTGTAAATACTTGATCTTAAAGTTTTTATAGATTCCCAAATATAAGAATTCTTTAAAATTAAGACCAAAATTTCTGAATTTTTCTTTAAAGATCTTTAAAGTTATCTTAATCACTCAGTACTACAAATATTCTTGTTACCCTTAAAAAGTTTATTGAAGCATTATTTAATTTCTTTTTAAGAAACTACGACTATACGTTTTTTTTTCCACCAGTGATAATTCCCTAAAGAATTAAATAGAAAATCGCTTTTGTTCTCTATACCATCCGGACCCAGTCAATAAAAAAATATATTAGGGTGACATTTTCAGGTACGCAATTCCAAATGTCTCATGTTCCTTTTTCAAAGACATTATTTACGATATACGACGTATTACAAAAATTCTGTAAGTGTAATTATTAATTTAAAAGAAAAAAACGTTTTAAATTATTTAATTATGCATTTATTCCTAAACAAACCATTAAAATATCAAAAATTATAACCAAACTTTTAATATACTTAATTGAATAATTAACCGAAAAAATTATAATTTAATTACTAATTTGATCAAAACAATAATTTTCTTTTGTTCATTTTGACATGTGTTATTCAATAAAAACCAAATGTCAAAAATGGTATATTCAAAAAATGTAATAATTTCATTCCCAGAAAAAAATCTTTTTTTCTCTTTTTTATTGCTTTATTTATTATATAAAAATCAAATTTCAAAAAAAAAAAAATTAATGAAAATCAAATTAAAGGCAAAAACTATAGAGAAATTATAATAAGGAATTGGGCATACTAAATAAATCTAAGGCAATAAAAAGGATTCCAAAACAAAAATAATAATAATATTCTAGTAGAGTCCTTGAATTTTAATCAATACAATGGATTATTTAACTGGACCGCATTCAAGAATATATGAGGGCCTCAGAACCATAGTGGACCAACCCACAAAAAAGTCTCTTTAATAGAAGCTAGTGCCAAATAATAAACAGCTCATTAAAGTACTAGAAAAAGTAAGTATAATGAGCTTTTGTTCGAAATCCAAAGCTTTATAATATAAATTTTACAAGCGTTTAAAAAATTCTTATTTTTTAATTTGCATTTATTTCGAAAAGTTGTTGATGTGGGTTGGGTGCACTATGGTTCTGAGGCCCTCATATACAATATATACATATATCAAGAAGCAAAAAAAAAAATTAATTATTTATTCTGACCACATAAAATAACTCTAAATGGACGTACTAGAAACATATATAATCATCATCATCAGTGATGAAAATAAGTCAATTTTGTTTATGAATTTTTTTTTTATTTGTTGGATATTTGCCCATTGATCCAGAGACCATCAAATCAACCCAGTAAGTAAAAAGGATGTTTAATAGAAATTTTTGTCTATAGTTTATTTAATATTATTTAGTATTCAAGAAAAACATTCACCTTAAGGATAACAAAATTGAATTTCATAATATACATATTTAAGGAATCCGTTTTTTTAGTGCACTTAAGAAGAGTTGAATAAACCTTCTGTCTTCTACATGAAAATAATATAAACAATAATGGAGCAAAATTTATATATAAGAAAATTTATTATTATATGATTTTTCATTGAAATCAATTGAACCGTAATATTTATTATAGGAATGATAAAGAAAATACATAAATATATATGTATAAAGGATTTAAGGATAATTTAAAAGGTATATTGAAGGATTATCTATAAATATAATGTCATTTGTGTTTACTACAAAATTAAGTCATATATATAATATAAAAAGGTCATATGGATAATTATGACAATATAGAGAATATAAAGGCTACCAATTTAAAATAAATAAAATGATTGAAAATAATCTCTGAATTAGACAGTTTTGCTGCATTACTAGCACCACTAATTATTCTGTAGATTAAAATTGAAAAGACTAGAATGAATTTTGATTTTATTGAATTTATTGTTTAAAAAATATTTAGAATTTTGGATAGATAACATGAATTTTTGAGCATTTTGTCCGTTCGTCTGTTACTGCTTACTTTTCGGATCTATAAGTGCTAGAAACTTCAAGCTAATCGAAAAATAGAACTTGCCAGTTGATATTATACAAAATTTGGGACCGATTATATTCTTGGCTACAAACTACAATACTGCAGATACCAAAAATTGCTTTTTTGTAAATAACTAAACAATCTTCCCGATTGTGGAGATAAAGAATTCTGTTTTGGATGAGATGAGGGAGGCAGTACATCGACTGACATTGACAAAGACACCCATTAGAAAAATCACAGGGTCTCTAAACGTAACATTGGAATTTTGAGAATAATTATGGTGATGGCATTGCGATGCACCTCAAAAGTTACAGAAAAATTAAAAAAAATTATTTAAAATAAAATTTGCTAAGAAAACATACGCAAAATATAAAAGAAAATTGTATGTATGTAATGTAATTTACCTTAATGAAAAAAAATGATTCAAAATGGCTGAATGATGAATAAAAAAAAAACTTGTTTTAATTTTCTGAACCGCACTAAAAAAATATAAATTTACTATAAATTTCCATTTTTATCTTAAATATTGTATTATTTTCAGTAATTTAATATTAATTTAGAAATACGGTATTATATATTTTTTTATAATTAACACAATTTTCTATATTTTTAAAATTAAATTATTTATTAAATAAATTTTTCCGTACACCAAAAAAAAACATCTGAAAATTAAAAATTTTAATGCACATTTTTAAAACGATTTAAAATAACTTAAAAGCACAGAAAAATTAACATTTTTTATAATTTCCTTAATTTATAATTATTTACAAACATTTATATTATTATTTTTATTAAGTTTAAAGTTATTTTTTTATAATTTTTTTATTTACTTTACTATGCACCGACTACCGAGACCGACACGTCTTTACACACCGGCAATTCAATTGAAACTAATAAAAAGAGGCGTGTCTAATTAACTAAATAAAAAATTGGTGCGAAAATTGATATTTGATTATAGCGCGCGAAATTTGAATTTGAAAATTAAAATTTAATAATGGAAATTAATTTAAATTAATAAATATTAAAAATTAATATTAAAAATAATGTTTTAATAAATAAAATGGAATTCCTATTTTTTGTAATATTAAATTGTATAGAGATTCCCTAGTTATGAATGAATGAAAGTTATAGGCACTTAGGGACTTCCGGATCATTATACCACATAACTTAACATTCAGATGAGGTCGGTGGAGATAATTTGCTGTTAACACTAACACAGACCAAAGCAACAACCAATCGTCATCTCTTTATTTAGCTTGGTTGGTTCCCCAGTCGGTAGCTGTTGCTTCCGATCGGTTCATCGGAACTGTGCCCTCTTACATCTTACTGAACCTCTATTATACTGTTAAAACTATATATTTCATAGGATCTGCTAGTTATAATTATATTTCTAAAAAATAGAAAATTATATCTGTAAAATTTGCGATAATATTACATGTGTCTCTCCAGATTGCTAACTAACAAAGATAACTCCAAAGCCTAATAAAAAATGTTTAAGCATAAAATCGCATTCAAGTAAACGATTTATTTTTGTCATCTATCAACAATAATACATCAGTAAATGAACCAATTATAAACAATCTGTATATTATTCAGCATTTAACACAAAACCCTTAAAAATGTACGATACAAGCTAAATGGTTTCTCAGTTCCGGCAAAGTTTTATACACAAAATTTCATACATAAATTCTTTAACAAAATACAAGGAAGAAAATCCTACTGCATGCTATGAATTCAAAATTTAATCCAACAAAACAAAATTGTACGTGTGATTCATTACTAACTCAAAGAATCAACAACAACAGCAGAACAAAAGTTCACTTCTGATTTAGGATAATTATTTATTTGTCAAACTAAACTAGATACGTATACAAAAAAAAATACATCTCATATACGTTTATAGGAAGCACAACAAAATTTATATAGGACAATTTAATGAAAAAATATTTTCCTGCAAAACTAAACCCCCAGAAAATAAGGAACTTTTTTGGCACAATAAAGAAAATCAATAAATTTTTAGGCTAGGATATAATATAAAATAAAAATATAAAAACTTACACGTTTGTTGTCCCGAAACTTTAACCAACCTGATACAACAGTTTGATCAGGTTGTGGTTGGTCTGGAATTCCATCATCATTATCATTATGTTGTTGTTGTTGTTTATCATCACATGGACTTGGACTTGGTATACAAATACTACGTGCTGGTGATGCAAATACACCTGGTTCACCTAAAATACTTTTTGATGGGCTACCATAAATTCCACCACCACCACTAACAAAACTATTACTACCACCGATACTATGTACATCTAATGATGTTCGATGATGATGCTGATGATGATTATGATTTTGATGAACTGGTGAACTAAATACACCTGGTTCACCTAATATACTTTTTGCTGGTGATGATGATGATGTTGCAAAAAATAAATCTTTTCTTTTTGTTTTTGGTGTTGTTGTATTTGAATTAGGATAATTATTTGTTTGTAATTGTTTACCACTACCAACATTATCAATTAAATTTCTTCGAATACAATTACTACAATCTGATTCTACCCGACGTCTTGGTCTATCAATATTATTACTACTACTACTATTACAATTAATACCAACATTATCATAATTATTTATTTCTGGTGATTTCAAAACACATGAACATTCTGTATTTCGTCGTATTGAGTTTGGTGTTAATTGATCAGCTGTATTTTTATTATTATATAATCTACTATTATTTGCCGAACAATGTAATCCAATAATTCCATTACCAAATGTATGATTTTCGGTTGTATTACTGCAAGTACATTGATTAGATGTACAACAATTATTTCCAACACTTTTCCGTATTAATATTGGTGACGGTTCAACTGAACTATTACAATCATCTGATTCTAAATATCGTCGGCCACATAATGGTGATGGTTTATCTCTAATGACACCTTCAAGCTTATCAAGTCGTCGATGTGGTAATGGTGAATTATGTGCACTATGACTACCTGTTTTAAACATAAGATTATGTTGAAAATGATGTTCATGTTTTCGACCAATATTCGGTGTATTTTTACATGATTCTGAGGATGAATTATTTTGTAATTGTTGTGGTATATTTGTGATTGTTGTGGTGGGGTTAATTGTTGATGATGGTATAGTATTTGGATAGCATGGATGATCCTGTCGACGTCTGGGTGCCTGTGTTATTGGTAATGATTCAGACATTTTGCTATATTTATATTATGTATTTTGTATAACAGTTGAAATTAGTCTTTTTAATTGAAAATTCTGCAAAAAAAAAAATGGAAATAGAAAAGAAAATTATTGATTAATGAAAATAATAAATAAATTAATTTTTATATAAAATTATATATTATAATATAGTAAAGATTAATATTTAATTGGTCAATTAAATTTCAAGTTATTAATTTCAATATTTAATGAGTAAAAATTTATTTATGGGTTACGTAGAAGTAATATTATAAAATTTAATCTCTAGAATTTATTTTGAATAATATTTGGAATTTATAAAATCATAATTAACATTCATATTAGTTTTAATTTTTATGAAATTATCGTTAAAATAAATTTAGTTCAAGCTGTTTTTAGGAATTTTAGAATTAAAAATTAAATACTTTATTACAATTTGGTATCAAACTGTTAATAAAATGATGCAAGTAAAAACGTATACGTAAATGTTTACTTAATTAGTATAGTAAAATTTAGAATAAGCTTTCTACTGATTTTATCCTACATGCAATCCCATATTTCCTAGCATTGGTAGAGCATATTTAAAACTTTCAGAAACCACAATTTCAGTTACACATTCATCAAATGAAAAGTGGATATACTAAACTCACCGGATTTATTATAATCAAAAAAAATTAGAATTCATAACCTCGTAAGTCCAAAAACTTAAAATTTTCGTTTTTTAATGCAATAACTTTTAAAAATATACAGCGAATGTTATGCTTTATTCTGTTTAGGCCACAATTATTTAAAAATATACAAAAACGCACCAAAATAAAAATTGTAACTCGAAACAATTAGTTTTATAATAAAAAAAACGTTTTAAGAACCACATATTTTTTTAAATTCTTGAAGCTGAACCTTGTGTGTCTTCAGAAAAATGAATTAAACAAATTTATTTATAATTTAATTCTCATTTTTAGTATTTTTAACACTTCTAACACTATGACACAAAGTGTCACAAAAATTCATATAGTTTTTTATGTCTCCTGTAAAAGTGCAGTTTTATGAATCGTTGTCATTGATATGACAATTTAAGCCTTTAAGCGTTTAAACACATAGAGAAACACTACACAAATTGCAGCTCAAAAGAATGAATAATTATTCATTTCAACGGCGATATTTTCCTTTGACTTCGGTTTAGAATCTATTGTTTTATTTATGTTGCGATTTCACCACAGCTAGAGAGTCATCAAGGTTTTAATGGTTCAAATATTTTAATTTTTTTTTAAATATATCAAAGTTAAATTTATTGGATTTGAAAGCGACGTTGTCAATCGGAAAATAAATTTTGTATAGTTGTCACTCGGCGTCGTGTATATCTGAATCTGTTTATAGCTTAACTTTTTTTTATAGTATACTTAATTTTAAATTGTAGATTTTGTCTTTACATCTTTCTACATCTATTAGATTTTTTGTTTTAATTAGAAAAACAGAAAACATATCTTCAATATTTACATTTCGGTATTCTAAATTTTACTATATTATAATTTGACTAACTAAACTAAATGAAATCTTAAAGATTAATTCTCATGATAATTATATAGAAAATAATGTTAAATTTATAGCTTTCCTTATATAAATAAAATTGTAACTTAAAATTACAAAAAAAAAGCATAATTGTTTAAACATTATTATATCCTTGATGTGTGTAGTTATTTATCTCAGGGATGTAAATATTATTACGTGTTTGTTCCTTATAAAAATTACTTATTTCTAACACATAAAACATAATTTTTTTTTTTTTTTTCATCTCATATATAATTTTTTGGGTAAATTAAAAAGAATTTTCTTTACGAAATTCCCTAAGATAAAAAGAATATGAGTTTTCTTTTTTTTTTAGGGTTTATTTTATTTTTGTAAAGTATCCTGAGAACAATATAATCAGGATAATTCATATATATTCATATATAATTTTTTTAACCAATTTTAACTTTTACATAATTTTTCTGTGTATAGGGAAGTAAATAATGAGATGAAGGAAGTAAATATTATTTCAAATTTATGTAACAAATTATTATGAAGATTTTTTTTTTTTTTTGTTGAAATATTGTTTTCCATCTACATAAAAGAACTGAATTTGATTTGGAAAAGTTTGAATTATGAAATTGTGTAATTTTGAAAATAACCTACAGAATTTGAACCTAAGAGAATATTAAATTTAACCTTAATATACACTAGCAAGAAACAACAAACTAAGAATGATTTGGTCATCAGGACATGATTGATGAAGGTAATAAAAAGACTGTGTATAAGAGATGAGGCTATTAGCAATTCTTGTCCGATATACTAAGTAGAACTCCCTCTAGAAACTGCTAAGAAATCCTTGGTAAAATGGGGGAAAAAGGAATACTAATAGATTTGGACAAAACAGAAAATTTGAAAATCTTTTGGGGGACGGAAACACCCAAAAGTCTGGAAATATGATTTTTATGAATAAGCTAACGCCCTGATTATATACCGCGATAGCCACTGGTAACATTCTACTAAGGAAGCATGCGAGAAGATGAGGTTTAACGGAAACCGTAATATATTGGGGTTGTAGTGAAGAGAAAGAAACACGAAAATACATTCCTCTGGCAATGCGCTGCGGTAACATATAAAAGAGATGAATTGAAATTGTTCTCTAGAATAAAATGATCCATCACGCGGAGTTTGCAACGAGCCCTCGTATTGTAATTTCGTTGAGGGGTTTGTTACTCTTCCGTCCCTTCAAACAAACAAACCAACCAACCAAGTGAGAATTTGTATATTTTATACTCCAAATGCGGTTGAGGAATTGAATTGTTAATCTTTAACACTTTTATAAATTGAATAGACGAATTTGTATTAAGGTTTGTTTCACATGTTTTTAGCTTAAGATCAAGTCTAAGTTTGACTTCGGACAAGACAATTCCTAATTAATATAATTTATCAACAGTGAGGTTTAATCTACAATCGAATCTCTCAAATATTACAACAGCAGAAGATCAATTAACTTTGATTAACCAAATAAATCATTAAAATGCTAAGATGATTCTAAGACAATCACTAATCAAATAATTTGTAGGAATTAGTTAAAACGATTCAAATCAGTTCGAAATAATGCTTAAACTCAATAAGAAGCAGTTTAATTTCGTTTGAATAACTAAAGTAATATCTGTGAATCAAATAGTATTATAAGCAGTATATGAAATCTATTTTCTACCTTACTAAACAATCTTTAAATTTATATATATATCTCGAAATTCACTTCTTATAACAACTCAAAACCTTAACTCCTTTTACCTTACTTATATAACATAATTTTTACACAAAACTAAATTAAAATCTTATTTCGGAGGACATTTTCCTCCTTTACTAATACATAAAGGTAAAACGAACATTTTTTGTAATAGTTTTCAGTTAATTTTTAAAACTTTTCGTCATAACAATCACTTTTATAACTTCCATTAAAAAAATAATACTCATCTAACAAAATATATAGAAACTAAAAGTGAAAAGCACTTTTTGACGGCGGTTAATTTTTATTGAGTACATGATATGAAAACTTAGGTAAACCAAATTTTAACTATGTACCAGAAAAATATAATATTAGATGTACATAGAAAATGCCATTAAACAATGCCATGGAAGTAAGTGGTTTTTTTGGAGAATGTTCAGCTATATACAAAATAAATTAGTGTTTCAAAACGAAATGACAATTTTTAACTTTTAACTATTCTGGTCCTTGGTACATTATTATAGTGAATTTCTAAGGATACTTAAGAAAATCATTTTTTTTTTAGGGGAATTTAGAAATTTTCAAGCTTTGTTTGATAATATGAAAATTTCTTCAACTTTGATCTAAAAGATATTATAGAAATATGATGTTTTTAGAAAATTAGATACATAACAAAAAAAAAATTGCGTAAAGTGAATAAGTTCTTAGAATAATTTTCCTTTTAAATAAAGTTTTCTTAAAATATAGAAAGAGAATAATCTTGAAAATGAGAAAAGTTTCTTATATTTTATTTTTTATTAAGTGGTAATTTAAAAGTGTTGAAAATTGTCTTCGAAAGTATAGAAATTTATATTTTATTTTCACTTCAAATTATTTTTTGTGTGTCTCAGATTCGTGTTATTCCAAACGTTACTTTTCAGTAAAAGAAAATGAGTTGTTTTTTTTTTTGTTAGCATCAAATTTAAATTTTCAAATTTTCATTCTTAAAACATCATAAAAAACACTTTAAATATTGAAACAACTTTATTCAAACTAATGTGAATTTGAGAATATACTTTGAATCTCTAATTCGCGTATAAGGAGTCATTGAACAGGATATTTAATTATTATATTATTGTTTATTAAACAAAATTAAACAATAATTATTTAAATATCAACTAATACATATAAGAATACCGCGCATCAATTCTACATTGCAATAGTTTTATGTTAATGGGCTTTTTTAATGTCAAATATATTGTTATCTGTGAGGTTCTATAGTATAATTAATCTTCTTGTTTGTAACTTCTATAGATCAAGCACATTATTTTAAATATCATATAATATCACTCCATCTAGCGGTCGAAAGGAAAATAATATTTTTATTATTCTGATTACAAATACTTGATTCAATTGTATAATTCAAAACATAAAATTAAAATGCCAAATTCTAATTATAAATTGAAACCTGCCAACCTGATCAGGTTCATTAAGGAGGTGGGACAGGTTGATGCGCTATAGCAAAATTTCATCCATCGACTGAAGTGTACAATGGGCCAAAAATTGTGGATTTGTGTGTGAGGTTTTCGTAACCTCTTCTTTACAAACCAACTAACCAACCATACTTTGAACTACCACCTCAATAAAATGCGTATAGGCGAAGTATACAAATTCAGTAAACACGAAAACGACAGAACACATTCTATCCCATTTATTGAGACGGAAACATCTTATAAGAAAAATCTTCATTACCACCAAAGAACTTGCCAATAAGGTCTTTTCATGGATCCTATGTTTGTTCAAATCTATTAAGTTGTGTTAGGGAAATGGGCTATATAAAGCACAATAGATCAATCGCAGTGCTCTTAATAAAAAAAAAATTACGTTTCTATAGCCGAACAATAATCACCTTACCAAATTTACTTTTTGAAGTTTAATATAATGAACATATTTTTCGAAACGCAGTGCCCCTAGTGGCAGAATTGTAATTTACAATCACAATTAGTTTTCTTCTAAAGGTAATTAAAGCCTTTCCAACGTATTTTGGGGGTCTGTTATCAGCACAGATTAAATAACGCAGTTTTGTGTCCTTATTTTAAATGTCTATCTACGCCAGTCTGATTCCAAATTTACTTTCATGTTTCGAATAATTTAAACTAATTGGACGACTACCTAGACGGAAAAATGAATTATAAAGGACGACTAGACGGAAAAATGAATACCAAAAAAGTAAAATAAAATTTAACTAAATTTAAAATATTATATAACTCTAAAAAATATTAGTATTTATTTCCGGCAATAAATTTAATTAATTTAATGTTATCACCTTATGTGTACAAACATTTTAGTGTATCTGACAAAATCATAACTAATAATTAATTTAATGTTTTTTTAAAAATAAATAAATTAATTATATTTATTTATTACAAGTGCAATTAATCCGTGATTCACTGGTCCATAAAATTCAAAATCACATTAAAAAAATATGTTTTTTATTTTATTTTTTTATTATTTTTTAATTAAATTTGAGTTTTTTGCATGCCTTGTTAGTTTAGATTAGTATTTCACTAATTGGCAAATACGATTTTTATTTGACTTATATTCTGTCTAAAAATTAAATTGATATGACAGTCAAAATAAAATAAAATATTTCGTGGAAATAAATATAGGGTGATGTGTACAAAAAATTTTGATTATGATACTATAAATGCAAAATTTAATTAACTATATTTTAAATTCTTTCTTATATAAAGAATATATCAAAATTTCAAATTAATACTTTCTGTTACTAGAAAAAGTAGTTTTATGCGACAATTACCAACATCAATCATCAGCTTATTCTGGAGTTTCGTTTTTCTGTCAAAAACTTGTAATTTTTATGTTGTATAAGTTCATTGTTCTTAATGAAATCGCAAGATCTGATTTCCGAAATTCAAAAATACTTGTCTGGTTTAACAACCGAATTCTTTAAGGACGCATTTCACAATGGAAGCTTAAGCGTTTGCCATAGTTTAAGCTTCGGTTTAACTCATTTTCTCGTTTCTCAGTGCAAGCTTAAAAGATAAGCTTTCTTTGTTTAAAGTGATGTTTATCTTAAACCGACGATTGGCAGAGTTTGCTTCACTTTTGACATTTTTTGACACACAAATAGATAATAAATTCATATATAAGTTGCAGGCTTAAGCTACGCTAAGTGAAAATGCGAAAATTTTATGTTGAAAGAATACTGGAATATTTTTTTTTCATTAGCACTTTAAAATAATAAATGTCGAATGTTGTAACAGATTTTGCAGCTATTACAGAGTTGAACTCTTTAGATTTTTTCAATAATACAAATTATAAATGAAGCTGATTATTCAAAACTCATTGAGAAACTCAACCTCAGCAATAGACTATTTCAGCATAGTATAGAAGAGTTCAATTGTTAATGAAATTAAAATTATATGTAAATTCCAAAGTTTCTAAAACTATAGTTTAATTTGTAAAACTCTTTAAATCCTAAATTTACCTAATATTTTCTATCCAAAATTCAAATAATTATTCAAAACTATTCCAACTTTGAAATTTTTCAAATTTAACTAAAAACTTTAATTGAAAAATTTAATTTTTATTATTAACTCAACTAAGAATTTTCAAAAGAACCAGAAAATTATAAAAGCATATTCAATTCAAAATTCAAATAACTAAATAATTTAGTACTCATACAGACCCTAACAAACTACAAAAAAAAAAAAAAATTATGAATGCAAATATAAATTTAGAATATACCAAAAAATTGAATTTTTCGGTCTGTAATGAAAATAATGTAAAAATTTATCAATAATAGAACCGCGATGAATAGACTTCCGTCCGTAATATTTTTATTTTATTCATGTTTTTATATAAAAAATAATAATATAGAAAAATAAATTCATTTTTTTTCCACATTTTCAGTGTATAAAGTATTTCAGAATTAAAGTCTGAGTAATGAAAATCATTGATATAAAAATTCTTTTAACAAAACTCCAAAAAACTAAAATTGAAAATTATTTATATTATTTATGAAAATGGCCAGTCCACATAAAAATAAAGAATTTTTAGTCCTTTCATCATTTCGTTCTATTTTTTTAATATTTTCCTTGATTTTTATGTAAATTGTACTTTAGAAAGTTTTGTGTTGAGTGTAGAGCATTGAGCAGACAAATTAAAAAGGTTAAAAATGAGAATTCTGGAGAAGTAAAAATATAGACCTAATGATGATTACTTTTAATTTTGAATATTAATATTTTTCTGTATGTTTTTAACTCTTAAAAATTATATAAATTTTCTAAATTAAATTTTTCAAATAATATTAAACTTTGAATAGAAAATAGAAAGCATTAAAATTGAAATGAATTTTTCAAAATTATGGAAGTTAGATAATTTAGGTAGCAAAGAAGTAGCGTAATCATATTTTTTCATTATTTGACCCTTCTAAATAGAAAATCGAACGGAGGGGAGTCCGTGAAGGACTCAAGCACTCAGGCCAGAACTAGGCCCATTGTACCCCTCGGTGCGAAGAACCTTTATGTCACTCCCGCCGTGGCGGTTGTGAGCAATCCGCTATCTTTACCGAATTTACAGATTTGCTGCCATCCATGAACCCCCGCTTCGCTCAGTTCGTTCAGGAGATAAGTTTCAAATTCTAAATAGAAAATCGTTTGCTTCATGATTCTTATGATTATGAAATTAATAATTATCCGGAATTACAAGCTTTCTCGGGGGGAAGGTACGTTATGTACTGTAACTTGTATATAAATACTCTCTCCAACACACGAGTTCTATGGTATTCATCCAAATTGACGAAACACTTTAGTTATCTTTCTCAGAAAACAAATGGTCTTTTTGACGTCTTCTATTTTAATTAAATTTTGTTAGCTTAAACAATTTTTCAAGTTCCCTAACTGTCCGCATTACATGTCATATACGTAACATTTTGTCAGATGTTTTAATACAGAAAATTCTTCTATATTCTATACAGAAGATTCGCTACATTAGATACGCTTCATTTGAAGATTGGAACGCTCATTAAATTAGAAAGAAATTATGAAAGATACTTGAACAATTAGAGAAGTTTCTAAGAAAATGCAAATAGCTCTTTTTATTAATACAAATTGGTGAATTTTTTCGATATGAGGAGCTCATATTCAACCAGAACAACACCGTATTTATGAAATTGTTATTATCATTTCTCAATTTCAAGTACCCTATAAAAACTACAATGTCACTGACATAAGTTTCGATTAAGAAAATAATTCTCTGAAACTTAAATGAGTCCAGAAATTTAAGGAATGAAAGATTCAAAATTTCCATTTTAATTATACAATTAAACCCTTAAACATTTATACTAAACATATCATTTGCCACTTTTACTTTTGACGTCTTAATGACAACAACAAATCCATTTAAAATGAAACATAATAAAAACAAACTAATAAAATTAATCTTTTTCGCCTGTTCATCGCTTAATTACATATCAATTTTTTTCTATACTCTGACGACGACACTCCTTCCTTTCAAACCAAAATAAACTTTATGGTTATTTTTATTATTGACATTCAAACTCAATTAAATCAAAGTCATTTCAACAACAACAAAAAACTATAGAAAACATGATATTAAAATGTTAGAAGAATTCTTCAAAATTACATACTGAACTGGGCCTGCATGAAATTGATTTATAGAACTAATATAATAATGTATTAACTCTCTCCATCTTTCCATATATACACTTCAACATTAATTCAATCAATTTATAATTAAATTTTTATATATACCTTTTCATCAAACCATGAAAATCAGTGAAAATTTAATTCTATCTTTTGGTTAGGAACACCAATCACCAACACAAAAAAAAAAAATCCGGAAAAAACTAGGTCACCTGTAAAGTAATTTTCATTTTATTACTTATTAAAACGATACAACACAAAAAAAAAATTGATAGTCGTCCTTTTTTGTTGTTGCTGTTGGAAAATCATTTTCCAGTCGAGACTTATCAGGATAAATAAAGGAGGTTTTTCTATATTATTATAGTGTTTTGGTTCATAAAATCTTTGTGTTTTTTTTTTCTATATATCCTGGGTAGACAATAATAGTCAGCCAGAGGTAAAATTGATATAAAAAGCCTTTAAGGAATTTCTTGTAAAATTTATTTGTATTATATTTGTTTAGAACGACCTAGTAATTTTCTTGATTACCTTAACCAGGTAAAATTTGTAAAGCATTTAGTACAAAGTGGTAAATTTTATTACAAAAAATATTTTTGTTGTTGGGTTTAATGATTGTGACATTAATGTATGGGAAAATATCCTTTTTTTTTAGTATTTGAATGTATATAGAAACCTTTTAACAATTTTCGTCAAATCTGTTCATATGGAAAATTTCAATGAACTAGAAATTCATTTATAAAATGATAATATGGATTTTTATTTCATTTCTGTATGCTATATATAAAAAAAGATTGAATTGTTTTTTACTTTCCGAAATTCCAAAGGATATAAAATTTATATGTAATCGAGGGCTAAATATGACCATCCACTTTTTTAACATATATTCAAGTTTTGTGGAAGTTTCATGATACCTTATTAATGTATTAATAGTTCTGGGTATACGTAATTAACGTATTAATTAAGCATAACTTTCGTTTGTTCTCATATAATGAATTTGAATAGCCAATTTTTCAAGTGTTTCTATATTAGAAAACCCGTTTCCGAATGTTCCCATAGTGTTAAACTAATTTGTCAGTTGTTCTCACATTGGAAATCTTGTTTTTTTGAGTCTTCCCACTGTGCAACTACAATAAAAAAAGACCATATTGAGCTTGTTTCCACCGGTTTACGCTTGTTTCTATAGTGGAAAGTATACGTGCTTTTCTAGTGGATAGCATGTTTTTAATCGCTCCTATATTGGGAAAGCTCTCATTACAAACTTTCAGTTTAGGATTATATTTAGCCATTGCAAGAAGCTTATTAAGGAATACAATTTCCTTATTCAGGTATAAACTTTCTATAAAATTCTTAAAAAATTAATATAAATAAAGGAACTTCGGAAAGTTTAAGGTTGGCCGTATCGTATTTTTTTGTTAATAATGAAAGAATAAAGGATTTATTTAAAGTTTTTATGTTTACATTAAATATTTAAATAGAAAATTTGTTAAATAAAAATAATAAAAACCGGAAAATTCTTAGTAAAAATTAAAAATACAAAAAATTATTAATAACTTTTGTAAATTTTCGTTTGTTTGTTTGTTCCTCCTTAAAACTCTCAGAAATTCTTAAGCTCGTTATACAAAATGTCATTATGCAATATTCTGTATAACATTTTATATACGCAGAATTTTGTTAGATGTTCCTACAGGAATCGTTTAACATATTTGATACGTTTCATTGGAATTTATTGGACACTCATAGAAAGAAACTATGAAAAATACTAGACTAATGAGATAACTTTTTAAGAAAATGCTCTTTTATTAATTATAATTTGTGAGTTTTTGGATATGAGGAGGTAACATTCAATTAGGAAGAAACCGTCAAGAAATATATTCCGGAGCCGCGTAAAGAATTATGATTGAAGGATATAATATTTGAATAGAAAGGCCAGTAAAAAAGCTCCTTTTATTTAAGAGAATTCATAATCGATAAGACAATGTGTAATTTGTGTATCGCTATGAAATTTATGACACATCTACTTAACAAAAAAAATTAATATTAGTCTAGTAGTGGTGACAAAATGCCTGGTTGAATTGGTGTAAGGCTTAGTGACTTCAGATCAATTTACGCAATGTAAGCAGTGTCCAAAAAGTATTTTTTTACAATTCATTTTCTTATGAGCAAATATTTCATATACGTTTCTTTTATTCTAGATTATTTAGTATTATTTTAAATTTATCTTTCAAAATAAACAAAGAAAATTATTTTAATAATAATGAAAATAACTTTCAAATATATAAGAATAAGAAAACTCTAATAAATTGTATTTGGATCAGTTTTCTTTCGAATCATCAACAATATACAAAATTTTTCCCAATAAAAAACTCTTCACCGAAAAATTATTTATAGTAAAATCATCATAAAATGTTCCTACTTAAGCTCAAGTTTAAACTTTTACCAAAAATGGAAAAATACAAATAATAAAAAATCTTTACGAAGCAAATAAAAATTATTCGAAAATAAAAATTGTATTTTAAGAAATCAGTATTGAAAATTGTCTAATAGTTAGATTTACATAAGTCACATTTTTTTCAACTCCAATCCATAATAAAAATTATTTTTAAATCAAAATCCAAGGAAAAATCTCAACAATATCAACAAGAAAATCCTTTTCCGATGAGTCCTACTTCCAACAAATTTTTTTTTAAATAAATATATTTTTTTAATATTCTGCACTCAAGCTATTATGTCTTGACTTGACTGCGTTTATTGTATGTTGTCTATCTTGAAAATGTAATAATGTCGATGAGAAAACTTTAAATATAATGGAAAAAATATTTTCAAATTAAATTTTTCTTTTACAATTACAAAATATATTAAAAAAATTGAAGAAATCATTTCATAATTTTATACTTTATGTTGTTATTTTGAAAAAAATATTGTAAAAATTTAATAAAATGATAAGAAAAATTGAAAATTCAGAATTATGTTTACTACACCAGAGCACAATCATTACCGGAATGTACGTTTCAGCATAGTACAATAATTGTCTAAGGATATTACAGCACAATTTAATATGTTTTTTTATAAATAAAAGTAACTAAAAATAAAATAATAAAATTAAATGAAAATTTAATATCAAAATGCTGATAAAAAGTTATACAAAAATAAAAATTAAATAAATAAATAAATAATTTATATTTGGAGAAAATATAGTGAGCTGTTAGAGTAAAGTAACAATTTAGAGTAACAATTTAGTGAACTGTTAGAGTTAAGTAGAAACTTGGCTAAACTGTCCAGAGTGAAGTTTGTTAAGTATATAAATTTATACTTCATTATTATTCTTCATGAAAATTTAGTTCAGTTTAGCCAAATTTTGTATTTGACTCTAACATTTTGTATAGTACCCTTCGCAGTGTTTCAGCTAATATCTAGGAAAATTTACTTCAGACTGTAAAATGTTTCAAATTCTCTGGTCTAGACTAACCACATTTCAATATTTCCATTTACAACATTATTTTTATAATCTACGAATACTATTGGACTTTAACTTTTCGATAATTATCAAGTTTTATTTTGCTTCAAAAATTTATCTCTATATTTTCTATCAAACTGATTGTAACCAACGATTTACGTTAGACGAATAAGTTCATAGTATCATTAGTTCAAAAATATATAAAATTGAAATATGCAAAGATTTTGAAAAATTGAAAAAGATTAATTTAAAGTAAATTTTGAAGATAATTATTCCTAGTAAATAAAGTTCTTATAAAGTCAATCGCTGGTAATGATGAGTTTATCAAGATAATGTAACGCCGTGAAAAATGGCAATGCAAATTATTACCATTTCGTTATATTATCAATTTATTTTTAAAGTTTAATTTACAGCCAACAACAAAAATACAAATCGGCATCAAATTTCAAACCAAATAGTGTTCAGAACAAAAGCACAGATAGAACTCTTCACTGCACAGATAGGACTATCATCTATGTAACATCATACTAATTTAATGACAATTTGACATTTATCGTAAACCAAGTTAAATTTTATGTTGTAATCTGGCCTAATCTGAAGCAGCGTAAGCAATAAAATTAACATGTAAACAATATTTTACCTTTTTCTTAAATGTATCAAATCATTCAAATGCACTTAAAAACAAGCTGGGTAATTAATTAAATAATAAACCTCCGTTTACGATTAAACCTAACCCTAGAATTGCATTGTACACAATTTGCAAGGTTTCGATTTAACAGAAAATGAAGAAATATGAAAAATACAAATTTACACTAGACACTATTTTTCAGTTTAACACTGATTGCAAGGTTTCGAATTGTAAAATTTGATTTACTATTTACACGGTACTTTCGGTAAAGAATCTACCATATAAATTATAATTAATTAATTTGAAAATTCACACTTAAAATTCGGTATTTAACTACAAACTTAAGACAAATAAATATTGTTTTACAACAAAAATTAAATTATAAATTATTAATAATTATATTTTTTTTTTCAAATTTCTACAAATTATTAATTTTAATAAAAATAATTAAATTATATTTTAAAATATTAAAATTATCAATAAAAAAAAAAAAAAACAATAAAAAATAAATGCTCCAGGCGAGGATCGAACTCGCAACCTCGGCATTGCTCAACACCAAATACTGTTTATAAGTACCGCGCGCTAACCAATTGCGCCACTGGAGCTATGAGTAATCGGCATCATAAATATTAATATGAAATTAATTTAAAATTCAATATAAAATAACAAAAATTATAAGAATTTGATTAATGAAAAAATGATAATAATAAAAAATTCTCTTATCAAAATTGAAATAAATAAATAAATAAAATTGTAATTTTACAACAGATTAAAAAAACAAATAAATTAAAAATATTTTATTTAAATTGATAAGAAAAAAATTGAATTTTTTTTTATTTGTACTTTGATCGAACAACAAAAACTGAGTGTAAATTCAAATAATGTTGACATGTGATGAGTAATTATTTTTATTTACATTTTAATATACAGTCAACTTTCAGTTAACAGAATTGTAAACAGAAAAAGTTTATAGACAAACTTTAAGCGATTTTATATTATAAAGTAATCAGAGAAAGAAAATCTATAATTTTATTACAGAATATAATTTCTTTTATTTAATTAGTGTCAGTTATTTTGATAATCAGAGTTTTAAACATTTTTTTTCGATTATCATTCTAAAAATTGCATTTTTCAAAAAAAAAGGTTAACAATTTAATGAAATTTATGCTCGCATTAATCGATCATTCGGCGAGGGTTGACTGTACTAAAATAATAATTGACAAGCAAGAATTCATAAAGAACTATTTACTTTTTTTCAAGTTACCTTAATTAAATTTAAATAGCTAAAATTCACGATTATTTATAATTATTTACATTTAGTTGGTTAGAGTTTTTTTTATATGATTTTGAAAAATTTATGATTTATATAAAAACTAGGTCGAAATTTTGCAGATTGAATTTTTGATATTTTAACGAATTTCAAATTTAATTTTTCGTATAGTAATTATTTATTAAATTACGTAAATATTCTCTTTATATCCGAGCGATTACTCTTGACGATTTGTCTGTTTTCTGTCGGTCGGGTAAATGCCTTCTAAATTCATCACTAATACAACTCTTGTTTGACAATATTGTTAAGATGGACTTTTTTTTTACTACAATACGAAAACTTTGCGAAATTTTGCATTGCTGAGGTCAATTTTCAACCTGATTAAAAGGAAACAGAGTGCACTCATTCAACTGAAAGTCTTCCGGACTTGTTTCTTGAATGTTCCGCATTAGATATAACGAATTGTAACTATAATAGCACATCTTTTAAATTTATTTATAGCAATAGTTTTGTCTAAATTCAATTATGATTGATCTAATAAACTCAAGTTATAATCAATGCCTTACAATCAAAAAATAATTTCAACAATATTATTAATAAATTATGATAAAGTAGCCAAATTTTTTTTTAACTAAGCCAATATGAAATACGTGAACAATTTATAAGTTAAACTAGATAATAATTTAAAATAAACCATTAATGTTTAGTTTCCGTTCCCTAGAATTTAGTTAAATGTAACTTTATCCATAATTTACTTATGAATAAATGTTGTACTGTTTACTCTATATAAATATATGGTACAGAAGTGATGATGGCGTGATGGTTTTGTATTATTCTGTGAAACGGTAGGTCATGGGTTCGATTCCAGATCGAGACATCTATATGTTGCTAGAATCAGTTTTAAAATTATTTGTACCCAGTACTTAATAATATTGGTTGTAATAATTATATTAGTACCAGCAGCAATAAAATATTATAGTATATCAGTAATAACAATTTTAAAGAAGATTGAGAAAAATACTAACATTTTAATTGATTTGATACCAAAATTTGACTAAACTTGTTTTTCAGTTAACGTTTCTTCTTTATGAAGAAACTCCATATGTAAAATAACTTTAGGCAAATAGAATGACCACCACCCCAGAAATCGCTATCAATTTTACGGAATTACGGAAATTACAAGGAAAAAGATAAAAAGCGTAATATCGAAAACTGTTTTGAAAATTTCCATCTTATTTTACTGTCATAATTTTTTAATAATTTCAGTTTTTTATTACATTTGTCATGTCATAATTACTTCAATTTAATAAAATTAATTCTTAGAATAAATTATGTAATTTTATTGATTTTAATTAGTGAACTAGTAACGACTGAAAACATTACCAATCATTCTTAAGCATTTTTTAAATTTTCGAAAAAAAAATCAAAATTATAAATTAGCTTAATAGCAAATTCGTAAATTTAATATCGACTGACTATAAGAAAATTTCTTAACTGATTAAGAAAACATATTTTCTTATTTTTTTTTTATAAATTTTCTACAAAAACAATAATATAATTTTTCACTTAACTCACTAACCATGTCAGAAAAATATATTCTTAAATTTTTAAAAAGAAGTATATAGAAGAACTTCAAAAACAAAAAGAAAATGATAAAGAAAAACAATTTTCTTTATATTTTTCTTATTTTTTGTACTTATTAGGATTGATGAATTGAGTATTTTGTCCTGAAAATGTTAGTAATGTTAGTAATATATAAAATATAAAACTGCCATAAGAAGAAAAAAATTCATGTTTGCTAGTTGTGTAAATGAAAAATGTAAAAGTTTTTCATTTCGAGATTTTGGTTCTCTACTAGGCAAAGAAAGAAAATAGAAAACAGACAACATTATAATAATGTAATGTGAATGTAAATAAATATCCTTCAAGGTAAATTAAGATGAATTGATATGACCGTAAATGTAGTAAATAATGTAAAAGAAAAAATTTCATTTTAAGTTCATTTTTGGAATTAGTTAAAAATGATGAAATTATCGTTAAATAATTATAAATTATTATATTTAATACTTTTATTACGTTGCAGGTATCACCTGAACAAGATCGGAAAGGCTGAAAACAGAGACATTCGCTTCTATTCGGATGATAATGAAACTCCGGAACACATCTTCTGCCACTACGAGGCTGTGGCACGCAAAAGGCTTACACACCTTGGTAAAGGGTTTTTATTTCTTAACGACAACAAATGTCTGGCCGTCAAGAAGATTCTGGGCTTATATAGGAGCCTGCATTTCAACTGACTATCAATAGTTGGGTATGCACAATAGATCTGTCTAGGTCGCAGTGTAGGCAGGCGGTGGTTCTCGTCGGCCTGAACGAACCCATTATTCCTAATCCCCTAATCTAATCCTAAACATTGCAGTATCAAATATTTTTTTAATGGAATTCCTATAAATTTTATGTACACTTGTTTGTACAAGATAAATTTAAATTGCATCTAAAAAATATTAATTTTACTAAACGCTTAATTAATAAATAGCTACATATTTATAAGCTATATTTGGATGGAAGAAGGCATTAATCCCATATATAATTAATTTAAACAAATAGGAGGTTCTCTCGAAGACCACCGCAAGAAGATTTTGTCAATATATCATGAATATTAGCTATTTTTCAGAACAATCAGCTCAATTAGTTTTAACATTTCATGATATTGATAGACTTTTCTTAATAGGTGTACTAATTGATTGTATCAGAATTAGTTCACAATAACTTGGATCCATATTTTCTGATAAGCATACAGAATCGCTTTCACAAAGCCTGTTCAGATTTTTAATAAAGTTCGGCAACATGGCTAAGCAAGTATTTAATATTAAGCATTGAAAGCTAAAATTAACTGGCTATAACAAATGAGAACTTAATTTAGAAGCAGGCTAATAAAATATATGAGGTTGATGCCTTTACTGTTTTAGATATTTAAATATTTATAGAAAACTGAAATTACCATTTTCATATACAAAGTGATCAGATCAAAGTTCTTCTTATCTAACTTTTAAACTTTTGTAAAATTTTGTGCGAGCAAATAACTTGCCAAATTTCACACTCTAGTAATAATTGCTCTTGCTATGACAATTTTGTATCTCCGGAGTTGTATGTAAATGGCAATCACTACAAAAATTAATTTTCTAATAAAATGTATCTCATAAATAATTAATTTTATATGATTAAATTTATATAAATTCAAAAGAAAATTATGGCAACCAAATTCGTACAATCGCCAAACTATTAAGTCAATTACTAATTTAGTTTTAACATTTTCAAATAACCTTTAGTTTCGTACGCAAATTCTGTCACATCTGAATAAATATTGTCAATATTAATAAGGAAAATTGACGTGACCTTGAAATATGAACCATATTTTTATGATTGTGCTACTGACTGACTGCTGTTGACTATATATTTAACACTTGTCATACATTTCTCTAGTAAATTAAATGGGGTTAAAGTAATTTAATTGAATTATAAATTATATAAACTTAAAATTCTTCATTATAAATAATTGTTAAAAATAATTCGTTTTTGTTGCGAATTTTTCCTCGGAATTTAGTTAATTGTTACCTTCATCCTTTCCCATAATTATAGATTCGGATAAAATGCCATTTATACTAACTTTAGATAATACAGAGTACAAAATATACAAGGTTTACATAACCGATTATATAATGAAAA
Source organism: Rhamphomyia laevipes (assembly GCA_963920725.1). Lineage (NCBI taxonomy): Eukaryota > Metazoa > Arthropoda > Insecta > Diptera > Empididae > Rhamphomyia > Rhamphomyia laevipes. Next base: position 16,663,688 of record OY987259.1, read on the forward strand.
TTTAACCATGTTCCCTTAAACTTAACGATTCCTAATAATCATTTTTATCATAAAATATTTCATTATTAATAATTTCCTAAACTATTATACAATATCTAAAGGACACTTATTTATGATCGATCGTGATATTAATGAAACCATCTTTCGAACCAACAATTTGTGGCCGAACGTTTTGACATCCCAATTTATAAATTTTCCAATAATTTTCCAAACTTTTTAATGTAATTATAAATTGTAATTCAAGCTGAACAAATCAACGATAAAAAACCCATGAAATAAAAATAAGTTTTTACAAAATTAAATTTTATCCATAAAAATATCCTTGAAGAAATTTTAATGAAAATTTAATTTTAAACTTTTGTTAATCAAATTTTCGAAATTTATTTTATCTTGACATTTCTATATATAATTTATATTGGTGATGGTTCTCTAAAGGTCATCATCACCAGGTAATTTGATTTAACTAACGACAATCCTCCGGACACATCGTATATAATATTGGCAAAAATTTATTATCCAGCCAGTCTAAGGGGAATTAAATAAATGAAATATCGAAGTAAAATAAGAGAAAATCGAAATCGATTTTAAATTATCCTCAGCTCAATTAACTGGTGGGTTTCATATTTAATGTAATTTTTTTTTTGGTCCAAATTCCCTATATAACTTTGGAATTTAATTTCATTGATTCTCATCGGTGTGATCGGTTATAGAATCTTTGTTTTAGGAGACAGGATGAAAATGAAAAATGTTATGATGAATATTTTCAGTCTACATGCAAAGGATGTCCAATGAAAATTTAAGTTTATAAACAGAAATCGATAAAATTCAATGGTGTGTAAATTAATATTTATGAAAATTATTCGTTTTTTTTTTTTTTTTGGATGCGGTTTGTGTAAGGACATTTTTATACAAAAATTAAAATATTTTATTTTTAGTCTAATGATATTTTAATTAATTTTAATTTGATTTTATGGTTCAATTTTATTGATAAAAAATATTATTATTATTTTTTTTTTTATAACTTTTAGTGATGTTTTTTTGTGGTAAATATTTTTATTATTTTTGTAATTATATAATATTTAAAAAATTGAATTTTATAATTAATTGTGATGAAGAGTATACATAAAAGGTCCTTAATATTGAAAATTGATTAAAATTAATTATAATTTATTTATTTTTTATATTTATTATTAATTTGTTGAAATTTTTATGCAAAAATATTATTTATTATATTATTGAGTGCTCTTGGCTTGCGGCCACTATATTAAAGTCAAAAGACTAAAAATGTGAAGTCAATAGAATGAAGCCATTACAAATGGTTATAATTTGCTGTTGACAGAGTCAGCGAACAAATATTATAAAGTTTTCTGCAGTTATAAAATAATTTGACTGAATTGTATTTTGTGTTTGACCTTCATAGGGTACCCGATACACTAAACTTAAGTTTGACCTGCGGCTTCGTTTGACTGATAGAAAATTGGAAAACGTTATTCATGCAAAATCTTTCGATTTCATTAAGTAAATGTTCAGGAATGAATTTACAATATATTAAGTTAAAATAAAAGTTAAAAACTTTTGCTACTCCAAATAGCAGACTTAAGCTACTTTTACAAAACAAAAAACACTTTGAACACAAACAAAAGACCTTAGAACTTACTTAGACATAAGTAGTTACTTCAAAAGCATTTGTTATTAAAAAATAATTAAGCTAAAGCGCTTTTAAATATAACTATCAAAGTACAGCGAATATTAATATTGTGAATAGATCATAAAATAGATAAGAAAGAGAAGAAGAATAAAATGGACTTAGTGGCTTTTACATATTGTTACAAATATCTTCAGTCTAAGATTGGATACCGTACAAACCAATTCAAAAATGAACTGATTAATACATTGTAGCCCGAGCTTAACTTTCATAGGACAAATTATTATAGCGATGTAAAATGGATTGCGATGGACGTGATGTACAAATACCATTAATGAATAATTAAATAAAAGTAATTAATAAAAAAAATATTAAATTAAATTAATTATTTAATGTAGCATTTATCTGACAGGTTAGGGTAAAAATGTAAATGATTATGTATAATTAAATTAACTGTGCAATAGTTAAGATAAAATTGCATTTATGAATTAACTATTTACCATGATGACTTATGGAACTTTTAAATTAAACTATTAGAAACAATGAAATTAATAGATAGTATATCATAAGCTATTATGGAATTATTGTAGAACTAAACTTTAAAATAGCGCCACAAAATTCACGAAATTTTGATCTACTTTCTTTACTCTAATACTCCAACGCGCTTGTTATTAGTCAGTACCATCAAAATTGTAGTTAACAGATATTAGTTATGGTACAGTAAGTATTAAAAGTGTTTTTAAAAAAAATCTGTTAATAAACAGAAGTATACAACAGCGTAGTGATGTCAAGTGTAAAGGATCTGTTATAAAAATGTTTATAACATGTAAATTACTTTTTAAATAATTTTATAAATTTACAATTTTTTTCATGGTTACACTCCATTTATGAGCATAGGTTTCATTTCAATTTGGACTTACTAATTTTATATGATTTCCGAACAGTAAGTTTCTTTGTTACGTGTAGAAACTTTTAATTCCAAGAAGCTAATGGCTTTTAATAGAAAGATTTTGTTGTCAGCAAATGGTTCCAATCGTTTTTTCCAGGTTGTTTAAATTAACAATTAAATATTGCAAATTTTATTTACTGATACATTTTTAAAGCTAAGTGAACTTAGTGTGACATCGATGTCTATGCCTGGAATTGAACCTATTAAATTACAACATTTAGTACTAATACGCTACCACCATTTTACATAATAATTATTATTACTAAGTCAATTTTTAAAAAATGGAATAATTGCAGTTTCTTTAAAGTGATATTGCACTTCAATTATTTTTCAAAATTCTTTTTTAAGTTTTTCTTTATTCTTCTTTAATGTGACAACTGGCAACACGAAATTTCATTTCAATGACTAGGCTGATATTGATATAACATCATATTCGCAATCAAGAATAATATACTATTCCCAGTTACGACTGATATCGGAATTAACGTAATTATCACATTTCTAAAAACAATTAATCTTTTAAATAGTATTTCGAAAACTTACATTAGATATAAGTCAATATTATCTCCAATTATTAGAACAAATTGATGAAAACATTAACTAGATAACAAATTAAATAAAAATCCATAAATAAATAAATTATTGGAAAACTTAATTTTATCATTTTCAATTCAGAGTATAAATAAAAAATAAACAATGTTAAAACTTCAACTCTGCTCTGCTATTATTTGTCAATATTTATTTAGATTTGTAAAAATATGAACTTTTAATGCTTCTACAAAAGATTCTACAAATTGTTTTCCTTTTCGCTTTGTTGATATTATACACAACATAATTGAGATCACAAAAAGCATTTTCGTTTTTAAATTTTTATCGAATTCACCCGCCAGCCGCCCACCAAAACCAAATTATTCTTAAAATATAGTTACAAGTTTTCAAAGAAAAATATCGAAAATTCAAGCAAAATATAGCAAATTTGAGAAAATACATAAAAGTTGCATATTATAAAGATTGAACTTCCTAAAAAACATTCAAAAAAACTTATACAATGTATTATACCAGAAAATATCCTTTTCCGTTTGTTCAATATTTTTGAATTTAAGAAGTCCTGGTGCTCTTTCCTATCACTATCAGTATCTAACACTGAATTGCGAGTACAAAAAGTTTAACCCGCATACAAAATGCAAACAAAGAACAGAAATATTGTCGTCGTATTATGGGTGAAAAAAAAGGACTAGGACAAGTGAAGATAAATTGAAAAATACAAATGCCAATTTATTGTTATTGTCCTCTATCCTGACACTATTATATTATGAAAAAAAAATATTCTATATATTTGATTTTTCATTTTAAAAAGTTGTCGGGATCGTGTGCTCTCTATTATCATTTTACGAACTACAACAATGAAAAAAAATGTTAAAAGATAAAATTTACGACTTATGTGCATAAAATTAAATTTTAGGGAAATTAGTTTAAAGTTTTATTATATTTGAATTTTGTTAGTTAGACTAATGAAACCATCTATATTCAGCACTATTTTGAATAGTGAACTATTCAGTAAACTGTTTTGGCATATCTAATATTTATAGTATTCACATACATCTTTTTATACGAGAACTTTAAATTGAATGAAAATATGCATTAAGAGTCTAATTTATAAAGAACACTTAATCTTGTCGTCTTTATAAATAACACTTATGAGACCCTTTAAAAAATTTTTAAGTATCCTCAATATACACATACGAGTTTCTCAATTTTATATAAACACAACCTTCAGAAATGAACAACGTACAATCAACCATCATGGCTGATTGAAATCTGCCATATATTTTATAAAAATAAACATAACCTGAATGTTAAATATATAACTTAAATGCAATATCAAGAATGCTACTTAACAAACAAAAAAACACTGAGTTACTTGTGGCTTGTGGTTCATGATTTTGAATGTCAAAATTTATTTTGTGCGCCATACACCATAAAGTAAGAAAATCAAAGCTTTTACTTAATTTTTATATAAGAACTATTTGTAATAAGAATTATATTAACTTGCAATCAGCTGAGGAAAGTTTGTCGTATGTGTAACATTTCAATAATAACAAATTTGATATTTGTCTTATGTGTAAATGTTTATTAACAAGAAGTCTGGAATTGAAATTTTACACATACGACAAACTTCTTATTTCTTTCGTTTTAAGCAATATTGTAAATACTAATCGATTAAATATTTTTTTTTTAAAAATCCACTTTAGTTAACTCAAAAATCATAAAAAATGCGTATATAACATTAAACAAACGCACAATTTACAATTTACCGCATATTTATTGCTGCAGTATCGTAACAAAGTCAGGGTACATTTTATATGTTTGTAACTTTATTGTCCTATTACAAAAAAAAATGGAAAAAAAAAATGTAAAGGATATTATTATCCTTTGAATGTAATTTACCACCTATTGTGCGATAATATACATATATATATATTCTATGTAAGATATTGATTAGACCACCTTATTGTTCCCCTAAAATATAATTAAATATTATTTTTTTTTTTGTATCCTTTTAATGAGACTAATACCAAAAACAAAATTAGATTATATATTTTGTAACCATAAAAGGGACGAAAATGTCTTAATAAAATTGCTTGGTTTTGCTATACCCATAAATATTTTATTTATACTATATATCGTATCCTTTTAAGTAGATTAATATTTAAGGATATTTATATGAGTGTATGTTTGTAAAATGAATTAATAAAAGCAAATTTTTCATATACGATGGTTATAAATTTAATGCGGATAAAAAAAGAATTTTATTAAAAATATTATATAAAAATTCTTTAAATATAGGTTTATATATAACGTCTGCCACACATAATATCATTATCATAACAGAAGCACGATAGAGTCCCTCCTGAACTTTAAATCTATATTGTACTTGTGGCGGTGGTTGGTTATGTATAATTATCATATCAATTTAATAAATTAGTTAGATAAAAGAACAAAAAAAATAAAGAAACCAAATTTTTGTGAAATTTCGAAATTTGATGGATTTATTTTCGGATTATTGCAAGAAGTTTTTTCTGGGTTAGACCTGAATTGATAATGTCTTAAGATTTTTTTTTAGTGATTTAATAAAATAAATTTTCCTAGCCTTGCATTACAATTTTCAGAGAATTTCCATAAAATATAGGGTAGATTAGGGTAACTTGACAAATAGATTTATATGTCGATAATATAAAAAATGTAAAGTAGTTTGAAAAATATAGCATTTCCAAGTATAGTTAGTCATTTTTGAATGTCAAGTTACTTTTTTTACAAAAATTTCTCAAAATTTAGTTTTTTAAGATGTATCAGAATCAAACTTATAGTTGGCCTCACGAGACCAGTCTAAGTACTCGCATGTGACATAGTTCATAAAAAAAAAAAAAAAAAAAAAAAAAAAGTTAGTTTTTCAGCATTTTTTAATCGAAATTTTAGAATTACAAAGCTTACTAAATGAAATTTTTGCATAATTTAGAAAAAAATATAAAATTTCTAAAATAAAGGACGAATTTGAGGTGTAGATCTAGTGACGAATTATTTTTTTATATTTAAACTGTCATGAAAATGAGTTTAAACAATCTTCTACAAAATCACTAGACTAAACAGAGAATGTGATCTAACAAACCTGCGTATATTTAATGTTCGTAGGAACTTATTTATGACCTGACAAGGTGAGTAAGTTGTGTTATTTTGATCTGATTTTGAATTTAATTTATTGTAATAACATTTCAGTTCATTTGATTTAACTAAAATCCTTTGAAATCTATTTAACTTTTTTTTAAAAGTCAATTTTTTCAATGTGAATCGATCAAAGCTGTCAGTTTTTTTTAATTCCATGTTCAATGAATTCAGTCTTTCTAATCATGAGTAACGAAAGGACCACTGTTAACTCTCGCTCTTAGTCTATTAGTTTAATAATCTACTAGCTCTAGCTATTTTTCTACTAGTTTAAATTTAATATAATAAATTATGAATATTGAAAGAATAATTGATAATTACTTGTATTTTAACTTCATATACCAAAATATTTAAGTACAGCCTGGTATTATATCCCACCCCATTCACCTTATAATCAAAACAAAAATTGTCTTTGACTCAGTTCAAATATAAAATAATACATCATAAAATAAATTTTAATATTACTATGAATAAATAATCATTATACGATTTATGAAGATATTAATTTGATTTTGTGAATTTCTCCTTTATTATCACATATTTTATTTCACACATCATCGTACACCGCAAACCTCATTCAATCTCTCTTCTGTAAGTTGTACAAAATTGTACAAATTTAAAGAAAAAAAAAATGAATAAAGAGGGTTTTAAATGATAACGCAATAAAATCAGCTAATGATAATCTTCTGTTTGTGGTTCAGGCACACACTCTCCCTCCACCCTATATTTTAACAAAATTCAGTCAATCTTATATGCCATAAGGACTAAGAGGGTTACATATATATATGAGAAAAATGATAAACAGAATTTGTGGCTTTATATCATACATCATCATGAGAAAATTAATTTTCACAAACGGAACAAAACAAAAAAAATTTATCATCTTCCCTCCTTTTATAATAAATTTTCTTGAGAAATTGAAAAGTTTATTTCAATTTTATAGTCCTTTTTATATTGTCAAACTCTCTAGTCTTCTATCAAAATTGAATCTTAAACAAAATTTAAAAAAAAAAAATTATATTTTAGACAATTTAGTTTATATTCCTACTAAAAATATTTTTTTTGCCTACAAGGATAATTTGATTATAATTATGAACATACGGGGAAAATGTGATAATAATGAATAATAAAAAGTTTTCTTAATATTGTTGTTGGGTTTGTTGTTAATATTGTATAACAGATTTTTGTGAAATATCCTGAAGGGATATGAATTAAATTATGAAATAATAGAGAGAAGAAATAATAACAATTTTGATGTTATACAAGTATTATTTTATGTATTTATGTTAAATAGAATAACCATAAAGTTTAATAAATTGAGTTTTATTTTTTAATATTATTATTTTGTAGGAATATCCTTAAAAAGAAATAATTTATAAGATTTGTCTCATTTTAGGCGAATGAAAGCCTTGAAAACTTTCAGATGGGATGGACGAAAATTTCATTATTCAAAAACTTTTAAAAAACGAAAGTTTTTAAAAACAATTTAAAAAAATGTTCAATACAATTTAAATTTTAACTTTTTTCTATTGGTTAAAATTACGATTTTTTAGAATAAGGACGTAATTTTTTAATTAAACTTCTGAGTTTCATACATTTTTCGATATAATGTTTTATGTCCAAAGTTTAGTTTCAATTTTTGCAACTACGTTTCTCTATTGTTGGTTGGTTTACAAGGCGTGACGGAATCAAAGTACCTCGCACTCTTGAGCCTATTGGCCCGTTGTACCCCCCGTCGACGGCAGATTAAGTTTCTAGCACGTCGACCCATCCGACAGCTCTAACGAATGAATTAATCGAAGCCGGTTTAAAGGTACCTGCTTCAATCAAGTTTGTCAAGAAATGATGATCTAGATGGTTTAACCGTTTATTATGTACCGCAGCGCATCGGCATAGGAGGTGCTCTACAATTTCCACATTTTTCTATAATTCTTAATTAACACAAAGAATCTTCAACATTTTCTTAACTTGTAATACATTTCATTATAAATTCAAAGGACTTAGGTCCACCTAATATAACTTTCATAAAGTTATATTAGTTACAGTGTTGGTTATAATAAAAATTATTGAATTTAATCAACAATCAAATATTTTGATTGAACTTTAAATCTGCATTAAACTGCCGTATTTAAAGTCTTCCAATTAAACTAATGAAATAGTAAATAGAAAAAGAAGTGTAATAGAAAAAGAAGTGTTCATACTACAATTCTGGTTACAAATTACTAACAAATAATAATTTTGAATACAATAATTTTTAAAACTTCAAATTTAAGTCCTTAAAATTCATATCTAAACAATTTTTAAAGTATCCAAAACTTTTCTAATAAATTCTATTTTCCTAATCGTTTCTAATCTTTCAAAACTTCTAAACACGATATTTTTCTTTCCTAATGTTTCAAGGTCAAATCAGTAATTTTGCCAATAGGCAATTTTCCAAAACACTACAAAAAAAAAAACTAAAAATAAAGACATTTTTCTGTATATAAAAATTACTATAAGGAAATTCATTTTATTTTTGATAAAAACAAAAAAAAAAAAATAAGAAAAACCACAAGAAAAACAAAGAAAACCCCTTTTATCTGGGTGGTCCGAAATAATATCCTTAAGCTAAAAAGTAAATATTAAATTTCCTAGAAGAGTGTAGTAGATTTCCTATAAATAAATTTCTATCAAAAAAATTTATATTGAAAATATAGTAAAAAAAAACTGTGACACAGTTCGTAATTTTATTGACAAAGTGGAAAAGACATAAAAAAATATCCTTTTTCTATAGATTTTCATATTTAGGTTCAAAAAAAAAAAAAAATATGAAAATCTTATAAAAAAAGGAAAATTTATAACAAAAAAAAACTGGATTTTTTGTATCCTTTTTTGGACTAAAGATGGTTTTTGTCGATTTTTTGTTTGTCGTCCAATACTAATAAATTTATATATAAATTTTTATTTGGTAAATTTTTTTTTGGTAGTAGGGGAAGGGGTTGGGGTTAGATAGATAAACTGGTAAAAAAAAATATGACATTAAACATATATTAAAGATTTATGGTTGAACAGAAGGAAAATTTTATTTACGGTTGACAGAAAATCTCAAATTAAAGATGAAAAAAGTGATAAATAATTTGTGGAAAACCATAATAATAAATTTGGGGTTAAAAAAATTCAAGGACATACTTTTATATATAGCCCAATATAGTAGAAAAGAATTATTATAATTGCTTTAGGAGTCGAGTATTAATTAAAATTTAAAGGTTTCTTGATAATTCTTTCTGCGAAAGTACATTAAAATTACAAATAAAAATGTAATTTATTAAATTGATTGTTGATTTAACTTTTTTTCAAGATCATTACTTGTAATAATAATTTTGATAACACGCAAATTTTGTTCTCAAAAGTAAATTAAATTAACATAAAACAAGGAAAATATTTTAATCAAATTCCAAACAAACCAAAAATTATGTAGCTTAACTGTAAAGGAAGATCAAATATAATTTTCATTACAAATTTTTATTACTATTTTTATTACCTTTATTTTGTACAGAGTGGACTGACTCAATATTATAGGCAATTGCTCTCATAAGGGTAATTAAAATAAATTAAATAATTTTCTGATAATAATAAAAAATAAATGGTAGAAAATATTTTTGATATGATCGTAAATTTTCTTTTCAGAAAATTGGTAAATTTATTGTTTATTATATTTTTTGGGCTTTACTTTCTCTAGTCTTCTCTAGTCTTCTAAAAATTGATTCACTATTGTTCCAAGATTATAAAATATTAATTAAATTCGAATTTAATATTTTAAAATATATCCTTTTTTTGTTGATTAATTAATTTATTCACAATGTAAAGAAGAATCCTTCATATTGTCATGATGAATTGAATTTTAATATTTAACTTTGCTTTAATTCAGTTATTGAATTGATTTTGAGAAGACCATATCCTGAAAGTATAATCTTCATACATGTGAAAGTAGTGATAATTCAATTTATAAACAAAAATTTTAGGATATTGTTAAATAAATTGTGCAAGGATAAAATTATTTCAGACATTTACCCTCAACTTTCTAAACACTTGAAAACATTGTCCTAATTTTGATCACTTTGATTTTATATATGAAAATGAAGATTAAGTTCATTTTTGTGACTTAAAATTGTTCTGAATTTAAGAAATAAATTATTTTGGACTTAAGATATTTCAGTGTACATTTGATATTTATACCGCTAAACATTACACGCGAATGTAAAACTCTTAGCAGTAATTGAGCAATAAAACTAGAACATATTTCACTCAAAATTTCTAAATTGACCAAAAGTGGAGTTAGGCTTGTTCTGCAATAAAAAGACGTATATTCTTTAAAATAAAAATTTGGAAATTAAGCTTCATACAGAATTAAAATTTATACTTTATTCATTTCTAAATATATTTAAATTCGGAATAAATGCGAATTAATTTAATCCTGTGATTAATTAACTAATTCAGTATGCATTAACTAGATTTGTGATAGCTAAATATAATTGTGTAACTACAGTAGTCTGAAAACCGGATTCACACTCATAAGGTTTGACAAAACTAGATTAAACAATAATACACACAAAAAAAATGAATTAAATTATAATTTCATTCGAACTGTTAAGAATTTAGGACAACACGTCAGAAAGGTTAATAAAATTTTAAAATTATGATGATCAATAATAAAAATATTACTCATCAATTTAATTAAGTTAAATATTTAATTAAAATAAATAATCCTTAACTAACAACATCAACAAATCAATTATCTTAAATATACTCAAACAAAATTATGATTATAATTAATAATTAAATAATATTATTCATTTTCTAACCAGAAACTAAATAAAATAAATATTTAACTAAAATTATCATAAATCTTTATTATTAAATAATCATATTTAATGAAAATATCCTTTTAAAATATCCTTAACAATTTCTAATACAAATTTGATTAATAAAAAAATAAACAACAAATTTTACATATAAATTATAAATTGAATTATATTGAAAATTTAATCAAAATAAATTGAATATTGAAAATTATATATAATTAAAATACCTTTATCCAAAATCCAATAATTTATATTTAATTAATAAATATAATATTTATTTAATCAATGATAATTTCTACAAATAATTTCCTTGTGGTAACTCTAATCGATGTAATTTAATCCATTATTTTAGATAATAATTTGCACATAATTTTTTTATTAGATTTAATTTTCTTAAAAAATATTTTTTTTCAAATATTTATTACTTAAATCAAATAGATCCTTAATAAAGGATATTATGATTTCTTGAACAAAAACTTTATTAAATTTTATGATAAAATAATTTTCGTATATTTAGGTAATATGTAAAAGGATAATGACATAGAGCAAATTATTGAACACAATTCCACAAATACACACAGAAAACACTTTATTAATTCATAAAAAGGACATTTTTTTTAATTAGTAAAAATGATATTTTTTTTGTGCACAAAACTTTAAATCACTTTTTTTTTTGTTGATATTTTCCAATTTTATTGATAATTATTTACGTTATGAATGATTAATATTTTTTATTATATATTAATTTATTTATATAGAAAAAGGATAATTTAAGGATTAAATATAATGATATAATATGGAAAATTTAGTATACAAATTTTTTTTTAAAGTCTTTTAAATTGAGTATTATTGAAAGGATAAAGGATATAACTTCAATAATTATAGTGATAAAAAAGAGTTTAAATTCAAAATTGATTATTTTTTTGAGAAATCCATTTTTGTTATTTAATTAATAAATTTTCGAATAATTCTTTAAATATTTTATAAAATTTCGATTAAAAAATGTTTTCTTTTAAACTTGTAAATCGTATCGATAAATTTATTGATCCTTGTAAATTATATTTCCGGAATTTCTATTTGTTTTTAACTTGAAAATATTGAAGTTTCTATAGTAGAAACTGTTTTGCAAGGATTTTTTCGTTTTACATTTATTCAATTTTATATTTTTTTAGGAATATGTTTCAACAAATATTTTCGAAATGTATTTTTTTATAATCCTTGGAGCACACACAAACACAAATATTCATCACTACACTAAGTTATAAATAAGAAATTTTTATCAATGATTTACAATTACAAACTTTTTCCAAGGAATTTTTTTACAATATGAACAATTTTTTTTTATGTATTTTCCAACATAATTATTAAATATCCTTTTTCAAGGATAGTATACGAAATTTTTGTTTTTTTATAAAAACCGACTTTTCTACATAATTTTTCAATATCACAAAAAAAAAAAAATTTAAAAAAATAATCGAAACAAATAAACAAATTTCTGCCCCCCGAATTGTTAACAGTCGAACGGCAAAAACCGCACTAAATGGATAACATTGAAATATTTTCCCAATATATAAAAAACAGTTATCATAATATTTTCCTTAACTCTCTATATATATAAGGACATACGAAGAGTATAGAGGAATTTCTTGTTTTGAAAAGTCGGAAAATTTTGTTATTACTATATAATAATAAATGGAATTCTTACTATGAAAATTTTCATATAAAATGTTGAGTTACAAAAAAAAAAATTAAATAGGAAAATTTCCTGAATTTATAATAAATGGAAGAGATAATTTCCCTAACTAGAGATTTTGCGCATCATAATTTCATAATATTTCCATTTTTCAATTTATTTCCCTTTTAAATTCTGTAAGTATTAAATGTCGGCCAATTATAGTAAAAGTTACCCTATTTAACATTGACTGATAAGTGCATCCAACCCGGAAAATACTACAATTCTTATATATAGAGAAATTGTGTATACGTGTGCGTGTTGACAAGCCGGAAGAGCATACTTTGTCGATTTTCTTTCTGATGGTTGGAAAATAAAATAATTGGATGGGAAATTTTTTCCTTTTTTTCCTTTTTTTTTTTTTGGTGTAAGAAAAGTGTATGAAGTTGTAAAGGATATTATTATCGTTTTTACGGTGTAGAATATTTTTAGAAACACAAAAATAAAATAAATTTTTATTTGGAAAAAAAAAAAAATTTAAAATTAAATTTGACATGTGCACAAGTGATAAAAGCGCAAGCGTGTCGTTTAAAAATTATAATTCTCTTTTAATTTTTTTAAAATAAATCCTTTGTGGATATATAAATATCCTTGTGATTATATTTTATTTATTTATTAGAAAATATTGTATAAATTGAAAAAAAAATTATTAAATTAACAATTTAATTATAAATTATGTGGAAAAGAAAATTGAAAATTCATAAAATATAGAAATATTTTATCTATTTCACTTAATTTTTATTTGATTTGTCATTAATTACTTACTTACATAACCGGCTTTATAACGTTTGAGCAGAGGATAGAGCTAATCTCCATTTTGGTTCCTGTCTTGCTCCGCTAACCTCCAACTTCCAGACAGGTTCAGCATCCTGACGTCCGCCTCAACGCCATCCTTCGATCGAAGATTAGGTTAGGTCGCCATCCGGGTATGAATCAAAGACCTTTAACGCTGGAACACTTTCTTCCATTCTGACTACGTGCCAAAGCAATCGTTGTCGCTGGATTTTAATCTTTTTGACTATATCCACGTTGTGATTAGTAAGTTTAATTAATTAATTATAAATTAATAGTCGTTGTCCAAAATCTTTTGATAATTCAAATAAAATTATGTCTAAGCCAAGAAACTTAAACTTCCTTTTTTTAGATAGTCAAAAGTTTGATATTTTAAATGAGGTAGGTATTCAATAATTGATGCCATTTTCGATGAGTCATTGAAAACAGCTTGACAGAATATTGTTAAAAGTTGTTTATTGTAATAAAAGAATTTACTCTTGTAAACGCGAAACAGTGACCTAGTATATTTCTTGATTTGATAGCAACAAATGAAACCAAATAATGAAATTTTAATAAAAACCCCCATTTTAATGAGTTTTATTAAGCGTTTGTACGTAATTAATTTTAATTATTGGTTGTTCCATATATGAAACAATATTTAATCCTTTTGCAAATATCCTTGTTAAACGGTATACAATTTTTTTTTGTTGTGTAAATATAATAATTAAATAATAAATACTGTAAAACTGCGGTATATAAAATACAATTAAATAAATAATCATTTTTTTTGCAGGTAATATAAAATTTACATTTTAAAAATATTATTTATGTATATACAAATTTTTTTATTATTATTAATGACATTTGAATGTCAGTTTTTGTAGGGTAATAAAATTAATTATAAATGTCTAGATTTTACAAAATTTAAGGATATAAAATATTTTTTTAAAATCCTTTTCTTTTAGATAATTTTCTCTTGAGTGACATTAACTGAAGTTTTTCTTTTGCAGCACAAAAATTTTATCACAAAAAAAATATGAATTTTTTAGAATACGAAATAAGAAAAAAGTGAATTTTTAGAAAGTATGTCAAATATTGAGTAAAATTTAAAATTTAAAAACAAAAAGGATTTACTGACAGAAGGAAAAATATTTGATAAATTGTTAATTTTCTAATAAATTTGAGATTTTAATATTGGTACGTATTATAATTAATTAAAAATTATATATAATTATAAAAAACAATATGACAATTCTCTAATACAAGAAAAATTATTGATGAAATTTATAAACTTTTGAGAGATTATCGTTTTAAAAGTGCAGTAAAACTAATCCTAATTAATTTTCTATAGGGTTTAGACAAATTTGTATTAAATTCTTATAAGAAATTCTGTTTTTCTTTAAAATTTTTCAAAATATATAATTTGTTTTCATTTCTCTCATTTTATAATTTATATATTTACTATTAAAAATCATTGAATTATATAAAATATTCCCTGTAATTTTAGTTTCCGTCTGAGCACATCAACCAGACTGTCCTTGTTAACTCTACTCCATAAATAGCATTGATTAAAACAGTGAACCCGAGCTGGAAAACCTTTTCATATGCTATGTTAATATCCGGGAATGGAAAGAAATCGTTATTTCGTAACGTCTTTCCATATCAATTTAAAATACCATCGTAGAAATTTGTCGCGACCAATAATTGATTTTCATATGGTAATCGATTTCCATGGAACTGTATAGAAAAGGATCCAAGAATACAAATTCCTTCCCTTTATATTAAATCCTCTTATAATTGATAATGTAACCTTGTTCCAGTTGTTATCAGTCTTTGACACCATTAGTTTCATTTAAATTGATATCACAAAAAAAAATCTTCTACTTATTTTTAATTTAATTATTAAATAGTTAAAAGTGTACAAAAAAAGAAACATTTTTAAAACTTTATTCTACAAACCTCATTTCTAATTCTAACAACAACAAAAAAAAATCACTTTTAATTTTTATTATGAAAATTTTCACTTTTCCTTTTTAATTTTAATATTATAATTTTTAGAAATATTAAATTTCCTTTTTCCTTTTTTTTAATTTACAAAAATAACTTCTAAGTTTTAATATACTAAAAATATTTTATTTGTTTCAATATAATAACGACTAAAAATAGCACGAAAAAAAAAAACAGTTTATTGTACAAAAAAATACCAGCAGCAAAAAAATACTGCAGAAAATTATAAATAAAACGAACCACCATGGCCGGAAGATTTACTTGTTCCCATTTCATAAAACCACTATAAATTTAACTTTTTTATAATAATGTGTAATAAAAATAAAAGGAATTTTCACTTGCATTAGAAAACTTGTAAAATTCACATATATACACAAATATGTGTAATAGTAATCACACAAACACATATACAAAGAAAATATAACAATAAAATTATGTTTAAGTGTTTGTTGTTATATTGTGCACCTAAGGGTAGGTAAAAAAATTTTTTTTTTTGTTAAATAAAATATTATTTTTTGCGCAAAAAAAACCGCTCACATATCATTTATAACTGTGTAGAAAAAAAGTTGTTATTATTGCTCCCCAGGTAGCACAAAATGGCGCAAAATAATGAAAATTTCAAAGAAAAATCTAATCGTGTAAAATTATAATTGGCAGACTGAAAATGAGTTAATGTTCTAGGTTTAAATTTAAACAATTTTAGTTAGGCACAGTCTAATTTGAAAGTTAATGTACTTATGCTATGCATAATAGAACTTTTTTATAATTTAGTGTACTAATTTTAACTTGCTAGTGGAATCTGCTTGGAATTATTAATAATTATTATATGAAATCAGAGCTTTATAAATGAATTTAAAGAATTTTAATAACGACTTTTAGTAGTGAGACAATTGGTATCAGAAGGGCTGGGGAGCCGAACTAAAATTGATTTAGCTCCAGCTCCGGCTCCGAATTATTAAAAATGTCCAGATCCGGGGCTCCTAACTCCGGCTCCAGCTCCCCAGCCCCAGAAAGTTCTAAAAGTGAAAAAAGTGATTAAAATTTCATTATTGGTACAAAAGTTAAGCTTCATTTTCCAACACAAGAACTAAGCCGGGCACAAAAACATTGGTGTAATTATTATTTTGCAAAAAAAGATTATATATAACAGATTACATTTCTGCTACCTGGGGAATTAACATTATAAATTAAACTTATATAATATTTACAGTTTTAGACAATTTTAATAGAGATTCCATCATATCCATGTGTATCTTCATTCACTGAAGAGAGTATAAGCTTACACGGGACACTTTAAAAAGCCATACCAACCTGACTGGAACACTTCAGTCATAACACCTTATAATATCATACGGAAAAATACTTTTACATAATGCTATAAAATGACAAAACCAACCGTTAAGGACTCTAAATTTTAAAACAACTGCACAGAAATAGAAAAAAAAAAATTATTGTAGATATTATTATAGCTCAAGCATAAAAATAAAGCATAGTAAAACTAAGAAATATCCAAAACCAAGTACTAAAAGTAAAAATATATAAAATATCTTAAGTGGTTTTTCGGTGTAGATGAAGGGGCGTGAAGAGAATTTTTATAAATTCTACCCTAGTGAATAACTTAACCACAATTCTTTTGTAATTTTTTTTACATTTACACATAATTTTTATCTTTTCATGTTATGTGGAGATTTTTTTTTATATTTTAACAATTCAAATAACATTAACTAAACATTTTTAACATACGATATAAGCTAAAAAAAAATAAAATTGTTCTATATAATTTATATATTCATGGTTTATTGGGTTAATACAAGATATGTGATTTAAGGAATGCAATTTTCGCAACCCTCTTATCTAACATAAAGAAAATATCAGAAGAATGTCGTAAGGATATCCTTGAATACGATATTTATAAAAATGAATTTTTACAATACTATAGGCAACAAAATGTTATATGTATATTTATTGTTAAATATAGATAAAATTGTTTGTTTGTATTCAAGAAAAATAAGGGATTCAAAAAATTGCATTATTTCTAACCACAAAAAAAACTACCCTTATAAAAATATTTTACCTGATTTATAATTTAGGAATGTTTAGATAAATTTCTTGTTTTTTTTTTTTATAATGTTTGGTAATTCTTAATAAATAATTGCAATTCAAAAGAAATCATTAATTAAATAATCTTGAAGAATTACATAAAATTTTGTTTAATGTTTTTTAGATTTTAGAATTTATTTATTATCGAGGTTCAATTTTGCAGTGATGTTTAAGAAAATTCGTAAATAAATTATCAGAGTAACATAATTACGAAATTTATAATTTCATAATATTATTAATTAGATTTATACACTACAATAAATAATTCGACTTGGAATACTTAAAATCGAAAATTTAGTGTTAGTACCTAATAATTTGAATCATATTTGAATAGGATAAGAACTCTTTAGACTGAGAGTTAGAGGCTGAAGAAGTGTGGTGCAAACAAAATGAAAGCATGGGATAACAATAATAATAATCTGAAAGAAAATTATAAGTTTTTAAGTAAATTGGAACTTTGGAACCCATTATTATGATGCTGGGACTGTGATTTATCTAGAAAGTATATACTATTAAATATTTTGCATATATATTAGAAAAACTTAAGAAAATCATATAAAAAAACATGTAAAATATTTAAACCAATTTACCTGATGTAAGAAAAAAAGCTAATTCAAAATGGCTGAAAATTATATAAAAAAAGTCTTGAAATTAATTTTCTCTACCGCACTAGAAAAACTACACTATATTAATTTTTAGTATTTTTTTAATATTAAATTGTAAATTTTTATTTTTTTATAATTAACACTACATTTTCATATTTTTTAAATTAAAATATTTATTAAATCAATATTTTTACACAAAAAAAGACACTTGAAAATTTTCAAATTAATTGCACATTTTTAAAACAATTTAAAATACGCGAATAACACGGAAAATTTAATATTTTTTATAATTTCTATGAACAAAAATGGTTTAAAAACATTTATTTTATTATTTTGTTAACGTTTAGCGAGATAAAAAGTTAATTTTTAAATTTTTAATAAACTTTTTCTAGTATTAAGTACTGACACGTCTGCTCACACCGGCAATTAAATAATAACTAAACAAAAAGGGCGTGACTAATTAAACTGATACAAAACTTGACGAAGAAATTGTCATTTGATTTTAGCGCGCGAAATTTGAATTTAAAAATATCAAATACTAATTTATAAATCATATAAACATTTTCTGGAGTCATCATGGTGTTACTTCAAGACACCACAAAAGGAAAAAACTGACAAATCTTAATAATTAAAGGCTGAAAAATTAGAAGCTCTTCACATATACACAATAACAAAAGTGAGCAACAGATAAGGAAGAAAACCTTCAAATGTACAGAACATGTCTACAAAAACAGAGTAAAAATAACTCCCTTAGGTTACGAACAGAATGAAAATACATAAAAACCACAGATTCCAGCAACACTCATAGTGTCACGCAGTTCGGAACCAAAAGGAGGACTAAAGACAGTCGTGATCACTGCAGCAATTGTCATATTGTGATCTCTTCTAATTATATGCCATTGACTAACCCCGAATTCCTGATAAAGCAGTACATAATGCTTCAATGATAGCCCTTCCAGTTTTCGGAAGTTGTGTGATAATATGACTTTCGAGTTGTCGAAGCAGTTTATACAATATCGACTCATAGCCACATGGTATTACATTCTACCGGTTCGTCCTCATGTTTATGGAACAAACACACTTCGTCCGATGACTAATAACTCCAATTGTATGTATAGGATTTTTTAAGATTGCAGTAACCTGAAATGTAGCTTAAAAGTTGTTTAGTTGAAGATTTTCTTCCTGCTGTGATGTCCACTTTTTTTATAGTGCAGGATTCAAATATTTCAGACTCTACTGCTTGAGAGTTATCAGTTTTTTCATTTCGTAGTCTTTTGAAGTCACACCACAAAATTTAAATTAATATTATATATTTTTAAATTCAAATTTCGCGGGCTGAAATCAAATGACAATTTACGCGATAATTATTTTATCAGTTTAATAAGTCACGCCCTTCTTGTTTAGTTATTATTTAATTGCCGGTGTGAACAGACGTGTCAGTACTTAATACTCGAAAAAGTTTATTAAAAAAATTTAAAAATAACTTTTTATCTCGCTAAATGTTAACAAAATAATAAAATAAATGTTTTTAAATAATTTTCAGTTATAGAAAATATAAAAAATATTAAATTTTCCGTGTTTTTCGCGTATTTTCAATTGTTTTAAAAATTTTAAAATTTGTTTTAAAAAAAATGGTTATTTTATTTTTGTCAAAAAATTGATTTAATAAAAATTTTAGTCTAAAAAATATTAAAATGTGGTGTTAATTATATAAAATAATTATTTACAATTTAATATTAAAAAAATACTAAAAATTAATAGTGTAGTTTTTCTAGTGCGGTAGAGAAAATTAATTTCAAGACTTTTTTTATATAATTTTCAGCCATTTTGAATCAGCTTTTTTTTGTTACATCAGGTAAATTAAATTAAATATTTTACATTACGTTTTTTTTTATAAATTTTTGCATTAACTATTTTACAATTAGGTTTTTTTATTATATCATTTTCTTAAGTTTTTGTAATATTTCTGTGAAATTTATTAACAGCGCTCATAGCGGTACTCAGTACGTGTCCTTACTCTAAACTTAACCTAACCTAATTTATATATAACTAGAATGTATACTATCTTACATTCTCTCCAACAAAACTAGATATGGGTCCACACAAAGGACACTTATAATAAATAATGAATGCATTTTGTGGTAATTATGTAATAAAATTGTGCAATTGCACAGAGGAGTTCTATAGTACCATAAAAAATCATCTAAAAATTTCAGTTTTTTTTATACAATATAAAACAAGCTGTTCTAATAATCAGAATTAAATATGAAATAAAATGAAACTAATTGAATTATCCTTAACTGTTGAAAAGTTATTTGAACCGAAAAAAAAAACACTTAAATTAGTTACACGATAATATTTGTAATCTAAAAATACATTTGAAAACCAAATAGAACTCAAATTCCAGATGAAAATGTGTCAACTACACACTATAAAATTATCGTAAAAACCAATTTAATTTAATGAATAAAAACAAATTAATTTTAATTTTATTGCTTTTGCACTTGATATAAATTTTAAAAAAAAAATATTGTTTTTTTCTAAAAATGAATTTACAAAATTAATGGTTTTTGAATATCATTCTGAACACCAAAAATATGCGTACAAACTTTTCATTACATAATTATGTAATAAATGATTTAAATTGGCAGTTTGTGTTTTTGGCGGATAATTTAATTGTTTTAAATGTTTCTGTTTAGATGATAATTATATTTAAAATGCTAATACAAATTAAATATTACATAATTGTTGTTCAATATGAAAATAATGTTATAATTATTAGACAACATAGAAATATGAATTTTTAATAATGATATTAAAAATTTGTTTTTGAATTACAATGAAAATTTTAGTAGTAAAAAGGGATTTGAAGAGTAAAAATAAACATTATTCATTTAACTCATTAGATCCAGAAGCCTTTGACTATTATTGAAATTTAGATTAATTACCGCATATTTGCACCGTTCACCGAAAACTGTGAAATGATAAATAAGCAAAGATCAAAACAATTAAATTACAGATCCATTTCTACATAACACTTTAATTAGGCAAATTGGAAAATTAAGAAATTTATTATTTTAGTTTTCTCAAACTGGGCACTGGAAAATTTGAAATCTAATTTCTAATGGTTTTAACAAATATTTTTTTTAATTTTTCACTATACCCAGTAGCGTACCTATAATTTGTATACCCTGAACAGAATTTTAATTTGCTCCCCTACTGAACGAACGAAGAATAATTAACAATTGCCGATATAAATTAAAGAAATCATGAATGTTAACAATGTGTAAGAAATATTGATAAGTTTGTTATAAACTAAAAGCTAATAGACGTATAAGATAGCTATAACATAAAGACGCTATTCTAGATATCATAGATGCCTATTTGTGTCAAATTAATCATACATTTTAAAACTCGTTTAATTTTATTTGGCAATGGAACTGAAAGGTCTTTTCATAGAATAAATATTCAGTAAAATTCACTATAACTTTGCACTCCTAAATACATTGGCTTGTTCCTGAATTTTCTCACTTCATCTATAAATTTCGTGTGTGCCTTGTACGGTGTAAGCTTTTGCCTAATCGTTTTTTACTTAAGCTAAAAATTTAAATTTAATATAATGAATATTAACTAAAATTTCGAATGTAGCTCCACATATATACCGTCCATATATATTTGGAATAGCAATGAAAAACGCAGAGACTTTCATAATATACAAATGTACAGTTTACTTTTGTTGCGCGACTTTTTTATAAAACTTAGATATTCAACGAAATTCTTAATAAAACATAAACATATTATAACTAAACTACTTATTAACTATTTATATCGCTTCCACCAAAGAGTGAAAAAAAACATTCGTCCTTCTACTACTTTATGATATAAGTTCCAGAGTCTACAGCAAAATATATAATACAATATTTTTAATATTTTTTTTTTTTTATAGAAATACATTTTTTAAAAATATTTTCAAGAAAAATAAATATGTTAAAAAGTTTTACATATTCTTTTCCTCTATTGCTTTTGTTCCATATTTATATGCAGAGTATATAGTTCACAAAACTTTTGATACGAGTCTTTAGAAAATTTCATAACTATCACTAGTAAACTTCATCCCCCCCATACAATTTGTTTTACGGTTTTACCCCATAACATTCAAGAATCATCATCATCATCATCATCATCACTACTGGACTTTATTTCTGCATTATTTTGGCCGAACGCCCCACCAAAACAGTTTATTTGTTTTTATAGTTGGATGCTGTATATAATAATATATTTTATGGATACGATATTATACGTAATAGAATTTGCATTTTTAGTGTTATTGCGTGATACTAAAAAGGACTTTTTAATGCAATTTTTGACCGATTTATTATATATAAAGGGATATGACGTTTTATTTGTGATTATTCATAGTCCATTTTTTTACAGTCCATTTAATTTTCGCAATTATTAGTTTTATTAGATTTATTATAATATAATATAAAAAGGATAATGGTTCAAATAATTTATTTTTATCCTTGCAAATAAAGGCAATTTGATCAAAAATACATAAAATTTGATGATCGCAATTTTATTGGAAATATTTTTTTACTATAGTTAATATTTGATGGGGATTTTTGATATTTCTTTGATTATATATTTTATTAATGGAAAAATCATTTATTTTGAATAGAGAAATAGTAATATAAAATGCAATGGTTGGTTGGAAGTCATTTTCATCAGAAAAACAAATAAATAAAGTAATTTTTTCATATAATAAAATTTTTATTTTATATTTTCATTATATAAACTAAAATGTAATAAAAATGTTAAAATTTCAATTAAAATTTTTACAATCTTACATTTAATTTAATTACTTGAGTAGCTCAAAATGCTTTTAATAGGGTGCGGATCATAGTTGTATCTTGAATAAATACTTAGTAAAAAGTAATTTCAGTACATCTGTAATTTCCATTTGCAGAAGATTTTTGTAATAATTTAAGTTTTCTAAAACATATTTTTACAATTTCGACCTACTAATTTTATATAATGCAATTTCCGAGTCATAAAATTCATCATATTGAAGAAAATTTAATTTTGATAGCAAGAAAATTGTTAGCATTTTTTCCATAGTCTTACAATTTATATATTACGTACTCAGTTAAAATTTAACTAAGAATTAAATCATTCTGGAATTTCGCTTGTAACCTAAAATGTAACACTAACATAATATTCTACCGCCTGTTACAATCAGACGCCATTATTACTCAGAATTTATGTTATTCAAAACCTTAGAGACAATTTCCTACAAATATTTTTGGTCTATACTTTTTATGATAATTTTAAATTATATGTAAATGCGAAATTTTACCATGAAATTCATAACAAAATTTAGCTAATAAAAAAAAAACTTTTAACGCCACACAATATTCCTTTGTATAATTTCAAATATCCTGGAGGGTGAAATTAAAATCTATTTGTTAAAATTTTCACAAGCATACAATTTTCTCTATACATATATTAACATCCTTTTATGCAATCAAAAAATTATACATTTATTTTTTCTGTGTCTCAAAATAAAATTTAATGAACTTAACCATAGAATAAAATGTATTTTATAGTTTGTCTAATTGAGCCTTCAACTATACAGATACTCTGAGTCAAAAATTCACACCCACCAATTTTGATATCCACTGATGATTGTTATAACTGCAAAAATACTAGTCAATTTGTTTCAGGATGATTAAATTTTGTATTATATAAAAATTCTTTTTCCTATTATAGTTATTTTGATGATGTAATTTAAATCTCAGCAGTATTACTCTATTAGAATACCCTAGTAAAATGTGTCATTACAAAAAAAAAAAAATCAACTCAAGTGGAAAACTATTAAAGATTAAAACATTTAATTTTATTATGCAGAAATTTAAGATTATTATTATTAATATATATATAACCTATAACTAATATTAAAATGGTTCAAATAAAGGATATGATAATAATCAAAAATTATTAATAATTTGAAATTATTGAGGCATTATCATTGCTAGGAAGGACAATAGAAATAATTAATTTTATATATGTGATTATTTTGAGAATATTTAATCATTATAATTTTAATTTATTTAATTTTTTGCTGAGGTTATTATTAATTATAATTTATAATATTTTGATTTTAATAATTTATATTTAATGAAATTTAGATCAAGAGTTTAATTTAAATGGTGAGCTTTAAAAGTGAATATATAAATTTAAATTAATTGTGCATCAGTAAAACGGAGGAAGAAAACTATAATCTTTAATATAAAATCTATAAAGATGAAAATAGTCAGGTATAACGAGAAAATGTAAGTACTTTATTAGGGCTATTACTTAATTTCCATCGTTATAGTAATGATAAAATTGAAACATTTCAAATTTTAATGTATCAATGAATATTTCATTTAGCTATATTGTTAAAAGTTTACTATTAGTAGTACGAATTCCGGAATTGTGTCCGGAAGCCATAAGAAAGTTATGTAAAATTGGTATTGGCGTAACTATTAGCACAAAACGTTAAATATGCAACACCGATGAAGAGTCGGATGAATTTCAGCTGTTTTTTGTATCACAGGCCATTTTTGGAGTTAGTGTTGAATAACTATTAGCACAACTTATATAGAATATGCAAGAACGTGCAAAAGTTGAATTTGGACTGCATTTATACTAAAACCAATCTTCTGAGTTATTGTTGAACTTTTTTAGAAAGTTACAAAATGCTTATTAGTTTTAATTTATATCATGAGTTACAATACAATGGACTAACTCTGATAGCTTAAATTGGGAACTTTCAATAAATATTCACTATAATTTAATTAAATTTAGCTTTAACTTTACCAATAAATGCAATTTAAAATTCAATTTATTATTACTAAGTAGATCTCGAGTAGCCTTGCCATAGACGCTTATAGGTATGGGCAAGGTAGTACACTTGCTGCTCTTAGCTTAAAAAAGGCTTTGAGAAGATTAATGAACCACCTTATAATATTACACTGTGAAAAATCATTTTACCTTTGTTTAATTCTTGACAAATTGCTAAAAATGGAAAAATTGTCTTCATAATAAGAAGAACGATTTAATACAGAATTTGTCGTTATTTTATATTTCTATTTTTTGACACTTATTCTTGCACTGATAATTCCAGCTGCGTCTTGTGCGGTGGGGAAGTATATTTAGTACTCTATGCAAGGTTAAATTTGCATTACGAGCATTTCCATTATGAGTGTCCATCATCAAGTGGACGAACAATTGCAAAAACAATATTACATAAACGTTGGTAAGAGTTTTGTGTTAGAGAAGAGGAGGTTTCAATTTGAAATTGTGACACTTTTGAAGAAACATTGTATATTCTAGTTTTAACAACCATCATTTTGAAATTTTCATTTCGACCTTTGATATTTAGTAGTTAATAATTATTCAAGTGCCAATTTATACTAAAATTGCATTATTAGTGTCATAATTTTATTACAAATTCATTTAAATTAAAAACTTTGAAGTTGAATAACTTGTGAAAAAGCAATTTCATTAAAATTCCTTTTACAAAATTTATATCATGTCTCAAACAAAAACTTCCCATATTTTAACCCATAATATAATAAATTATATTTTATTGTCAAATACAATTACATGATATCATAATTTAACAACTTCATAAGTGTTTTTTTTTTAGCTTATATATTCTGCATCATAAGTAGTTTGGAACTCATTCGTATAATAGCTACGATAATAAAATAAAAACTAAAAATTCTTTTTGCCAAAAAACCACTTGGAATAATCGTTCGCGGACTCTTAAATTACTAAATTTTATATGTTTTTGTTACATAATCGCGATATTCTGTTAGCTATGTCTTCATATTTTTTTGTTATTTAAAAGTTTTGTGTATATAATCTTGAAATTATTATGTTTTTTGTCTATACCACAAACACACATTATTAAAATTCACATCATACCGACGATCTTATGAAAAAGTATGTATTAATTCTAGAATAAATTATAAAAAGTTTTTGATGTAAAATTTGTGTAACAATATCTTTAAAATGCATTTTGTTTTGTAAAGCAGGTTTAAGGATGTTTTATGCATTTAACTACATTGCATCGTTAACCATAACCTCATTGTTTTAATAGGAAAATTGGAAGATTCTGTATAAATGAATATAATCAAGGAATTCATTGGGAGTTCAGATATATGTGAAAATTGTATGAAATTTTTATAAATGATTTACATGCAAGTTTTCATATTTCTATGCATTTAGAAACAATAAAAATAGCTTATAATTAAATAAATTGGAAGTTTATTTAAATGTGGTAATATTCGGTGGCAATTATATTTAATTTATCTGTGGATGTAAATTATTAATGCTATAGTAATATAATTAAATTTCAATAATTATGATATTTTTGGTGAATAGAAAAATCTAAGAAATTTAATTATTCTAGTAAAAATTAGATTATCTGACATTTCTACGTCATATTATATTATATTTCCTACTTTTTCTTAGATGTAGTTTTGAAGATTGGTAATCAATAGAAATATAACCTCTTCATTAAAATATCAATGCATAAAATATTTTTTATCATTTTCTTCCATATCTCAGTTTTGCTTTGATTTTTATATACTTTATGATAGATTACAGCAGTAGTGCCGTCAATTCATCTACTTTAGATTAAAACGTGTCCTTATTCCTAGCCATTTCATTAAATGGAATGTTACAAATCACTAAGACAGTTTTAGTTCTTTCATTCCGATATTTGAATTACTTAATCTTCAGCATTCCATAGAAATATACTTGAAACCTTGAAAGATGATTCTCACTTCTTCAAAACGTATATTACTGCTCCATAGATTTCTTCAAAAAGAATTATCAGATACATCATAAAACTGTGCATGGCGATCAATGAGTGTCTGATAAAGATAACCAATAAATCAATAAAAAATTATTTGTTTTCTATAATCACCTAAATTACATATATTATAACATTTTAATGGTAGCATCACCTGCTTCCTTTTAGCATTAAATTTACAAACTCTTTTTTGTTTTACTTTTTCAATGCTGAACAAAAAGAATCCATTTAAATACAATTCCCATAACAATACTTTAAAACGTGACCAAAACTAAGTTCACATAACTCATATATAAAAATATGAACAAATTATTACATAAACGTGATAAGCACCAGGAAAAACTTAAATTCAAAGTTACCAATTTCATTCATAAATAATAAGTCTCGATTTTATTAGCTCAAATTTGGCAAAACAGAATAAAAATATTGAATTTATTTATTATGGGATGAGATGGATTTTATTTTATGGTGTGGTGTTTTTGAACACTTTGTCACGAAAATATTAAGAATTTTTTATCAATATGACTTTAGAAGTTCATGGTTAAAATTACTTTTTTTTTGTTATGGTAACGATCATTGTATATCAGGTGATGTATTGATTAATAAGGACTAATTAAGTCAAAGTGCAATTTGTGAATCAATACAAAGGAAAAAGCGACAAACGTTGGCTAAAATGGAAAGTTTGTCACTGAATAGTGAAAAATAATAATCTTGAATATTACTAGAAATTATGAACGACACAGAAATCTTTTGAAAAATGCCTTAGACTAAATTTTCTGAAATAACTGACGAATTTAATTCAAAATTTACCAATGGTCGGTCATATTCTACTCAGGTAAAATGGAAGTGCTTTTGTTTAACGGAAATCTCAATAGAATAGGTAATACTTGAGCACCAACTTTGTTTCTGCCCTGCGATAAGATGTAAAATATTGAATTGAAACGTCATTTTTTGACAGACATTGAGGAGGCGGGTTGGTTAACTAACGGTAATTTGGATTGGAATTGTCCTAAATACTTAAATAAGCCATCAAGCATAGTTACAATTGCTCGTCGTATTACACTTCCCTCCCTTAAAACCAACCAACAATTTAATACGAAATATCACAAATGTATGTATACAAAAAGCTGCCGTGTCATAAGTTCATTATGTCATAACGCAATAATGGCGTTATAATCAATTCAAATGAGTCTTAAATCCATATTCACAATTTTTACCAATATGGTTCACTCGAATGGGACATAACGCCATTTGGTTTTAAGAATCTTTCGAGTGAGTCTTTATGACTTTATGACTCACTCAAATGTGTCTTAAAGCCCCATATTGGTAAAAATTATGAATATGGCTTTAAAACTCACTCAGTCGGGTCATAACGGCATAAGGTTTTGATACTCATACCAGTCATTTATGATGACTCTCGCGAGTGTGTCTGAAAGCCATATTTGTAAAAATGGTGAATATGGCTTTAAGACTGACTCAAGTGAGTCATAAAGCCATTATGGCCTAATGACACGACAAATTCAAAAATACAGAGATATAAACTACAAATATGTATTTTACTTAATTCAAAAATTTATCTTTAACGTAAGTAAATTAAAGCTTACTAAATAATAACTATAAATGTTATAAAACAAAGTCCACCCTTCTTAAGATATCCTCCTTTACAATACAAATAAATTTTCGTATAATTTATGTGGGGCATTAAACTCTTAAAAATTTGAATTTAAATCTATAACAATAAAAAATTGATTTATTATTATTTTATTCAAAAAAAAACTGAGATCCTTTTTCGTACATTATTATCTTAAATATAACTATGCAAAATTTGAATAAATGAATCAAATATCCACCCCACAACTCTTCAAAAAAATTCAATTTTATGAGTTTTTCGATTTTTTTCTTGTTTTCATTTTTTCTGATATTTAAAAATATGTTAACTTTAATGACTTTACATTTCGACTTAAGAAAATAAATTTACAATTTATCTTTAAAAGAAACATAATTCCCAGTTCATGTCATTGATCCCGATTTCGGTGCCATTCTATAATGACAATTCAAATTTATGCATTGAATTTTATTATCAATGTTTATTTTCAACCTTGGCAGAATTGGAAATTTAAATTGTTATTATAATATTGAAAAATTCTGATTAAAATTTATTCAATATTATATAATAAAATATTGTATTGACATTTAGAATTAAAAACTAAAAAATGATCTAAATAAAATTATGCTGCCTCATATTTGCAATAAAAATGCACTCCCTCAATGCAAATTGTTTCAATCCCCATGAAAATTGCTGAAATAAAAAAATTGTTTTGGGGGAGATAATAATAATAATTTGTGAAAATTTATAATACATTAAATTTATACAAAACATAGAAAATGTGAAAAATTAGTTTTTTCGGTTGGTTCGATGATTTTTTTCTTGTTGGTTGCAATCTTGACTTTGTCAAGTGTGGGGTTGTTAAAACTGGGGGTAAATTTTGTATTAAAATTTTTTTTTTTAAAAGTAGTTGTTAGGGCGTTTTTGTTTTTTTGTTCCATTTTGGATTTATTTAAAAATTATAAATAAATAGAGAAGAAAATTGTCATGTCAAATATTTAAGTAAAATTTATATTTTTAGTTTGGGTTGCAATTTATTATGCCATTTTATATTTTGAATGTTTATTTTAATAAAAATGTAAAGAGTAAAACAATATTGGGGAAGAATTTATGTAGTAGAACATAAAGAATAATAAACATAAAAAAACATAAAAAATAAATACATAAAATTAACATAATTGCATATACTTTCTTATCATCACGCCTTGCAGTAAAAATTGGGTAATAAAGTGGCGACAAGGAAAACTGTTTGAACGATCAACAGAAATAACTTGTGGGAACAATGAGGGTTAGGATTCCAAATACTGTATTGATTTCATCAAAAATCTAAAATAGAAGATATTCAGAATAATGGAAATTCGTGTAAAACGTTTTCTTGCCGACAAATTTTATAGACAAAAGATTCTGGTCAAACTAATTAGTCTTTAAGATATGGAGTAATTAGAGGCATGACGAATCAATAGAAAACTATTTCTGATATAATATAAGAGTCAGTCACTCTATATTTTATACGTCATGTTAAATATTGAGATGTATCACATAATAATAGATGAGACAGGGAGCCATAATTAAATTTTACTCATATAGTTTAAATTGCAAAAGATTCAACTTAAAAAGTAAGATCACGATCAAAGTCATGTATGCTAAAATGATAACTACATGAAGATTTCGAACTGAAATCTGCATCTAAAATTGAAAAATACATTTTCCTTAGTAAATCATAATTCTCGATCTGATTTTCATTCATATATAATCAATTCTTTCTTATTGGAACTGTTTCAGGAAATTTTAAAATTGTTTTCAAAAGCATATTGCTGGTAGCACAATTACTGAGTCAATGATAATCTTGATATTTCTGTATTTAATTTTTTGTGAAATGTGTTTTCGAAAATAAAGTTTTATTGAAAAAATATAATATGGAAAATGAATTATTTTAACCCTTCTTTCATATTTGGGGTATGTCACAACACAGTCTTAACTTTGAGGTTGAATAAATACTTTTTGTTTTATCATTTTAGGGACATAATTATTTTACTTACTATCACAAATTTATAGGCAGCACAGTTTTCATAATTTTGGGTTTCTTTTATTAAGTCAGACTATCAACCAAAAGCATATGGAATTGAAAGATAATTCACCGAAATAAATTATCATTAGTCGTGCGAAACTGGTTCTGTAGGCAGATCAGGATTTGAAGTATTCAAGTGTTGACTTTAATATACCGGAAGTTTTATTGCAGTCTCGTTGTAACTTTTTGCTCTCCCGGTCTGCGACTAAGAATTCAAAAACTGTAATATATGTTTTAGATAATTTTCGTTGGAGGCATCATCATATCAACTATGTAGAATTGTCTAAATAGGTGAAAAAGATATGTTCTTGTGACGGTTCTACATCACAAATCTGTCGTGCTTCATCCATGACACAAAATGACTTTCTATATCACTGATGTTGTGCAATGGGTAATTAAACAATGAAACTTTTCAATTTTAGTTTAAATATTTTCGTTTAACGCCATCCCCTCATTTTAATGTATTCAATATTTCAATTTAAGAGGCAATAATATCTTAATAATCAAGATTCAAAAAACACTAATAATCTGTAAACAGTAAATAATTTAAATCAAAAACTTTCAACGAATTCCTTACGTAATTCAAAAAATAATATAAACATTTGAATTGCTGGCAAATAACTTTTTTATGCCTTTCATAATTTAACCAATTAAAAATTGACAAATTACCCAAAAAAAATGTTTTACAAAAATCCTTAAAAAATAACAAGTGTTACCAAAAAAAATAAAACTGAAATTGTTGGAAAACCTTAATCAAAAATCTCAAAGATCCAAATCACACTTTTGTATACAATTAACTATAATTATATAATACGGTATATATATATAAATATTACAGTTTTGTTTTTGAATCTTTTTTGGTGAAAAGAAAACCTATTCAATCTTCGGAATCCTTTTTTTTTATATTTACCAGACTTCCTTACCCATATAAGTAATTTGAAATATCAACAGTTTCATAACACATTAAAAAGTATATATAAATAGTAAAACTTCTTGAAATATACTCATTTATATCCTTTTATTTATCAAAGTACCTACTAACCCCATAGTCTCTTGCATTATCCTTTTTAATTTTGTATATAACAAATTTTTTTTTTGGTACTTCCCGGTAAGGAAAACACTCTAGTATATTTCTCAATAATTCTTATACAAAAGACACATATTTTCTTATATCCTTTTGAAACTTTCATACAAAAACTCTATAACCTTATATATAAAAGGATAATAGGATTTTTTTTTACAAGAAAGTAACTATATATACAGAATATCCTTAACTATTATCGTTTAGCTTATTTTTTTCTTTTTTGCGTTTGACATGACAGATAATTAGTGTCACTCAGAAAATACTTAAAGTTTTTTGTTGTTGTTAGTGTTGGTATGCTAGGATACCTAAAAAAAAGACCCGAAAATGACAATTACAGGTTAAAGGAAGAAAATAGTTTGAAAAAATTTACTTTACGTTAAAAGTTACAACAAGGAAAATTTGTCATTTATATTATAATCGTAATAAGAAAAAGCTAAATCATTTTTAAAGAAATTGTAATTTTTGTTGTGGAAAATAAATTTATATGATGAAAGATTTTGAAAAGGACTAAAAGGAAGAAAATCTGTTGATAGTTTTTGGGTACATTTTCACATTTTTTCTCAAGAAATTTTTAATTTTTTTTAATTAGTTTTGTTTTTATTGTTTTTGGGTTGTTGTAATATTAGAGAGGTAATCATGTTTTTAAGTAGGTCTGTTTTTATGACACATTAAGATGATAATTAATATTATTAATTATTAAAGGATATAATGAAAGGAAGATTAAGGATAGGTTTGAGTTATTGTTGTTGTAGAGGTGAAGAATATTAAATATTGTTTTTTTGTTTGTCTGAATTTTGAAGATACCAAATAATTTTAAATACATTTCACATTACACGATTATTTGTTGCCGACTTCCAGTTCGGTTCTTGTTGTAAAATTTGTCTTTCTTTTCGAATTGCATTACTCCTGCGATTTCGTGGTTTCTCTGGTGGTCTCGTTCTTTCGTGCTTCGCTAAACTTCGGTTGTTCGACATACGCTGCACATAGTCAACAAAAATTACAATAGTGTTACTGCCGCCATCCAGCTCTACTCTTTATTATCTTTGAAACGCGATTAACCATTTCGATCAAATTCAAATTTGGTGAAAACTAATATTATTTTCTGTAGAAAATTTGCATCGAAAGAAGTTAGCGTTGAAAGTTATTATAATTTAATGCGCTCAGATAGCTCAGAATATTTTCCCCTTTTAAATTATAACATTATACAGTATTGATAGTTTAGCTCAAACAATTGTAGCTTTAAAAGCCAGAATATACAAAGAGTTTAAATTGACATTTATTTAAATTTACCATAATTGGGTAAATATGTGCAAATTTAGTTTATTGCTAAGAAATTTGACCCATCATTTTTTAAATTTCAAAATTTTTCTGGAAATATTGGAATTATTTTTCTTATCCAAAATTCCTTTAATAAATTTTTCTCAAATTAAAATGATTAAATTTAATTGATGGATTGATAGATAATGTCAAAATTAAGTTTAAAAATTTATTAATGAACGAAATTTATCGAATATTTCTAATTTTAAAAACAATTTTAACAATATTTCATTTAACCTTAATCTAATCTCATTAAATATTTTATTCCCTACACCACAAAATTTATAGAAAAAGAAATATCAAAATTTAACCTAACAATTAAATCTAATTACCCACAAATTGCCCTAATCATAATTAACACCATTTAAAAAAAAATTCTATTTTATTGACAGGCTTTCAAAGCAAAAAAAAATAAGTATGTCCTAATAATCTCAAAATTTTTATCCTTGTTATTTGTAACACATAAAAAAGTTCAACCTTTTGACACCTTCTTAATCACGTTATATATATACGTTAAAGTCCATGGAATATCCTTAAAAGATTTCAACAAAATTTTCAAAAATATTAACCTATAAAAAACTGACGGTTGTTGAGCCCATTACATTTCAAGGTCTCTGGAAATTCTATTAAATTTAATGTTATGGCGCGCGTATCCCTTTTATATTGTTAGCAATACAAAAAAAAAAAATTACCAACCAAAATTATATTTCTTTAGAAGAGTCCTTTTTTCTGCAAAAAAAAGGATGATATCCTAATTATTATTCAAATAGCGAACAATTATTAATCCACTTTTAACCAAATTTAACTGACATTTTTTTACAAGCAACAATATTTTGTCTATCAAATAAAATAAAATTATAAAAAATTATTTAGGACACGACGGAAAGGTCCTTGTGATAAGAAATTAAAGGAAATAGTATTTTTTTTTTGCGTAATAAAATCAATTTTTTGTGTCTTCGTTTTAGTTAATTTATTTTTTACTTGATAGGACAATTAAAAAGTTGAAAGAAAATAATATTATTTTTTTTTGTTTCGTCCTTGTTTTTGTACGAAACTCAACTATACATTAATTTTGGACAAATTGAACCTAAACTATAATTAATTTATATACCAACAAAACAGAAAAAATATAAATTACTTAGAAAAGGTGAAAAGGATGTTTTTTTTGTATTTAATTTGGTTTTGGTCCTTAAATTTACAAAAAAAAAAATATTTTTATAAAAATAAATTATTGTTGTGTCCTTTTTCTTAATGATAATATCGACAAAAATAAATGTATATAAAGAACGCGATGAAATGAGATGGAATTGTTGCAATTACGATATATAATACCAATTTGTCCTAATGACGAAAACATGTGTGGCCTGTGTTCCATCTACCCTTAAAAACTTTTAGAAAATTCACATTTCTGACACTGTTTTCTCCCCATTTTTTTTTTACTTTATCCTTGAGATAAGTTTTTTTGTTGTTGTTATACAATATCCTTTTTGGGGATAAAAATAAAGGTGGCTTCAATTTATTTATTTAGAATCGCCATTTATTTCGAATTGTATAATATAAGGAAGGTTAAAAGTCAATGTTTCGGACAGATATTGCTGCAACATGCAAACGTACATCTTTCTTATATAATAAACAGGGTACACAAAAATGTCGTTATATTTATTTTTATTTTTGAAGACAATGAAAAAACAAGGAATTATTTTCTATATAAAAAGGGAATCGGTTTAAGGACGATAAAATGCCATAAAGACAAAAATAAAAAAAACTGAAATCAGAAACGCATAAACCATCCAGATCGACTGATGATCCGATTTGTTTGGGTACCCCATAATTTGCACTTTATTAAAGATAATACTTAAGCGATGCCATTATGTGTCCTTAAGAGAAAAAAATTATGGATTATACAATATTAACATATACACAGAGACGCAATAATATAAAGAAACTTTTATTCTACAATACTTTTAAATTTTGGTGTGGGATCAGAAAATGTTATCTCGTCATTTCGTCGATATCGTAAACATAATTTTTATTTTTCTATTGAAAAAGGATTTGTTTTAGGGACTAAATTCGTGTAAAGATAAAGATAAAGAAACTTTATGTTGGTTTTTGGGACAAATACTCTGGCAGAATGGAAGTGAGGAGATAGATGAAATGTATTTTCATATGTGAACATTTGAAAATCTTATAATATAGGAAAAATGTTGAAATGGATTACGAATTTATATTTTATGTACATTGCAAGAAGGTTACTTTTCAGTTGGTAAATAAAAATTGACAAAAATCAGTACACTGAAAACAAAAATTTTAGTAAGTTATGAAGTTATGGCACGGAACTCAATTTTAAAGATAATTAACGCAGAAGTTTTAAAAAAAATGTAAATTGGGCCTTAGAAATTACATTTTAGGAAAAATCAGAATGGAAAAATTTCTCAGTGTTTGGGATATTTTAAAATGAAATTTAAATAAATTGCATTCGGTTGTATAAAAAATTAATTCCACCAAGACAAAACGTCAAAGGCACAAAAATCTTTTTTACCTACAAATTTTGGTATTTGATATTTTCTTGTGTTTAATTACATTTTTCTCACTGCCATATATTCTGTAACAATTGGCTACCCTCTAAAACTCGTAAAATATTTAATTGCGACCTGGGTACAAGAAACACATTTACTTAGATGGCAAAACTCGGTAGGGTGTACACACACCAAACTATTCTGGAGAACCCTTAATTCCATAACCAAACCATCGATTAGACTCTGCACGGGCATTGCAACGGAACATATTCTGTTGAGAAAACATGCCTCTCGGTTAGGCCTATCAGCAGAATCGTGCTGCAGAGGGTGTGGTAAGGTTGATGAAACTATAGAGCACCTCCTATGCCGATGCTCTGCGGTACGTAATAAACAGTTAAGCAGGTACCTTTAAGCCGGCTACGATTAACTCATTCGTTAGATCTGTCGGATGGGTCGACGTGCTAGAATCTTAATCGGCCATCGACGGGGGGAGTACAACGGGCCAATAGGCTCAAGTGCGCAAGGAACTTTGATTCCGTCACCCCTTGTAAACCAACAAACCAACCAACATTTTTCTCAGTGCATATAAATAAATATTATATTGAAATTTTCGATATCTCAATCTACAATAAACTTTCCCAAAAAAAAAAACAGAGAATAATAAAATCACAAAATACAAAAATATTTTCCGAAAAGTAGTAAATGTCTTCTTAAGTCCTTATTGCTGCATTAAACGACAACTTTACTATAATGCGCTAAGGATATATTGTCATCTTTAAAAAGGGTGTGAGTCTTAAGAGGGAAAACTTGTAAAGATCTTAAAAAATTGATGTGGATTTTCTTCGTAAGATAAAAACTATGTAAAATATTCTTTGGAAAATTTTTGTTTCCCTATTTTTACTATATATATACAACATTTTCTTTCCTATGCTCTTTTTCACCCATAAAGAATAAACTTAATGCAGAAATATTTAAAAAAAAATACTTTTAACAATGCTTGAATTTATTGAATTAAATTTCTTTTAAAAGTTTTATCCTTATAACCATAATAATTTTTTTTGTAATGAATAATATAAAGTCTACGATTCTATTTTTAAAGAAATGTCGTCTTAACCATTTGTAATGCCATATCTTAACCATATTTATATGCCATATTCTCACCTTTTAAAAGCTGTATCCAAAAATTTTAAATGATATAAAATGAATACTTAAAATTCAAGGAATTTGTTAAAATTTGGATGTTCAAAATTAAATTAAGGAATCTGCACTCTGATTAGCTTTTTTACAGCTATTTCTTTATGTATGTTTAATTTGAGTTGGTCCATCGAACACTAACAGAATAGTTAACAATCTTCTCTTCTTCTTAGTTCCTGTCACTCCTAGAGGAGCATATAGGGCATCCGTAAAACATTTCCATCTTAATTTATTTCTAGATATTGATTTAATTTCTCTTCAGTTCTTGCCAGACTCAGCGATTTCTTTTTCCAAGGTTCTCTTCCAGCTGTTTTTTGGACGACTTCGTTTTCTGTTTCCTTGAGGATTCCATTCAAAAGCTTTTCTACATATTTCATCGGGATCCTTTCAAAGTGTATGCCCTATCCAACTCCACTTCCGGGCTTTGATCTATGCTGCAACTGGTTTTTGTTGGCATCTCGTAAGCAACTCGATGTTGGAGATCGTGTTTGGCCACCATATTTTGAGGATCCGGCATAGACACCGGTTTACGAAGCTTTTCATAACAATAGTAGGAAAGAATTGGCTTTAAAATGCTTCCAGATTTACAATTCAATAATATGAATATAAATTTAACCTTATATCAATTCTTCATGTCCTTCTATTGTTTATTTAAAAATAAATTATTTTTATTAAATTTTATTTTAATTTAATACTAAAATGTTTATAGAAAAGTTCTATTTAATATAAATAAAAATTATTCTATTTTTACAAGCCTTGTTAAATAAACAAAAAGTATAGAAAATATCTGGTCAAATAGGCAGCATTTTAATATACTAACTCAATTAAACAATAATTTCTGCATATCATCAAGTGATGTTGAACAGTAATAGAAACAAAACATTGCAAAATTTATAGTAAAAAAAAAATTGAAATATATTAGCAATCAATATGAAGTAAAAATAGCGAAACGATAATTTTACAGAAATATAATTTTTATTTTGCACATGATTTGATTTAAAAATATTGTTTTTAAATCATTTACTACAAATAAATAGTTTTTAAAAATATCCTTGAACATTAATGAAAATTGTATGAACATAAATGATTGTTTAGTTCGAGTGATGAAGCTCTTTTTTCTATCATACAATCTAGTGAAAATCCATTTAATGATATTGTTTTAGACTCATCTTGTGCCATTAAGGAAATCTAAGGTTATCGCAGGCCGGTTACTGGATGTATGGTTTAATTTATTAAGGTGGTATTTATCAAGAGAGCCTGGCCCTGACTGAACAATTGTAATACAGAAATTTTTATGAGGTTTATATGAAAAAATTGGTTGAACTAATTTTGTTATTTCGTTTAACAAAAAATATTAAGTTAACTCGCTCTAAATTGACGCAGTTTTAAATGTGTACCAGTAATAAAATTAGAAATTTATGTAATTGTGATTTAA
The DNA here is from genome assembly GCA_963920725.1 of Rhamphomyia laevipes. Taxonomy (NCBI): domain Eukaryota; kingdom Metazoa; phylum Arthropoda; class Insecta; order Diptera; family Empididae; genus Rhamphomyia; species Rhamphomyia laevipes. Next base: position 16,702,147 of record OY987259.1, read on the forward strand.
AGACTTAGAAATAAATGCTTCACGCTATTAAAACCCATTAGATGGTTACAATTAAAAGTAGTGTCTTCACTATAAAGAAAGATACGATTCGGAATAGCTTGTTCCAATTACAATAAAATGTCACGAAATATGAGTAAGCTAAACTTTAACGATAATTTTTATAATATAGATAGAGTCTCGATATTAAAGATCAGCAATTTACAACTGATTCATATAAATGAATTCTATAATAAATTCACAAATAATGGCACCAGATCAATTATAATATTAGTAGGTCAAAATCAATTCAAAGAAAATCGATTGTATTTGTTGAAAATATACGTTTCACTTACGTTACATACCCACCCCTGCCAACTTCGTTTGTATATCCAATGTTTAGGGACTAATATTACACTTCGTTGGATACATTAAAGAAATTTTCATTTCAGAACTTTACTACAGAATTGTTTTTTTCATCTAATTTTCACAACGTAAGAAAATTTAAAAAAAAAAAATTATAACAATTTGATTGGAAAAAATAACAACATTGAAACGCGGAAATAAGAAACATAAAAATAAAAAAATATGAAAATTGTTTGTTAAATTTGTTAAATCCACAAACATAGAAAACAATAAGGAAGGAGTCCTTAAAAATATACATACATACTTCCTTTCTAGCCATGTTAGTGTGTATGAAAACATAAATTTTTATACAATTTTATATAAATACACACAAGTAAATTAGTTAAAATGAGAGTAAACAAAATCAAAATATTTTGGCTTCAGGGTTGTGGACATAAGGCTTTATTTTTTTTAGGTTTAAACGTATTGATTTTTTTTTTTTTAAGAGTGGGAGTATAATAACATCATATACTCCTCCAGCATCCTCTAAAAAAAATATTATCTAAGGACATTCTGAAAAATATATTTTTGTGAAAAACTAAATACAAAATTTCAAAATAAATATTATTTTTGTTTCTATGGGAAACTGGGTAAAAAAACCGTGGTAAATTTCATTTAGAATTCAATTTTTTTGGTTATTGAGTTTATAAAAATATTTTTTCAATACAAATTTTTTTATGTAAAATAAATAAAATAAAATTGTTAGTAAAAAATAGTGTATACGAAAATTTTTTAACATTAATGGAATATTGTTTATTTAACTAGTATATTTATACAACGAATGAAAATTATTGATGCAATTTTCCTCAATTATTGTCAATTTTTGTTCGCAAATTTGAAGGATTTTTTTTTTTAAATATTATAATATATTTTTTCTGTTTATTAAAGTTTGTAGCTACTTAATTGGATATTTATTTAAAGAAGAAACGTGAAAATAATAATCGAATATTTTTCATACAATTAAAATATAACCTTTAGGTGAAGAATATTATAATTGGATCCATTTTTTGGATTAATAATTGAGAAACTGTCGTGACTAAAATTTGTAAATAATAACAAAATGTTTAATTCATTACGAATAGTAATGCTTTCTAACGAATTTTCTATTTTAATTGTATAACAATTGGAACAATTTTCATTACGCATTTTCATTTCTTCAATACTTTTTAAACATAAATTTTTTAACTTATTTTTTAAAAGATGGTTAAAGTTAAGTCACTTTAAAATTTTTAAAAATATAAAACTTTTGACAATTGTAAAAAAATTGTACACGAAAAACAGAGTGCAACATTTCATTGAAACGGTAACGCTAAAACGAAATAACGAAATTAATTAATGTTAATTATCAATCGTTATGTAGAATATTGTAATAGAATTCTCTAACTCAATATTGTCATGAAATTATATTATTAAGTATTAATTATAACATGATTGAATTATATATCAGTTAATTAAGTTTTAGTTGCTACATTTTCTATACTTTAAACATATCAAACTAAAATATTACATTTCGGGGTCTGGATTTTCTTTGCACAAACCAAAATTACCTTCATCTATTTTATGATGATCCACATCACTATTTGTATCATCAATTAAAGAAGAAGCTGGTGTTTCAAACATTGTATGATATTCACGGCGATTTGTTTCGGTTGCAGATATAGCACGATTTTCGATGTGTACCCTTCCGAAATGTTGGCTCCATTACTGTAAAGTTCATGACTGTTTCTATATTGTTTTCCATCTAATCGGTCCCATGATCCAAGCCTAGTTTCACTACCACCATTAACATAATGTCTTATAACGCTATAACATAACGATATCAAAAATAAAAATCGTTACATATTTGAATAACGTAACGGAAAAATTATATAATTTCGTTATATGTATAACGAAAACGTGTAACGTTACATTTTTTTTGCAATACTATTAAAAACTTTTCATTATACAAAACGACAAACTAAAACACTATCGTAACGATAATAAAATAATAATTTTGTTATAACGAATTCGTTATTATTCAATAATATTCTACCAGTTTTCTATCCACCGCAATGGGAAATTTGTAGGAAATCATTTATTTTGAATATGAAAATACGGAAACTTAAAATATGCAAGAAATGATTTTTGAAAATTTTATAGCAGAATGAATTTCATACTATAACTTTTCATTTTAAAACGTAAAATATTATATAATTTTTGAAAATTTCTCTAAAATCTGCAATGAATAGTTTTTTTTATTCATTGTTGAAGTGGGATAGATAAAGTCCTTTAAATTCTCTAAGTGGTTGAAGTTATACAAGTATTTCCGGTACTAAATAAACCATTACGATTTCAAAATAAACCTTGCAATTTATATAATAATTCTATAGTAAAATTATGAACATTAACCCGCAGAATTACAATATTTTAGAATGATCTCGATATTAACGTCTAAGAATTATTATTAACATTAAACCGCACAGTACGAAAAATTCATTTTGTAATTATATTCACTTTTATCCATAATACTTCTTATAATTAGAAGAAATGCCTCGACAACATTCTGATTACCCAGATGCTTACTAGATGAACAATTTGGTTAAACTATTTCAAATTTCAATACTAGAAATTTTATTCTTCTAATTTCTTAAATTATAGTTACTCAAAGTCAAGTAATTTTTCATATTCTTCAAATATGAACTACTGCACTGAAAACTATCTCTTAATTCATCATCGAGGTCCCAATATTTTTGATCGATATGAACTTTCTAAATTACGCTGTTATTCCGCAGATAATATAAATTATTAGTTTCTAATAATGGATTTACAAATTTTGAAAAATAGTTCTACAAATTTTAATATCATCCCAATAATTTTAAAATCATCAAGATCTATAGGGTCCTCACGTCTTTTTAACAAATATTTATGATACAGTTAATATTTCGGCCAATCACTCAACAAGCCTTCAATTAAATGACTAATGATTATGCTACCTTGGCACAGTCAAATTCCTGCCGCTATTTAAATATTAATATTTCATTGGGCTGTAATAGAAAGCATTTATTTTTAAATGGAAAACTTTATTTTGTCCCGGAAATACTATAATTTTAATTATCATTAAATAATTAATTTTTCTATATTTAACTTAATAAATACTTAAAAAAAAAACAAGGAATCAAAAATATAATAAATTAAATCCTTGTTTTTCATTTCAAAATTCAAATCTCTGTAGGCAAATAACAAGACAATAAAAATGAATTTTATTAAAAAAATACTAGCAAAGACAACAATGAGCAAGTATAGTCCAATTAATTTAATCATACTAATTAGAACTAAATAAGATTTTTTTTCTGTATGACTTTCAATCGTTGCCTTTCCCAACTACAAAATTTTTTTGTTTATTAAATATATACAAGATTTTTCCAACAATTTTTGTATTCCTTTGGGAAATTTTCTTATTTCTATTTTTATTTCCGATTTAATTACTTGTTTATTTTTGCCGGATGACAAAGAAATGGAAAGAAATTTTTGAAAATTCAAAAATTCCTTCTTAAGAGTTGTACACTAATTAAAAAAAAAAAAAAAAAAAAAAAAAAAATCTAATAACAATAATTTCTTCCCTTAGACATTATCCATGTCCTAGCACTAAAACAATCAATACTTTGTAATCAGGATTCAGGATATATTAATATAAAATAAAAAAATTTCCAATAAGAAAGATAACAAAATTCTTGTAGATAAAATAATTGCTATTATAAAAGCAGAAAGAATTTTTTTTTATTCAATTTCAAATTAATTTCATCCTGTAACATCCTGGCAAAGATTAGCCATTTTTTTAAATTGCGTATTCCTGTTATATATCTTAACGATTAATTTCAGTAAAATCTTAAGGTGTTTTTTTTTTTGTTCTTCTACCTAACACTAATCTAATTTGCCAGCAAGGAGCAAGGATATTCTTCTTATTATTAAAAATTCTTCATAATAATTTTTAATCAGAATAGAAAATTTAAATTAGGGTAGGTTTGCGCTTGTTGTTATTAAGTAATTTCGTTTTCAAAGGAAGAAGGCCGGGGGTCAATTTTAATAGCTGGTAAATATTAAATAATAAAAAAAATAAGGAATCAAGTAATTAGAGTTTTTTTTTTAGATTTCAAGGATATGTAAATAAATACTGTATTTATATAAATGAAAATGAAAATGAAAATTAATAATAATAAAAAAAGATATTTTTTTTAAATGTAATTTGAATTAATGAAAATTTTTATTTACGAGCGAATTTTTGTTGAATTTGAAATGTAAATTGTGTGCGGGTTAGAATTTAAATTTAAGAAAAATTATTTTTAAAAGGGTCAGAATCTTAATATATTTTAAAATTATGAAAAAATTAGGGCCCAGATTTCAAATTGAAAACAAATTTCTAATCACTATACTACAAATTATCGAAAAAGATTATATAAAACAAAAAATTTTCATTAAATTGTTGGCAATTTTGCACGCGTCGGTGAATAGTCGATAATTTTGTTATTCGGTTTACAAAGATATTTGAACTTTGACATTGCACTTGTTGTATTTTAAAAGAAAATAGTTCACCACTTTTTATATAATAATAAAAATGTCCGCCATTTGTTATTTTCATGCCCTTCATTTTATACAATTTATATAATTACTCTATAGTAAAATTATTGAATTTTATACAATATTTTAGAATGATCTCGATATTAACGTCAATGCAAACAAAACGAGAGACTACTGCAAATTAATTATGATAAAGAGTTCCGGACCCTTCTAATAATTATTTATATAAACTTTTAATCATAATAATTTAATCACTCAAATAATTGTTAAATAATATTAATTTTGTTGTAATACTAAAACTAAAGCAAATAATTTGTATTTATATAATTTACTCTATTTCTATGTGAACTTCATTTACCAATGAATCAGTAATAATCGAACGACAACTCCTGTCACCATGTCACATAGAATAGCTAATCAATCATAGAATAGATTCTAATACAACTATTCCAAAATAAAGGATTCGACTAATTCAATTACATCTTAATACAGCTGATATAGAAGCTCTGTTAGACGTCATTCAACTGCATTTGAAGATAAAACAAGAGAGCATATTTGGGGCGCTAAGACTACAGTGGATAACAACCTTATGCATGTATTATAAAGGTCAGTGAAATCTTTTGGACTATTTCCAACGTATTTTTTTACAAAACTTATTTTAAATTTTTCAATTCTTCCCATCAAATCAAAACTACTTACAAAGTTAGAACATATTACCACAAACTGTATAGCTATTTTTACTGAGGAATTTATTTGGACCCATGGCTCACTAATGATTAGTCCATTAAAGTAGCAATTATTGTCTGACAATTACTCATTTACACATAAAATATATTCATAAACAGCTCGTAAATAGCCCAGAACAAACCACTTTCCAAGAAACATAAATTAAATCATCTAACAAATTTCATTCTCATTCTAAATATTTCCGTTCTTTGACAACTCCCCCTATAAAAGACAGAGTATGTCCTTAACAAATTACATACAATTTACTTATCAGAGTTTAAAAAACAGATTCAACGTTAACAATTTTATCTCATCTACAAGTATAATCAAATATGGATATCTACACCTATAGAAAAAGGACATTTCTTTCCATTTTTTTATTTTATTTTTGTTCAATATAAACGGACTATGAATTATAGTCACTTTGGCCTTTTCTGTAGCTATTTTTGTATTCAGTCAATAAAAAACACAATTCTTGGCTATGCGAAAAGTTTGTCATTCTCAAGAATTTAGCAAAAAAAAAAAAAACATAATAAAAGTTTTTCTGATCCACAAAAAAATGATAGGGCCCAACCAAATGTGCATACAAATGAATTTTTTATAGTATCCTTTTTTTATTGGACAAAGAGTGTTGATATTACAAACTGTCATAATAAATCAGAATAAAATAAAATATTTTTCTTGAAGTTTTTGTTTTTGGTAGTTTTTGTTTTTACCTGTGAGACAATGCAAAGTTTAAGGATCTTTTTGACAACTTTATCAGAGATAATAATTTTCTTTATATACGGTTTTAATTATTAGTTTTTGACCTAAAACTATTTTAATTTTTTTAAAATTTATTTAGTAAAACCTGAAATTTATAATACTGACACGCGATTTTAAAATTTACACATGGCAGTAAGTTTTTTCAAAGTTAGTGACACAATAATATCAAATTGAAAATCTTTGAAATTTCGTTTTATTCACACCTTTTATCTCTAATTGGATAGAAATTTAGAAGTGAAATGAATTAATTGGTACTTTACTTAGTATTATTCACTAGTATAAAATAATGGTCTATAATCTATTAATAATAAAAGTAGCCAAAATAGTAGGTTTCTAAAGAAAAGTATATCTTTCCGAAAATTCATCTATATTCTATATAATATATTACATTTATGTAAATTACATTTATATGCTCTGCTTGGTATTGGTACTATCCAACTCTAAATAATTAAATAATTAATTATTTTCGGGAACTCCTTTACACTGAGAGTTCAAAATTTGTCGTATTCTGTAAATATTGATTTGTTACAGTACTGTATTAATTATAGAGATGGATGACTTGTAAAACAGTGGTAAGTATAAAAGTTCCATCACATAACTATATCAATCATTTGTACATCTTTTCATTCGAAATTGTGTAGCGTGAAAGTTAAAAGTTTTATGCAATATTTCATACAAGATTTTGACACATCGAACAAAGTTGTACAATTGATTGAATTATATTAAGCGACTTTAATTGTCAAAAACTGAAAACCTGTCAACTGTAAAATAAAATATTGTACATAATTTTATATGTAGAATTTTAAAAACCGGAATAGTACCTAAACGAAAATAAATATAGAAACCGGAACTGAACTGGAAAAGAAAAATATAATTTGGAATATAACTGTAAACCGGAACGTAAAAAAATTCGGATTAACTTTCGTTAACTCACACTCAGTTCACAAATGATTATGCCATAATTTTAAATTTGTTTACCAAATCGTTTTAGATGTTATCCGGCCATTTTAGAGCATATTGATTTGCCACAGTACATGAAATATTTAAAATAATACTATAAAAAAATATTTATCAATAATATTTTTTACTTCTGTAATTATATAAAATTACCAACGACCTTATTTAATATAAGTAGTTCAAAATTGTTGCTAGAAAATTGCAACAATTTAAAAAGATTTCAGCCCAATTTTCACAATTAAAATTTTATGAGGAGCAAATTTTTATTTTTCAAAATTCTTAATAATATAAGTACAAATTATAAGAAACAATATTGCTAGCAAGTCAATAATATTAACTTTGGCTTGTATAAACAATGCAGAAAGGATAGAAATATTTGAAATTTTATTTTCAAGTCGTATAAGTTCAGAAAATTAGTCTTTCAAAGAAAAGTCATAATAAAGTTCCTAAAGTTCTGTTAAAATTACAATTGAATATATTAATAAAATTGCTTTTAAAAGCCCTACTTACAATGATATTTAATTTCTCTCTTCAATTCCGAGATCTTCTTGTGGGATAAAGAAAGTGTGTCCACTATACTCATACAAAACCCAATAAGTAATATTTTATAATCGCCAGCCAGCTTTTACCCAGAGTTTCAGATTCCTTTCTTATTCTTCATAATTTTAGGTTAACACACACCTTCGTTTTGTTGGGTTAGATTCTATTGCATACCGTGCAATATTATTTTGATCCTTTCGGAGTGTGTGACCAGTTCACTTTCATTTTCGACTCTTAACCGAGTTGGTTATTTAAATATTAAAACCTATAATTATTCTCTCGTGATTCTTTCATTTTTATTATTAAAATCTTTATTTGTACTATGTTAATACACTTAAAAAAAATCGTTTTACTATTTCCCTAAATTACAATAATTATCTACAGAAAACAGCAATAATTTTTTTGTTATAAAGTTTAAATTGTTTCAACAAAATCTACTCTAGTTATACGCCTAGCAGGAACAAACTCGAAAACTATACAAATATTAAACTAGTTTATTCTATAATTTATTACAAAGATATTAAAAAAAAAAAGTTCAAATCACGCAAGCTATTTAATTTTTAAACTTATACCATGTAGCCTGATTTAATGCAATATAGATACAAAAAAAAGGATCAGTTCAAATTGTAAATTTTTTGAAAATCTGCATTACGACAAAGGTGTAGTTGTACAAATTAAAAATAATATAAACTATTATAGCTTTACAAATTCCGCCATCGGTATTTATACCATTACTAACCAGAATGCATCCCAAATATATAAAAAATGAAGAATTCTCCTGTTTTGCAGTATAATTTTATGCTTGTTTCTACAGTATTTGTTCAATTTCAAAATTTAACGCGACTATTTTCAATCCTTTGAGGATTTTCACCAAAAAAAAAAAAAAAAAAAATTGTTTATGCAGAAATTTTCAACTGAAATTTCACAAGTTTTAAATGAAAATACATGAATAAAGAGATACGTATATAAATTATGTATTGTAAATAGGAAATTTTCCAACCATTAATCTTCGTTATTTTTTTTATACAAGAGAAAATCTGTTTAAATTATCAAATTAAATTTAAAAGTTTTAATTAAGTTTAATGTTATAGGTATCGGTTACGTTACGTACGTTATATATAATTATGAATATTTTAATGTAATTAAAACATTATTTCTGAAATATTATATATCATTAAATTTGAGATAAATTTAATTGGTAAACTATATAAATATTTATTTAATTAAATAAATTTATTGAAGTTTTGTATAATTTCTTAGAATTTAAGGTTATTAAATTGCAGCAATTAGATCTGATTAAACATTAAACTAATTCAGACTAAACTAAAATTAACTTTTAAAACAATTTCAATTGATTGATTGATTAAATGGTTTGTAGAAGGAAACCGGTAGGGTTGTTATATCCCTCGTGTCCTTCTAATTAAACATGTCGTGCTAGTAAGAATTATTTTCCAACCCAAAACCCCTGACTCATCCAGTTTCATTCATGTAGAAGGAACCAAAACATCTACGTCGGATTACACAAAAAAACTGTTCATTCGTTTCGCATGCGTCTCCGAATCCGTTACATATATTTGGAATCAGTTGGAGAGGAATATGATCTGTCCATTTGTTGAAGTCCTCTTTTAGAGATTATAGTACGACCGGACTGTGGTTGGGTTTGATACAATCTACGTGTTTGCACTTCTTCTGTCAAGTTAATCGAATTTTTCATTTTCAGGAAGATCAGTATAACAATTTCTTATGTTAATGTAATTCCTTGTATTAATATTATAATGTAATTTTATTTTCACCTCATACTTCTTCTACTACAATATTGTCGCTCCAGTTGTAGTATCATTTTGAGGTTATCTTTTTAATTTATTAAGCATTTATGGGACAGATATATAACTTATCATAAAGGTACATTGATCCATCTGACGTTTAGCAAAACCGGTTATAAAATTGATAAGGAAATTTGAAAAAGGAAACCCAATGGGAAAAAGGAGAGATTTAATGATTATGCAATGTTTAAAGATAGAACAGTTCAAAAATACTCTGCGGTCATATTAAAATATGAATATATTAATAAATTAAATTCCTTTATCGCACGACCACCTTCAAAAAACACAGAACTCAGAAACACTGCATCCACATTACACTAAATATTTGAATGTGAATTTATATTATTTACATAGTAGCAAAGTAGGTTTATTAAGCTCTATTTACAATTTGATTAATCAATTTTAATATGAACCTTCAAACCATATTTTGCTATACCTAACTTACCCAATCTGGATTGATGCATTAAAATAATTCTTTTATTTTACTTATTGGGTTAAATATTATTCTCTCTTTTAACCACCAAAATCTCAAATTTAATTTTCTATTACAAATTTATATGAAAATTATTATAAGCTTTAAAGATCCTTAAAAAACTAAAATTGATCCTTTTTAAAAATTCTATTTTACACACAAAAACCATTAAGTATACAAAAAAAAACCTTAAACTTTAACGTCACAAGGAAATAATTCTATATATATATCCAAAAAAATCATCTTACAATAATTTCGTTTTCTTTTCGAGTGCCAAAAATGAATCATCTTAAATTGCTTCATCATTTTTTTATTTTTTTTTTATATAAAATATTAAAAAAATCCTTATCCGTAAAAAAAACCGTCTGAGACTTATCATAACCCAGACAAAAATTTATTTTATTTTTCATTTTGCAATAAAACAAAAAAGAAAACCTTACAGTCCGTCCAAACTGGAATTGTAATGCAGATATCCTTGAATTTGTTGCAATAAAAAATTATTTATAATAATAAAAAAAAATATTTTGAAAATGATGAAAATTAATGCAAAAAACCTAAAAACAAAAAAAATTATATTTTATTTTTATGTTTTCTTAAAATTATTATCATTTTTCCATTCATAATCTAAATTGCATTTCGTCTTTGTAAGGAAATTTGCCTTTTTACAAGGCTTCATAAATAATATTCTACGAAGGATTTAAAATAATATATAAATTTAAAAGTTTGTTGAATTAAATTTTTTTGGTTAATTTTTTTGATGATGCAAAATGTCATACGAACAAGTTTTATTATTATCGTCCTTTTCATTTTTGTCATTTTATAAGGATAATAAATAAAATGGCATATTTTTGGTATATATATTTGTTAACATATTCCACCTGGAAAAATTCCATATAAATTTCATACTTGAATAGCAAAGATAAATTTTATAATAATCTTTTATATAGTATTTTACATAAAATATGAATTTCAGGGTTGGGAAATTTGGAAAACGCTGTTTTTATATTTATTGATAGTTGAATTACGAGATGAATTACAGAAATCAATAGGGTAATCACACACCAATATCTCAATGAGACACATTATGATTGCATTCATTATAGCTCGTAGTATCGATTCGAAACCCCGAAGCCGGTATAATAATGTATTATATAAAATACATTATAGTATCCCATTTTTCTTCGTTACCTCTTATCTAATTCAGATCACTATATTTTGAAAGATGTAAATCTTATTTTATTAGGTTAAGTTATAGTGACAGAAAAGATTCAAGTAGAATGTCATACTGGGTACAAAAGAGTTATCACTTTTTTGGATAGAAAATTTTGACTATATATATTCTAGTAATTTAAAGGATTCCTTAAGTGTAGCAAACTTGATGAGTTTTCTAGTACAGTAACTTGAGAACGTTTTCAGAACTTGTTATTATGGTTCTCCTAGAATAGGACCTCTACTTCTCTCGATTTCCGAGCAGTAGCATAAAGTTTGATCTAGTCCCGGATTAGTACCGTTTCTGCTTTAAGATAATGTCCAAACCGACGCATGATTGCCGATCATGCAGTGTGTAGTCAAGATGCCGTGAAATTACCGCTTTCGTTTTCCTCTTATTGTAGGTACCCCAATGAAATCTCTTTTTTATTTTATGTCCAACCCTGACGATTAAATTTCATAACATTGAATAAAATATTATTTTCTCAATTTCACATAATATAAATTGCGTAAATTGCAAACAAATTTTCATCATTAATACTCTATTCTTAAGTAGAGTGCGCTGTATTCTGTATATAATAAATAGAAGTAGAAAAAAAATTGTTATTTTATAAATTATGCGCATTTTAAGTAGTTTTCAATTTATTTGCATTGGATATACCGAAAAATATACAATTGAAAATAATCAGGAAAAGTTGGTCTTTCCATAAAAATATAGTATAGAAAATTTGATGAAAACTTTTATTTTTATTTTCCTATTCTAAACTTATAGATGTTAGGTGGCGCAATTCGTAAATATTTATTATACAAGAGTTTTGAAATAAATAAAATATTATAATTTTATATATTATTAAAAATATATAAATTATTATTAAAAATTAAAATATTCAATTTTATATTGTTTTGCTCTTGATTATCAAATAAAAGTTCAGGTTAGCAAAAATATTTTTCTTAAAAATTATTTATTCATTTATTCGGGAAAATTTATAAATATAAAGAAAATAATAATAAATAATTTACAGGGTTAGTAATTAATATTTAGATTGATATACGGAGTTAATACGTTAGCGGACATATGGGAATTTGTAATTTTCAGAGCTAAACTTATTTTATTGATTAACTCCATATTGGAAGCGTCTATATTGGAACTACCTTTTGAAGCAAATTTTTTTTCTTATTCACTCCATTGGGGCTCATAGGGCGTTCACATAGTTTCTCCAAATCCTCTGTTTCAGTTTCTTTAATAGATTTTGTTCACTAAGCTAAGTGATTAGCCTGCTGTAGTTAGCTGCATCGTTGTTGCCAAAGTTAACGTCAAGGCAACGTGACGCCGTCATTCGTGTTAGTTCTTCTTATCTGACTTTATAGATGGCGCTACAATTTATATTTTTTAATTTTTTTTTTTTCAGAACCAATCCTATTTCTTATGACAGCTTTCCGTTGTTATGACATTGATGTTATCAGCTAACAGCGAATTACTTAAACCGCGTGTTTGAATGAGAATTAATTACCTATAGCTATATAGGTAATTTTCCGTGAAAAAAATCACGGTTCTTTCGCGGATATGAACCGCGGACCCTATCGGTGGTACTATACTACTCAACTCGCTGACAGTTGAGCTACCGATGGTTTTTTGAAGCTGATTTAATAGAAATATATTTTGACATTTCGGTTTAAAGAGGCAAGAAATTAGAAACAAAATTATATTTCTTTCCATCGCTAAGCAGAAAAATTAAGCTTATTTGACCTAAATTCAGCACATATCTGATTAATACTACAGACAATCCTGTAGAGGCTAAATTCTTAGTAATTTATGACATGAAAAATAATTTCATTTATTTATATCTTTTGTTTTTAAAAATTCACGTGTCTAGGAATAAAAAAAAACGTTCTTTTCTTTCTTCAAATGTTCATATATACATAAATTTATTACCCTGGGTTAATTCCATAAATCAACTTGTATAATAATTTCCATTATTTAACACTCAATTCAATTTTAATTAGATTTTATTCTTTCGTAATGAGTGCTCATAATTCATGTTTTTCAGATTACAAAAAAATAAAATAAAAAAAATATTTTCTTCATTATTATACTTTAGAAACATTATTCCATAACGTCGTATCTGCGATAAGAACGAAAATATGAAAATTCATTTTCTCCCCATTAAAAAAATGAAAAAAATTATATTATAAACGTAACGAATAAGTTTAGAACTATAAGAATTATTGCTAACAATTTATGTTTAATCTTTACTAAAAATAAAAAAACACACAAAAAAACCACAGAAAAGCAAAAATCATAAATATATCTTAACATTATGTAATTTAGCACTTCATAATTTTTTATTTGTAAGGTGGGTGTAGAGTGTTTGAAGAAGTGTAGTTATAGAACCAAAAAAAAAAAAAATATTATTATTATTTATATTAAATAAATGTATAAATAAATAATATAAGCACTTCATTAATAAAATAAAAAAAAAACGCATTTATGAAAACTATACTAGAACTCTTAGAAATAGAAATAGTGCGGAACAGGAAAATAAAAAGGGCCACAAAATAAATCTAAAACGTTTTAACGAAATTCATTCATCAAAATAAGACCACCGCCAAAAATTTTCGATATTTTATTATTTTTTTTTTTTGGTTATAATTTATGGATCTGATAAGACAAATTCATGTTAAAGCTTATTAGGGTCCTTTTTTTTATTTATATAGTAATTTTTATGTTTACAATGTGTTGCTTTTTCATGACGCCGGCAAGTGATTTCAACCCCAAATAACAAGAATAAAAATCGTTTTTTTTCTTATATATAAATATATCATAAAAATACGTGTAAAATTTTGTCGGGAAGCATGAGATTTTTTGGTAGGAAGTATATAAGCTCACGCACAAATTTTGAGTTTTATGATTTTTTGTTTTTATATGGAGCAAGGAGTCAGAATTTTAATATAGACTCTGTTACTGTTACTATAGATTCGTAATGAATACATTTACCTCACAACTTCAGTTGATAAATGTAAAATTTCAACTTTCCATGATAATTTATTTAGAAATGTAATTCTGAATTTTCTGGTATATATATGTTACAGTTAAAGTGTACACAGCAGTCAATTCATGCATTAACTAGTAAATGGTTTGAATATTTAATAAATTATATAGGAAAAGGTGGAAATTTTATGAAATTTTATATGGGAAAGCTTTGAATATAATTCAGTGTACACATTGACTGCTGTGTACACTTTGACTGTAACATATACACTTCAGTACTGTAACATATTTAAATGTGTGAGTCTATCTTAAGATGTTTCATTTCACAATAAATAGAATTAATTGCATATTGTCCGAAGAATCATCTTAAATTCGCTTTCAACTAAATAACTCTATTTGTTTCTTTAATATAATTTTATCTATACTTGCTAATAAATTAACACGCTACAGAGATTCAAAAACATCAAGAACTCTATAGAAATTAGAGAGACTATTGAACACTTCCTGTGTCATTGTCCCTGACTCATGCACCTACGGTATAAATGCTTTGGTGCCTATCTCCTGAACGAACGAAGCAAATCTGTAAATTCGGTAAAGATAGCGGATGGCTCACAACCGCCAAGGCGGGAGTGACATGAAGGCTCTTCGCACCGAGGGGTACAATGGGCCCAGTTCTGGCCTGAGTGCTTGAGTCCTTCTCGGACTCCGCTCTTTCAATCCATCCATCCATCCATACAATTGACCAAAATCGTACCTATGTGATGCTATTTGTTTTATGAAAATGAGAAAAAGTAGGCGGTGTCGTATTGCTGTTCATTTAATTCTCTTTTCCATTTTATTCGTTCACAAATCATCGTATTCATTGAAAATCAATGTTCGAAGATTGATATATAAT
Source organism: Rhamphomyia laevipes (assembly GCA_963920725.1). Taxonomy (NCBI): domain Eukaryota; kingdom Metazoa; phylum Arthropoda; class Insecta; order Diptera; family Empididae; genus Rhamphomyia; species Rhamphomyia laevipes. Next base: position 16,717,458 of record OY987259.1, read on the forward strand.
GGATGAATAAGCAATGCAATATAAGCTTTATATACTAGCTCCTTGCTTGCTTCATAGAGGACAGTATATTAAAACCGAAGCCATAGATTTAATTTTTAATAACAATTTTCTTTACCAAAACCTTCAAAAACTAGTGCAAGTATTCCAAAAAAAAATCGATTTTTTATTTCAAGACTAATTAATTTTTCTATTACAATTTTTTATTTATTATAAAATGAACCTATTAAATTTTACCATACTAAAAATTGGTACTGTTTTTATTATATTACCAACAAAAAAAAATGTAATAATAAAAATTTTACATTTCCTTTTATAGTTTCCTTCCTGTGATTTTGTGTTAGTGATTGCCACAAAAAAAAAAAAAAATAATAATAATAACATTTTTTCTGCATTTGATTTCTTGACTATATTTCACATAGTTCATCTACCCAGTATCAGAAGTATTTTTTTTCTTTACCCTCTTACCAACCACATAGAACCTCTAATGAGGTTTCATAAAAAAATCCATTTTCAACTACCCACCAGTGTAACAAAAAACATAATTTTTTTTTTGTTCCGGCAAATCACCAAAACATTACAATTCGAGTAATGTTCACAATAAAAATACAAATTAACATACATTATAATTTTTCAAAATATCAAAAAAAAAAACGGACTTAGAGAGTCCTTTGCTATATAACTTACGTCTCACTGCCCGAAAGTTGTTACTATACAGAGTTTTTCTACTCATACTTTTACAACAATGTAATTCATTATTTCTTTTTTGTCTATCTTTGAAGGCAGAGCTTTTTATATTTTTACCAACCTCTCCTCAGTCGACCAACCCTCAATTACACCGGAAAGGTTGTATTAAGAAGTAAAGAAATTTTTTACTTTAATGCGGGTATTAATGAAAGAAAAACTTTAGTTACAAGACTTTTACAATGCAGAGAAATTTTCATTTTTATATACGATATTGAAAAGAAAATAGCCTAAAAATATTTCTTAAAGTATTTGGAACTTTCAAGCTATTTTTTGTACAAACTAAAATAAAATATGTAAAATTTTATTTGTATGTAAATAGTTTTTTTAAAGGCCATTACTGCCGTCTTTAATATTTTGGTATTGTACGATTTCATAGACGGTTGTTTGTGGTGTAAATATTGTGAATAATTATGGTGGAAGTGAAATCAGAAAGAAAATATCAAGTGTCGAAGAGAAAATTTGTTTTTAATGGTAATATTTTTTTATGGTATAAATTTTGTAAATATATTTTATTTGTTTAGTTATAGACCAGTTCATAGTAGCAGAGCAGAATCAAAGATTAAGGAATTTTATTTATTACTTTTTCCATTTCGGTCCAATTATTTATATGTATTGTGCCTGACAGAAAAGTGGCACTTCTGGCTTTAAACTCATACACAATCTGACCTAAACTTGTCTGAGAATGCCTTCAAACTTTTAATAAACCTAACGAACCCAAACCAAATTTTGGCTCTGGAACATTGTAGGAAACGAGGCAGCAGATTATCTAGTAAGTGAAAGATTAGAACAAATATTCACCAATATAATAGCAAGCTGTGACATACCAAGAGTCATGGAGGAATTGTAAATAAAAATATGAATGAATTTACAAATGCAAAAACACTGAAATTCTGCATAAGATAACAAGGCCTCATACCTATTAATTCAGCTTAATGGATGTACAATCTCCTTAATATGATGACCAGATTTATAATACGAAGAATAATTGGGTTACTTACTATACAGTGTAAGCTGGAGCAACATCTACAAAAAAATAGACTACCTCCTAACATCGTATGTAAAATGTGCGAACACGAAGACAAATCGGCTAAATATAATCTTCAGCGAATGTAAAAAACTGGATCAATCCAGACTTCGTCACATGGGAGAAGATTTTATGGACACAATAGAACTGTCGTCAAATATATACTGAGGGGAGGTTCTAACTTAAGGCTACATCACAATAGGCCAACAGTGGGCACGGGACACTGGTATCTATACCATATCTAAGAATTTAGTCTTGTATTCTTAAATTTTATACCATAACGTACTTTTTGTTTTTAAGCCATTGCCAAGCTTCCCCGAAAGAGATTTTTAAGACGCTCTTCTGTTTCGGTTTAAAGTATTGAAAATTAAGGGATGCAATAAATCAATCATGCAAGTTTTAAATAGTTTAGAAGTTATCCAATTTATTGAAAGTAATCCAGTATTTTTTTAAGGAAGTAATGCAGTATTTTCATGGGTGAAAACCAAACAGGGAAACATTAAGAACTTTTTGAATACATATTTAAAAGAAAGGAATCACGTACCTAAATTAAAGAATATTACTATAGTTTCAACTATAGTGATTTAAAACAAAGAAGTGTGAAACGCGATTGGGGTAATAAGATAACTGCCGATAAATGACCTTTAATTAAATTTTTAAATTTTTTCTAATTTCTTAAAATATCACAGTTTATCCTGTTCGAAATCTGGCAACCCTGCTATGTATTTCTCAAATATAAAGATTCTTATCTTATACCTCTGATAATCTTAATGAAATTTAACCTTTTCTATCTATAATGATCTACCTCAGTAATGATATTATTGTGCTTTCCAATTCTTTGATCTTAAAATATAAAATATCTTTTTTTTTTTGTAATTGAAAATTTATAATCTTTTTACTTACATAGCAAACAAACAAAGATTCTTACTCATTCCCACTCAATATTATATCTTAAAGATATCCTATATAAATATTAAGGTTCAAATATTAACAAGGATAATATGAAAACTATACCGAAAGACAAAATGTACGTGTGTCTAGTAGTAAAGTATAAAGTGAAATTTATTTATATTTGGAAAATACAAACTTTGATATTTGAATAAATTTTTGAAAATCTTTCTTATGATGCTCCGTTTTAGTTTTCCTTTTCTTTTTTAAGTGTTAGTTTTTTTATTTTTTATATTTCTTGGGTACAAGTTTAAATTTTTTAATAAAATGTAAATATCCTGTAGTGAAAGGAAATTCACTTTGATTTTATTTTGTGTGTAATCTGACGGTTTTTGTTTTAGTGCTGGATATAATTTTAGTTTGTATATTTGGAAATTTTATTGGTTTTATTTGCATATTTATTTTAATCTTGACTAGAAAATTAAAACATATTACATTAAAATGATAAATTATTTTGAGAATTATCGATTTTTTAAATAAATATAATTTTAATTGTAAATTCAAGGACGATTTTTTTGTTTTTGGTACCAAAAATTTACATTATTAATGCTACAAAAAAAACTCAACTGCAAAATGATTGACAGACTGAATATTTTCACGTATTTATTTGCCAATCAATTCAGAAATTTTTGAAATTACAGATAATAATATTAATATTCCGATTGCTTCGGGTTTGTTGATCCATTCAGTTGATATCAAATATAATCGGTGTTAAAGTTATCCACAAATTTGTCAGGCATGATTTTTTAGCAACATATTGGAAGGGAAAAATGTTGATGCATATATTGGGATACTAGTAAAATTTCACGGTTTTTTGTTAAAGTTCTCGTTTTTCAAAATATTTGATTTACAGAATTTAGTTTTTCAAAAGTTCATTTAACAAAATCTCGTTTTTCTCAACAATAAAAAAATGGGTTTCCTTAAGATGTCGGTGCCGTGCTGTAAGCATATATGTGGTAAAGCTATATGAGAATTAAACACATATTGACGAGTTTTATTGCGTATGGCTTTATCTCGGTTTACGGAAAATTCAAGGCAGAATATTCATCATAAGAAAATTCATCGCAGGGACACGTTTTATCTCACATTCACGTTAATAATTGTTTGTTAATTTTTGAAAATTCATGAGTTTTCAAAAATTAGATTCTGTAAACTTACAAAATATTGAAAAACGAGTTGGTTCGATCGCAACCAACACATCTAACAAATGTAGCTGATTATTAAAGTTGCTTTTTCTCAATTTCATACTTTTCCATATTGTTTGTGACATTTGAATCTCTATAGTATAAGGCACCCTTCGAGTATAATTGCTCCAGTAATTTAATTGGGTAAAACAATTTCGAGTAGTTTGTTTTAATAAGTAATGAAGTCTGGTAGACAGTCTCTTATCATTTTGTTCCACAAGTCGTGATTTTAATATAAGCATTGTATTGATATATTTCATGATTGATTTTTCTCAAATTTTTCATTATTGGCCAACTACTAACTTATCATTATTATGACAATCCCTTAAATACCAACTTTTTCTGAAAACAACCCTAACTTTTCTTTAAGAATTAAAATATTATTATAAAAAAAAAACATCTTTAAACAAAATTTAACTATTTTTCCTATTTGTTAAAAAAAAAACTCATTAAATATTATCAATTTCTGTTCATAATTAAAACATTTTACATAAAATGTCAATTAAAATTAACTAGAACATTTTCCCAATTTATTATAGACAATTTTTCCCTTCATTACAAATATTTGTGTTGAAAAAAGAAATTTCAATCAATGAAATTAATAATGTAGGGAAAATGAATATTTCTTTTTGCATAATATTATAGTTTTGTAATTAAAAAATTTTTCCTCAAACGGAAAATGAGTAAAATTTAAATAACAAAACTATTATTGCTACGTCTTCCAATTCCAAAAAAAAAATTGAATTTTCTTCTACATTTACATCGGAGAAAATCGTTTTTTTTTACTTAACTTTATAATGTTCCACTTTACCTTCAATTTTATAGGAAAATAATGTAAATAGAAAATTGGAAAATTATTTAGGAAAACAAAATTGGTTATTTTCAAATTATAAAGATTTTAATGTAAAATTTGACATCGACCCAGACAGAAAACCAACCAGAAAAAAAAGAAATAATTAAATTGAAAATATTAAATTTCCTTTTTTTATTTTAAGGATATTTTATTGTTTATCAATTTTGTATCCTTGTAAAAAGTTTTATTTATTTATACTTTGTTAATAAATTAATGTAAAGGAATTTTTCTGATTGATTCAATTTTTATGTTTTCATGGTATTTTACAAAAAAATTTCTGTAATATTAAAAAAGTAAAATAAAATTATATTAAAGGAAAATAAATAATTTATTTAAAATTAAATAGCTTTTAAATTTTATATAAAATATATAAAAAAAAAAATATCATAAATGATGAAAAAATGATTGATGGTTATTACGAAAGATTTATGGTTAATGGTTGTTTTTATTGTTGTCTGAAGTTGTTTTTAAATATTTTATGTTTCTGTAGAGCAATGGAAAAAATTTATAATATAATTTATTAACATAAATAATAAAAAAAGTTTAATTGATTGTTGTAAATTTCTGAAATTTTAAATAAAATTTAAAATAATAATTTATATTAAATTTAATTTAAAAATAATTTAATTATTATTACGGAAATTAACAGCACACACAAAAGTGATGATTATTAATTTAAAAATTTCAGTGTGAAAATTATTTTATTAAATGAATTTGTTTAAAATAAGTAAATGCCATGCCAATTAATATTATTAGATTGCAACTCTAATCTTTATAAATGTTTTCAACTAAGCGTAAGCTTTTAATTCAATGCAGTCACAATACAATACCGAATTCAAATAAGGTATAAAAAGTTTACAATGTCAACTATGATAAACTACAATTTTAAATTTCTTAATTTTCCAATTCGAAATCGGTTGACCATTGAACAATCTAAAAAAGTAGATTCAAACCAACATTTTAGCTAATTTTGAGAAAATTATAAGTTTTGTAATATAGCTTGGAAATTATGCTATTTTGAAATAATCACTAATTTTGAATGATGCTTTTCTATTTTTGAATGATGATTTTCTATTAGAAATTTTATACGAAGTGAAATATAAAAAAATATTGCTTTTTCTCACATTTATTCGATTAATTTAAAATCACAATTTGTCAAAAATTGTAAACGTTGCTGGTTTAATTCCACTGTACTTATATCAAGTAGAAAATGTATTGCATCTTATTTTATTGTATATAGAGATGTCGATGCGTAGGAAATGGCGTTGTCTACATCGACATATAGTGTCCAGCAAGATTTTTGCGAAAACTTCATTTCTGCGATATTAATAATAATATTATCATTTTAATGAGCTTTTGAAGCTAACCTCTTGTCACGTTCTTCAGCAATGCCCTTTGGCAATGAAATGTATGGCTTATTACCTTTACCAATAATAAATACATTGGTCAATCTGGTAGCAAATAATGACCTTGGCTATCTTTTACGGAAAGTGTAAATATGACATACTTACTATTCGTATTAAGATTTTCGATCCATATGCACTTCTCAATAAGTTGTCAAAAGGAACGCATTGCGGTAACATTTCAGAAGATGTACCACACCCTATGAGATCATAAAAGTATCACATTGTAATGGAATTGTAATTTTTGTCTAATAGATAAAATGCTTTTCGCTTTCATTTATAGTTCATAGTGCGAATTAATAATACAATACTTGAATAATCATATAGTATCCATCAAAATTGAACGACCTAGATTCCGGTACTGCTGTTCGTTCATGCTTCTCCACTGTATTTAGAATCATAAAGTTTTTTTATGTTTGGTAAATACTCGGATACCAGAGCATTATCATGTGTCACAGTTCAGTTGTCCTATATATATAACCCATAAATTTATGGTTATTTAAGTATACATTTTAGTTTACCTCAAAGTAATCTATATATAAATAGAGTTAGGTTTACAAAAAAAAGTATTTTTAGATATTAAACAAGCGATAAACTTTTTAATTAATCACCAGTTCATCTTACGACAACTTTTATCATAACTAATTTTAATATAAATGAGTTAACCATAAAAACATGGACAAAAGTATACCAGCTATGAATTTTGCTAGTTATATACGATATTACGTGTATTTACTTTATAGTACTTTCGCAAGATATTCCTCGCTCTTCCTGGGGTGAACATTACATAATATTGTTTCGACTCGACAGATTCTTTGTTTATTTTGGACTATTGCTAATCAAAAATTATATGAAATTCTAAAATTATATAAATACCATGTCGCCATGTAATATTGGTGAATATGACAAGCGTTTTATGACTGTAGAAATTTGTACTATCAATTCATAATTTAACTTTCTCTGTTCGAAATCATAAATAAATTTTTCAGCATTAAATTATTGTGTTAAATAATTTGAGCAAAGTTATTCCGCAGACCGAATCGTAATAAGAGATGAGTATTCAACAAACTGCAAAATTTGACATTTTGAATCCTAAAATCAGATTATCACTACAATTAGCTATATATTTAAATACTTTAGTACAGAAAATCTACTAAATAAATTTGAAACTATAAACTTTAACACTTGATATTCCAGGCTTTAATACTGAAATTTATTACATCAAATTTTGAAATATGAAATTTTTGATATAGAATGTACCACAGTCCACAGTAGAAACGAAAAATAATTTAATATTTTTTTAATAATTTTTAATATTCTATTTTCTATTTTGTAAATGTCAAATTATTATTTACACATTTACTAGTCGCTATTTCAGAACTAGAATTTACTAGTATAAAATATTTCTTTACTGTCCATTTACTAGTAAAGAACAAAATTGTCAGTTTTTAATTATAATATTTAAGATAAAATTCTTACCATAAATTTTTATATTATTCATTTAAAATCCTAAATTTTCCTAATTAAATTTTCACTTAAACTCTTTTATAGTTGCATTAACTTTTTTATTATATCATTTTATTGAAAATATTATACATCAAGACAAAAAATAAAATCATTGTTGTAAGTCAACTGATTATCGTAAAATTACAACATTAAAAATGACAGTATAAAAATGAGTCTGATAAGTAAGTGACAGTTTTTATAGCAAGGGTGGATATAAATAATATATCGAAGTGATACACAACAAAAGTAAAACAAAAGGATATAAAGACACAAAGTAAATTTATTTTATTAATACTTAGTAATTTTCTTATTTTCATTAAAAGATTGACAAAAAAAAAAAAAAACTATAAAAATTGATCGTAAATTTGAGCACAAATTTTCTTACAGATAAAATTGCAATTTTTTGGTTTTTTATTGAACACCATTTTTTGATGTACAAATTATTGGATATTTTTTTATGACTCTATGGAGGAAATATAAACTAATAAAATTACCAGTTGGTTAATTTAAGAAAATAAAAGAAAACGTTATTTTCCATCTATGGAATTTCTTCAATTTTCCAAACAAAAATTTTAATTTTTCTAAAAAAAATTATCAATTTCCAAAGGTTGCAAGGAAAATAAGAGTTTTGGGAAATATAACTAAAAAAAAAACTATTTATTAGGATTTAATTACATATTACTTTAAAACAACTGAGAATTTCACCCTAATTTAAAATAATTTCTATAATTTCATATTATAAATATTATACGAATATCAAGTAAACTATTTACCCTATTTTAACACTGCAAAATAAACAATCGTCCTTTTTTCAATCATAATTTGTAGAACCTTTCAGTTTTGAGTTTCATGTAAAATGAGCTCAGGTTTTTGGTCGATAATTTGTTAAAAACAATACAACTTTCAGAAATTATCAAGATATTGATTATTTCTACTACAATCTGCTAGGTGTAACGTAATTATGTACATTTTTTAATTATTTAATCAAATTCTTTGATAATTTTTTTTGGCATATTTAGAATTTCCGCACCAACCTCTTTCCAGTAGACAGCTGGCAATATTTTACTATTCTTTATTATCTTTCCAACTTCAAGTTTGGTAGACATTTATATTGCAAAATGTGTTCATAGTTCACATAAACAGATGAACAGCGTTATCAAGCGGATTATTTTCGAATTAATGTTAACATCATCCGGTTTTTAATTAAAATGTGCGGTTTAATCGAAGAACTTGGTTGTAAATTTAATATGTTAAATAAGAGTTCCTAAAAGTTTGAAAAACAGACGGACAGAGGAACGAATAGACAAAGCATTAACAAATGAATTTATAAAAATTAAAACCTTAGAAAATAAAAAAAAGTTAAATATTATATTTTATATCGTGAAATATCCTTTGAAATTTAAAAATTTCGTTGTGATAACAACAACTATACATATAACATTATTATTATACTTTTTTAAATTAAATCCCTTACTCTTGTTTGTTTAAATTCCCATATGACTGAGAATAATGACACCTGTCAGGATATCGTGTATAATACATAATAGATGATAGGATATCCTTTACATTATTATTTTTTTTTTATATATATACGTGTAACATTATAAACATATTCTCAACAACACAATCACTTTCTCTTTAACCATCATGTTTAATAATAATATCCTTTTACTCATCCTTCATATTTTTGTTGGTTTATATTAATATGCGATGATGAACATTTTGTCCCCATCAATGTTTACATATATATTTTTAAATGGATTGTTGTTGTCCATATAATATAGTTACATTGCCAAGGATTACATATTTTCATTCGATCTTGTTTTGACATTTTTGTTTTTTTAAAGAAAGTTTTAAAGGGTATATTATTTAAAAGGTTCTTAGGACATTTAAAAGGCTTCTAGATTTAGCCCTAATTTGTAATTAGTTTATAGTAATTATTAATTTCTTAAATATAACGTAATATTATATTGATTTACTAATTTCTTACATTTGTTACAATGACGAAAATACGTAGAAAATTTTTAGGGAATTAGAAAAACATTCTGTAAGTTTGCTAGTTATTTGAAAATCTATAACTGATTTAGTATTTATATACATTCCAAATATGCTATTAATTTTTTAAGTTGGAGAGACTTGACGTAAGATTTGAAAAGATCAACATTTTCAGTCACTCAATACAATATTTATTTTTAGTCAATGATGATAGTTGTAACTCAATGTCAATTATTAGAGCTTATGTCGTTAACTACCCAAAAGTTAATATTGAACGGTTGATTATAAAATTAAGTATAATTAAATAATATATTAATTATACTTAATTGTCTAATCAATGTAACAAATGTATATTTAGATGTAACAAATGTATATTTAGATGTAACAAATGTAATCAATGTAGTTAATAATGTAATCAATGTAGAAAATAAGTATGATATTTGTAATTTGTAAGAAATCCATATATTAAAAAGGAATTCTAATACCTCGAGGAAACCTCGTTGAATACTACCTAGTTAATTACAATTGTAGTCAAAGTAATAATGGTAATGTTACAAACGTAGCCAAAGTAACATACCATACATTATGCGTTAACTTTTCCAATTATCATTATTCTTGTATAAAAATAGTTCTAGTTTTCATTAGTGTAGACCAAATTTGTAGCAAATGTAATCATCTATACTACGTAAAGTTATTTATTATATTCTTATTCTAAAGCAATTTTCTTAGTACAAATAATGATTAATATTCATATTATATTAAATGCACTTCAATTATAATTGCTGACATTATATTTTTTTTATTTTCTTTCAACAAGGACTTTAAGGATACTATGCGTAATCCATTATACTTTAACAATTATTATTCCCTTTGTTTGCTTGTCTACATTATTGCATGGAAAACTCTTCAACAAAAAATTTCTATAGTCGCTTTTAAGTTTCTTTTTTTTTTAATAATCTTATTAAAGTTTCAAGCTCAATTAATTTTATATGCGGTTAGTTAAGGTTTTCCAATTTATATTTTTTTTTTTTTGCTCAAGTCATACTCGAATTTGTGTATTTTACTTGTATAGTTTACATAACTAGGAGTATTGCATTGGATTTGATAGTTAAAAAAATGAATTTGGCTGATTTTTTTTTTTGCGTTTCAAGGTCGAGTGGAGTATATTTATTTTATTTACAAATTGGTAGGGGTATTCTACGTTTTTTTATATATAGAAGAAAATAGCCATTTCAGCGCTCCTCTAAGGGGGCTTGTAGAGGTTTAATTAAACAAATACCCCATATAGGGCAAGTTTTATTTATGTCTGTAACAAGTGTTTATAAAAATTGGTTTGTACGACATATTTTATAAATCTTTGAGCATTTTTCAATACATTTTTGTCAATCCGCGGATAAAACGATAAACTGTTTGAGTAATAGAGAAATCAACATTTCCTCTTCTGAACCTATATTAACAGCTGGATAGGCTACAAAATTAAATGAACCCAGTATTACATTTAAATAGTTTTCAACTTCATTATTATTCATCTGCAAACTAAAATATCATATGTCAGACATAATCGACAGACGGTAGGAAGGATAACTTACCATCTACTGTTTGGCACTTCGTCTGACACAAATTAAATACGAAAAAAGGTCTTACTGTATAGTAACATTAACAGTATAACATTAATCACCAACTTAATATGTGCAAATTACTTATAAATATAAAAAACTGCAACTTCTTTAAAAGGTCGCCAACGCAAAAGCACTGTCAGACATAATGTGTCTAACTTGGCACTCAATATGTTAAGTTCACTTCAACAGTGTGATTTAATGTCTAACATAGATTTGTAATTAATAATTCATAAAAAACACTGCATCGTTCAAAAATCTTTTATTCTTGGTATTTTAATATATTCTGAAATTTTTACAAAGTTATTATCAATTACAAATCGTTATTGGTCATAATTACGAATTATCTGCTCTGTCTAGGTTAGCATCTTTTTTATATATTATCCTTCAGTTCTTTTGCGTGTGAGTTTAAATTTAAATACATTGATTTATTTTTGAATACTCCTTTCAAGGATGAAATATTTTTTTATAGATAGCTTTTTGTATAGAAACTATAAACTTTCTCTTGTTAAGACTTTCATTAAAGTGGCTATAAATTGCAAAGAAAAAAGTTTGCCATTGAACAATTTCAGAAAAATAAAAAAAAATCCTATCCAGTGTGGAGTGGAGAGTCACTAATGGTTTGGAAAATTTCTTTCAACTATTTTTATCAGTTATGTCTGGAATGATTATATAAATTGGAAGTGAATAATTATTATTGACCGCAGTTAATAATTTGTATCCGAATTTTTAAAGTGCTATGAATCATTTTTTTAAAAATATTTTAGACAATGTTTCTGAAGCAAATTTCCTCATAAATTCTGGCTTAAAAATTCTTCTCAATAAACAAAATATTGGTCAACGCTTTAGTTGATCAGTACGCAATTCTCCAGGCCTTTCTTTTCAATAAATTTCAAAATGCAGTCATTAATTTCGAATGCTAGGTAATATTTAAACATAAATTCATAAATTTTCAAATAAGCAATTTCATAAATTACTGATACTCCCTATAAAATTTAATATTTTCCTTGTAACAATAATTTTTCTTTAATTTTTAATAATTTTTTTATCTTTAACAGGCGCCAATTTCTTTTTATTCTTACGAAAAATTTAAGTTTTTCCTATAATTTTCTTTATCTTCAATTGACGTTTTTATACATTTTCCAAAGAAAAACTATTTATACCGCTGCTATTTATTTCTCTTTGCTTTCTACACAATTTCTTTTTTTTTTCTTTCATTTTGCAAGTTTGGGCTAATAAACTCATTGAAAGTTTTCCAATAAATGGTGATCCTTTTTTATCACAACATTTTTCGCACCACTTAACTAACGAAACAAAAAATATAAAAAAAACTTTAGATTATAGTTTTTCTTAAGAAATTTTCATCTGCAACGAATTAATACCTTAAGTTTTTCATAATAATTTTCTTTTTCTTGCTGGAAGTTATTATATATATAGAGTTTTTACTTAATTAGGATCACCACACGGATATTTGTATTGATTTTATTTGTCGAAAGATGATATTTAGAATGAAATTCATCGAAAATGAAACGTATAGCAAAAAAAAAAATCCGTTTGTGACTGAGGAGGGTAGGCATCATGAAATAAAGTGAGAAAACTTTTGCAATTCTTATAAAATCCTTAAGGAAAATATATATAGAAATAATATCCTGCATACTTCAAGAAGATTTTTATATACAAAAAAAAAAAAAAAAAACTGAAAGTTATTATCGGATTGCAGATAAATTGACTAACGAAAAATGAAAACTGTTTAGGTAAGCTGTAAAGTACTAAAGTCCTGTTTTAGATGATTTTACTTTCGCAAAAAGTTTTTATCACAAAGACGACGAACACTAATATTTCATATAAAAAAAAATGAAAAGGATATTTGGACAGTGCTCTATAAATCCTTTTTGTTGTTGAATTAATATTAAAGGTAAAAGTGTGTTTTCTATTTTTTTGTTGAGATTATATTTTTGGAAAATTTATTTTTTAGCTCTTGAGATTTCTATAATATTGTAATCAGTAATGAAATTCCCAATAGGAATTTAACAGGATTGGAAGAATTTTGAAAGATCAAAAATTATTTTATTTTTTTGTAAAAATTTAGATTAATAAATAGGGAATTTAATGTTTTTGATAAATATATATAAGATAAAAAGTTGAAATGAAAATTTTTGGTAAAAAGGTAAATAAGATTGGACAAAATTTTAATAATATAAAAAGAGATTAATGACTTTAATATCAAAATGATTTTTAAATTGAAATTAATCTCATGAAAGTTTTTAAAATATAAGGATTTTATTAAAGACGTTAGAAATATATAAAGGACTTATTGGTATTCATTTTATTCATGTACGTGCATTTTATTTCATTGTACAGATTACGCGAAAAATAAGCCTATTACCAGAATGCTTTGACGAGTGGTTTTTGCATGATTATTGGAACTGCTTTTATTTTTAATTTAATATTTAATTTTCATCGAATTGCCATGTGACAGCGGAGGGAAGTAGTATCGTTCTCTTCAAAACTGTGGAACCTAACGCTAATTGTAGCCTGTTTTTTTTCAAGCTTAAATGTTTTGTAACTTGAATAATTAAGTATATATTTATTTTATTTAACTGCTGGAAATACGCGGATGTGTCTAATTATATTGTTTATATTCGTCAGAGCTTAATTCACTGTGGATATTAAACATTATCTTAGTATTTGGAGACAGTGCAAGAATCCAAGCTTATAGTTTAACGCTATTATATTTTTTGTGTTCTTCTATTTTCTAAATAGACCTACTAAGTAATATCTCTCTTTAAGCTCGCTTTCACTAATGTAAATAAATAATCAGTTTGATTCTCCCATTTTCTTGGAAACGGGAAAGTGATGCTTGGGTCTAAGACCGATTTGGATTAGATACTCTACCAAAGTTCTCTGTAAGGTGGGCAAATGGGTCCACTCATAATTATCATCCGCCCGCCTGAATCTTACATTTTTTTTTTCATTTTAAATATTTGTACCATTTTTATCAGAATTTTACATAAATTTTTCCACTAAAGTTTTGTGTTCTAGATATTGAAATTATTCGTAATTACGATCTGTTGATTCAATACTGACTGCACAGAGTAAGTGGATAAGTGCAATACGTTTCAATGTATAAATATCGCCGAAAATTTATGAAAGATCCACAATATCGCCACTTAATATCACTTTTAAACGATGTTCTTGAAGAATTCACATCGCTATGTAAATATTACAGGAACAGGATAGTGTGATAAAGCTGATAAATATCAACAGCAATAGCGAAACATCAATTTCAAACGTTGCCCACGTTGTATTTATACTACTTTGAAATATTAGAGAGAACTTTGCAATATGACCACTTTAAATTTAAAGATGATTACTAAATTAAAAGTTTCAATAATTAAAATCGATAATTAATCGAGATAGACCAACATCTAGGTACTAAAAAATGGAGCTATTTACTTGTTTTATAGAATTGGGTAATAATGAGGTTTCAAATGAAACGTCTTAGTGATAAGATAACAATATAAATTCTTATGTTAGAGTATAGTGATTGCCTTTAGCTTTGGATTGTGTCATCTATAGGCCACAATAAACACAATTTGAGCATTTTTTAAAATAATTTATTTTAAAATCCTAGATTTATATTTTAATATATACCAATTACGTATGACTGGTACGGTTACATTGGAATTATTTTATCTAATTATCAAAATTCCTTTAAATTTTTGATTCAATTATAGTGCAAACAATTAAATTTCTTAATTTATGTTATTTAAAAGTTTAAGCTATAAGTAAAATACTCTAAATTGTCTCTTTTACTGTGTAACAACAATCTTTAACTTTTATTTATATTATATTTTAATATTATAGATTTTTATAATAAAAAAAAATTCTACTATTTTTTTTAAACTTTTTCGCTAACCCAAAAATATAAATCGACCTTCCTGTAATTTATTTCCAATGTCAAATAAAAGAAATTTTCTATCCTTCGGGGACGATAACATTAAAAAAGGTATCCCTAAACATAACATCCAAAAAAATAAAATATAAAAACTTTATATATACTATCATTTACCGCCAATATATGTAATCCTTGTTATGCCTTATTAAGTTCTCAGGTGAAATAACTTTTAACCAAAATAAAAAAAAACTAAACAAATAAAACTTTTTTCTTCCAATTTTCCCAAAAAAAAAATTCTTTAAATTGAAAACCAAATAAAAATAAGTAAAATTCTTGTTATTTACCATACATTTTACCAATTTTTTATACCTCATAGGTGACCCTAATATTTCCCACTCGAGTATATTATTTAAAAAAAACTTTTTCTACTCATTTTTCATTTATACAGAGTTCAATATCAATAAATACCTTTACCTTACCTTAAGGTAAAAAATATTTCTACCAAATAAAAAAAGAACAAGAAAATAAAAATTACACATTTTTTCTGTAATCAATTTTTATGAAGTTTCATTTTTTCAATAAATTCAAATGATTTTTATACATAAATTACATTAGTACATGTTTAAACCATAAAATTTCCTTAAAAATATTATAGGCAAACCAAGAAGCCGTAACCCATACACATTCAAAAAAAAAGGTATACATAAAAAGATTTTATTCTATTTATTATCCTTTTTTTGGTTTAGGATATCTCAATTTTTAAGGATTTTTTTTGTTGTTAATAATCAGAACATTCGAATTTTAACACTTTAGTGTTCGTCTTATCTTCTGTCCGTCATTGTAAAATTTTCGAAATCGTTAACAATGTCAAATAAATCTTAACCACTGTTGTGTCACGTGACAATGAATTAATAATTTTATGTTTGATAGATTTTACAAAGTCGACATTGTTTACTCCATTATCGACATTGTCTACACCAAATTTGTTTATCTACGTTATTGTCTACTCTATAGTGTATAGTTTACGCTTAGAGGAACAGCACTGACGTTAACATAGTCATAGAATAAATTTCCAATTAAATTAAACTAAATAATTGCTACGTAGCTTGCCAATAATTGGGCTGAAGAATTTGAAATCACATTACATCCGTTGATGATAATGTAAATATTAGATGCTTAGTTCGAATACGTTACGTATTTACCCAAAAAATATTATTCAACATTATGTTCCAATATTAATGATAATTCATTCATTGAAAAGATAGTGAACCATAGAATGAAATATAAGTTGGTATAAATCAAATTTCAACTACTAGGAGCATTGAATAACCGATTATTTTATAGAATAAATGGCTAACAAAAATATAAATCAGACCCTGACTTAGAAAGATTATAAAGAGTAGTTTAATAGTAGTTAAATGTAGTTTAAAAGAATTTAATATTTTTCATGCTGCAGTGCTACATTACAACGAAAATATTTTTCATTAAGACGGAAGAATAGAGTTTTACTTTTTTACTTACTCAGTATTATAGCTCTGATGTAAGCTAGCTTCGATTTAAGATGCATCATCCATCACTCCACATGACCTATCCTGAGTAGTCTTCGTATGCGGCATTTGTTGATAAGGTCAGCCTCTAATAGCACAAATCATATACCTCGTGTTTAAATCGATTTTTCCAAACTCCATTAACATTGACGGGGTCAAAGAATAGAATTGTAAGTAAAAAATATTTCAAATTTTCGAATTCTTTAAAAATAAAAACTTTCCAAGTGCGTGGCATGATTGGACATATTCAATTATTTCCGTCAAAAAGAGCCCATTAATATAAAACTACTGTACAGTAACGTAACGCGTGTCTAATTTTTTTTTAGCAAATTCCCAATTTTTTTTTTTACCTGATGATTCTGTGACGGTAATATCGTCATTTAAAGGTTTATTTAGGATATTTTAACACAAATTGATATCCTTCTCAATATATTTTTATTTTGTGGGTGGTTATTTTTTTTATTAACCTTTTAAATTTAATATAACTTTTTTTTTCCTTTCAATTTTAAGGTTAAGTTTTTTAATATTTTATATTTTTTTTTTGTGCGTAAAAAAATCAAAGTCATTACTTTTCCTTATACGTAAAAAAATTCTGAAGAAAATAAATTCAAATCAATTACAGAACATTTTTAAAAGTATTAATTTACTTATAAAGTTAAAAATGAAAATTAAATTGAAATTTTATATATGAAAATTGAATTTTAATGGTGTAAATATAAACTGTAATTTGTCTAAAAAAAAACAGGAGGGATTGATTTATCCGATTAGGAAAAGATGATAAATAATTAAAATTTGAGGTTAGCTGAAATTAATTTATATAATTTTGAACGTGGTTTTTTTCGTTGTAATTTTTATAAGTTTATTTAGAATATTTTAACAAATTCTGTGAAAAAATGTCAATTCCTAGCATCTTAGACTGAAAGCAAATTAAAGGGATATGTATCGATGTTATGATTAAATCTATTCTTCCAGCTGGTCCATCGAAACCTCCTACCAGTATTTTAAAAAAAATCAAAGTATGCCTATAAGCAACAACTGCAGCAGAAGTTTAATATGAAAGACATCCTTCATACCTGATTATAAGACGAACTTGATTAATAATTTTAATGAGCTACAGGTTTTTAATAAAATGGTTTCTATAGAAAAATGTATTCAGGACGTATGTGTCTTAATGTTTCCTTGTTCACTCTAGTTAAGAACATTGACACTGCAATTCTTGAAGGCGGACCTAATGTAATCTATTGATAATACTAATTTCCAACGCTGGCAAGTTTGCAATAACAGGTAGGTTGAAATACATACAAAGCAGCAATAGCGCAATTTATTTGACGACTACACTCTTAACAGGACACTCCATGTTGATGGATCATCCCTTTAATGTACTGCGATCTGAATTAGATATATATAAAGGATGCGGAGTGAGACGTACGTGAGCCGATTGAACACTCGACGCAGAACTTTTTATTCCTACTACATGAAGCACGAGTTCTGAGTTGGAAATTCTTTAATTCAGCTAAAAGAGTTATTGGCTCAGCCAACTACCAAATATGTAACCTGTAGATTTCGAGGGGTACAATAGGCTTAGATTTGACTTCAGTACACGAAACCAGCGGTTCCCCTCATAGAATCAATCAATCATAGCTGAGAGAACTTTGAGCAAAATCGATACTTCGGTCTGGAGTTGAACCCAGGACCTGGGTCATCACAGAATAACATACTACCACTACGCTACACCACCGCTTAAAAAAAATTTAATTATTAGTAGAAATTTTCAAATACATATTCTTCGACTATGAAATGGGTACGGACAATTAATTTATATCCAAATAAAAATGTAGACAACTGAATTTTAATATTCAAGGATATAACTCTTATATGTAATATACGTACTTACTCTATCTATAAAAAAAATCAGAAAACTTTACCAAAATATTTTTCTAACAAATTGTGTCTAATAATTTGATTAAACCTCTTTATTAGGTTAGATTATCTTATCTGTATTCTATGAAATTGTTTCCAAATGTATTGTTATTAATCACAGACCTTACTACATTTTGATATTACTACATTTATACAAGAAATTTTACCTTCAAAATTGAATTCAATCATTTATGAAATTAGGTTATTAAAAAAAAAACTGATAGCTTTCATTATTTAAACAATTCTAAAATAAATTGGAACATAAATAATATTTTTTTTTTTTAGAAATATTCATTTTATGATTTTCTTAATAGATCATTTCTAAGATATCTTCTAAAGATAACCGAATACGAAATCAGTAATCAATTTATAATATGTGAACCCCTGGTGATCGAAAATTGTGCATTATGTACATTTGAAATAATCAAACTATATTAAATTAACAAACTCCTTGTAATGTATTTATCGAAATTCTTTTCTTGCTAAATCAATTGCCACACTCTCACTTTCTTTCAATATAACTTTCTGATATTTCCACAAAATTAGAAGTCATTTATTATTGGAGTTTCTATTTTCAGCAAACAGAGTTTTTCGAATTTATCATTACAAAAAAAAAACGTAATACGTTTATATATTACGCATAAGGTAATGATTTTTTGCTTATAAAAATATGTTATAAATTAATGACGAAATATTAGCTTCTAATGACTAGACATCTAAAAGATTATTTGTCTTAACGACAGGGATAATAATTGAATTGAATTCTGATGACAGTATGATTGAAAGTTTATCGATTTATTTTAGTTATTCCATAGTTGTGGGTTCATTGTCCATAAAACACTTAAAAATAAAACTAAAACGTAAAACGCACTAAAAAGTAATCAAACAAATTTCAATTTTTTCTTTTTTGCTATTGATTGCTGGCAATTGTGATCAATTTATTTTGTATGGAAATAGAATTGATTAGAATTGATTTTCTAATAGCTACTAGAGAATTCTTGTGATTAATTTTTCAGTGTAGACTGTTTCTTTGGATAAAATATTTCAATACCAAATTGTTGATAGTATGGTAGTTTCTGTATTAGATAAACCAAGATTTAATGAAATTTTTGTAATTAAATAAATCCTTTCAAGATGTTGTCAATAAAATAGTCTTCAACATTTAAAATTTCAATTACTTGAAACGAATTAATTAAATTTTCAAATTTTCTGCTATTGAAAACCAGTACTGATCACCCTAAAAAGATGAGAAGAATTTGTAATTAGACGAAATTTGATGCTCGACAATTTTCCACTAAGATTAATTGATCATAAATTCAAAGTTTATACAAATTGTTAATTTTGTTTAGTTGAACATAGAATTACTTAATAACTTTTGAAACATTACCGTGCATATAAGTATCATTCGCATGCTACCTATAAAAAACTAAGCCAATCCAATAGATATTCCCTAACGAATCTAATCGTTTATTAAAATTTTCGGTATCTACTAAAAACTAAAAAAAATATTATTATCTAGAATCCGTCGTGTCATAAAATGACAATTTTAGATAGTTGCAAAATATGATGTCCTATATCATGTGGTCACAAGTATCATCTAGGTTGTTACTCTTTAAGCTGGAAGTTGATTGTTCCTAAACCTATGATATTTTTGTCAATAATGCTTGAACGAACGTAGTGCCACCTGATTAATTACTAGTACAGTACAGACTCATGCTACTATTCCTATGGATAATTCCCCACAACTATTTCCTCTATTGATAGCATTAAGTAAAGTATATCAATAATAAAATACAAATTAAATTTATTAAAATGGAAATTAATTTTCTTTAATTTTACAGAGCTAATTTCTATAAAGGAAAAATTATGTAATAAAAAAAATTAAATAATATTAAAATCCTTAGACAAATATAACCGAAATAAAAATGGAAACTTGTCAAAAAATTACCATAAAAATTTAACTTTATAATAAAACTTTTCATTTCTACCTTTCAAAAAATTTTTGAATTTTTTTTTTATTTCGGTAATTATTTTTGGTGACATCTTGCAAATTGTGAGCTCAAAATTTGTAAAAAAAAAAAAAAAATTCATAATATAACAACTTTTCTCATCAACATCTTTTGACTGAAACTTTTACAAAAATATAAAACTTAAAGATATTTTTGAAGGATAATGCTTTAACCGGAAATCTCCTGTTTTTTTTTTCTTTCTTGTTGTTGTAAAAACGTACCAGATGGTCAAACACATCTTAATATGAAATAAATTTCTTAACATCATTCGAAAAAATTTTTGGGAGTTTTTTTTTTGTTACAAAAGTGTCAATGTTCTAAGGATCTTCGGTAATATTAAATCGAAGACAAGGACGTATTTTTATTTTCTTATTTTTATACATTTAAATCCTTTTTTGTTGAAGCGGATAATAGCTTTTTATCAATCGTTTGTTCACTTTTAACAAAAAATAGTAGGAAAATATTTTTGACCACATTTTTTTTTATTTGGTGAAAAATAATATTTAATCCTGATGATGTCCTTTTTTTGTTAATGTATATATAAATATAAAAAAAAAAAACTTATATAGACAAAATATTTGAAGGATAACATGGAAAAAGAAAACTCTCATGAATAACAAAAGAAAATGTGTTTTTCGCACTTATTTATTTATTCGATAACTTTTTTTTTAAGGATTATTTTGTTTATAAAGATCCTTTTGAATATATTTTGACAAAACTGAATCGAATTTAAAGAAGGGTTTAACACCAGACTGGATTTTCTTATTAGTATAGAACCAGAAAAGTTTAATTTTCGAGATTGTGTGAAAAAATTGAAAAAAAATATTTTCAATTTCAAATCATCACACATTGATTATCATAAGCTTATAATCTTGTAATTAAATTATGTAGTTATTTTAATAATTTTACTTTTGACTATTTACAGGGTTGACGAAATACTTGCTAAAACATGCTAAAAGGAAACTTAACGTGTTAAAAGGACAAGAATTGTGAAAAGGTTAGCTATCAAATTTTGTAACGAATTGAATAAAATCTTAAGTTTAATAGTTTTGTAGCTGAAATCAAGTTTGTGATTCTTATTATCCGTTAATGTCTCTTTTAAAACCTTCAATTTTGTAGCATAAAGTTTCAAAAATCATGAATAATAGTTTTTTTTCTAATCATTTCTATAAAGTAAAGTAAGCAAGATGTGTAATTTTCAAATTTACAGAGTTCATAATTTTGAATCAGTATTACCATAAAATTGTCTACAATTTTAATATCGTCCATCACTCAGATTATTCAATGTTGTCTATACAATTTGTGGCACTTATTGAAATTCTATCAAGTTTATAATCGCAATGTCTATATCAATTTGTTATAGAGAAGCGACAGAATAGAACCAGTTAATTTTTCGTCATTATATTTTTTATCCGGTGCTTTTTCATATCACTTCATGAACTGTTCAAAATTTAGAATTTATTCCGAATACAATGTACTATTAATTTTGTAACTTGTCATTAACCAGGAAGACTCCTGTAATAAAATAATATTATGATTGCAAAATTAGTTGGTGTACTTTAGAATGGTTCAATAATTTCTAAAGTTTTAATTATACACAAGCAAATACGTCACTCAACGCAGAAGCATTCATTTCTGAACTGTGAAACATGAAGCAGGTGGTAATACATTGATTCAGTAATTGCACAGTAATTAATGCTTCTTTTTGAACCGGAAATTACTACTAGTTTTTTCCAATTTTTTCTTTCAATTGTTAATTAATTGAAAAACATTATTAATTTTTGCATGGAAATTATTTTCCCAGCATATAGAGAAAGTGTAGTGAAATCGAGCTTAAAGTAATTGATATCTACTTACTTATTATATCTTTCTGTCTGCTTGCTCTCACTTAGCCATACAGATGTTTCATTCCCTCACATGAATTTGACCGTTCTCGATAATAAGAAATCTTCTGTTTTGAATTAATTGTGGATTTGGATTAGAACCTCAATTACTAATATAAGAGGTTATTCCACAGTTTCGATACTCTCCAATGAGAGACTAGGTACAGCTTATTGATTGCCATATGATATGTTATGGACTTTGCACATGATACGCGACGCGAACTGCGAATTGCGAATATTCGCAATTCTTGATATTTCTTTCACATGAAACGCGAACTGCGAATTGTGAATATTTCATACAAAAACAATTTTTGAGGTTAAAAACGAGCGAATTTTTTATTCGCAACAATGTGGATTGCGAGTGGATCGCGAATATTGATTGACAGTTCGCGACTAGATATTTCAATTCAATATAATACTAACATGTGAATGATATATAGAAAAGAAATGAAGCTTGAATAACATCAGCTGCTCTAGAAACTGTCAGTTAATATGCTGACATTATGTTTTATCTGATGTAAAATTATATTATAGTTTTCCTAAATAATATTAAAGTAATATTATCAAATCCATTTTGTTTTTTTATCAATCTTTTTCTTAAAATATGACATTTTCCAAATTTGAATGTCATGTTTTAAGATCTCCAGAAAGTAGAACTAAAATGTCATTTCAAAAAAACTATCTTTTGATTAAAACAAAAGATCATTTGTAATATTTACAATTTTTCATTTTTTTTTTTTTTTTGTAAAATGAAATAAAGAAATGAATTCCTAGATAGAATTGACATCGACATATCCTTGGAAAATGTTTGTCTAGAATATTATTACATTCTCATATACAAATGTTTATATATAAATTTCTATATATTTTTATGTTAGTGTCTAACTCTGTATTTATATGAGTTATTATTTAATTTGATTGATGACACACCATCACTGTGAAGTTATAATTCCCATGAAAAATATATAAACCATAATAATATTAGCCAGAAAAATAGAAGATAATGTAAAAAAATATCGAGCATAAAAATAAAGAATGAAACTATTTTTTCCATCTATCAATTCAAAAACGTTTTTTTTATGATTTATGACAATAACAGAGATAAAAGTTTTCCATTTTTTTTGTGTATATAGTCTTTGGTGTCATGAATTACAATATTTTCTTAAAGAAGTTGTAAAAACATTTATGTTTATCTATAATTTTCTTGCTGGAGCTTTAAATTTTTATTAGTTAAGTTTTTTTTTATATTATAGTTTATAAAAGTTTGTATAAATGAAATTAAAATATAAATTAATTTATTTGACATAAAGTTAAATGTAGTTATTAAGTCTGGAAGAAATGGCGAATATTAATTACTGTTATTTCAATTTAAAGGATACCAACCACTTAGAACCAAAGTTAGTTAGTTCTAGGTGTCATCTTTATTAACTAATTAAACAGTCATTGAATAATACTACTATTATTAAAGCCACTTTTACAATATCTAACATAAAATAAGAAATTTGTAATTATGTAATACAATTTTCTTCACCTTATTATAAACTTCAATTATAAATTTTGGGAAAAGCCTTTTTCAGTTGTTTCCAGTCATCTTTGTTCTGAGCAATACTTCTCCGTTCCTTTGATATATTGTTTAATTCGTATCTCTTACGTTGTCTTCTTAATATCCTTGTTGTTAATGTGGTCCATCTGTTGTCTTTGAGTCTTGTTAAATGTCAAGCCGTTCGTCATTTTAATTCTTTTGAGTTTTCCTTCTTTTATATCCATATTTCTTATTATAGTATAATTGCATATTTGTAGAACAGGTCGTTCCATAAATCTTTGACATGACTGCTAATAGCTTCAGTTATAATTATAACAACTTTAAGATAAATTTTAAGAAGAACCCGGAGATCATTCTATCCATGAATAGAATAATCTGTATTAAACTGATTGATCGGTATCCTTACCGATCTTTTGCCGCGGTGGCGATGAAACTTTAGAACCTACACGGAAACATATAGTTTGTGACTGCGATAGACTTTAATGCGTCAGGTATCAATACTTGCGATATGAGGTACCGCACGGCTCACAATGGTTCCATCAAAATCTCTCTTCAAACCTAAATTAACTAAATTTATATCCTCATACAAGAAGTGGTTTACTTTGTAAGGCTTCGGACTGTTTATGTATAAATTTATTTAGTAGTTGCGAAATATGCTATCGTCTCGTATCTGTGAAAGTGTGCAGGTAAAAAGTTTGTGTATAATTACAAATAATTTTAAATATTGTAACAAATGTAAGAAATTTCTTACTTTTTTTATATCTATACGCAAAGCTTAATGTAACAAATAATGCCGAAAATAAATGTAACATAATATAAAATAGTCAATCTCTAGTGGATCTTAAATGGCTCCATTTCACATTATGTATGTTTCAGATTATATGCTAATTGTGGTTATAACGTATGTCACATAACATAGCAAATTGTACTACATAGCAAAATTATTCAAGAGTTTTTCCGTTTCTAATGATTGGAGCCTCTAGTTCATAACATAAACTGATATTCCTCTTTTCAAAACTATAATTATTTAAAAATTTAATTGCTATTTTATTACAAGTAAAATATATTTGATTGTTCAGCTTTAATATCCATAAATTAGAATCTGATGTTATTTCCTTTTATATTCTTTTACATAATTAAAAATTTTTGAAGTTGAAGCCTTGAACATTAATAATTAATGATTTTGTAATTATTTATGAAACAATAATTATTTAATTTGAACAAATCGCTTCCCGTGAAATATGATTCTGGTGTTATTTCCGTTTTTTTATTTTTATATTTTTAACATATATTAATTAATAAGGAACTTTAATAATATTTTTATATTATTGCATATCCTAAAATTTTTGCTTTCTCAATAATTATGAAAGCGAATTAAATTACATACAATTCTATCAAAAAAAAAAAGTTATCTCTAATTACCTCTAAACAACTTCTTGATCTAATTTCGTCATGCAAAAATTCAAAAAATTTTCATCAATAAAATTTCTTTGTCGTTCAAAAGTATAATTCAACTAAATAACAGAGAACATTTTTTTAAATAAAAATACTAAAAATCTAAATTGAATTTTATCTAAAACATCACATCAGCCGAGGATTATAATTACCTCTCCTATAGACCAACACTAAAAATTCTACAATTAAATTAATGCTACAGGAAAAATGGTGCAAAAATTTACCAAATAATTTTTTTCTTCTTTATTATTTGTTAGATCATTCTGGTATATATGCAAATGTCGTCATTATTGATGTAAACTGAAGGAAAAAATTGTAAACTACTAGACTGTCCTGGTATCTATACATAGATTGTGTAACCAACAATGTAAACCAGGGCGTTATAAAAAAAGGATATTTTTATGAAAAAATATAAATTCCATTTTTTCATTATTTTCATAGTTTTTTTCATAGTATCCTACAGAAAAATAATAAAAAAAAACATGTCAATGGAAAAAGGACATTCTTTTCGATTTTCAGTCTATATTTTTGAAAATAATCCTTTTTTTTGTGAAGCAAGCTTACAATTTTTTGGTGGCGGTGCTACTAAATTTCACAATAAAAAAAAAATACAATTCCAAATTGAATCCTTGTAATGCACATTTCAAAACAAGGATAAACATCAAAAATTGAATACAACGAAAATGTAAAGTCAAACTCGTTGAGTTTCAAATATGGTTAATTTAATGGACAGTAGACACGATTTTTTTTTCCTTTTTTTGTTTTATCGAAAAAAATTGATTCAATTTTTTGTTTTCTCCTTTTTTTTGCATGCTAAAAACTGTAGAAATATTACAGAAGAATAAAACACTTTGTACGGGAATCAGGATTTTTAAATGGAAATAAATTATACAAAAAAAAAAAGTTTTCCATTAAATTTGCTTTATAAATATGGAATTGAATTGATTTGAAATTGATTTTAATTGCAATTTGCTAATTTTACAAATAACAAAAATTAGATAAGATTATTATAATAGAGAATTTACAATTTAAATCAATTAAATTCGTGACACCACACATTTATCTATATAATGTCCTTTTTCAGACATAAAATATATTTTCACAATTAATTGGAAATTTATTTTTTTCTAAATAGATTTTTAAAGGTTACATGAAGTTTAGGAAAATCGATCAAAATGATTCTGTAGAAGTTTTGTATAGATTTAAATTATTTGGAAGTCTTATATGTATTACTAAATATTTAATTATAATGCTTCCTGTACTAGAGTTAATATACTTCAATTCTATTGAACATATTTTTAAATTCCACAATTTCTAATGTTGCCAAACTTTTGATATCTAGCAACTATACAATTATAAAATATTAGATAATTTTTACCAAGAAGACGTGACAGTCGTACGGCAGAAATGAAACAGACAACCTATTAAAACTATTTCAAAGATTCATAGCCACATCATCACCAGCTGTATTAACGGGGCACTGGTCAATTGGCGAACATAAGGTTAAACTATGCATCCCATTCAACTAATCGTTCAGTAGTTATGGAAACCTGTATGAGAAAGAAACTATAATCGACTTCATCTGCAAGTGACGATCTCTTGCCAGAGCTAGAACCGATACAATTGGCGTTGGCGGATATGAACTCAACTACCTTAACAAACTAAAGGCTAAGAGAAGTACATTATATGGTACGGTTTCTGAATGCCACGAGACGAATCTAAAACCACTATTTTCACTAAACCAATGGTAGCAAAACGGATGTGAGTGGTAGCAAAACGGTGCATACGTCCTAATCCTAATACGTCCTAATCCGACAATCAACCAACCAATTTAAAAATAGATATATTTACAATAGGATTTATCATATTTGGGCATTGTATAGAAAATTTTCAAATGTTAATTTTTGGAAAGTTATTTCGGTTAGGAATTATGCCAAACTACCGATTTATGGTCAATTGAATATGAAATTATTTTTTTTAATTCAATTATACACTATCGTACTCACAAACAGACTGTCGTATTATGTTACTCGTACTCGTATGCATTCCTTTAAAAATTGATCAATATTACTTGAATTGTGATTGAACTGAACTTAACTACAATTTTCATCAGTAAATTACTGAATGAATCTAAATGGATTAGTGAAAATTTATTTGTTTTATTTCACAAAATTCTTGATATTTTTATTGACCACTTTTTGAAGGAATCGAAAATGTATGAGTGTTATATGCAGAATGTCGGTGAGTACGATGGCATCTAATCGAATTAACAAAATTAATTTCAAGTACATTTATTCTAACATTGAAAATCGGATAATGATAATGAAAATTTACAATTGAAACAGAAAAATCAAATATAATTACAAATTTCTTTTAATGCTGAATATTCTGCTATATTCTACAAATTCATTTTTTGGTTAACGTAAAATTTTCTTTCGTTTTTATATTCTAAAATTTTTCACAAAAATTTTGTATATATATTTTCATTGTAAAAGAAAATGCAAATTAAGCTAAATTCAAATTTAATGAAGCGGTTTAAATTTATTTCTCTGACCTTTTTACTTGAATTGTGGTTGAACCTTAATGGCATTTTTATTTTAATCAGTGGTCAGGTTTCCATTTGTGACTAAAGAAATCAATTTTAAATTCAATTTTTTTATAAAGAAAACTTTTAGTCAACATATTCGACATTACGAATATCAAAAAAAAAAAAAACATATGCTCGTAACATAATTTCCATTAATCGGACCATTATTTCCTAAGTAGATTTTTGCCGAAAATTTTCTCAATTTAATGTTGCATACTATAAAAAATGATTGAATAATTTTCTTTTCTTGTGCAAATTTTCCTCTTGTTTTTATTATAAATTTTTCCATTTTTTGTACTTATTAGCCACAAGAAAAAAAAATTGTTGTTTTGGTAAATTAGGTAAATAATAATTTGAACATTTTTCTTTACCTACCTGATTTTGACACTGATTTTTATTAAACTGGGCATTAAATTAGAGGTTTCCTTTGACCGAAAAAAAAATAATCAGAGAAAATTTCAATTTCATTTTTTTTTTATAATACTACCAACTAGCCATCTAATTTTTGGGAGCTTTTTATTATGTAATATTTTTCATCACAAAATTTTGATTGAATTTTGGCGTGCTTTTCTGTAATGATTTTCATTATTCTTTTCTGTTTATGGCAAATGTTTTTGGCTCATGGTGTGTTGGCTTAATTGATCAAGTTTATATAATATTAGTTGATTAGCTAAAATTAAGTACGAGAATTTTCCTCAAGGTAATTTAGATATTAAATGGAAAATTTGAGGAAAATTATTTTTTTTTCTGCAGAAGGACAATACTTAAATATTGACAAATAAGTTTTAATGAAGTCATTTATATTTTGTTAATAATAAATTATATCTTTATTAATTTTTTGATGAAAATTATTTATGTTTTATGGTTTTGTGTTAATTAATATTTAGAAAATATATTAAGAATTCAGAAAAGAGTGGAAAATTAATGTTAGTACAGAAGAGAAATTGGATGAAAGATGTTATATTTAGATCAAAATATATAATTAAATATAAATTTCTTCTGCTGAGTATTACTTTAATAAAAATTATCTTTTTATTAAGGTTAGTTAGTAAAAGTAGATCAAATATCTACTTCAGAGATTTAGCTATATAGGTCACACCATGAAAAATATATTAATTAATTAACGTCGAATCGGATTTAAATAAATCGTTTTTATTTGTATTTATCTTAAAACAAGTAGTAGATAATCTTACGATAACGTTTTGTATTATGCCTTAGCTATAGATCATCTTACACTACATTTTCTACATTATAATGTAGATCTGTTCTATTAGCTAGTTTTTTATTAATTATTACAATATCATTTCAATTAATTATCACAAACTTAGCCTGTATAGTTCATATAAATGCTTATAAATTATGTTATTGAAGAAGTGATGACTACATATTCATTTAAATGTCATATTCGTTTGGACATTAGCACAGCTCCCTACTACATATACTCCTCGGATTCGTCCTCATATTCATAAAATCAATACAATCGTCAGCTTCTGAAGTCGTAGTATGTATTAATAAATTAAAAATTATATAATATTAATTCCTGCTATATATTTCTCTAACAGCCCATCCACACTCACGTGCAAAAATGCAAAAAAATACTATTACTACTTAAAATGTTATTTACTATTAACTTAATTATAAAGTAAATAACTTTATAATTTATTGGTTTAAGATATAATTTAACTTTATGTAACAGTAACAGGAAATAATGCCGTTTTCATATCACGGAGTCGTGTTGCAAGGCGACAATGGTGGCGACATCGATGTAGCTCGCTACAGCAGGCTAATCGCCTTGTTTTGTGAAATAAAATCGATTCAAGAAACTGAAACATAGCCTCGGAGAGTCGTAATGTGCAAGCCCTATGTTTCCCAAAGGAATGAACAAACGAAATAAAAATACCATTAACCAAGTTTTCGATATGAAATATTCAAGGCAGACTTTTGCAAGTGGAATTGTCTGCCAGTTTAATTTACTTGACCATAAATACCAGAGTTCACATCAATCAATTTGTGTAATTTTAAATGAAGTTTATATGACAATCGCTTCATTTAGATTTAGAGTCTTAATAGAATTTTTAAATTTTAGGTTCATTTTTTTATTATATTTTATAGAGAAACACCAACCACATTTGATTAAATGGGTCCTCTTTTTATTTTTTATATACATAATGTAATTGTGTCATGTAAAATTGGTAAAGCGTAAAAATGTAACATATCAGGTCAGTATTTACAGCGGGAATTGAACCAACAACGTCATTGTTTGTAGAACACTACATGTTACACTGAGCTACCGAGGCCATTAGATTCATTTTGTTTTTGTATAAAATTTTCAAACTATATATCTAGCCTCAAAAATATGTAATTCTAATAACAATTAATTCATTTCTTCATAAGTTTTCTTTCATTTCCATTTTTAATTGTAGTAGCTCTAAATGCATTTCGAAATTACAAAGACAAATATTAAAATCAAGATAAACTTTATTACCCAAATAATGATTAAAATCATGATAAGAAAAAAACCACCACATATTTTAAACGTTAGAGCACACATTTAACACTCACATATGTAAATTTCCATTATTATTCTTAATATTAAAATATTTCAACACTTAATTTAAGTGCACTAAAAATTTAGAACGCATTTATTATAAAATCAACAAAATTTAGAATTGTTTGCATAAAAACAAAACCTTTTGGGGATAAAATTAAGGTAACTTTCGAGGTAAAATAACACTTAAAGCGTGCTTTTTTATTACTCACTCAAGCAATTATCTACAATCATCATAGAATAATTGTTAGGTTTTTGCTATCCATTATGTTATTACTTTGTACGTCTGTCCATTATTCGTGAGTTTTGTAAACTTCTGCAAATGGTTATTTGACCTAGTAATGGTCCACGTAAATTATTCATAGTACAAGCGGTAATTTCGTATTAGGCTGTATGGCTTTGCGGCTGTATTCCTTTATTTGTCTGGATATTGCGCTTTAAGAAACATAATAAATGTTCCTCAAAATTGATAAACCTAGAAATGTAATGAAGAATAGAATTAATTAAATACTTACTGATAATGTAAATTTTTGCCACTAGATGGTGCTGTATATAAAAAGTAAAAATATTTACCTAAAATGTTGGCTCCGTATAATAAAGAATCGTAGAATTTGAATTATTTATATTATTGAATTATTTTTGTACGAGCACATTTCATATAGTATGAGGCAAGCAATCAATTTTAAAGCCCATTTATATGAAACTACTGTAAAGTTAGCTCTACTGCGTGGCTTTTACTATGTATGACAAACATTAATATAAAATTACTAAAAGCTATATAAAATGAGTTAAGTTTATGAGTTAGGTGGGTAATATTTATTTTAGTATAAATGCATAAAAATACAAAAAATTTCACAATATTTTCACTTTGTGTATATAATTTTATTTTGTGAATGAATTTTTAAATACTATATAAATAATAAAAAAAAAACGTATTTGTAGGTACGATTTTAATAGCTCTGCAAACTGGCAAGAGTTTCTGTATATATTTTTCTGTATATTTTGTGTTGAAATATGAAACAATTAAATGACTGCAAAATGATTATGTCGTGCTATTCAAAAATTAAGTGACATTAATAGAAACAGACAGTTAATAATTGAGCATTGATGATATCGTTTAAATAGCAAATTTAAATTGAATGAAGCGCGGTATATTTTAAATATAATTGAATATAATTGAAAATTATTTAGTGGATT
Source organism: Rhamphomyia laevipes (assembly GCA_963920725.1). NCBI lineage: Eukaryota > Metazoa > Arthropoda > Insecta > Diptera > Empididae > Rhamphomyia > Rhamphomyia laevipes. Next base: position 16,749,318 of record OY987259.1, read on the forward strand.
TTGGATGTTGGGTATTAAATTAGAAATATTTTTTTATGAGGCATAATATGAATGGAAATTGTTAAAATTTGGTAAGAGATTTCATATATTTTCTAATAATAATAATAGAATGATCTAAATGTCAATGATATAATTTAAAAAGTTGATTATATTACGTAGGTAGGTTTCTATTGAGAATTTGGATAGTACTAAAAGTATATGATTAATTTTGAATATATTTTGTGGTATATAATTGAAAAAAACGTTTTACAGGGTCAATATAATTAATAGAAAGAAACCCAGAATAATGGCAGATATTATAAAAAGAAAGCCAGAATAATGATAGTTTTCTAAGAGGTCAATGTAACGTTCTGTCAACACGAGCACAAAACGGCGCAACACATACTATGTGGCTGTAAGATAATTATGTCTAGCAAAGGTAACGATTTCGACACCTGGTGACTGTTATTAATGCAGCTGTACTGTTTCATTCTATGTACGGATATTGTCAATGACGAATATTTAAAAAGGCAAATCACAATAAACCAAATGGCTACAGCCTACTTTGATTAGAACTATGTGTGGCCCACCCTTACTCTAAAACCTAACCATAAGAGAGATCAGTGAGGGTTTGAATCGAATAGCTTATATAATATTTAAATTATCAATATCACATTAATTAAAATTAATCTCATTAAGTAAAATTCTTTTCTCTATCAAAAAATGATAACATAATCCTTCCAAAATTCACAATGATTGTCAAATAAAACGTTATCTACTATCTTTTGTCACTCTTAAATTATAGTTAGAGATCTCTATTTACGAACTTTTTGTCTATGAGCGTTGATAGTGATTTAAAATTTTAAATTACATTGTACGCATTGAAAAGAACTTCTGAAAGTTGCTGTTTCCTTACTTATTAGTGAAATTGATGTTATTTAAATGCTACCTACTTCTTAACTTAAAATATGTGTTCTACCACATTCTTAGCAACGCAGCAACTTCGTATTTGTTTCATAGTCTTGTTTTACCGGTGATAGTAGAACTTTTTCTAAAGGTGACGGTGGCATTCTGATTCCAGCTTAATATAAAATGTACTACATAACATTATATTACTTAAAATTATCTCTAAATATTTATTCAATTTAATTTTTTTAATTCATTGAGTTATAAGCCTCCCCATTCTTCTTTTTGTTCTGCCAGTTTGCATCAAAATTATCAAAATCATCTTGCCATCTATTTTTTTGTCTATCTACATTCGTTTTCCATTTTTTGGTATCCAGTTTGTTCTGAGTTTGATCCCTCTGCTGTTATTCAGTCCAGTGATGTATCCAGCCCAATTTCATTTCAAAATTGTTTAGCTCTACAAATTGCATCTAAAATTTTTGTTCGACTTCGAATGTTTACATTTTTAATTATACGTTTGTTCGCGAGATTTTTAGTATTGATTTTTTCCATAACACGTCGGCAAATTTGTATTTTGATAGCTTTTTGTGAATTATCAATTAATTAAAATTTCTATAAATTTACATTTCTTGATTTTCCACTTATTTGAATATTATTTTACAAATTGTTATACAAACAAGCAGAAAATTCATTATAAATTAATTTCTATTTATATATTTTAAGTTTTAGCTAAATATAAATCGTAAATTTTCCACCCTAATTAATGATGTTTGAATAAATAACAACACTCAACGAAAAATATAGGTTATATGCACCAAAAATTTTATATTTCCTACAAATTTTGATGGTGTGTTTTTAGCTAACAAATAAAGTTAGTATGAACGACTAAAAATTTACCAACTAATTTTGTAAAAAATTTTAGTTATGGTTTTGTGATAACTACAAATGAAAATAGTAAAAGTCAAACAACTACATAGTAGTTAATACAAATCCAAAATGTTGTTCAAATTAGCGAATTGGTAATAACAATCCAGTAAAGTTGTTATAATGAAAATACAAATGGTATCGAAAATTAATAAAAATGGTAATAACAAACCAGTTTAATTGTTATAATAACAAATTTAATAGCAATAAAAATAGTAATAAAAACTAGTAAGGTTGGTAAGAAAAACACTGATTTGGTAAAAATGATCAACGCAGCTAGTAGAACAAGCATGGTAGAAATAACAAATTAATTTATAATTTAAACAAATTCATTTAGTAGCTAGAACAAGTCTCAATGGTATGTATCTAAATAATTTTTTTAATTTAAAAAAAAGTTCTTTTTAATTTGGAATGTTCTGTAAATTTTTATTGTTCCTTTATCTATTCAACTTATAATAAAAATCTAACTTTAATTATATATATTTTTTTTTAAATAAAAAGATCACAAATTCATAGTGAAAACAATAACACTTAGAAGTTGAGCAGACAAATTCTTAAATTAAACAGTCAATTTTTTTTAATTTACATTATACATAAATTTTACTGATAAATTAATCAATGGACTAATGAGTCCTTTTTAAATTTATATTATTGACTGTGTCAGTATAAAAAAATATTTTTTTTAAATAAAAAGATCACAAATTCATAGTGAAAACAATAACACTTAGAAGTTGAGCAGAAAAATTCTTAAATTAAACAGTCAATTTTTTTTAATTTACATTATACATAAATTTTACTGATAAATTAATCAATGGACTAATGAGTCCTTTTTAAATTTATATTATTGACTGTGTCAGTATAAAAAAATATTTTTTTTAAATAAAAAGATCACAAATTCATAGTGAAAACAATAACACTTAGAAGTTGAGCAGACAAATTCTTAAATTAAACAGTCAATTTTTTTTAATTTACATTATACATAAATTTTACTGATAAATTAATCAATGGACTAATGAGTCCTTTTTAAATTTATATTATTGACTGTGTCAGTATAAAAAAATATTTTTTTTAAATAAAAAGATCACAAATTCATAGTGAAAACAATAACAATTAGAAGTTGAGCAGACAAATTCTCAAATTAAACAGTCAATTTTTTTTAATTTACATTATACATAAATTTTACTGATAAATTAATCAATGGACTAATGAGTCCTTTTTAAATTTATATTATTGACTGTGTCAGTATAAAAAAAATATTTTTTTTAAATAAAAAGATCACAAATTCATAGTGAAAACAATAACACTTAGAAGTTGAGCAGACAAATTCTCAAATTAAACAGTCAATTTTTTTTAATTTACATTATACATAAATTTTACTGATAAATTAATCAATGGACTAATGAGTCCTTTTTAAATTTATATTATTGACTGTGTCAGTATAATAAAAATATATAAAAAAAATATTTTTTTTTTAAATAAAAAGATCACAAATTCATAGTGAAAACAATAACAATTAGAATTTGATAAACATTGATATCAAGAATAAGAATATAATATTTTTTTATATTAAGCTTAATATAGCTTTATTATTATTTAGCTTAAATAATTATTGTTTTTGTTTAAGTTCGTCAATTAATATATTAACTGATGTGTGGATTTTTTTTTTATCTACAACCATTTCATAAAAATATTGTGAAATAAAATCCCAAAATAAACAAGCTGGTTTTGGAAATTTTAAATTAAATATATAAAAAATTTTAAAACAAGTATCAACTGCTTTTGCAATGGAGTACATTTTGTACCTGATTCCATCAAAATAAACTAATATTTGCTCTGGATTGGTGAGTGAACCTTGAACAAGTAATAAAGGTTGAATGGGATCCTTTAATTTAATTTTTTCTTGGATGGAATCTTCTATATTTTGTGCCGTGTTTCCAATAACCAAAAATGCATTTTGGGAATCTTTAATGGTAAACTTTTTTTTTATTTTATCAGCAGTTGTTACATGTGTAGTTGGTTTGATAATTATGTGCAACAAATACAAAGTTGTGAGAGTAACAGCATCTAAAAAAAATATAAATACATATTATAGTATTAAAAAATTATAAAAATTAATATAAAAAAAACATAGAAACTTACTTTCTGAATAATTTTCAGAGTTATTAACAACTTTTAATAATTCTTTTAAATGTTCATCCTTGATTCTTTTTGTATATAAGTCCCCAATCTTTAAATGAAATTTGGCAACGTCATCAACAAATGATTTCGCATTAGGATATGACTTCGAAAAGTCGATGTCAAACTGGAAATATTTAAAAAGCAAATTGTATTTTATTTTAATAATAATTATTTATAAAAATTATAATTCCATACTAATTTAAATCCTAGTGGTTCTTTATACTGCTTCCATTCACTTAAAATTTGTTCAGTTGAGCCCATATTTGATAATTTTTCAATTCTATATTCAGCAGTTTTTCTCCAAAGTTCTTCAATTTCTGCCCATGTGCATGTATCGCATTTTAATGTATTTAAATATTCATTTATATTTTCATCAACAACTGTAAAACAACAAATAAATCAAAAACTATAAATGATTCAAAGAAATTTCTTTTTTTACCAGCAAAATTTCCATTTTTTTCAGGCATCTCATCTTCGCCTGTATTTATTTTTTCTTTGGTATTTTTTTTTATTAATCCTAAATTAATTAGTGATCTTCTTTGGTTAAAAAACTTGTGAAATATTTTACCGCCAGGTTGACATCCTTTTTCTTTGTGAAAATAAGTAGACTGAAAAAAAAAGAAAAAAAAAATTAAATTAATTTATGTAAAATAATTTTTCTAACCTCTCGTTCCTTTGGAAATAATTTATGTATTTCTGTTGCAATATTTGCAGCTAAAACAAACGTCATCTTACTTGTTTCATTTTTGAATTCATTCATGATTAGTGATACCAAAAAATTTCTTTGAGGGTTAGTCAAAAGATTATTTTTATTATTTAGAATATTGGTACCAACATCAGATTGTTTTAATAATTTTTCAATATCTGGAACTGGTACATCTAGCGTTTTGAAATTAAATTTTACATTTTCATTATCAGATGTGAATGAATTCATGGAAGATGTGGCATATTCTGTTGTGGCAGTCGCAGTTTTCCATTTATTTAATTCAAATTCGAATTGTATACTCACTGCCAAAGTACAATTTTCAGTTAATTTTTTTACGTTATGTTTTTGCATATATTTTAAATTATTGATATCAATTTGTTCTTCTAAAAATAAATAATTGAATTTAAAAAAAAATAATATATTAGAATAATATATTTTAAATTCAGTTACCAATTAATTTTGGTACCAATACTTCCAATCCCCAACTTTTTACGAGCTCACATGCTTCATTTTGTGATTTATCTTTATTTTGGTCAGTTGGAAGTCTAATCTTGTTGACGTAGAAAACTGTTTGTTGATTGACTGGAGAAGACTGATTTAAATTCAAATAAAAATCTGCGTCGTTGGCATCCGGAGATTCCAATATTTGTGTGTAATTTAAATCTGACGGACTTGCCATTTTTTTATATAAGTTTTTAATTTTTATATTTATTTATAATTAGACTTATGAAATGTTTTTTTTTTGTTTAAATGAAAAATTAAGCAACACAATGTTTAATTATTAGTAAAATAAAATAAGTTTGATATTTTCTAATCAATTTAAATTGTATTAGTTTTAATGCAAAATATAAAAACTTGATTTTTATTTATTAAAAATGAAATTATAAATTATATTAATGAATTAATATATGATATAGATATATACATGTCATAGCTAAAACCTTCCCAAACTATGTTCTCACACAATATGATTATGAAATATGTGTTTATACATATGAGACAGTTTTTATTGACCACACTTTGGGTTTAAATAAAGCTACTGAGATTTAATAACATTCACAGATTTATGGCAGTTCTTAAAAATAATTATTTAATATTTTAAGCCTGCTTAAATTAAATTTAGTACTTGTGAAGCACCGAATTATAGTATGAAAATTTAATTTGATATTTTTTTATTAAAACATATGTTTTTAATTAAAATGAATTTTTTTCTAATTATATAGAGTGTGCATGCAAAATTAATTTTTACACATGTGAAATTGAAAACATATAGTCTAGGAAAGGAATTCATGAAATTTGTATGAGTTTTTAAAAGTTTGGTTTAATTCTAATCATTTTTTTATTAAAAAACGTGTTAACAATATTAATCGGTGGACCTAGAAACTTTTTTATATTTAGGAAAAGTTTTTTTTTTACAACAGTTTCATTCTCTTCAATTTCAAATGATATGAAATGTTTGCTGTAATCTCTAACTAATATTTGATCAACTAAAACAATTACTTTCGCTTGTTCAGTATTAACATATAATTCAATAATTTTAAAAAGCTCAAAAACTTCAATATTTTTTATTGAAAGGTACAGATTAGATTTATATTCTGTTCCTTTATAAACTATTTGTGAGTAACATTTCATCTTGCATGATGTTGGGATAGAATTGTATAATAAATTTAAATGATTAATATTTAATTCAAATTTTTTTTCGACTTTAATAAGTTCTGGTAATGGTTTAATTAAAAAATTTGCGAATTTGAACTGTGCTTTCTTTGCCAAGCTCAAACAGATGTTTTTTCTAGAATTCGTCGCTTTTCCGTAAGCTTTGTTTTCTTGATGTTTATTTTCATAACCGAAACACCAAAAATTTTTGGGGGCACCGGATTGTTTTATTATATTGCAATAATGCAGGAGATGGTGATGTTTTGGTTTTAGGGTGTCATTGAATAACCTTATATATTCACTTAAATGAATCTCAATTGAGTTAGTTAATAAATTTAATGATTCGTTCGTAAAAGTTGGTGACAGTAGCAGTTCTATCATTTCTATTAAGTTCAAGACAAACTCCCAAACCTCGTTGTTTAATGGAATTAAATCTCCTATTATTAACGTAAAATAATGAACAAAATATTTCATTTCACTTGCTGACATTTTTAGCTTGTTATTTTTAATATCGATTTGTAATATTTCAGGTGAAATGTGACCCTTATCTATGGGACCGTAATGAAAATTAAGTTTCCGCCTATTAAATGTTTCTAATGAAAATATTTTCAGGGTATTTACGTAATAATTAATTACTTTGCAAAAGGCGTAATGGCAAATACCCTCAAAAACGTCGTGCATTAAGTCAACAAAAGAATTTGAAATGACATGAAATGTAGGTAATGTATTAAACAATGAATGTTTTTTAATACCACATTCTTTATAGGTATTGTTTAAAAGTTGAGAATCATAATTTTGAATTGTTCTTTGATATTCTATTTTATTCTTACATAAGTAACGAGATTCTAATTTTGGACATAAACAAAATCTACATGAAAAGTTGCTTGAAAAGGATTGTGTCATATCGCATATATTACTTACTCCTAAGTTATCTCCTAATACCAAACCCAAAATAACATAAACATGAATTTTCCCAGTAATTAAATTTAAAGTAATGCCTTCTTCTTCTAAAGATTTGAGTTCGTTTATTAAATATTTCAAGCATTTTTCGTTACCGAAACTTTTAAAATATTCAGATTTTATAAAACCACCAATAAAAATTTTTTTAAATTCTGAATAAAAATTTAAAAATGGTAAAGAAAAATAAATTCCAGTTATGGAATCTGAATGTGATCCAAGACAATTATTTATTTCAAAATCGTCGAAATATAAAAAAACTGGTACACATATTTTATTCGGATATTTTGAAATTTTACTTTTCCATAATTCTCCACTTACAAAACTAGAGAATACCCCATTATCATTGTAGTTAACCATTTCGGGTCTAAAATTTACTTTTTCTAAAATTTTTGTTACTTGAAACCTTAAAGGCAATAGAATTCCGTTTGACGAAACTTTATCATACACAGCTTCTCCGTTTAAAGAAATTATGTCTACTTCATCATGGATAGTAAATTGTGTCAAATCATGTAAATATTGATTTTCATTTAAAAATTTTACTAATTTGTATTCAGAACTACAAAATTTAAAAGGATCTTTTAAAAAATCTATAACTGGAGATATTAGTTTTGTAATATCAGATGTTATAACACCTGTATCTAAAATATTTTCCAAGTGTTGGGCAAGTGGTATTGTTAAGGAACTAACAACAGAATTTTGAATATGTAAAATATTTTGCCTATTCAAATTACTATAATTATGTAAATCTGTAGCAAAAGTAGCTACTAAGCCATAAATTTGATCTAATCCTTTCGCAACAAAATCTGAAGATTTTTCAATAGATTTGGGCACTACATTAACATGTATATCTTGTTCAATTATTTTATCAGTAACAGGAACTAAATAAGGAGATTTGTGGATTTCATTACATGATATGTTATGTAATCTATTCTCATATTCTAAATCGCCATATTCAATTGGATATTTTAAAGTTTTAAAAAAACGTTTTTCATGATTGTTTAGGTGCCGAGTAAAATTATACTTGTTTGAAAAATACTGATAACAAGATTCTATTGTACATTTATATTCATCATTTTTAGTTAAATTATGAAAAATTTTTAAATGACGTAAGAAAGTTTTTGAATTATTGAAATTTTCATTACATTTAAAACATTGGATATTAAACATGATGAATATCTAATTGTAAAACCCCTGAAATTAAAATTATTTACTAAGTTTAAATTTTAAGATAAAAATGTTACATTCAATTGTTGCCAGACAATTATTTGTCTCTCAAATTGTATTTGCAGACCAATTGGAACTTTCAAAATATTTTCGAAAACGCTCTCGAAGTCAGCTGATTTTATTATTTGCAAGATTTTGCGATTAAATCCCAAATCTATAAAAAAAAAAAAATATAACTAATTATATAGTACATATAATAATATAAGTACCTATATATTTAAAAAAAAAATAATAATTTTTAAAAAACTCATTTAATTAAAAACTTCAAAATCGAAGCTGGTTTTGGAGATATGGCCACCGAGTTTTCAATTCTGTGGAAAATTGCCAAAACATGATAAGTGCAGTTTTTTAAAGCTAATTTAAAAATGTTGAAGAATATTTTTCATAATAAAAGCATTTGTAAAATAGCTAAGTATTGTAATTAAAATATCATTTTTTATATTTTTGGTAATATTTCCTACAAATAATGATTTTGAAAATAAAAGTTGTATATTTTTGTTGTTATATGAAAAACTGCACTTATCATGTTTTGACAATTTTCCACAGAATTGAGATTGGTAAAAATATGGAATAATATTAATTTAAAGATATAACTACAATTACATGTAATTGTGTAATTGTAGTTACATCTTTAAATTAATATTATTTTTTTTATTTTATTTTGTAATTGGAAATAATTTTTTTTTTTTTAGCGACACAAGCAATAAAAATGGCGAATGTAGGAAAATTAATTTTCTATAAACTGAACAAAATTTTACTTACCGTATAAAACTTGCTGGATTTTGTATTTTTCAATTAATACGGAAGGAATTTTAGCTTCAATTAGCACTTGCTCTAACTCTTCCATTTACTTTATACTTATTAGTCACTATATTTAACACAACTTATTGTACATAATATAAAAAATTAAATAACTTTTTAGTTTTCACCGAAAAAAAAAATTACTAGTAAAAAAACACGATGTATACACTACCGGACTACCGCTAACAAACTGAAAATAAAAAATATTAATTAACTGTAAAATACAGAAAACAAATAAATTTGTACAGAAAACAAATAAATTTGTAACTTTTACTGATTACTTAGTAAATTTTACAATTGACATTAGTGAAACTGAACCCTGTAAACAAAAAGTATCGTTTATGTTCCGTAAAAGATGAAACTTCTTCATACAAAACATCGTTAACGTATCGTTTTGAAGTATCGTTTTTATATCGTTTGAGATTTACCAGTCGTGATATGGAAACGATTGGTATGCCGTTTTTAGTCCTTTTTTGTGAATTATAAACGATACACGTTTTTGGTGAATCGTTTTTAAATCATATTTAGTGTTTTAAATCGTATTTGGCAGATCTTTTATGTATCGTTTTTGGAGAATCCTTCATGATACTATAGTTCTTTTTTTAAAAAAATAAATTAAATTAATGTTGTTTAATTTTTAATTTATTATAAATTATTTATTATATATATATGTATATAATTTGAATTTTTACATTTTTAAAAATAATAATATAAATATTTGTTATTTTCTGTGTTATATTTTGTCGTTGTAAATTTTCAAATTCGTCGGTAGCCGAATCAAATGTTTCAGTTTCAGACAATGATGAACCACTACAACTTTTTTCTTAAAAATGATATTCAATTTCTTCAAAATTATACAGTTGTAGTTCTTGTGTATGACTTAACTTGGAATTTGTTCTTCTACTGTTTGAATTCCAGCAATATTTATAATTCTTCGTTGAATACCACAAATATTTTTAATATATCTCTAGCCACTTTATAATAACTTTTCCTATTCATTTTCACAAATCACTTTTTTAATAAATATTTAAATAACGAACAAACAGAAACAAAGAATCTTAAATAACATAACAAAATATATATTTTTTTAAATTAGACAGCACAGTACACTAAAATTATCAATTTTTTTTCTATGCAGTGTACACTCATTAAATCAATTTTTATTTTAAAATAATATAGGGCATATAGTAAACATCGTAAACGAATCAAAAATATGAATGTGTTAAGGGTCAATCCCACCAAAAACAGAAATTTTTGTTTTTGTTTTTTAAACTTACAATTTTTTCCAATTTACGGGGTTTTTCAACTAAAAATATTTGTAAAATAAAATAAAATAACAAACAACAGTTGTCGAATTTATTTTTATTGCTTGAAATCGCTTTATTTTTATAAAAAACGATTTTATATTTTTTCTGTTCCAGAATTCGAATTTTTCATTTTTCTGTTTTTTAATTTATCGGACAGAATATGCAACTTTTTTTCAAAGTTTTAATTTCTGTTTGCAGAAGTTTGCAGACATCACATTTCTATCAAATTTCGTTTGCAGCCATGATATTATGAAAAAAAATCAGATATGTTTCGGTTTTTGGTGGGTGTGCAATGTCAAAACTTGAACAGAAAAGTAAAAAAACGAAAAAAAGTTTCTGTTTCTGTTTTTGGTGGGATTGACTCTTTAGTGACACATAGTTTTCAAACATCATGCATTCAGGGAAAAACATTAATTATTTTTACCATTTGGTTTATAATAGATACCACTTGCAGTTTGTAAATTTAACTAAAAATAATGTTTTAAAAAACGCGTTCATATATATAATACAAAAAATCATATTTAGTAGTTTTGAAAAATTATAATGGTAAAGAAAACAAACAAATCTGCAAGTTTTACCATACTTATTTCAACTTCTACAAAACGTGCTATTAACTTTTTGACAAATTGCCCAGTAAAATTAACAAATTGATTTTTTAATGATTTGATAATAAATATTATTATTTTTACTAAGCAATTTGTTTAGTGTACAATGAAAATTATTTATTTTTACTTTTATTCTTTGTAACAGTTACAAAAATAATATTCAAAAAGAATATTTACCAACTATATTGTAACTTTTACAATATCGTTGTATAAAATGTATTATTTTATTTGTAAAAAAAATAAAAAAAATTGTTCAAACTACAAAAAGTAATTATACATGGGTTTTTTACCATACCAATTTTCAAAATAACATATATTTTTCGTTGAGTGAAGGACGATTTTCTTTTTTGACATAATATTATCATCTTTATTTTATTTATCATTATTATCATAACATCAAAATAATCTTTATTATATAGATTAACTTCCATCTAAAAAATCACAAAAATAAATTAACACAAAACATAAAACATAATTTTTGTTGTTGCTTCTTTTTCATATCTCCAAAATACATAAAAAAAAAGATAAGAAAATTTTCGACACTAAGTTTGCTATTTTAGTCTTGAAAAATCCTCTATGGACAACCAAAATACTATAATAAAATAAAATACGATTTAAAACTAAAATAAAATTTTTTTCATTTAATTATTAAGTCTCTATGATGCCAAAGTTTTTTGTTTTATCCTTAAATCATAGACCATGATGAAAATATAAAATCCTTATTTGAAGAACGTCAATTTAGCTTAATAAATCGTTAAGGATTCATTAATTTATGTTATTTTTGTATTTGTATAAAATATAATATTGATTTATAAAAATAAGAAATGTTTCAACAGGCAAAATAAATATAATGATGATGCGCAGCAAAATTTACTGTTCAGTAGTTTCATATTTATGGGAAAATTTAAATCTTAATCAGTCTACAGTCTCAGTAAGAACCATTCCGAAATATTTATTTACTAATTTAGATCGACTTTATTCTCTCTTTTTCACGATACAGTCCACCACTTGGTTTCATATACACAATACGCTTCCAATCCGAACCATTTTTTCAACTTCTTTCCAGTTTCAAACGTTTTTCCAAGGCTTTTTAATCCATTTTTTAGTCTTGTCATTCTTCTTACCTTACCCTTTTACATACTATTTTCATTCGTACGTTTTATATAAGCTGGACAACTAACGATTTTAAATCGTTTTCAATGGACGTATAGACGTTCAAACATACAGACGGATACATTCCACATAGGATTAAGCGGTAATGAAATGGCTGACCTGTTGGGTAAAAAAGGATCAAACTTATTTACCAGAAACAAACAATATACATCGATCCAAGCTAGAATAAAACAAATAAAAACATACTCCAATAATATCACCAAAATGGAACTAACAAATGAATTAAAAAACAAAAAATATGAAAACATTGCACTAGATTACAACAACATCAGCCAGGGTAGCCGGATAGAAGTGGTAGCACTTTTTAGAATTAAAACAGAACACAGCTGTCTAGTAGATCATCTGCAGATCATATTTTACAGTGCCCAGCACTAGAAGCAGAAAGACAGCGTTGCAATAACAATTAGTTTTTTATACTGGGTGGACCAGGGCAAAATGACATAAATCATAAGCCTCTCCATTAGTCAACAACAACATACAGACGGACATTAACATACCGAATTAATTACGTCTCAAAAAATGTGCTAATAAAAATTTTGATTTTAGAGATATTTTTTTAGATATAGAATTGAGAAGATTATGTTCCATACACCTTAAAATAAAGGACTTAAATAAGGAAATTTTATGGAAATTTATGTACCATTTACAGTTCAATCACCCTATAGAGTATTTTTTTTTTTAAAAAAAATCTTGTACTTTTCATACACTTATCAAAAATTGTGTACTCCGGACCCAAATATCCCCAATAATAATCTTAAATGCGCATAGAATTTCACTATGGATAAATGGAAGTGGAAAACAGAAAAAAAAATTGGATATACGTGTAATTTTAGTGGAATTAAATCATTAATATCAATCAAATTCTTAAGGATTATATTCTCTAAGGATAATAGCAAAATACGTAATACAATACAGGCAATATTGAGACATGAAAAAAAAACATTATTAAAGAATTACAATGAATAAAATTTAACTCGCAACAATTTTTTTTTACCCTCTAGCAAAGATGTTGCAACTGTGTAGCTTTGATTAAAGCATATAGCATTAGTGGGGATCAGATTATTTAATAGCGACCTTGAAATTTATAGAGGGATGGTTTTAATGTGTGTTTTTGTTGTAGATATTTTAAGAAAATTGAAAGTCATTAGTGGATTTTTAATTTTTAAATATAAATTAAAATTTATATTGATCCCTTGCTGGGACGGTTACTAATGTTTTTTTTAAAAAAAATTGTACTAACTTGAATTAAAATTGAACTGAGGTTAAATTTAAATTTAAATGTGGAATTAATATTAAATGTCCTGATGTACAATCAATAATTATTATTCAAAATTTGATTGAACATTTTCTAATATAAATTTTGTGACTACATTGATTTAAATAGAATGCAATTTCCAGCGCAATTTTTCTATTTCTATAAAAGGGATGATAAAATTTATGTGTTATGGCATTGAAGCTTTTCTAAAAGTGCTTCGATTGATCCTTAATCAACTTTATCGCGTTAGACGCCTCCAACTTTAAAAACCATCAACTAATTCTAATAGAATTTAATTTTTTTTCCACATCATTTAATTTTTAATACACGAACCTCCCAGGAACAGGAACAATTAAATATTTTCTGCGTTTTAGACGTTGTGATTGTGAATCAGATATTTCGTTGAAGATCATGCCATTTTATTATTTCGTAGATGAATTGTTCAGATTATGTTGGCGAAATTGAGATTACGCCACCGTTTAAGTTGCGATAACTGTCAGACCCCTACAATTCTGTTCCATTAGATAGTCCATACAGATTTGATGATTTTTATATTATTTCTTAGAGAAAGCGAGATTTAAAACTTTCAAATTACATAACATATAAAGTTTGGCAGTACCTAATTTAAAAATAAAACTGAATTTATTTGCATGCAAAACAAAGTAATCATTAAAAGCCGGAAATTTTACAATACCAAATTATTTTTGCATATCCACTTTTAACTGAAACTTAATATTTGTACATTATAACAAAATATTTATGGGATATAGGAATTGCTGAATCTCTCAGAGTAATTGGTATAACACAATTCCATTATCAAATACACCAAAAATTTATTGGTATGAAGTTACACATGAAATTATTGAAGTGAAATAAGCACATCAAGAAATTTTAAATACAGAGACCCATATTATAACTCAAATCGGTGGTCGATCGTTTCTCACATATTTAAGTAGTCCGGGCGGATTCCCATAGTATCCTTTGCAAGTTTTTTTAATTACCTTCTCAATAAATCAAAAAATTATTGCTCCTTTTATGAAAATGGTGTCAAACTTTGTGATTTAAAAAGTGAAATTGGTACAATTCAATCTCTGACACTAATTTCTATATTGAATTTTCAGTTCTCAATATAAATGACCATATCAGAAATCAGATATTAATGCGTCTAGACATTTCCAATTCAATTTTTTAAAAAAAACATAATTAATAACAAAATATCCTTTTATTCCTTTTACATATTAAAAGCATTTTTTTGCTGGAAATGAGTCCCGGATGTGCCATATATAAATACACTTTAATGTTATCCATAACAAAACCTTGCATAGAATTTTTGGTATTGTTTTAAATAAAATTTGGTGCAAGGTACTAAATTATTTCAACTATTCAAAAACTTTCCTATATATACGCTCATTTCCCTCAAATTAGACCAAAATTTTATGTTGGTAGTTTTGGGTGTTACCGAAAATGTTAAGGTATTTCTATATAATATAATAATGCAATTATATTTCAATATCAAAATTTGTTAAAGATATAATTTAACATTTTTTTGTCAGGTGATGAATTTTGTTTTGTGAGGTGATTTACTTCTAATGCGGATTAAATATGTATTTTTTTTTTCAGAAATTTATTAAATTTTATATACTTCTTAAATGTTGGAATCATTAATTTGATTAATTAACAAATTCCAAAACATTTTTTTTGTTTTAAAAGTTGAGATTTAGTTTTAGATAGTTTTCAAATGAATTGAAAATGTTGGGTGTAAATGGAAATCAAAGATAAAAATTGTATAGATAATTTATTGAAATGATACTGATAAAATATTATACTGAATTTTTCTAGTTCTTATTATATAAATCAGTAGATCTAATAATTATAATTTATAACCTTTTTTTAATACTACTTTATTACTAATAATACATTTTATATTTTGCTCCATATAAGCTTGCAAAGACTTCAGAGTATACATAAGTGTACTGTATTTGATCCTATACAATTCCAAATTTATTTTATAGCATATTGTAAATTTTATTGTTCAATAAATCTTCTTCTGAAGAGTATAACATGTAGAAAACTAGTTCACACTTTAATATTTAGATTCCGAATTTGTTGCTCTTCTAAATATGGTAAATTTATACTGTAAAAAATTGAAATGTTTTTTTTATATTGTAGAAATTATTTTATTTAAACAAAGTTTTGTGCTGTCAGATTCGATCCAATCTAAAACTACTGAGTAGCATTGCTTGGCGTCAAGGAAAAAACTCTTATTCAGAATGAGATTTTATAATATCCATTTAAAATGACAGCTAAAATGGTTTTGTTAAAGAAGTATTTTGGCTGTAAACTAAAAATCTGATGTTCGAAATGAAATTTTAAACTGTTCGGTAAGCTGTCAGCTAAAATGGCTAAACTAATATGCGCTCATTGAAGCAGTATTTGGCTTCAATTATAGAAAAACTATTCATATTAGTAATGTAGATAGTTTTTCGCCCGCAGTTTTATCTATTTATCATATTCAAACGTACAAAATTTCGTTTTCATCTATTCATCTCCAAATCGTTTTCATTAACAACAACAAAAAAATCCATTAAAACTAAAAACCAAAAAGGACAGCCATAGCACCACACAATTCACTTCATTGAATAATGAAGTGCTTGCTGTATATATTCTGCCACAAAAGCAATGATTCACAACAAAATTGTTAATTTTCACAATTTACAAAAGCAATGACAGTAAATAAAGCTGATATTCTCATGGATGCTCTTTTGAAACACTCTTGTTTAGTTGAATTAAATCCTTTAATTTATAATAGAGTATAAATAGTATTTATCCTTAAAGTTTATATATATAGGTATATTATTTCTCGTAATTATCTTGACAAATGGTTAAAATATTGTACTGACATCTAGAAGAGAGATTAAACTTATTATCGCGTAATAATTTCGAATGTCGTACACAAATCACGGATTTCATATAATAATTTTTTTTTTTTCATTTTATTATTATATACTTGAAAATTTCACTTACAGTCAGTCTATTTGTATATAATATAGATAGGACATTTCATGGATATAAAATTATAATTTAAGTAATCATAATAATGAATAGTACTTATAACAATCCTTTTTTTCCCTGTTTGGTATTGTAGTGGCAATAAACATGGCTTTTTTTTGAAAAAATATTATATCTCGTGGTCTCTGGGGTTGAAATATAAATTGAAAATGATTATTGATTGTAAGGATGTGAGAAATTTATATAATTGACCTGATGCCTTACAAATTATAATTGACTGCGTAATTAAATGTTATGGTTATGAAATATTGGAGATAATAATAGTGTTAATTATTTTTTTTATTCATTTTGTTATACTATTTTCATCAAGTGCACAATTTTTGACAGATATGGTAAAATTAATTTACCACTCAGTAAAATTACTTATGTCCATTTCGAATTACATAATTTTGCAAATGGGATAGTGTTTTTTTTAACTATAATATAGTTGGCTATATCAAGGACAAGGACTATTACAAATAAAAATCAAATATTCTGATACTAATAAGGATATTGTGATTATATACGATTTAATTAAAGAAAATTGTATTTGTTTTGAATTACCTAATTCTTCGGTGGAATTATGTAAAGTAACAAAACTATTACATAAGAAAATGTAACAAAATTATCACTGTGATAATCGCACTTTTTGGTACTTTTAGCCATACTTCAAAATATCCTCTTTATTACTTTACAAATTCTGAAGAAAGGAAATTATTAATATCACACAAAATTTTACCTACCACTTTTTTGAAATACCCTAAAACTTTTTAGACTATTCTTGGGAGAATAGTTTGTTTTGAATACGATAGTGTCTATTGAATAATAAACGTTCAAAAAATACAAAATTGGCAACATCGCATTTTAACTTAAATTATTCATATTCAATTACCAATTGAAAAAAATAATTTTGTATTTTAAAGGAAACCCTTCATAATTATGACGACCATTTCTTATTACAAATAAAAAAAAAAATCTTTCACAAAGGTAAATTGTGATTTCAATAGATTTCAAATATTAATGATATTATTAAGTCAAATTTCTTTTCAAATTGCACCCTTAAAGTAAACATTAAAAATCAAAAAAATGAATTACAAAAGAAGAAAACAAAATTGTACAAGAAAATTAAATTATTTCGTCTGGGAATCACAAAATTTTCCTCATGTCCATTTTTTCTTTTAAGCTTTCTATAAACATGGCTAAAATCTAGAATAAAATGCGTTTTATTGTGAGAAAATTTCTGTTTTACTATCAGAAGGTTTCATCAGAAAAAAAAAACGCAGACATGGATTATATTATCAACATACATCCTTACAATTTTATTGAATAATTAATAAGTATACATTTGTCTTATCTAATTGAATTTTTCCACTACGTACTACGGACTCACACAACTACAAAAAAAAAATATATATATAAAATGAATTCAGATAAATAATTTATCAGAAGGTTTTTATGGAATGGGTAAGGCAGAGGCAGGATACAATTTTCGATTAACATTTTGTATAAATATTAATGTAATGTGAATTTTTCTTTTGGGGAGAAATTTCACAATATAAATTTATTGTTATTCGTGTTTAATTTCTGCATATATAATTTATCGTATAGAAAATTATATAAAAAAAAAATATATTCCAAATACAAGAAGGATAATATAAATATCCTAGAGGAATAAAATTTTAATCTTTTAGGATAAATAAATTAAACAAAGCAAAAAAAAGGAAACATTTTATTAATGTTAATTTTAAAACAAATTCAGGAAGTTCGAAAAAAATGATGTTTATTGAGAAACTTGATTAAATTGATATTTTCATATTAAAAAATTCTTATCTATATGTTCTTATCTTGTTTTAACAATTATCTTTCACAGTTGAAAAACATTGTTGCCGAAAATTATATTTATTTAATATTTCAAATTAGAGCATTCCTTAATGTTAAAATTCAATTAAATCAAGTTTACGCATAGAAAAACTGAAAATTTATATACAGCGCTAATAAGGATCATTTGCATATAATAAAAAATGTAAAATCTTTAATAAAATTAGTAGATTTGTACGAATTACTACAAAAAATATTAAACTTTTCATTTATTTTGTTTTTCCGATGAAATTTTCCGATAACGAAATTATTATTTAAAAATTGCGATAAAAATGTTTTTAAAATAGAAGAAATTAATTAATATTTATATACTCTACAAAAAATATTTCAAAATTTAATTTAAGTAGACGACTTTATACTGTGAACCAACAGTGATTCATAACAATTATATTATTTTTATTTCCTATGGTTTTCATCCTTTTACTTTTCATTTCTATTCTCAAGAAAGCTCTGGAAACAGTGCAGATGACGATATTTGGGAACAGTGTAAGTAAAGATAATTATAAAATTTTCTGAAAAAATACACAATAAATTTTGATACAAAAATTCCTAATAATTTTCAATTACAAAAAATACGAATTTTTTCTTAATTACGATCAAAGTTAAAAGAGACAATTAAAAAATCCTGTTTGACTTCTTCCTATGATTATTTTAAATTTACCCTTCTAACTGATGCGTACCCTTTTAATCATGTATATTCCAAGAAAATATTAAAAATTAAATGTCCTTAATATAGCCAGACAATTAAATGTCCTTTTCAATAAAATCACAAAAAAAAATTATTAATTGAAACAAAATTTACTAATTTAAATAAATATTTTTTTTTTTATAAAAATAAATTTCCCTTTTTTCCATTTCTCTTCACCAATTAATCCATTTAAATTACATAAAAAAAAGTTCAATTTAATCAATTTTCATTTCATGAATATAATTTTTTTTTAAAATTTTGACTATGGAAAATATTTTTAAGAAAATTTTACAATAATTTCATCAAAAAAAATTTTTTTTTTTTTTTCCTCAAAGAAAATTTATGCAAAGCTTTTATTTATCTTTGTTCATTTTTTTTTTCAAATAATCTCTAGGACATGTATACAAAACCCAAGGAAAAAAAAAATATTAAAATGATGATGATAAAAATTTCCCCGTCTTGATTAAGTAGACAAAAAAAATAACATATTTTTTTATTTTTTACTTTTTTTTTAGTTAATCATATCAAGTGGAAATTCTTTAAAAGAACTTTTCCTTGATTTTCCATCCTTTAAAAAAAAAACGCTACAACAGAAATAGTACAAAAAATATTATTACACACAAATAATAAGAGAAAAAAAAAGGATGAATAAAAAATTATCCTTTAATCTAAAGAATATTTTTTTCAGTATACACACAAAAAAAAAAAGGATATACAATTCAAATATTTTTTTTTATATAAGGATGTCGATATGTTTAGCTTTAAAATTATGCTCCCATTTCAAAAGCAAAAAAATATTAAATAATAATTTTTCTTTTAAAGATATTTATATATTTTTTTTGTGAAATATCCTTAATAAGGACGAATAGAAGAATTAAATGTTTAAAGATTAATTTGCTTGAATGATATCAGTTAGTCTTGATCATGATATCATCGTAAAATCCATATAGAAATTATATTTGAATAATTTTCAAAGAAAATTTTAAATTCCTTAAAAGGATAATTTTATTATAAAATATATATGTATGTAATTTCTAAAAATAAAGTTAGAACTTTTTGTCATTTTAGTAATTATCCTTAGAGTATTCAACTTTATAGTGTTAAAAGTTTAACCGACACTTAAATTTTTGATATATATAAAAGTAAATTGGCTTTTATGTTTTGACAAATTTTAGCTATATAATTCTTTTTTAAAAATATTACACCACAATTCTCTTTATATATCTATATTCAGATTTTCGACTTTTGCAATATTGCATTAGCTTCAACTTCAATGTACATACATCATATCTTATCGCATAAAACCGAAATTTTTGAAATAAAAAGTTTTACTGAATTGAATATATAGGAAATATTATGTAGAAAACAGTGTCCTTTTCCTAGAACATAGACTAAGACCTACAAATTAATTATTTTAAATTGAATCTATTGTACAGTATTCAAATTAGCTATAATTTAGCGGGTTTTTTTATCTCAAAGTCAGAGATTAATAGCTGATTTATTCACATTACCATTTCATAAGAAAAACAAAATTAAAAAGATATACAGGTTAGCATCTCTGTATTACATTCGTAGTTACATAATATTTTATTTACGTTACCCATTTCGGTTGTTTTAGCAGTAGCACGCCATTTTTCCAGATGTTCGCACAATATTTTGGATAATCCACAAAATAATTTTTCTTATGTTCTATACATTTTTTCGTTATTTCCATTTCTAAAAACGATTTTATTATTTTTCCAAACGTTTTTCGGTTACTACAACAGTATAAAGCCGAGTTTTAAGTTATTTTCCATATTCTACGGTTATTTCCACCGAATTTTGGTTGTTCCCACTGTTTTTCAGTTTTTGGAAACCTCATCAACAATTATGAAATGAAAACGAATGTTTGGTTGGTTGGTTCAAGTGGCGGAACCCCTTAACATCTAGCTTAAAACTGTTAATTCTAATAGCTAAATGGAGTATTAAAGATTTAATTTAATTTTCAAAATTAAATAAATCTTCATAGTAAATTGCAATAAAAATGTTGTAAATTTAATTATTTTATAGTTATTGGTTTAGTTGATAATATAAATAATTATCTTCAAAATTATATATTCTAAAATTTCATTTAAATTACTGCATTTAATAATTAATTTTATTATATCGTTACTACATTCTAATTATATAGAAAATGCTTTTTCTAATTAAAGTCATAATAATTCAGACAATTACTAGCAATCAAAACATGCAAAATGCAAATTAACATAAACGGAATTTTGTTTGTATAATTCTCATTATTTCCATTTAAAGCAAATTATAGTAAAGGTTTTTACTAGTATTAGCTATTTATGATTTTAATGTATATTTAGGTTTATATACATAGAAAAGAAAGTCGATATTATTTCCAAATTACGATATATAAAATTAAATATTATAGTTTATTTTAAAGAATGGCGGTTTTTCAAAATACAGAGAGGCATGTTTATGAGCTATCCATGGAAAATTGTAATAAAAACTTCATTTTAGGAGTTTTTTTACAAATTAAAATTTCAGAAATATTTAGAAAATCAAATTAGTTTCATGT
Source organism: Rhamphomyia laevipes (assembly GCA_963920725.1). Taxonomy (NCBI): domain Eukaryota; kingdom Metazoa; phylum Arthropoda; class Insecta; order Diptera; family Empididae; genus Rhamphomyia; species Rhamphomyia laevipes. Next base: position 16,771,169 of record OY987259.1, read on the forward strand.
ACAATAATATTCAAAATATTTTAAAGAGATGTACATTATTTACTTAGCTAAATTCTCACTATTTTAATGAAATAATATAATTTTACAATATTCCAAATAGCGAAACTTCCTTTAAGGTCCATCCATAATGAACTTAAAAAAACTAAAGACGTTTGTTAAGTGAACGAAAAGTTCTAAAAACGAATGAAATAAAATTTTAATGAAACTCACATGTAGCAACAATTATAAGGATACTTTAAATATTTCATATACTTTTTATATATTAATATTAATTTCCCACCAGTTACTCTCAGCATTCACAACGGCAATGCGCTTCAAAGTAACATTTACAACTGCGTTATAAGTACTCTCAAAAGTGTTCTTGCGTTAATGACATCAAACAGGTGATTTTAATCAGATGTTTTATAATATTAAAAATATTGTAATTATTTAGCAGTTTCTATATATACCACCAATTTCTTTCCATATTTCACCATTTTTTTAAAAATATTTTTAAAACTTCTACAAGGTTTATAACATAAAATACTATTTGTTAGAACTAAATTTATTAATATACTTTCAAGCGAAGACATGATATAATTTATTTAGCAAATTGTTATTATATTCCATCTCTAGTTTTTGAATTTTAGATGTCAAATTTCTGTGTCGTGAATGTTCGTGTTAAATTTTTGCAATTTCTCGAACTTTCTGCGTTGTGAGTTTATGCCATACATTTAATATGTTTTCAAATATTTTTGACAGCGCGTTGTCATTGTAAATGTTAAGAGTAACTGGGGTATTATAGTTGAACCTTAAAAAGATTTGCTGAGAACTATTATAAAGTTCTGCTTCGGTATTTCATAATACCATCAAATAGCATTTTTCTGCTTCTGAAATATCATACATATGAGTTCTATGACAATTTTTCAGACATTAACCAAAAACTCACATGCTGTTTAATATTTCAAACATTTTTAATTCATGTTATCCACCAGGTGTTATTAAAATATTCCCTACTCAATTCAATTAAATATCTTGAAAAATTGAACTAAATTTCTTTTTTTTTTTTTGTGTTTAATAATTTAAGACTGAATGAATCATTTTCTTTCCTTCCTTCCCGGTTGCATGCTTCTATAAAATCACCACCATTGAATTTTACATTAAAATCTTACATACTAGCTAAACTAGTATTTTACATACTAGCTAAACTATTTACCTATACGAATTATTTTTATAAAACGAGCATTAATTATGTTACGATAGCAAATTAATATTTAAAAAAAAAAATACTTTCTCCCAATATCACCTCCAAGACCTTAGAATAATATAATAACAAAAATGTAATTTTAAGTTAATTCAAAAACTATACCTATAATAGAATTCATGGCGTTAATGTTCAATTGTCACGCAATTTTTGCAAAACTAGCTACAGAAAATTATTTCAACTTTATTGTATAATTTTCGATTAAATAAAAAGAAGATTTTCAACAAAACTACACAGGCCGTAAATATGTAATTTCTGCATAGGAAAATTATTGATATTTAATATAATTGTCCTTGTTTTTCAGACCTTTCCATTGTGGTCATACTTTTTCGTTTGTCTGTGTGAACGCAGAAGAGGCAAACGATATCAATGCTTAGGATGAACAATTTCAGAATGAGGTCTCCAACTGCGATCTGTGGTAGATTTCTGTACAGTCAGCTAAGAGACCAGGAGTCCTGTACCAAAGTTCAGGACTTTTAAAGTAAAATTCACAAATTATTCAGAATAAGCGAAACTATTCAAAAATTCGGCTTTGGAAAGATGAAAAATAGATCAATAAAATGTAACTTCATATATTTCACATTTCATCTACTAGATGGCGTTGATCCCCAGTAATATTTTTGTGAAAACTTAAAGTGTAAATGGCAAGTGTAAATGCAATAAGCTATTTTCGAATTAAAATTAAAAATTAAAATTCCTGATGCGAAACGCATTGCGGTTTGAGATAAAAAAACGCGATAAACTATTTAACTATACGCTATAGTTAAAACAGCCTACTTATAGTTTAACTCATTTTAATAAATGAGTTTATCGCACAGCTGAACAAAATTATAACACCGATAAAGTTTGCGAAACATACGCGTTATGGCGAGTATTCGCTGGGCGAAAAGTAGGAGCGTTCTTGCTCGGTCATTTTAAACTTTAAAGTATGGTGCTAAACATTTCATTTTGAAACAATATTTAATGCTATTAATCAAAATATCCCATGTATATTAAACTATTGTACAGTATTTCGGATGCGAAGCAATTTTTATGTTGAAGGTGAATAAGTTGAATAAAATTTATATATATAGCTACCTAAATTTAGCTAGACTCATTATATGTTTATGGCGCTAAATTGAGTAGTTTGTGCTCGAAATTAATTTTATTTTATTAATATTATAATAAAATAAGAAAATTAAAGATGTTTTTTTTTCTGAAAATTTTTGAACATTGATAAATAGTTTTTTTTTACAAATTATAGTATTTTTTTGGTGCAGTTATTTTGTAATTCAAGTTTTTTTTTAAAATGTAAAATGAACTTTAAATAACGTAAAAGTTTTTCTACGAAAATGGTTAAAGTGAAAAGTTTTCTTTAAAATAAAATAAAATTTTGTGTTTTTTGGGGTGTAAATTTAAATTATACATTATTAATCAATATTTGCATGTTGAAATCGTATTAATATTATTAGTTTAAAAATTGTTTTTCAAAAAAAAATATTTTTTTTTTGTATATTTTTAAAAAAATATATAATTACATCTGAAATGTTTGGAAACTTTTTTTTAGTTTATACAAATTTTTATATGCTTAATACATTGGCAAAAAAATATATTTGTTTTTCAATCAAGGAGTTGGAAGTTGAATTAAATGAAATCTTGAAAAAAAGTATGTATAGAAAGAGATCAAAAATCATATTATATTTTTTATTGAAGTATTTAATCTCAAGATTTCAAGATTAAATCCCACAACCCCCAAACAAGCATAAAGCTTTTTTTAAAACCTAATACTTGAAAAACGAAAAAGTCCTTATATATCATATACTTTTTGGTTTTATGTAAAAACTTTTATATAAGTTTTGATCTCTTCTTATTATATGCTTTTTGATCAAACCAGAAGTTGTCTATATAATGTTCTTCTAATTGCAGATAAGAAAATATACGATCTGAACAAAATTTATACTTCTTTACAAAAGATGTAAATGAACAACTTTTAAAATGTTTATTGATTAAGATTTATTGTAATTTGTAATTGCATTTAATTTTTAACCTACATTTATTTAATATCCTGCAAATGAGCTAATAATATCACCGTCAACATTTGCACAAAATAAGTTAACCTATTTGAACGAAACAATAATAATAACTAATAGTTTTTCTTTCATTTATCGTCCATTTGGGAAATCAATGTCTAGACCTTAAGAAATTCAAAATAAATATATGTGAAAAAAAAATTCCCTTTAATAAAAACAAAATTACCTGTTTTTTTTTATTTTATATTGTGAATGAAAGTTTTACGTCGGTATAAAAAAGAGCTCTAAAGAATTTTTTGTCAGTTGTTGCAATTTCATAAAAACCTAGATAATTTTCCAGGATTAAAAAGTTTATTTTGTGTAACAACAACAATAAAAAATGTATTATAACTAAAGACAGGAAAATTGGTTAATATTAAAGTCCATTTTGCATATAATATTCATACATTTTTGAAATAAAGTTCAAGGAAATTGTTATAGTTTTTTTTTGAAAATTGAAAATGCATATAAAAAATAAAATTACTTTGAGTACATTTGAAGAATTTAAATGGCTTCTATATAAGCAGAATGAAATTCATAGCCAAAAAAAAAAATATTAAATAGAAAGGACGAAATTTTAAGAATATTTATGCTTAAGGGTATAGACATACGAATTGGTTATTTTATTTTTTTTTAGTTACTTTCATGATCATATGGGAATATCACTACTACTGTTTGAAATATATGTAAAATTTTAGGGTAAAGTGATCGAAAAAAGAACTAGAAAATGAAATATATTCATATAAAAATTCGGTATCAAACTAATATTTAATCTTCAAATGGAAATATCAACTTGAATTTTCTTGGTACAATATTACCACAAAATAATATATACAGAACAACAAATTCAAACAAACCAGCTTAGAACAAATTTGAATTTCCAAATAAAATTTGAAAGTACCCATTCACTCAAAAATTATTTTCAAAGTTCCCAAAATCGCTCAATTGGGTACTTTCACTCGAATATTTTTTGTCCCACTCAAAATCGTAAAAAAATACGCACAAAGGCACAAAGCAAACAAATAATTTTTGTTATACCCAAAAAAATCTACGTTGCATTGCAATTTAATTTTTCATTTGGTTAATTGAAACTAGATTCCGTATATTTTCTTTTCCATAAAAACTTGAATAAAAAGTCAGTTGTTTGTCAATTAAAACCTCCTTCTGATGATTGTTTCAATATAACTAATTTTCACATTAATATTTTGGGAACGATACAAAATCCCGAAAATACAAAATCCCGGAAAATATAAAATTTTAGAATTTAAAATCCCGAATTTCAAAATCCCGAAAAAATTATTTAGTAAATAAATCGCGGAAATTTCACCAAAAAATCCCGGAATTTAAAATTTTAATAGTTTTACCCACGTTTAGCGTTACCCAGAACCACGACGACAACGTAGTGGGAGAAGGTTCCATTTTTTTTATATCTTTAATATTTTTTTTTGTTTTTTTTTTTTTTATATTTTTTATTTTTATATTTTTTAATAGAAAAATAAAGAAAGAAATTAATAAATTAGAAGAAAAATAAACATCAATTAAAAATTAAATAAACCTAAGGAATATATAAAATTGATATTATGCCAGCGCAATATTAATTGATATTGATTTCAAGAAATCGATTTCATCCATGGTTTCCTTATTATCCATAACTAATTTTTTTTATTAAGTTATTAGTTATTAAGTACATATAATCAAAACAAATTAGGTAGTTATTTTATTAATGAATAACTTTACCTCTTATTACAGCTCATGAATAAATTTACAAAAAATGTAATTATGTGGAATTTATAATAAATATTTAATAGCTAGATGAAGTTGGTGAAAAATTTCCATATTTATATTGATAATTCCTATACCTCCTATACATCTACCTAAAATTCCATTCTTATTCATACCGTATTAAATATTTTCGATAAGAATCAGAAAAAATAATCTTAATTGTAAATCCTAAAATTATATATTTTTTGCATTTTTTTGAAAAAAATATAGTGCACAAAATCAATTATTTTGCTGTTAAGAAAAAATACCACTTGGATGAAGGAAAATTTGATAACAAACGAAAAAAAGACGAAAAAAAAAAGGAAAAAAAAAAAAATATATAAGCAAAAATGATAAGTCTGTAAGAAAGTTAAAATTATTACAGGATAACTTCATGACAAAAATTTATTTATTTTATTTTAAAGAATTTCTAAATGTATTTTTTTTAAAATTTTTTTACGATTTTGAGTGGGACAAAAAATATTCGAGTGAAAGTACCCAATTGAGCGATTTTGGTAACTTTGAAAATAATTTTTGAGTGAATGGGTACTTTCAAATTTTATTTGGAAATTCAAATTTGTTCTAGGCTGGTTTGTTGGAATTTGTTGTTCTGTATATATTATTTTGTGATATTACCATATCATAATTTTTTTTTATTCATTTTCACAGTTCGTATCAGGATTATTCGGTATTGAAGAAAATGCAACATTTATTTCAAATTTTAACACTTTTCACTATACAGAAACTTTTTGAACAACAACAAAGGAATTTGTAATAGTATTATTACTTTTTAAAGGATTGACTTTGAAAGGATAAATCTTATTAAAATTATTCATTCACAATTTTTTTTTGTGTATTGCTGCACTTTTAAACTATTTTGTTCACAGATCAATAGAAAATATAAGATTTTCATACAATTGTTAATAAATTCTTAAAGAAAACTGATACGAAATACGAACCATTACAAAATTTTGATTATTGATTTTGGTGAATTTTAAAGAATATTATTGATTTTTTGTATTCACGAGGGCTGCTTGAAAACTTTTGAAAACGAAAAAGATAGAATGAATTTTGTGGATTTAAAATTAAATTATTTTTTATATAGTCTCCGTTGATTTGTATCAAGGATTGTAAAATAACCATGTATAGCATCAATTGTTTCTTGATTTAACGTAAAACACTTTCCAGAAATAAACTTTGAACGATTTCTGATGTTTTTTCAGTTTTTGATCATTGTTTGACAACAAGTCCATCTATCAACAGTTGGAAATGAAGGAGAAGATTCATTTGACTATGACGTGAATGCTATTATTAAGGCATTTGACAAGTACTTTAGTAAGGCATTTGACAAGTAACAAAGTAGAAATTTAAATTTTACGATTGGATTTTCTGTGTAGATTTCAAAACTTTTCAAATAGCCCTCGTTTAAATAGTTTATATTATTTAAATTATTACATAAAATTAAATTTATATATAAATCCATTTATATTATTTACATTTAGCCAAGACACCTTGACACTTTTAAAACCGTGTTTAAGTTGTTTTGTAATATTTCTTGAAGGCAATATTTCATATAGAATTATTTCAAAAATTAGAAAAAACATGTAATTTTTGTATTATATGATAAATTATTTACTCAGATATTTTAAGTGTATAGTTTATTGTCATGGGAAATTTTAGGGTTTGCTAGAATTACATAATTTCTGTTACTCTTATATAACTAGCGTGATTGAAATTGTCTAAATAATCAATACAGAAATATAATAAAAATATGTTTAATAAAATTGAAATTCATATTTTTAATATATTTGCGATTTTAAATTTAAAATACTAACCGACAGACAATAAAATTGTAATGCAAAATTGTTTTGCCAGATAAATTTGTAGTCTTACATTGAAATTGTATAAATTTTTCATTCATCCAGTTATTCATATTCGCAATAAAAGCAATTGAAACAAATCACCTTTTTTCATGTTTCGTTTTTCTCTTGTATTGCTGCACTAATATCCTTTACATGACATTAATACCTACACACACGACTTAAATAATAACAACAACATAAAAGAAAACATAAACAAATTTTCCTTATGTTAACAATTTTCATAATTTTCCTTACAGCTAAACAGTTGTTATATGTATAAAAAGTATAAATAGTAAATACAAAGAAACTTTTAAGATAACAAATCATTTTCCACCATGACATTATATAATATTATAAATTCCTTACACAGAATTTGTGACAATTGACTATAAATCATATTGAGAAAAAGGCGTAAAGGATCTAAAAGACTATAAATATTCAAAATATTTCATTTATACGTAGCGTAACGTATACAATGTTATTATTGCATATGATATTATTGCATATATTTAGGAGGATGTGTAACGAAAAATATGGGAAACAGTCAAGTAAAAGTTATTAATTCAGACATTTTTATTGCAATTATTATAAGAAAATTTATTTTAATGTTTTATTGTGTAAATAAAAGAAAAAATATCCTTTTGGGAAATCCACTCAAGGTAAAATTGGTCTATAAAAATTATTATGTCGAAATTTATGGGCAAAAGTTTATATTAAAATTGTATAAGTTTTGAGAAATATTTTTGTGATATTGTTAGAGGACATTTTATTCAAATGGTAAGAAATCAGTGAAAAGTAAAATGAATTTTCAAAATATCTAAAATTTTAATGCATTTATTGTTTTATTATCTGCAAGTCGAATAAAATTTAAAAGTAATTACTCAAATTTGTAAGAAATAAATTTAATTTAATAATTTCTTATAGTTTACATTTAGTAATTCTAGTATCTTGCATTCAATCTAATTTAAATTTTGTCAATATTGTTGTTTATTTATTAAAAGTTTCGAATATTTATATTCCAGGATAAAAAATTGAAATGCAAGGAAATTTGCATCCTTCTCGTACCAATTATTTAAAAAAAATTTAGTAATTAGAGTTGGTAACAACCAAAATTCACAGGACTTGTGAAAAATGAAACTCCTTTTAGGTAGTCACAAACTTTGTACTTTATAATAATTCTTTCGTGGACATTGAGATTGCACCAAAAGTATGAAAATAAGACTAAAATTACGAGGTTTGATACAATTAGCACACATCAATACAAATTCGACTTATTTTCTTAATGAACTATTAACATTTCAATAAGTAATATTACTAATTAAAAACGAGGTGTAATTAATATCACAATATTGTTTAAAAATAATTGTAGAGTTAAATAATTTCGCTGAGCAACACAAAGAACTTTTATCATTCTGTAGAATTAATTTGTGAAGTATGGAAAAAAAAATTTAATTTTCAACATTAAAAACCAAACCTTAATAACGTCGAAATAGAAAAGCCGCTAAATATTACATCTACAAACCTTTTACACGGTGGCATTACTTATTTTTACTTATTGAATAATCTCGCGTTGGACCATATATTTAGAGGTTACAAAACCAGTTAGTGAGTCGTAGTGGACTGCATTGGAAATGTATAACCTGAATGATTTTATGAACATCAGTGTATAATACTTCATCGGATATGACACATCACTATCTACAATGTTTCCCATTAATTTGAACACAATCTTTAAAAATACCTGAACGAAATTTCTATAAATTATAATTCATTAAAAAAAAATATTAAACACTAAAAATCAAATAAAATAGAAAAAAGTCCTTCATTTAAATAAATTTATTATTATTATTTATACCTACCACTATTCAATTTTAATTATATATATTACTAAAAGTCAAATTAATCAATTAATATAAAACGTATTCAAACTTAAATATAATAAAAAATCCTTTTTTTTTTGTGTTCTCATTTCCATAATTAAATAAATTGTTTTATTTAAACAGATATTGCATAAATTCAGTGTACATAAAAAAAAGACATAAAACAAGATAATATTAAAAACCAAATTACATGACTTTAAAGGATACGTATCCCTTTAATACAAGCACAAAACATTTATAATTAATTATTTGTAATTTTTTACTGTCGTCGTCATATACATATAAGAATTGTCGTCTTTTCAGTCATCAATATCACTTTATATTTTCTATACAGCATAAAAAAGGATATAATTTTTTTTGTATGTACATTGCTCCTTTTTCACTTTTCTCTTCAATATTTTTTTTTTAAATTTCATCAATCAGCTGTAAGGATTTCTTTATTTCTTTCCTATATATAAAAATTTCTTGTTTAAATATTTTCTATATATATTATTTAAATATTTTTCATGAATCCTTTTTATCCTTTATACGTTAAAAAATTTAAGTACACGCGACAATTTTTATGTTATATATATTATAAATGAATCCTTAATGGGCCATATGTTAAGTGGATTTTCATTTTTCTTTTATACATATACCACGCATAGTTCAGTAATTTCCTTATCAATAACTTAAAATCATCATTCTTCAACCTTTCATCCATTTTTAACCATCGAATGTGTAATTTTCTTTTAACATTTTATATAGTAAGTACATTTTTTATACATTTACATTTTAATATTCTTGTAAATCACATTTTTGTCCTTTTTGTTTATATAGGTTATTTTAAGTATTAACTTGAAGATTTTCATGACTGTAAAGGCCCAATCGTAATGTGGGCGCAAATCTTTAGCGGTAGCTGTAGATTTTTTTCCCCCGCCAATGCCAAGACAAATCCAGTACAAACGCAATACTGGCGGTGGCGGTGGCTGAGAAAATTATATTTTATTATTATTATTATATTTTTTCCGTTAAATCTTTAATTATTTATTTAAAATGTCATTATGAGAAATGTCAGTCAAATTTAAAATTCGCCTACTTTATTAAAATTTTCTAGCGCTGGCGGTTAATATTGAACATTGTTCAATCTTGGCTGTAGCTTTTTTTTTCCTTAGCGGTGACCGCTAGCATTGTGTTTGCTTTCATTGATTTCCATATGTTGAACAATTTTCAAAATTTGTGCTAAAGGTTTGCGCCCACATTACGATTGGGCCTTAAAGAAAAAAAAAAGAAATTTGTTTTTCAATTTTCCAAAAGAAAATTTATAATATCAATCAATTTTTCAACACATTCTTACCAGTTCAATGAACGTTCTAATAATATATATAAAAGTCTAGTCCTCTTTTACAATATCGTATAATATTTGATTATGCGGAAAATAAATAAATCCTTTTTTCATATACAAGAGGTAAAAAAGAGATATTTTCTCCTTAATATCCTTATACTCAGAGGGGCAATATAATTTCCCTTAAATGGGTGTTTTCATTCTCCAATTTATAGAGAAAAAATTATTATTATAGTTTTCTGTTTTAAATTGCCTCTAGAGAGTATTTTATTATTTTTGATCGTTTTGTTGTTTTAGAGTTAAAAAAGGATATTAAAGGATATTATTTTAGTTTATTTTTTTCAGTTTGACTGTAAATTTCAACTTGAATAGAATCAAGTATTTTGGTAGAGGATAGTTTTTTTGTATTTTAATGAAATATTTACGAAATTTACGACTCAATATTTTGAAAGTAAGTTTTTTGTATATAAAGTAATTTATTCAGGATATATTATCCTTTTTATTATTATATTTTTCGTAAGAGATATAGTAACAGGTGCAGAATATTTTTACAATAAAATTGTTATATAGAAACATTTATGTTACGAAATTTTACCTGTTGTAGTATTAATTAAATTGAATTTAAAGGATCTCCCAAAAAAATAATATATAAAATTGAATTAAAAAAATAAAAAACGGAAAACTTTTTTGGTATAAAATTGTATATCTAATAGGAAATTTTTATATACGTTCTTTTTTTTTATGTTACTAGAGTATGTAATTGATTTTTTTTTGTTGTTGTTGTACATATTCTGATGTAGAAACCAAAAAAAAAAAAATTATATAAAAAATTTCAGGACAAAACAGTCTTCTGAATAATTTATAAATTTTTTGAGCTTGTTTCTGTTGTTGTTGTAAAGGATGATTTAAAATGTTTTTAATTAAATTCATTTATTGCCGGTAGTAGTAAGTAAAGTGTGGTAGTAAAATAATTATAATGGTAATTTTAAAGAGGATATTTTGGTGTGATAATTAAAATTAATTCGTATTTTTTAAAAAAAATATATTTTTAATTTTGATTAAATATATAACAAAAAAGAAGTGTTATGGATTGTAAAAAATAACGAGGGCCTGTGTACCGGAACAATAAAACCGTAAGCCTCGTAGGAATGTATCAAGGGCTACAGTTCTGGTTATAAAGGGAATTTGTAGAAGTAATCGTGTTGTAACTGAATGGATCTCAATGAAAAAGAGACAATTACTTACATTATTTCCAAATTCCCAATAGTAGCCAGGACCGGACAAAGATTTTTTTAGTAACTTAACGAATTAAACGATCTAGGCATGTAAATAGCTTTTAGGAACCGAACATTATCTGAATTCAACTAGATAGATAACTAGAATGTGTAGTAAAAAAACGGTACTAAAGCAATATTTGGAATCATGAAGAGTTTACCTGGGATTCGCCAATCATATCAACCAACCATAGACAAATTATACCAAATTTAAAACGATTCTAGCTCACAGATAAATATAAATTCATTTTAATTTAATTATTATTAAAATGACGCCAATATAACTTGTAGTAGATTTAGCTAATAGTTTTATTAATTTTGGTACATCAGAAACAACTTATAATTCCATATATAATAACATCTTTGAGTTGGTCTTAATTCCGTCTTATTAAAAAAAATGTAAAGTAATTGATTTATCAAAATTCAATGTAATTAGAAATGACTTTCTGTTAAAGTTATTGACTATTTGACTTTGGTTTTCTGAATCTGAATTGAAATATAACATTTCAAGGACGAAATTAAAATAACAATATTTCAAAAATAATTTGGGATTCACCTGTATTTGCTGGTTAGATAAAAAAACATCCTATGATTATGACTTGTTCAATTATGATTTCTTCGATTATTTCCTTGTATAATTAAAGCAAAGTTTTACTTCAAAATCATTTTATTTGTTCGTTTACGATAGTAAATTGTTATTTTCAGAACTTCAAGATTACAGCAGTACAAGTATACAGTAATTTTACGTGTGTGGATCCATTGTGGTCCCTTTGTAAGGTTCAAAAACTAATCCATAATCATCTCAAAAATTCTACTTATATATTTATGAAAAAAAAAATTCTCTACAATAATTATTGTTGAAAGGGCCGACCAACCATGCAGTATGTCATGTTCCAAGTATTAATACTTTACGTGCGTAAGTCTAGCACAGTTTCATTTCCACATCAGCATAAGCTATCCATGGGAATTTAAAGTAAAGAAGCCGAACAGTTTCCAACAAATTGTTCTATTCATGGGACAGAATAATCTACGATATCTTCTTAGCAAGTTGCAGCCAATATAGTTTAGTTTGAAGGCTCTGAACTGAAGATATTGATCCTAAGTGTCGTTGACTATTTTGTACGCTGTCATCTGTCAATAATAGTTTCAGTATAAACATCATTTAACATGGTATGACTTCTAAACAAATCTAGTATATCAACTAAAAAATATGTCGATTTAAAAAATTTCTTTAAATTAATTATTTTCTGTTCATTTCCACCAAGTCAAATAACTAAAATCCATAAATAAATCAATTTAAACATAAAAGTTAATTTAAAAATCCATTTAATTTATAGAAATTATTTTATAAAAATATTAAATTGAATGTTTAAATATTTTCAATATTTATAATTAACAATATTATTTTGGTTTTTAGTTGAATACATAAATTTATTATGAGTCCATTATATTATTTGAAATTTATTGCAGCATAAAATATTTCCACATTTTGAATAGCATAGCTCAACAAAAGTTTTTTTACAATTTATATTTAAATTGTTGAAAATTGTTTTTTTTTTTTGTATTATGGATCAATATTCATTATTTTAAGTTCATTGGGCATTTTACAGTCTGTACTTTTCAAATATTTATGTTTAAATGAATCACTTTGCCTAATTTATAATTTGATAAATTAAAAATAAAATTTTGAATTATTAATTAAAATTTGTTAGGAAAACATTTCATTAAAAATTATGAAATTTTTAAATTATAAGTTCACTTTATATTCCTTATGCTGGTGACCATACATTTTCAATGAATTGTCTATAAAATTATTTCACTTTTGTGTATCATAAAAACCATAAAATCTTGGTAAACTAAAATAAATTGAAATAATTTTTGAAATTCTACGGTTTTATCCAAAGAAAGCATAAAGAAAAACCACCAGAATTCAATTTTGTATCATAAAGTAAAAGCTATAATGAAAATTTATAAATACTTTTCAATGAAAATTATTTAAACTTTATTATATTTGCAAATTTTATGTACGAAATTGCTAGTTGTTTTATTTAAGGATTATTTACTTTTAATATCATTTTTGCATTTTTGAAATGTTTATATACATTGAGTAAATTGAATGATAACAAAATATAACAAAAATAATTATCTTTTAAGGAAAAGCACTTAAATATGGTAAAATACAATTTAATAAATTTCCCAAATTCTTGTTCTTTTGAGTATACAATGTTGCAAGTCAGATAATAAAAAAATAGTTTAATTTTAAATTTATGTTGTATTTGCTAGAAACAATGATTTTGGGGAAATTTAATATATAACTCACTCATATATTGCATTTTTGATAATTATTTTGATTCTTCTTTAAAAATTGATTAGATACGTGACTCAACAAGATGTGGTATTCATTGCCGACCTGATATTATTGAGCTATTTTAATACATAATTTCTCCATATTGCAGAATCTATGATTATTAGAATGCTAAATCCTAATATATTAATTATTTTAATGTCTAGTTACCGCGCTCACAAAGCAATGCAGCAGTTGGTCGAGACACTACTTGAGCTACAAACATTCGCGTAGACTTGAACTAATCAAAAGTTGAAACCGTAGAAAACTTTTCTTGTATTCACTAGGCGCAAAGGTCATATTCTATGAGAATCTTACTACCAAGCTCTGAAAGATATCTTGAATTACAGCACCATTAAACTTCTCAAGTTTGCTATAATTGTATAATCCTTCGACTTACTAGATAATCACAAAAGAACCTCAGTACCTCAGTAATTACAATGATCAACATTTACGGTGACAGTATACTATAGAAAAATTTATAGTATCAGCGCCGAAACATCATTGTGACATAAGTATTAGCCGTGTAGCTAAAAACATCTCTTTTAAATTAATCATTAACGGTGGCATTGCGTTGCCAGTTAAACTAGATACTATTTAACTGAACTGAGACACAACATTTTTGCTGCAGTGAGATACGATATATTTCAAATACAACCAATAAGCTTTTCTGATAATACTTAAGATGTAAAAGCATTCATTATTCTGATAATGTAACGCTTATGATTTAAGTCTTTAGTCTGCATTCAATTAACTAAAAACATTATGCTTTCAAAATGACATTGTTTTCAAGTTTCTAGTCTTTTAAAATCCGGACGGACAAACAAAAACCTCAAGACATTTACGTACTAATACGAATTTGCTCAAAACACATAACTTTATATTATTTAAATCCTTAAAAATCCTACATTTTATTTCCTTTTTGAATAAATATTTCAATCTTCCAAGATTTATATATAAATAATTTTAAATAAATAAATTTTGATGGACAATAATTGACCACAAAAATGCATACAGAATTTTATTAAGAAAATTTCTATCTATTTCAGGACTCGTTGGTTATTTGAATAAATATGCACATCAAGGACTTTTCATATAAAAAAACAAAATGTTTGTGGACAACAAAAATGTATCCTTGATAAGATGAAGTTTTTGGGGTTCAAAGGAATTTATGCATGTTATTTTAAGGAAAACAGTTTTATAGTTATCCTTTATTTTTGGTTAAAACTTTTAATGTGTATTACCACCACATAAGACACTGTATATATAGGAAAAAAGGATTTATAAAAATATTGTATAAAACTTTATATTTTACCATATTTTTTCAGTGGTCTTTGACGTATAATTTTTGTAATTATGATATGAAATAAAGTAGAAATTTTAAATTTTCCTGAATTCGACATCTCTGTTATGATATGCTATAGAAAAGTAGATTTAGTTCTTTAAAACCAAACTTTTAAGTTTGAAAATATAATAAAACTATTTTACGCCGATTATATTTTCCTAGTTCTTGAAGTATCCTTGGCGATTTCACACTAATTACATGTTGTAATGCTATTGAGCGTGCTTCTGGTGATATTATTGATTCACTTGTTTTGTTTTACCCATACTAAGCTCCTCGTTTGTGAACTCGCAGAGATCTGTATTTCTGATGCTGTTGTGTCTAAATATTCTGCAAATGATGCTCAGTCAGTTGTTGCTGTTGATGAATTCTGTATGTCAGAGTTGTTCGTCATACTGGTTGCAGTCGTCTAAATGGTGCCCTCCTGGGTTGATGACTGACTAAGAGTGACTTTCAGTTTTTAGTAATATGTCATTTCTAAATCTTCCAAATAAAAAATCCTAAAAGCAATTTCATAAAATCAATATTTTCTGTTGATTTTATGTTTCAATTTGTTTAAAAAAATATTTATTTTAAATGAAATTTCCAATTACAACAAAATCTTCATAATATTATTTTAAATTATTGACAATTGGTAAAAACATTTTTTATAAATTATTTTCCGTAAAAATGTACTACTAAGAAAAACTCTTTCGAGTTAAAGATATTTATAAAACTTGTATCAGGAGCACGAGTCCACAGTATGTATAAAAAGTTTTGTTACAAAATTGAAATAGAAATTCTTGTTTCTAAGTTTTGAGGATTTATCAGTCGCAATTATGATCATATGATTATGATCTATGCGATTCTCTAATATCCAATTTTAATGAATTTTGACAAAATAACGATTCTTCCTGTAATTCCCGTAAAAATTTAATATAACGTTGAAAAACAGCCAGTTTGCATAATTTTGCATTACATATGGATACAGTCAAGAATTCAACCGCTGAGCAGTCAAGTACTTACCAAATTTTTGTGCTTTTCTTATTTAAAAATAAAAATTGAATTAATACCCAAAAATCATAAATTTCGTTCTTCCTATTGTAGAAATGAAATTTTTAAATTGACCTTATAAAAAATATGTATTTATTTATGTTAGACTTATAATCTATGTATTTAATACTACTGACATCTTTAAAATCCATATCCATGACAATTCATATAAAATTTAAAGTTAATATTGTATCTATGATCATTTTTGCCAAATGTATGAAAATTTTAAACTAAATCGAAACAAAAAGACAAAACAAATTCTAATCATAGTACAAGGCTAAAGGACTCCCTCCGGATATAGATAAATAATAAATTGGGATATGAGGTATAAAGTTGGAATATTATTTTGTATAAGAAGAAAATATATGAAAAGTTTTAAATTTTCTGGTTTTCGTAGTTTTATCATAAAAATTTACTTTTCATATTTGTATTTTAATTTTACTTTTCCAGAAAATAATATACAATTTTTTGATAATCAAAAATTACACAAAATTAAAAATAAATAAATGAAAAGTCAAATCAGGTGGCAAATTCTGCAACCCTTTAAAAAGGCCAAGAATTATTCAGCTTGTGCAGCCTAAAAACTTTGAAAAACAGCAAGTCTTCATAATTTTAGCAGCTGAGCGGTTGACGGACAGTCAATCGGTCATTAATTTAATCAGGGCAATATTTCTGATTAAAATTTAGAGGGTGACGTGAAGAATTCAGTGGCTGCACAGCTTTTGCAGCCTGATAAAATAGTAAAAATGCAAAATTTTCCACTGCTTATTTATACTACCGGTTGCGAATTTTCAATATTTGACACTTAAAAGTATATTTTAATATTTAAATTTATAAACTATTTAATTAATTACTGTTCATCAATAAAGATTTTTTTCAATAATGTAATGCCCAATGGGTACGTGTATGTTTTCCGGAGCGCGTTCATTACCAATGAGGAGTGCGAAACAATGGTTTAAATTCTAAATTAAATTACCAGCCATTTTGAAGGAAATATATATATATATATAAAAAAACGAATTACAAATTTTAGAGCCTATTTTTGGAGCCGGCAATAACTGCAAAGCCTGCGTTAGTATTCTGAATTTTAACCCGATACGTTTTGCTTTTATTTAAAATCTAAACTAATGACCGAAGAACTTCAAAAAATGTTTCTTGATATCTATTAACTAGTAAAACTTAAATACATAAATACACGAGTTTGTAAACGCAAAATAGATATTTAAGGTAACAATGTTCTCTCTCAAATATTGACAATTTTCAGACGGTAGTATAAATATTCAGTCTTAAATTTATGCATACTGACTGGCTTTTCAAAGTTTTCATACTGTATCGGCTACGCAGCGACCGAATTCATAACATAACCACATCTATAGTATTACCAGTATTACAGAGTAATCCATCCAATTCCAATATCCATTTTTTCAAGTAAAATGCTTTTGATAAACAAGTTTTAAGTTTTATTTTTCCCGAATAAGTATTGATTTGAAACAATTATTGAGCGTGATCAAAATTGTTGAAAGAACAGCTACTTAGAGCCTCTTCACATTAAATGATTTTTCAGGCGAAAATTTATACAGTCGTCTGAAAAATCTTTTAGTGTGAAAAGGTTATTAGGAATTTGAAATTATTTAAAAAAAAACTTCCTTTAATATTCATCTCTATATTTTATTTACGCTTAAGTTATGATAACAATTTAATATAAAAAAAAAAAAAAGTAATTTACATAAATAAAAAAATAAAAAAATTTTGTTTATGAAATTATCTAAAATTATATATTTGCAAAATAAATTTTTATTAATTTTTTCTTAATATAAATTGTTACCATACACATATCAACATTTTAATAAATATTATATAGAAAATATATATTTTTTTCAGTTAATATGTTCTTTTTTTTTTTTGTTTTAAATTGTTTTGAATTTTGGTTTTGTAAATTTTCATTTTATTTATTAAATGCTATTATATTCAACAGTTTGATCCATCTGTTCCATATACTTCTTGATTTTTCATTGCCATTCCAGTACCAAATCCACTACCAAAGGCAATTGGAAACATTCGTTTACGGAAAAAGAATAATGAAAATATCGAACCAATTAGAATACCGCCACTTATTTTAACTAAAAAATCCGTACATGAAGTAGGTGTAAAATTAGTTGATTTTATGGGAACTTCATTGCTATATAAATTTTCAGGTTTCATTTCATTATTGACCTTATCTGTACTTTTTTTATCCATTATATCTAAACCAAATTTATTACTTTTTTTTTGGAATTTGAAAATTATTTATAATTAATTTTATATATTTTGGAAGTAATTGTATTTCAAAATCAAAATAATAATTTTGTTTTTCAATTTATATACAATTTTAATTATAATAATTTACAATAATTTTCGTTCTAATGTTTATGTTTTTTATTATTTTTTATTATTATTTTGTATAAATATTTAATATTTTAGATGAATATCCAAACTGAGAATTTTATTTTAATATAACATTTTTATGAAATTTAAAAATATATATAAAAAAAATGACTTTTTAATTATAAAACAGAGGTGACTAAGAAAATTATTATTTTTATTTTTTTATGAAAATATATTTTAGTGATTATTACAATACAAAATATTGAACTTTTTTAATATAACCTTTGATTGTAACTGATGTAACCGGGCATCGTAGATGGTTCGGTGTTCAAAATACAGATTTTTGAAATACATAATATATACTAAGTTTTTTTTTTAAATTACGTTAAGACGTATAAAAAATTTCAAATAAACGATTTACTACAACATAATACAAAAAAGTGAATCGATATTTGATTTCCAAAATGCATTGACAGCTGACATGAGTGAACCGTGGAATAGTTTTGGTTCCAGTTCTTATTGAAAGATTGCTTTCAAAAACAATGAATTAACTACTATTTAATAATGACACAGAAACTAACTTGGTATTGTTTTATATAAGATTAAATTGACACAGAAAAATATGTTTGTACAAAATATTGAAATGCCCGAGCATCTTTGCAAATTCACTACATCTGTTGTTGATAAACTAGTAAAATAATAAAAAAAATACTTAAATTAATATAGTATAATTAAAAGTTAATTACCAAACAGTGAAAGAAAATTGCACCAATAAATTTAATATATATATCATGGGTACCAGCTTCTGTAGATATCGAGGGAAACCAGACGCCGACGTTCGAAGAAGGCGTGATAATACCGCATTTATAGTAGCAGAGCCATTTTTCGGGGTCTCTAAATGCTACATAAAATTACTACTGAGAACTGAAATCTCTCATTCTCACGAAGAAGAATGGGATAGAAATGAAGGAACTATAATAGGATTCCTGACGTGCCACTGTAGATTGAGGAAACATATGAACACACTAGGAATATCAGATTCCAGTGTGTGCAGATTCGGTGGATATGTGATAGTGATACACAAACATTGTCACTTGCTTTAAATGCAATTCAGGACTAACCGATGTGATATAAACTGAAAGGGGCGTCACAATTAGCCATTATGCTGTTGTGATTCGGGCGGCTCGTCGTCCACCCGAACTTCTATATGAAATCCAATATATTAAATTGGATTGTCCAAGAATTTAATTTTAAACTTTCATATATAACATAAAATTCTTTCTAAAGAATTAATATCGAAATGATCCTTGAAAAAATTAATTAAAATACATTTTTTTTATCTTTACTTATGACCTTCTATCAATCTACTTCTAGTATATCATAAATGTCTCTTAGCACTTCAAATTTGTCAGTTTCTTTTAATTTTCATATAATAAACTTAAAAAACTCCTTGTAAACATTTTCATTTTATTTACAAATAGTTGTAGAAAGAATATTTTGACATTATTTCTAAAAAAAGATCAAAGCAAATCCACAACATCTTAAATCTTGAAAAAAAACCATATTTAATTTTAAATCTTTAACAAAAATTTAATTTTCTCATCCAAACAATCTAACTTTGACCCAAAAATTCATTCAATTTATTTAATGTGTTTTTCTCATTCCAGTTTTCTTCCTTTTTTTCCCACAAAAAAAATATACATAGCTTTGCAAAAGAAAATTTCATAGGTTTTTCCAAAATGAAAATTATTTTTTATAATAATATAAAATAAAATCTCTTATTAAATCCTTAAAAAAAAAAAAAATCCTTGTATGGAAATGTAATGACATGTGGTATTCATCCGTCACTGGCAGACAGAAAAACCACAATAATAATAACATGTCAAAGTTAAGCTTGATACATCGAAAAATGATTTTATTATTTCTTTAATTTCAATTTTTCATCTAAAGGACACAATAACATATTTACAACAAAATTCGTAGGTCCTTAAGTATAACAATAATAAATTTTTCATTCAACAAAACAAAAAAACTAGAAAATTTCATCTTTAAAATTTGGAATAAAAGTCGAATTTTTTCACGGAATTTTCTTCTAAAAACTGAAAATCTGAGATAAAAAAAAAGATTATTGTTCTCTGTAGTTTTCCCTAAAGTCCTAAGATTACGCGATGAAGGTTATTACAAAAATAATATAAAAAAAAAATGATACCAGGGCCCAAGAAAAAACATTGAAACAAAAACATTGAAAAAGTTCTATAAGTTTTTCATCCTTTTTCCGTTAAATGGATACAGGAGACTAAGTTAGAAAAGATTTTTCCATTTTTAGGATTTGTTTTCCCCAGGATATTTTGAATGTGTTAAGAAATTGTATTTATATAAAAAAAAAATTTGAAAGCCACAGATACAAATAGAATTCTCGACTCAATGAGTTTTTGAAGGCAATTTTCATTTATAGTTTTTCTATTATTTTTTATTAAATTTTCCTTTTGGTTTTTATATACAAAATTATTTGTAATCAAAGTGTTTGTCTTAATAATTTCTTTAATGGCAATTTTATGATTTGATGAGTAAATTAGGATAAGAAGTTTAATAATTCTATTCCATTTATAGGAAAATATTTAATATAAGAAAATATAAGAGTAAAAGAAATTTCAATAAAACTCTTTTTAATTGTGTAAGCGGTTACTACAGCTCCAATTTTAATTTACGATTTGATATTGCTAGGAACTAAACAATCATTAATTAAAGAGACTTTTAGGAATGACCCACTACAAATTACTAATTCGAACAAAAGATTTTTAGTGATTTACTTAAGTATTTACCTCACTTTCGTTAGTAGATTGATTAATTTTGCTAAATATTCATATTACAGAGTGAACAGATGAATTTTTTAAAGTAATACAATATTTTGTAAGTCATTGGCCCCAGTTTTTCAGTATAAGGTTTAACTATGCCTTTTCTAGAGCATACACTTTAGTTTGATTTGTTCTCGATTTCGTAATTCAAGATCTAATATTTCCTTAATATTAGGCGTAACCAAATATTGATATGGAAGGTTTTGGATACCCTGAAGTTTCTCCTGGTTTTTAATAGAAATACAATAAATAATCAAGTTCGCTGATTATCTTATCATTGAATAGTGTTTGGATTAAATTAATCAGCAGATGAAAATATAATAATTATGATTATATTTTATCATGATTGAAAAAAAAAACACTGTAAGGAATGCATTACCATAGAGGCGATATATAGATTCAATTCAAACTAATTCACAAATTGAAATGTCATATTAAATATTTATTATCAATAACATTAGTTTAATTCACAATATCACAATAATTCTAATTTGTTAGTTGTAGCAGCTAAGCCGAAATTTTGATTAAGAAACCAAGTGAGCTCGAATTACAGGTTTAAACCATATTACAATCTGTTCAGCTTAATTTTATGGATGTAGGTGTCTATAGTGACGTTATTGACTATATTTTATCTGAAATAAAATATGGAATCATTCTGAAATCATAATTTTGATATTAATAAGTCAATTTTATAACTTTAATGTTTCAATGTATTCTATCTCCTGGTTGAAACAACCTAACTAATTGCGTCAAATTCATATCACTCAGATTATTTCCTAATATCATAATATTTGACATTTCTCGGAAGAATTTTCACAATGAGTTTACTTAAACTGTAGGTTTAAACCACACATTCAGTTTTATAAAACTTCAAAGTTTAATTGAAAATCTTTCTGAGACTGATAATAAAATTATCTTAATAATAATAAAGGCAACGTGAAGCCGGAATTCATTCATAAGATAAGTAGGATGGGTCGATATCCTGTAGAAGAAGCTTTTACTTGGGGGTTTTTAAAACGGGTCCAAGTGGTCACGGTAAGTGGTGGAATGAAACTACACCCAATTCAAACAAACTAACCATAACTACCATTCAATGTAGCTTCTAATCTACTAATAGTTTAATTATAAAAACTCACATTACACTTTGATTCCCTTTGTTGCAATTCATATTATTTTTCATATCCTGTAAAACATAAGCCAAAAACCACAATTTCGTTAACGACATGAAATTTCATTTTTAGTTTAGTTTTTCTTTTCTATTTTAATTTATTAATTTCTTTAAGTGGTTTTTCTTATAAAAATTATGTAGTTTTTTTTTTTTTTTAATATTATTTTTATGTTTTCCATATTTATTTATTATTTTTCTTATTTCTATATTTCCAGAAAAAGGAAATAAAATTGAAAAACTTGTTATAAAGTTAGCCTGTCCGCAAGAAAATTACTAGAAGTTTTGTTAGAATTATATGTTTGGTCATGTTGGTTATCATCATATATACTAAATTTTTTCTATAGACTTTAATGCTGTCGTCTTGTGTTTAATTTGTCTGGGCACTGTTGAAAAGGAAAATGCTAAAATTGCATTTTATAAATAAAGAGTTAAAATCTCATCGTGAGTTTTTGGTTAAGAAAAGACATAAATATATCAATTTTTCAAAGATTTACAAAAGTTTCATATTTTTCTTTTTTGGTAAGATTTGCATATAATATTTTATGGGTTTTGTTTTAATTTTCGTTAAGTTTATTGAAATGAAGATGGATATTTTAAGGTACTTGAAAAGTATTATAATAAATCTTTGAAATAATGTAAATATAGAAATTTGATTTACGAAATTGGTTTATAAAGTTAATTAATATTATAGAGTAGTTTGAGTAATATTGAGGTTAGCTGATTTTTGTAACAAAAAATAATTATGATATTTTTCTGAGGTTTGCTCAGAGCCTGTCAGATGAATCGTTGTGAATCGACAATATTATATTATATTGTCAGATGAATCGTTGTGTGAAAATCAAATGATAAATTTTTAAATTAACTGATTTCTGTTACGGTAAGAGGCAAGACTTCTCACTCCAAAAACAATCACATTAAGTTTGATCAATTGCAATTGTTAATTTGGTGAATTGCTTTTGGTAAAATTTATTTAGATTATAATTCAGCAAAGCGACATTGCCGTGCTACATTTTACGTGAAGCTATTACAGTTTTTTTAAGAAATCCATTACCATTAGTCAAAAACCATTACCATTATTTTTTTATTAATCATTTATAATTAGGTTAAGTTTAGTTCTACCTGAGCGTCGCATATGTACCATAGTGGTAGCACTTTCCAAAGCGTTACCACTTTCATGGATAATTAACTCTGAGAAGGACTGTCTAGTCAGGTTTTCTAATTGCAAAAAACTTAAGGAATTTTCTGGTACTGCAATTCGATACCTCTTTCAGAGCTAGGTAGTAAGGTTCTCCTAATATGAGACCTCTACGTCTATCTAGTACCAGGCAGTGTCATAGAGGCAGTGTTCAGGGTTTCAACTTATCTTCGATCGCTACTGTTTCAAACTTACGATAAGTACAAACTTAGACAAATATGCTTGCGATCCTGTGAGAATACCGACTGTCTTGAATTACGAGCGCGGTAGGATGATTAACACTTCAATTTGTTTTCCATTGTAAATACAACTTAAGTTATTGAATATTGTTGTTATCCAGTATATTCTTTAGCGTTTGTATTAGCGGTAGAACCTATGTGGGGTGTTTGCTCTTCTTCTGGTAAGGCCATCCTCCTATTCGTTTCCCTTAATATCACAGTGTCTCGGGACCCAGCAAAGCTTTAAATTTCTGTTTGAACACTGGTTTTGTAATGCCAACTAACATTCGTTTACTACTTTAGATTTGATATAGGTTTCCGAAATTAATTTTGTTTACTAGTTGGCTCTGTTTCTAGAAATCATTTATAATACAAACATTTTATTTTCTAATATTATTCTTTTCTATATCCTTTTTTTAAAAAAATTACATTTATTATGACAAATTTTATATGTATATAAAAAATATATAATTTTTCATATTAAAGATGATGAACAAAAACAAAATTATGAAATAATCTAAATTCATCTAAAACAGCTGTCAGATATTTATATAAATAATTTTTTATAGTTATTATTCTTCATAAGATTATCTCCAACACAAGAAAAATCTGCATATATTTTTGTATCTCAACAACAAAACCATATGGGAAATTATAATATGAATATATGAAAAATTCTTATAAGTAACCATCCGGCGTAAAAAGTTATATGCTTAAATTGTAGCTATAATACTGAGTATGAGACAGTAATTTTTTTTTATTATTATTTTGTATATAATTTTATTTAAAAGGACAAATGTAGAAAAAAAAAAATGTGAAAGTAATTTTGTGTGCTTATGATAGACTGTCGTCACTCTGGTAAGCACGCACAGTTCTAAAGTCACAGCCAGAAAATCAATGGAATTTATATGATGAGCTCTGACTACAATTTCGCAAGTTAAAGTAGAAGTGTCAATAATAAACAAGATGAATCGTATATAAGAAATGTTCACTACAATTTAAGATAGATCCATCCATTAATTCCGAGTCCGGTAATGTTATGTAGTGTAGTACCAAATATCTAATAAATTTCAGTTGTCACCATTTAATTTTAGTTAGTTAACATCTTTATTTTACCATTTTACAAAGCGTACACATCAAATTTCATAGCTATTTTATAAGTAACTCGCATGCAAATTACTCGTATAATTTTAATGATATTCTAGCATTTTGTTATGTCAGCCTGAGATAAATTTATAATAATATCGTTTCTTTAGACAAATTCGGGAAATTACGAATATGTGAATTTTCTTTTTTTTTAAAAAAAGAAAATTTTGTATTCGAAACTTTTCATTATAATATAAAGTACATAAATTTTCATTGATGTGGGAATGTTACTTGTAATGCAAATAACGATAACAATTTTTTTTTGAAAGCTTTGATTTTTCGCTGAAAATGTGTAGCATTGGCAGAAAGAAGTCTATATGCAATATCAATTTACGTGATTTTAAAAGTGATGAAGAGGGCATGCATCAGAAATTGTTAAATATAAGTATACATCTTTAATATATAAATGAATGAAAAATAACGAGAGTAATGTAGAAATTAAATTAAAAATGATTTGCATTGAAAATGAGATATAATAAGATAAAAAGTTTTGATTTTCATTAAGTAAATTATAATTCAAATAATTTTAAATGAAAATTATTGTAAATGTAATTTTAATATAGTTAATTGAAATTGTGATAAAGTTTATTTTGATTATTTGATACAAGTTTATTGTAATTGAGAATATTACAATTTTGTTTTGTACATTTGTACATATATGTAATTATGATGCCGTGACATAAAGCTATAAGCGGCATTTGAACATAACAGTTATGTATATGTCTCTCTCGAGTGAGTCTTAAACCAATACTTGAACAATTTTGCTTGTCGCGTAATGTTTCATTTAATATTTTTTATTTTTTTTATTTTTTAAATTACAAAGAATTTATTCAATTCCGTGATGCCCAGATCTTTTTAAAAAATAACTGACCTTTCGAACTGCAACCTAAAGAACTAGAATCGAAACAACTTATAAAGGGCATACATGAAAGAGTCCCCTGCGAACTAACAACATCAGAACCGATTTTGTTAATATGAGTAAGAAAATGTTAGGAATCTTGTAATATTATGCAGCAGCTAGGCCTGAAAACGTCTTCTGCACATTTGTAAATATTATAGGAACCTTAAACCTTTTTTTTGTATACATTTGTTTATTTGTTAAATAAGATATTTGATCTGTAATAATTGAGTTGTTATATTTATGACACCCTACAGGAAAAATTTATATCTTCTCAGTTGACGAATGTTGTTTAAAGGTCAGATGGAACCTCTATTACCGATTTTTAATTCATTGACTAGTTGACTAGTACGTTGAGATAATTTGATAATCTATAGTGGTATTTGGTGCTGATGTCACTTTTTCAAGCAGAAAATGTGTTGCAATTGTAAAAATCTTATCAAAAACGGATAGTACATTAAGACTTAGTGGCTGTAATAAGTAAGACAACAAATTTATTGTATTTTATTGAATTAGAACCAAAATTATGTGATTATAATAATTATATTATTGTTAATCAAGATTGATTGGTTAATTTCCTTTACAACCTAGAATCAATTTATTTTAATTATGGTTTCATTTGTGTAACCTAATCATTTTTAATTATCGTAATTTCCTTGAAGAAAATATGTAACAAACATATTTTCGATTAGCTTATATAAATTGTATTTTAAATAGTAATTCATATTATATAAGAAAAATACTATATCAATAAATACGATATTAAAAAATTACAAGAAAAATCAAATTGAAAGGTGATCGTTGAAAGTGGATGTTTCTAAGCCATTAAAGGAAAATCATTGTTCAATTTTCAAAAAAATTAACTTAATGTTTAAACCTTGAAAATATCCTTTTAATAAAACAAAATTCAATACTTTAAATGTCAATAAAGGATATCATTTACACAATTTTTGACACAAAACATCAAATTTTATATAAATAAGAATATAAATTCTGTAAATAAAATTTACTGAAACAACAAAGATATCAAATTGAAAAAAAAAACATACATTTCATTTATGCTTTTATGTTTACTTTATATCTTTATATAATGTTTTATAAAATGTTCTTATTCATCCATACGATATATTTTTTTTTCTTAAAAGGATAAATGCCCGTACATGTTGAGTGTATCAGAATTTGGAGGGTGTTCTTTAACTTTACTATATTTGTCCCTGATCCTTAGTTTTTTTTCCTTTCTGTTAAAGAAGAAATAATACAAAAATAAAGAAAGTGTGTGTCATAAATGTACACAATTCTCATTTGGCTTACATAAAACGTAATCCTCTTAGTTTACGTAATATGATCTGTTTTATTCTGCGCGCAAAATATCCATAGATAAAAAAAAGGGCAAACAAATGAAAATCCTTGGAAAGAAAAATATTATAAGGACTTAAATTAAATTCCGGTAGAAATTAAACCAATTTTCAACTCAACTTAACAGATAAAGTACAAATAATAATTTTTTTTTGTAAAACTTACTACTATTATTACAAGGGATCCTATTTCAAGTTCTATATTTGTAAGGGTTTTTTTTTTTAGATATAGAATTAAAAAGTTAATATTTATGTATAGTCACTGAGTAAATTTACACTAGAAAATTGAAATGCTATAAAGTTCATATATTTATATTCCTTGTTAATAAAAAAAAGGATTTGAAAAGTTATGGAGGTTTCATAAAAAAAAAATTAAGGATAAAAAAATGTGTTCAAAGTTTACTTGTAATTACATTGTAGCCACCTGGTTTTTGACTTGTAATCAGTTCTGCACTTGAAGTTCATGCAAAATTAATTCAAGAGTAATAGATTTTATACACTGTAAAAAATAAAATTAATTTATGCTTTGGACTTGTTACAGAATTGAAAATTTAATAAATTGTCGCCTTGTGAATATTAAATGTCACATAAATAATAAAAAATGAAAAATGCTTTTAAAAATATTTAAAATTATGTAAAATTTGGTATGAAAATCGATAATGTTGGGTAATTAAAAGAGAACTTTTTGATTTCTTAAAAGTTGACCATCGATTATTGATACATTCTTTGAAATTTGATTTGCTTTGCTGTAACGTTTTGTATTTTAATCGTATATTTTTAACATTTATTAAAGAAACTATTTAAAAATAATATATGTCGTGTTTGCATTATCATTGCTAAAAATTTATACACGTCAGTGAAATGTGAGTCGGATATAAATAAGGGAATATACATAATGTAAACCGCATCAGGGTTAAATATTATATGGAGTGTCATTGTACACCAAAATAAGAATCACAAACTCATTAACAGATGGCGTTGATTCTTACATAATTTAAATTTAGACGACACTTTTTAATCGTACAGAGTTCAATTTTAATATTTATTCAGTTTAATTCGTAATATTCCGACAAACATATTTTATTTTATTTATTTTTTACAGTGTAAAAAGTTTCTAATAAAAAAAATATCATAATATTTTATATTTTAACCCCTTTAAAAAATCATATTACACTAAATAAATAGTTAAATTTAACTTCAATGTTTAATTATGAAATTAACTTTTAATTTTATAATCTTTTATTAAATTGTACGTTTAACAAATGCGAATTGAAACTTAAGTAAATTGTTTAAATAGATTAACAATAAAAACTAAGTCTTTCATATTTATTTACACAAGAATAAATTTTTTAATTATATTTTGTTTATGAATTAAAGTTTAAATAAAATTGTAATATAATCCGATGAAAATAATTGAACCCAAAGAAGGAAATTCTAGTAAATAGAAATGTATTTAATATAATTTGAAATTCATGGATTTATAACGTTTTGACACTTTGCTATGGTGCATTTGATCCCAAAGACAACTTGTGGCCGAGGTATTTGATGTTTTAAGTTTATATAGCATTAAATTAGTATAAGGAAAATCAGCACTTAAACCGGATAAGTATTTCTTTAGCCCTTTTATTTGAGATATCTAGGAATCGCTTCCCTTGGCATATGCCTCGGATGTTGTTCCAGTAGGTGTATTGCTCTCTATTATCCTATTTCGTGCTTTAAATCGCAACTCTTGACAGTGAGAGCATACGAATGAAAATGTAGTACAGGGTTTGCACTCCAAATTCAACCTTGTGCAATTCAAATTGACCATTTTGCATTTCAAATTGACCAAATGTCAATTCAAATTCACCTTTTTGCAATTCAAATTCAACCTTTTGCAAATCAAATTTACCTTTTTGTAAATCAAATCCAATCTTTTGTAAATCAAATTCAACCAATAGTAAAAACTGTATCAAAAAGTTAAATTTATTGTTAAAATAATTATAAAAAGTCTAAACAAACAGAAATTTGTTGTTTAAAAATGTAAAATTAAATAACTTTAACTAATGTAATCAAATTCAAAATTAACAAAAATAATAAAACAACACAACATAATTATTTACAATGGTTCTCCTGCAGCAGCTGAAGGTAATTGCCTACACATATATCATATATGTATCAAAATTGTTACAATCTGTCGGAGTAATAGTTGCAACTGATAATGAATTATATCTGTTAAATGAACACAATTCGCTGGATTAGCTAACATATTACATGCTGAACATTTTATTTTGGAAAAAACTTCTTCAATGGGGTTAAACATTGGCGAATATGGTGCCAGAAATACTAATGTATCCCTTGTTTGACCAACTAAAGCCGAACCTCTTGTATTATTTTTACACAGACTTACATTGTCCAAAATTAACCACGCTTCTTCAATATTAGCTACAATTGGTACAATTACACGAGCCGGTGCCGGTGTATTAATTTTGGAACGTGATTTTGGTCGCCGAATGTGGTTATTGAAACCAGATTCATCTATAAATACATATGTTTTCTTTATTTTCCCGAGCATTTCGCGGAAAGTGCAATGAATAAATCTTTCGCTGTTTAATTACGATTTGTGAATTTCGGCGATCAACTTGTACAGTAGCGCATTTCAATGTGATTCTTAATCACTTTAATCCATTCCTAATTGAACTTATACTTAATTTCACATGTTCAATTATATACTACTAAACACCCAAAACTTATTCACCAAATACCAAATTTCCGGAAAAAATGTAAATGAGGTCAAGGGATTAAAGCGTTAGTTTAAAATTTTATAATTATTTTAACAATAAATTTAACTTTTTGATACAGTTTTTACTATTGGTTGAATTTGATTTAAAAAAGGTTGGATTTGATTTTCAAAAAGGTAAATTTGATTTGCAAAAGGTTGAATTTGAATTGCAAAACGGTGAATTTTAATTGACATTTGGTCAATTTGAAATGCAAAATGGTCAATTTGAATTGTACAAGGTTGAATTTGGAGTGCAAACCCTGTAGCGATTTTAGATTAAATTAGACTAGCCTTATCATTTTCTTCTATTTCTACGAAATTAAATCTCAGTATCTCCTTCAGCTGCAACCGCTGAAAAAACTAATAGAATAAATATGCGTAAAAAAAGCTATAGAAACTCTCTTAGTGGCACAAATTTCATATATACTTGAAACAATACAATTTTTATTACATTTACTTCAACTTCATTTATTTTTTCACCATTTTTTGCATTTTTACTACTTAGAATATTAAAATGAATTAATTTTTTTTATTTTCCTAGCTAACACTGTCAAATTTAACATTTTCTTAGAAATGGCAGAGCAATTATCTTTGAAAGACTTAATTAACCACGATAATTCACAGTACATTCAGTAATATTCATTATAAACCTTTATTTCTTATGTAACATATGGAAATTACAACGTCAATAACAGATGGCGTTAATTCTCACAAAATCATTAACAGATGGCGTTAATTCTTACAACATCACTAACAGATGGCATTAATTATACAAAACTTAAATCATTATTAATACATTTTTCTTAAACATTAAAACCTATTAATTTTAATTTTTTTGTTTAATTTATCCATTAAACTTATCTGTTAATAAATTCTGTTAAAAAATCCTTAATTTTACATTATTATTATTTTTTTTATAAAAAACTAAATTTAATTAAATTTTATGAAAGGATAAGCAGTAACATGATGATGATGATTAGGATGATTATAACTATTATCATAAGTTAATATATAAGGATTCTCTTTGGTTGGACAGTGAAACTTTTTATGTGGTGATGACCATGTATTTTCTTTAGCGCTAGCTGGTTGAAATAAACTATTCCAAAGTGTTGTACCAGCCCATCTGTATAATAAAAAATGATTAAGATGAAAAGAATTTTCAGAAAAATTAAAGTTAAAATGATTTTAAAAAATTTCAAGGTATAATACAAATAGAATTTTCAAAATTGATTTTTTAATAATTTAATTTTAAACCTCTTGTAATACAGCTCAGTGGCGTATTAGTAATATGTTGTGCTGTAATGCATTAGGTTCCCGTGTTCAATTGCAGACCAAATTGATTTAAACCGAGTGCCAGTAATAATCACTTTCAATATGTAATTATGATTTTATGAATTTGAAAAATACTACCAGTTGAGACCATTTTTGCTAACAACAAATGTTTCACTATTAAAAGCATGTTTTAATTAAAAGTTTCTTCACTATAAACAGAAAACATATGGTCTTTCCAACTTATGGTTAACATCTATGCTTCCCAGGTAAAATAAAATAAAATAATATTTTGACCACAATCATTAAACTATACATTCTTTAATGTCAGTGGAATAAACACAATTACCAAAAAAAAATAAAAACTTTATTTAATAGAATCAATAAATTTTCTTCAAAATATTTAGTTTTCTTTTTTTTATAAAAGAAAAAGAAAATCTGAAAATATATTTCATTTCAAATGAACTGACATGCCATATTTTTTCTGTACAAAAGCTTTTCCTTAAAATTCTGCCAAACCCAAAAACAATCCATTTAGATTTATTCCCACAAAAACCAAAAATATAAAATCTAATTTTTTTTTTGTATAGTTTCTGCACAGTTGGGAGGCACTACCAGACGAGAATTTTCCTAAAACTTAATGTGAATCAAGCTAACAAAAAAAAAAAGAAAAACATCACATTTGAGTCCATATTGGTATAAATCCTTTTAAGGATTTCTTATTTAATGTTCATTGGAAAATTGTCAGACAATTTATAACTATATAGCCCAGAAATACCAAAGAAAATTGAAAATTTGTTTTCTTTTGTACATACATTAATAAAAATTTTGAAATTAAATCTTTTTGTTTTTTCAAACAATATGTCAATTGTATACAATTGACATAAAAAGGCACTTACGCATTTCCTTTTTGGCTAATATGAAAACAATCGTATGCTAAAAGTGAATAATCAGGTTTTCCATCTAATTTTGTCATCTGAAAATGAAAATTTATTAATAATATAAGTAAACAAAAATAAAAAAAATTAAATTTTCATTTACGTACGGTCAAATTTCTTGTAAATGGTTGAAAGACTGTTGCAAAACCGGGTAGATTACGAAATTCTGGTAATTTTGTAACTTCTTCTTCTACTTTTGAAAATTCTTCATGGATAAGTCGATATCTGGAAAATGATTTATCATTTAAATTATATTTTCCAGAGTTAAATTTCGTATAGAATCATTTTAACACTAAATTCGGTTCTCGTATAGGTTATTCAAATTTCATGATCGTGACCGAATGTTAAAAAGCAATAACTCATAATCTTACTATAGATTACTATAAAATTTAAATTATTTTATCAATATTCCTTAAATTTTGATTACTCCTGTTCGTTGCCGGAAATTACCCTAGGATTTAACAAATAAGTAAAATCTCCTCGCTTGTTGCTTTTGCTTTAAAGTACATAATCAAGTAATTTATCATTGTTTCATGGAATATAACTTTATGAAATTTAGTCCATTCTTCAGAAAACTCATTATAAATTTAAAATTGTATAAAATTATATTTTCTTACCTCTCTAATGTTTCTGGATTTGGTTTAAATAAATTTCCCACAAAACAAGAACATTCCAAATGATTAATCATTGTGCACAATTTTGAATTTGTTTTCATTGTAACAACTTTGTGTGGTGGTGGTTCTGTAACAACACTTACAAATGTCCTGAAAAAAAAAAAAATATATAAAAATTAAAAGAATTTCAAATGAAATGATAACAAGGATTTTAGACGAAAATGTATTGCGGTAAGTGAAATTTTATGTTCAAAATTTATATGAAATAAAATATCCTATAAATGTCCTTTTTTCTGAGATGGATTTGAAATGCAAAATAAGAAATAAATTAAAATTTTCTTTATTAAATATTATATTTCCAAACCGCCACTGATTTTAATCAAAAAGTTACTGATTAAAATTTCGGTTTGCTTATAACATCTTCGAAAAATTAAAATGACCTCTAAATTTGAACCGCTGTCAAAAATGAATTTACTATAGAAAAGTAAAAAAATCCGTCTTGCTTGTTCACAATTACTTTTCATTCCTTTTATACTCTCGTGAAACCAATCAATTTTCCTACTTTAAGACATGAAAACTTAAATTACATGACAACCATATGACAGTACGATTTTCTATGGCACAGTATAATATACAAAAAAAAACATTAAATGATCCGAAAAATATATTAAAGAGAATGAGAATTTAATCGTGCACCTGTCAGTCAAAAGTTTACATTTTGAAAAATGATACTTGTAAATATAGAAAACAGCATCATCTTAATTTACTTGTATATATAAAGCATTTTAGGCACAATCTTTCCACAAATAAAAAATCACCCTTAGGAAAATGAAAGTTAACTTAGAAAAAGTATAGTAAGTATAGTTGTTGTTGTTATTGTTAAACAGCCTCTTTTCCGGCAAATAATAATTTAAGGGTGGAAAATATATCAAATTTTGTGCAGTAATACAGTTTGCTCTCAAGGGTAGGCTAAAAAACAACTCTGTCTTCTTTTTTTTTTGTAAATGCGGTAACAGTGGTTAAATGCAATTCTATGTTTACGAATAGATTTTCCCATCAATCATTTCAGTTTTTAGCTTTAGCTAATGAGGAAGTCTTTCTAAAAGATAGAAATGACAACAAGACACTTTCAATTTCCTTCAATGTCTTCCACTATGATAAACGAAGTATGTATATACTTCTACTAGTGCGGAGGAAAGACAGTGCGGAAATATTATTTTATCATTGCGTTCTTCGTTAATTGTATTTGATTCCAATGAGAATTCAATTGTATTGCATTGCAAGGGGATGAAATTTTGTGACAGTTGAAAAGGAACAATTAGAAAAATGAAAATATTATGCTTGGGTGATAATAGTTTTTATGGGTTTTGTTATTAATGTATAGCTAGTCTCTCTACAGCTCGCGAAATATTAGTTAATTATTATTTTTCCTTGCAAATGACATGTTTAATGATAATGAGAAATTGATTTTTTTTTTTTGGTTCATGTTGTATTTAATGATGAGATGATATTGAAACTTTGGTATTATATCTGGCATATACACCGATTGTTACTGTGAGAGATTGATTAGAATAAATGAATAATTATTGTATGGAGTTTGATTTGTGATTTTAGTTTACTTTGCAATCATTCGGAAACAAAAATTGTATCAAAAATATAAATTTGATTATAAATGATTATTAAATAATTTATAGAATTTTTTCTTAATGTTCCATGAAATTAATAAGATAATTATCTAATTAGTTGACCTTTTCCAGACATTTTTAAGTTTTCAGTTGCATGATCAATGCTTATAGCCATTTTGAATCAATCGATATGATAAATTTTCATAATTTCTAAGTGTTTTTTTAAGGAAAATCAGTATTAGTCGTAAAGTATCATATTTCCAATGGCAAATTGTTATTTGACTTCAAAAAAATGTATGACATTGTAATAGTAATTGCAAAATATTAAAAAGTATCCGCCGAAATCAAAAGGTTGAGAAAGTATGAATCTAATTTTACGTATAAATGTAAGAAGTATTATATCAGCCGTAACAGACATAGCATTAGATATTGTAGACGGGTCAAAAGGCTAAAAAGTCTCATAGGATGGTTGTCCACAGTCTCATCCTAATTTTGTCTACAATCTGGTGTTACAAAAATAGTATAATAACCGTTTTACTTTATGGATGAGAATCACGAAAACTAACTAATCCATTGATTAAAAGTACAAAATTTCGTTAACTGCAGTCTCAGAAGCATTCAGCGAATATATTGGCCGTACACCTTAGCAAATGACAAAGTCCCCGTTGTGGGAAAAGACTCAACATCTTGATAGGAAGACATAAGTGACAGTAAATTGGCCACACTCTCCCTAAAGTTCATTTCAAAATAATTTTTCATATGATGTAATAATATAGAATCCACTTATTCAAACAACATGGAGAGTTACATAAAAAGGAAGTATTAAGTCGAAAGTAACACAGATGAGTAGTAGTTAGGAAGTAGTAAGTTAAACGTATGAAGCACACGTTAGCGCACATAATTTCGTATTTGCTCCAATATTTTCGTTTTATGAGTTTCAGGGAAGTAGTAAGTGAGAAGCCAAAATAATTAAATTTTTACTATATAACTTTAATTGAAAATCACATAATTTATAGTAGAACACTTTTATGATAACATACATAATTTCTCTCTGTAAAACCTAATTTTAGGAAACTGGATTTCTAATCCCATTCGATCGTGTTAGCTTCACTATACTAATTATTTTCCCTACAACATCATTAACTTTCAATAGTTATTGTTAATATTTTCCATTCATTTGTATATAAAAATTCACAATGAATAATTATTATAACAAAAACAAGATACAAAAAAAAAAAAAAATCTAATTCATATTTATCATTATTATTAATATTTATTTTTCGACATTTTCTTTTTTTTTCCTTTCATACTTTCTAACTAATGAAATATTATCATATCATTTTCTTTAGCTAATTACTTTTCTATATCATTTGTTCCAACAAAATCACAATGAATTATTGATTAAGGAAAAACAAAAAAAAAAAAGAAAATTCCTAATCTATTATTTTACTCTATATCTATATAAACTTGAACAATTGTAGGGAAATTTTATCTAGCTATTAAAAGAAAAATCATAAAATGGAAAAATTTATATATAATAATAAATCTTACCTTGGCATATTATCCCTAATATATCTTAATGCTTTTAATATACTCCTTCGATGAAGTTCTGGTAAAATTTCTGGATTTTTCATTGTACAAATAAATGTACAGAAATCATTTCCACCTGCGAAATAAAAAATTATTCAAAGCTGAATTAAATTTCATGAAAAAGTACAAGAAAAAAAAAAATTGACCAAATGTGGGAACCAGTAAACAAAAGTTTATAATGAAAAAAATTCCCAACAAAAATAAAAACATTACTTGTTAATCTCTTCTGCACCCCTTTTAAATTTTTGAAGTATTTACGGGATGTATGTATACATGTTATAACCCTAAAGGCCATAACATTCACCCACCTAAACATATTTAAATCTCTAAACAATGCCGTCGTGGTGGCAATTTATCAAATTCATCGAACACTAATAAATAGCGAATTTCGAAATAATGCTTTGTCTTTTTTTTTTTTGTGAAAGTTTATTTTGTTATCAGAGATGTAATATCCAGGACAAGAACAAAAAAAAAATCATTTACAGGAAAATTTATGGCTAAGAAGTCAGTGTATTTGGTACAATTTTGCTACTATGAGCTATGACCTAACACCAAAATCCAAAATAATTACTTACAGAGAGAATAAACTATTTATTTATGGAAAAATTTCCAGTTTAAAAGAAAATAGATTATCATCTCTGCACAAAGACCTATTCATAGGGTCACTCTATGAAAGAAGAGATATTATCAAGCATCTTACAAAAACTATCCTACTGTCTCAAATATTTCATTAAAATACGAAATAGGCCTCTTCGGTTTCGTCTATTGAGTGGGAGATTTGTTAATCGGATACGAAGGAAAATGCGGAGTATATAAGCATATTCCTTTTGAATGTGTATCCATTCATTGCCTGAAAGAATCAATCATTGTTGGGCAAAGAAAGATTATATACTTTGCAAGGCTACTTGCAAGGTAGCCTGAGCATAGTCCGATTCTAAATAAATGGGGTATGGACAATTTATGTTTTAGGTAGCAATGATTAGCGGAAGTACTGCTGTAACAAGCCTTTTATAATATAATCTAACCTAATCGTAATCTGGACAGAGTTTTCTCGTAAATCCTCTAACAATTTTCACTTAGTATTTTCCATTTACGCAGCCTAATAAATTTTTTATCAAGGCAAACAAAAATACCTTATTTTCTCAAACTCTGCTCATGACAAAAACTGTTAAAACAAAAACAATTCTCATTCAACCTAATAACACCTTGTGATAATCCATTTATTCTCATGTTATTTTCCAAAAAAAAAGAACATTAAACTTTTCATAACATAAAAAACAAAAAAAAAGTAGACCCAGGTGGTTGAATTTGCATCGTGATGGGTACGTTAAAGCCTTTCGTGTGTCTACATATATATGATTTAGTTTCCACACAAAAAACAAACGTCACGGAAGCTTTAAAGCTTACAACGTTTTTATCATATTATCGTTAGACTAAAAACGAAGCAAAATTACATATTACATTTTTAGTATATATTTCATTATATGATTTTTTTTTTCTTTGAACTCTTACGATAACGAATCACTACCACCTCTTTTCCATAAATCGCAGAGTTCCTTGTGTCGAATAAAATGATGTATGATAGTATAAGAGGTTGAACTTTGGCACGATATCTTTTTTTTAAAACCATCATCATAATATAGATCAATGTTTAAGGGTATAGTGGGACGATGCGACGTAGTTCAATGTTTCTTAGCCACCCGTTCTTCAGAGTTTGAGGCATCCAGACAATCATATAAAATTCATTCACGGTGTTATTTTATGATATTATATTATATATTATAAATACAACGAGTAACACCATACCAGCAGAAATGATGAAAAAATAATTTCGAGGCCGGAAAAAATAGCATATATCTTATGCGTGCTCTTATAATATTTCATCGATTAATTTCAATATTGTCTGTTTTTTTTAAATTTGTTTAATATTATATTGTTTTTCTGAAGTTTTTTGTTTTATCAATCTCCATCTACCGTGGCTGTCCCACTTCCCAATATTTTCCTGATTATATTGATGATGAAAAGAATCAAATAAGAAAAAAGTATTTTATTTTTACGTAACTTGAATTTTCTTTTTTACATACGTATAGTAAAAAAATAAATTTGTATATATTGATGATGATGGAAGGATTATAAGGATTTATTCAATATATTTTATTATCCATATTATATTTATAATTTAATGGAATTTAATTTTCGATAAAAAAGATAAATTTAAATATAAAATTGAATAAAAATTTTCGTGTGAAAATGATAAAATTAACAGATTAAAAAGTTTGGAAAAAGTAAATTTTTAAATAGTAAGAATAAAAATTAAATTTTTAAATAATTTTATAGTAATATTAAATAAAAAATCGCAAATTTAAGGGTGCAAAAGTTGAATACAAATGCAGTCAAACAATGATAAGAGAGAAATTCGTATTTATGGAAAAACACACCTTAAAAACACAAACAAATCTGTATGAGCTGGACGTATTAAAATCCAAAAATGGTTTTGCCACACTGTCAAGATGAACAATAAATGCTTCAGCTCGAAATTGTTTGAATCAAGTGGCATATAGCGACATCAACGACCGACACTAAAGGGACAATGGCACTAATAGGAAGCTAAGGAATATAATTTTGAGGTCAGCTAAAGATCACAGCGATCTGTAGCTCATGTAATAAATACATACGTTAGATAGCTTGTTACGTTAGAAAGCTTAAGATCATAGGTTCAGACAATTTGAGTTAGATATTAGAAATTTCAAGCCTCCATTAATTAAAAATGAAAAGGAATTGCTTAAGATTGTTTATGGCTACTATGACGAAGAAACTATGAAAGAAATCATTTCGGGCTGAAGAATAATTAATCGGAAACATATTCTGAGCTTCTCCTGAACTCGGATTAACCAACCTTTTTAATGTTACGCAATTTTTAAGATATTTTAAATTTAGTAGGACATTTAGCTTTAATAATATTAATTTAATCTAATTACATTGGATAAATATATAATCGATTCTATCTGTACTAAGAAGAAACATAATCATACAAATTTTAAAAACAAAATACTCAATTCGGAATTATTTAATAAATCTTCTAAAAATTTGAATATTTTGCTTTTTTTTCACAGTTTTAAATGTCAACAATCTATGTAAAATCATGCTCTTTAACAATAACAATTAATCAAATTTAATTTTATCAAAATTATACGATAAAATAAAGGAAAAACTACATGAAAATTTTCCAAATCTTTCATTATATACAATTTCATTTAAATCTTTTTAATTGTATTACTTTGAAAATTGATATTAAAACATTTCGTTTTGGTCAACAATTTAAATAAAATATTTTTGAAACATTAATTTCGAAAATAAAGTGTTTTAAGTAACCAAAAAAATAAGATTTTCCATATAAACGTATGTGCCTCATTTTCTTGGTTTACCACAATGTCAGAAGAACTCTTCAAGTTCAATTTGATTATACAAAATTTTAGAACTACATAAAGAAAAAAATACTTATATTACCAAAGCGGAAGAATGTTGATATTCTCTATATACAATGTTTACATAAATATATGTAGCTATATCTTTTCAACGAAATTGTAGTTTTCCTTTATATATAAAATAAACTTTTTAAATCTTTTGTGATTTTCAAAAACTTTCACGTACTTTAGAGGATGAAATTGAAGAACTTTTCTGATCAAATAAAATAAATGTATACTATTATATATAGAAATAACAGGTATAAGGTTAATATAAGTTGACCTTTGATAAAAGATTTGTGGCAGAAAATACTTGAACCTTATCAAAAAAAAAAAATACGAAAATATAGTTTTAGATATTTTTTAATGAATTTTACTATATACGAATAGTTTAGGTTTCCGTAAATAATAAATGATTGAAAAATTGAAAGTTTATGCTTAGAGTTTACAGTCCTATATAACTAATTTTTATATACATTGTCAATTTTTGAAACCCCAGGAATGAAAGACAGCTTATTTTATTTAACTCCTTTGTGTATTTCTAGATAGAAGTTTCAAAATGAATAATGACATGTTAAGAAAGGATAAAATATTATAGTTATGTATCTAGAAAGTAAAGGTATAGACTATGAATTTAATAAAAACTATAATAGTTCTATAAAGTTTTCTTATACAAGGACAGCTTCTTCAACTTTTATGATGATGATAAATGTTTTATGTCATAGAGAAAAATTTAAAAGTTCAAAAATATTTTATTATTGTCCATTCAAGTAATGAAATAGAAGAACAAACAAAATACATAAGAAAATTAACAAATATAGGATCGAAACATAACAATTTCTATACATTATTATGAAAACGGTTTTCGTTTGAACTAAAAGTAGAACGGAAAACCTGTTTGGACCTGTTAGAATAGAAACTGAATATTATACAGAATTAGAAAAAGCATCAAATGAAATATATTAATAAGAAATGAAGATAAAATCAAATTTAGTAAAGCAAAGCGTTTGAAGTCATGCATATAGAAGGAAAATAGACAACTGAATAAAATTTTATAGGCTTTAACTCGAAACAGAGGAAATCCGAGAATAAGACGGGAAGATAACATAAAAAGTATAACCTGAAAAATGCAAATACTTAATAAATTGGAAAATTACGTCGAAAGAAAGAACAATATAGAGGTAAGTAGTTAAGAAGGCCATAGCTAACCTAACTTATATCCACAAAATATAGAAAGTGTAATTTGTTAAAAAATATAGCGAAGAAGTTTCAAATTAAACGCAAATAGTAGCGACAATCTAGGAAAAAATATTGATAATTAAATTTTATTAGCCGCTATAGATTTGTTTTTTGTCTTTACATTTACCCTAGAGCTAGACGATATACCTAGCTTGGCTAGCCACTATAGATTTTCGATGAAATGAAAAATTATAACAATGATTGAAAGGTGAAACCCGGAAGTTAATAATTGGTTTGAATT
Organism: Rhamphomyia laevipes; assembly: GCA_963920725.1. Classification (NCBI taxonomy): domain Eukaryota; kingdom Metazoa; phylum Arthropoda; class Insecta; order Diptera; family Empididae; genus Rhamphomyia; species Rhamphomyia laevipes. Next base: position 16,812,219 of record OY987259.1, read on the forward strand.
TTTGGTATCAATATAAAAATTTTATTCATGTGAAAGCTTCCTTAACTTGCCAAATCTAATTAACATAATATTTTTTTTTGGTTTAACTTTATTCACAAAATTCTTAAAAAGTTTTTAATATTTTAAGTTTTGATGAAATTAAGTGATGTCGTTTTGTCAGTTTACAATATATTGTTACGTCGTTAGAGCTAAATTATACAAGAAATCAGTGAAATTATTGTTAAGTTATTTTGATTGCCTGCTATTTCATATTTTATACAAATTCAAAATTTGATAGATTTCATATTACTTTTAATTGACATTTTAATGTTATTCTGTATGCATTATCTTTCTAAATTTTTCTCAATATTAAACTTTAAATTTTCTTTTCAAATTGTTTGTCATTTTCAAAATATTTTCATTAAAATTTTCATTAAAAACAATCAATTTAAATTAGAAATGAATCAATTTCATCGAAAATCTATAATTTAATATTCATAAATGACCGCATTTACATCAATAAATTAATTTCTCATAAAATTATTATCTTAACAACCTATCAAATATATCAATGTCATGATATAAAACAATCTCTTTCATATTTACTTAACACTTATCACTTTCATATAAGTCAGCAACAAAAAAAAACATTATTTTAAAGTCGATTTAATCTAAATCAAATATAATTTAAGGTTATAATGCAAAATTCCAAATACAAGTCATTATTTATGTCCGGATTCATCAATAATTTTCACCTTTTAACCTGTTAAAAATTATACAATTTATCTGTCTGTCTCTGACAATTTATAATACCATGCCCTGACACAAACCATCAAAATGAATAATAACCAATTTAAATTATGAAATATTATTTTATAAATTTTCATATTTTTCTCTTACCCATACAAATTGTAACCATTTTCCAATGTTTTTTGAAATTAACACGTGGATCATTTCTAATACGTTGAACTAATATTTTAGCCATAAATGGTAAATCAGATGAAACAGCACCAATTTCTGCAACATTAAATTGTGAATCTAAATGAAATGGAAATGCATCATTACGGGAATAACCAAATAACTGAAAATTAAAAATAATATCTTTAAGTATATTTATAATTTTCTATATAAATTCTATATTAATAATTAAATTTACTTTAGGATTGAATTGTTTTAAAATATTTGGTAATGTTGTTACATTACGCCAATTCCATTGACCACCAATACTCCAAACTAAACCACGATTTTCCATAAATAAATCCATAAATGAATTTGATGCAGCACCAGAACCAGCTGTTAATGAATCACCCATAGCAGCTATAATATCAAAATCACCTATAAAAATATATATATTTTTTTCAGAATTTTATAGAATTTTGAATATGTGATAGCGATAGCCTAATATAAATATAGAACAGTGGTTCTTAACTTTTTCGGCGTTGGAGAGCACATTCAATTACTATATGAAATAGCTATATGAAATTTTCCATCTGAAACTCCCGGAGTTTCACAAGTAATTAATATTGATTCCAAAACTGAAAAATTGTTTTTAAATAACGACGTCCAACAGGACTACAAAAAATTCAGTATGTTCGCAGTAAGTTGTGTACTTGATTAGAATTTCTTTGAAAATTAAAAATCTCTCAATACTGTTGAACCATGTAAACCAATTGAATGATGAGTAATCAGTTATTAATATTTCATTTCACTTTCGTTTCCGTTTCGCATCCGCGGAGCACCAGTTGCAAGATTCTGGAGAACAAATGCTACACGGAGCACCGGTTATGAACCATCTTCTTTATTTATTAAAAACTGATGAAGTTCGGGTAATAACAAATTTCAGGTAATAACAAATGTTAACAAAGACATCAATTATTTCTATTGTAAATACTGACAATTACAAGGAGTCCGTCGGCTTAGTTATTTAATATTTTCGAGAATTTGTATAAAATATAAGAATTATATAAAATTTCTTCATGATGCTTTTATTTACTTGAACTTTGTCAAAACTTTATACCAAAAAACACAAAAATGTTCACCCTAAATAATAATAAATTTTATCATTTTAATATATCCACATACCTGGTCTTAATTTATGTACACTATTTGGTACATCTGGACTTTTTGAATTATTTAATCCGCATGGGAATTGTTCCCATTCCATAAATGGTTTTTGTGAAAAATTTCTATCATTTTTTCGTATTGGTTTTTCACTAGTTTTACCAACATTACGAAATACAAAATTACGAAATGTATGAAATATTGAACGTAATGCAATATTATCGACAATTGTTGATCTTGTATGGCAATATGAATTTCTTATAAAACTATAATTTGAATTAAGACCAAAATAAATGACTAGAATTATTTTAAACCAGTTCGGGGACATTATCCAAATAAATCAAATCCCTTTATGGTATAATATATACAGCACTACAGCAGTAGCAGCAGCATTAGTGAATTATGTTGACAGTTATAATAATGATGATGGGTCATATGGATGATGTCTTTAATATAGATAAATCTTTAAATTGATTGTATTTAGATTGATGATAGGCTGCGCTGGATATTTTAAAACTCTTGTTTTATCCTTTAGTGTAGTTGTTCTGATTTTGGTGGAAATTTTGACAAAATGAATTGAAAAGTATTGCCTATGTGAATTGTTTTTCTTCAATACACAATTATTTTTTTGTTCGACAATATAAATTTTCTTTTATCTCGGTTTGAAGAAGATAAAAAGGATCGATTTCCGTTGTTAGTTGTGGATTTGTTGGTGATGGCTTTATCTTTGCATATATATACTTATATTTATCCTTTTTCTAAATGGCTTTGTTGCTGTTGTTATGTGTTTTGCTTTTGCCTAAGGTTTAGATTAGAAAAAGAAAAGAAAATATTGATTTTTCTTTGAGCTTTTTTTTGAAAAATATTGTTTATATTAAATTAGTTATAAATATGCAAGAAATTTTCAATTTTTCTGTTTGTCTGACTTTATTTCATTGAAAATATATAAAGTGATATAATATTTAATAGTAAAACTAAATTGCCTTTTACAGAAAATTAGAAACAATTTAAGTAAGTACACGAATTTCTTAATTTTTGGATGTTTCTTAAGAGTTTTGCTATAGAATACTGCATGATTAAGTCCCACAACAAACCACTTCAAAATTAAATTTTTTAAATAGTATATTACATAATTATAGTCTAATTATAATTGACTAGTATTTGTATTATTCAGAGTATTTTCCCTGTAAACTTTCATCAAAATGTAATCGTCGTAAAAAAGTTAATTATACCAAGAGGTTTAGAACCAATGAACATAAATTTTTCATAAGAACTTTCTTATTTTTGGTTTTTTCATTTTTTTATCCTCGTAACAAACAAGATTTTGTTTTATAAAATTCAAAAATCGCTTTTCCAGCAAACTTTTAAGTTTCGAAATTACTTTTCCAACATAAAAAAAAAATCATTTTCCTTGTTTTAATATGAAATTATTTGTACATACTAATATTATACGAGAATATAGAGAAAAACTAGGATATAAACAAAAAATAAAATTAATGAAAATATTTTCATATTGATTTTTATAAATTGAAACTTTCAACTGGAAAATTAAAAGAATTATTAAATCTTTTTACAAAATCAAAATTTTTTAATAATAAAATCCAATTATTTAATTTCTTATAATATTTTTTATTATATTAAAAGTTTGTTTTTCAAAAATTAAACAAAATGAAGGCAAATATTGTGACTGGCTAACCAAAATAATTAAATCAATTTTATCTCGAATTACCAAATTAATTAAAATATTAAAATGTTACCTAAAATTGTTTTCTTAGAGGATAATTATTGATAAAATTAAATTTCATCAATGCAACTACTAAATTTCACTATCGATTTACAGTGAAACTCGGGAAAAAGCCAGAGAGACAAACATTACGAATATATTTTTCTTTGAATTTCGAAGTCTGTGATATAAGATCGTACATTTACAAACCGTTTTAGCTTCAAGTCATTTCAGTAATAATTTTATAATTAGCTATAAGTATTTTTAAGCTTAAAAGTCATCAAGACAAAGTTTTTGAAAAAAAGACTGGAAACTGGAAGGTCATACTGTTGTTATTGATTGTAAATTTAATTATAGATGTAAAACGTTCAGCTTAAAAACGTTATATCAGAAAAGGTTTTAATTGACAAAATTTCTTAATACGTTGTTATTACAAAAATTTCTTTAGGTATGTAATTTCTTGATGTTGAACCTCATAATTAATGAAATAATAATAAATAACATAAAAAATCGAATACATAATTATAATTAAATAGCTTTCCACAATTTCACCATTCCAAAGTAGCTCAGTAAATGCAAGCATAGAAAGTTATTTAATATTATCAAATTGTTTTTTTTTTTACTAATCTCCAATTAAAACCTGAAGGTTAATTGTATAGAAACAGTGATGCCTTGTTGTAATATTAAATTTTCCCTGTGGTTTATATATTGATAAATATTAAAAGAAATGAATTTTAATATTTAACAGTCCAAAAATATTAGAAAATTGTAATTGTAATAATTTATAAGGCAACGGCCAGACTACGGCGATTGCGACATTACATACAATTCTTAGAAAGCATGTAATGCGATTAAGTCTTACTACATCCAAGACATGTCGTGGTTGTATAGACGAGGAAGCGACAATCCGACAATGGAACATTTGTTGTGCCATTGCACTTCGGTACAACATAAAAGATTTAGGATGTTTCGTAGTTTCTTTCTATAAAACCTTTAAGACGCAGGTAAACTGAAGCCATCCAAGATGATATCATTCATTAAAGAAATGGGATGGGTCGACACGCCGTAATAATGATACAGCTTTCGATGGGCACGCTTTTCTATGTCCTATGTGCGTGGTGTTTTTCGTGGATCCCATTCCTTTAAAACGAATCAACCAACAAGGAAATAGAAGAAAATTTAATAATTAATTAGTAATTTTGATAATTGTAGGTATTTTCATTTTTCCCCAAAAAAAAATAATATAGAAAGTTTTCTATCTAATGACATTTCTAAATATGTAAAAATTATGTATTTTAAATTCTATATACAGTTAACTCCAGCTGATTCCAATTCCAAAAATGTCAACTATACTATAAAAAAAATGATGTCTTAATAAATGTAGAAATATTTATACTATAATTGTGTGTATACCCTAATTATTATTTAAGCTAATTAAAAATTTAAGTCACGTGCCATTATGACACAAAAAATTGGATGCAATTAGACCATAAGCAGATACCAAGTGAAACGCGTGTTTACAGAAATAAAGAAAATCATTATACAAAAAAAATGTCTAACAAAAAAATATTATACATTAACACAAACCGGTCGCAAATATATTCAATCAACAAGTTTGTATAAGCCGTCGGCTAATATAGATTTAGCCGCAACCAAATAATACGTTTTTAAATAATATGTAATTTATTTTAAGCATATAATTATTTATTTAATGTATCACTTATTAATATTATGATTTGAATGATTTATTTTGTAGCGCTACAAACCTACTTAAAATATTATTACGAATAATTGTAAATTATGGAAATTACGATAATAATTATTATGCCGGTAACCTGATTTTAAATGAAACGTTCACGTGGAACGAGTTAAATGGAATTTTATTGATATAAAATATACAATTTTTTCTTGTTCCTTTTAATTTATGTATGAATTTTGTATTGTAGGTGGTAGAGGAAGATTTTCGGATTGGATTGAACTTTTGTTATACGCAATGTCAGGGATAGAAAGAAATGTATGTAATAATTAATAGCAATTTTAACATATTTATTAAAATATTAAATGCTGTTATTATTTTAAACAAACAATTTTATTAAAATTTAATGACACAATAATTTTTTAGACGAAGCATTAAATTTAATGATTTGGTAATGGTTTTTTATGCTAATTTTGGTAACATAAAGAATACAAGGCATTTAGTTTAACTATTAAGAGAAATAATTTAAGACTTATTGTGACTGTTCTGAAGGGTCATTATTTTACATAAATGTGAGAAGGATCGTACATTTATAGATTTTAGTTTCAAATCTTATCAGCAATAAATTTACAATTATTAAAGTTTTTTTGTTTTGCATAAACGTCATCAAGAGTAATATTTCGAAATTAAGATATGAAGCCTTGAAGGTCATACTTATTATCACTTAACAGAAATAATGTAAGAGTTATTGTCAGTGTTATGGTTATAAAGGATCATTTTGTTCTTTGATGGTCAAAAACTGCGTCTGATGACACTAGATGTGTCGAGTTCGAGTTCAAGGATTGTCAATATCAAAAATATTGCGGTTCTGCAAAATATAAGTTCATATATTTGTGGCTGTTCTAGTATATTATCAGATCCCTAATTTAGATTATTTAGCAATTATCAGTTTAATATAATTTGGGAATTATACCGAAAATTGAATAATAATCAGATTTGTAAAGGAAACGAAGATGAATAGAAGGAATTTAATAATTGGTTACCTTTAATTCAACGAGTATGGTCTATCTATAGGACATGCCTTATAAATTTATTAAAAAACATTAAATTAAGCGTTAGTTTATGCCGAAATTTTGAACAGAGTCATTTAAATAATAATGTTAACAATTTTTTTTAAAACTCTATTTAATTTAGCAAAAGTTTTGATTATTATATTGATTATTTCCGTACTCTTTACATAAAAAATTAGTATAATATGTAATATTATGCACCTGTATTTTTTCTGCAATTTAACTAAATTATGATGTGAATTTTGAATTAACCTTTTTCGTATTACAACATAAAAATTCATTCATATCGAAAGTATGCAATAAAATCAAATAAAATATTTTTAAATGTAAATTAATTTATTATCAAAATGACAAAATTATAATAAAAATTTAAGCGAAATTTCAAAAAATTATTTCATAAAAAATATTTATAATAAAAATGACAAATTCATATCACAACATAATATTTATGAAAAAATACTTTTTTTCAATTACAAATAATCATAAAAATTGCAACATAACAAAATTATTTTCTGTCATTCAAATAAAAAAAAAAAAATATATAATTGTAATTTTATCATCAATGCCGGCGCGCGGGTCGATTGATTAAAATTCATGTACGCGTTATCGTTTTGAATATTAAATGAGCTCAATTTTTATTTTTCATTTACAGATATGAACCCAAAAACTTTCTGTACACACATTTCGTGGGTAAATAGGATTAAAAGAGCAACACACTTTCCAGGTACATGAAATGAAAATGTTTTTATATATTTATTTTTTTAGCAAATAATTGCACAACTGAATGAATATAAAATTTATGATGAAATTGAAGTGGCGGGAGTTTACACTACAAATATGCAAGTTATATAGTTTCAAAAACAGAAAATTAAATAAATTTTAATGAAATAATATAGAAAAATTGTAACAATTTTTAATAGAGTTTGTAAATTAGTATAAAATTAATAGATCCGAAAAGATTTATTTAATCTTAAATCTTTAATTGTTAGGGATTGGGTGAAAATACTAATTTTTATCTGACTCATTCATTTCATTACAATCGTGTTTTGGCTTCCTCGAACTCAATGATTTGTGACATTTTATTGCAATTTTAATTTTAACATATTAATTTTATATGAATTCCGAACTATAAGTTTTTTTTATACTCGTAGTAAAGAAAGTTTAAATTGCAAGAAGTTAATAGCTTTTTATAATAAGACATTGTCAGCAAATGGACACAACCTTCCCAACATATTTCCCAGTCTTAAAATCACAATTATATATTGCAAATTTTAATTTTTGGTTCATAATTTACCTAAGTCAACGTGGAACAACATCGAAGCCTAGTCTTGGGTGACCCGAGTACAAAATGCATCACATTATAAGCACTCTATAACTACGCAAACGTATTTAATTTACAGACTAATACGTCATATAATAATAAATAATTTGTTAAATTACAATTAGTCAAAATTGCGTCAATGTATACATCGAAAAAATGATATATTCAAAAAGGATCAGTGGTTTACTGAAATTCATTATAATGTAATAAGTCGGATTCAATTTAAATATTTTCGTAAATAGATTGAATAATTTGCATTATATTCAAATCAATAAATTGCAAGTTATTTAAATATTTTATATTCAATGAATTAATGAATATCAATTATAGATATTTTTGATGGTCCATAATCCTAAATATTTTAGCAAACACAATGCTACAAAGCATTTAGTTCTTTACTATTTAGCTCTAAGTTAAATAATGAATTTCACATAATAATGATTATATTTGGAAATCTTAATATTTATCATTCCAGCTTGTTTCCCTTCATTCACTGTAATCATGTCATCACTATTAAAATTCCAAATTATAATTAGAAATTTCTAAAATATAACAAACCTAATTTTGTGTAAACCAAGGAATATTAAATTAATAAGATTTTCTTCAAATTAAACGTAACTTTATTAAGAAATTTAATAATAATTGATGAAGTTTCTGCCAAAATTTCAATTTTTCTTTTTTCAAAAATCAACAAAAACCAAGGTTATTTATATTTCACTTTTGAAGTAGTCTATTAAACACTGCACTTATTTAAAAACATTCACGTTTTGTAGCCGGCTAAAACAAAATTCCATAAATCTTTTGTCCGTTCACAACACTTCTACCGATACCAACGAGTGTACTTTACTTAATAGTTAAGTTTGTTAATATTTCTTACAGTTTAACTTCTCATTAATGCCATTTCGTTCAAACCACATACAAAATTGTTAATGTGATGATGCATTTCTACAATACACTAATATTCTTATAATACGAATTATATAGAGTTAAAAATAATTCATTTTATTTTGTTCGCGAGAGGGGGTTCACAAAAATTAAATCAATTTTGATATTATGCTAATAAAAATAAGTAGTTAAAGCTGCCTGACAATATTTATAATAACATAATATTCTTAATAATATAAAATATTCTGGCCTTAAAAACTTTTCTTTAATATTTTATATTTTTTGAAGAAGTTTACTTCAAATTCTTATATACTTTTTGTTTCTCGTTATTATAAACACAGCATGTCACCGACCTGTCAATCAAATAAAACTTTATTCGTAAAAGTGAAAATTTTTAAATTTAAATAAATATATGTAATTGTTTTACAGATTTATGAATTTTATAAGCTAAAACTTTATGTTTGAGATATGGGAGCGTTTTTTTTTTAAAAAAAAATTAGAAAATTGAATTGCAATTTAAAAATAATTGTTGGTAATTCAAACATTCAATTCATTTTCACTATCATAAGACATTTTAAATTAATTTTACAATTTTCTACAAAATTTCAATTTTTATATTGGCTAATCATATTTATAGTAAATAACAAATTATTCATGTATCAATCATATAATTTTAATCTTAATGATGATCAATTTTGTAAATTCAGTATTTATTCATAAAATGGTTATACTTCGAAATAATTACATTAAAAATATTTTGTGTTTTGTTTATTATTATCTTTAAATGATTTCCCTTTTATTTATATATGTAAAATATAAATAAATTTCCAATGCATCATTATTGAGTCATCATGTTTATTGAATGCATGTCATATTTTGCAAGATAAAAATCTTATCTTTACTTTCATGTTCCATTGAAAATGTACATAATTTTATTATGATGTATTAAAGAAAATTATAATGTATATAAAAAGTTTGTTGAAACAATATTTCAAATTTATACAGAATTGTGGTGAATAACGAACTAATAAATGACTTTGATTTGAAATTATCCAAGAAATAATTATTAGATTAGAGTGTACTGTACTACTCAGGAATTGTGAATAGAACCAATAAGGAAAATGAAATTTTGGAACATGAACCTACAAATTTATGGAACATAAAATATGAAAAAAAATGTTTCTCTGCAATGTAGAAATACAAGGAATAAAAATGTACATTTAAACTAATTAAAATTTTAATATTGTTTTAATATTATCAATTTTCGTCCTTACTTTATATTCCATTACAAACAAAAGATCTTATACAAATAAAAGCTATCTGTACTTGACATAAGAATCAAGTTTACTTTAAATCCTTTCAGAAATTATCAACTTTCTGTCATTTATCAACTCGTGTGATAGTAATTTTCGGTGTTATCTTCTAAACCTAATTAACTTTTTTTCCGATGCAACTGCCTAAATTTAATAGAATATGCTATAAAATTGATATTATCCAAATTATGCTAGTTTTAAATTGTTATTTTAACAAAATGAAAATATAGTAATATTTATGAAATATATGTACCAGCATAAACAATTTATTATATGACTTTTCTCATACGAAATGAAAATTATTATATTATTTTAAAATAATTATGTATTATAAAAAAACAAAAAAATAATTTATCCGGCAAAATTTAAATTATTATATAACCAACAAAAAAAAATTACTTATTTTCTAGTAATTTAAATATATTTTTAAATTATTATTTATAGCTCTTTGTCTATATTATCAGTTCAGTATCATCAATATTTTACTGATTTATATGCTTGAAATACAAAAAATTATGCTGGTATAGTATAATTATTATTTTTGAAAACCTGATATTGAAATATATTAATTTTTGTTTTATAGTAAATTAATTTGATGTAGTATCAAAAGTTATGAAATTAGCAGAACGATAGTATTAATTATAAGTTTATTTATAAATTTGTTTCTTTTTCTTCTTTGGCGGTACAGACCGTGTTTCAACACGCTGCTCAACGCTGCACGATGATCTGAAAACCGACCTCTAATTTGATTGAATGCAGAATTCTTTTTCTTTTAAGTGTAAACTTCAAAAACTCGTTGTAATGGACAAATAGAATTTGTGACACTGGAGCTCTCAAAATATTGTTATATGATTCTATGTATATAGTACCTATATGATTTCTATAAAAGAATCATATATATTGCACTTCAATGATAATGTAACATATTTAACACTCTGACTGTAATGTCAGTCAAAAATGATTCAAGTTCCAATTTCCAATTAACGAGTGAAGAAAGATATTTAACAAAAATACTTTAGTTTTTGAAAGAGAAACAAACAAATTGTAAGAAAATGATTTAAGAATATACACTACCTCAGTTATAAATAGCATATTTATGAAATAGTGAGATAGGATAACGCTTATTGAAACAAAATAGCATCAGGACCCTAATACGAGGTGTAGTCGTTAGTTTTCGTTCTGGTATTTAATTTATTTATTAACTAGTTAACTTAAAACTAATTTATAATTTTTAAAATTTGTATTTTCCAGTTTTCTGGTGTCAAAAATATATATTTAATTTGTCTATAAGGGCCAAGCTAGCAACATTTTACTTAATATCTACTATCTTATAATAGAATTTTTGTAATTGTTATTGTTACAAATATTTAACTTAAGTGCATGATCTATAAAACGAAACAATAACGTGGCAGGTCAGAGTGTTAATAATCGTTTTGTATATGTACAAAATAAGTAATTATATTGTTAAAAGATGGTAAGCAAAATATGCTGAAAGCATGTACCTTGGAATACATTTTTAATATGCAATTTACATAATCTGATATTTATCTATCTAGATTTAATTAATCTAAAATTTTATTAAACTCAACAGCGAAGAATTTTTAATGAAGAAAATACAGGAAATAAATGAAGAAATCGGAAATCTGTCATAAATTTCATAATATAATTATTTTATTGAATTTTACAATTTAATTTGTATTTATTACAAAAACTCATTTTTAATATGCATTCCATTAATAAACCAATAAATTTAAATATTGCAATTAACAATTTTTTACTTATGATATTAACAAATTTATACTTTCTTTATTTGAAATAAATTATTTTTAAATGCAATATAATTTACAACAAAATTACAATATTTAATTTAAACTCTTCTTCCGTCAAATAATTTATTCAAAGACGTGCTAACTTGACGAATTTTTCACTTTAGTATGTTTTTTTTTTTTTTTTTTTTTGTTGTCGGATGGATTTATATTGTGAAATGACATCGAAAAAGGGAAAGAGAATAAATTAAACAACAAAAATAAAAATATAAATTTTAAAAAATTTGCATAATTTCGATGTTTTATGACCTGTAAGATATAATGGTAAAAAATAAATCAAATTATAGAAATATTAATAATAAATATGAAAATTTTTAAGTTTTCTTTAAATCAATTGCTAGTGTAACAAATTTGAGCTAGAAAACCAAACAATAAGGAAAACTTATATCAAAAAATATTTTTAGTTTTCCACATTTTTTATTTTTATATACTATATTTTTTGATACAAAAACTTATGTAATTTTAACAAGTTTTGTACAGGGGGGGGACAATATAATTTTTTGATAAATTATTTCGGTTAGTTGCATATGAACAGGATTTTTTGTGACTGGTTTCTAAATAAAAATAACTTGATTTTAGTTTGTTGAGTTTAAATTTGACCTTAATTTTTTTTTTTTTTTTACTTACACTACGACTTTTGAATTATACAATTTCTTACTTGAAAATTATACTTTTAAATGATTAAATGGAGTAAATTACGAGTTTTTTTTTTTAAATAACAAGTAATATAATTTATGTTTCAATATAAAAGTTAATAATAAAATAACTTTTTAATAGTAATCAACTATTTATTTATAATTATTGCCAAATTCGACAGTTGTTTCAACAAATTGAAAGAAGTTATTCAGATAACTACGAAGTGTTGAGATAGAATGAAATGTTTAAAAATGAAAACTGTTTAAAACAATATTTCTTTACATATTCCAAAAATTAATAAACAAATATTTCGAATTGTCATTAAATAGTAAATGTTACCCGATTTCTAAGTGTCGTTATTTAATTTCTTGTAGATCTGTAAAATTCAGTGGGGTCATATCAATGATTCCAAATTACAGAAAATTTATTCATGTTGTTCTAGAAATTTAACATTTTCTATACAACTTTATTTTTATTGATAGTGTAATTATATAAATTGAAATCCGTTGGTGCAGTGGGTCCATATTAAAGATTCTAAATTATAAATTCCAGATTTTTTTTGTACACGAATCCGTTTTATTTAATAAATTTAAAACCAAACTTTGCTTAAAAAAAGTTTTATCGATTTTGTAATATCATTACTCAAACTTAAATTAATGTAACGCATTCATTGGTCACGAGAATGAGTTGTATTAATACAATGCTTAAATGCTAATTGGAGCCTTCGGCATTTAACTGGACGTCACTACTTTAACAAGTTAAGTCCTCAAATAATTCTAATTAATAAAACTTTATCACATTAATATAAAATAATAAAAATTACATTTGTAGTAAATTTACAAGTTTCTACATAAAAAAAATTCAATTAAATGGCTTCCACAAAAAAAAAAATATTCTATAATTTTCCTTTCTATTTACATATGTATATCATAAAAATATACAAAGAATTTTTTATGTTTTAAATAGAAAAGTAACTTTTAAATATGTTAGTATGTGACAATCATTAAATAAATTTTTTATTTCTATTATTACATAGTTTTATGAAATAAAGTTCAAAATGAAAATTTATGTTTGCCGATACACACATGAATAAAATTAATAAAACAAAACAAAAATATCCTTAAATGTTAAATACCACCTTTTAAAAAGCAACAACCAAAAAAAGGATCATCTCTTTAGCAAATTTACGATTTGTCTATCACACTTTACATACTTAATAGAATACTTTTAGGCACCATCAGGGCCTATGTAAATTTATGTGTTTTATTTTAACAAGGATCTTTTTATAATTTTTTTTTATTTAATACTTGCTGATTAGAAAAACCCGAGAATAATTTATGGTATTCTAAGAAAATGTCCAATACTAAAAAAAGAAAAGTTTTATTTTTGTTGTTTTTATTATAGTTCACCTTTAAAGATCCCTTGTCACGAAAACTTTTATCGTTATATAAAAGTGAATATATTTATGTAATTTTAGTATAACAAGTTTTTTTATATATATATATATATTCAAAGTCCTTTAAGGAGATTTAATTTTTGGGTAAATGTTAAATTTGATATTGCTAACAATTTATTTAATTTATATATATAAAAAAAATTTGATAAATAAATTAAATAGAAATTTAACATTTAAATGAAATGGAAAAGGATAAATAATATAAAAAGGATAAAAAAATTCTTGAATGTTTTAAGTAATTATATTGTCAAATTTAGATCTTAAACATTTATATAATAAATTTACCACTACATTAATTTATATTCAAACCGAGATTATCGTTCTTTGAAACTATAAATAGCCAAATAATTTTGTAAGTTTTAATTGACCGATTTAAACCAATAAGCTGTCCGTCCATAGAATGTTGTCTATACAAAATAATAGATAATTAGGACCGCAGGATCATTTATATAATAAATAGATTTTTTAATATGGACTCATTCACTGAGCAAAAATTGATGTCCATTAACTAAATATTAAAAAAAGTAAAGAAGAATTTATTTGAGCAATGTCCATTTTTTAAATTTCTCATCGTTTTACAATTACTTTATTTATTCCATATCAGTCTCCGTCAAATGTTTGTCATAATTACGTACATTTTTATGTTCTTCTAATTTAAACAATTTATTTTCATAAAAAAGTGAATTAAAGCTTAACCTTAACACAATCCAGTCAAATTTCTACTGAATCTTAAATAGTTTCACCCAAACTGAGCATTTATATACACTGCGAAATTTATGAACTACATTTAAATGTTTGTAGTTATTTTTGTTTTGTTGGTCGAATTGTTGATAGCATGACTGACTTGAATTTGATGTTATGCGTTTACTATTGCTAAGGTTATGTTTACCTTTATAAAATATACGGAGGCAACTTCATGCATTGATCATTTTAAATTGTACTATATTTTTTAATATTATGTTTATACAAACTAATAAAGTGTAACTAATAAGTTCACTTACTAGTATTACAAAGTCTCTTGACTCACAAATATTATTTATAAAGACGAAATTTACACTTCTTACATTACGAGCATTTTATTAAGTTTATAATTATTTTATAAAATTGGGCCTTTATTTTTCTCAAATATTTATTTCTTATAATTTTCTCGATAATTCAAAACCAAAACAATTGGAAACATTAATTTCTACAACTAAATTTCCTTAAAAATTATTTTCTTTTTAAATTTTTAAATATTTACCAAAAAGACTTGAAAATTCTGTAGCATTTTAGTTAACATTTCAATATTACGATTGATATTACGATATAATCTTTCAAATAATCTTCATAACTTTAGGGATTTTCAATATTTTCTTAGAAATTGTAAAGTTCAATCTTAAATATTGAATATTCTGTAAAAGAACGAATATATTTTAAAGGACTCAAGATAAATATTACATAAAAAATATAATATGCTATTCATTTTGACAAATGTTTATATACTACAATCCTCAATAAAATGTCAATTCGACAGAAAATACAAATATTACCAAAACTTTAATGCTTTTTTTATACATTCATATCTAACAAATAATAAGATATAAAGAAAGACGAAAGGACATTTTTGATTTATGAACTTTTTTTTTTTTGAAAAAATTTATATTTGATAAGGAAGATTTAAGGACATTCTTTTGAAATGACAGTTTAATCTTGGATCAAAACCAAAATTATTACACTTTTCTGGAAATATTAAATTACATAACAAAAAAAAATTGATGAAAATTTAAAATTCATATTTTTTTTCTTAAGAATCACTTTAAGCTTACTTTCAAAAGTAAAACACTATTTTATAAAACTTTTAATTATTCACTTATTAATTACTTAGCACATAATGAAAATTATTTATAAAGTAAATTAAAATAAAAATATGTAATTAAAAACCGCGACTCAATGACAAATTGATGTTTTCTTCATTAAATTAATTTACAGACTAAAAAGAAAATTTATAATTTTTCGCGGTGTTTAGACGACCAGACAGCAAAACACAAACAAGAAATAGAAAATGTTGAAAAACTATTATGAAAATATAATAATTGAAAAATAATAAAAATAAAAAAAAATTAATTGAAATATTTCCATTTTGCTTTTAAGGTGACTGAGCGAGCTGCAAATGTAATTTAATTTTTATTTAAAATTTTATTTCTTTTGCAATTTTTATATTTATATATTTATTAATATTATAAAGTTAGTTAACCAGTTTTTTTCATTCAAGATTATATATTTGAAGTTGTGATTAATGGTCGTTCATTGAGTATTTATTTCAGTTTGTGGCTGCAGAAAATATGACAACATAAACAGGTTAAATAAAGTTATTTAATTTAGTTTCAACTAAACTGAGTATAACATATTCAGGCACTATAAAATGAATCAAACTTTGTGCTATGATGAGTTGAGTTATGTGGGTTAAAGCATTACACTAAAGGATAGAACACTAACGTACTCAATTCGTCAATATATATGAGCATTCTATAAAAACAAATATTTGGCATTGTACATCATGGAAAAAAGTTTTTCAAAAACAATAGCTAACCAACATACTAATACTTATGGCATTTGTGAACTGTAGAATATTGATTAAAATTTCTGACATATATGCTCAGTTACTGAATATAATTAAGAATTTACTTTTGGATTGTAAAATATTTTAAGAGAAATGGATTCTTAGATCCGCTCTAGCAAGAAATTGGATTCATTTTAGTTATGGGTAAAATAGTTATGACTATTATATTGATGCTACTTGGAAGTACAGCATGTGATATATATTTTGTAGTAACGAACCTATTATAATTAACAGCAACTTACAACATACGGAATGCCAGAAACATAAATAAATTAATTGTAATAGATCGTTGTATATTCATTCAACTACGAGCAACGCTACTAATTTGACATAATTTTAGGTGTTCAGTTTAGAGACCTTGAATTTCATTTAATACTCTGCTTGGCTACGGAATGTTTAACAGGTGGCTCATTTTATGGCTTATCTTTTCTTTATGTTAATAAGACTGTTTCCAATGATCTAGGGTTTTTTTTACCCCAACATCTATGCAATAAGTTCCCTAATCTATCGCAATCTCCCGCTCTCTTTGCAATAATTACTCTTAATATATTTTTTTTTTTAAATTAATTAATTAATAATTTACTTTCTAATAATTTATAAAAGGGAAAGCTACTTAATAATATGATTTCTTACTACAGCACAAAGTGACATGTCCCATCCAATAATTTTTTTTTATGTCAACCAGTAATAATAACATTTCAATTTTATAAATGTTAATACAGCTTAAGTATACTTTTGCAATTTAAGCTTGTTCTGCATTTAAGAATTATATGATCTTATAGTTAAGACATTTCAGTGGATATATGAAAGTTACAATGCTAAACACTATACGCGAATGAATAACTCTCCACAGCAAGAGTTAAAAGACCACAACATTATTATATTCAATATCTCGACATTGACAGAAACTAGAATTAGCTAGTTCTCCATTAAGGCCATGATTCCTATAATATTATCTGTAAACATTTGTTATCCAACATTTCGATTCTGCTAATTTCGCAAATCAAAATGTTGCTTCCATACATTAGTACGGACATATCTGCTAAACATATTCCTAATTAATTTTAAAAAGATCTCAATTTCATTTGAATTATTTATTCATAGCTTATTAACTTGTTTATTTAATGACAAGAAGTTACTAAATAAAGTTATTAAATAAAATTATCCAAAAAAACAAATTCTACGTTTTTCTACATTATAATATTCTGCATTATACTCTATAAAATTAGAAACTGACAGCATGACGCTAAATTCTTTTTCATAATTATGGATAACTTAAAGCTTGTTTGTTTAGGTTATTTCAAACATAAAACAAATTAAAAAAAAACACATACAGAAATGCAACCATTATAATAAAACCAAATAATTATTAGATAATAAATTTTGTTGTACATAAATATCAGAGTCAGTTATGTTTTTGCACAGAGCACAGTAATTTATTACATAAAAACTAAAAGCATATATTTAGTAAACTAGTCTTAGCCGGCCTTAATGGATTCTCCATTTACGTCATTACAACTTTTTATAATTTTATTTACAAAATTTTACATTTTTAAAAATCAATTTTATATTTTTATTTCATTTTTCAATGTTGGCTGAGTTTTCGGCAACATTAATTTTAAAATTCAACCAATTTTTTACAGATCACTGAACTTGTTTTTTTTTTATAGTATTATGAGAAAAAAATTCAATTTGATGACGTAAAATAAAAATATATTAAATTACCGGATTTTATTTATATGAATCAAGTTCAATAGGCAATAAAATTAGTCTAATTCAGGTCAATGAATGTTGATTAATTCTAGCTGTAATGTCTAATTTTGTTTATTTTGTTGATTGAAATATTGGATTTATAAATTTGAAGATTTTCCGGAATTAAAATTATAATTATATTTTTTTTTTGTAAATTAATAATTTCAAATCATAAAATTGATAATAAAAACGATAAAATAAAAAAATATAGAAAAATATTTATAAAATTTCAAAATATTTAATTACAATTTTCAGTATTTTATAAACTGTGCATTTAAAAAATGCTAAATTTTTTTATTTTACCACAATTAATAAAAAAAAATGGAATTTCAACATTTTACAGAGACTACAACCTAAAGGAAGGCCCGGTAGATCATTAATAGTTGGTATGATGCAATCCAACCAAAACCACATTAGTGATTATTTATAGTGGCATAATATTTTATTAGGTTTGAGTTAAAAAAGGTGCGTTAATAAAATTTGTATAAACATTAAATATCTTTTTATATTTGTGAATGAAACCTACAAAACCATTTTCTTAGATAATGAAACATTCACAAATTATCTTGACAAAAAAGTTATCTATCAATATCATTAAGAAAATTGCAAGATTGCATCTGATAATGCTAAGGTTTCGTAGCAATTATTATTGGTTGATTTCTAAAATAATAAACAATAAAGAAATTCACGTTCTATGATAAATCTCCAAAAGCGGCAATCACGCTCTTAAGATGGGATTATTAATGATAAATATACAGAAATCCAGGACAACTATGGATATTTGAGAAAACATCTGGCGCAACTCTACAGACAAAGTTGAAGTATAGTAGAAAAAAATGAAGAAAAAGGTCTTAAAATGTAGCATTCGAAAATTTGTCAAGTTTAGCTGCAAGTACGAAATCCTTTGACTTATAAAGTACCTCAATATCAATTCAGAATTATTTATTAAAGTGATATTACTATACATTTGTGGTGGTCTAAGTTAATTTTTACTGAACTAAATCGAAACTACTTTCAAAAACAGAGCTTAAATATCTGTTTATCATACTAAGTACAGTTCTCCGGATAATTTGTTAGAATTTTGGAGTAATTTCGGAGTGATTTATACCCTACTTATCGATAGTCTCTCTATTATCACAATATTTGTACATGAAATTGTTGAATTTTGATTGCTTTGGATAAAAACAAACTGCTATATTTGAAATAATTAACTTATAAAAATTGTTGAATGAAGTTTAGTTGAACCGTTCAACTTTTTGGTTGAACCAATTATCTCTGGTTGAACAATAGAACTTCTAAAAAGCTTTATCATTGTAATTTATTTCATACTGAAAAAAATATCATTAAAATTTTAAATATATCTACACCTAAAAGTATGCAAGTAAAAAATTGGTATAAAAACATGGTTTTAAAAGACGTTTCTTTTTTGTAAGAAATAATGTTTTAAATTTTAAAGTATTAAACGTTCTATATAAGTATGAAGTACGTTGTCATAAAAAAATATTTGATAATTTAGTATCGGAGTATCAAATCGGAGAGGGCCACTTTCTACAGAAATGAGAAACTGGATAATTAAAGTACGAAATTTCATTTTAAATTTTGTTGATTGAGCAGTTTTCACTAAATTTTACCAATTTTACTTATTTCTTCTGATATTCTTTATGTATATATTTTCTGTTCTGATAAAATCAAATATTCATATTATAATATTTCATCCAAATACATAAAAGAAATTCCCTTGACCAGAACCCATCTATAAAATGCTTACTTTTCCTTCTCATACAATATAAATTAAGGAATAATCACATTACTGCAGAATTCAAATCCCAAATTGCAGAAACAAAAAAAAAAAATAACTCAGAAAATATGAATCCTTAAATAATTTAGTACTCTATGAAATGGAAAAGTTTGTTAGGAAAATCTGAAAATGTAAACTCTATTTGAAACACTAGAGAAAAACGTATATATGTCACTGCCTATTCAAAGAGAACCTTACTACCCAGCTATGAAAGACGTCTCATATTACAGCACCACAAAACTCCTACGAAACCCATCGACTTATTAGACAATCCTTCAATACATACTCAGAGTTAGTTAATTATCCATGAAAGTGGTACAGTTATGAAGCTTGTGTGGTCTATACGAGGCTCTGCTGCTACAATAACCTAGCCTAATTTAAACTCTATTTATATAAAATAATGAAGGCAATCCAATAAATTAGAAGGTTTAGTCTCATAAGACTTGTTGTGAGATTGGATATGCAGAATTACTAAAAGATCATCTTTCACTAACATTACACTCTTTAGACTAGAAGTATGTTGTCCATCAAAATGAAGTATGTAAATTTAATATGATGGAAACAACTAAAATTTGTTGGAAACAAAAAAAATAATTACAGGACATTTTTTGTACAAAGTCCTAAGCTGAACGGTAAAGGACAAAACAATGAAATATTTCCATGACAATTAATTTCATCCTAATAAAAATTGTACAGAAAATATACTTTATATCCTGTATATGTAGGTTGTCCTTTTTATATTATGCTATTAGTCCTTCCAATTTTATATTTTTTTCGTTTAATTCTATTAACAAATTTCCCTATTTTCCGGGTTTTCGTTCAATTTTTTTTTCTTTCTGTGAATTTATCTTCATTTTTATTTTATTGCATACAACAAAAAAAAAAGTTTTTCTTTAGGAGAATTTCTTTAAATGGTTCTGAAGTTTAAGTGGTGCACTTATTTTTCATCGCTACTATAATATATTAGTGGGTATCGTCCTTTTGAATTATATTTTATGTGTATATTTGGATAGTCAAAAAGAAATATAGAGAGTTCTTGTCCTAGTATATACAAAAGGTAATTAGTTCAGTAAATAAAGATTTTTAATGAAATTTCCCCAAAGAAAATTTACTGTGTAGTATTAAATTTACTTTTGAAATTATGGAATTGTTATATAAAACTGAATTTTTCTTATCTTCTCCATTGATTGGAGAGGTCTGGTATGTTTCAACATCGTCAAACGTGATAAATTTGTTGTTGTAAAGATAAAAAATTATAATTTCCTATTATGAAATAAAAGTTAGGTAAATTTTTACGGTAACTTATATTGACATTCGATAAAACTAAATATAATATTTTTAAAGTTCTATAAGTAAACTTATTAAAAATTACATAAATTTTAAAATGTTACTTAAAAATTATTAAATTTTTATGAACCACTATTCTGAAGATGTAAAAACAGTGATTTTGTAACAATTGGTCTTTCGATAGTCTTAGTCTGAAGCCTACCGCAATCATGACTTTCGTCCTATTCATTCGAAGTATATTTCTCTAAAGCTCGTTTTTTTCGATTGACCAGGTATAAACAACTTCTAATGTTTCATACCCACTGGCCTGCTCCAATGATTTTGCTCTTTGATCCTTTTGTAGTGACTTGAGGTAACAGCATATTACTCCGCAGAACGATTTAGACCTGTCACTGGCTCACCAGTCACTTATTTCATCAAAAGGTTCGGTTCTTTGTTTTCTTAATATCCTATATAAGCTAAAATTGGGAAAAATGTTACCCTGTTTACTCCCCCTAGGGTTATTAAGGCTGGAACACGGTCCCCTAGTTGATCTAATTATACGTCCCTTACTTGTTCTATTGTATGAGACTGTGTCAAGGTCTTAATATCCCTAGCTGGAAAAAGGATAGTATTATCATATAATTCGGAATATTACATAAGTATCTATAAAAACTACACCGCAAATTTCAATTATTCGAATCTTAACCACGACAATGTAAAATAAAAAATATGAATTTCTGGTAACATTTTATTAGTTATAAATTACGATTCCTTTTAAATACACACATTAAAATTTAATTTTAATTTTTCTAAATCCTTTAATTTTTATCCCTTTAATATCATAGAAAAAAAAATTATTTATTTATTATTTTTAACTTTCTATAACAAAACAATTTTTTGTTATCAATGCACAATTCATAAAAAACATAAAAAAACTCATTTTGAAAACTAAAACAAAATAAACTTTTCCTCATATAGAACTAGAACTATTAGCTATCGCTATAGAATTTAGCTTTAAAAAAATATGGAAAACGTGCCATGAAAAATATGAAACTTTTTTAATATTTCAATTCAAAAATGTTCGCGCCCTTGTTTTACATATAAAAATGTAAATAAAGTTTACATAATTTTTTTTTTTATGTTTTATAAATAACAAGAAAAACTTTTGAAAATAAGGAAGTTAATTCAGTATTTTTTTCAACCGTGCTGTTTTAATTTCAATTTTATTAAACTATATATATATTTACAAAACTTCTTATCTATTTTATTGCAGAATTTTGCATAAAACAACATAAAATACATAAAAATTGTATATATAAACATTTAAAAAAATATAATATTCAAATAAAAGGACGAATTAATATGTGAAAATAAAAATTGTCCTTGTGCAGTCATATATTAAATAGAGAGTACAAAATTGTATGAAGTTCTATATAAGGATTTTTTTTTAATAATAATATAATCTAAAGAAAAATGCATAATATAAATAAGCACTTAATAAATCTAAAATATGAAAATGTGAAAATTATGAAAACTTTATTAAGTTAAGAAAAATAAAAGTCGAATGAAAAGTTTTAGTGTATAGAAAGATGGATAATTTTAATATTAGAAATAGAATGGATTAAATTTATATTATTTAAAGATTTTAAAATAATTTGTAATATTTATTTTAGTTGAACTTGTAAAGCCAAAGTTATGGTAGAGATACAATTACCAACTATAAGCGTCGCGACAATCTTCACAAAAAGTATTGAATTTAATTTTGAAGTTATGGTTATGTCTGAGATTATAAATAAATTTATTTTGAAATTGAAGTTAAAAAAAGTTCATAATAAATTAGTTAATCATTTGATTTCTAATATATAAAATGGATGTAAGGATATGCCAATACGATAGTCGTTATGTTAATTCATATTTCCAGATTCTAAAAAGTCATCACACTTAAATTCATTGTAATTTATGAGAAAATGTAAATCATTCAATAATTATTTTCTAAACATTTAAAATTCCTGAAACAAGGATTAAATTATGTTGGTGTATCAATGTTTCACCAATTTTCATAAATAGTAAGACTTTATAATCTCACCGTCATCCGTCATGGTAGTCGGCAAAATTATGCTTGACATTTTAATATTCCAGTCAATTTTTTGTGGTATTAATCTATCCGAACGTTAATTTATTCATTCTGTTTCTATCGTTAAGATTATGATTGCTCAAGTTTATAATCTTATAATAATTTTATTCTTAACATAAACATTAGAAAATTATTTTATTTTATATTTATTATAAAATTTGAATATTTAGATAAATTTTTTTTTGAATATGCTTTTATCAATGCTGTTGGCAATGCAAGACTAGACAAATTTTAACAAAAGACAAAATCTTCTAAAATATTTTAAGTTAGATTTCCTAAAACTTTACAAATTATTATTCATTATTTCGATAATATAATTTGTATTTTATTTATTTATTTTAATATTATTTATATTATTATAAATAGAAGTTTGTTTAGACGTTGTTAGTAGTGCATTAAATAAATTAAAATTTATGAAATTGCATAACTTTAGGCAACAACACAATTTAAGTTTCAAATTTTTCAGATTTTACAAAGCACAAACAAAAATAATAATTGTAATCGGGGATTTTGGTTTGTGTACATGTTGTTAGAGTGCACAGTGCCGTACGTAGCTATATAAACATTTCACTCTATAGTTATATACACTGAAATAAATACAATACTAAAAATAATATTTGAAAATGTTACAGAAAAAATTTTGAAATCTCAAAATTTGTAATTATTGAATTATTGGAAGCAGAAAAATATATTTTCGATCTATACGATTATTAGGTATTGTTCTGGAGACTGTATAAGTTTCTCTGGACTGCATATCGTTTAACCACTTCCCGCACAAGCTATACAACAAATTATTGCATCTTTTGGAAGGTTAAAGGAAAACGAAACAAAACTTAATTACATAATTTAATATAAATAACAAACTCTTACTACCTTTTAACCACAGCATCAATTAAGATAATACATTGAATCAATTCTATAGAAAAAACCACATTCTTCTGCTATCTGTAACCCATTTATTAAACAATTTATGATGATTTGAATATTTCTTTAAAATAGCATATTGACTTCAATAATTTGTCTAAATTATAATATTGACTTTTCAGCTGATACACAACCTTAAAATATCCACAACAAACCAACTAAAAAGGACTAAACAAAGCAAATTAAATAATTGATTAATTACAAGTCATAGAGAGTTTACTTATTAAAATTATGGTAAAATACTTATATATAAACTCATCCACATTATTGACAAATAATAACAAAGAATCTGTGGTTTTATTGTACTGTTTTCAAAAGGACTTTAATAATATCTAAATTATCCTTGGATGCAACAAATTGTCCTTTGATTATATAAATATTTTACAATATTATGAATTATTTATAACCTAAAAAAATGTGTGTCCTTTTAAAATTTTAATCGTGTTTTTCATTTTTTTTTCGTTAACCACAAATTTCAAAATTTATCATTTATCAACACAAAACAAAAAAAAATTACATATATTCCTTGAGTTTACATAAAAGGATCTGATAATATTATGCAAAAAAAAAATTATGTTGTGATGGTATCTTTATAAATTCATATACATATAAACGTGATATGTATGGTAAATATCACTTATATGTTATATATAGTTTCTAAAATGTAAACAATCACTTTAACCAGCAACAACCAAAAAGGATATAAGGACAACAGTTTTTTTTAGTTGTTGTTTTAATAAAATTCATAAAACCACAAAATAACAAAACCACACAAAACACGACAAAATGTTAAACTGAAAAACAAACAACAAAATACATTGAAGCGCAACAAGAAGGATAACATGACATAACCTAAAAAAAATGAAAATTATAAAAATAAAAATTCCATTTAACATTTTTTATGAGTATGTAAATATTTATTTATGTATATTATAATATAGAATGGTTAAAAGGATCTTTTAAGTCCTTTTTGAGTTTTGTGTAAATATCCTTATAAACTATATGTGAATATTATGAATTTTTCCTCGTTATTTAGTCAAATGAAGTGTTAAGTGACAAGTTTTTATAGTAGAATTTCCGAAAAATTTATATATAATCCAAGGATCCAAGGTCATAAATAATTTATTGATATGTAAATGTAATATTGACACAATAAGTTAATGATATATAAAGGATAATATTTGAATATGTAAAAATTGAAATAGATATATGAAAATTATTTATAAACTTTTGTTTGATTCCTTAGTAATGAATAGTAAATTTTCTTTGTTATTTTCAAGGATGATTTTCTTTCCAACAATATTAAATCTTCAGAATTGAAAGTCGTTAATTAAAATTTTAAATAAATTTGCTGAATGAGATACTAATTCAGCAAATTTATTTAAAATTTTAATTAATGACTTTCAATTCTGAAGATTTAATATTGTTGGGAAGATTTTTAAAGTAATTTATGATATAATTGATGAAGTAATTTAAGTTGATGCATGAGTAATGCATGAATTTGCAAATAATCAGACACATAACCATGTCTGATATCTGATAAATTTGTTAGGATTGATTTGTTTAAGTGTTTTGAGGATACATTCCGCTCGGTAAGGACTAGGTACAATTTTATACTAGAATGTGATAATCTTTGATAATTTTTTTCATCTTAGATCAAGATCATTGTGATATTTGTTTCTTAATTAATAATGTGATATAGCCTAGTAAAATAAGGCTACTCAATAGTAGTAACAGTATTCTTATACTTAAGTGGAGGAAGAACTTCTCCCACTTTCCAGGAAACCTTAACAAAGTTGCTTTTAAGTTGAAATTTATTAAGTTGAGCTTGAAATTTGATATTAATTTAACAAATAATTGGTTTAAAAAACAATAAAATTAGAATACTTAAAGCACGCTCAAGGTTTTTGACAGGTTAGTCGAAATCTGTAATTTCGATGGGCTACAGAAACTCTGGCTGTAGCTTTTTATCAACTAAATATTTGAATGTACATCGAAATTGCGTAAAAGTTTTATTTAATAGTTTATTATCTTCAAAATTAATTCAATATTAAAACACTAATTTGTAAACTGCGGAGACGATGACTTGTAAAACGCACATTAATTTAACAAAAAAAAAAAACTATTTTAACAATGATACTATTAATTTATCATAACAAATGGCATCTTGTCAAACTTAACTCAAACATAAATATATTTTTCAATGATCTTTCAAATTTCGCAAAACTTAATGTTAAACAAAATATTACCAATTATCATAAATCTTTCTTTGTATGTAGACTGGCGGCGTTGCTTTCTTCAACTTTCCCAAATTGACAATATAATTATTTCAAAATATGATTCAAAAACCTTCGACTACAAATTTCAATATTATTAGCATTAAAATGACCGTGGCCTTAGATGATCTAGCATAAATTATAACAAAAGCGATAAATAATTGAATAAAATTTAATTTTGCTTTGTTGAAATATGGAAATTAGATTGAATAGTAAAAATGTTTGTAAAAGTTGAATTAGCCTTCAGGTGATGATATCAAAAATTTGTTATGTTCACCTGCTTTTGCGGATTCAATTACAGATTATGATTTTAATTGTTTTTTACGTAAATAAATTTCATAAATACCGAAGCTTTCATCAATTTTTGTTTTGAAATATTTGTAGATTTGTAAGCGTTACAAAGTTAATTTAATTTTTTTTAGGGTTAATGATAATACATTCAACAAGAAATTTGATAGTTAATTAATTTTACGAGTTCATATTCATCAATTATAAATGTTGATAATATTACATTATAGCTTGATCTTAATTTCTCTTTGAATTAATTGAATTAAGTCTTAAACATTTTTTACGATGTCTATGACCGATAACCTATCTTCACAAATAAAAAACAACCTTGTAGCTTGTCTGGAAATTGGTTTTCTTCTCCGACATAAACATACATGGAATGGAAGGTCTTGAATTTAACAGAAAATCATCAGTTATTTAAAAATTGGAGTTTTTGGAATAAATATAGATCAGCATTAAGAAAACTCAGAAGAATTTTATTAATTACTAATCTAATTAACATTGAAAATTGATTTCGTAGCAATAAATTTTATGCTTGTTATTTTGTTTTATCAAAATTTTGTTCATATTTGGGGTCATTAATTTAGAGACACGCATTTCTTTCGACCTCACTAAATCAAAAATATACAATAGCCCGGAACAAATTTTGGAAAATTATAATCATTTCTCATATATGATATTTAAAGACCTGTGAAAATATTATTTTATCGTAAATGTAACAATTTTTTTAATTAATAATTATGATAGGAATTAAATTTATTATTTAAGATTACAAATTATTTCTAGGTCGTCAGATTTTTATACTACTATTAAAAAAAAATTCACTGTAAAAATTAGCTCAATCGAAATTAAAAGAAATTTTTTTAAAAATATTATGTCCTTCATAAAAAGATTACTTATTTTTAACTTATTTAAAAAGTTTCTTTTAAATAACACTGTAAAATGATGCAGTGTTTCTTCATTTCCCAGTTCAATTATTCATTGAAGATATAGTGAATTTGTTTTGCAACTGTTCAACTTTGATTGAATTGTTACATAATTCAGCCGATTTGTTTATAATCTTGCTATGACATCAGGCTTAATATATAAATCACAGTGGCGTAGTGTGTTATGATGATACTGTTTGATTAAGTTATAAGATCAATGATCGTGCTGTAAGTTGGCTCAGCCTGTAGGTTAACACAAGTAATCAAACCTACAGCGTGTAGTGTGATTATAATACTGGGACAAAATTTACCTCTTGAAACACTATTTACTGGCGAACAAATGTCTCACAGTTAAAAGCCAACATTTAAGTTTTTTAACTTCAATTTCAATAAATAATGTCAGGAAATTTGTAACATTACAAATTGTAGAACGCAAAAAACCACTTAAGGTCGCAGTGCTCTCTTGTGTTCGTTTATTGTTAAAAACTTCCACAATCTAAAAGACTTAAAGAAGCTTATAATTTTTGAAGAAATCATATTGGTCAGTCCTTCGGTGTTGAGGAAACCTTTTCCCAGAAAAAGTTGTCTTCTTTTGGAGATGTTTTCTACTTGTTATGTTGATATGAGAAAAAATATTATATTAAATTTAATAAAACTCAAACTGCCTGCATCTTAATAAAATTTCCTACTGTTACAAATTATTTCTTTAATAGTTTAATGTTCTGTTTTTTTTTCCTTAAGACCAAAATTGTCCGAAATTAGGTCAATTTAAAGCAAAAAAAAACAAGATCAGACTGAAACCAGTTTTGATACAATTCCAATGCTTTTTTCTTGAAAAATTACCTTTATATTAAGACTACGGATCAACAATTCACCTGAAAATGAAAGTAAAAGTTAAAAAAAAGAAAAAGAAGAATTTTAATTCCCATTTATTTATTATTATTTACACGCTTTGTAATGCATCAACATAAAATATAAAGTTTTATGTTATGTATTATGTTTTTTTATCATTTTTTATATTTTACAATTTATTAATCGAAATGTTTTTCATTTTCTTAAATTACAATTATAACATTTTTTCATAAGAAATCCAAATTAGAGGCGTTATGGTAGCTAGCGAGATATTTCATAGTAATTATAAATGTTAAAGCCCTGTAATTCCAAATGAAATTATAGAAAAAATGATATTTATTTTTTTAAATTTAATTAAATTTTTCGGTAAATATATTAGAAAAGAAAATTATTTCTGCTGGTATGCCCGGCCATATTAATAATGTGAAAATATAATAAATTGTACTTTATATAAATGAAATTGTAAAATTGATTTAATATTTAATTGAAATATATTAATATTATATAAAAATCACAAGATATAGCATGCTGAAAAGTAACTTTATTAAATGAAAAGTTTACTACGCGATTCAAAATTTTAGGCACTTGCCTTATTTCAATTTATCCAGTCTTTTTCTGTTGTCGCTTATTCTTCGGATCTATATAACTAACGTTAAAGCTAAAGTTGTCTTGACGATACTTCCATATTTTTACTCACAAATCGTTGTGAACTTTAAAATGGCTTTTAATAACTAAACCATTTTATATCTTAATATTAATTCTAATAAACACTGCTAATTTGATAATAATAAAAATGCTACACCATAAAACAATCAGAGTGCTTCATATTAGAATTTATAGAGGTACAAAATTTTCGATAACTTTTCTGAAAAAAAATCAGCTTCAAATTATACCCGGACTTAATCATATTTCATATCATTTGACTGAGATTTAAAACGCAAACAAATACGAAATTAATAAAAATCATTTAAATATGACTGAGATATTGCAAAAACGATAGGACTCGGTAGCCCAGTGCAAGATGCACTTTTCTAACAACATAGAAGTTGTGGGGTCAATTGAAAATACTGTTCTGACATGTTACATATTTACATTTTTAACACTTTTATAATTATATTATAAAAATAGGACCATTTATATCATAAAGATTCTTGATGAAAATAAGGCATTTGAAAAATTCTTGTTATATCTCATTTAGGTTCACCAAAGTCTCAATGGTTACCAATGAAAAAGTTTTACATCGTATTCAACTGCAGCAAGAATTAATAGTTTCAATCAAACGGAGGAAAACTGTCTACTTTGGTCACATTAATCGAAACCACAAATATGAAATGTTAAAATTAATCATACAAGGTAGAAGAATTGTTGGCAAATCTCAAATGACATGGGTAGAAAACATCAAAAAGTGGACTGGTTTCAGAAAGTTTGAAGAGGTACTGAGAATTGCTGAAGATCGTACAAGATTTAAACGCATAAATTGAGAATTTAAACAACATAATACAATAAGTATTCTATAGTCGCTGACATTCAGTGTGGACATCATGTGAAGAAGAAGAAAGTCTCAACATTTACTTGGATGATGGGATTTTTGGGTAACTTAGAATAATAATTGAAATTACTTATGATAATTGTATACCAAACTAATATTCTCAAATATCTCTGCATTACATAGACACGAGTTTGACCCAAAAATTATTTTTGAAAATTTTAAATTCTAATTTTTCTTTCATGATCAATTTATTTTCATACATTCGTACCTTAATTTGCATAGTTTTCACCAAACATTAACTGTACCATATAAAAAATAATTTAAATGAAAACTTTTAAATTGTTAGTAATTTTTCCAACTTCAATTATAAAAAATACCAACCAAATCCACTCCACAAATTAATTAATCACCTAAAATAATATGTAATAAAATTTGCATTTCGTTTTGTATAAGCAAGTAATTTATATTTCAAACATAATTCCATAAAAAAAAATTAAATAGTAAATTTTTATATAGATCTCCAAATGAAATGTTACTGATAAAATACTTTTGTCAATAATCCAGCAATTAAATCGTTTATGCTTAAATATTTTTATGACTTCTTGTCAATTTTTTTAGTCTATTTACAATTAGGAAATCATAAATTTACAACTTTTGATTAATTGAATTTATACAAAATAATGAAGACATTTAAAATTTCAGTTAAATAAAAATTATGCAATCATAAAATAATTATGATAACTTTTTACTTGCCAATGAAACTTGATGAGTATAAAATGTAATTTATAAAAAAAAATACTTAATTATTTTTTAAATTACTTAATTGTTTTAGTTTAATTGAGCCAAGTTTTAATTTGATTTTTAACAACCTTGGATTATATAAAATTAATTTAATTAGATATTGTCTTGATATTTTTGATTCGATTTTATTTGGGTCAGTAATTTAATTTTGTACTAGACTAATAGGAGATAGTACTAAAAATTGTTATTTATATATTCATTATAATCACAAAGTTTTGAAATTTAGACTGAGATTATTAGCTGATGCAATTACGCTTTTAGTATCGAAATTTTAATGTAAGTAAAATTAAGGTCGCCGAAAAAAGAAACGATTCTTCTGCAAATATAAAAAATATCGAAAAAAATCAGAAACGGAAGACTTACATATTTCATATGGGTTGATGGTAAAACAACATTTCTAAAATTTCTGATCATATCAGTCTATAAAGTTCACACAGATACGGTCAAACTTCTTTCCTGATTTTGGTCAGTAAACTTTATTTTCTATATGAATTTTTACAATTTATTTGGTTATAAATCTTATATAATTAATATGAAAAAATTGGAATGGCTTCCAATACAAACTGAAATTAAACTTTTTTATACTTTAACTAAAACTATACAATTTACTCCCGATTTGCATCATTAACTTGTAAATTTCAGGAAACATTTTGTTATACAAAATTGATTATTACGATCACAGATCTTTAGCATCATGGCACAAACTAT
Organism: Rhamphomyia laevipes; assembly: GCA_963920725.1. Taxonomy (NCBI): domain Eukaryota; kingdom Metazoa; phylum Arthropoda; class Insecta; order Diptera; family Empididae; genus Rhamphomyia; species Rhamphomyia laevipes. Next base: position 16,844,001 of record OY987259.1, read on the forward strand.
GCTGCGATGCTTTCGGATGATACTGCAAATCGAAAGTATTAAATTGTATATAATAAAAGGCGAAAGTGAAAATCATTTTTTTTTTTTTATTTTATTCACATAATCCAAACCAAAAAAAATGATTCATCGTATAATTTTGTTGTCAAATTACAAAAAAAAAACCCAATTTTTATGCCAAGTCAACATTTTGCCAATGCTCAGTTTTTGTATACACTGCAATCTTCTTGGGAAACCGGCTTTTAGTTCACCAAAAAATATCAGATTAATTTTTCATAAATTAAATATATTAGGTTGGGCACTAAGAAAAAAAACACTCTTCAATTACAACGTTTAATTTAATAGTTGTTTTAATTTAGCCCAGGTTTGATATTTACTGCTCTCTAATGCACATTACCCAAAAAGATGTCCGTGATCAGAAATACTTCAGAAAATAAAAAACCAGTTCAATTGGAAAATTTAATATAATTTCAAAACTCTTCTTAAAATATAATTACAACGATTAAATAAAGCCAAAAAAAAACGGCAATAATTTTAAGTCTGAGTTGGACCTGCAAGTGAAAGTAACAATTTTTTTTTTATTAACAACTTGGATTTTTTGATTGCATCTTTTGTAATAATTAAATTGTGATATATTTTAATATTTTTTAATAAAAATTAAATAAATATATTTAATTAAATTGCAATTGCATCATAATAGCTAATAGAGTTAATAGAGTATCAAGAAAAAAACTATTTATGAGCTACATTTATCTTTTCAGATTATTACACAAAAACTGAAAAATAAATTGTAACTATTTTGACGATTTAATTACATGTTTTCTTGGACGTTCGATATGGTAACATCTATAACAAATTTTTTATTGAAACCATTCTCACAAGATGTAAAACAAGATTCAATATTTTATTTTAAATGTATGTTTTACAAATTAAACTGGATAATCTTGTTAGGTGCATCAGCATCATAAATATATATTAATTAATTGAAATATTTCATATGCATCTAGTCTAGGTTAGGTGGGCATATATGGATGCGTAACTGGAGATTTCAGAATACGGCAAGTAGTTTTATGAAATAAAGTTATATAATTTTGAAATTATTTTAAATTTTTTATTTGACTTTAAATGAATAATGTAGAAATGATAAATCATTTAATAAATTACTTAATACTATAGTGATTTTCGCTGGTTAAAATAAAACCAGTTCATGTTTCAGTAAATGTAAATAGCAGTTAATTCTAATCTTCATTATTTTGACCCCGTCGTTAATAATAAGTCTTGCTGCATAAATTCTTACATTTTTCTGTTAAAGATTTTAAACTTTACTTTGGATACATAATTTAAATATTAGCTCATTTGACTCATTAGTTCATTATTGCTCGTTTGACTTCAGTATATTCAAGTAATGAATACTGTAAAATTTCCGAATATTCGATTGATCGACTATTTATTTTAATTAACTTTATTGGCATTCATTTATTATATTTATTAAATAAAGTATGATAATAAATATATTGCGTAGACCAATTTTTTAATATAAGTTTGCAATATCGTTTACAGCTCAAATCAAATAGAGGTTTCGTGACATTTTATTGCAATTTAGACCTTCTAATTTTATATTGGATTACCAACCATAAGTTTACTTTTATAGTTTAGAAACGTTTAATTCCTTTTAATAGTCAGCGTTAGCATTTCTTCCAGTCATATAATCACAATTAAATATTTAAAATTTCTTTACTGCCGTACCCATTTAAAGCTGAGTCTACTCTCGACATCGAAATCTCGGTCAGCAGATGAACGCGGAACCTAATGCATCACTACCACTGCGTTGCCGCCACTACAGGTAATAACTCTTACTACAAATATAACAAAGTATTAAATGACATACTCACTGCGGTGAGTAAATCCAACAATCCATCCGCAACCAAAGTGGTTCAATTCTGCCTCGGTTTGAAAATATATCATTAACTCGAGTTATATCATATGCTCCTCTACTTTTGCTGACTAATATCTCATAAAGAAGGCAGAACATTATAAGTCTATAAGAATTAGGAAGTTTAAAGCTGGGAAAGAGAAGGTTTTCTACCTTCATGTAATGCCGCTTAACAAATATTAAGAGTTAAAAACTAGGTCATTCTCTGCATTTTAAATTTCGGTATTCTGTACTGATATAAATTGTTATACAATATAAATGTGATTTTTATGGTAAGGTTTGAAATAATTGCCATAATTATTGTATAGTGACCATTGGCTTTACGGTCAATTTAATGCACTTTTTCACTTAACATGTAACAATTTAATAAAACATTCTTCAATAGTTCCCCACTTGCAAGTTCAAGACACGCAAAGCTAATTTTTGTTCCAGTAAATGACGAAATCCAAAAAAAAAAAAAACCATCTCAATAATTGATATATTAAAAATACTAGTTTTAAAATATAATTATTAAACTAGAGCAGAGCATAGTTAGTTATAAATTGCATTCCAAAATTAAAATAATTATTTTATTCATACTTTAATTCTTTGCATTCGAATCAAGGTTAGAAAATTTTAATTTATATAAAAACCGTCGTTCAATTTAAATGAATTTCTGCTGCAAAAGTAATTTAGCAAATAAACGACCTTACAAAAAAATTAAACTACATAACATAAACTTACATAACAGTATAACCAAAAAAATAGGGATACCCTTTAATGAGAATATGAGAAAGCAATTTCTTACCTAACATATTTTTTTTTTGCTATTTTATACAATCTATAAAAATTATTTTGAAAAATGTTCCATAAGATTGTTAAAAAAATAGCTATTTCAAGATGCTTTTAATGTTGAAAGTATTTTTAAACAAATATTTTTAACCATAGAAAATTAACTTAATAAATAATTGATCTAGACATCTTCTTTATAGTTTCAGAAATAAAACATGGGCGCCGGCAGTATGAGGTGCACATATGTGGCTTCGCTACAAACTTTGAAGCTACTTCTCCTATAAAGTCTTTATTATCAACAGAGACTGTCATACATAAGCCCGACAATCGTTGTTCGAAAATAGTTGATCTTGTCCAAGTCTTCAACCTTCTCAATGTGCTAAATGAGCTTTCCACTTTACATGTTGTTATATTCATGTTAATAGCTTGGAACACTGATATTTCAAAACCTTTCGCGTTTTCCAATAAATTACTGTATTCAATTTTTGATGAATTTAAGTTTTTTGTGTCCAAGTTTCATACCATATAATGGCTTTAACAATAAAGTCTTCTAACAAAGATCGCACATAGAGGTCTTCTAGTTTTGAACCATTTTTTATAAACTCTTGAATTGTTAACAATTATATTTCAAGGGGCTTAAGCTTCAGAAGCCCAAAAGGTATATACATAAATGTTTTGAGAAAAACGTCCAATCAATTATGTAATAGAGTTCTGTAATACAATCAATAATACATATAACCTAAATAAGGAATGAATATTGATCTCTCTTCTACAGGATATGCTGGTTGATTTGACTTGTGTGTTATTTGATTCACTAACCGGGACCATATCAGGTCAATATTTAATAAGTCGCAACAAGTTTGAATTTCCTAAAAAATTAGAGCATATTCTTCTTCTGACTGCTTTATGATGATTTTAAAGTAATAGTTAATTTTAATAACGTTTTGAGCATCAGCAAAGTGTGATAATTTTTTTCGTAAATTAAAAATCCATTTTTTATAATGATAAATAAAGGTGGATGTAACTATTGTAACCCGCGATGAATCTGCAATATGTCGCACATTTAGTGAAATGAATAATTAATTATATTCACATGGACCATCTAACACAAAATGTTGGCGGCGCCCATGGTACTAAATGTAATAAGTTTTAAATAATTTTTAATGATCAGTAATTTTTATTGAATCATCAATTAATACATTAAAATATTTCAAATATTTTATATAAAATTTTATTTTAGATTATAATTTAATAATTAAATTCAATTAAAAAAATTTTGGTTTTGGTATTTTATTGGAATTAATTTTATATTTTGAATTTATTGTGGTTAACCAAATATCATTTAGCCAGAAAATTAGCTAAAATTTTAGTTTTATTGGATTACTGACCGAAAATTACAAAAAAAAAAATATTTAATTAGAAAAATTTTATGATAGAGCTACTTATAAGTTAAATTTAATTTATATACAAATGCAAATTCATATAAATTGACATTGAGAAGTTCACTTTTCTGAAGACAAATAATGTTATGTAATGTCATTGGTTGAATGCATTTAAACTATTCAAAAATTCAGATATTTTTATTGTTCCATTTTAATTATATATATTACTAAAATAAAAAGTAATAAAAAATATATTACATTTTAATTTAATATTAATTATTGGAAGTTCCTTGCAAAATTATGGGTGCACCTCAAATTTGAACATAATAAAAGTTAAACAAAATGTAAAATTTAATTATATTTTCTTTTCAATATATTTTAGGCTCAATGCCAATTACAAAATGAAAATTTCCATTTATCATAATAAATAATGATCTTTTGTTTTGGCAGGGCTGGATTCTGGGATGCATTTTAAATAACTACATCTTTATAATGTCGAGGGGCTTACAAACCCATTTTATTTTTGGCATGTTAAATGTAATATTGAAATTAATACGATTTTTTAGTTTGCACGAGGTAATTATAATTATTTTTTGTTTATATTTAGTATTAAATTTTGAAAATAATACTAAAAAGTTGCATTACAATTATAAGCACAATTATCGCGATCCATTTGTGCTAATTCATTTATACTTCCAATTGCTTAAGCTTAGTATGTAGATGAAGGGGAATTAAATTTTCATATAAATTAAACGTCGTGAAATCAGAAATGATAAATTTCGCTTATTATTTAACTCAGGTAGTAAGTCATGTAAAAAGACAGTTTATTGTCAAGTAGTCATTAATAATAGAACATTATTCCTGATGCAATTATTTTTCACGTGAAATAATATTCTGAACATTACTTCGTGATGCAAATTTGACATTTCATTTTCTGTTAGTTTACCCTTTTATATATAGAAATTTGAATATCGTTGACTTCAGGTCATTATAAAATGCTACTTTTAAAACAGCATTAAAATTACGATGTAGATTGAAAATGTATTCATAAAAAATATTTGAAATGATAAACTATTTTTTTCGTGCTATTTTCACCTTATAATATGGAGGAGAGCTTTGGAGATCGTGTTAAAATATTATTTCACTCGAGCTAAATACTAATAAGCTATATGAATGAAAGTATAAATATGTAGCAGTTTTTTATGTTAAATTGACAGCTCAGTAGTAACCATCTCTTGGGATATTATTTGTATAACTGGCAATATTGATTTGTATTGAAATATGTGTTCCTTTTATGAACTATTGGAGAGTATTTTAGAATAGTTTGTAGTTACAAATTAATCACCAAAATTTCTTAACCTGTCTCTGTAAATATTGGAAAAATTTAGAAATGTTTAATACTGTCTTGTTAACGTAACAAATTAAAAACTCATTTAACAGCTTGAAAAAAAGACATTTGAAACATATGTTTTAAAAACATTAAATCGTAATTGTTTTTCCCTAAATAATCCCATGAACAAGGATCTCCAAACCAAAAATTTTATAATTACCAAGTCACGAATTTATGATCCAACATATTTTTGATCTAATTAAGCATTTTACACGTTTTACTCGCAAAAAAAAAACCAATCTATTTTTTTCTTTTACATAACGAAACTTTTTATTTTCGCAAACAATCCAAACATTTTTTTTTCCATTAATTTAATATCCATCACAACGTAAAATAAAAATTTTGGATTAATTTTATAACTTAATTATATACCATAAATATAATACAAAGCCTACAAACCAAAAAAAAAATAAGTAAAACATGAAAATTACACTTTCATTGTAAACCTCAAAAGGTCATCATTAAATAAATTTTTTGTTATACCTGTCATGATATTCGTCTCATACCCTTCATCATAAATTACGATTATGTAAATAACCCCACAAAACGAAAAAAAACAGCTTCAAAATCTCTGTAAATAAATTAATCAGTTTTTAATGGTGGCGATTTAAATTTGTAGGTGGGCTTGTTAAGCTATTCCAAACAAAACCAAACAAACCAGCAAGCAAACAAACAAAATAAACAAACAATTTATTTGTTCAGTAAAGTCAAATTTGTTGTGGCTAAGTCAAACTATGTTAATAAAATCATGTGGCGGCGGCGGCACATAACTAACATTTATTTTATTTTTATTTATTTACAAAAAATTAATGACTTAGTCAAGGTAGACAAAGCCGAAAATAAATAAAAAAGTGTTAAAATTTTGGAAAAACATTAAAACAAAAAAAAAATATATTCTTATTCGTAGCACATTTTCTTTACGTTTTGCTTTTGATGCTGTTTTTGATCTACTTACCAAAAAAAAAATTTTTAGTTAGTCGCACTAGTACACAAATTGTAATAAAATTTGAATATTAAAACTTTTGTTTTAGTTGTACGATATATTCGTCACGCATGACATAAAATTACAAGACACAATCATGTTGAGAATTTTTAAATAGCCGCCGTAGTCCATTAACATTTAATTTACAGAGTCCGTCATAGTGTCTTTAATCTCCATTTATTATGTAATTTGTAATAATTGTTTCTTAGCATACAATATTCAATTATGCATTTTCTTATATCAAATTGGTCTTTGAAGCTATATAATGAGAAAACGAATAAAACAGTTTAAGGAAATCTAAAATTGAGTCTAAATTAGATATTCAAAACGTTGTGTTTTGGCAACACAATTGATAATTATTAGATATAGTAAAAAAAAAGACTAATAAAATGTATGCGATTTCTTAGAAAAACGCCACAGACTATAAAACTATTAAAATATTTCAACATTACTTCAATTTAAATATCATATAAATTAAAAATTTCTATATGTTGAGTTACCATTTTTTATGATTTGTTTGTATATAGTAAATAAATTCAAATTATTATATTTGCATAAAGAGCTGATAAGTGGACCTAAAGACGGTGTCATTAAACCTTAATTATACCATCTTTGGTAAAACGTAATTAAAATGAATGTAATTGTAGGTTTAGTTATTCATTTTTATTACATATATGAAATGATTATAGTTTCATGAACCCATCAGTAATTTGTCTTCAATCGGATTCAAAATACTTGCAGTTTAATATAACTTAATTCAGTTCAAAATCAATTTTTGTCTGTTGACAGTCCCGGATATTATAAAATTAACCTTTAATTTTAAGCTTCATAAAAAAAAATATCATTTTGTCTAACTCCAATTCTTTGAATTAACTACCGACTCTTCATAAAATCAATACTTGCGACTGGTTACCATCTCCAATATAATTATATTTTTTACCATTTCAAAAAAAAATTAAATTCTAAATACAAATTTTAATACCTTTAATAATATCTTCACGGGTGGTTAAAAATTCAATATTAATACAGACTTCCACTGGTTAATGCTGAAAAGTATTCTCAAACTAAAATATTTAAATCTTTTTTTGACACCTGTCAACTATTCTTGTAACATATAAACTGCTGTAATTACACGATCTTTAATTGCTTTGAATACTTTATTTCCAATTAAGAAGGAAATACAAAAATTGTAAATTTTGTAATAATGCGCAGAAATATTTGACTGTTTTTTTGACAGAATATAAATGTCAATTATATTTTAAAAAAATTAAATAATTATATTCGTTATTTTCAATGCTGAAAATTAAACTCTAAATTTGGAGATTATGTACAATAAATTAACAGCATGAAAGGTGGCAACGTGTAATTAATTTTGACATTTTAGTTCAGGCTTCTCTCTATTAATTATTTTATTTTATTTTTTTGTACTTTCTATATGTGAATATTTTAAAGGTGATAATGAGCTTCAGTTCAACCAATTTTTTAATGAAATTATCATAAATCAAGAATTTAATTTTGATGATTTTTAAGTAATTTTTTATTAAATTAATAATAATTTTTTTTTTTTTGCTTTCTCTCTAATTTTTGGCGTTGTAATTTTTATTTTCTTGTATAATATTTGATCTTTCTACGAAATATTAATCCAAAAACAAAAAATGTGAGACTTATAGCTATTATGTGTAAATTGAAAACTTTCAATTTCATTTAAATTTTAATTTTGTAGATGTGCGGAAAAATGGTTTTCTTTCAAATTGGAATTATATTTCATGATAAACATTTTGTTATTTTAAAAATGAATATGTTATTCAGAAACATATCAAGGTTAACTACAAAATATATGGTTTTCACATAAAGCTACATTTGAGGAATTTTGCCAATAAACATTAAAGATTATAATTAAAAAATTTGTTAAAAGCGAAGTATGAAATTTCCTAACGTAGCTAGTGCCAGCTGTTGTTTCCTTGGAAACCCACGATCTAAATAACCTAACAAATAAAGTACCTATGAAAATGTTACACTACCTGCACGCTACAAGGTTGATTTAAACAAACTCAACTAACTAACAACGACTAACGAGTTTGATTGATATTAAAACTATGCTTAAGAACTAATTTGAGTTTTGGACAGATTGTCCGAACCTTGCCACTTTAACCAACCAAACAATTATTTATTAATATGAACCGGAACTGAATAGCTGAACTGAATTATCATACAAAAAAATGTAGTTTCGATTATTGTAGAAACACTGCTATAGAAACACTAACATTTTATTAGCTAATGGATCAGTTTATCAAACTAAGCAAATTAAATTTAGAATGTAGAAGCACATTCTTAGTTGGGCAAGCAGGTGTCCTAGGATATCCACCGATAGAAATCTTCAATATAACCAAATCAACGGCACAATTCCTCACTGATTACGTTTAGCTTATAGGAAACATGCAGAATAATTCATAAACAAAACGTAATATCCCAAGAATATGTTGCAGGTCTTACGATGAAGAAAACTAAAAATTAAATCAATCTTTGGACATGTCGTGTCATTCATTATCCATTTGTCTGTAACTAGATTTAAATATCTGGAACACTACTTCTGGAATGACTTAGTAATGGTACCAATTAATAACATGATTTATAATAGACTCGTGTATTTTTATCAACATCACTTAATTCGAATATAATATAAAAAAGATTGTAAAAATATTTATAATTATGAAAAACAATTAACCAATAAAAAAAAATATTTTCCATTAACATCAAAATTTCTATGTACATATAATTATTCGTACAGAGTTTTCCACTCTGAAATAACAACACTTAAAGAAGTGAAATATTTAAAAGTGTTTAAATTAACTGCAATTAAAGAAAATAACAAAAAAACATAAAAATATTGACAACTCAATTTCATTAACGACTACACTTTTTTATGATTTTTATTAACTTCTCTTTTATTAACGACTAAATACTTTTGTAACCAACTACTTAATGGTACAGTAGTGGTTAGCCTATGACCATGGAGGAATTTTTTTATCAGTTTAAAACACTAAAGACGACGGGCGCCAGGTCTAGAGTGACCGATCTTAACAAAATCACAACAATAATTAGACCGAATTTATTGGTCATTAGTGTTTCCGGATCGCTTTGGGACTTCCTCCAAGAATTTTGCCAGCTAATACCTCAGCCTGTGGGGCGTGGGTCAACCAAAACGATCCTACTCACGTTCAAATCAGCAAAGCCCTTCACTTCTCCATAATTAATATTAATCAAATATTAACAGGAAAAGATCTGGGCAGAAGGACAGGGATACTTACATAATCAACATTTAGCGATTTTTTAGGGGTTTAGCCAGTCATCTTCAGCGGTTTCTTGCAGCTGAAAATAATACCCAACCCAAACCCGAAATAACAAAACGTAATTTTTTCTTTTTAAAACGTTATAATATATATATATATTTATTTAATTAATAATTATTTATTCTGGTATATTCTGGTTGTTTTATTTATTTTATTTATATATGTATATAGAAAAGTTCAATTAGGCATAATTTTAGGCGTTTACATTGTTTAGCCATTAATAATTTAAAAATATTAATCAATTCTTTTTTATTTGTTTTTTTTTTTTTTTTTTTGATTAATATTACTTTTTTGTTTATAATTTTATTATGCTATTTAATTTATCCTCTGCATGATATACAGATATATATATAGATTTTTTTATATAATTTTTAAAGAATTTTAATTTTAATTTATACGAAATTTACTTATAATATTTTACTTTTTAATTTCTATTTCCAACATACCTTTTTGCGATACCTCCTCTCGTGACATGTCATGAAAGTGGATCTCTAAACAAATGTTACACAAAAAAAAATTCTACACACAAAAAAATTATAATTTTTATATATATGTGACGATTACGTCACAACCAGAATTAACAAAAATTTACAGAAGAAAAAAAAATCTGCTGGTGGAATCCCGCTGATGACGTTGCATGGCACTCCAATTTTAATGATTTTTGTACAACAAAAATGTTGTACCAAGAGATATATATATATTTATCATCTTTTGATGGTCTTTCATATATATATTTATACGTATTATTATATATATATATTTAAACTAATTTTTAATTTTTGAATTTAGATTTCAATTTGGTTTTTTTTTTATTTTCAATTTTTTATAAAACAAAAAAAACTGAACACAAAAAAAAAGGTTCTTTCTAATTCTTCTAATTAAATAATTATCTTTATGTTCAATATCAATTCCTTTTTTCTTTTTTTTTAATTTTACTTTTGAATTCAATCTAACTTCTAATTTTTTTTTTTTCACTATTAGATTTTCTAAACGTTTTTTTTTTTCCAGTTTAGATTCTTATTGATTTAATTTATTAGATAGTTCACCCCCTTTTTTTTTTTTTTAACGAAATCTTATTGTTTTATTATTATTACTATAAATATTTAATTATTAATCTTTAATATTTTACTGGTAATTTAAAGTAACTTATATATATTTTCTTCTTTTTATTTTACTAACAAAATCCTTTTAATATACTATCACACTATTATCCTATCTATCAACGTTCAGTATAGTTTTTTTTAAATTTTAAATTAAGTTTTTTTTTTTCTAAATTTGTTTTAAATTTATTAATAACGATTATAAAAAAAAATCGTTAATCTTATTATACTAACTAAAAAAAAGAATGTAACTTAATTTTTCCAAACAAAAAAAAACTTTTTAAATTATAATCTCAACTATATCCAAATCACAACTTTACTCGTTGATAGCTATTACTCGACCAAAAAAAAACCAAAAATCATCCTATTTTTTTTTTCCCAAAAAACAACATTGCTCACCTTTCCTGACCGATGGGTCAATTTAAGGTGAACAAGTTTTTTTTTTTTCCAATTTCCCCATTTCATTCCAATATTTCTTCCTTGCCGTGCCTTAATTTTTTTCCTTTCTGCTCCACCTCGGATTTCCCTAACAAAATCCTAACTACCCCCAATTTTTAAAATCGATACTAATTATCGATTTCGCGCACTTGATTTTTTTCTCGCGAATTTTCTTTTGCAAATGAATTTTTAATTTTTATTTTATTAATTTGGCAATACCTATTCCATATTTTTTTTTTCATTATTCATTATTTACATTTTTTTCCTTATTAAGCCGGCTATTGGCCATAAATATAATTTAATTTATATATAATAAAAATTATATATAATTAAATTATAAATGGAAATAAAAATCATGGCTGGCCCATAGCCATATATATTAAGGAAATTTCAGGGAATCCTAAGGTAAGCGTATTTTCAGATTTAATTACATTTAATTTTTTTAGGTTCATGTTCATACACAAAAAATATATATGGAAAAATGGTCATTCTACAAGGAACAGCAACAGGTACATTTTTACATTTGTGGGGTCACAAAACAGGCTTATATCTAGAAAACGACGATAAAAGTCTGAAATACAACCACAAATGTAATAAATAAATAAATATACAAATAACAGATGTACGTAATAATAATAACAAGGTAAGTGTAACATTATATATATATATATATACAGATAACATTAATATATAGTATACGAATACTATTTACGATAATTAAATAACACTAACATGCTATGTAAACATTATAAATTCAACGCGGGGCAGTCCCACACCCTGAGATACGCCGGGCCTTAAGATTTTAAATCCTTAGCGTGAACTAAGTGTGTTTTTTTAGTTGCAACATCTTGCACATCATAGCAAACTTTACCTCTCGCACCAATTATAATACCTTTTATCCACGGTTTTGCAAATTTAGCAGATATGTTTTTTTGTTGATCGCTTAGGACATGATTTCGCCTATAAACAAATTGACCTATAACAAAATTCCTAACTCTAGTTCTTAAATTATATACTTTTTCGTGACGTTTCTGTGCGTTTTCTAAATTTTTTATAACCTTTTCACGTATATCCGATTTTTCCGGTGGATAATCCACAACAACATCATCTCGCAACATTTTTAATTTTCGTAATAATTCATATGCTGAACCATCTAACATCATATGATAACCAAAAGCTAGATAACATGGTGAAAACCCTGTAGAATCGTGAACTACATTTCTTAATGCACACGCTATTTTACTTATATTTTTATCCCATTCTTTATGGTTATCACTTTTTATATAGGCTCTAATGGCGGTAATTATATTTCGATTTACCCTTTCCGAAGCATTTACTTGGGGGTGATATGGTGCCGTCAATTTATGATTAATATTATACTCCGAAATTAATTTATTAAACTCTTTGGATATAAATTGACTTCCATTATCTGAGATTAGTATTTCTGGCACACCAAATAAATGAAATACGTCGGATTCTAAAAATTTAACTATCGGAATTGTGGTTGCCTGCCTTAAGGGTTTTAATAAAATATATTTAGTAAATTGATCTAACACAATAAATAAATAAGTATTTCCATTTTTAGATCTTGGATAAGGTCCTAATAAATCAATATTGATGTATTGCCACGGACGGACCGGAGGACTCTGGACAATCATAGGAGGACGTAAACAGACATTGGGTGCTTTGCACTCTTTACATGAAACACAGGACGCAACGTAAGTATTTATGGTTTTATACATTTGAGGCCAATAATAATATCTTTTTATTAACTCCGTAGTTTTCTCTACCCCTGGATGAGATGTTAAAGGATCATCATGATATTTTTTTATAATTTGGATCCATAAATCTGATGGAACCCATAATTTCCACACAGGAATATCGGTAAGTAATGTAGATTTTCGAAATTCACACCTTTTAAAAATGACACCATCAACAATTTTCACATCCGGAAACCGCTCAAGATTATTTTTAAATAATTCTACTTTTTCTACATAATCTGGATTTTTAAACGCTCGGTCGTTCAGGTTTATTGTACCGTTTTTTAAAAATTCTACATTTAATTCTTCAACTTCGCTCCGCGACAGTGCATCCGCAACAACATTTTCAGAACCTTTACGGTGTTCTATTTTAAAATCAAAAGCCTGAAGTTTCAAACTCCACCGTGCCAATCTACCGGACAAATCTTTCTGGTTCATTAACCACTTCAAACTGGCATGGTCGGTAATCACTGTAAACGCGGTGCCTTCAACGTATGCTCGGAATTTTTTTATACTTACTACAGCCGCAAGACATTCTATTTCAGTAACGCTGTAATTTTTCTCTGCGTTATTTAATTTCTGGGACATGAACGCGATTGGGTGTTCATGACCTGCTTCATCCCTCTGAAATAGAACGCCCCCGACTCCAGTCATCGACGCATCACATTGAATAAAAAATTCTCTGTTGAAATCTGGACTAACAAGCACAGGTGTCTGTGTTAGCGCAGCTTTCAACGCAATGAAAGACTGTTCTGCTTTTTCATTCCATTTTTCTGAATGATTTTTACGTAATAAATCTGATATGGGCGCAGCTATTTCAGCATAATTTTTTATAAATCGGTTATACCAACCCGTCATACCTAAAAATCTCCGAATTTGACGAACGGTTTTCGGACGTGGGAAATTGCTAATGGCATCAATCTTATCAGGATCCGTTTTTATACCTTCCCCATTTATAATGTGCCCTAAATATTTTGTTTCCGTTTGACAGAACCTGCTCTTTTCAATATTAATGGTTAGCCCAGCTTCCTTCAAACACTTTGCTACTTTACTTAGGAGCAACATGTGGGTGTCAAAGTCCTCCGAGAGGATCAGAAGATCATCCAGGTAGACAAAGACATCCTCATGAAGCTCATAAGGGATAACTTTATCCATCAGCTTGCATAGTGTTTTAGGGGAGTTGGACAAACCAAAAGGCATTCTTTTGAACTGGAACAGGCCCCGTCCGGGCACAATAAATGCGGTTTTATCCCTGGATTTAGATTCTAATTCTACCTGCCAAAACGCCATTTTTAGATCTAGACTAGTGATATATCTAGTTTTTTTCACCCTGCTGAAAATAGAATTAATATGTGGAAGTGGGTAAGCATCAGACTTGGTAACGGCATTAACTTTTCTCGCATCCAAACATAGTCGGAGAGAGCCGTTGGATTTCTTCACTATGGCCAAAGGTGATGCCCACTCACTTCGACTTTCCTCAATAATATCTTCAGCAATCATTTTGTCTATCTCCACGTCAAGCAATTTTTGCATGGGTAGCGATAATGGATAAGGTCGCGAGACTTGCGGCTTTGCATCACCCACATCTATTTCATGTTTTAATATCTCAGTTTTTCCTAACCCAACTACACTATACGACGGAAATAGATTTATAATATTTTGCAACTTTTCCTGTTGATCTAAACTTAATTCATGGATCTTATCATTACCATTTAATTCAGCAGTTTCAAAATTCATAAATGGCACTGCATTATATGCTTCCAAAAAATCTACCCCAAGAATTATGGATCTTTTAATTGAAGGAATTAAAAAAAATTTGATAGTTTTTTCAATATTGTTGTATTTTATATTCAAATACACAAATCCTAAAACTTTTTGTTTAGCACCATCGGCAGTACTTATATCTAAATTAAATTTTGTATACTTAATTCCTAATTCACTTAATAATTTAACACACTCATTCCCTAAACAACTAACATTGGCACCACTATCTAATAAAGCCAAATAATTTTTATTATTAATATTTATTTTCATAAACGGCCTTTTATCTCCCTCTGGACGAAAAAATGTAGCTTTTAATGCACTAATACATTTTTCCTTATTTCTATAATATTTTCTAGTTCTCCTAATTTTATTATTCTTAATTCTAACTAATTCGTCTTCAATATTCTTAACCCTATTTTTCGAAATTACACCTAACTTATAACTACTTAATTCTAAGGATTGTGCGGAGGGTACGATGGATGAGTGCGCAGAATGGGTCTCCTCCACGTTCTCATTCCCGCATTTCCGTTTCCCGCTTCACATAATGGACTACACTTAGGACAACGATTAAAATATTTATTTTTATAACCACACTTATAACAAAATATTTTCAAAGGATGGGGACATTCTCTAAAAATATGACCAATATCATCGCAATTGTAACATATAATATAATTATTTTTATTTTCAGATTGACTGAAATTTTGCGGATTATTTGATGTTCTTGGATTTTGTTGCACCGTATATAATTCCGGATTGTTACGATTCGTCGGTAAGTTACTAATTTCTTTATTTTTATCTTCGTCAACCTTTTCACAGTTAATTTCGGTTTCAGCTTCTACCTCATTTACGTACATCCTACGCGATCGTACTTGGTCTTCAGCTGATTCACCAATCTCTCTCCATTTCCGTTCTAAACGCTTACACAGTTTATCGAGCTGACTTAGCGTAACTATATTCTCTAATATTAACGGTTTTTTATACCCGGGATGTAAGTTATATAATAATCGGTTCAAAAAATCATCATCTGAAATTTCAGAATGAAGTCTCAAACGTAATCCTTCCATATCTAACCTAAAATCAGCAAATCTTTCGCGGGACCGTTGTTTACGCGCTTCCATCAATCTTTTAATATCACCATCGGCCTCATATTCATCGAACTCTTCTCTCATAGCACGTTTCAACTGAACCCACGTACTATGAGGATTACGCCGAATAAATTGCCAATACCAAATCTCAGCGCGATTCTTTAATAATTGATTGATCGACAAAACTAATTTTTCTACTGGGTATTGGTCACCACGAGCCAACGTTTCAACTCGAAATAAAAATTCTTTCAATAATAAACCTTTTCCCGAACCATCAAATTGAACTCGCCAATTCGATACCGGATTTCTCCTATTTATATTTTCATTAATTTGAATTGGTTCATCTTCATCACTAATACTATCATTCTCTATTTCAGGTTCAAATCTAGGACGCATATGTGGATCTACCCTATCTGATGGTAATGACCTAGAAGTATTTGGTGGTGGTGGTGCAGAATTTGAAAGATGTTGCCTAGCAAGCATTTCCTTCAAATCTTCAATTTGCTGTTGTTGAGCCACCACTACCTTTTGCATTTCCTCCATCCATTGTTGGTTCAATGAAGGTTGAGGATTAGTTGGTTTGGAGAATTTTCCCCCAAATCTACCGCCGGTAACACCAGAATTAAAATTTCTTTTTGGTAAATCATAACGTTTATTATTATACCTACGTGTGTTACCACGATTAGACCCAGCACCTACGTTTGGAGGAGAATTGGATGAACTCATCCTACTTTCAGCTCCCGTATATCCCGACCTAAGTTTTCGAAGTGACGAACTAGCACTATCGGTAGTTGGTGGTAAACCTGTCTCCCTAGCGGACATAGGTACTTCATTATTTTCCTTAATAGGATCAATTTGTTGCTTTGAGCTTAAATTTTTTGAAACCTTTTGTTTTGCTCCTAACAAATTCCGATTTATATTTTTATTTAAATTACCATCTACTATTAATATATTTTGCTCTATCCCTAGACTATCATCATTCGCATCACCTAGCGCTCCAGCTTCATCACCAGCCAAATTAGGAGATGCTGTACCAGACCTATCAGATTGTTGAGTTAAGGTAATAGTATAATTTTTAATTTTTTCTGTAACTAATTTTAATTTATTCAACAATCCTCTTACAGACGAAGAAAAAATGGGAAAAGCTTTTCTCAACCGATTCAACCGATCTTTCACATGCTGAGCCCTAGTTTCAGCAATCGAAATTAGATGTTCATCGGCTTCTCTAATACCATCATCAATAAATGACAGACAGATGGCAACCTTTGACTTAATTAATTCTATTTCGCTATTTGGATCTAAAATATCCGTGGTAGGAAGAGATTTTTTTCCCTTCAACTCTAGCTCGAGGGCCGTTCTTAATTTAATGCATTTTTGTTGAGCATTCGCACTTGGCATTTCAATTTTACGTATTTCGAGTTCGTAATTTAACTCGTCTTCTTCTAACAACGAAGGATCCATAGTTACGTAAGTTTCTCTAACTTTACTAACCAAATATACTATATTAATTTTTTTTTTATGTTATTTTTAGATACTATCAACGAGTATTTACCAACTAAATTGCTAACAGCTATCAACATCAACACTATCCTTGATGATTATTTTTTTTTTTTGTTATTTATTTCCTAATAATTCATATAATTCAATTTTATAATAATAATTTAAATAATCCAAAAATTTATAATAATTCAAATAATTCAAAAATTTATAATAATTCAACTAATTCACAAATTCATAATAATTCAATTAATTCACACTAATAAAAAAAAATATAATCTAATAATAATTAATAATAAACTAAACTAATCCCAAAATAACTAATTCTAACCAATTTATTTAACTATTTATATATGTTATTCTAAATCAATTTTTATTTTTTTCTAAATCTAAATATGTATAAATCTAAACTATTAACTATTCTAATGTAAAACTAATCTAAATATATTATAATAACTTCCTAATTTAATTTATAACTAAATCTAATGTAATTCAATTTATTTAATTTTTTTTTTATTTAATTTTTAATATATATAGATATAATCAAAATATTTGTATTTAATAGTTTTTTTTTTTTTATGTTTTTATATAATTGAAAAAAAAATGTATCTTTTTCAGATTTTTATTTATTTTTATTTTTGAAATTCGCCAATAGTTGATTAAGTAAGCATACCCTATAAGGATAAGGAATGGACAAGGGGTGGGAGGTAATGTTGGGAAATTCCATCTTTAGTATTTCTTCCATCAAGCCTTCAATATTTCATAATTTGTCCTTTCGACACAATTTCACCACAGAACACACCAACAAAACCTTGCTAGGAAAAACTTTTGACAACAAAAATTTTTAATCTAACTAACAAGAACATAAATAACATGTACGAGGATGAATTATGGACAACCAAAATTCATAATCTTACTCGCACTTTAAATAACAAAAAAGTTCAACGGAATTAATATAGACAACTATATTAATTTTCTAACGAGGAACTACATTTAATTTTTACAACTTGAAATACTTTTAAACTTGATAGAAGAATACAAAAATGAAAGGGGATAATATTTTGTTGCTGATTTGAACTTGAACGCAAAAAAAAAATTTCTACATAAGCACCAATATATTTTTTCTCGAACTGTTTGGGCCGCCTTGTAGGCCACTAATTTGGGCACCATTTGCAGGCCAAGCTTGGGCGCCATTTGTAACCAACTACTTAATGGTACAGTAGTGGTTAGCCTATGACCATGGAGGAATTTTTTTATCAGTTTAAAACACTAAAGACGACGGGCGCCAGGTCTAGAGTGACCGATCTTAACAAAATCACAACAATAATTAGACCGAATTTATTGGTCATTAGTGTTTCCGGATCGCTTTGGGACTTCCTCCAAGAATTTTGCCAGCTAATACCTCAGCCTGTGGGGCGTGGGTCAACCAAAACGATCCTACTCACGTTCAAATCAGCAAAGCCCTTCACTTCTCCATAATTAATATTAATCAAATATTAACAGGAAAAGATCTGGGCAGAAGGACAGGGATACTTACATAATCAACATTTAGCGATTTTTTAGGGGTTTAGCCAGTCATCTTCAGCGGTTTCTTGCAGCTGAAAATAATACCCAACCCAAACCCGAAATAACAAAACGTAATTTTTTCTTTTTAAAACGTTATAATATATATATATATTTATTTAATTAATAATTATTTATTCTGGTATATTCTGGTTGTTTTATTTATTTTATTTATATATGTATATAGAAAAGTTCAATTAGGCATAATTTTAGGCGTTTACATTGTTTAGCCATTAATAATTTAAAAATATTAATCAATTCTTTTTTATTTGTTTTTTTTTTTTTTTTTTTGATTAATATTACTTTTTTGTTTATAATTTTATTATGCTATTTAATTTATCCTCTGCATGATATACAGATATATATATAGATTTTTTTATATAATTTTTAAAGAATTTTAATTTTAATTTATACGAAATTTACTTATAATATTTTACTTTTTAATTTCTATTTCCAACATACCTTTTTGCGATACCTCCTCTCGTGACATGTCATGAAAGTGGATCTCTAAACAAATGTTACACAAAAAAAAATTCTACACACAAAAAAATTATAATTTTTATATATATGTGACGATTACGTCACAACCAGAATTAACAAAAATTTACAGAAGAAAAAAAAATCTGCTGGTGGAATCCCGCTGATGACGTTGCATGGCACTCCAATTTTAATGATTTTTGTACAACAAAAATGTTGTACCAAGAGATATATATATATTTATCATCTTTTGATGGTCTTTCATATATATATTTATACGTATTATTATATATATATATTTAAACTAATTTTTAATTTTTGAATTTAGATTTCAATTTGGTTTTTTTTTTATTTTCAATTTTTTATAAAACAAAAAAAACTGAACACAAAAAAAAAGGTTCTTTCTAATTCTTCTAATTAAATAATTATCTTTATGTTCAATATCAATTCCTTTTTTCTTTTTTTTTAATTTTACTTTTGAATTCAATCTAACTTCTAATTTTTTTTTTTTCACTATTAGATTTTCTAAACGTTTTTTTTTTTCCAGTTTAGATTCTTATTGATTTAATTTATTAGATAGTTCACCCCCTTTTTTTTTTTTTTAACGAAATCTTATTGTTTTATTATTATTACTATAAATATTTAATTATTAATCTTTAATATTTTACTGGTAATTTAAAGTAACTTATATATATTTTCTTCTTTTTATTTTACTAACAAAATCCTTTTAATATACTATCA
The DNA here is from genome assembly GCA_963920725.1 of Rhamphomyia laevipes. Lineage (NCBI taxonomy): Eukaryota > Metazoa > Arthropoda > Insecta > Diptera > Empididae > Rhamphomyia > Rhamphomyia laevipes. Next base: position 16,864,234 of record OY987259.1, read on the forward strand.
CACTATTATCCTATCTATCAACGTTCAGTATAGTTTTTTTTAAATTTTAAATTAAGTTTTTTTTTTTCTAAATTTGTTTTAAATTTATTAATAACGATTATAAAAAAAAATCGTTAATCTTATTATACTAACTAAAAAAAAGAATGTAACTTAATTTTTCCAAACAAAAAAAAACTTTTTAAATTATAATCTCAACTATATCCAAATCACAACTTTACTCGTTGATAGCTATTACTCGACCAAAAAAAAACCAAAAATCATCCTATTTTTTTTTTCCCAAAAAACAACATTGCTCACCTTTCCTGACCGATGGGTCAATTTAAGGTGAACAAGTTTTTTTTTTTTCCAATTTCCCCATTTCATTCCAATATTTCTTCCTTGCCGTGCCTTAATTTTTTTCCTTTCTGCTCCACCTCGGATTTCCCTAACAAAATCCTAACTACCCCCAATTTTTAAAATCGATACTAATTATCGATTTCGCGCACTTGATTTTTTTCTCGCGAATTTTCTTTTGCAAATGAATTTTTAATTTTTATTTTATTAATTTGGCAATACCTATTCCATATTTTTTTTTTCATTATTCATTATTTACATTTTTTTCCTTATTAAGCCGGCTATTGGCCATAAATATAATTTAATTTATATATAATAAAAATTATATATAATTAAATTATAAATGGAAATAAAAATCATGGCTGGCCCATAGCCATATATATTAAGGAAATTTCAGGGAATCCTAAGGTAAGCGTATTTTCAGATTTAATTACATTTAATTTTTTTAGGTTCATGTTCATACACAAAAAATATATATGGAAAAATGGTCATTCTACAAGGAACAGCAACAGGTACATTTTTACATTTGTGGGGTCACACTTTTTAGCTTCTTTACAACCTAAAATTAGTGTTGTTATTATAACTTGAAAAAGATTGATGAAAATTTATTTACAAAGTCATTGAAAATTATATACAATAATTATATCAATTTTACCAATGTCTTTAGTTGACTTAGTAGCTAAATCAAACAAAATTGAACGACAATTTTCTGAATTGCTTCTTTTCAGTCAGTGTTTTCCTAAATAAAATTATTAAATACATTTCCATTTTTATTATTTAATTTTCTTTTTAATTCATTTACAAATCAATTTTATGTGCGAATTTGCTTTCGCTTCAAAATTAATGTACTATTTGAAAGGTTAAATCATTATTATGCTGTGTACCAGGGTTGGCACGGCTGGTACTTTAGTACCAAAATTGATACTATTCAATTAGGTTCCGTACCATGGTACGGTTTTGCAAAAAATCTAATTTTTTGATACTATTTTATAGAATAAAGATTTATTTTTCTAATTATATAAAAAGTTCAAATTTATTCAGAAATTAGTTGTACTAAGATTTCCGTAAGTACTATTTAATCGTTTATGAAGGGGCAGGCAGACTATGCAATCATTACGCTTACTGGGATTTAATTCACCCAAAGTGATACTGATTAAAATTTCCATTAAATATTATTTTTATTTCTAATGTTGAATTTCTTTGACCAAAAAAATCAATTTTTTTTTATCTAGATCAATTTTCAAAAATCTCGATTTTTAGCAAGATTTACCCCTCCATTTACCAATGCCAATATACTTTTTCAATTGACATGTAATTAGAAATTTCAATTGTCAACTGGTAAAGCCTTCCCCAAACCGGCGCGAATTTTTCCGCAACCGCGGTGCGAATTTTTCCGCACAATTTATTTACATGGCGGCTTATGAGGATGCACACACTAACGCGAATTCCGCGCGAATTTGCAGCGAATTTTTCCGCGCGTTTTGTATAGGGATTTTTTCCGCAACAATTGTCAAAAAAAAACACTGCATGCAGCGTTTTACATGAATTTTCGCAACAATTGTCAAAAAAATTATTGAAAATTTGTCAAGTTAGTCATTCATATTGTCGTCGCTGTTGAATTAAGAACTAGTAAAAAAAAATATTTATATTAATTAATTTTTTTTAAATTGGAAAAGTTTATATATTTTATTTCTTTATTACTTATAAATTGTACGTCTTTTAATAATTTCTTTTTTTTCTTTAAAACTAAAACTTTTATGTTTACAAATATTTTTTTCATTTAATGACACTTTTTTTGAGGTTTAAGTCGCGTTTTTTTCCGCCTCAGTGTGGGCTATTAGGCGAATTTCCGCGCGATTTCCGCGCGAATTCCGCGCGGATTTTTCCGCTGAAAAAATTCGCGTCGGTTTGGGAAAGACTTAAAGTAAAAAAAAACTAAATTCATTTTAAAATTAGTTTTTGTCCAGAAAAGTATTGAATATTAAATTATAAATTAACTAATAAAGTTATGGAATATGCAGTAACTTAAAAACACGTCTTCTTCAACTTAAATTCAACTCTCAAACTTCAACTTTAAATTGAACTGTCCAACTACACAAATACAAACAAAAAAAAATCAATCTCGTCGCAAATTTATTTGAACACGTAAAATCTCAAGTTTTTTGATTTGGTCAAAGAAATTTAACGTAAAATTCCTGTAAAATAAATTTACTATTTTCTATTTTTTAATGTTAAGGTTTAATTTAATATTTCTATGTTTTATATTTTATTAAGTTAATATTTCTATGTTTTATATTTTATAAGTTATTAATACATATTACAATTTTAATAAATATGTTTTGTAATACAAGTTCATTTGGTTTACTTTTATTATTCATTTTTTGGTACTATTTTTGAGATTTTGGTACGAATTTTTATCAGGTTGTGGTACATTTTCAAATATGCTCATGCCAACACTGCTGTGTACTGCCGCAATATCGTGGCCTGTTAATTTCAATGTAAAAGAAAAATGTTAAATAACCATACGGATAAAAAAATTTATTAGTGCAGATGAGTAGGTGGGCATCAGCTATTAACAAAAACAAAACCTCAAAACAAAAATATAATTATGGAGTTAGCTCATATGACAAACATTTATGGGAATTTATTGATTTAAAATATTTGTGTATGGTGCCAAAATCACATCATCATGTTAATCTATATCAAATTTATCAAATTTATTGTGAACGAATTAACACTTTACATATATTTATAAAAAAAAAAAAACATAAAACTAAAAATAAAATTTATGTTTTTACTATTTTTTGTTGTTACTTTCATTTGTTACATACTTTCTGATATTTATGATTATTTTACTATGTTTAGTATAACCATATTTTTTCGAATAAATTTATTACTACATATTTTAAACCTTTTGGTTTGTTTTGGTGTTTTTTAGGCACGAAATTCCGGATATGTATATAGATATAAAACTCAGCTTGAAAGTAATTATCTGAAGTCGTTAAATTAAAGAGTTTAATTTTGAGTAGTGGAGTTCATAGTAATTTAGTTTATTTTTTATAATTTATTGTTATTAAGGCTAAACTAAAAAAAGTAATTGTTTATATTTTTGATATTTTGGAAAAATTAAAAGATATGGAATTAACAGATTAAGTAATATAATTTGATATAGTATAATCAAGAAATTGTTTTATTTAACTCTTTTACTGATTATGCAATTTTTGTAATATATGACTGAATAATAAGGTTTGAGTCTTTAACTTTATATACTAAGAAATACTAAATTTTGTAATAAAGGTGTAATGCAAACACTCTACGCCACTATTTGAATTATAGACCTATAAGTGATCATTTAATTTCAATTACAAGAAGCTATCACACATAATCAATCACGAACCCATTATTGGGACCAACCTCATTTCTTGCAGACCATCAAACCTCTTAATATTTGAAGTCTTCGTCTGATAAGATTTGAACAGTCACAGAACACTTACCTCATATATCTAAAAACAGATTAATTATTCAAAAAAGAATTTTGGCAATAAATAATAAACAATTGATTAATTAATATGAACCAGAATTTCAGAGCTAATTATCATACAAATAATCGTGTTTCGACTATTGTGAAAATACTAATAAATTCAATCAAATTTTATTATAATTATTGACTCAGTTTAGTAAACCAAGCAATTAATTTTTATAATGCAGAATGTAGAAGCATATTTTAGTTGTTAAAGCAGCTCTTTTGGGATATCAAAAACTGTAAGAAAACGATAGAAATCTTGAATATGAACAAATCAACGACACGATTCTTCATTGGTACTTTTTTTAATTGTTTCACTAGGTAGGTAGGTTTCGATGAAGAAAATTAATCTGTAAAACACCTCATGTCATCTGTCAACACTCCATGTCAACCTTGTCATCTATAACAGGGTTTAAATATCTAAAACAATACATCTGGGATGGCTTAATGTTGGTGAAACGGGTAATATGAAGCCGGAAAAAATACTATATATCGATTAGAAAAATAGGATGACTCTATAACCAATTTTTAAATCAAAATTTTAATTTTTCTTCTGCTAAGATTTGGACACCTACATATGACTCGCCTCTTCCGCCAATTTCCTGATATTCTGGACAAATCTTTTTTCCACTATTACTAATAGTTAGCTTAAATCAATTACAATTGGACTACAATTTCAATGAAACGGAACATAAGTCTTCTTATTACTTAAATGATGACCAAAATCTAAAGAACCTTAACTAATAAATCAGCTTATTTTATTATTAGTCAGTTCACTAGATTTATATAGTACATTGAAATATAGAGCAAATAATGGAGCATAGTTTAAAAATTGAATATTCGAAATCGTTACATAAATGAACCAGCAAGAAATCATTATTTAAAAAATATTATTATTTTCGTCCTGAAATTTACATCCTCCTTTAAAGATGTGTAATCAAAATTTCTACTTACAACATAAACTTATCCAATACAAAAAGTTCACTTTCGTTTTTTTCGCATAATTCCGGAGATTATTACAATTTTTCACTCCACTTCATTACTCACCGTCACCATCAAGCCGATAAACGCATAACATACCGACATACATTTTATGTTTCTTACCCATTTACCACATATTCTCAACCTGGGAACATAATATCGATATTTATTATCACCACAAGGTAAAATATTTTTATGTTTGTGTTTGTATAGCATAAAGTGAAACTGAAAAGTTTTTTTTTTTTAAACTTGAATACTGAAGTAGCGCGGCGGCGGCGGCTGCTGTATCGACTTTTTATGAAAAAAATTATGTGTGTAATATTTTTCGCTGGATTACCTTCTATTTTTTTTTTTATTACATATAATTTTTTTTGGCTGGCTAATATACAAAACTTAAATATATACAAAAAGAAAACTCGTTCAATTTTTTGGAGTTTTTATTCAGTATAAAAAGATCAGGTTCATATTGAGATGGTATCATTAGTTGGTGGTCACGTTTAGGAGTAACATCCGAAAAGAAATAAAAAAATACAAAAAGAAAATAAAGTTTTGAAATTAAAAGACACAAAATAACGAAAAGTACAAAAAAAAAATTACTTTGAAAAATTAATATAAAAAAAATTTTTTGTGATAAAAGTGAAGTGATTTTTTGAAAAAAAAAATAAAAATGAATAAATTTCAAGTGGTAAGTTTTGGAAGTGTTAATTAATTAAAATCAAATTATGAAAATGGATTAATAGAAATAAACTGTATATGAAAAGTTTTGGATAAAAATATTTATTTTCATTAATTTCCCGGTGAAAATTAAAGGATTATTTTTGGGTGACACCAAAAACTTAATTGTGATTAATTATATGAACTTATTGATCAAGAAGGAATTCTATAGTATTACAATTTTGTGGAATTGAAGAAAAATTGAAGGACATTAAAAATTTGTAGTTGATTTTTATGCGAATTTTATGTATTTAGTATCCAAATTACTAACATAAAATCGTAAATGATAAATATAAAATTATCATACAAAATGAGAGTTAAAGGATCGCATTTCATCCCTTTCTAAACACTACAAGCTATAAAGCATATTATTTAGTTTTATAAAAAGCTCAATGGTCTGATATTTTTCAGCAATTTTCAGAGGCCGTTGTCTTTCCAAATTACAAAGCCATTTCCTTCAAGAAAACTCTACCTTTAAAGTTATTTGCTTTCTACTCAAAATACAATTGTGATTAGAGACTAGATCAGAGACAGTTGCTTTTCAAATAAATTTAAACACTTTCCAAGTATACTTCAAAAAAACAAATTTTATGATGGAAAATTTATGTAAATATGCTAAATTCTATTAAGTGGTCAAAAATTATATTCCTATTAAATATTGTTAAATATTTAAAATTCATTTTAATGAATTTTTATTTAATTTAATTAAAAAATTACTAATTTAATATGAAAATGGAATACGTTTTCATTATATCCTTCTAAAAAAAATTATAAAAAAAGATGAAAACACATTAAAACAAAAATTGTTGGGTAAAAATTTTGTCTGTAAAACTTTCTTTTCTTAAGATTTTGAAAAGTGAAAATTCGTCATATACCAAACATATCAAAAATGTCTACCCACTTTTGATATCCTTAATAATTTACCCGATAAATTTAAGTTTTAATTTTACTTAACCTATAATCAAAACCAAAAAACCCAAAAATTAATATTTGCTACGCTCATTGCTATCCGTAATATTATTTCGTTATAATTTTAGTAATTACCATACGTGGCTGCAATTATGTACGATAAAACATAAATGAAAAATGAAAGTACATAAAAATAACTTTTATGCCCTACGGTTTACTTATTTCTTTAAATTTACATTTTTAAAACCGGATATATATAAAATTTAACAAAACATAATTGCAAATTTCTTACGTTCAATCCTTTTACCCACATATACAAAAACAAAAAAAACACACACACACACAATAATAATTTTTTCATTATTTATAAAAAAAAAAATATTTCTTTTCACTTTTTCAGATATTAGCGCTGGCTACCATCGTAATTGCATCTGGAGAACCACCAGTTTTAAGTGGCGGTTATGGATATAGTCAACCACATCATGGTGGCGGTGGTATCGGTGGTTTAATAATTGGCGGTGGTGGTGGTATTAGTGGTTTAAGTGGTATTAGTGGTCATGGTTTTACATCAATTGGACATGGCGGCGGTGGTTACCAAACACATGAAGGACAACATGTCGATCCACAATTATTACATAAAATTAAACAAATTCTTTTGGAACATGAACAATTAGAAAATGCTCATCATGGACATCATAATTATATTACAGCACCATCAGATTCATATGGACCACCATCAAGTCATTATGGAGCACCATCATATCATCATAATGAACATGTTGTTGGTATTGAATTAGGTCATGTACAACCATCAATTCAAGTAGCACATTATCATCAAGCTGAACATCAACATCATCTTACTGGACCCGGTATTTCATATGGTGTACCATCAATTAGTATTCCATCTGGTTCATATGGTCCACCACCATCTATACATATTCCATCTGGATCATATGGTGTACCATCTGATTCATATGGTGCTCCACATCACTAGTCAGTTAAAAACAACAAACAAAAAAATAACTTTTATAATTTCTACAATTTACCATCAAACCAACAAGAGGTAGAAAATTATTTACACAAATCGTCGTTATCATCGTCTCCAGTTTCAAATAAACATCCACATGTCTCAAATAAATAAAAGGATAATGTTTTTTTTTTATTATTATTATTATTAATTATTGTTTGTTAATTTGTACAAAATAGTATTTCGTTATTTTTAAGTCACCGTCATTTTTTGTAAATAAATATTTCCACTATTTTCTCTATTTTTTATAAAATAAAAATGAATTTTGTATCTTGTCATTACACTTAAATGTTCTAGGTGGACTTTGAAATTATATAAGACAAAATTTAGTTAGTATTTTATACATCGCTGAATTAATTACAGAGTTATTGTTAAATTGATTAGCCATTTGCAGAAAATAAATGGTAGCATACTTTGAAATATAAACTAAATTTAGATTAGTTTAGATTTGATTTACAAGGAGGATCACTTTTATCGTTGACCACTGCAGCATTAAGGCCTATTGTAATTTCCCTTCCGAATTATGCGTCACTACACAGACCAGTACTATCGATAAAACAGCACAGTTGCTTAAGTGACAGCGACCACGATAAAGATGTAATTATGTAACTAAGGATATATCGTAACTATTTTGTCGCTAGCGTTCACATAATATTTGTTCTGCCGTATCGTCATTGCTTTCACAAAATCTGCACTCTTGGTCTTGCGATAGTCCAAGTTTGTATAGATGTTTTTTTTTAACCTTCCAGTGTACTTTTATTAAAAATGAAAGCATATTAATTGAAAAATGCAAGTATTTTATTTAAATTTTAATATATAGAATCTATATAGACTTACTTAAATTGAAAGTATGAAGAATAACATACAGACAAGCTACAAGGCTGATTTTTTTTGTAGATATAATATCAGTAATAAAATTTAAAATAATATTATTTTGACCCCGCAACGAAGTATATAAAGCTATTAAATGAAAGGTCTTGCAGTAAGTAATATAATTATTGTTGTGGAAATTGGGAAAGTTTCTGATAGGAAGGACATAGTACGTTAGTTAATAATATAAAAAGATTTTTATTTTTAGTAACTTCCAAAATATATTTTTAATGTTTCTTATTTAAAACTTTTCTCAAGAAAAACATTTATTACGTAAAATAAATTTAATATTTTTAATTAACAAAATATTTATTTACAGTATCGCACCAGCGTTACAGCCCATCAGATATGAAATGTTGAATTACTATAATAATCGGTAATTTAATATTATCTGTTTAATAACAATATTTTCATCCGACTTCCTTAATATGAAAATTTGTGATTACAACAAACGAACTTTAAAAGTCCTTGAATCGTTAAATATAAAAATTATATTAATACTTTATAGAAATGTATACTTTACTTAAACTATGGTGAAAACAAAATATTTGTTAACTAAATTGCGTTGGATAAATTATCAGGGCTTGTACCTTTTTAAGCTGCCCATACATTGTACAACAAGTTGTCAACCGTCAATTTTCAATACATACATTTCAACTTGATTTAAAACCGATATTGCAACTGCCAAAAATATGTTTTTATTTTGTAAAATAATATTTTTCTTTTGTTTTTTTTTTTCAGGATAGTGTCAAATGTCAAAAAAAACGTCTCTAATAAAAGAGTAGAGAAGTAATTATAATTTAATATTAATTGCAATTGCAATCAATAAATTGATAACATAAAAGAAACCCTACACAAGTTACAACCCTCAACCAATATAAATTAAAATATTTTAATATTTCTTTAATCGATTTATCAACCGTCAAAATTTTTGTCAACGTATTGTAAACGTGCGTACGAACGATACAACTTGACCAAGTTATCAACACGTTGATAAATATGTTGTATAATGTATTGGCAGCTTAAAAAATTTCTAAATTTTGCAAAAATTCTGTATTAGAATAAAAATTATTTTAAGTCCCGAATTTGAATCAAAAAGTATCGTGTAATCATGAATTTTTTAGATAGGCTTTTCGATACGTTGCCAAATTTATTCTAAAATTTGTTACGACAGGTAAATTTAAAATAATTCCAATGAATCAATTATAAATTTTCGAATTAATTTATTTCAATATTTTGTAGAATTAATTTTGAAATGAAAAATTTCAAAATTTATAATGTAAATTAATAAAAATCAAAAACTACTAAATATTTTGTTCTTTATTAGAATACAAATCAAATTTAATATCCAATCTATTTTTATTTTTCTTGTTAACCGAATTTCTCAATAAACTATAAAACTTTTTAAATATAAATTACATTAATAAAATATTATTTTCAAAAATTATTAAATTTAATAATTTCCGCTTTAATTTGAAATTTATTTTACATTTTAACAATATTGAAATTTATATCTACAGAAAAGAACATTACAAAACCACAATCTCCATAATTTTAAAATTGCAAAATGACATAATTATTTAAATATTTTTTTACTATTATTTATGAAAATATATAAAAAAAAAAAACACAAAATTAAATTTATTTTATTAACTCTTTTTTTATTATTATTGTTATTTTAAAATAAATTTTTATTTTACCAAAAATTTACTAACCTCAAATATAATTTTTATATGAAAATATATTATTTTCATTTGTTAACAACCCTGAACATTGCTGATATTTATATTGAATCAGGTCCATAAATTTAAATGTTTATTGGTTTTTTTTTTTATTAATTAAAGTCTGTTATTTTAATTTATTTAATAAACAACAAAAAAAATTGAATTTTTATTTATATATCAATTAATAAAATTATTGTCAAAATTAATAAGTGGACAATTTTACGGATCAGGAAATTAAATTGAAAGCGTATTTAAATTTTATAAAATTATGCTACCAATTTCGAATGCAATACAAATATTACTCGAAGAATAAAGTTAAGTGGTTTTTCATTGAGAAACACTTTCTGCACTATAAATTAATTGAAATTAATTTTCTGACCAAAAATTATCATAAATTATCATTTGTTTTTTATGATTTTCCATTTTCATTTTCGAATGTCCACAAATGTTTTCCGATTTGGGAAACTTGAAGGATTTGAAATAAAACAGTGGCAAATAATTGATGATTCACATACTAAACCAAAATTGGTGAACGTTGCAAAAAAAAGGGTAATGAAGATCAAAGAATAATTATCTATCATATAAAATATTTTAGCTTACTGTCACTTGACAGATGTTGGATGATCAAAGGTCTATTGGCCAGAACTGAGTCTTAAGAACACGAAAATACTTTTAATATACGAGGATTTGAGGCTTATTGTGGGCATCACACCAGGCCATTCTATTATGGGCGATATGCCCAAAAGGCTTGGTCTTAGAAAGAGGATCTATGTGAAGTCAAGTGTAGAGAATTTGGTAGGTCATATGCTGTCAAGTAGGAGCAATTATATAAACCTAGTAAATTATCGATTGATCAAATTAGAGAATTTGTAGGGATCCTTATAATAAATCTGTTATGGTTTGTAAAGAGCGCAAGATTGCTGAAGTAATGAAAGAAAACAGTATTGTTCAGTATATCTATGGCCCAGATAATGGACTATTTTTTGTATTTAACTGGCTACAACGAAGATCACCGTTTCTAACTAAATAACTAGCTGGGTTTAATAAAGTATAATCAGTAACCAATAATAGGAACTCATTTATAAGTAATTATCTTAAAATTGGTTCATTTACTAGACGTATATATTAAATATGAACTGTAATTTTATTACGTAAGTAAAATAACTAATGGCGACATTGAAGAAATCCCATGCATTGAAACTTCTGAATAAATGTGGCCGTCATTCTTATAAAATAATATCATTAACCATATTTCAAGTATCTGTCACCAAGGAAGCTTCAACGTCGGTTGGTAAATATTCATCAAAAACGAAGTTAAATCCGGCGTTAGAAAGTATAATGAGAGAGTTGATACTAATGGTAATGAACTGTCGACACACCCTAAAGGAAAGCCCAAAGATTTGAAACTAATGAACCATAGCTTTTGGTGTGGCGACCATTCATTATTGTTATTTATGAAATCGTCTTTTTTTTTATAAATATTTGTATTCACATTATTTACCACTAAATTAAAAACACAAACAAATAATTTAAATTTTAACTAAAAAATTATATTATTTTTATTATAATAAAATTTTATAATTAACCATCAAACGAAAATAAAAAGTTTGCATAACATTTTTTTATTAAATCTCTTTATGCATAAATAATGATCACATTAATTGTCAAATTGATGGACATTAATATTACCACTAAATAGTGAGTGATGTGTTAGTTATTGCTGCATTGGTCATAATTATTCCAATTGCAATTTAATTTTTTCCATCAATAAATTAATTGTGAACCCTTGTTAGTCTAACAAATGTTATAGTTTTTTATATTTGTTTAATTTACACAAAAACCACATAACCGTACTTGGTTTTTGATATATTATCACGAGTACTAGGAGTGATGGATTGGACTTGAAATTGATTTTACTGAAACTTTTTTTCTTGACGTTTTTAAAGTCGGGGTACGCAATATTTCCATATGCCAGCAACATCTACTAGAATCGCTCATCAGAATTTGCTGCAATTTGTCAAACAGGTTCATCCAAACTTCATTCGTAAAAGATGGGATCAGCACTTTCAAATGGGTACATGGTCAAATTTTCAGATAAGCGTGTTTTTTTTATTCACGTAAAATATTCATTAAAAAAAATATTTCTCAGATTTGGATGATATTTGGAACACAGCTTGTTTTATGATTGTGCACGTACCTACCTACATAGAGCCAGTAGCTTCTACATAATTGCATTATTACCGGTACGGTTTGTTAATTACAAAACACTGTTCGACATAAATCACTGTTGTTGAACCTAACTACGAGTTATCTGCTTCCCACGGTTAGCAACCTTTTTATGATATTCGACGCAATTCAAAATTAGACAATTTTTGCTACCACTTTTGACATTTTAATATTATATATAAATATATAACTAATAAAATGATTGCACGCAATCATTAAATTATTATTATGCTTTTATGTATTTCCAACTAATGATAAAATAAATTGGATTTATTGTTGCGTTATTTAAAACGGTTTCGATTCCTTTTTCTAATGATGATTCGTTAGTTTTCAGGATTTTCAATTCTGATAATTCAATTTATTTATATAATTATTAATTGGTTTTCTAAATATCAAATCAAATATTGATTGATGGAAAATTTCGTTTAGAAAAATAAAATAAAGGAAATATACCAAAATGAAAATTATATTGGAATTTCTAATAGAGCCTAATACAGTTTTGTTCCTCTACACTTTAGAGTAGACCATGAAATTGGTGAAAACACAACATTTGTGCAGGTAATGTTGACTATTATGTCTTCCATGTTGACTGTGGTATTTAAAGTGTAGAATTTGTGGATTGAAGGTGGTAATAAAAATAAGTTTGTTCAAATATAAATAACCAAATAGTTAAAAGATAATGAATCATTCGTTAGGTTTCTTTTAACCTGTGTTATAAAGTGATAAGTGAGTTACTTATTGACGATTGGTTGTGTGCTTTATTCAATAAAACATAGGCTGTTGCCAATATAAAGGTTATTGGAACTCGCAACAAGATCCATTCTCAGATGACCATGTTTTTATGGTCAATTTTTAATTATGTAATTATGTTGTGTTTCGTATATTTTATTGCCTCTGATGTTTAATGTATTTTCTTTCAACAAATTACACAACCCTTAAAAACATCTATATATCTTACAAGTTACAAGAACCTACTCTGATGTGTATTAGAATGATTCCTTGATTTATTTTATAAATTATCTCCAGATAATCTGTTTCTAAATTTGTCTTGTTCGTGTCTTGTTGTCTTGTTCATTTATGATAAATAATTAAACATCTTAAATCTATACATTTAATCACCATATGAAAACCACTTTGCAAATCATAAATTAATAATCTCAAATTAATAAGTGAAAGTCTTATTAGTTAAACTTGTCTAATGACTCTAATTCTGATCTATTTGACTTTCAGAAAATAGTAATTTGCATTATGTATATGAAATGTTTAATCTATTACAACTGAAACCTCCGCTTCTTACACAACTATACCAGTAATCTCCAAACATTGATGGAATTTAGTTTTTTTGAAATTAAAGTGTGTCGTATTTCGTATTGTATGATTTATAAATTGATGTGACATAAAATATAATGCATAAATAAACTAAATATAAATACTGACATTATAAAATAAAAATTTAATATTATTTATATATAATTTTCATTTTAATTTAAATTATTCAATATTGAATTATACATTTTCTATACATATAATTCTTTGGTTAAAAAGGTTTTAAATTTCTTGTGTGTAAAAAACCAATTAATTTGTTAAGTTTTTTTGTTGTTTGTAATGTGTACTGAAACCCATCATAATTTTGAAGTAATAAAGTGAAAGTTCAATGCTGTAATTTCGAATTAAATTATTTTCCACACCAGCTGATTCTGTCATAATTTTATTGTCTTATAGTTATTTAAAATATATAATAATAAATAAAAAACAGAGCAAAATTGTTTAATGGCAAGAAATTGAAATAATCTCAATCAATATTTTTAGATAATTATTAAATAATTTGTACCAGTAATTTGAATCTGAAAGTATTTAATTTTTAGACTATGCTTTCAGTATTGAATGTTATGAATTATACCGAAAGTTGTATGATTCTTATAACTATAAATCGATGCATTTATATTTCCTATTTTTAGATAGAGTAAATGAATATGAAAATGTATGAAATGTTTCCTCAAATGTAATTTTTTAGTAATGGAATTATGCTGATGACATCAGCAAACATATTTATCAGTAATCCACATAAATATTTTGTACATACAAAAAAGAAACCAACTTTCCATAAAAAAAGATAGATATTTTTAATACGTCCGAAGAAAAAGAGCAGAAAATATGATGCACTTAAACAAAAACCATAAAAGTTATAAAGTTTGTAAATAATTACGACCAAATAATTTAAAATAAAATTACTTTAATTTTCATTTTTTCCACTGGAATTTGACGTAAAATTAAATTTTACATTTCAGCTTTGAGATTAAATAAAATTATAACATTAATTTTCCAGCTAAAACTTAAGTGAATTTTTTTTTTTTATTAAGTGAGCTCATCCGCCATGTTTTAAGATCGTTTCCAATTAATTATCATGCAACTAATTATCTGTTTTTCACGCATAATTAAGCGTGATAATTAATTATGATTACAAATTGCACAAATAATTATGTCCTCTATAAGAATTATAAAGAATATCAATTCAGATTTATAGTTTGTAGTATGTTATAATTTTTAGGCCATAGATCTAAAGTAATTCCATATTCTTCAAATAACTTATATTCAATGTCAAAATTTTCATCATCTAGAAACTAGAATAAATAATGAGTAAAATAGAAAGCTGTCAACTTAAGGGAAGCATATAACTTAAGTAGTTAGATTCTACAGTGCATTTATATCCAACACAGATTTTCAATTAATTTCACATCTTTTAAAACAAATAATAATTACTAAATGCTGTAGATCTAGAACATATAATAAATGACCTCTACTTGAGTAAGCACGTGAATAATAATTAAACCAGCCTGTGTACTGCCTATCCAAGAACCTCCTGAAGATACAGCACTAACTAAATCGAAAAATTAACCCTATATAAAAAATGTCATTGAAATCTGGCAATAATTACATGCTATAGATCTATAGAACATAAATCAAATATTCTGCTGAAATTCTTATGAATCCAAATTTCAGAAGCACCACCTCTAACTAAATCATAACTAAATCAACTAATATCATTTAAATCGAGAGACAATTACTGTATGGTATGTGAAGCCAGCATTTAACTTATCAAATATAATTGGTGATTTTAACATGAATCCACTGAACTACTGACTCCACGTTTTTTTTTATTAAATTTTCGAACTCCGCAACCTCGAAAAAGCACAGAAAAAGAGTTTCAGTCATATCCATTTTTTTTTACAATCAAGTCCAATTCAACTCTCTTACAATTTACTTGTTAAAATATTCTAGATTCGATTAATAAAATTTATTTTCAGAATTATTATCATTATCTGACAGTACGCATTTTCTCTATTTCACTAATATTGGTCATTATATTATAGAATTTAAACAAAATTATCCTATAAAATTGTTTTTTTTTGTAATCTTATTATGTTATTAGGTTTATGTATATTTACTCATAATAATAATAATTGCGTGTTGTCACTTAAAAACGTAAACAACTTCAATTTCAGGATAATATTCATATATAGAACGTATGTACACTATCATCATAACAAATCCTTTAAGTACAAAACTTACAATCAAAATTATGTTATATTTGTGTACATGGTTTCACTAAGAACATGATTTTATTAACAAGAAATAATGATTATTATGTTACACAACATAACATTATAACTAGATAGATGAAGCTACTATGAAAATTTGTATTTCTAAAGCTTGTTAAGCTGAATGTACATAGAAAATTTACTTGTCATCATATAATAAAATCCTTAAATAATTATTTTTTGTACATATATTATTATTTGTAAATTATGTTTTTCACACAATTCATGACCTCCTGATGTCCTTTAATCATAACTATAAAAATGTAATTACATTATTACAATAAAAAAAAAATTTAAAAAATAAAATGTTTATTTGAAATTATTTTACGTTTTATTATTTTTAGACTTTAAATTATATTATGAATTCCGCATGAATAATATTTAAATATATGGGCTATAAAAGGACAAAAGGATTTATTGAATTTGATGTATTCAAATATACTGTAAATTGATAAATTCTCAGGAACAAAACTTTTCAATTTTATACATTGTTTTATATGTTAAATAATTTTGCGTTGAATGAAAATAAAATTAATTTAATTTGTGGCAAATACTTTACATATAAATAAGTAAATAATTTAAAATTGAATTTACAAATTGTTTGGAACTGAGTTTGCACAGATTTTGAACGGAATCAAATTCACTCAAAATCGTTCACAATCGTTTCCTATATATTCGAATTCTCCACTACAACAACACTGAAGTGGTTTTTATACTATGCCTTCATATAATTGTTCATGCTATGCATTCTGATTGTAATTCTTTTCTAAAAAAAACAAACAATTCAATAAAATTTAGCACATTTTGTCACTTCACTTTGAAGAGCATTTCCACCGAGATAGTGCATCATTTATTGCGGGCGTATCTTACTACACGAATAATTTATTTTAAGCAGCGTTTACATTACTCAACAAAGAAAGCTGTATTGTCCACTGACCACTGCGCAAACAAACCTCGTACAATGTCATTATGATACTTGTAAAATTATCTGTACACTATTTAATTTTGATTTGCCAATTCGTTCTGCAATTTATTCTGAACATTCTAAAGCAAGCCTTTCAAAACTATCTAACAGAATTTTGAGCAATCGCAAAATTATAGAACATACTGCAAAACATTGAAATTAACATATTTAAACCTCACGCGCTACCATACTGATGAAATTCCCATGTAATATGAGATGAGTCTTAAAAGAAAAATTTGTTAGAAAAACTTCACAGTCTCATATTTGGAACAAAAATCGGAATCACTTTTTTGTGTCTTAAGTTATGAGTAGGATTAGAGTAATATGAATTATGACATAATTTAGAATTACTGTCAGGCATATTTTACATTAAAAAGTTTGATTACTTCAAGTAAAGTAGAAAAGTCAAAATTTAATTATTATGATTTATTATAAATGTTTTTTAGCAGTCCCTTAGAAAAACTTGACTTATTATAAATATGTGTCAACGTCACGTATCTCTCACATATGTTACGTTGCGAGGTTAAAGTGTTAAACTTTTAATCTTACACCATAATTATTAACAAACACTTTCTCTGGGCTACTTAAATTAACTTCATTTTATTAAAATAATAATAATAATACTATAAATTATAATAATAATTACAATTCTAAATCTAACAACTAAAATTCAATTAAATACAGATTTTCCTAAAGAACTTATAACCTAACTCAATTTCTTAGTATGGCAAATTGTATAATTATGCTAATTTGTAATATGTTCATAAAAATATTTTATACAAATACTAAAACTATTTTCTACATAGAACATAATAATTATCAACTTGAAAACTCAATTTAATCTAGTAGAAATCTCTGATGATATGTTTGTTATAGGGGGCCATAATTTGAATATTATACATAACATTTTATCTTATTTAGATTAAATGAGGTTAAATATAGGAACAAAAACATTACGTGTTATTTTGAAATTGATACTGTTTCCTGTACAAGGACTTAAAAATGAAAAAGGTTTTAAAAAACTTTTTTTAGGCAGGGTCGGAATTACAAATATTTTTGAGAATTTGAAAATTTAATTTATCATTTAATTTTAATTTGAAATTGTGTTTTATGTTATCTTACTTATACATTTGGAATAATATACTTTATCATTACCGAATCTTAACCAATAAGCAAACAGTAACAATGTAAAGATTTGCTGGCAACTCCGGCCGTTGTATGATCGAAGGTAATGAGTAAGGAAAGAAACTGGAAAAGATGATATTGATTTCTCCTTAGAGGTTCAAAATAAATGCTGCTAACTGGCACAATGCTTACAAAGCTCAATAAGTAACTTGGTTAATAGATTTAGTACTTTAAAATGGAATTAGCAGAACGGTGTGATTATTGCCACATTATTCACGGGAATTTATTACGGTAACATAAAACCGGTTAAACTATGATTACATATTAAAAAAGGGTCGGCTGATATCAAAACTTCTATAGAAGCTGAAAAATTTCCTGAATAGGTGTGTACATGCTGTAATAATGATGTAGCGTTCGATTGGGGAAGCAACGAGCTCACATTAGAGTTCGACCTCCTTGAAAACTAAATATTCAAATTCACATAGAAAATTAAAATCAATTGAAATTCAAAATAGAAAATATAAATCTAAAATAAATTTATGCTTTAAAAAATATATAAAGTTTTATTCATGTTTAATCCAAATTGATTTGAAATTAATGTGTTAAGGGAATTTATTTATAAAATCTGAAATGTCCAGATGCATTCTTCAAAAATTAATTAAAATCAATTTAACATATCATAAAATAATTGAATAAATTGTTAAAATAACAACAAATTAATATTATATTGACAATTTCAGTATTGAATAATTCATTAAATTTAGTTATACGATATTTCTATAATATTAAATAAATAAATTCATAATATTTAATATTGATTATTATAAATAGGTCACTGGTCATCTAAGGCTAACAACCTTTAGCTTGTTATATTAGGGCGTTTTAATCAATTGTTTCAATCGCAGAAACTATTTCCATTAAAATTAATTTTCTAAATTATTATAATTTTAACTAATTAGTTAGTTCTGTAATATTGATGATTGATAATCATCAATGTTAATTCATTATCTTCAATTTTATAGATAAAATTAACAAAATTATGCAATAATATTTCATTTTAATTCATTATATAAATCCTAAAATTATGCAAACATCAAAGTATAAAATTACTATATAAATTTTGTTTCTAATCATTTAAGCTTACAGAAAGGCATTAAACAAATTTATGTAAATGTCAATTAAAAATGTTGAAGATACTTTTCACCTATAATAAGTTGATTTGTCACAACAACAAACTTTACAAACTAAAATATTAATAGTATAGAAAATGTTCATTACGTCTCGATTACATCTAAAGACATGATTCGATTAATTTTTTTTTGGATGTCTGGACCAAATAAATTTGGATAATAATAACAAAAACGTATATACAAAATAAATGAAGAAAATTATGAAGTAAAAGTTTTCACCTTTGTAAACTATGTCTGACCTGTCAATAGTATAGTGTAAAGCATATTATGAATTAATACTTCAATTTTAGGTACATCTTTGTATATATATTTGGGAATGAAAATTGTCTGTAATGAAATTCTGATATATATAAATATCATGTCGAAAATCTAAACATGGAAAATGTAATTTTTTGATTAATTGGAATAAATATAGAGAGACACTGATGACTAAATTTGTATTCAGTCAAGAACACCAACTGATTTAAATGTAAATTTGTAATTTGAATTGAATTCATTAATTATTTCTATATATATGAACCAGAGCTACAAACTGGATTTTTTATAGAAAAATTGTTTAAAATGTTGATTTTAAATATTGAACACCACAGCAACAGAAGATAAATTTATTTTGGTAGCAAAAGGATCTATAAATCCTCATTCTAAATTGATATGTAAAAAATGTAAATGCACTTGTCAATTTACAAGTTTTTGACATAATCTTCCAATACGTAAGCTTCAGATATTCATATATAATGTAAGACATATCGATAAAATATTTTAAATTGTTTCCAGCACAAAATCTTTCGAAAATTATAAGAACCACAAACAATTTTCTCAGTATTTGATTACACATTTTCATTATTCCTTCACTATAAATAATAGTCTAATTCTAATGATATTGAAACATTAGTTTTGTACCCATTGTACCAGTAGGTTTTACCTCAAATTTTACTTTTCTATATATGTACTTATATTCATTATTGACCATCTAAAATGTCCACATC
Organism: Rhamphomyia laevipes; assembly: GCA_963920725.1. NCBI lineage: Eukaryota > Metazoa > Arthropoda > Insecta > Diptera > Empididae > Rhamphomyia > Rhamphomyia laevipes. The sequence continues at coordinate 16,884,405 of OY987259.1, forward strand.
TTGTGGCCAAAATATATCTAACAAAACCCTTAACCATAGACAGACAAATTTTTGGTCCTTCCAAAAAAAGAAAAAGATCAATAACAAAAAAGTATGTATAGATTTCAGTTTCAGTTACCATATAGAAAATATTTATGAATTATTTAAGGACTTACACTTTGTTGTATATGGTTACCATATAAATGTTTTGAAATAAAAATATTTATAGTTAAATTACAACCAAAATTTAAGGATTCTCTTTAAACACTAAATATATCATCAGATAGATCCGAAGCATAGATAAAATTTCTACTTTTTTTCTAAATTTCAATATACATAAAATTTGTCTGCATAACAATTGCGTTGAAATTGTTTTTATACTGATTATTTTGTTAAGCCAAAATAGTAAACTAAATCCAACAAAAATTAATTGCTTTAGTCAATTTAATTATTTTTAAATATATCTAAATTTAAATAATCTATAGACCGATCTTAAATTCCTCTTCACACTTTTTGTATAGAGATGTAAAAAAAAAATAGAATTTGCATTTAACATTTATTAGTGAATTTTATAATATAATTTTGTGATTCTGAAAATGAATTTTTGTGTGGATTTAAGGACAACGACTCTGTTAAAAAAAAAGTTTCAATGCGGTCAAAGTTTAGTTTATATATATTGTTTGTAATGGAAAATATGATAATTGATTTAGACTTTCAAATTAGGATGGAATATATATTAGGAATTCATTTTTAAAATATAGAATGACGACTATGGTAAAATTATTTTAATTGACTTTGTATATGAATTTTGCGACATTTTGATTTTTTATTTAGTTAATTTTCAAATTTTCAAAATTATATTGTAAATTTAGTTATAGGAAACTTATAAAATTTAATTATACGATAGTAATGAAAGTTATTCACTGTAAATAGAGAAATGGATGAATATTTAAGAATATAATTTCAATTTTAATTTACGTAAAATATAGAATGTTAGTGTAAAATTGATATGGTAAAGGAATCACTGAGGCATATTTAAAGGGTGTTTCAATATAAACTTATGATCGCTTTAAATAGAATGTGAATTACAGCTTCAATAACGATTTTTGATCTGTAAAAAATGGTTACAGTGATCAAATTAACAACGTAAATGGTTTGTACAAAATAATGTACCCAATTTTAAAATACGTCATTTTCAACTCGATGAATTGAATAAATTGATTAATATGAATTTTCATATTAATTCTATTAATTCTAAAAAATGATTAAAAAATTTTATTTTTGAAAAATGATCATTTTAATTTATAAAATTACTAATTTAATTTGAAAAATGTTGAATTCAATCTGAAAATGGTATATATTATCAATAGTAAATTATAAATTCAAATTTAATATAATATTATACGAAATCATATCATAAAATTTATTATATAAAAATATTATTAAGGAAAACCTTTTACATTACTTCATTATAATAATTAAGGACAAATACAAATTATTTAATGGACTTCCGAATTCAACATAACTACATATATATATAATACTTAAACCAATATCAAATATTGGTCTTATCTTGAAAATTAAAAGCCTCTTTTACTAATTGAATTAACCAATATCCCTTAAGTAATCCTTCAAAGAAATATTATATTTTATTTTGTAACAAATACCAAAATATTATAACCAAACGTAGACATATACATATAAATATCAGCTCATCATAAATAATATTTTAACAATGTGTATATAAATATCCTTAAAATTGAGGATTGTTTGTGATGAAGTTGATTCTATAAATAAATTATGTAAAAGTTTTGTGTTAAATCCAATTTTCTTCTATATATACAATTATAATTATAGAATTATAGAACATCATAATGAAAATAAAAATGTAATTTTTCATTGAACCGTAAACAATCAGGATAAAACTAAACTCTATTTAAAGATGAATTTTCATATTAAAGTGAAAGACTTAAATTAAAAGGACATTTAAATTAGATATTATAATTCTATAAATAAATATTTATATATTAAAATCATTACTGAAAGTTTCTTTTAATTTATATATTAATTTTAGACAATTTAAAAGCATTTTATGCAATTTTTAAATTTATATTAAAAGTTTTTAAAGAGACATGAGATGTCATGAATATTTCATAATTTCAATAGATGTCAACATAAATTTAATGTAGTTTTGGTGTTTTTATCATTGTGAACACTTAAAGAAATATATTTTATTATGGAAATTATTGTTTCTTGTTATACAGAGTAATTTAGAAACACTTTTAATTACAGCTGCAATATTTAGGCTAAGTTTATTCATATAGTTTTGATATAATGTTTATTTGTTGAATGAACTTTGATTTTCAGAAAGACGAAACTCAGAAACTCATGTGTAAAATCATTAATGGCTAATTTCGAACTACATCATGCAGGAATTACAGGTATTCATCATCAAATGACTCCGTATCATATGTGGAATATTATGTTTAAACATCATCAGCAACGTGGATCAGTTAGAAATTACAAGAGAGGGAAAAAATGTAATACAGATTAAGAGTCGGAAATGGACAGATATACCGACAGAAATACTAGAATGGCGTTAGCGTTGAATCTTCAAGGAAAAATATCGAGAAGTCGCCCAAAGAATACCTGGAGATGATTACTAATCCTATGGATTTAAGAAAATGGTATCTTACATGGAATGGTATAAAGACAGGAGCACCTAATTTAATGAGATGGAGATGTCAAGTGGATATCCTATGCTCACAGGATGAGTTATACTATTATAAACTGTTACACTGTAACTGTTATACTAGTATAAAAGTTATATAACAGTTACAGTATAACCGTTTCAGTAACTTATCTCTAATGCGAGTAATACTGAATGCAATGCAGGTTTATCAATAAGTTTGAAACTTCTATTTAAAACAATAATTATGAGCTGTTCAAGGAAATAGAGTTTGTATACACATTTCTACACCAAAAATTACTCTGTAGTTACTTACAATTTTAAAATTAAACTATTATTTTATTCATTTAACTAATATACGACTAAAATGTTCCCAACCAATACAACAATTTATAATTAAAACTTTTTCTCTTATTTATGATGGGTGCCAGTTGAATAAACATAACTAAAAATTAGCTACCGAAGGACTAATAAAATTTACTTTTATTTATAATCATATTTATTTTCTAGTAATTTGTATAATTTTCCTTTTTACTTTTCTAAAAGTCTTTCAAAGTTTTGAAACAATAAAATTAACAAATTTAAATTGTATCTTAAGCTTTTTCAGATAGTGCCAAGTAAAAATACAAAATCCAGAAAGTTTTTTATCTGAAATGCAAGAGAATAACAAACTTTATTAAACAAATAAATGATAAGAATAAATAAAAATATTATTATTATTGATATACTAAAAATTTATTTAAACACCAGAGTTAAATTTTAAAGAAAACTTATTAAATGTATTCTCATACTGACGAAATTTTCCTGATGTAAACACCTAATCTGTTTAATCGTTAACTAGTTTTGCTATTAATAACAAAATAACATAGTAAAGTTCAAGATGACAATAAAGGATAAAAATAGTGAATCGCAATCCCGATATACAAAATAGCATACTCGATATACAGAGTTATCCTTTCTTGTTTCGCTCTGAGGTACAAAATTTGAATCAATTGTAACACGAAAATTTTACAATGTTTCCAAAATAATAGCTTTATATATTTCGAAAATATTGCTCAAATAGTTAATGATACTAAAATTTCCACGCAGCAGAAGGCAGAAGTGTAGGTACTTTCGGCCCATTACATCACCTCATGTAGCATTCAGATGAGTCTGGTTGAAATGGTTTATTGTTTAGACAGACTAAAGTAACGCCCAGTCAGTAGCTATTGCTTCACCCAGTCGGTAACTGTTGCTTCCGATTGCTTCACCAGTATAGAGCCCTCTTATATCGCACTGAACTTCTCTGTTACATTTTCCATAAACCGCGTTATTCTTTTAATAAAATTTATCACCTTTACTAGGTCCAGGGTCAATGGTTTGGTAGTATCTAAGGCGTATCCTCCTAGTGTTCAAACATAAACGACATATTCTAAGGTCTTTGCGCTTTTGTTCTAGGAGGAGTTTTCCGTGTTCGTATGTCACACCTCTGGAGAAACATTTATGTTTTCTGTATTGCCAATGTATTAGGTTGCATTGGGTTAATCTCCTATTTAGGTCACTTTTTATAACAACGTAGTATATGTCTACACATGGTTCGGACCAGGAAATGAATCACATTACTTTCTACCTAGCGAGAGATAGTTAGTTGTCTCATTACCTGGTAATCCACTGTTACCTGGAACCAGGAGAATTAGTTGCAAAGACAAGAATATTTATAATTGCGATAACTACATAATATTTTTCCAAGGAAACAAGAAAAATAAGTTTGAAATAAATAAATAATAAGTTTCTATATATAGTCATCTAGTTAACAGGAATAGCTTTAACTATTTAACTACCGGGACGGTATTTAAAAGTCTTTAGTTTATCTGTCTTTAGTTTATATTCTATAATCTACGGATCTCGATCCGTACTTTACCAATAACATTTGAATGAAGTATTAAAATGTTTTCATATTTGAGAAGTCTTCATTTTATATTATGAAAATTGACTGACAATTAATTATTAATTAGAAGAAAGTATATTCCTTAAAAAGTTTATTCATTATAAAAAATTATTTATTATAGTAGTTTTTCATATTACAAAACTTTTATATAAGTTTTTTATTTTTATTTCAACAACTAATTTAAACTTATTAATGCACATAAAGTTTTCAAATCCACTAAATAAAATTTTCTTTAAGTACCTACTTAAAAAATCAACAACAATTTTCCAATTACTTTAAATATGTATTATTATGGTCAGAAAAATTTATTATTGCCAGGAGGTCGTATCGTAATAAAAAAAATGACATTTTTGAAAATAATTTATGAAATATTATTAGAATGTAAAGGATCAGTGAACAGAAAAAATCCTCCAAACTATTTAATATTAAACTAAACTTTATCGGGCAATTAAAAATTGTTTTACTCGTAGTAGAGAAACTTTATTATAAAAAAAAAAAAATTCAGGTAAATAATTTTCAATTAAAAATGTTTTAAGGGGTAAAATTTTATTAATTATTTACAATCGAATAAGTTTATTTTTAATATGTGAATGAATTTTATTTAATGCTTTTAATGATTTAAATTAATATGAAGACGTGATACTTGAACGATGACAATTTTAGACTCAGAGACAACATTATTGTATAAAGGATAAAATTTGTAAGAAAGTTGACATTACTATCGGACTTCGATAGTTTTCTAATGAGATAATATTATCCGGCCATTTTCTATTCTGGATATTTGAGGGCTAATTTAAATCTTTAAGAAGTAATATTATTCGAAAAGAAAGATTGAGTTAACTTAATTGTCTCACAATTAAAAATGTCCTTACCGATAAAATTGTCATAAAAATATCATGTACAAAAACAAAACGTTTTAAATTAGTTAATTTTTTTTTAAAAGGCTTTAATTTATAATAATATCGTTATTAGTTTTAAAGGAATATGGTTGATCCTCACAGAAAAGCCACTAATTGGTCAATTGTAACTTCTCATCATTATGTTTACCAGAATATTGATCCCTTTAACATGATCGAAATCACTTTGGCTAACTTCTTTTTACCTACTCAATCAGTTTACTAAAAATGTAATGTTGAAGGACAGTGACTGAAGACTTTCTGCTTTTCTATCTCACATTTTTTATGCAAAGCTTACCTTGTAGCCTGTATTCTAATTACTTACCTTGTAGTGTGTATGTTTAAGATTATAGTTAGAAGTTACCTTGTAGCGTGTAATCTTAAGATCATATGACCTGTAGCAATTCCAGTACAATATTCTGGAATTTGGATTTGCTTTGTTCGTGTTAAGGACAAATTTTGTTTGCTTAGAATCAGGAATACCTCAAAACAGCTCAGTATTCCCAAATCCGATAATGTAAAAGTCATTTTTTATAAAAAAACTCAAGTATAAACTTTGCTAGTGTTGTATAAAAACAAATAAGTTTTCCTGAATTCCTGAACATTTTAACTAATAAAATATAACTTAAGGTTATGAATTCATAAGAAAACTTTAAATTTTAATAACTATGATAATTATATCATAAATTTATTAATATTGAATAATTATAATAATAAAACTATTAAAAATTTAATATAACTAAAATTTATTAATTTTTCAAACTGTTCCGTAATTAAAATATTATATGTAATTAATTTAATTATACTTTTTATAGTATAAAAAAATTCATATGTTTCAAAAAAAAAAATTACTATTTAACTTTTAACGAACATTAAAATATTGATTAAGGTTAAGTGTTCTTAAAGAAACTTTTCCAATTAAAATTAACATAAAAAACTACATAAAATTTCATATAAAATTTGATAAAATTAAAATTTAATATAATCGTTTCGAGTTTAAGTTGTTTCCATCCACATTAACATTAAATAAATTTTATGTAATTTCTAAACTTTTAAATATTTTATTTATAATATCATAAAATTTTATCTATATTATTGGAAGTGAACTTAATTTTGACCTTATATTATTAGAGAAATGTACGAAGAACAAATGCAGTTGCACACTAAAACATCAAATGATTTTTATTATAGACCTATCCAATCATCTGTCAAACTCAAATGAAGCTGCAGGCCAACTTAAACTTAGTATCGAGTTTCATATACCAATTTTAGAATATAAAATTCCGCATCTAATTTCCCCTCTAGTGTTATCGAGTTAATCATGATTCGTAGTTTCTGTTTATCTTAAAAAGTTTGATTCGAACTTGAGAATAAGCTCAAGTTTGATTCGCCTGTAGCTTTAAAAAAAAATGATTTTAAAATTTTCTTGGTGGAACAGTTTTGATAAAAATCGGAATTATTACACGAAATATCTTTCTTCGAAATTTTCTTCAGGCTGTGTACAAAGTTCTAAATGGTGTTCCAAAATTTAGTTTTTAATGTATGTGTCATTCAGTTCTATTTTCCCTATTTATATATTACTTTGTCTATTTTCTTCTCATTATATCTAACAATTAAAGATTTTATTTTAACTTTTTCATTGAATTATTATTAAGTCAAAGTTTGGCATTTTTTCTTTATACCTGATTAATAAACATTTCGCTCAATTAAATAGTCAAGAACATAAAAAAATTTCATCTTTTAAGATTCTCAAAGAAAAATATATGGAAAATTATTTGAAAAATTCTAATTCGATTGAAATATTAAATTGTCGGTTAGTAAATAATTCTTAGTATAATCTCTCCTTAAACCTAAACAAATATTTAACCTAAAAATTATTATTCTGCCTTTAACTATAAACTACTATACATTTTGAATCCTTTTTTCGTTACCATTTTACATACATAGTGTGTAGAATTCTTATAAATCGATATTCAATATGGAATTAAATTCATTGAACACAATAACGTAGTATAAATAAAATACCAAAAAAACATTATTGAAAACAAACCTAAATAAATGCCATCGGCGGCATCGGCAAGTGAAAATTTTTGTATATGGATTGATTGTAAAAGTTGTTAAATTTTATTTTATTTGTATAAATTTCATACATAAAAAGGATTAATTTAAAATGCACGCGATTTTGTAGATATTTTAAATTTATTACACATATTATTATACTATAAACTCTTAAAGGATTTCAGATTGTAATCCTTAAATGATGCCAGTTTTTTTTATATATACATTATATAAATTGTATTGTGATATAGGAAAATTAATTGATATTTGTTCAGGAATTTTAAAAGAGAAAATCAATTTTATTAGTCATAAATAAAATTAATAATTTTTTATTTTATATTGAAGCTGCAAAATGAAAATTTTAAGAAATTTGACAACAGCAAAGGAAATTTTGTGTTTTAATCCAAAATCATATATTCTCGGATAGATATGAGACGTTAAATGCTAGATTGACACATAGAATTGCATAAAGAAATAATGTAGTGCAAAAATATATGTTTCTATTTTAGGTAGAATTTGAAGAGCCAGATCTTTTGGAGCTATAGGAAACCAAATTTAATCTGTCGTCTGTAGTCTATCAAACTGTCGCACTTAAAACGGTTCCCAAAAAACTTGATTGGAACACTGGGATTATTTATTCCTGGGGTTTTGCCTGAAGGAATAAAATATTCAATGCTTTGTAACAAACAAATCGTTAATGTACAATGAAACAACTTGTATTTTGTATGCAACTTGCAATTGCAATGCGCACGATTTTATGAACTTTTATAACTTGGGTATTAAGAAATGTTAAAATTTTAGTTTAACTTTACTAATCATTAAAAAAGATATTATAAAAAATGAGTATTCAAATCACAAAATTCATTCGTAAACTCAATAGGAAAATGAAAATTAATGTAATTATTATTTATCTTGAAACCTATTCCCTTCACCATTCCAAAATCTTAGTTGTTTCTATCAACAAACTATCAAAAAGTGTAAGCAAAAAATACTTTCATAATTAAATTAATCTAAACTTCTGTAAATACAAATATATATGACTCAAAGGACCACTTTACTTTGATGAAACTTATTTTATAAATCCTATTTCAATAAATTACTACATATATCAATAATTTATAATATAAAGTATCAATCACAAAATATTCCGAATTTGCTTTCTTGCCACCAATAAAATGAAAATAAATCTAATAAAAAAACTCAGATAAACTTCCAAAAAAAAATCTTTAGCAATAAAACAAATTTACACTCAAATTTCTATCCATTATCAAGTTATAGCTACGCAAATTACGTTAGTAAAAAAAATATATTTATTTATTATTTTTGCTTTCCGTTCCCTCGTAACATTTAAAAAGTTTATTCACTTTATGTAAAGATATAAAAAAATTCGAAAAAAATATAAACGAAACGAGAAATTTTGATGGGAAGGAAATCCAAATAATAAAATAGAAAATGGAAAATTATTTTGGATAAAAAAAAAACTTTAAGAATATATAATAAAAAGAGAAAAACTGTTTAAGAAAAATACTCTGATTTTTTTATTAACGAATTGTAGTCTGTTTCTTATATTACATAGTTTCGGAAATAGGAAAATGATGGAAGTTTTAATGACCATTGAAATTAATGAGGGAATGTATTTTTTTATATCTGTAACTTTCGTCGGATAAAAACTACTTGAAACTATTTCTTTGAGTTGGTACTTTAACTATTTTTCTTTTATTGGATTTAGTTATATAAATCTTTGTAGGTAGATAACTAAAATGAAAAAAAATGGAATTAATTTTTTTTTTAGCGATAATTTATCATTCAACTTGACTATATATTATGAGGTACCTAGTAAAACTTTCCCAATTTCTGAAGAAAATGGTTTATAATCATATATTTTAGAGACCAATCATATATTTGGTCGCCAAAGGTCCACCTACGCCTTTTAATATCCCGAATACTTGTAAAACAGTCTCGTTTTTGTTTATTTTAAAGCAAAACGATACTGTAACCTGTAACGTATAATTAGGTCACTATTTAGTCATTTCCCTTATTTTGGAAATGCTATTTCAATCCATTTCCCTGTCAAATCTTACATTACAAAATATTACGTTGTGTCTTAGGGTTCTTAATGTGGTGACACCACAAGCCTTGTTATAATCGGACACTACAGTCACAGAGTACATGAGAATATCTTCTTTTACACACTGTTTCTTCTATTATCTACAACAAAAAACGTCTGGGGTAAGATTCAATTTCTTAATATATAAGACTTCTTGACTATAACCAACTTATAAACAACTGTTTACTTCAGAAACATCAAAAGAATACAACAGACTACTTGAAGCGACATCAAAAGAATACAACAGACAACGTGAAACGAAAGAACAGGGCGATACAACTCGAAGTAATGCGAAAGCTGTTCCGAGCTGGATTTCATCGTGGGAAAGGGTAACTAAACAACATCATGGATTCCGACACAATGTGGAAGTGCGTACCCTTCTTCAGCGTCTTTAAAAGATTTCCCCACCTTCCCTACACAAAAAAAAAATCGTTAAAAATTTTAATTGGTGTTTTGTTTTGGTTCAAAAGTTATGTCAGAAAACGTCACATTTTTTGGTATATTTAAAAAATATATTAATTAAAATTTATTTAAGTTAAGCTATTTAATTTTGCAGTGCCCCATCTAGTGTTGTCAGTTGTAGTACTAGAAAAAGAAACGTTGTTTTAACAGTATCTATATAATAACCCTTGCTTGTTAAGTTGTTTCATCTTCTTTGTAGCATGTAATTTATTCTGTATTTGTTTATATCTTGTATAATTAATTTTGTATTCACGATTTTCGTACCAAAGCTGATCATGACTAGCAGAATCCTAAAAAAAAGTTATAAAAAATTTAACCCAAAATATAAATGAGGATGGAAAAATATACAATTTGGATCACATATTATAGCTAGCTGATTTATAGCCCTCAAAGTAAAAAATAAATTCAATTTAATGTTCATACCATGAAATTTCTGCACACAACACCATTCAAATATAAATCAATTTTACTCCATACTTTTATTTATATATATTTGGTAATTTCAAAGATAAATAAAAGATGAATAAAATAGCCTGGTATCAATTTACATAAAATTGCATTTAATTAAATCATTAATTATTTAAATTGTGACCATACATTACTACACCTGCCACGTATCACAATTACAATTTATATATACGAAAATATACAAATAAATAGAAAAATAAAATTTTGCTTAAAAATTTTTTCTTTTTTTTTTTTTTGGTTTTGTTGATATACAATTTATTGGAAGCATTCAACTTTTTTTTTTACTATTTGAACTATAGTCAATAAAAATTTTGTTAATTGCCAATATGATTTCTAAATAAATGTAATAAAATAATTTATCAGAAAATAAATGCTGATTCGCAAATAGCATTTTATTTACAAAATTTGTTTTTCACTTAATAATGTTTATTCGCGCGATATTTGAATATAAACATTTTTCAACATAACCAAAAAAAAAAAAGAACCATAAAAAATGTATATTAACCCCGTAAAAATGTCTATAGATCAAAAGCAACGAACGTTTCTCAAATGTAATCAGAAGTAAAATAGAGAATGGCAACGCTAGCAATTAGGAACATTCCCAAAATACATTCATGACAGGGGAATAATATTAAAACAATAAAAAATCGAATTATTTTAGAATTTACAATATGTATTCCATTAGCTATAGCGCTAGCCATAAAATTTTGAAATGTTCAAATGTTCGGGCTTGTATTCAAATGTTTTTAAAAGTTTTCTAAAAAAAAAAAAATGTCAGTACCGCAATTATGAATGATTATATCGAAATTTATACCACACCAAATCAACATCAACGATATTGATATGTGAAAAGTTTCCTGAACAATTATTTACATTTCGTTTAAATAGGTCCCAAAGTTGTCTTTGGTGAACATCCCCTAAGCGAATAAATGTTTCCGAAGTCAACTTTCATATAAAATGTATGCATATTAAAATTATATTAGTGGACTCCTATGGGTAAAGCATGAAGTCAATATATTTAAAATGTAAGCCATATTAAATTTCAATGTAAAGTTACAGATATAAGAACAGCCAATTTTGCAGATTTGCAGAAAGGGTCAATAAAAACAAGTCAATTATATTCTGACTTCAATTAAGCAATTACTCATAGAAATATTAAATAAACTAATTACGATTTAAATGAAAAATAAAGAACAAAAATTATAACGCCATCCATGTAGGACGAACTTTGGTAAACTAATAGTAATTAGCATTGACATTAACAAAAATGTTTGATCAACCGAAATTTATGTACAAATAACGAATAATTAAAGTAAAATCAGTGAAATAAATTATAATATCGGAATATATACGATTAAGCTTGAATTTTACATTACACCACCTCCAGATTATATCAATAGCATTTATTTATTTTTTTATTAAATCCATTATTGACCAGAAACAGACAACAAATATACTAAAACTAATATTGAAATTTTTGTATTTCGGCTACCCCAAAAACCATTAATGTTAGCCATAGACAATAATATTTATTATTATACAAAAACCAACAACAGGAAAAAAACAGTGTTTTGATACGATTTTAGGAACCTTTACTCATATTGAATATATCGATTCATTGCAGTAATAATATTTTTATTTTAGGATTTTGGTAGGATGAGATTTTTAATGGCGAGAACGTGTTAGTCATTTTATGGATTTTGGTTATTGGTTATATTTTTATCAGATTCCTTTTCAATGGGTACAAAAAATGATTCCCTAAAACCATACCGAATATCTTGTCTAATTTGTATAAAACAAAAATTCATACAATATTAATAAATGTCGATTTTTAGGATTTATAGCATTTTTTTGTAATTTGAAATATAAAATTTGTATATATAGTCGCGATCATATGCAGATAATACGTGTTTTAGGTGGTGTTTGATATTGTAAAGAGTGCAGAATAGTAAAGAATATTATTGTAAATTTAGAAATTACATGATAAACAAATTAATTCCACATGGTTGGGACCAGTTAACAGTCCAGTCACATACAGTAATATTGTTTTTTACAGAATTACACAAATGACTAAAAATAAAATTAACAAATTTTCTAATTTTCTGTGGACATAGTTTGGAACTATCTTCTAAATATTATCATTTCTTATATTTAACAACTTTTGGAATGGATTTAATTAGTAAATAGAATAATTTTATCCAATGAACTTAACATCAAACCCACTCAGAGACTTACTGTATACTCTTTTGAAAGTATTAGAGGATATCATCATAAGTCCACAGTGGCTGCAGTGAATATGTACCATCAGTACCTACCAAAATCTTTGTCCATCTAACTACATCTTAATAAAATCACTACTTAAAAATGATTGGAATTTAATTTTAAATAAAAACTCTGGAAATATATGGAAAACATCTCTAGTTTCTATTAAACATTGAAAGTATTCGTCATGATGTAATATCCGTTTGAAGACTACATTTTAAATTTTCTTCTAAGATTAAAATAGTGACCCTTTTCTGCATGGTGTCAAATTATTAATCACAAAATTCTCAGCAACATTTCTTCTTTTTTTTAAAGCTCTGAAGATATACTGATCAAATGCATCTGTTATTGTACACCGTAACCAAAATCTTGACTGTAAAAAAAACTTTGTAGACATAATCCTGAATTCGATTTTTCAAATGATTTTAAAAATGATATTAATTCTATTTTTACTTTGAATGTTTTTCTTTGTAGTCTGCTTTATTATCATAAAAACTAGACACTTAAATTTGTTGTGGATTTAAGACCATCCAGAGCACTTACAAAGGCTTAGATGGAATCTAAATCGATACGGTTTCATAAACAAATATTAATATAACATGGTAAATTCATTAATCGGGCTATCCTCCCAACTATAGTTTGATTATATATCTGCAAAGTTTTGTCTGAATTCTTACGAAGTTGAGCAAAACTAGATAAAATAACATAAAACTAAATAAATTCCGAATTTTATTAATACTAGAAATAGCTTTAATTTAATGAAATTGAACAATGATGACAACATGAGGTAACTTTAAAAGCCCAAAAGGAGGCCACTTTAATTGGAATAATAAACTTATCCCTAATATTAGTCAATTATTCCATTAAAATTGTAATTAAATAATTCATTTATTATAAATCCTTTGATAACATTTTGCATACCAAAATGAAAATTTCAGGAAAATGTATTTTTCTTATTCGATCAGATATTTTTTCCAATATTTTTCCGTAATTTTATAATAATTTGCATATAATTTTATTTGTAAAACAAATAATATTCAAAAAATATGAAAATATTATTTATGAAAAATAAATTACATATTACAATATGTTAAAATAGAAAATGATTTATTTCAACTGATAGAATACAATTTTATCCTTCATCCTTTAGAAAATCTTTCAAAAAAAAAAAAAAAAAACTCGATTATTTTTTATCTATATTTATGAATTCAAATTATGACAACATATCAGAACAAATAAAATAATGTTTTAAACATATATAAAAAAAATATGAAAATTAAAATGCTCATCAATTGAAGAAAATAATCTTTTCAAAAATTGGTTCTATATCTACAAAAAATTCCGATTTTTCTACCTTTTCATAGAATTTTTGTTATTATAATTTCTAAATTTATTTTATTTATCCTTATACGTAAAAAAAAACGTATAAAATAATGTAATATTTTAGCTTCTTGAATATTCCATAAATTTTATAAGAACAAAAAAAAAAAACAATTTTTTTATATATCGTCGTCCTATTTTATATGGTTTAATATTATTTGTTTATGTTGTGCTCGTGTAAGTGACTTTATATCACCAGGCAATAAATAATGGCTTCTTATTACATCATTTCACATCCTGATTCAGTTAAGTAATATATTGCCATTTTATATATTTGAATACCAAATTTGAAAGGCCTAAAAATCACTTCCTTTTTGACTATAACGTGTATATGTATGTATAAAGCTACTAATATCAATTTCTATATCAATTTTTCGCTAAAATATTGTAATATAAAATGGAATGTGTCTAAGATTGGATATATGTAATATGTTTTTCGTAATATATTTTGTATATTAGATTTATTTTTATTATGAGTTATTCTCAGAATATCGTGAATTATAAAAATTTGTTCAATATTGGATAATAGCTAGAGAACTAGAAACGTATTTACTTTGGTTACATATTTGTGATCTGTCCGAATGTTGTTCTGATAACTAGATTTTTTGCCGCCATTTTGATCCAATGTTTCAAAATAATGCATCATTTACATGCATTTAATATCAGGGCCATTTGATGTAAATAAAATCATTTGAAATCATTTTAAATTATTCTGATAACTAGATTTTTCAATGTGCAACGACGCAATTTTGCAACATCTTCAAATCTATGTTCATTGATAAGAATGTTCGTGATTTTTTATTTTTCAACTCCGATGCGTTACCCAGGTTTAAATTTTATTAATAACTTAATAACCTCACCTTAAATTTGTTAATTTGCTGAAAAGCTCTATAACAGATTAAAGTTGGTACTATACAAGAATTGTTTAATAATATTCAAAATTATTTCAACGTTATTTCACTGGAACAACGAATTTAATTACTATAACATAACTAATAAAATCCGCTTTATGCCCTACACTTGCAGTAACAATAATTAGTAAATTTCCAAAAACCGGCCAGTACATCTGCGATATGTACAATTAATATGCTAACTTTGAACTGTATTACTAAAAATTAAATAAATAGTCCAAATTAAGATAGTAATTTTTGAACCCTGTCTCATGTATTAGCAGATAATTATAAACCAAATTTTGAATTATGAAATTTGACAGTATTTTCAAGTATCGATAATAAATTCAGCCACTCTTCAAATTCCTAATAGACTTTAATACATTTTTAAGGAATAACTTATGGAAATTTTTTTTTGAACAATATTGTTTGTCATAAGTTATGCACATAACAAAATAGTCTATGGATTTATTATTTATCTTTTGCTTAAATTATATTTAATTTCCGATTGGAGGAGATATACCAATTTTTGGCACTTTAAGAATTTCTAAAATGATATGGATTCAACCAACTATTAATATCCGAAAATTACTTATATAGCTTTAGTTCAAAATTAAATTTTTAAAGATTTAATGTGAAACTTCATAACTGATTCCCCAACTTTTCCCATATACATTTTTATAAATAGGCTAAAATTAATTGTTTTAAATTTAAAATGAAGCCTATCTCTACATATGACTTTATGTCATACGTAAATCTACATCAACATGAAATATAAATTATCCAAATAATTTTAGACAATAATGTAGGAATTCAACAATAGTAAAAAATTCTTCGTCCTCTTCTATACTGATATAACTTATCACTGTTCATCCATATTCATTCAAAAACATTCCTAATGTTTAACAATTGGCATATTCCTATATACTAACATTTACCAATAGTATTAAAAGGTACAAAAAAGGACATTATTCTAATAAAATTTATGTCCTTTCAAAGAAATTTATATATAGAGAAAAAAAACGCGACAACATGACTTTCAAGAGTTAACTATTGTTAAAGAAAATATCCTGCCATATTCCTATTACCTTAGTCCTTAGTCGTCATATCATTGTCATTGTTATTTGGTTTCTACTGTGGTTTGGTTTTTACAGACGTGATATGCGAATTATTTATTTAACTATGATTTCTATATATTCAACATTTTTGAAAAAATATTCACATTTAAAGGATATTATGTTAGGCATTTAGGTATCTCTATATATTTTCATTCTGATTTACCTAACAAAACAATTTTATAGATTTATGTAGGGTAAAGTTTTGATTTTTATAGTAGATGAAGTCATAAATTTTCAGTTATTTTTCGGTTTACGACGGTTACATTTACTGATGTAATGAACATATTATCAATATCATGCTGGGTATAACTTTCAGTTTATTAGTAAATGAAGCCATAATAAGAGGTACCGTAGTGGTAATGTGATATGCTGTGAACCTGTGATGCATTAGATCCCGGCTTCAAATATCATACCAATAATAATAAGTAATTGTAAATAATAATAAGTAAATTTTCAATAAGTAATTGTACTTTTAAAACTGGGGAAAATGGTACAAGTTGAGACCAAATTTGCTGACCAAAAAGCTATTAAATGATTTCAATAGGCATTAGCTTGTTTCAATTAAATGATTCTTCACCATAAAGAAACTTAAAGCTTTTTGTGGACGCCAACGTTCCATTAGGCCATTACAAAGGAAGAAAGAATTCATAATATATTGAGCTACATTTATTACATGTAAAATTATATTATATTAACTAACTTTAAGAGTTTTAATTGCCTAAATGGCAAAAACATTATTGTAAATTTCGTTTACTTGGTGACACTCTCTTCATTTAAGGGTTTTGTTACCGAATATTTCATTTCCAACCGCCACAAATTTTCCAACTATATTCTAAAACTTTTATAATATAATATTTACGAAACCTTACAACAAATTCTTTTTTATTCTATATCTCTAAAATCATTTTAATGATCTCTGTATGTTCATTTTTTTTAAGTAGCTTTGTATACCTTCAGCCAATGATAAACTGCTACTGTCACAAAAATATGCTTTAACTAAAAAAAAATGCATTTTTCCCCCAAATATCAAACTGTAGTATACCTCGGAGTTTGTTTTTTCAACTATACATGGAGGTTATTTGCATATGTAATGTAATGCACAAACATGTATGATTGGATGTTCATTTTATTTATTTTGGTATGTCCGTCGATGTACACAGTACCACTTAAGTTATACGTATAATATTATTTAACAACGAACATAAGATGTCACTATAGTGATTGTATCTTCCAGAAAATGATAGTATATAGCTAATATTATTATAGTTGGTAATAAAGTCATATGATATAATTTACGTATACAACAAGCATTTTTTGTATGAATTTTATTTTTGCTTGAAACATGGGTAACACATAATGGTTGAATTTTATATTGTTGATCTATACTCGTTGGTTCTATTTTTTAGGATCACCATTTTCATGTCTGGTTTGCATATTAAATAATATTATTATGAAAATTGTTATTTTTTGTTTTTACAAACTGTAAGGCTACAGATGTAAAGTTTTTGTACAATTATGAATATTAGAAATTTAATATAATAGAAAGTGTACAGGTAAAGTGAATTAGATTCTGCAATGTTTATTTTAAATTAGATGTCAAAAATATTTTTATACAATTGAAATATTATATATTTACTAATAAAATTAACATTTATGTTTTAAATATAATTAAAATAACTTTTTACAACAGGTAAATAATTAAGGATACAAATTTTTAGAAAAATTTTGTCATGTCACCATTTTATTTCACAACTTATTAATGTTTGTAATGAGCGGGCTAATATCAATTTTTTCGTATATATTTATACTATAATGTTGAATTACTTCAGTGTTTTTTATATGTAGTAATAGAAATGTTCTTTGCATAGTAATTTTAGTAAATTTTGGTAGACTTAAATTTGCAATTTAGTGTTCTGTAATTTTACTGAAACATTCAAAAGAAAACCTTTGTGAAATAGTAATCCTGCATAGTAGACACTGTTTCCATAGTAGAGAAAATATTTTGTTTATATTTCAAGAAAAATCTGATTAAAAACAATTAAGCAATAAGACGAAATCTGATTTGGACATGATCTTAATTGTCTCGGCATCCGTAGACTTTCCAGCGATAAATATGTATAATGAAAAACTCTGTTTGAAAAATGAGAATCCTACAATTTTTCTAACTTTCCAAATTATGGATAAGAAATCAACTACACCTTTTCCCAATGTAATTTAGAAAGCATCAATTATAATTCAGAAAGTATCAATATTGTAATTCAGAAAGCCGTAATGGTATTTAAAAAATTACAATATTTATTAAATATATATTTTAATTTTATTAATTTTATTAAAAAACCCTAACCCAAACATAAAATAAACTATATTAAATTTACATAGAAGATAAGAAACTTATGGTTAATATTATCCTATCAAATATTCAGAAAATTATTTAATTAAGACATGCATAATTACAGTTAACAACCGACAGGCATGTCATTCATTGTACAGTATTGCACAGCAGCAGCAGAATCACCTTCAGTAATAGTGTTTTTAGCATCATCTATACTATAATATTCTCCAAGTATACCAATCTTTGTTCCATCATGCCAGTACCTGCAAAGTTTTGAACGAAATATTCTCAATTACAATTGACCCTTTCTGAATTAAAATTCAGTAATCTGAATTAAAATTGATACTTTGTGAATTACACTTTGAAAAGGTGTAGTTTCAATATTATTTACTGATGCATTTCAACTTTTAATTAATTTATGACAATTTTTATTAAAACTCAATCATAACTCTTAAGTCTATCAAAGTTCAAAAACATTTTAACCTCAATTATCACGTAAATAAATATTAATTTCATCATCAATTATTTATGAAGATTTTCCACGATTATAATAATTTTTAAAATGTCCATTACGCAATATGAATTTTATCCTGGTCACGAATCTCTTATCAAATTACAAGAAAATATTCAAATATTTTCTATGCATTTTCCATAAGTCTCTTATACAAAAATGAAAATTTTTCTATGCAAAAATATTTAAATTTTATAATTCTGCACATCATAAAAAAATAAAATAAAATTCTTTTAAAAGATCTTAAATTCTTGTCTTGTCTTTGGGAAGTCCAATATCATAATTTTGTGTAAAATTTTCTTTTTTACCTGGTAAAACGTGAAAATGTCGGTTTTCCAGTTTGTTTGTTTGTGCTTTTTTGTGCCAAAGTAATTGACATTCACAAACTGGCCAGTAATTTTCAACAAATTTTAATAATAATATGGTAAACCATGAGATAATTTATACCATTAAAAAAAATCTTATGAATTCGCGGCATCAACCATCATCAACCCAACAACAAGTTAGCCAAAGATAATATACTTTTATCTCATTTAGAAAAAAGTTGAACGTGTGACACCATTTAGAAACAAACTGTTACCGACAAAACACTCTTCTCTATATTTTTGTTAAATAATATCCTTTTACTTCCGTTTTTTTGGTCTCAATAAATATTATTCTTTTACCATTCCCACCCTGAGGATCAGAAAAAAAAGTGTAAAAGCTGCTAAGGACGTGCTTAAAATTGAAAATTGCGATATTTTTTGCGTACGTAAATATTTGTTGTGTTTTTTTTTTTTGTAAAGGAAAAATTTTACATTTTTACTTAAAAATAAGAAAATTTATATGAAAAATAATTTTTTTGGAAATATTTATATATTTTATATAAATACGATTATCTAAGGATAATTTTATATAGATTATTTTACTGCGATACCTAGAATTTATGAAAATTATCATAAAGATGCGCTTTCCGTTTCTTATTACACGATAATTTTTGTTTTTCTTTTTTACTACTTATACTTTTTGAGTATATATTTTAAAAGGATATATTGAAAAACATGGAAAATTTAATTTTCTAGTTGTTTTTTTTTTTTTAATTTTTTATTTTCGTATAAAAGAAATGATAATTCTCTTTGAAGAGCAATTTAAAACTTTCTTGATACATCATTAAAATATAATAAGGAGAATTTTCAAAGTTAAAATATTAATAATATTTCACATTTGAATAATTTTTATAAATAGGTAAATTTTTGATTATGATTAATATAAAAGATAATTTCGTCAATTTATTTAATTTTGAACTGATTATTTTACTATGCTTGGAATAAATGAATTTATATGAAAATTCTAAATCAAATTTGAACTTTTTGTCTGCAAATACTGTGATCTCATTGAAATTGAATTTCTTTTATGGGAAGATATTCAATACCAGTCAAAATTTTGTATATTTATTTAATTCAATAACCAGTCAGTATTCAATACCAATCAGGATATTCAATACAGTTATCCTCTCATAAAACAAAGCCATTTTTGACCCATGCAACATATCGCAACATGGTAATCAGTATTCCCAAACATGTTGCTAAGTTTATGTACGGTTTATTTTATTTTAGTAAATTCAATTTAATAATAATATTTATTAATATAATTTATCCTGTAAATATATTCGCCATTTTTAATCTTACGCCATTTTGAAAGTAAATTATTCTTTACACCTTAAAAAAATATAATAAAATTTGGATTTTTAATTCAGAGTTTTTATATATTCAACAAAATTTTATATCTTTTAATCCTTTTACGTTTTACCATTAAAATTATATTACTCAATATTAATAAATTTAAGTATACGGAAGAATGCTGACGAGATATTTACAGTATCTTGTATCTGTGTCTACCTAAACATTATTTTCCGAAACAAAAACGAAAAAATAATATCCATAAAATTTACACACAATATAAAACGTTTATCTCGTATTCAATAGTCCATTAAGAAGTTTATTGATATACCAGAAGGATTCTATGTATAATATTTTAGTGATTGCAAAAAAAAAAACAGCAAACCTTTTCTGAGAATATAAAGGATCTATTAAAATATTTTATAATATATTTAAAATAAAATACTATGGTCACCATTAAAAGTTATGCAGGAATGAATACAATAATTTATACAAGACAAAAAATCCTTTTTATTTTTAAAATATTAGGACATATGAAATGATTACTTGAATCAACGGAAAAGCACATTCCGGTAACCTTACTATACAGAGATAATATTAATTTAAATGGTTAAATAAAAAAAAATGATAAGAAAAAAGGATATTATATAAAACCGCATTTGTAAGCATATATATTCATAAAAATCCTGTTTCATGCAAAAAAAAATCTTCTTATCCTTTTGAAATTATATGGTAGGCTCAACATTACAGACTTTGTCCAAACCATTTTTTTTTTTAAAATATGATATCTCTAAAAATTTATGTCAGAAAACCTGGAAAATATAAATCTTAAATTTTTGTATCCTGAATCATTTTGCAAGGATTTTATATTTTTTTTGGTATGGAATTTCCGAGAAAAAAATGTGTAAAAAAAATGTGAATAGGAAAAGATAATAAGGGAAAATAAGTGAAGAAAAAATAAAATTAAACTTAAACATCTTAAAAGCTCTCATGATAATAATGATTACAATGCTGGAAATTTAATGATATAGGGTAAAAGTATTTGGCACGAACATGATCAAAAAGCAATTGTCACGTCCACATTTAATTATTTTAAAATAATCATTTAACAGGTATAACTTCAAGAATAATGTATCCTTTATTATACTACGAACACCTTCCAATAAATATTGTAATCTTCTAACTGGAAAAAGAATCACGATTAACTAAATTGTACGTTTTATTCAGATAAATGATCTTTTACTGCAAAAATGAATCTCTGCTGGCCATCAGTACCTAACTATATAATGATTAACTTTTATTATCAGATAGTTAGAATACTAAATAAGATAAAATTAATCCAATATTTTATTTCAAGACTCTAATAAAACCGCAAAGATCTGAGATAAATCATGAAATATTAATTAAGGACAGTGTTTTTTAAATTCGGATAAGTTACCTAAAGTTGGTCATTTTAAAACACAAAATAATCGTTTTAATAATGGACAGGTGTGACGAATACTTATCCAGTTTACGTTTCTAAATAGATCTTTCTTAGCTTTGTATTCTGCATTAGACTCACAATACACTTATTTTGCCTTATGTTAAATTGGTTACTATCGAAATTTTCGAATTACTTAATATTCGACTTAATATTGTTTGTCGTATGCATCATTTTTACAAACTAAGGAAAATGCATTTTAATTTTAAAACAATCAAAGAAAAAAAATGGTGCGATAGAACTTTATAATTTTTGCATCCGAAGTTATAATTATAAGTAGAAATAATTTGATTTATTGGCTTTCTTAAATTTCCTACTTTAGATTCCGACCCAATTACTTATTAACCACAGAATGGGGTTGTCGTATACACTCTTACGAACAATTTTTGTTACGAACAATGTTTGTTCGATACGATAATCCGGTATGATTTCTTATGAATTTTGCTTTGGGTGCATAAAAAGCCAAGTTATCTGGTTTCACTCCATAGAAGAGTAATGTATTTATTTGAGGGAATTACATAAAAAATATTGCATTTTTAATAATTGAGCTTATGTTAACTGGCTACATCCGACAAACCAATTTAAATACATTTTTTATAAATGTATGCAACTTTTGTCGTACGAGCCATAAATTATGATGAACGACAAACCAATATTAAAATCAATTTATTTTTCGGGATATATTACAAAAATGACATTCCTGATGTCCTAGAACCTACAAATCTGTATTTTTTAGATATTCTTTTTACAAAATGTTGTTTTAACGAAACTCTAAGTTTCTAGGAATTAATTCTACGATAAGAAAATTTGGATAAATATATTTTTCATAATTATTAAATTCGCATGTAAAATATTTATTTTTATTTTATTTTCATTATTTTTCTCCTTTAATAAAAATATTTTCGAAAAAAAAAACATTATTATTAAGTCCATAAAAGACAAGTTAATCATAATTTTATTTATTTTTCACATTTTTCGAAGAATTCTCTTCAAAATTGTTTCTTTTTTTTCGTCCTTTTTATATTTCACATAACTTTTCACTTGAGAATATCATAATTTCATAAATAAAAGCAAAATAAAAATAAAATTACTTAAAAGGACTTGCCTCCTGTTATTGACATAAAAACCAAAACAACAAAGAAGAAGAAATCTGTGCCAGATGGAATCCTTTATGAAAAATATATGTTTCGTAAATATTTTAATATACAAAACAACGAAAAAAAAAACTTAATTTTAACTTAAAAATTCTTTTACACCAAACTTTGAATAAATTCTTTCCAGTTTTTTTGTTATTTTTCAGTTAATTTTCTTCTCATTATTAAAAAGGCAAAATTCAGTTCAAATGTCGCTGAAAAGGATATTAGCATAATTAATCTCTGGATAGAAAATGTCTTGCCTTTTAGACCAAAAAGGATCTTTTGTAGCTGGTTATTGTTTTTTATGTTTGTGTCTATGTAGCTTGTAACATTTGCCCTGAAGAAATAAGGATAACTTTATTAAAGTCATGTTTATTAAAATGATATTATCTGAATGAGAATCTCGGGAAACCTAATAAAAATTTTATAGATTATTGTACAGGGAATATCAGAAGGTATTAATATTAACAATATAGTGGGAGCCTTAGGTTCCTCTTGATATCTTTATCTTACTCTGTTAGTCGCTGTTGTTTTTGTGCCTGCCCATCTAAGATTACATTTTCCTAGTTCTGGAATTAGTGTTCGTCTCGATCATGACTTCTTGATCCTTGAGGACTCCACTCTACCGACATTCTTGTAATGCTAGCGGGGTTCTTTCTAATAGTATGGTTGATCCAACGCCGTGTTATTACTGCTACCAATTATAACCCATTCCTTGAATTGTTTCTCGAAAGATTTAAACAATTTCTCATCGTAATTGGAAATCATTCATTTAAAAATCCATTGTAATTGGATTTACTTACGAAAATGACTTATAAAATATACTTGAAATGTAGCCAGCAAACGGATAAAAGCTATTTCCATAGATCCTTATCGGATAAATTAGATGGATATGAAGATTCAAACGGTTATAAGATAAATTGTATTACACTTTTCAGAAATCTTTCAGAAAATATGCTAAGAACTTAAACTTAAAAGACAAGAAACTAATTATTTTTTCCATGACATTATTTGGTATAGAAAAAAGAACCATTAACTGCGTCCAAATATATAACGATTTTTATATTACCATTTTCTATCGGTTGCAATTTAATGTAACCATTTTTTTCTGTTTTCATTTTGTATATTTAAATTTCGTTGCGGTATTGTGACGGTCATGACTGAGAAATTCGTTTCGAGAGATTGCATCGAAATCAGGGTTACTTTTTTTTTTTAATTACTTTATGTCCTTTTAAGTTACACACAGAACAAGAGTCTTCTAAAAAAAATTCGTACAAAATTTATAATAGACAGAGTAAAAAAAGGACTTAATGAATAAAAGAAATTTAAATAAATTCTGATTATATTTAGGTCTGATTTTTTTTATCATTAATTTGATATTCACATTTTTTTGTTTTGCTTTTGTTTCTGGTAGCGACACCGGAAGTAAATTGTTGAAATTTTGTTTTAAAAGATACGTAAAAATAAAAGGAAACAAAAATGGTTGAACATAAAAAGGCCATTAGATTGAATTGCTAAAAAAATATAATTGAATAATAATTATTTTCAAGGACTATTAATTTTTTCTAATGCTTATTTTGGTTGAAGTGAATGCTCTTGTGAATTAATGAATTTAATTTATGTTTTTTTATAAAAAATTAATTATATATTATGTATTTTGATATTATAGGTCAGGCACTAATTAATTTGCTATCCAATCTTAAATGAATTAAACTTTAGAATGTGTTTTGCCTAAAAAGTATAACCACAAAAATACTTACATCGCCTTGCAGCAGATAATAAGGAAAATAGGATTGTATCTCTGCATATATTATAAAAAATTGTGTTATCTGGAGTAGCCAATGTCATATTTTGTCCAATTTAACTTTTTCAGCCAAAAATTGATAATTATTTGTTTAAAGTGTATATAAACCCAGATTACTAAAAAACATAAATTTGAATTGAATAAGGACTTGCATGCCAGCAGAATCAAAGTATCGGCACATTGACACTATTCGGTACATTGCACAACGTTATCAATCGCAAAGGATAGGGCTGACTTGTTCGGTAAGAAACACTGTAGAAACACCGTATTCACCATACTCAGTCTTGCATATGGGTGTTGACACGCTGGTGTTATCTGGAGTTATACTTTTCAAAAACTACCGTAGCTAGTTAGCATGCCATAGTTGGTTGTGTTTCGTCCAACTGTAGTTGTGCCATTTGGTTAATAATTGCTAAGATCAGTCCATATTCTGCTCATGCGTAACCTTAGCCAGGTTCAGAATCTGTGGAGGTCCTCATATAAATACTTACCTACAACAGGAAGTTTTATTGCTTTTTAGCTTAGAATTCACAAATTATGACAGCTAGATTAGTTAAGTTATATTTTATTAAACTGCAATTGTCTTTACTTTCAAAATTTTTAAAAGTTCACAATTTTCATCTACTCCGAACATAATCATAATCAGGTTTAACTTTACACTTACTCTAATGTGAAAGCTCATTTTAATGGAATATCTAAAATTATATTCTCATATTTATTTTTTGTTTAAACAAATGAACATACTATAACTCAGATCTGATCAATATCATTTGAACATTTATCATATATAATCTAATTTTCAATGCAGTTTACCAGTTAATATTAAAATTTTCAAATTTCCAATGACCAAATATTTGGTCAGATATACTTAAATATTTTCAATTTAAAATCTAAATATTTTCAGTTCTAATTATTTGTTCATGTACACAACAATTTTCCAACAATTTGTAATTCCGTCTATGCCTAACTCTCTCTCTGTGGATTATATAAATTTATTTTAATTCGCTTTTAACATTTTTGAAAAGTGTTTTACATTATTATTATTATTTAAACAAATAATAATATATTATTTAATTAAGTTTTCAAGTAATTCCGATATCAATTTCAATAATATCATTTATTATTTCTCTTTCTATATTTTGAATTTTAAAAAAATGCTTCCACTGTTATCATACAATTTCAATTATAATATTACTTATAGAAATTTTGGTATCCATCCAGAATTTATTTGATATTATATAATTGTATTAAAATATAATAATACGATAAATATACAAATTATAAAAGCCACAACCGACACGCATGTATGCATGAATAAAACCCTTATATTATTTTAAAAAGGACACACACAAAATTTTGCATATATACAGAATGGGCCGAAAGTGACGTATGTTTTTGTTCTGGATTTTATTATGGGAACCTTGTTACACCAAAATACAAAAAAATTAACTAACGAGCATCGAATACAAAATTGAATCGCATTGAATAAACCAATTACCTGTTGTAGGGTACTGCAAAACCTCGAGTGCCAAATGCACCCGATAAAGTGTGTCATATTAAAGATTGCAGATTCATATCAGAAATAATTATCGGGACCTTGTTTTATCAAAATGAAATTAGGTATATAATGACGGTGAATGGGAATAGGCACCATGAACTCATATCTAATTTTGTTCGCCTTATGAAAGACTACATGTGGTTCCAGCAATATGTGATCACAGGACACATGGCATATGACACAATCTCCATCCAAATTTTTGAAGAACGAATTATTTTAAGAAAATTTGAAATTAAATTGCCTATCACCAGCGGGTTTATTACAAACAAACCTCGGATTATTAGAGCACCTAAAGTCCAACATCAAAGTTGAAATCGAAGCTATAGCGTCGCATACATTCTATGCTGTTATGTGAACTATTAAACATTTAAAATTGTCTTTTAAACGCTTCATAGTGCACAGCGAAAAATAAGTGACATCTATCAAACATTTTTTTTTTATACTTAAAATATAAATTTTTACAGACATGCGTGCGTGACTTTTGGCCAACCCTGTATAAATATCTGATGGATATCATTCTTTTTATATGATTTATTTTTTATGTATATTACAAGGAATTGTAAAATTCTATACAGCATACAATCAACAATATAGACGAGTAGCAACCAATTTTGGTTTGTATATTTAATAATGTTAAATTATATAAGGATCTGATACAATTTATATTTTTTGTAAAAGGATATTATGGAGTTATATAAACTGCAAAATTGATTTTGGCTTGTTTATATGATTATCTTTAAAATTATTAAAATTATGTAAATTATTATTATTCTTCGGTTTAAAATGATTTTTTCCTGTGTTGTACAGTTTAATAAATATTAATGATTATTAAATAAATTTGAAAACATTTGCCTATACAATTATGGTAATGATTTAAAATTTCATTTTAATTGATTTTATTGAACATTTTAATGTATATTATTATGATATAAAATGTCTTTATTAACATTATGTTTCAAAATTTAATAAGAAACCGAAATAATGAAATGAATTAGCAATAATTCGTTACAATAAATAACAGAAATTGTTTTACCATAAATAACGTTATACACTTTTTAAATAGCAAAAACCTGTACTTTGTACAAAAACTATAAATCTATTTTAATTTTTCTTGTAAATGTCAAACTTATAATTATGTAAAATAACTATAGATTAAATCAAAAACTCTTTTCGTTACATATTTCTATAACGAAATGGAAAAAATATATTATTTTGTTATATGTATCACGAAATGTGTAACGTTATTTTTATTTGTATTTTGCAACACTAGTAATTTTAAATATAACACTAAAAATTATAAAAATCATTTTTTCTTAATACTAACAAACACTAATTTATGATGGAATGACATGTTAAAGTTTATTCCATTTAACAACATAAAAATAGAATCAAAATTTATCTTACAATTATATAGAAATGAAATTGTACTGTTAACCAGATTCTTTATTGGCGACTTTCGTTTGTTCTTTAAGATTCTTAAGGTATCATTGTCTTCAAGCTACATCCAATTACTTATAGCTACATTGATTTGTCAATCTATATTACTTATAGCTACATTGATTTGTACTTATAGCTACATTGATTTGGCATGTTCGCCGATTGGCCGGTGCCCCGTATACACAGCTATAGTTCTAGCTATATCCTTGCTGGGCAGCTTTAGGATGTAGTCCATTTTTCATTTTTCGTAAGACGGCCATGTTTTTCTGTCCGTTCTCCACGTGATTAGGTTCTTCCATCTTAGATTAGCCAAGGCGGTAAAACTCTAAAATTGGCCAAGGCGCTAAGACTCTATATAGACTATATAATAAGTTTTTCTTAAAATCTTCTTATTCAATTCTTAATATAATTTAACAACCAAATTTTCGTTTTCAGTTTACTTAGCTTACTTAGCTATAATCAATAATAGAATTTTACATAATCATGATTAGTTTTATTCTATTAGAAATGTTAAATTTAAATTTCATCATAATTTTGACATGCCTAAATTACTAATTAAATTTCTACTGAATTATCATCTATAATTTTTGTGACTCTGATAACTCTTTGCCAGAGCATATATTTTTTTATTCTAATTTAATGTTATAAATTTGTTTTACTTAATTTCTTAAAAACACTATATTTACTTCATATATTTTGAAATAAATTTATTTAATTAATTTAAAATTCTTACACAAAATCAGATTCAATCTAATTGGACCATAAAAATCATGTAATTCTTTATTTATTTGATTCTGTTTTTTATTTCAATTAAACAATCGTATATTTTCTATTAATATCCCGCCAGGATTTACGCTTTCAGAATTCTTAACAACATTATATTCAATAATAATTATTACACAAAGCTAATAAAATTTTTGCACGTCTTAACAGATTAGCACCTTATTTACACCAAACAGTTCATGTCTCACCGAAAGTAAAATAACCTCAATAGTATTGAGTCAATACTTATAAGAATATATAAAGTAACTTTATCTGGTATAGAAATGTTTAAATAATACAGAAATTTTCAAAATATACGAAAAATTGCACAAATCTTTATAGTTTATTTGGTTTAATTTATTCGTCCAGGATAACAATTGGATAGTTTTAAGGCATCCAAATTGGACGCCTTAAAACTATTTTTACACACGATTTAATACATTTTGTTTTTTGCTTTTTTTTGTGATGATAATCAAGTAAAAAGGAAATTTTCTAGAAGAAATTTGAACAGAAAAATTAAAGGAATTATACAGAAAGACGAATAATTAATTTGATATTGTTTTGCAGTAAAATTTAAGGAATTGAATTTTGTCCAAAATAATATTTATAGAGAGATATAAAATTTATATTCGTTAATATTAAATACAGAACTAGCTCTACTAAGCTATCTACTTTATATAGAAATAAAATTCAACACTATATTTTATGGATAGGTAATTTATAGATCTATACATTTTTTATTTTGGTATCCCTAGACACAAAATGGATAACAACATTTTGGATTTTGGTTTTAAAGGTATAGAAAAAAAAGATAAATTGATTGGGTTAAACTTGACAATTCTTGAGGTTATTAATATATTGTTTTTAAAAAGCACAAAAACAAGAATAAGAAATTATGGAATATAAGGTAATAACTAATTTACTGTAAGTTATTATTAACTCCTAATAATACGTATTAACTCTTTAATTATACAACCCGATCATATCCTGATATAAATGTAAAAAAAGAACATAAAACGTATTATAGAAATATAAGGAATTGAGTAAATTTACAACCGATATGACTGACACGACGGAATCTAAAAGTTGATAACCATTGACTTGACTATGTCTAATTCAAAATAATGACGTGTTACGTCTTTTGTCAGTTGCGTTTAATCCATATTGAGAATAGAATTAATTTTGACATTTATTATTATAAATATTTATGAATCTTAAATTAGTAAATAAAAATGAGTAATTATAAATTTGTATTTAAATTCTTCCTTAGTTCATGTTTTGCTATACGTCTCCCCTCATCTCCTTCCAAGCATTTTTATCGTTTGCTAAAAGTTCCCAATTACCTGCAAATTCATCGAGATAATTCATCCATCTCATTTGTGGTATGCTTACTTGTCTTTAGTTGGCTCTTGGTATTCAATATGTAGTTAATTTTATCCATTATATTATAGTGAACAACATTCAAGGCTTCTGTAAAATATGTCAATTGTATTTAATGACTTTCTATTACTATTTGTAAGGACCATTTGATAATTTTTGATAATTTTTTATTTAATTTTCATTTAAAAATTGCTCTGAATTGACGATATCCATTTGTAATGCGTCTATCTATTTCTTTGTAAAAAAATTTATAAAAAGACTTTTACAAAATATATCAATATCCTATTTTTAAGTTTCCTATAATTGGGAATTATATTGTTTTAAGGTCATCATTGATAGTATTAGGTAACTAACCAACTTCCATTTTGTCCTCAGACTTTGCACGAATCGTAGAACCTTTCCAATTAGATCTAATTTGTCATTTGGAACTATATAATTAAAATTATTTCAGTTTTCAATTTTAATATTTCTGCATTATATTTACGATAATTGGAATTTTAAAAAAATTTATACTAATTAATTTGATAGAATTTACTCTGAATTCAGAAAATTATAATTAAAAACTAAAGTGTGACGCTATAAGCGGTGCTGACACGGTGGCTTTTTATATGATATCAAACTAATCCACATAACGACACAATGTGTAGCCTAAATCAACGTCGAATGATATGGAATTATTGCATTTTATTCAATGCAAATAAATTTTAAGGACGACTACGAAGCTAATGTCGAATTCGGGTTTTACATTCCGTTTTACTATTTCAACGATACTATTTCTAAATGAAATTGAGATTTATATAGAAATATAATGTCCGTTAAAAAACGCAACATTAATAAATCCTCGAAATAATCGACTAACATATAAAATTAAAATTACCAAAAAAACAACAAAATAATGAATTCATTATTTATTAAAAATTTCTATTTACCAATAAATTATAACGAAAAAATTGACTCGAAACCTTGTACTCTGTTCCACTTTGATAGTGTATACCTTCAAAAAATTTCGGTAAAATATTAAAGTGGTAAATTTTTACATTTGATAATGAATTTTCGCTACAAACAAATTTTATAATATCTATGATTATTCTACATACAATATTAAATTTCAATAGTAAAAATAGATTCTTGTACGAAGTATATAAAAAAAAAATCTATTCTACAATTTATAATATCGTATTTTATTGGTCTATGGTAAATAAAATACCATACTTGAGAAATACCTTTAACTATATAATGCTATTCCTAGATTTATAATACGGCCATGAAGTGATTTTCCAAAATAGTATATAAAAATATAATAAAAAATTATCCTTTTCTACCTTATCCGAAATATTTATGATCAAAACTACATGGTCCCTGATATAATAGCTAAAACACAAATATCAACGCTGGGAAACCCTATTTAAAAGGATATAATTTTCATTTTATATAATATTTACATTATATTTAAATGTTCTGTATAGTTTCTCTCTCTCTATATATATATTATAAAAAATGGTGAATTTTCCACCCACTTCAAATGTTCTATTATCCTTGATGCATAGTGAAATTTTCGTTGTCGTATAACCTCTATATATACACTAGCCTTGTATAATATCCTTTTTACCAAAAAAAAAATAAAAATCATTTTGTATTATATTTTCTTCTTCCTTATGTTGTAATAAATATTTTTTTTTTCATTTGAAATTTTGCACCTTGTTTTAGTTACTATCGACGGGTACCCAAAAAAAAAACAGTACAGTCAGGGATAAAAGAAAAATGGTTTTTCGTTAAATGAAAATGTGCGGTGTAAAATTGTTTTTTTTTTTTATATAACTAAAAATAAAAATAAAACTATTAACCTAGGTGGAAACAAAACTCGGTGTTGGTTAAAACATTGGTGTATTGAAAAATAAAATTCTGGATCATTCAGGAAACTTTTATATGAACCCACATCATAAATGAACCCATATCTACAAATTTAACTGCAATATTACTGCAATTTTATAGCATTTTCTATTTTTGTAAACATAGAAGTTTAAGAAATTTTGTTGTGTCCACCTAACGTAATATTAGATTGGTTTTTTCAACCGCTAAAACCTGAGTGAGATTTGAAATTTAACTCTATTACTTTTAAATTCGTTTCGATAAAATGATGGGGTTAGCGTAATAGAGTCAAATTTAAAATCTCTCAGGACAAGAAGAATGTATTTCGTATAATACAGAAATTATAACATGGCGAACCATCTGAATTTATCGATCACGTGTGAATTTCATTCAAATTGGTTTGGAATTTGGAATTACCATAAAATATTACTTATCATAAGAAAATGGACAAATAAAATGGTCGAATTACTAGCATTTTTTTGAATCTCCATCCTCGGAAAAATAATGAAAAATCGATTTAAGTAATTTCCATTCTTTTTTAAACAATCAATTCCATTACAACTCTTCAAAGTTCTTCCAAAATTCTTCATAATAAGGAAATTTTTATTCTTTGTTAAATTTGCTGTACGGTCGTAAATTTTACAATAGGTGGCCGGAATCGAAAACTATATACATACAAATCGTTAGATAGCGTATTTTATATAAATAGTTTACGAACCAGTATTATAGCTATATACAGTCTTATGTAATATATAAAAGGATCTCATAATGCATTACACATCGATTCGTTCAACCGTTAACGCGATGATAAAATTTGTGGTTGCCGTAATTTATATTATTAATATACAAGTATAGTTGTTAGTATTAATATTAATATTCCTGTATCCTTTTTTTCATTTTTTTACAATTTTGTGTTACAAGGATATTTATTAATATAGTGATGTGTACTTTGTGGTATATTATTCAGGAGGATAATAAAATAATTTCAAGAAAAAATATAAATGCATCGCGAATATGGATTGTAATAAAATTGGTAAAATAAAAGAAATTTTATTATTAGGAGGAAATGTTGTTTTTGAAAGTATGTAACTAAAAAGGATGTTAAATAAGTTTTTTTTTTAAATAATAATAATTTTATTACTTAATGGTTTATCGTCATAATTAGATTTAAAGGTAATTTATTGGAAATTTTATAATTATCATTACTTATTATTATTAAATTTTTTTAATGGATTGCTCCGTAAAATAGAAAAATTCATTTTGTATTTATTGGAAATGATGTAAAAATAATTGATATTAAAATATTGCAAATATAAATTTTAATCTTATTAGATTTTTAATGTAGTATATTATATTAGAAAAATAATCATTAATAATTTTAGTGCTGTTAGTGTTCTTAAAGTAGAGAAAATGAATTTTTTGTTGCATTAAAATTAGTTTATCGTAACAACCAAAAACTAAATGAGAATATTAGTTTTTGTAACTATTTTACCATTAATACTAAACATAAAAATTGTCTGGAGAATCTGTTAATCTTTTAACTGAAATCTACAATAATATTTTTAACATTACTTCTACCATGGAATTTTTTTAATAGTATTTTAATAAACGACAGCCTTTTCATATATCCTGTTAAATTTATAATTTTAAATTATGGAATTTGGAGGTGAAACAATTAAAATACACGATTTTATTGCATCGATAATAATGTAAATTTTGATTATTAGACTTGTTTTAAAAGGAACATGATCCGCCTATTGATCTGTACCTGGATACATTACATAAATAATGGCAATACTGAAATTCAGATGAATTGGATAGAAAAAGATCATTAATTTCAGAGCTTTACATTCATTTATTGGTAAAGATTTTGTTTGTCATGAATTAAAAAATCACTGTTGTCTTTTATAAATGTACAAAAGTTTCAGAAAGTTCTTTATTAGCTAATCTAAATTATGTAGGTATACATTATGTTGTCACCAACTCAATGATATTTTATGTAAAATTTTGTTCAATTCATAGTCCTAAGAATTAAGAATATAAATTTTAGTATTATTTACTCATTTAGGAACTATTTATCAATTTTGGACTGTAACAAGAAGTTTTAAATGAAGATACCGACAAGAAGAGAATTGGCGAGTAATAAGATCTTGAGAGGAATAGACACTGTAATTTACAATGACGATTCAAATAAGGCGTGCGCCCGGTGTGAGCACCAGGATATATATTCGGACACCTTTAAAATAAGGCAATCCTTTAGACTTCCAAATAAATCTAGTGTCTTTCAAGCACAACTAACAAGCCGAACTAACTTTGCGATGATTAAAGAGTATGAATTGTAATCATGGACAGGTTGTACTTTATAATCATTGGCCAGGTCGTCACTTTAACCACCATTATTAGCACAGAATAAAATCTACAGACAGTAGCGTTCTGCTTGGATATAATCTAAATTCATCAAATATATCGATAAATCATAATGGCAGTACAAAGGCAGGTAGTCATAACTAGTCATATTGTTCACTCTTAACTATGAATTGTTGGATTTTAAGGATAATTAATATGCTTTTAATCAGTAATAAAGGATTTGAGATATTGCATACTTTAACATTTCCAGGAAAATTTGATATATTCCATTTTTCAGTCGCTGAATGAACAATGTTAATGTACAGATAACCTAAATAATTTAAATTCTTTTATCCCAACCAAAAAATCATTTCCGTCCTATTTGTTAAAATATAACCGACAAACTGACATATTATATTTTTTCAACAGTAATACGTACTATAACTTTTTTTTTACGTTATTTAATTTAAAATTATGTCCTTTTTTCCCATATCATAATTTAATATTCATCCAAATTACTAAATATTCCTTTAAGTATACACTTTTAATATAATATCTTTCTAAAGATTTTTATTGAATTTATTATTTATAATTTATATCACTTTTAAAGTCATTTATTATTCAAAGCAAGTGCAGTCACCAAAAAAAAAAAACATATAACCAAGTACACTACATCATTTCAACCATCAACAAAAAAAAAATGTTAAACTTCTAACTCGATTATTTAATGTCAGAAATTCTCATCATTTCTTTTTTTTAACCTACACACACATGATATACTTAGTCTAATATAACGAAAAAAAACATCCTTAATACATATAACAGGATAAAGGCTAAATGATCTTAAATTTAATAGAATATGATATACAAGACAGAAATTTGTTTCAAAACTATATTTTGCTAGTCTTTCAATTTGTATATAGAAAATATAATAAGAAAATTTATTATAACCTAAAATATATACGTGTACAAGTAAGGACTCCATCATGTACAAAATGTGGAAACAAAAATCCTTTATTACTGTCATGTTTTTGATTATATTTTAAACCAACCAACCAACAGCAAAACCGAAATAACAAATTTTTCCAAAGAAAACGTAAATTATGTTTACAATGTTTCAGCGGTGCTGTGTTGATAGTGAGCTAATTCCCGAGTTTAACTCAAAACCGTAGTTGCACAAACTCATTGGATGTGTTTACAATGTTTCAGCGGTAGTATGCTATGTTGTTATGCATTAGATTTTGGATTTAACACCAGACCGAACCATTGATACCGCTCTAAGTTGATTTTCCTTGTTATTTGAAGACTGGAAAGAGTGGTAACGTTTAAAAACAATTTGCTTGCAACAAATAATGTTCGACTTTCCTTATAGTTCGGAATCCATATAAAATTAGTAGGTCCCAATTCCAATAAAATATAGAGTTCCTATGATACCAAGTGACTGTGAACAAGGAGAACAAAAAAACAATGTATCGGAACATCAAATTTATTAAATCCTTTTATTTTTATTTACAAAATAGTAAACTAACTATAAAAACGACATTGATCCCGGCATTGAATTGGAATATATAGTAATAGTAAATTCCCAATGGTGTAACAATATTTTAATATTTTTACAGGTGTATTATTTTTATGTCAATGAAAATTCTCATTCAATGATTTTCCATGTAAAATTTTATGTGTATTACATTAAATTTTCGTGGAAATTTTAACAGAGTGACAAACCGTGAAATTACAATTTATAATTCGTCATAGTCATTAATATTAATCTGAAATGAAAATGGTATCTTTGGGATAATGCAAAATAAAACATTCAAAAATTTAACAATCTCTGACGAGGATTTCAAAAAAAACTATGGAAATTCGGTAAAATAAATTAAACTTTACATGATATTAATTTTTTTATTATTTTTTGTGGAAAATTCTTGATAAGAATAAATTGAAGGTGAATATCTTTGACAGGAATAAAATTTTAAAACGAATTAAATAATTCTGAATTCAAATTGACAGCCAGCAACATAGAAATTTTAAACTATAAATTTAGTTGGAATCTTTTTGGTTTTATTAAATCGTATTATTGTGATTTGTTATGCGGATTGAAGAATTATTATTAAGTATTAAGACAAGAAGAATTTTCTTTAAAAGGGAATTTGACAGCTGACACCTTTTTAGAATTTATTTCATTTACAGAAATCGAATCAACTAGTAATAAAAAAATTATATTTTAATAAATATTAAATAGTTGTAATGTAATTATGTAAAATTCTAAGTCTTTTTTTAAAGAAATTGACTTACGAATCATCTTCTGATTACAGTAGAGGACTTAACTCATTTGTAAATTCCTAACGTTAACCAGGGTCACGCATTACTAACTTGGCAATTACTATACCTTAACGAGTAAATCGAATACGGAAATATACATTTCTTTAACAGCACGAGATGGATCTAAAATAACCTTACCATACTAGGGCTCATGAGAATTTGTAGTAGCAAAAATGATGATAAAGGATTTCGAGGTGTGCTGAACAGTCCGTGTGGGGTTTAAAACTCGAAACCAATCAATCAATGTATTGAAAAACATTTAATATATTCTATAGTAAAATTAACATGGTATGACTACTTCCATGCCATACCAATGTGTACATAGTCATTGGTAATAGTCATTGGTAATAGATGAACTAATTGACATTGTTTATTGAATTAGTAATTAAGGCCACCGTTAAATAAATATATGAATGTTACACAGTCAAAAGGAGCGGTGGGTGGATTTTATATTATGTTACCAAGAAAGATTAATCCTTACATATTGAAGATTATCTATACATAAAAACGACTTCTTGATCCGAAAATAGTAGAAATTCTGGATGTACCTAATAGCTTACTTAACAAATTAAACGATATAAACATTCAATATTCCGGTATAAATCGCGACTTTGTTGTCATTACAAATTATTATTTTAGAGATTATCTACCTTGCGCATCTGAATTATCAACTTACTTACATCAGATGCACACCATATATATATGGAACTCAAGCTAGTCTTCGTCATACGTACACAATTGTTTCGATTAAAAACGTTTGATTGAGTGTCCATGTGAGTCCATGTAGCGTCCACAAATCAGCCTTTTCATGTTCTAAATTATATTTTTCAAAAATTAATCTTTCCATCACTTTATGTGACGGACGGAATAAATGAAACAATCGACAACTGAACTTTAAAACTATTTAACTTAAATTTCCATCTTATACAATAAAATCTGCAGCAGTTCCTAGGCACCACCGCTCTTATCTATTATATAACCAGTTTTGGTATTCCTTCAACATAAAGTTGAAGTAAAAAAATTTCAGTCAAGCGTATTTGACAGTGCGTGAAATTACAAATTTTTATTTTTTATTTTCTACAACAAAAATATTTATTATTATTTAATAATGGCGATTCCCTTGTACATCGTTAAACTTTTATGTTTTTATTATTATTCCTTTCTGGATTCAAACTATATACATAAAATCTATAATTTTATCCTTTTATGTATTTATATTTCCTTGCTTATTTTAAATCTCTAAAAAAAAAAACTAAAAAATTATATAAAAAAAAAAAAAAACATTTTTCTTGTTCTTGCCGACGACAACATTTCTTAGCGAGACTTTAGCCAAAATCATTTTCCGCGACTAAACGAATGGAATTATTTTTTTTTTTTCAGTTTTTCATTTTTTCCAGTTTGTCTGCACAAAAATATCCTTGCTAAAAAAAAATCAACTATCTTTTTTTTTTTTTTTGGAATTTAAGGATTATTATGTAGTCGGGGAATGAGATTTTTTGTCCTGACACAAGCTTTCATTTATTGTGAATTAAATTAAGGATTAAATTTATTATCTCATTCATTTTGTATTATAAAAGACATAAATTTCATTGTAGGAAAATTGTAGATTTTTATCAGGATCGTTGAAAATAATATTAAAATAAAAAAAATATGAAAAATCTTAATAAAGATTAAATTAATTTACGATAAAATTTAATAATTTAAAGAGATTTATAATAAAAAAAAAATATATGAAGAAATATAATTTATTTAAATTGATAATATTCCGAAAATGGTTGTGTCAAAAAATATTTCAATTGAATTTAATATAAAAATTAGTTTAAGTTGTAATTTATTTACGATATTTATTATTAATATAATTGATTAAATTTTATTATTTTTAGAAGTTTACACAGGAAATTAAATGCTTAACGTTTTCCATCGTATTCAAAATTATTGAATTAAATGTGACAAGAGTGTTAGTTAAGTAAATTAGATTTCCTGATATAAATAATAAATAAATTTATAAATTGAACTAAGTTCCGATTATATTATCGCATTTATAATAAGACGTGAACAAAAATATTGGAGATATCATGATAGATAACAAATTACTTGAGAAAATTTGTTAGGGATTGTTTATTTAACAGCTAACTGAGTGGCTATTCGTCGCGGTTTCTGAGAAATCTTTTCGGTTTAGAGAAGAACGCTTGACCTGTGAAGCACATTCTTCTTTTCACGAGGGCCAGACAATGTCACTTAAGATAGTTAAAGATTTCTTCTCGTCCTTGTTCTTTGCAAGATTGCTAATTGTCAATACCAGCCTCATCGCATGATTGCCGATTAAGTAGGGTCCCGTCATGATACCAAGTTTTTTCTTCCTTTTTTATAAATATATTTTATGATATGACGCAACCACCTATACAAATATCTGTTTAAATTAATTTGTAATTGGAAAATATGATTAATTATTGGCCATTTTGAAGAAAATTACGAAATCAAAATGATAAATATTTTATCTCAAACACATTTCTTATTATTAATTGGTATGAACTCCCAAATTATTACAGTTTACATGATGTAGGTAGCGCAAAGGTATGAAGTATGTATTTTTTACCTCTAACGTCCTTAACTAGATTATAAATATAATTTCATATCAATATCTTAATTAGTTCATCTGAACAAATAAACTATTGAAAAGGCTCCAAAGATGGTAAAAACAGATCCATCAGCTGACAAGATTATGGTCAATGTTTTTTGGGATGCTAGTGGCATAATCCTTATTGATTATTTATAGAAAAGGAAAAACAATAACATGTCAATATTATGCATCGTTATTGGGATAAAAATACCACAAAAGAAAAAAGTATTGTTTCATCATGGCAACGCATTTAGATCAAGATATTAGAAATGAATTGCTATTTTGAAGAGTTAGAAAAAACTGGAATAAAAAATTTGATAATCGTTTAACTAAGTGTTCGAGCTAAAAGAAGATTATGTTCAAAAATATTATAAATTTTTATCAGTCCACTTACATATCAGGCCACCCTTAAATTGTATCAAGAATTGAAAAAAGTTTTATTTATTGGAAAACTTGGAAAGTTTTATTTATTGGATAATATAAATTGAAAAAAAAGTATTGATGATTTGTTAAATGCTATACACTGTTAAATGCTATACACTTTTGAAAATACCAAATTCCACCTTGTAAAAGTTGTTGAGAACAATCAAATTTTAGGTATTTTATTGCAGAAATATTTAAAACTAGTTTTAAATTTTTTAAACCGATTAATTCATTAAAAAAATTTTGATATTTCAAAATGATCAAGTAATTCAGCCTAAAGCACAAAACAAAATTTTGATCATTGTGTCAAATATATCGGATCGAAAACTCTTAAAAATTCCACATTTCTCTTGTCTACATTAAAATTTCGTAAATTATTTTCATTTCTAATTAACTTGTATAATCGCACTTGCCAACTAACTCTATAATTTTCAAAATTATTCGTCTAATTTGATGATGTTCAAAATATTACGTCAAAAATCATAAATCACCAACTCAGCAAAGCTTAAAATAACAATAAAAATCATTGCTTCTTGCTCAATAATTAAATTCTCGCATATTTTTATTTTTAATTATTTGTTTTTATATTTTTAAAATGAAATTAAATTGTCTGGTATTATTAAACGAATTTAATGAAAATTATTTTTTACATCACAATTCGGTGATACTTTAGGGCAGTGTTCTTGTACCAGTTTTCCGCAGAATCTATTGGTTCCATAAAAAGGTTTAAATTTTCCGCGAGAAAATTTTTATAGAAACCAATATTTAACAAATTGATGTCACAATTTTCTCGATGTATATGAATCCCTCAAGATTCTGATGTTTTGGCTTTAAATTTGAATCCAATGATTGCAAATGAAATTGAACATTATTTGATATCGTTTTATACGAATTATCTGTGTGCCAGTTCTATATCTCCATATTTCCACAAGATTCATTTGATGCAGAATATGAAACGAGCTTGCAAATAAAAACAACTTCACCAGATTTTAATATGTAATCCAAATTAGCTTATATTTTAAACTTAAAACTAAAATTTTGTTAGATTTTTCTGATGTTCCACCAAAAAATAACATCAGAAGGGTTCGCAAGTCCTGTAAATGTTGAATGCCACTAGCTTAGGGATATCAAAAGATAGGGTGGCATGTATATAATATTTCAATTTAATATTTTGTGGTTCAATTTTATTGCGGTCTACTAAAAACATTGCTATCAGCGTATTTTAGGATAATTGGGGAATATCACTAAATCTAACGCGGGAATAATTATGCTGCATTGCATCTGGCATATTAATTACATATTTATTTATTTTTTAATAATATTTTATTTTATATTCACAATATTACTAACTAAATATTAGAGAGAAGTTAATTTGCTGTGGTTAAATATTTAATTTAAAATAAATTTTTGTTATAGTTAATATTATTTAAAGCGTTTTATTTGATGTAGGATTTCATTTTGTTTATACAATAAAAAATTAAAATTTATTATGTTATAATTATACCAAATAATTATGACATATTTTAACTGGTAATTTTCATGTTTTTGTGTTTTAATTTTGGTAACAAATTGGTTTTATTTTTTTGGTTATTATTAATAAATCAATTTGTCTATAATAAAATTAGATTTTTTTTTTTGCATAAATTATGTATAAATTATAATTTTGGTTTTATAAATTCATTTAATTGATGGAGAACATTAATTTCATAAATGAGTATTATTAATATTGTAAATATTGTTAATTTGTATATTAAAATATATTTTTTATAGAGAAATATTTGCGTAATTATATATTAAATTAAATAAATATTTAAACTTATTATTTTATTGTCTATTGGACATTTATTTATATAATTGACTTTCAGTTGACATTTGTCTGTAAAACATAAAATCGATTGAATGTTTTGATTGATGGACAACCATTACAGCAAAAAATAACATTTAGAATTTCTAAAGTTGGTAAAAATGAAATAAAGCACAAATGGTTTTGATAGTAGTTGAAGCTGCAAAGTAATCTATATTCAAGAGAAAGCAAAATCTTGATATAATTATACTAGAAAAGTGGCCAAAATTCTTTGCTTAACTTATCAATCGCCAGATTTTTAACGTGAAATTCAAAAATATGAGTAGACAATAATTGTTTGAAATAAACTGCGGCATAAAATGGTTAATTTTGAAAGAATAGATAATCTAACTTAAGCTGGTTACTAAGAACCCTTTCTAGACCAGGAAATGCTGTTGATGATTTAATGAATTAAGATTTAATGAATTAATGAATCAAAATATAAAAATTACGCTCCAGATTAATAGATATAAAGTAAATGTTTTGAAAGAAAATGTTTCTCAAATACAATTCCAATAATTCATGTTTCCATGTCAAATATGAAGGACATTTTGAACCCAAAACGAATATTTTCAATATTAATTTGGTAAAAAGTAAGCAAAAAACTAATAACTTCCAAAAATTTCTTTTAATGCAGTTGTTATTCCAAATTTTCCAGCAAAATACCTACAGATAATTTAATAACGTTTTGAAAAAGTTGTTAGCAAATGTAGTGAAGCATATGAAAGCACTAACAGAAAACAAAAATCCTAAAAATTGTCAGAGTGATTGGCTACCTGGAAATATGATTCACATGCATTTCAAAATATCACATTTGAAATGTCTCGAAAATGTATTAAATTAAAATATTTAATATTATCAAATTTGCTATTTAAGATTTAATCAATATTCATTTAGTTTCATTAAATACAAATTCAATTTTAATGTCGCATAAATAATTTATGAATATTTTACTTTTAATTAATTTGGATGTCAACGGCAATGTATACCACGAAAAAAATTATTGATTTTCTAGAAAATATTATCCTTCTCTATTTCTAAATCTCTATATAAAAAAGAGTCTATTTTGATATAATTATTTTGATCCAAAATATTCGTATTTAATATTGTTTAGATTGATTTATGAAAACAATTTACGTCAAAATCATTTTCAGTTTTTATTATATTTATAGATTCCATAAGAAACAGAAATTTCAATGATATTCGAAATTATTTCAAAAATATTTAATTGAAAAACAAATTCTTAATATAATTCACAATCTTAGCAGTTTGAGACACGTGTAATGCTTTGATTAATGAGCTGCTAGTAACCAAATTTAACCAGGGGTCAAAAATGAGTGGCACTTTCAAAGTGCTGCCGGGAAAAAAGAGAACTAACTGAAATGTCAAGAAATATTATGTTCTTCCTTTGAATTTTTATAATTATTTATTACTTTAGTTATAAAGTTTAATTTTAAAAGAATATAATTAAATTTATTTATTTAGAAGGTTTCGACTAATAACCAAAGTTTAAATTTAATACCATAAGGTTTAGTACTATTTTTTGCCGTCAGTACCCAGAAAACATAAATTATGTTGAATACGAATGTTTTTTAAATAAAAATATATGAAAATCACAGATCGTTAATAGTCCATTATATGAAAATTAGTTAAAACTACTGTCAAAATAAAATAAAGGTTGTCAAAAAAAATTGACACCGTCAAAATTAACAAAATGAAATTGAATTAATTACAGAATATAAATTTCTAGCTTGTCTAAATCCGTCATTTTGAATCTCCATCTTTGGCGTTTTTGGAATTTTAAACTACGGAATTGAAAAATGGAAACTTGATTTGAGAAATCTCAATTTTATAACTTAAAAACAATTTATTTTTAATCCATAACTCATCATAATATCTAAATAAACACAATATTTGACTTCGTATAACCAAACTGTCACATGGACCCTCTATTTATGAAAATATTTTCGTTTCTTATTTACAAATTTTCTATTATTTTTACTTTATTTAGTCTATATGGAAAAATAAATCTCATTATACAACACCAGACAACACACAGTTGACATTAACATTAACAAATGTTGACAGAATGTTATATTAACAGAGCGCGACAATACTATCAGTCTTTCTTGTACGGACTTGTGTATACAATTCCACTGGATAATATTATCTGATACCATCTGGTGTTAATTAATCTCTTTACTCTATACACTCAGTCTTTTTTTGACCATTTTCAAGTGAGCAACAATTCTTAATGTTGTTGTGTTTTTTCAGTATTATCTGAATGACACTTTGTTTTTAGAAAATTTTGTTTTGTTTTTTTGTCTTTCGAAAATATTTGAAAGATAATTTACTTTCATCTGTCTTCGTAATTTATATTTTACTCCTTATACTTTGGATCAATATTATACTCACTCCAATTACGTAAATTAGTTGTTCACCAAAATGTTGCCAAACATTTTGGTGGAGATTGGATTTTGAATTGCAATTTTAAATTTTAAAACAAAATAATTTTAAATTTTATATTTTTCTTTGGTTTATCATAATGCTATTTAGCGTGTAATTGAGATGTCTTTTGCAGCTGCTATTCTCAACATTTTCTGGATGCAGCCAGTTATAATGGACATAAGTCTTCATAATAGTCTTTAAAATTGAGACTTCAAAAAAGATTAACCAATTATGTTTTTTTTGTTTTTGTTTGCATTTTGCGTTTTTTGAATCTGTTTTTGTTTGGTTCATTTAGTGGACCATAAAATTGATTTCATTTAAGTGTGATTGCATCATAACAAAAGAATTAAAATTTGCTCTATCTCACATTTATGATGGATTTCAGGGTGACAAAAAACGAATCTAATTAAGGAAAGAGTTTTTATAGATTATTTTGCCACAACAATTACAATCTTTTTGTATTTTAGATATTACTACATAAATTTTATTGAATATGACCATTCAAGCGGAAAAATATTGTTTTTGAAATGAATATTAATCGATCTTTGTCTTTGTTATATTATGTGAATAGAAGTGACATAATAAAAGGATACCAATTTGCGGTATAGTTTTGTTAGGGTGGTGTTAATAAGTTCATCAATTACTCATAATCTTATTATTACAACTGATTACTATCTAAAATTAATGTATATAACGAATGTAGTAACTTTGTTAAATTTTGTTTTAGTATTATTTGAATTGGAAAATAATTTAGTACTGGATGTACTATAAGTTAACCCCAATTACTTAAGGTATTATTTAGTTTAATGAATTTTAAATGCTGTAAGAGACA
This sequence comes from Rhamphomyia laevipes, assembly GCA_963920725.1. NCBI lineage: Eukaryota > Metazoa > Arthropoda > Insecta > Diptera > Empididae > Rhamphomyia > Rhamphomyia laevipes. The sequence goes on from OY987259.1 coordinate 16,929,402, forward strand.
AAATTTGTAATATAAGAGTAACTAATTTGAAGTGAATCATTTAAAGTTGCTACTGTAATTATAAATTTAACAGGTTGTTCAAATATTTCTACAATGAGAAGTTTTTAATATAAATATACAACTTATTAGTAAATTATTGAATTGACTAGGTTTTAATAAGTTTTAAAGTATGCTTTGATTTGAGTTATTAGTTAATAAATAATTAATTATATGAAATAGTAACTGGGTCAGTAGATATCTTTGCAATAGCACTACAGCCAAAATCGTTCCTTGGCTTCCTCAAAAAAATTACGTGACATTTTATAGCAATTTAAACATATAAATTTTTATATGAATTCCGAACCGTAAGATTCTTTAACAAAGTGAAGAAACATTTAATTGCAACAAGATAATGGCTTTTAATAGTGAAACATTTATTGTCAGCAATGGTCTCAATCGTTAACATTTTTCTGATTCTTATAATCACAATTACAGATTGCAATTTTTTTATTTATGGTATTCATTTAAAGTTAAGTCTTGAGTCTTCCATGTATCGATCTGGATTTGACCTAATTTATCACAGCATAGCTTACTAATTACTACTACACCATAGGCTAATATAAGCGCTTTGAAATGGAATGAAAAAAGAATTGTGTTCATATACAAAAATGTTGTGAAGTAAATTGTACCATAAAAAGTTCAAGTTACAACGACCAGATTAATATACGTGAAATTGTCATGGTACATATGAAATATGCAATGATATTAGAACTTATTTCATCCTCCACTTGTCTTGGGGTATGGAGAAATCGAAGATATGACATATACTTGTTATGCCTTGTCCCTCAAGCAAACATAAAAGAATTAGAAAATTTGGTACTTTCTTTGTATCGCAAATCTTAAAGACGCCGGTAAATTGAAACCCAATAAAGTGGTTACATTCATTAAAAAAATGTGATAGATCGACACGCTATGATAATGGTGCAGTATTCGTCTGGAGGGTTCAACAGGCTCACTAATATAATACTTATAGATTCTTTTCCAGTTTGAAAGGTAACAAATATCCCGACGACTACGTTTATTATTAGATAAATTACGTTCTGAAAATTCATTATAAATCCTTCGAAAGTAGCTCAAAAAAAATTATAAATCTTTTAGAAAACCATTCACAATCTATTTAAAATTTAATTACAAATTTTTGTCGACAAAAACACAAGTTAATTTCATTGCAAATAAAAATGTATTACAATTACAATACATTCTAAAATTAAATTGTATTTATAACCAAACAAAATTCTCAAATTCTACATAAATTTAATTAATTTATTTAAATAAAATTTCTATATGAATTTCAATATTATTAACTTAAGTAAAATTCCTATATCCACAAATTTAATATATTTTTAAATGCACTTCATAGACCAATTGAACTTGATATCCTTTTTATTGATAACATTTACACATTATAATCTTATATAGAATATCAAATTATTATTATTATTACCTTAATGTATTATACCAAGTTTAAAAAGGATCAAAAAGTTCTTGAAAATATCTTTTTAAGAACTATTTATCTTCTATATAACTTTTAATATCATTGTACCAAAAAATATTCATTATCCATAGAAGCACCATATTAATATTATAAGGTGCTTGCTATTAAGGACTAATAATTTTTTTTTTTTTTGAAAATTATTTCTTGTTTCGATTTTTATTTTGTGTAAATGACTTTTAATACTTTTGACATTTTGTCTATTATGTACTTTTAACATTATACTATTTAGCCTTTAAGTTCTTAAAGGTAATATCCTTTTTGTATTTACTTGAGGCTCTATTGTACTTTGATATTATATACATTATTATATCGAATATAGTTATATATTCGTCCTTTTGATATGATATAAAATAGAGAAAATATCTTAATAATAATCATCATAACCATTATAATAATATCCTTTTTATAATTTTTGTGCTACTCTAGGGATATTAGACACAATGTACTATGTATGCTCTTGTGTGAAAATTGCTTATGGCATATCTATATATAGCTATAGCTATAAAGTCTCAATTATGCAAAATTTTCGACAAAATTTTTAGACATCTCTAAATTTATTTTGAATTATTGTTTTCTAAAGGATTTTGAAAATTATTATATCTAAAATATCTAAAATGCGGTATTATGTTAAGGACATTTTTCATGCACAAATTCATTATTATTATTATTATATATATAGATAATAAATTTACGGGTAAGGTTGAAATTGATGGCACTGACTTTGACTTTAAGAGACTATTAAAAACTATATAAAATTTTGATAAATTTATTATTATATTATGATTATAATCAACCTAAATTTTATAGTTGTAAGCTAATTTTCTAGATAGATTAATAGCTTTATTTAGAATTTAAGATTTTATATTTTAAACTAGAATTTATTGATATTAATACTACAACAAAAATCTTATCATATCATGGATAGATCAATAAACTGATTTTATATGAATTAAAGCATAATTTTAATACATTATGATTATAAGTAAAATTAACAAGCTGCAGGATATAAAGTGAAATACTAAATTATATTTTTAGCATGTGAAATATTTGCTATCACAATGAGCTAATGTTTTTAAATATCATTGTGTGTTAATCTATGGCAAGTGATAAATTGCCGTTCATATGAAATACTATTATTTGACCCAGACAAAACCGAGGAAACGTTTCAGGCCAGCTCATTAAAATCAGACTTATAGATTTTTTTAAGGGCATGAGAAATTTAAATGTTTTACTATTGCATTAACCATGAGGAGTTAAATAGAAAGTAAATTATCTATGGTTTATAACAAATATTACAAAGTTTAATCTCTTGGCGGCAATCAAGCTACTAATATGAATCTTAACTCTCCTACTAAAACCTCAAAATTAGTTTGAAAATATATGGGATCAATACAATGTTACGTCACTCTGTGTTCCATATCATAATAATATACTAGGTAACGAACAGGCTGACGAATTAGCAAAGAAAAAATAGGTGTACTCTCTTGCAATACGATAAGAAGAAATATCTATATCCATTCATTGGCCATTTTAAGATGAAGTTGTATAACGTGTAAAACTTCCAGAAAAAGTTGACTGTTGCACGATAAAGGAAAACCCAAAAACATTAACAAGCGAAGAATATAGCCAGAGTAACTGCAATGTATACGGGACATTGGGTGATTGGAGAACATATTGTTCTCTTGGTAATTACGAGCTAAACAATCTAAACGATCTATACTAGACTATGCCAGTAAACATGCTATGAAAACGTTACACTTCCTGAACACCACGAGATGGACCTAAACAACCTCAACTAACTCATTTCTAGTGACGGTTCACGATTGTGTATTTGGTATCAATAATTAACCATATATCTAATTAGAGTATTGGACAGGACTACCAACCGTATACCAATTCATTTTATGATGCTACACTTTAAGAAATCAACTAATACAGTATTGGTTATTGCGAATCCAAACATATACTTTAGATTATTTAAACAGCACCATTCAAAATTTAAAAATATAAGAAACACTTGCCAATATTTTTAAATAACTTGCATAAATTTCCATTAAAGTAGATGATTAATAATAAAAAAACAAGAAAAATCGAAGAAAACTTTTTACTTATATTCTATTTTTATTATAGCGGACGACGTCGTTTTCTTTTTTATTTTTCAGGTGACGATTTTCAAGCATCACTACATAAATAGGAATTGATTAATTTTGTGATAAAAATAAAATTCAATTTTAAAATTTCGATTTAAAATACAACAACAATTTGGCATATTCTAAATTTACTATGAGGAAAATTTACAAAAAAAAAATTATGATGTTAAAAATCATCACGAAATATTTCAAATCACCTTGTTAGGTTTTGCATAGTATTTTGATTGTGCCGAGTGTATTGAAGTATTTGTGTCACAAATTCAATGAAATTTCTTTGAGAGAATGACTTCGGAATATCGATTTAATTGTATATGAACCAAAGCATTAACTAATACTTTTGTGATTTACGTGTGAATGTTCGGGAACAACAAAAAAAGACCACATATTTTTTTTCAAACACCTCACCCTATAAGGATTGAGTGTAAATTCTAAAATTCTTAGCGTTTTAATAGACTGATTGAAATATGTTTGAAAGTATTTGATTGTTAATTGCAGAAATATACAAATGATAAAAGAAAAATTGTGGCGCTTTACAATTATTAAGAATTTCTTAGGGATTTCTTGTTATTTTGTTAATCAGTTTTGGCACAATCTAAATAAAAAAAAATATGAAAAATTGTTGCCAGATTTAACTAAATTATTTTCAATAATATTTTCCTATATTAAATGCCAATTCAATAAATCCATTAAATTCTGATTCAGCAATGTATAAATAAAATCATTTTTATTATACTTTAGAAGCGATGAAACTGTTGAAGTAATATAAATTTATAATAGATCCTTCCAGCCAGAGGCTGTAAATAGAAGCTTAATATTTTTTTTCAACCTCGCAATTAGTAATCTCGTAAACATAGTTCATGTTATAAGTAAAAATTGACTTTTAGTTATACTAAATGCTTTCAGGAAACTGCTTGTAGACGCTGTGTTGAGGATGACGAGACAATCGAACGTCTTTTATGTCATTGTCCTTCCCTGTGTAATGAAAGATTAAAAAATTTCAGTTTTTATTTTGCAGGAGATATAATAGGAGTAAAAGTAAGCAAGGGAAAGCTTGCTAGCCTGATAAACTTTTCAAAAGAAATCGGTAATGTTTCGTAAGAGGGTACAACGGACCGTTTGGTCTAGGTACGAGGTTTGGCCGCTTCCATTCCCGAAACCTACTAGGTGAATCAAATGCGGGATAAAAGTCAATTACATACTTTTTAGTTTTATTTAGAAACTTTTCCATATAACTTTACTTATTTTTTATTTTTAACTTATTTTCATAAGTGGAAAATTTACTTTTTACCATAGATTTATTATATTTTCTTCACTGGCGCGACAGTGTATGTAACCCATAGATATAATGGGTTATAAGTGTAGGCTTCCTTTTTCTAATAATAAAGGTTTCCTGGATTTATATAGCAATTAGTTTTAATAATTTTATATAGATACTGTACGATTCGTTATAGTGAAGAATGGATTTTAAAATTCAGACATGCTTTACTATAGTCATAAAATCAAATTTCGAATTTCCTTTTCTTACTGTTACTGATTTTTAAATTTAAATCAACGTAAAACTTGGTCTTGGTCCGGAATTGTGCTAATGCGACCTAAGCATAGTTCTCTAATTAATATTAGGTTGTTTGGTTAAAGTAGATAGTCTCGGACAACCTGTACAATTAGCGCTTTAGCACCGTTTTGATAATACTCACACTCGTGAAGCGAGTTAGTTGAGGTTGTTAAGGTTTCAGGAAATTTAATGTTTCCGTAAGCCATTTACTAATCGCTAGATCGTTTAGATAGTTTAGTCGTGGTTTCGATGAAAACAATACCTGGCCCTGGCCCGTACTGGGCAATTAAATACGAAGTGTGTGATTGTTTGTTTTTGTTTGATTCTTTGCAGCTATGGCTAGACTCGGTTCTTTATAGTTATGACATATTTAATGTATGAGATTACACATCTGAATATTAATTAAAAGATTTAGATTTCGAAAATTTAAAGTATCGGAAATCAAGAATTCTGGATTTATATTATTTGAACACGTTAAAAAAACTCATTGGAAACTATAATAAAAATTATGATTTTTATCATTTATGTGGATTTAAATTCTTGCATTCTGGCAACTTTGATATATTGATAACTATTTTACATATAAATTATCAATCTGTAGTCAAAATCTAATTTTATAATTTAATTTAATTTAATAAAAAAAAGTATATACATATATTTTTATAATTATCTCTATTCATCTGTACCGCAATTAATTAACTTGTCCCTATATTTTCTTTACGAAACAATTTCTTTATCAAATGAATTAATTTATTTTTGCTTCATTGGCATTGTTATTTCTGTACATAAATACAAAAAAAAAAAGTATATATATATTCTTTACATAATACACAACATAATTCAGTTGTCTATTTACAAATGTTTTTTTTTTTGTATTTTTTTATTTGCAATGATTCGGTCCTTCTAAGGATCGTTTCTATTTCTAGAATGCTATCATACCCATGAGACAAAACAATTGTCACAAAACAAAGAAAATTTATTATTGTTATATCAAAAAAATTGCAATACAATTAAGTCAATATAAATACTTTGATAAATACATATACACATATGCATTCGCATAAATGTATCTTAAAGATTTTATCTCGGAAAATTACCTAAAAAAGTACATGAACATAGAATTTTTTTATGTATATGTATTTAAATTGAATTAAATTGTACTATAATTAAATGAACACTAATACATAAATAAATATTTAAATATTCATTTTAATTTTTATTGTAATTTAAAAAAAAAAATTTACCAAGTATATAAATCTCAAATTAATTTTTCAAATTTCACTCGTTATTTGAACTGAGCCGCTACCAGGGATCTGACCAAACAGTATCCTAGGAAATTTTTAATATAAAACAATTATAAATTAGATAAATTTCATTTTAAAAATTTTATTTCGTTTTGAGGTTAGTTACAAATTCATTTCGATTTTTTTTTTTATATAATCATTTTGGAAAAATAAGGATAAAAAGGATTAAAGTGAACAAAAGTGATTAATATAAAATAAAAAATAAATTCATTATTAAATAAATTTTAATAAAAAAATATAATTTAGTGAAATATTTGTGACAATTTGCTTGAAAAATGGATACCAAAATAGGATAATACTTTTAAAAATTTGAATAAAATTGGAAAATTAAAGTGCACGCCACTGGAATTTTTATAATATTTCTTAACAAACAGCATTTTTAAGATTAATTTTCTATTAATCGAATACAGTGCTGGAAAATTGGATAAATTTAAAATTATATTGTGAATTTTTTATGAAAAAAAAAAATATTTAACATAGTCAAATTGTTGCTAATATTTTAAATTCATATTAAAATATATATATTAAATTTATAGTTTAAGTGTTGAAAATAATTATCACTTAACTTAAAAAGCACTTGCAATTTGAAATGTAAAAATATTGGCGTGAATTTTATTAAAAAACTTCTAATAAATTAATATAGTTTTAAATTTTCAAATCATTTTATTCAAATTTAATATAAAGTTTGGTTAGAATTTTCGAAATTTCCTTAAATATTCAATATTGAATTTTCCTTTACTGAAATTTGGATAATAAATCTAAAAAATAATTTCAAAATAATTTAATTAAAAGTATTTAATTTACAATTAACCGATTAATCGAGATATAATAATTTAAATTTAATAAATATACTATGAACATTTTGCACAATATTTTGGTACGCCACTGAATTTAACATAGACCATTAAATTAATTTCAAATTCAAATCAATTTATCACAACATTTTAACTAATTGTGAATAAAATATTATATAATTTCGTATATAATTAATTGATAATTAATAAAACAGTAGCGTTACTGAAAAGATTCAGCTCTTATAAATTTAGGATTTTTTCTATATCTGGTCAAAAAAATTTAAAACTTTAAAATCTTTCTGACAAGTTAGTCGAAATTCGTAATTTCGATGTTTAGACAATTTAGTTATATAATAAAATTTTGAAACTAATTAATTAGACTTTCTAAATTGCAATGCCATAATTGCATCAATCTATCTATAAAACTCTATCCAGACATTACGTATTTTTCAAAAACTAAAACCTAAAATGTTTTTCTATCATATTTTTTTGGATAAATTTACTGAACTTCTTGCAGAAACCAATTATTTTCTTGCATTCCTTGTATAATATATGATTTGTGGTTAAATACACTCGAATAAATCTTCCAAATAAATTATCCAAAAGAAAAAAACATAGACATAGACCACCTCATTACTTGAGAAAATGAAACTACAATCAACTAACCAAAAGACAAACATCGTACTAAAGAAAAACTACTGATATAGCCACAAAGACAATACAATGCCAAAAAAAAAATAGCTGTCAAGATGCACACGACCACTTAACCACACCGACTAACCAAAAACAAATCGCTTAAAGTTATATAAAAAAAAAATACTCGACATATAGAAAAACTTTACATTGCAATAATTGTTCATGGTTTTTCTTTGGAAAAACCAATAAACTGTGTAAAGAATCAAGAGTGGGTTTCAAAAACAATACCAAAAAAAAAAATGATAAATGATTGTTGCTTCACAAGAGAGCATTCAATTCTAAAATGTTGCCAAAAATAAAAAAAAAGGTGAACCTTAAGACAATCACAATAGAAATAATATTATCTCATGACAATATCGTTTAATATTTTTCCAATGAACATAGAACCAGAGTCAGTCAATTTGATAGTGACTTTTAGATTATTATCAAAGAGCCACATTTACAACAAAATACAGAAAAAAAACTAAAATATGAAATGATACAGACAGAAAATTGCTAACAAAGATCTTAAATGTTATGCATTGACTTCATTGCATTTTATATGTTGATAACCTTAAGGGTATTATTGGGATTATAAAAGAAACATATTTGCAGACATCAAAATCTTATCATGACAAAAACTTATAGAAAAATGAGCTAATAGGGTTTCTTATTCTATCTACTAATGTAGAAAAGAAAATGATAGACAAGAAGTTTAGAAATGTAATAAGATTGAAAGTATTATAATAATACAAAAAAAAAAGATGTTAAAAGATGAAATACTTTTTTGCTAATGTCAATTTTTTCCTTTATTTCAGGATTCAATAAAAACCCACTGCCAAGATGTGTGATGATGATGCCGGTGGTCTAGTAATTGACAATGGTTCTGGTATGTGCAAAGCCGGTTTTGCTGGTGATGATGCACCACGTGCTGTATTTCCATCAATTGTTGGCCGACCACGTCACCAAGGTGTGATGGTCGGTATGGGTCAAAAAGATTGTTACGTTGGTGATGAAGCACAAAGTAAACGTGGTATTTTAACTTTGAAATATCCAATTGAACATGGTATCATTACCAATTGGGATGATATGGAAAAAATTTGGCATCATACATTCTACAATGAATTACGTGTTGCACCAGAAGAACATCCAGTCTTATTGACTGAAGCACCATTGAATCCAAAAGCAAATCGTGAAAAGATGACACAAATTATGTTTGAAACATTCAATTCACCAGCCATGTATGTTGCTATCCAAGCTGTATTATCATTGTATGCTTCCGGTCGTACAACTGGTATTGTCTTAGATTCTGGTGATGGTGTATCACACACTGTACCAATTTATGAAGGTTATGCTTTGCCACATGCTATTCTCCGTTTGGATTTGGCTGGTCGTGATTTAACTGATTATTTGATGAAAATCTTAACTGAACGTGGTTATTCATTTACCACAACAGCTGAACGTGAAATTGTCCGTGATATTAAAGAAAAATTAGCTTATGTTGCTTTGGATTTTGAACAAGAAATGGCAACTGCATCAGCATCAACATCATTGGAAAAATCATATGAATTGCCTGATGGTCAAGTTATTACCATTGGTAATGAACGTTTCCGTTGTCCAGAATCATTGTTCCAACCCTCATTTTTGGGTATGGAATCAGCTGGTATCCATGAAACTGTTTACAGTTCAATTATGAAATGCGATGTTGATATTAGGAAAGATTTGTATGCAAACACAGTACTTTCCGGTGGTACTACAATGTATCCAGGTAAGAATTTAATTGTTTTAATTTAATGTATATACAATACGAATATAATACGAATTGTTTTAATAAAAATTGTTTTCTTAATTTCAGGTATTGCTGATCGTATGCAAAAAGAAATTACCTCATTGGCTCCATCAACAATTAAAATTAAAATCATTGCACCACCAGAACGTAAATATTCAGTATGGATTGGTGGTTCAATTTTGGCATCATTGTCTACTTTCCAAACTATGTGGATCTCAAAACCAGAATATGATGAATCTGGTCCAGGAATTGTTCACCGTAAATGCTTCTAAATTATTAATAATTATTTTATTATAATTATTATAATGCTGTTGATTCGACTTTTAACATATATAAACTAATACCAACTAATTATAAACCATAAGAAAACCAGAATTTATATTAGTTTTCTACAATATGACTTATATAAAAACACAATTTAATTTATAAACAAATAGAATATTATAATATCATCATCAAAAAATCCATCTATGTTTTATATGATTTAATAACAAAATATTTTAAACAACTAAATCAAATATTAATAATAATTATTTTTCATTTTGATGTTTAATTATTTCATTAATTTTTCTGTTTATTTGCTGTGGTCGATATTCGAATTTAATTATTCTGAATTGGATTGGCTCATGTGAAATTCGAAAATTAATTGAAATAGTTAAAGTGAAATTAAAATGAAATTAATATAAATTTAAAATTTGCACTTAAAATGAAAAGTTATTCGTATTGTAAATAACAATTCGAATATATTTAATTTTAATTTGTATATAAATATAAAAAAATATTTAAAATCAAAATAACAAAACAAAAAAAAACACAAAAAACGAAAATATAAAATACCAAAAATGAATTATTTCAAAACGAAAGCAAATAAAATTATATTTTAAAATTATTTTTTATTAATTATCCTTAAATTTTTATTGTTTTTTTTTTTTCATTTCATTTATTATAAAAAAAAAAGTTTTTAATTTTTACCATTAAAGACAAAACTAAAAAAAAAAAAACATAAATATAAAAAAGAAAATATTTTTTTAATAGTAATTATAGTCCTTTTGTAATTATTCCATTTTAAAGATGCTTACTTGGCGGGAAAAATGGGTTTTTAAAGATGTCGGGAAATAATTAAGTACAGAAATTAAAATAAATTTTAATTAATTTTTCTAAAAATAATTAAAGAGTTGAAAATATCAAATGAATAAGACATGAGATTGAAGAAAATAAAAATTTGAAATAAATATACTTACTAGTTCACGTTCTAATACTAGTATACTTACTAGTGCTACGAACAATTACTAGTACATCAAAAATTGAAGAAACAAAAATATTTTGAACTAAATACATTTACTAGTATACTTACTAGTACATTGAATAACTACTAGTACAAAACAAATTGAAGCTAAATTTTATTTAATTAAATTCACTTACTAGTATAGTTACTAGTACACCGAAATTTACTAGTACAACACTGCTTTATAAATATATCTACATATATTAATGGCATCTTCAACTACTACTTCGAAATTATTATAATACTTAATTCTGATGTAACTGATACCCCATTTGAATATAGTTGTATCGAAATAAATTAGGAGCAAATATTATACACATGCGCATTATGATTAGTTACCTATACATATATAGCTATAAACTTTTTTTGAACTAAACTTTGACGAAGATAATCAATTGATCCCAAAATCGAGATGTTCGACACGATTGATTTGTCATTTCTTATTGTTATTTCTAAACGAGCTACATAAGCTAATAAACGCTTTATAAATAATTTGTAATCGTACTCAAACTTTTAATAGGTGCATAGTTTTGTCACAATGCGTTACAACGATATACATGTACGAAGAATTGACACTTCTCAGGATTTTTTATTATTTAGTTATATGTAAATATTTATTGGTTTTTTAAATTTATATTTAGATAATGGATCGTCGTTGAAAAATATAATTTTTTGACCTAATTCTGCAACATTATGCGTGTAAATGCTATTCCTATTTATTGTCATTGATTTAATTATTTTCAGTAAAGTCACCAGTTCTGCGTACAGATGATAATAGTATGGTAAAAACAAGAGTTAGTTATTTTTATTCGATAATGCATTCGTACCTCATTAACTTAAACATTATCATTAGTAGGCAGTATCATAGAAGCCATACTATTCAGCGATTCGATTGAATAATATGTTGAATAAAAAATAAGTTTGCCTTTCGCGTTTCGTATCATCTTACTCTATGTTGAATAAAACTTTCTTAAAAACAATGGCAACTCAATTACTTTTAACTCAATTAACTTATTGTCGCTGTTATGATGAAATTATGGAGCTCACACTGGAACATCTAGTGTGTTACTGGACTGCATTAGATTTGCGTATGTCAGATATCAATACTTGGGATGTGACATACTGCTCGGTCGTCAGCTCTTTCAACACTGTTTTTTGTGGATAATTGTTCTCTTCATAAATGTAAGTAGAATTTTTTATATTGCCTACCTAACTGATGAAAATAATAATTTATAAAATTTATATTCCACTTCTCTTTCACAACAAATTTTAATCAAATGTCGCAGCCGTTAAAAAAACCATTTTAAATTATTTTTTCTATATTGTCACGTCTATTTACAAAAAATCTGTGAATTTGTCACCCAATTCTACTATTTTATGTTCTCTTTATACATTTACTAATTATCTATAACATTCTTGTTCACTTTATTTTAAGAATCGCTTAAAAAGTGGCAAATTAATAAGTATCATAGTACTATGATGTCACAAATATGATTGTTACAAGTTTCAACTCAGCGCATGTAAGATTCAAAACTCCATCACATGTTGACCCTTAATTATTTCAATTTTATTATAAAATATTATATTAGGTATCTATATCCTTACATAATATTTCTTAGTAATCTTCTCATCCCTGAACAAATATCGAAAAATAAAAACTAATTCTTCTTTTATTTTGAATAATTTTCCTTCTGCAAACAGTTTTGAACAGATATAAATTTCATTTTCAATTTATCTCTAAAAATTTGAACTATATATAACTTTATAGTGCTGTTAAAATATGAATATACAGACATATTGATAGCAAGGGAAGATCAAATCTACAACCAACATTATAGATTTCAAAATTACTTCAAAATAAATTTATGTATATTTAAAATTGTGCAAATTTATTCAACAACACCAACGAATGAATATCTTCAAATGTTATGCATTTATCTTTTACTATATTTGGTAATATATAAAAATAATTTTTATTCATTTTGAATTGAACTATTTATATCATGCGATAAATTTATATTTAAAAATTTTATTATATCCTTTTGTAAAAATGTTAAAATAATTTTATGAATATAAGCATAAAATATATTTATATAAAATTTATTACTCAATCGAAAATTCTTAATAAATTATGTAAAAAAAAAGAAAATAAGGAAAATTATCAAAAAAAAAATTGTTTTGGCAATAACAATCAATAAATCATAAACTATTTTTTTTCATTCTCTAACATACATAAATACCCAATGCCATAAAACTTAAAATAAGAGAATTACTAAATAAATAATATGCAAAATTCTAAATTTATTAACATATAGCAATTAATTATTCACTTTGAATAAAAATACCTTCCTTTTAGTGAACAAAAAAAAAACACTAATAACAAATTTCAGATTCTGTTTTTGATATGTGTGAAAATTTTATATACAACATAAATTCTACATAGAAATAATGTGAAGGGCTCTGATAATTTATCGAGATTGCAGAAAATATTTTTAACAATACAGGACAGAGACAAATAATAAAAATGTAAATATAAATTTACAAGATAATATGAAAATATGGAAATGTAATGAAATTAATTGAAAGAGTTTGTTGGCAATAACAGATGAGTTTTCAAGCTAACGCATCGCTTTTACATATTATGTGTTCTACCGTCTCGTCTTCGTCTTCACAGAATCTACACACTTGGTCTCCTGATAGTTGAAATCTTTGTGTAGATGTTTTCAGTGTCCTGTGATGAACCCCATCAGAGGGTCTCAATTCATGATGAATATCTTCCAATGTCTCATACCTATACTTACCCCCTCTAATAATTTTGTTTAAATCGTACACTTTGTTCCTTTGAAGCGGGTTAAGATAACAACGTAATACTCCGCAAAATGGTTCTGAACCTGCGAATAATCTCATCTGTTACTTGTTTTGTCAAAATGTCCAGTTCTTTGTTTTCTTCAAATCCTACATAAGCTGGAATCCAGGCAGTATTATCCTGTTTTCCCTTCCTAAGGTTATTAAGGCCAGAAGATAGTTCTTATACATGTTTTGATTTAATTCCATATGAGTCCAGAGTCTTATCGGGCAGCCTGGCTTTCTGAATATATTGTAATGGATATTTGCCGTATCTTAAATATCAATAATTTAACTTTATGTAAATGACTTTGTTAAACTGCAGTCTAAGTTTTGTTAGGCAATTCAAAAAATCTAACCCCCACGCACTGAAGCCTTATTAACAGAAACCCGTTGTACTCTCCACTCAACTACCTTTTTCCTTATTGTAGTTTTTCGAACCATCTCATTTCTTTAATCAATTTAATCTTTTTGTCGGACGAATCCCATTTGCTTCCTCCAAGTTATCCAGGAATAAATATTCCAAATACCTAAACCTTCTTTGTTGGACCACGGTACAGTGGCACATTAAATACTACTCTGACCCGTACTCCTCTATAGAATAAGTTGGAATGGTGTAAATTAGCTATACTCATACATCACATCCAGTCTATCATTAATTCTATTATAATATAGTGAGCTGATTATAATTTCAAAAAGTAAAAGCTTCCTTCATTTACCAACCACACTCACTAAAATTCTGTACAGGATATTCGATGTTAAGGAATAATACAGAGATGCGAAGTAATATTTATAGAGGTTACAGAAATGATTGCTATATGATTTTCATCATCAACTCAATAAAACATCAGTTAAATCTTTTAATAAATCAATATATAAAATTAACTGATATTTAATAAATCAATCTAACAATTCAATTGATTTTCATCGATATTCGACTAACTTGTTGACAGAGACAATACGAAATCATTTAGAATTAAATTTTCCCAAATATTTCCAATCCCTTTTTCTTCGCAAATAACACAAAATTACAAAATTATTGCTCTAAATGTTAAGCTTAGGAGACATTAAAATATGTTGATAATTATACATTTGGCCAATGCAAAGAAAATTTTGTATTAATAAAAATTTTGTTATACTATAGATAAAAACAATTCTTGAAATTTAGCCGCCGCCAGATTAATTGAAAAAATTACTATAAAAGTACATGCAAAAGAAAATTACGAATTTTCTGTTTTAAATGTGTTAATATATAAGACACAATTACAAATGCAATTTTAAAAATAAAAATATGATTAAATTAATTAATGACGAGTTTTTTTTGTTATACTGAGTATAAAAGTCTCACTTTAAATTTGGCTAATCCATTAGTAATTCAACTTTAGATAATTCGAGACACGCGGTGTTTAAAAATCTACGATAATCGTTTAACAGTTCTAGACGGAAAAATTGATTTTTCAGTGTTTAATTTTTTAAAGGTAGAAAGGATATTTAATAAAATAAAAAATATTTTTAAGGAATATAATTAAAAAGTGTTTTGAGCACATCATAAATTTAAAATTTTAAACTTATTATTTATGATTGTGATAAAATTTGCTATAATTTATAGCTAAAAATAGCTAAAAAAAAATATTAAAGCTAAAAAATAATTTTTCAATTTAATTGTTTATAAAGTGAATTCATTTAAATAGAATATAATTAAAAATATATTTGAGACAATATTGTCACCAGAGATTTCAGTAGAGTCTCGTTTCCATATAAATAGTTACAAAATGATTGGAAATATTAGATTCACATATCGAACATGGCTAAATCTTATCTAATAAAAAATATTTTAATAATAAAAATCTGTTTTAAAAACAATTCTATGGAATTGTGTTGTGAATGGTTCTTGCAAATCAGTTCCTTATTGAACTGATTGTTTTTTAATGCTGCAGTACCAATAAGTTTTAGTGATTTCTATTAAATTAATATTACTTTTTTCCTTATTCACTGCACTAGGGAGCATAGCGCATCAATGATAGAGGTTTCGTGTCAATTTGCAATTTGGACCTAATATGAATTCTGAATCATAAGTTTCTGTATAATGAAGAAACTTTTAAAATTCCAATAATCTACTCGCTTTTTTGATAGTGAAACATTTGTTGTCAATTTTTTCACTATTAAAACTTATTGAACGTTTTTATTACTATAAGTAATAAAGCTTAGACCAACATGGATACCTCAGTCTAGTGTTGACCTAATGCATTATAGCATATAAAACTACCACTACGCCAATAAATTAATAAATGGCAGACGGTATTATAAGTTTCACTATATTCATCTTAAATATTGCGATGCTATTTCAACAGCTAAATTATATCCATATTCCACATCTGTCGAATACAATCCACAAAAAATATTTATTTTTTTAAACTCTTCTATTTTTATTACATACGAAATTCAAACAAGAAATACAAAAATTTTCTTTATCACTGCCAATGTCCTTTAGATGCATTTTAGCTAAAAATAGATATGAGATAATTTTGTACATGTGTGTCTGTTATGAGCTACTTATAGACAACAGAGTTTTTTATATTTTTTATAAAATATGTCGTAAAAATGAATACAAAAAATTCAGACATTCTAAATATTTGTATTGCCAAAAAACAAGAACAATTTAGCGAATAACAAATGAACTTGAATCTGTGCATTGGTTACTACAAAAAAAAATGCTTCGATTAACTGCTAACAAAAGTCATTAAATTTTAATGTAATTTCTTTTTTTCTAGTAAAACATAATAACAAACCAATTTCAAAATGTGTGACGATGATGCCGGTGGTCTAGTAATTGACAATGGTTCTGGTATGTGCAAAGCCGGGTTTGCTGGTGATGATGCACCACGTGCTGTATTTCCATCAATTGTTGGCCGGCCACGTCATCAAGGTGTAATGGTCGGTATGGGTCAGAAAGACTCTTACGTTGGTGATGAAGCACAAAGTAAACGTGGTATTTTAACTTTGAAATATCCAATTGAACATGGTATCATTACCAATTGGGATGATATGGAAAAGATTTGGCATCATACATTCTACAATGAATTACGTGTTGCACCAGAAGAACATCCAGTCTTATTAACTGAAGCACCATTGAATCCAAAAGCAAATCGTGAAAAGATGACACAAATTATGTTTGAAACATTCAATTCACCAGCCATGTACGTTGCTATCCAAGCTGTATTATCATTGTATGCTTCCGGTCGTACAACTGGTATTGTATTAGATTCTGGTGATGGTGTATCACACACTGTACCAATTTATGAAGGCTATGCTTTGCCACATGCTATTCTCCGTTTGGATTTGGCCGGTCGTGATTTAACTGATTATTTGATGAAAATCTTAACTGAACGTGGTTATTCATTTACCACAACAGCTGAACGTGAAATTGTCCGTGATATTAAAGAAAAATTAGCTTATGTTGCTTTGGATTTTGAACAAGAAATGGCAACTGCATCAGCATCAACATCATTGGAAAAATCATATGAATTACCTGATGGTCAAGTTATTACCATTGGTAATGAACGTTTCCGTTGCCCAGAATCATTGTTCCAACCCTCATTTTTGGGTATGGAATCATGTGGCATTCATGAAACAGTATATAATTCAATTATGAAATGCGATGTTGATATTAGGAAAGATTTGTATGCAAACACAGTACTTTCCGGTGGTACTACAATGTATCCAGGTAAGAATTTAATTTTTTGTTTTTTTAATGTATATACAATACGAATATAATACGAATTGTTTTAATAAAAATTGTTTTCTTGATTTCAGGTATTGCTGATCGTATGCAAAAAGAAATTACCTCATTGGCTCCATCTACAATTAAAATTAAAATCATTGCACCACCAGAACGTAAATATTCAGTATGGATTGGTGGTTCAATTTTGGCATCATTGTCTACTTTCCAAACTATGTGGATCTCAAAACAAGAATATGATGAATCTGGTCCAGGAATTGTTCACCGTAAATGTTTTTAAAATATAATTGCTTTCGAAATTATTAAATTTTTGCTACTAGTATTGTGTCCATTATAATTAACAAATTATTAAATTTTGATGTTGTAAGCGGAAAAAGACTTTATAATTTAATTATTAATTTTATGCTTTTATGTTTGTAAAATTTATATTTAAAATAAATTTAATAATAATTATAGAAAAATACTAATTTCTTACATACAATTTATTTAATCAAAATCCTTAAGTAAAGAAAACTTTACTCTTTATTTATGATCCTTTAAAGATATTTTTAATGATGATAATTTAAAAATAATCTTAAAACATTTTTAGAATTTTAAATTAAATTTTTTGAAAAATCTGGTTAATTTTCCAAATATTTGTCTGATTTGTTTCTACGATGACACTTTTTTTTGAAAGTTTCGTTAACAGATTTCTTATCCTTGTTAAGGACCAAGCAAATGAAAAATAAATATATGAAGAAAAAAAAATATTATTTATAAACATCGTCGTCTTTTGCATGATGATTTGCAATATAAATAAATACAACAAAATGGAAATTTGAGAAAACTTGTGAAAACTTTTTAGAAAAATCCTGACAAAATATACAATTTCAAGATAAATAAGAAAAAAACATATTACTCTGTTGCACTTTAGAAACATTGAGATCGCGCTTAAAAAGCAAATCACGTACGCATTGATACAAATATTCTTGTTGAATTGAAAACGATTTGCACACAATTTTTCCTCAAGAAATCACATTAAACGAAATCTTATTAAATATTAGAAAAAGAGTGGAAAAATATTGAAAGATGATAAAAAATTGTAATAATATAAAAATTTTCCCGAACAATTTTCAATATACAGTAGAATATTTTCCAATATATTTTTTTGTTAAAGATGTTGAGATTTATGATTTTTTCGGTTTGCATAATATGTAAGATACATTTATGTATATATGTAAAAATTGATAAATGAGATTTATATTTCTGTCATTAAATAAAACACTTTTCATATATTTATATCTTGGTGATTTAATAAGGATTTCAATATCTTTTATAAGGTAAATAGAACAACACAAATTTTAAATTAAATTTGTGTACTTTGAACTTTGTCTGATCGGTAATTGAGTTAGGTATTTATTCTATGAATATCATTAATCATTTACTTTTAATTATAAAGTTTATGTAGGTTACATTCAAATCATAAAACTATTTTAGATAAATCACATTAATTAATAATTAAAGCTTAGTATCAAGTTCCCTGTGAAGTGAAACTTTCATACAAATTTAACATTGAGAAATTAAAAATGAAAAATTCTGCTTCTGATTTCATTGTAGCGGAATCGAGTTCACTATGAAAAAGTTGTGAAATACGTAATTTATGTTTATTTTTAACAGATGGAAAATCAAAAGTCTCCGTATATCTCCATAGCGATCTCCAAAGCACTTCAAATTTTTCGGTGAATTAGCCATGAAAAAATTTCTCCGATTTATTTCATCTGATAATATTGTGAGGTTTGAAGATTGTGTTAATAGTTAATTTCATTTTAATTCGATACTAGACTTGGTTGGTTAGTTATTTTGAGAAGGGGGGAATGGAAGCGGCCAATCCTCGTACCTACATACATAATACGCAGGCCCGGCTTTACCGATGAAGCAGACGATGCAAAGCATCGGGGCGCCACACGAACAAAAGGCGCTGAAATCCAAAATTGAAATGAAAATCAGTTAATTTTTAATTATTTCCAATTTTTTTAATTTTTTCTTAAATGAGGAAAGAAAAGTAAATTCAGTTTTCTAAAAAATGAAAATTAGGCGATTTCCGAATTCAGTTTTCTTTGGTATGGTAGATAAAAACGCGTTTTCTTCAATTGAAAGTTTTTGTTTTCAGTTGATTATTTGTTGTTGTTCCAGTCATGTTTGGATATGTTAATATTTTATTTTTTATTGAAAAAGATAAATAATTTCGTTTAGTTGAAAATTTAACAATATTCTAAAAAAGCTACAATTTTGGCAAATTATATTGACATTGCTATTCAATTTAAAGAAAATCCATTACGCAGGCGTAAAAAACGTATGTATAACTACGAATGTACGAATGTATGAAAAAAAGTACAAAATTTTATTTTTTCTTTCAATTGTTGACAGTGACAGTTTTGATCGATTAAATATATTACAGTATATTCATTAAAAATTAAAATGATTTAATTCATTAAAATGATTAAAATATTTAATTTTTAATAATAATATACTGTATAATTATAATACTTCACTGTGAAGTTTAGTTGTCTTTCTGACATAATTTGCTATAAAGGGCGCTTAACAATAAGTTGCATCAGGGCGCCAGCACCGCTAGAGCCGGGCCTGATAATACGGTCCGTTGTACCCCCTTACGAAACATTCCCGATTTTTACCACGAATCGTGCCATCCTACTTCTTTTATAAAGTTTATCAGATTAGCAGATTTTTTCTGGCTTTTTTCTATTAAATCTCCTGCAAAATAAAAACTGAAATTTTTTAATCTTTTATTACACAGAGAAGGACAGTGATATAAAAGATGTTCAGTTGTCTCGTTATATTCAGCACAGCCTCTACAACCGGTTTCCATTATCAGTAATTAATTACTAAAATTTTGTATTACATTTATTTCAAAAAAATGTATTATAAATTGTCATTTTTCAGTAAGAAATTTATATTATACTTGCAGAAAGTATAAAAATTGTATATTTTAAGACGTGTATTCCTTTTATTTCTTGAAGAAGTTTTCTAAAAGCAGCGCGTCTACTCTTTTAAAGTAAGCTGAATATATGAATTTTTTCGTTCTGAATGCATACAACTCGTTAAATACTAACAATTATAACAATTTTAATACTCGTATCACTATAAATACTCGGTGTAGTCTCTGTGATGATAACGAACAAAATTTTATAGTATTTTCTAGATATTGATTATCAATTGGTTAGTAAATCTTTTCAGAAAAACTAAGGCCATTAAACAACTCATGTCAAATTAGAAAATACATAAATGATAATATGCTAACTCACAGAACCAAATGGCTTAAAATTGATTATTCCTTATTTTGTTGGTGGTCTGTGATGACCCGACAAATCACACCACAGTTTCTTTTTATGGTTCTGTGTCTTTACTTGCTATAGTAATTAGGTGTCAATGATTTAATTAAAAGTGGATATTATAATTTGTATGAACATTTATATCACTTTACAGCGAACTCGAACTCGATACTAAACTTAAGTTTGGCTTTCAAAAAAAATTGTTTTTATCTGTGAAAAATTTATTGGTTGAATGATCTTATTTTAAAGTTAAATCTGATTTGATATTACTATGAGATTATTTTGGCAGTCGGTGATATTTCTGATTCTATATTTACCAGCTTTAGGGTTTCAAATTTCTCATTAGCGATTCATAGTAAAATCAGATCTAATATTTACACAAAAATTTCAACTTTGATTTTCTAAAGTATATTTAAGCGGTTCATAAAATAATTTCACAAAGGTAAAATATAATCAAGTAAAAAATATTCTTTTCTATTTCCACTTGTAGAAAAAAAACCTATCAGTAACCATCATAAATTACCAGTAATTTGAATGATTACAAAATTCATTCCAATCACATTTTATAGAAATAACCTAAAGGATTTTTGCTTTAGTTTATTTACCAAATACATAAATAAACACATATACAAATAAATATATATATTTACACCACATTAACCAAAAAAAAAATTCACATATACATATCATACATAAAATTATGCTACTCTAGACTAAGTTAGTACATAAATACTATGTCTATTATTATTTAACCATTCCACTAGCAATAATAAAAAAAAAATCTTTTCTATGTTTCAATGCTGTGTCTACTATTAAAAATCAGCAAAAATAGGAAAATGATAAATATAACATAGGAAAAGTATATAAAATAACAAACATAATGAAATATTTAAATGATTTTCCATTTTGATGTTAGATAAGCATAACGAATTAAATTATTTTCCGGGTTTTATTTCAAAAAAAAATTTCATAGACTCTTCAAAAAATATTGTATGAAATTATCTATGGATATTAAATTTTCAAAATACTGATGAAAAATTTAATAGACACAAAATGATAATTTCAAAGTAAAATTTAAATTTAAATTTTTTTTTAACAGTGTATTGCACCCTAATATTTGTTGTTTTTTTAGCATAATTTTAGGTGGCAAATATTATTATACAATTTAAATAATAATGTAGTCAGAAAAATAGATAGACAGTTTCCCATCAACGGAAAAATTTCCCCTAAAAATAATTTATAATTTTATGATAAAAGATGTTTCAACTTTAATTTTACCATTTACCCACTACTTTTCCGCACCAAAAAAAAACAAAGATAAATTTTTATGATATATATAAAATTTACATGTTTAGATAGTTTTGGACAGAGTTTGTAGGACTTTTCGCAAAGTTTCCCAAAAGATTTTGTAAACTTTTTAATATTACGCTGTTTGCAAATAAATGAAACAGAGCCAAGCCTTAAAATTAGAAATTTATATTTTTGTATAGCGTAAAAAAGTTTAAAATTTCTGTAAGCAATAAAAAATTCAATTTATATCGAAGAAAATTTTTAGTTTTAAAGAATTTCTAACATGAAAGTAAATAATTTACGCAAAATTAGTCATTTTTATTAGGTTTTTTAGCTTCAATTAAACTTAAATTAATGTAAATTATATCGACGAGTTTTGTAATTCAAAGCTTTTACGACGAGTTTTGTAATTACAACGATTTTGTAGGAAAAACATTGTTTCGCAATAGAATGTTTCGTAAATTCTAGAAGTTTAATATTTGAATATAATTCAGAAGAATATGTAAACCAGAGTTGAAGATTTGTCTGCTCTTAATTTTGACCTGCTGTGCTATATGTTTACCAACTAAAAATGCTTAATCTTCGACGAGATGATTTCGACGAGTTTTGTAATTCAAAACTTTTACGACGAGTTTTGTAATTCAAACGTAAATAAGGCACTAGCGCGCAGAGCTATACCGAAAATATTCTTGTTGTTCGCTGACTATTCGATAATATAAAGATGAATTAAAAGTCAAACCGAAATTACGTATAGAATTTGGACCAAAGCATATAAATGACAGTAACAGTATAACAATTAACTATTACAACAGTAACAGTGTAACAGTAAGAGTATCACAATAACAGCATAACATCTTGAATTCAGTGAATTATTCAGTTCCATGACAGACGGCGCTTCCAAAATTAAGGAGTTTTGTATGAAAAATGTTGAAATTTAAAAGTCTCGAAATAAATTCTGTTGTTTTCAAACTAGAATATCAGCACATCCAATGGAAAGTATCCTATATCTTTACATTTTTCATATTATAACCTTAAAAATGGTTCGATATATTCGGGCCCCAGCTTATCTTACTTAATTATTTTGGAATTAAAAAATGACTTATTAAATTTTGTTGAACTATTTTAAATTCCTCTGTGCATAATTAAATTCTTATAGTTAAGTATTTCAAGTAAAACACTATTTACTTAACTTTACATTATTTTTGTAATAGCCTAGTATTTTGATACTTTACAGTGTTTTAATAAAAACAATTGTGTACAACTAGACCACAACAAACATTAATAATTAAATATAGATAGTAGAAATAGCTTCAACGCCAATATGACACATTAAGCCGCAACGACACAGTTAAATTAGAAATTAATTCATATTTTAAGTAATTCCATATAATTTTTATTTATATTTATTCACATTTTTTTGACAATTCATACACGGAACTGACGAAACTGACGGTATTCATTATAAAAATTATTAATTAACAATAAAATAAAATTTTAATTAATCAGCCAGAAAATATGCAATTTTATAAATATTTCTCTTCATATTTCCTGTTCCTAAAAATATGCAATTTAAATAAAATCTATTTAACTATATATTTAAAACTTTTCCTATTCACAAAAAAAAAAATTATTTTATATTATATTATTTTTATGTATTCAAATATGTTTTTCATACATAGAATTATATAACATAGAAAATATATAAACAGATATACAAAAAAAAAATATGAATTTTATATTTTTATAATTAATTTTCATTCCTGTTCATTCATTCATTTTTACCGGAAAAGTCTATCGTGAAAAGCTTATAATAAAAATATTATTTTTTTATATTCACTACTGACCGGGAGGTTAAATGGAATAACGAAAAATTGAATTGGATAAAAGTCAAAAATATTAATCCATTTTAAAATAAATAGTCTGCGGCCATATCGGTGGACCTTAAATCTGATGGTCATATTTCAAGGATGGCCTTAACAAATAATACAATAATAAATAAAAACCTCATAAATATTATCATTTATATGATTTTTTTTTCATATTTTCATCTTTTTGGTAAATTTTGTATCGCGTATATTTATCCATACTTCCACCCACCAACCAACCACCCCACACCAACACAACAACTATTAGTTTATATACGCTTTCTTTCATACCATCATAATTTTTGTATAGTATAGAAGAGACAACCATCCCCCACCCTCACATATACAAAACGGAAGCAATTACATTTATGCTGGCTCTAATAAATAATATTTTTTGTTATTTTTATGATTTATTATGTTGTGGCCCAGGATGGGCGGTAGGCAGGATCCTTTTTTGTTACTATTTATAATACAAAATTGATTTTTTTTTTTTTGGAGAGGTAAATTATTACAAATTATTTCAAGTTCAAACATCAAGGGCACAAAAGTCAATTTTAGTGTTGGACATGTGAATTTTGGCGAATTTTATTTTTGTTTTTTTATCAGAAATCTACAACATTAAAAAAAAACTATATTTATGATATGATACATGACAACAACATGCAAGAATTTTATTAACTTTGAAATTTATTAAGAGATAAAAAAAAAAGAAGAATTCAATTAAAATTAATTGGAAAATATTAAATTACATAAATTACATATAAATCATGTCAGTTTTTAATAACATATAAATTCAATTGTGAATAAATTAAATTTGAAAAAGAAAATTTCTGTATTTAGTGATTGCAAATTTTTACCTTGAAATGATGAATTATATTTTTCAATTAACATTCAATTGCATTTTTAATGGACTTATATGATAGAAGATGATTCAGTTTTACTATAATTGACAATAACGTTTATAATTAAAGAGTCAGCTAAACATTTTTTTTTATAAAAGTACGAAAAACAAATTATTCTTGGCGAAATACCTATTTTTAATTGAATACAAACAAAAGTATCTGCGCAGTCTTAGACAGATTTAATTTTGTATTACCTCATCAATAGCATAATCCAGTCTGTTCCAGTTTATAACTAAAACCACCAAATTTACTGTCATCCGCTGCAATTATTGTTTAAATATCGAATGATTCACTAATTGCCTAGTTAGCGTATCAGTTAGTACTGAAATATGAGTTTCAAACCAGTTATATTTCAAAACAGGTCTTTATCCCAAAACCGCTTTGATTTTTTTAATAAAGTACGACACTTTGGCAATAAATTGAATGTATGTAAGTTTCAGCAATAAATTGAAATTAAAATCCAGGTCCTTCAATATTTAATTAACATTCGAAAATTAATTAAATAATATTTCTGGTATATTCTTTACGAGCCCAGTAATTGTCCCGATGGACTACAGTCGAAGAGAGAAATCGTTAATACACAAATAATGTGCATCCTAACAATTTAGTGTCATTAGAATTAATACTTTGAATATATTTCTAATAAGTCACTACCAATAATCTCCCATAATTCAACATTTCCGTATAATTTCGGTTCTTCCATGCAAACTCTTTATTTTAATAAAACAAATCTTTTCAGAATCATATATAAATCCAAGAGTTTCAATAAAAATCTATCAATCATAATTTACAAAATTATATTCAATTAAACTATGATTACCAGAAAGATTTCCTGGAAATATATTAATTAAAATAACCGCAACAGCAAAAATAAAAAAAAAAGTTTTAAAAAATTATGGTGCCAATTAAAATCAACCATACAAACTTTCCTACAATTTTCCTCCAATTTTCCATAACCACAGAAAATCATCATTAATTTACTAATATGACATTAATCCTTTAAATATTACCTACGATTTTTATCATATTTATTTATTTCTACACCATTAAATTAACTTATTAACACCTTTTTTTTAATATTCGATATTGTTACCCCCTGGGAACAGAATTAAAAAATATATAAAATTTCATTATTGTCCATTTTGTATAAAAATTTTTATCCTTTGTGATGGTATGTTACGATGTATCGCGGTTAAACCTAAAAAAAAAATCAGAAAAAATAAATAAATTTATATAAAATACATAAATCATTTAACTGTCGACCATCCTTAGTAATATTAATGCAATCATATAAAAAATATATAATATAAAGATGTAAAAGGACATTTTTCCAGATATACCAAAACACTAAATACAAAGCGTAAAAGGCAAAATTCCATAAAATTATCTGATGGTCATAATAGCCATACATTTTACAAAAATTTTATATCATTATTTGCCTTGCATTTTGACTGGGTGAACAAAAACCACATAGAGAGACAGACAAAAACAGAGAATTTTAATAAATCATTTCCAGAATAATGCAAAAAAAAAAAAAATTTTTTTTTTGATACTGAATGGACCGTAAAACGTTCTACATTATAATATACAGAATATAATTTGCAGGATACCGTCTCAAATTTAACCGATCTAATTTTTAATGTTACCAAAGGCGGAAAAATGTAAAGTAAATGGACAATTTTTGTGTAGTCTTGGGTGTTAAAATTATGTTGTCGCCAAAAAAAAAATTTTTATAATAATTATTAATGTTAAAGATAAATTTCATTTTTATTGTTATATTATAGAAATAAATTTTACTTCAATGCACAAAATATGAAAATGGCTTTACCAACTATGGGCATAAGAAAGGGAATAGTTTTATGATACCAGAGTTATGACAGTTTTCATTTATTGGATAAAGTTTGGTATTGTTATTTTAATATATAGATAACAAAGCCGTTTTTAACATATTTTTATGAAGAGTTACAAATTATTTTAGTTTAAATTTAAAACTAAAAAAAGCAAATTTCCAGGGATATACAAGTCGAACATAGCGCCTCGTTTGAATAAATTTTAAAACTTTACTGACGGAAAATTGTTTTGATTTATTAAATAATTTCAATTAAATACAGAATTTACTTAACTTATGACTTCAATATTAATGGAAGGAAGTGGCATTAAGAATAGTTTATCTGTCAATCTGACAACTATCTGTCAAAACTTGTTACGATACGTTACGAACATGTTCACGAGGAAAATAATCCAAAATCTACTGTATTATACGCTCCACATATTTTGAATGGAGTTGGTTGGTTGGTTTTAAAAAAAGTGGGAATTACGAGACACCCACGCACACAGGCCACAACCGACAGAAGAGTGAGTCCGTTGTACACCTGTTTCCTCGAGGTTTTCTAGAATGAAACTTTTCAAAAAATAACTAAAACTTTTAAAAAGATAATTAATTAATCTTTCCCTGTACATGATTCAACCTAGTCAACGATCAATTAAACTAATTCAGTTTCAGCGATTTTTATTTAGTTTTTGAAAATGGACTACGATAATAACTTTATCAATTATTTTTAATTTATTGAAGTCCAAATTAATCTTTTTTAGTATAATTTTTTAAATAAATAACTTTAAGGACGATTTTTTTCTATTCCAAAAAGAAGTTATGTCCCATAAGAACAAAAATAATTATTAAATTCGAAATAAAAAAACTTTTTTACTTGAATTTTACTGTCCATATTCATTTTATCATTCTTTATTTTAATGGTGGCTTTTAATTCCATTCAAAATGATGTGAAATATAAACTGACCATCAGACATTTTGCATTTTCCTGCATTCAAAATCTGATTATAAGAGTTATAAAATTTTCAAATAAAAGTTTTTCCGTGAAATTTTTTCTCTTGTTTATACATATATAGAAAAGTTTAGCTTCATTTTTATATTGCAAATAAAAAATTACGAACAATTTTTTTTTATGGTTTTTATTTCAATAAAGTTATTAACGAAATTGCATAAAAACTTTTCTATTTCATTTTCTAGGGCAATCATTAACTACACCCCGTTTTTTTATATGGATTCCAAAACTTTCTTGTTTATTTTTTTTTAAAGTGGACTTGAACCAAAAAAAAAAAAAGGAAATTAAAATTTCAATAATGAAGACGTCATTAAAATAATATATAATTAAAGTTATGAGGAGAACGGAAAAAGTTGACCATAATTCACTTAATTATTATATCATTAATAAGGTCAGGTAATTAATAACTAGTTAAAATTATTCAAAGTGTGATATAATAAGTTGTTAAATGTTCATTAAGGTTATCTGTTTTTTTAAGGGAGGTTGGGTTTGAATGCATTGACGATTATAGTTTGTTAGAAATATTAAAGTGCAATAACTAAAACTACATTAACAATATAAAAACTATGAAACTTAAGTAATTTAGCGAAACGTTGTAAAAACAAAATTTTGCAAGAAAAATGGTTAGAAATTTTGTAATTCTTTTGCATAACGAAATACGAAATACAGTTCGGTTTCAAGAATTGTATCGATACAAACTGTTTAGCCAACAGTCTAAATCCCTGGTAAATTGAAGTCATCGAAATTTATAGCTAAATACAATTAGTGGTATTGATAAAGGACACGTTGTCATTCAGTCGCTGATATTATAATATAACCGAACAGTACAAACCGTTTAGGAAATTGTTGTGTTCAGATATTGCTTATGGTTTATATATGACCTTCAGTAATCCATGGTGAAACTGAAATGTACCGGAACAGAAAGAACGCATACGAAATTGCATCTTCTTTTCTGAGAAAGGTTTCGATGTATTTCACAAGGATTTTTCTAAAATACTTCCATATTTTAATCTTTAGAGAGTTGTTACAAACAATTTCTGATATCGCTAAGGATCTAATTATTATAATTACTTTTTTTTCATAATTTAGTTTTAAAAAATTGAAATAAAAAAAATACTAATTACCATCAGGATTACACAAAAAAATGAAATAACAAGATTAATTTTACCATTATGTAACCAATCCTAGACAGAGATTATAAATATAATCGCAGAAAATTTTATTTGAAATTTCTTGAATTTGTAATTTATCTCCACATCCAATAAAAGAAACTTTTCTAATCTAACATAAATTTAAGATTATTATTATACTTTTATACCTTTACCGAATATTTACTAGAGAATTAACTTTACTTCTTTTAGCTATTAATAAAAAGAAATTTCTTTATGATGAGGTAATTAAGAAATTCTCATAAAATATCATTTTTTATTACAAATAATAATGAAAAATTATAAAATATCTGGTTATATATCAAAATAAGGATTATAAAATTTATGAATTTTTAAGGATATTTTAGTATACAATACAAAAATATTCAAATTTAAATAATTTTCAATAATTTTAAAAGAATATTTTATGTATTTTATAAAGGTTAATTTTCATGCAGTAATGATATTTGGTTGGTTCATTAAAAATGTATCAAACAAATTGAAATAAAATGGCCGAGTATCGATTCATTTACTGGTCGAGTACATTTATTGGCTTTCATGAGTATAATGATATAGTTATGGACTATGATCACTATAACATCGGTTTTATAGAATTTGGTAGAAATTGGACCAATATTTTAACATTACCAAAAAAATACAAACATTAACACTGCCATATAGCGATGTAAACGTAAAATAAGTGAACAACCTAGCTGAAGCATATACCATTCTCTTAGTGAAAGTAATTATTTTTCGCCATTAAATGTCTACAGACCGCTAGTTTAATTTAAATTTTGAAGAACATTTACTTTGTTAAAATGTAATTTTTCGATAGAAACGAGCCAATAGCGTCCCATTACTTAAGTTTATTTAGTTTCCGTTTATTCTAAATGGTAATTTCTCATTTGATCTTTTCAAAGAATTTGGTTGAATATTTACTATGGGTTTGAATAGTTTAAAAAAGTTTACAACGGACAAGTTGGACGGAAGAAAAACGTTAAACATAGAATATGGGCTACCTTTTTAGTTATACTATTACCTATTAAAGTTAATGAAGGGAAATTTTATAATAATATTATCAAATAAAATATTTATATAGGAATCGGACGTGAAAATAATTTAAATGATATAATTTATTTTGGTAAGCACATGTTAAAATTCACATTGTGGTTAACGAAAAACTGAAAATTATTCAAAATATTCAAATATTTGATAAATATATTAAAAATTTATTAATTTTTCTCAAGAATATAAATTTAATGTATAGGAAAAACTATTAAAACTTTGTATTGCAGCAAATATTTCTTGATTTATTTTAACGTTTTTCAGGAATAATTTCTCAAAATATTTAAATTTTTCAAATTAATTCAAACTTTTTTAATATATACAGTAATGTGCTTACATTATTAAGAACTGTGAAGAATTTTTCAAACCCTATACAAACGCTACTATTAATATAGAAGCGTTATGTCCTTAATATTTTAAAATATTTCCTAAATCCATTTAACAAATCTGAATTTTTTCATAGCTACTTCATAAATGGTTTCTCTATAATAAAATTACCACCCTATAATACCACCCTGTATAGTAATTTCATCTTCTTTGTGTCAACTAATTTAATCTTATTTTAATAATTGCTATTGGAATTAGAGGACACCCAGTAATCGCTATCACCTCCTGCTAACAAAAATGATAAATTTTTATTTAAAATTATATATAATTCAAAATTGATTACAATATTAAAAGTTTAATCACAAACTTAATTAAACTTTTCATAAAATGAATCGTCAACATTACAAAATTTCTGATTATAAAACCACAAAAATAAATTTAATTTAAATGAAATATACAAGCAGAATTTTCATATCTTCATTCAAAAATCCCTTTTTCCTTAACAAACATAACAACAATCTGAAATGTATGTATATGTATATATTCGTTACATAAAAAAATAAACAGTAATAAAATATTCAAGGACGACAAAATCATCAAAAACCTTATGCAAATAATCTGTTTTTTTTTTTTGTTTTTTTAACAAAAATATTCATACAATTTTCAATGTCAATTTCAATTTAAAAACACATTTTCCATTTTCTCTCAACAAAAAAAAAATTAATAATATGAAATATATACGAAATATATATTTGATCATCATTGTTTCCGTTTACGTCCGTCGTCCTTTTTTCTGGTATTAACCATAAAACGTAGACACTTTAAGGAAAACAGCCAGCATAAATATAAAATACAAATAAATTGTTAAAATTTTGTTTACCTTACTCATTTAAATTCAAGCCACTTCGAACAAATTATGCATTAATTTGTGACGACATCTTTGAATTGTTTAAACACACAAAATCCTTTTAAGATTGGTCTTCAGGAATATTTAAATATATAAACAAAATAAGAATAATATCATATCCTTTTTTTTTTTGCCTTCAAAGAAGCCACTATCCCAGAAAATTGTACGGCATTGGGTATTGTCTATGGGAAGACAATAGAATTGTTTTGTTTTTTTAAATTAGAAAATCCTTTTTTTTCAGAAAATGAGTAGTCAATTTAAAGGATCTTTAAAAGGTGACAGGCTGATTTAAAAAATTTTAAGTTGTACGAGAATAGAAACAAACGAAAAATTAATGTACAAGAGAGAAGGCCAATCATATGATTCCTGATTTGATTATTTAAGTGTAGAAATTGTTTTCATTTTTCATTTGGCTATTACGTTACACTATAAATTATATGTATGTACTTAGGAAGTTATATTTTTGGGAAAATTTCTGTTCAAAATTATTAAAAATATGTGTAACATATTTTAGAGAGCAGCGATGGCGAACCTATGACACGGGTGTCATACACTTAACTAGTTTTAGTGACCTGCAAGCTGCTTTGTAAAACATGAAATTTGTTCAAATTCTATAGTAAAAGGACACACAAATTTCTTACTTGCAAGCCTACTGCAAAATTTACAAACTTTTCGGAGAATATCTACAACTTTAGGCTTTACAAAACACTTCATAGATTTAACGTAATTATAGTGTGCGCCCTTTAAATTATTGATTTATAAAGTTTGCCGAAAACTTAACTAGGGATTTCTTGAAATAGACAAATCTTTGTATAATCTGGAAGAAAAATATCCCATCTCGTGCTTACAATGTTTAGCGACATTTTAAGAACGTACATGCAAATCTTGACATAATGAAGAAAAATAGAAGATTTTTCTCAAGAGCCAAAACGATATAAATCACAAGCCAATCAATCTATTTCAAACATTTCTAATTGCTAAAAACAACATTACAGGCGCTAGTTTTCATGTAGCTTGAACCATTGGTTGAGATTCCAAGAATAATTAATTCAATTAAGACCCACTTGTCAAAAAGGTTTTCCGTCCCTGTTTTAGAGAAACAGTGCTTAACAAAATATGAAAATATTGTACAATTTATAAGAATATTTCTGTCATAAAACTGAAAACGTGATTTGAATTTTTGGTGATTTTTTTTGTAGGTTCAAAAGTCTATGGTTTAGATAAATAGCTTGCAAAAAGTCTGAACATTGAACAATAATTTTATGTTGCAAGATAGATTTTTTTTATATAGTTAATACAAATAATGTGCAATTAAAGAATTATAAAAAGAAATTATATTATGAAAACTATAGAAATATGTTTAACATGGTGTACTAGTTGATAATAAAATTATGAAATACTAATTTTTCTACTCATATTCGTTTATGTCGATCAAAATCCTTCAATCCATACAATTAACCAAAATCTTAACCTCAGTCTTTACTATCAAAAACGAAAATTCAAAAAAGGTTTATCCTTTTTCTGATTGTATCTTTGACATATAATTGGTTAGTTAATTTTAAAAGTGTGGAAGTTATGAGGCCAGATATTAGACAGCTCTAATCAAACGTAGCACCTTTCATTCAAATACTGCACTGCGTGTCGATCATGACAAACATCAAATTTTGTAATATTTTCTTGACCAATTTTTTGAATCGTCCCATTAATTTAGCTTTTTATAGTTACTATTATGGGACAATCACTCTGGCTATATATATACATGCTTCCAAACCTATCTTTGACAAACTGTCGGCCTGCTGATTTTCTCTTTTGTACTAATCAGCTTCCAAACACCAGTTTACTAAACACAAGCTTAGTAAGTTCGATTTAGTGACATAATTGGAATGAAAATAGATGACGCACTTCTCATTTTATGTTCCCAGCAAAAATTATAATATATCAGCAGTAGTGAAGTTGATGGTTTTATGGTCGATATAGTAACTTAATTTTCCCATAAACTTTTATATTAAATTATCGGCTACATTCTGTACACTCTGTACAATTCAACATAAAAAAAAAAATATAATAACTTGTCTAGAAAAGAATTGTGAATTAAAACATAAAAAAAAACTCTTCGGTAACAATAGAAACTGTCTATATAATAATAATCCTTTTAAAGTTTCTTTTTTTACTACAAGTCTGTTTTGGGTCACCAAACATTTAATATTTGCCCCACAGAACATAACAATTAAAGACTTCATAGCTTTTGTTCCAATGGCTGGTCATTAAAATGAAAATTATCAATTTTTTTTTTATTGTTTTAAGGGTGATTTTTTTTATAAATATTTATTTTTAAAATCTAATCACGTCCAAGCAGTAAGGACCAAAATAAAAATTATTATCTAGACACAGTGCCAGCAAATTTTCGTTGTCGAGACTTTAAGGACATTAATTCTTTCCATTATGATGACAATGACTATACGCGTACCATTCTTTAAATAATCCAACAAAAAAATGTTTAAATGCCATTTTTAAGTATTCTTTGAAATTGTTAAACGTTGGTTTTCCATAAAAAAAAGGAGGATATCCCAAAGGATTCATTTATCGGTATAATATAGAAGGGATAGAACGATAAGTATTTAACAGAAAACTATATTTTTGAGGTTATGATGAGTGAATTTAAATTAATGGGTCTTTTTTTCATAGTTTAAGTATCATTTTTATTGATACTATTAAAATTAATAGTTTCAGTAGCTTAGCATTTTAAATATTTGACCTATATATTTTATGTAACAATACTGAGATGGAAGTTTTATAGTAATTTTAATAAAATAATGCAATTAATATTTAGTTCTATTGAAGATGAAATAAAGTCCATATTCCATTGACCATATTTGCCAAAAAAAAGAAGACTTTATTGCCAGTTTAAAAATGAAATAAGGTCCATGAAAAATGAAAGGACATTTTTGCCAAAAGTAATCGGAAAAATAATTTGAATTGGTTCTAACTTTAGCTGCTTTAAAATTTCATGATCTTTATTTCCTTTATTATTTGCGAATCATGGACTTTCTTTCCACTTCCTCTTGTTTAGTCCATATCCGTAAATTTATTAGAAATTATTGTATTTTTCTAATGGATGAGCGTGTTATATATTTTTTCCTAGATAGAAAAATAGTAAACGGACATTTTAACCTGTCACATTTGAAACATTTTATATAGATATGATATTTGGAAACCGAATCACTGTTGACGATATAGATGGACTCGTTAGCGCTTCACTTTTGTATTTCAATAATTATCTTCCTAAGATTATTAATTTGAGTAGGTACTGAAGTCCAAATTCTTGCAGACACAATTTTGATTCTACCAAAACAAGTGATTTAAAAAAAAACCACAGTATATTTATAAGTTTGATAAG
Organism: Rhamphomyia laevipes; assembly: GCA_963920725.1. NCBI lineage: Eukaryota > Metazoa > Arthropoda > Insecta > Diptera > Empididae > Rhamphomyia > Rhamphomyia laevipes. Next base: position 16,964,138 of record OY987259.1, read on the forward strand.
GGATGCATTTTTCGTTACGGCAAATTAGGTGTTTTCAACGACAAATTAGGTGTTTTCAACGACAAATTGTGTAATTGAACGGCAAATTGTGTAATTGAACGGTAAATTTTGTAATTGAACGGCAAATTGTGTAATTGAACGGTAAATTTTGTAATTGAACGGCAAATTGTGTAATTGAACGGCTAAATATGTAGCGTATACTAATATTAAATAAATAAATATACCTTGTTCTTGTAGTATAATGGAAAAGGGAATAATATTTCTGGAAGACTATAATGTTAAAATTTGTCGTGCAAACTTCTAATATTGTCGGGTTGGATACATATTCTGCTGTGCAACAATTGTCGTTCCGTATACCTAATTTGTCGTGCTGAAATATATTCCCCGTTTGATAATAACACTTGAAGCCATGTCCAAGGTGGTCTATATCCTAAATGTATAATTATTGAATATCAATCCTTTAATTACCATACAAAACCATACAGATTTCATGATGATTAAATTCATGATGTAACCACTTTACTTACATTCTGCATTTATTTAATAAATATTTAAATATTTTCCTTGAATAAACTTTTAATTAAAACTATACAGTAATAATATCATCCATTTTACTTAAAAAAACACACAAAAATTCTGCACCATAATTATTTATTTTAATAAAATTTACAAAATGTAAAAATATCAACGAAATTTAAATTGAATTCACAATGCACAGCCAGTTAAAAATAATTAAAAGTTAACATCCGTCAATGAAAAATACTTTTGACTAATATACTTTTATTTTCCAAAGCTGTATTTGAACGACATTTCTAAGCGTCATTTGACATTTATATTTTATAACCGCCAACAAAATTGAAAGTATCCCAAACTTTTGACTTACTTTCAGATGTTTTGGCTAAGTTTACACCTTATTTTAAATAGAAACACTTTTTTCACTTAAACTTTTCTGCATTCATTTCAGTTGTCTTGCATTTGTAAGTATGACTTATCAAACGAAACAAATTCCATAAAGTTTCTCCCCCCGGAGTAATTTAAAGACTTAAAAGATACTATAAATAATGTAAATGGTCGCATGTACTCGTATACTAATTTTTTTTTAAAAATATGTCACATGCAAAACAGTTTTTCTACTTTTTTATTATAACATATTCTAAATCCTTGTAATTTATAGCCTTGTATTGTACTCCAGTCAAAATAAATCGTATATATTTATATTTTATTAAAATTCATGTATGTTTTATATAACATTTTTCCGCGTTTAATAAAATTCCCTTATGTAAACGTACACCTGGGTGTAAACCACTAGAAAAAAAAACAAAATTTTGACCCTTTGAGAAAGTGGATTAAACCACTCTAGACTCTCTAGTGATTATAGCGATAGCATAAACTAACCAAACACAATATAAAAAAAAAAAACTATTTGAGCTTATAGACATGAATATTTTACTTAAAACTTAAAACATTTTTGTTGTGGTTATTTAAAATTTACGATTTAGTAGTTAAAGGTAAAACGACTTACAACAGTTGTAAGTACATTACCTGGTAGAACGGTGCACAATTGTTTTTAATTAATTTTTGTGTATATATCCTTTTAATCCTTTATGTTAAAGTAAAAACTTTTAAAACACCAGAATAATTGAGAAAATATTTAGAAGAATTATTTATTAAAAGCATAATTTTGTGGGTAAATGTGAAATTTAAATTATTATTTAAATGATTGCGTTGGAAAATTAACTTACCGAATTTTTGGTTAAACTGGAAACGAAAGAGTATATAATAAAACGAAGAATTTTACATTAAAAATATTATGCATAATTACAGGAGTTTTGATATTATATAATCTGACAATAATTGGCAGAAATTTTGGTTCTTAACTATACGTCATAATTTCATCAAGAATATTGTCAAGAAGTAGGGAATCAGTATATAGACATTATTGTGGGTTTAGGTACATAGGAACATCCCAAGGAATAAGCATATAGAGAAAGTTCCAGCGAGAATGCTTTATTAACAGGTAGATTCCTCGATAAACAACATTGAAACAGATATCTATATTTGTACTTCTTATCCTTAGTGAACTTAAGATGGAAAAACGTGAAAACTGTAGACAAAGCCAGTTAAATTAACCAATGTACTGTACAAACATAGCCAGATCAATGCCTACGTACGGGAGATACTATATAATTCGTCAGCATTCCGCTAGACTGGGTATGATTTAACCAATCATTTCGTAGTTGTAATAAGAAAAAGACCATAAAACACTTCATCTGTAAATTCCAGAAGGGAAACTCCAGGTGGTTATATTTTCAACAACCCTAGTGGTCTAGAATGATATAATTTCTGAATTATCACCCAACTAAACTGGAGGAAATGTGATACCAAAACGGCGCAAACGCGCTAATTGTGGTTATTGTCATATTGCTCCGGACTCACCAATGACACTTAAAAAATATTTCTATAATTTAACTTTTTGCAATTAAATATTCACATTTTGACTAATCAAATATGAAATTTTAAACATTTTTACAAAACGAAAATTAGTTTTTCCGCCAAAAATTTTGAATACATATAATTAATTACACTAGGTAGTGACTTTAAAACAGGAACTGTACAATATATGTACGTCGATTAGCCATCGTACCGCCAGGGTTATTGAATTCGTAACTTCAGAATCCAGGTGATGGGCACTTATATGTGAAATGTGCTATAGTTTCTTTCTCATTTTGCTCTCCACAATTCCAGAATGATTGGTTGAATTGAATATCTAGTGTGGCCACATATTCATCATTTGGCCAATGTCCCGATTTACACAATTATTGATCTAGATAAATCCTTTCGGGATAGCTTTATTAAATTGTTTGGTTTCGTTTTGATGTAAGAGGCCATGTTTTCATGGTCGTGCGAAATGTACTTATTCCTCGTATCTTACACAGCGATTAAGTTTACTGGGCATACATCTTAATAATTTCAATAAAACAAACATAAATTTAAAATCCATCAATTTATTTTATGTTTTACTATATTTAAATAAATAAATTTAATAATAAAAATCTTTAAAACCAACAATTTTTCTACACAATTTATTATATCAATCAAAATGTTTAACTTCACATTACATTTTCCGTAAAAAAAAAAACATATAAAAAAAAACTTATGTTGTATACATACAATAACAAAAACATATATTTATTTTATGTAAATCTCTAAAATCATAAACATAATCTAAAAAATAACAAAATAAAAAGCATAAATAAAATAAAAAAAAAGAATATAGAAAATTTTAAATCACAACAACAACAAAGACAATATTACGCTAACATTTTAAATTGTTTTTCTTACATAAATATGTCCTGATGGAAAAGCTTTTTCAAATGATCCTTAAACTAGAGAAATATATTTATAGAACATAAAAACTCTTTACGCCAAAGTACCAATAAAACAAAGATACATTTTTTTTTAAAAGCTTTGTGTTTGTTGTAAACTCACACAGTATTTTTCTACTCGTTTTTTAAGTTACCTTAATGCTAAATAGAAATATGTAAAAAAAAAGGATCTTGTAATGTAAAGAAGTAAAAAAACAAAACAAAATTATAATAAAATATTATACAAAAATAAGATGGAAATTTTCGTCAGTGAACTCAGGACGACTTTACAGCGCGAAACAACAAAAATACCTTTATTATAGAAAATACAAAAATAAAAAATTAAACGAAATTTTGGAGTTTGTTGTTAATTTGATAATAAAAAGGAGCTAGTGGTAACCTCAAAAGTCAGAGGTTATTAAAAACAGAACTTTCTGAAATATTTGAAAAGTGTATGATTTCAGGATTGTATCATTCAAAATTTTTGAATGAACTTAGCGAACTTGCTTTGTATCGAATATTTTCTTTTTAGTTAATTAGTGCTTACTGACCTGGAGGGAATTAAATAGATCACAATATAAAAATGTGTGACAAATTTTATATATAAGATATTGCTACGCCGAGCTATTGCAGAAGTTTACATGATTTTTTTTTCAGTAATTTTCATTCCATCACGACAATTAAGTTATTAAAAACTGCTTGAAATTAATGAAAACTTATAAATGATGTGTAAAAGAGTGAATTAAAATTATTCAGTAACTCACTTTTAGATTGACTGGAAGCATCAAGTTTCATTGATTTTGGTTCTAAACTTTCTTTTGACATATTTTCTATTATTAAAACTACAGAAATTGTGACCAAAAATCAGAATTTAGAGAACAAACTTTAAGGTAATAGTGCAGATATGGAAAACGAATCATAATTTTGTCAATTTTCGTTCTTCTAACAGTATAACAGTTCTAGTATCTAACAGTAACAGTATTACAGTTATGGTATAACAGTATACAGTAGGATAACAGTATCCCATTAATTGATTACTGAATGTATTCGAAATAATATGACACACAGAATTCGAAATGATCACATTAACTAAGTAAAAGAAAATCTAAAAATAATAATCACATTTTGTTTCACAAATTTTCGTATAGAATATGCTAATAAAAATAAAAAAACAAATACCGGAAAACAAAATATCAACAAAACAACGACACAAAATTGAGTTATAAGGACATCCTCATCACAGAAAATATGCTGTGTCTTTCCAGGAGCAAAAAAAGTATAATAAGAAATAATCATAACAACAAAAAAAATCTAAATATAATCGACATCGTTTATAAGCGCGCAAACATTACAAAACTGGTACGTAGTTCCTTGTTTGCCAGAACGAAACACAGGATATGTTAACATTAAACATTTGTATAATATTTTTTTAAAGTTATTTTCCATCAGGAATACACACATCACAAATACATGAATAATTTTCTTCCTTGCGTGTGTACCATTTATTTTTCTTAAGCATTTTAATAGAAAAAAAAAATTTTCTTAATGTTTTCTTATTTCATCACATAAGATATTTTAACATACAATTTTAGTTTGAAATTTAAACATTTAATTATAATTTATCAAATGAAACCAGTTAAATAAACTTGGAACTTGGAACTATCAAAAATTAGAATATGTAATAAAATTTTAGGAAAAAGTGTCAAATCTTGGCAAAAAAAAGTAAATTATTTAGGTCTTCACATTTTTCTATAATTTTCTTATATTCTATAATTTTCTTATAATGGACCCTGAAGGTACTGACCTCTGAGAAAAAATGTTCTTGAAATTTTTCCGTAGACCAAAACCACACGGCTCTGCACATAAATGGGAAATTCTAACATTGTATCGATCCCATTTTGTACGGCCATCAGGATGAATTCGGTATAAACCAAATTTTATTAAAATCTGACGAGCGTTTCTAGGAGGTATTGCTGCGGGTAAACAAAAACTTGCCACTGAAAATATGCTGCTTAAATTGACAGATTCTATACTTCTTATATGGCGCTATGGCTATATCGCCGGTTTCATTAAGTTTCGATGTATAGAGGTTTTGTGAGATTTATATTAAAAAAATTACAGTGTTGTAAGCTTGTAAGGATTAAATCGAGACAATGTTGTGTAACTGGACGAAATATCTCATACAATAACCAGTAAGTTAACTTCAATATAGTAGATCAATACACTCTCTCTAACCGCTTCACATGAACTTTATTTAAAATACAAAAAAAATGGATAAAAAAACAATTTTAAAAGTTATCTTTTCAACTTTCAAAGAAGCTTATAAGTTTTTTTAACCGAAAACCTGAAAAAAATGTCAGCTATACAAACTTTTGTCGATGCTTGCGCTTTTAATACTTCAATCTTATAATAATATACAAAATTAAATTATACTTTAACCAAATTTTACAGGGTAGACAAACTTTTAACATAATTATTTGCATTTGCAAATATTTCCATATATTTTTCGATTCCATATTTTCTTACCGAATTATCTAAAACTGAGTTTTCCTACAGAGTATATAGCAGTGATTTTAACCGATGGTACGCAAAACATTTGTGCTCTACAGTCTTGTCACAAGTGCTTAGCGGAAATGAAACGGAAACAAAAGTAAAACGAAATATTAATACTTTTTATACTCATCTTTCAATTTGTGTGGTAATTGGTTTACATTGTTTAAGGGGTTTGAGAGATTTTCGTCGTTTAACATACTGAAACAGGTCACTGCTAACATACTGAATTTTGTGCTGTCGTATTGAAACTTGTTCGTCATTATATTAACACAAATTTTCACGTTTAAAATCAATATGAATTAGTTTCAATGCTCAGTGAAAGTTTCACATAATTGAATGTGCTATGCAACTCCGAAAAGGTCAAGAACCACTGATATAGAGTGTAGCAATAAACAGTGGCGCGCGTAAAATAAATACAATTTTCTCGACTGATCTGATAAAAAAAATTATTTATTTATGTAATGCAAAAAAAAAACTCAGACGTACATAAAAATTTCTACACATATGCTTAAGGATAACATCCTCAATTTTGTTTTTTTGTATTTGTTATTCTTATTGTCTGTGAAAATTTATTTTGGTGAATTTTAAATTCCCTTAACCCCAACACTAAATTTTTTTTTTTGTTAAGTTACTTTTAGTGAAATTTGCATAGAATTGGTTTTATTCCTTGAAAAAAAACAATTTTATTCTAGACATATTTTATATGAATACATATTTATTATATTTACATTGGTAACATGTCCTTATTATATTTTTTAGAATCCTTTATTTTATTTTATTTTTTGTTATTGGTGTGGTACAACGAATAAATTTAAATTTTCTTCGTTAGCAAAAAGCTGACGCGATTATAGAGAAAAACACTGCAATGTCACTTGTTGTGGTTTATGACATAACGAAAATTATCTCACAATAGGACAAAATTTTGGTCCTTTTTTAATTTTTTTTGGTTCATTTTTTAAATAAAAAAATAAGTTACAGAAAAATTAATCTAATTCAAAATCCCGACACTTTCAGAATACCGAAAAATTTAAATCTGGACAATTTGATGTTTTCGAAGTCACTAGTCACATAAGCATTCAAAATTAGATTTATGCGATTTTTTTTTTAAAAAAAAAAATATTATAGGCCAATTTTGAACGTCACGAGATTCCGATAATGTTAAGATTTTGAACGTGTCGGAAAGGCTATAAGTATCAAACTTTAAACATGTTCAGGTGCTGGTTGAATGTGTCAGAACGTCAAACATGTCGGGATTTTTAAATTTCGGTTTTTATATTGTCGATATTATGTCAATGAATCCCAAAAATAAAACACTGGTTTTTAATATATAAACTAAATAAAGTCTGTAAAGTGAGTGTAACAAAACGGATAATTATGATACCAGTTTTACATAAATTATAACAAGGATTCTCATTTCAATTGTAGAAATAAAAAGGATACTAATTAAACTATTTTTGTAGACAAATTATATTAAAATTTAAATATTTCATGTTTAATTATTTATATATAAATTAATTAGCTTATAATTTAAATATTTTCTAAAAAAAATAAAAATTAATTTTAAGAGATAATTAAAAAATGCATAAAAAAAATTATTTTATTTTATTTTATTTTGCTCAATTAATTTTCATTTAAATAACTAAAATTCATAATTATTTATGTTATTTATGATTGATATGTTTAAAAATTCTTGATGATTTATAAAGGTAATTAAAATATTATTATTTTTTTGGATCATTTCCAAAAGAAAACTTACAATTTTAATTTTTTGAATGAAAATCTTTTAATAATTTTTGTTAAGATTTATTATTTGATAATTTATGAAAATTAATAGATTTACAATGGAAATATCATTTTTAATACGTAAAATTTTCATATACACAAAATAATTATTTAATTTTTAATGTTGGATAATTATTCATATCATAAATGTTTTGTGAATGAAAAGTTCGTACAAGAATGAAAATTAGTCATATTTTAATAATGAAATTAATTATGTAGATTTAAACAATTTTCTTTATTTTTGTATTTGAATTTTCTTTTCGAAATATAAATATATAAATACATTTTTCAAGTGATAGCAAGTGACCCGCTTTAGTATTTTTAATTGGTCGTCCTATATTTTACGAACTTTTTCAGATTTGTTTTGATAACTTTTCCCATTTTCCAAGATTTTGTTTGAATTTTAAATTTTAGTACAAATGCATTTTAAAAATAGGATTTATTAGAAATTATTATTAAACGTATTAAGCATTAAGAAAGAGATAATTGTAATAAATCTTTTGTATATTCAATGCATAAATATTTAATTTACCTTTGTATTCTGAAAATAAAAGGTGCAATTCTGGGGGTAACCCAAATAAAAATTTCATAAATATAACATTCCGAATTTTTGATATGAAGTTAAATTACGCAACAGCGCATGATTGTTAGATCTACAATTTCGTGTTAAGAAAGCTAATCATCTGAGCCTGCCTACGAAAATAACGCAATTAAATCAGTTGCTATAGCTCTTAGTCTATAATAATAGTTTCAGTTATTGGAATTAATATTTTCTGGTATTTAGGATACAAAAAATGGTGCAGGAACCTAGTTCTACATCTCATAATTCCACATTAAAATTAGAATTATGATCCACTTCAATTTGATATTATTCCAAATTTTAAATTTTCATATTTATGGAATTGTGGGCCATTAAAGTAGGTTATATTTTCACAAAGTAATGAATTATAAATCCACAAACAATTTATGAATTAATGGGTCTTAATGGGTCATTATTAATACTTTTAATAATGAAATTGCTTTAGAAATTCATTATTGTTAAAGAAAAATATGCTAAAATTATGTTCGATAGAATTTGTAAACAAATTCCCGAATATAATCCAGAATTTCATTGATGGTAGTTTCAGTATTGTACCATCCTTCAGATTTAAACAATTATTAATTGGTTGTATGATGGTTTTAGATTGCTCTATATTTCCCGGTTCTCTCAAACTCAAATTATATGCAGGAGCCTATAAAATTCTATTGTAAAATTGAATTTTATATTTCGATTATGGAGTTATATATCAGCAATTGAGTCTTAATTCTATATAGAATTAGAACACACTTCAATGGGCTATAATTCCACAAACTTGAAGATTTCAAATTGTGGAATTATGATTTGCGGAAGTAGGTCCCTGTATGATAAAAAATCCTTATTCAAATCATATTTTTATATTTGTACTATACGAATTAATAAAATAATTTTAATATGTATGAAAAATTAAATGTTTGTGGATATAATCCTTATATAAACCCGACCAATTATAGATTCCAGTGTTCTCTGAAGGTTTTTCTATTACAATATAATTTAATCATTATTAATTTTTAATTTGTTAGTTGACAGTGCAAATAAATGAATGACTACTAAGCTACTAACAATTTTAAATTCTTTGTATGGCTAACAAAAAGTAATTTTAATCCAAATCCAAAATAAATTATATTTAAATTTTATTACAACACTTAACATATTAATTGATCTGAAAGAATTAATATTAAATAAATTATTTATTTATTTTCACGATAACTTAAAAAATTAATATTACATTCATTTAAAATATAATTTAATTATACAAAATCACAAAAATTTAACATATAAAATCTATAGTAAAAAAGTTCTGAAAAAATAATAATTTTTGTTGAACAAACTCAACATAAATTATGTTGTTTTAAAATGCACTATTAGATAAAAATAATTTATTAAATATAATGTTCTTCTGTCTACAGAAACATAAAATTATATTAATCTAAAACCGTAAAGTTTTATCTGAAAAATTGCCAGAATTTTGATAAAAGAAAAATATTATAGAAATTTATCTTATTTAATAAAATAATCCAAATTTTTTTTTTTTTAATTATAATATTAACATTTTTAAATCACTTTTTCTTTAAATGATAATCTTTAATGTTAATAATTTGTAATTGAAATATTTATTTAATAATTATATAATTATTTACAACAAATTATCTCAATGAAAATGAAATCTCGACTAAAAAATACTGCAACATAAAAATTTAAATAAAATTGTATAAAAATATTATGACCTACTCCTAAATATATAATCTTCATCATCAATTTTTAAATAGCGGGCGATGTAACCTTAAATGGTATCTCCTTAAAGGAGAATCCATATACGTTTAAAACGCGTCATCATTTATAAATGTGGCATGAGACAACAAAAATATTACCTCGCCAAGAGAATCTAAAACTTGAACCCAGGCAACCAAAAATATATACAAAACTCACAACTACTAAACCAAAATTATAACAATTATTTTATTAAATCATAAAAAAGCCGGACACCTCCATCTATGGCATTACAAAAATTTGAGGCCCATCATCAAATCTATTGTGATGATTATATGAATGTATTTGTGTTTATTTTCGGCAATGCACACAAAAAGTAATTCATGTATACCAACAATAAAATTTATGAAACGCCCTCTGTCATCTCAGAGCTGTTCCCTTGATAGATAGATAGATGTATTAGCATCTAAGAAAATAGAACTTCCTTCAAATAATAAATGAAAAATAGAAAATACTGTAAAAGTTTTATTATTATTGTCTTTTTGGCAAAAAAAAATTGTATCTTTGTATAATAAAATAGAAATTTTAAAATAATTTACACGAAAATACAAAAAGCCAACATACAAAAATTTTTTTTACATTATTGTAAATATAAGCATAATAATTAAAAGCGAATTGCATTTAAAATACGAAAATTCATGTAAAGATTGTTTTATTTACATATTTTGTTATAATTTACTTTTAGTTTCCCATTTTATTAGCTTAGAAAAATTTGTTACCATAAAATTACTCCTTAATAAACTTTTCATCCTTTAGCATTTTATTAAGTTCTGTAGTGCTCAAAAACACGAGCTGCTTTCTAGAACTCATCACTTTGACAGAATTTCATTGTATCTAATATTTCATCATCTTCTGAATTGATATAAATTTTATCGACATATTAATATTCCTCGGTACAGATCGGAAGTATGAAAGCTCTAACTCTTACTCTTACCAATACTTCTATACAGAATTTCTATCTAACTCGATGTAGTGCCATGAAAACATGTTTTACCAATTACTTCTATTTATTTCATTATTGTTCTTATCCATATATTTCTTGGGCTTCCAACTCTTCTACTTCCTTGAGAGTTCCAATCCAGTGCTTGTATTTTGATTGAACTATTTGATCATCGTTTATTGTATGTCATATCCATATCCATCTTCCTCTGCGTATTTGTTTTAAGTTTTTGTTCTGTAATTCTCCATAGTTCAATGTGTTTTATTCTTCTGGGGCCAGTTTATTCTACATATTATCCGTAAACATTTGTTTAAATATTAGGTTAAGTTGAAGTTATTACTTGAACACCACACGTAAATCTGTAAAATAAAAGATTAATGTATTTTACAGAGGCTACATCTTAAATATCATCGGCTAGGAAATATTTGAATCTGATAAGAAATACTACAAAATTTTGATATTCACTGAAACGTAAGTTTGCATCAACTGGGACATTTCTTGGACTAGGATATCAAATAGTATCTATATATGACATCTAAAAATCCATTTTTCACCTAAGAATCCATTTCTGGATGTGATTTGAGGAACATTTATAGAATCATGTAAGATGAGACCAACCAAATTGATATCTTTTATTAAATATCATGAATCGTTGTCAGATGGCAAAAGAATACAACAGGGATCTAAGTACGATGGCTTTAAATGGCGTCCCATGGAATTGGTACCATAATAAAGGTGTCGGAAAAGTAGTTCTTCTCCATCTTAAGCCATACTGAGAAAATCAAAAAATATTTTTAAATTCGATAAAAAATATTTTTGACAAAAAAGAATTAGCCATTATGATCCGAGTAGGTACTAACTTAATATATATCCTTCAAAGTTACATTTTATATAAATAAATACCTGTAAAAAAATGGAGAAGAACTACTTTTGCATCTAACCATAACCTTTATTATGGTACCAATTCCATCGGACTCCATAAAAAGCTAATAGTATTCTACTTCCTAATTCTTTCAGAAGGAAAGGATTTTTATGTGGCTCAGAAAATTACACCCAGGATTTGCAGAGACATAAATGTACTTAACAATGTTAAACTGAACTATTGAAAAAATGCATGTACTTAATGGAAAATTCGGAATTCCAAACTTTACTATGTACCACATACATTTCCTCTGATATACTTAATTAAACGATTTTTTTTTTTGATGACAACATATTGTGTCTAATAATATTCATTAAATTTTTACATTAAATAAAATAATACAAAATAAAAAAAAAATTAATAATAAAATTGTGTAAAATCCGAAACAAATACATTTAAAAATATTCACAATTATCGTTTTATTTTGCCTGAATTTTCATTTGCCAATTTAAATAAAACGTTTTTTCTTTTTTTTTTTCTTTTTTTATATTTTATAATTTTGTATAAATTATTTAAATACAACATGAAATTAACTAAACTCATCACTTTTGTCGTATTCGTGAAACTATTCACAGCACGTATCTATAGAAAAGCTGAGATTTTCTTTCATAGAAAGCTCGTCTAAATCCTATTTTTCATTTCTTTCTGAAAGGTAAGAGAAAATTTTGAACAAAATATTATATAAGAAAAAAAATAAAGGATTTTGTATCTATACACATAAAAATTGAAACGTTCAATTGTTTTTAAGTGAAAAATAAACTTAATTCCCACTAAACTACAAAAAAAAAACGATAATTTTGTTATCTTAATTCAAAAGTTTTAAGAAAATTTGTATAACAATAGTGAATTTTCTATTCGGTGAAAAACCATTGTAAAACATAAAAAAGTTTAATTATTAACACAGTGTTTTTATATATACATACAATTAAAAACAATATGAAAATTAAATTTCCACAAACTTTCCACACAAATAAAAGACGAATTAAAAAAGAAAAACCTCAAACCACAATAGACAATCTAAAATCCTTTATATATTAAACATAGTATCATCAACAATAGAAAATGGATTAACAAAAAAAAGGATTAATTTTTCTATAAATTTCTATTTTGTAATAGCAAAAAATAAAATAAAAATCAGACAAAATGTGTGACGATGATGCATCAGCTCTTGTTGTAGACAATGGTTCTGGTATGTGCAAAGCAGGTTTTGCTGGTGATGATGCACCACGTGCTGTATTTCCATCAATTGTTGGCAGACCACGTCATCAAGGTGTAATGGTCGGTATGGGTCAAAAAGATTGTTACGTTGGTGATGAAGCACAAAGCAAACGTGGTATTTTAACATTGAAATATCCAATTGAACATGGTATCATTACCAATTGGGATGATATGGAAAAAGTATGGCATCATACTTTTTATAATGAATTACGTATTGCACCAGAAGAACATCCAGTCTTATTAACTGAAGCACCATTGAATCCAAAAGCAAATCGTGAAAAGATGACACAAATTATGTTTGAAACATTCAATTCACCAGCCATGTACGTTGCTATCCAAGCTGTATTATCATTGTATGCTTCCGGTCGTACAACTGGTATTGTCTTAGATTCTGGTGATGGTGTATCACACACTGTACCAATTTATGAAGGTTATGCTTTGCCACATGCTATTCTCCGTTTGGATTTGGCTGGTCGTGATTTAACTGATTATTTGATGAAAATCTTAACTGAACGTGGTTATTCATTTACTACCACAGCTGAACGTGAAATTGTCCGTGATATTAAAGAGAAATTATGTTATGTTGCATTGGACTTTGAACAAGAAATGGCAACTGCATCAGCATCAACATCATTAGAAAAATCATATGAATTACCTGATGGTCAAGTTATTACCATTGGTAATGAACGTTTCCGTTGCCCAGAATCATTGTTCCAACCTTCATTCTTGGGTATGGAATCATGTGGTATTCATGAAACTGTTTACCAATCAATCATGAAATGCGATGTTGATATTAGGAAAGATTTATATGCCAACAATGTATTATCTGGTGGTACTACAATGTATCCAGGTAACAATTTTTTTTTAAATTATCAAAAATTTAAAGATTAAACTAATAAAAAAAAAAAAATTAATTTTACTTTAGGTATTGCTGATCGTATGCAAAAGGAAATCACCGCATTGGCTCCATCTACAATTAAAATTAAAATCATTGCACCACCAGAACGTAAATATTCAGTATGGATTGGTGGTTCAATTTTGGCATCATTGTCTACTTTCCAATCTATGTGGATCTCAAAACAAGAATATGATGAATCTGGTCCAGGAATTGTTCACCGTAAATGTTTCTAAATATTCAAATCAATTTAAATATTATGAAAAATTGTGTAATTATTTTATTTATTTAGTTTTTCTCGTTATTATTCTTATTAATGAAAATTCACTAAAATATAAAATAAATTATACAATTTAAATATATAAATGACATTTTAAATCGACAAATTTTAACAACATTATGAAATATTCAGTGCTTAAACATCAGAAAAAAGAAAATTTTTAAGGTTCATAATTTATCCTTTTTTATTTATTTATTTAATAATAAAAATTTTGTAAATTTTTTTTGAAAATGAGAATTGAAATAAAAAAAAGACATTTGTAGAAGACAACAATTTTTAGTTTTTATTTTGTTGAAAATAAAATAAGCAAAGAGTTTTCCCTGAAAAATTTAAAAAATTTATATTTGATTACATTACATTAAATATATTAATAACCCCGTCACAATAATGATCAAATAGTTTCAGTATTTTTTACATCTCATAAAAAGTATATTGAAGAAACACGCAAAAGGGCACATTGCCAAAAATATTCTTTTATTTGACAAATTCTAAAAATTTATTACAATTTCAAGAATTGGAATTTTGATTATAAAAAATTAGACTATTAAACTAAAGAAGAGTTAACAAAGAAGCCAAGAGCTGTGTGGGCTCTGTGACAACCCGAATAAAACAGAATTCATGTTATTTACATAAAATATAAAGATCACAGAATTCAATAAGTGTATGTACCTAAAACTGGAGAATAATTATCGAGAACAGGCCTAAGAAGGTCCTGTACAGCCGTGTTCTCTTACAGGAAAATGTTATCTAAGAAATGGACATCAAAGCGACGAATGGCTATAAATATGTACAATGCTGTAGTACACCCTATACTTACCTACACATCTATTGTGTGTTGACGGGCTGTGGAGAGTGAGTAAATATATACGAAATGTCACACATTTTCAGCTAAGGTGCGGTTTCTGAATGTCACAAGGTGGATCTAAAATAACCAACTTAGCCAAGGTATTCACGTAAGTGGAAGCAACCTGATCATATTGCGCTAATTGCCGTCATGTAGCATGGGATCCGCCACTTAAGCCAACCAATCAACACGGGCTGTTTATTTACATATACTGTGAAACTTATTACATTGCAGCTATAATTTATAAATGGTCTTATTTTGCATACTTACTGGTACTGCTAATTAGCCTTGCTGTTACTTCTCTTTTCCTATTTCCTTTAGAAGATGGTATAATCCACCAATTTTTTTTAAAAATGTACCATTATCTACTAACGGTAAACAATTGAACAATCTTTGGCATCCGGAATGATAAATTTGCTCTTACTATATGCAAAAATTGCAGTATTTTTAGTCATTTGGCTGGTTGGTTGCTAAGTATAATTGGTATTAATAGGGTTCGCCTTCATGTGAGTCTATCTAACATAAAAACGATTCCAATTAATGCGTTAGCTCAGTCACGTAACCACGTAACTACGTCCCCTTACATAAGATATAGTTACTTTAAATTCACGTCGTGGCGCTTATAAATCGTACCATATATGCAGGTTGTACAGTTGCTAGATCGCTATAGGGGTGTTTAATTCGTAACTGCCAAATGCATACCGTCTGGCCCTGGTCACAGCTAGACAATTGTAAGGAAAGTGTGCTATAGTTACTTTCTCAAGTAATTATTTCAATAATAATTAGGTACAACAAAATTCACCAAAATCTTTTTATTACATAATTATAATATATAAATTTATACTTTGGTATCTTCTTTCTTCATTTTATTTTTTATTTCTGGATTAACTGTTATTAGAGCGTCATCATGACCAATTTCTTTTAACTGTTCATTAATAAAATTGTAATCTTCTTCGTTAGGACCTTCAATTTGTTTTAAACATTTTTTACAGCATTCAAATTGTATAAAATATGACCAACAAATCAGATTTGTTTTAATTGGTTTTAATGCACAATAATTACTATTAATAGAATCACTAAAAATAAAATAATAAAATTAATTAATTTTAAATATAATAAAATTTTAAAATTGTACGTGGACATTTCTGTAGGAGTCTTCATTGTGTTGTCTTCAGTTATTGTAATTGCATCAATACCAAATGTCAAATGTAGAAGATAAGTTACTGAAGTTATCAAGGATACGATGCTCTATAAGTAAATTAAATAAATTAAATATTTATAAATTAATTACGAAATATTTATTATAAACAAAATTTTACATTAAATAAAGAGCACCAAATAAAATATTTTTTAAATTTATTTTTGTAGCGCTCCAAGCGAATAGTAGTAGAACTCTAAAGAAAAAATATATATTTTTTTGGTGTTTGTCCATGATAATTACTTATGCTACCATCTATTGTTAAAATATTGTACTGGATTTGAAATTTAAGTGTGGTACGAATGTGGTGTATAAATAATAAAGTATGTGTAATAAAGTTGGGTCTTAAATTCGCCATATTAAGTTAGGCTCACATTAGATAAACATTTTACAAATTATGTACAACTTTCAATTTTAAAGAACACATTTAAGTTAAAATAATCTATCTACTAAATTGATAATTAGTTAATTGTATAGTTCAAACAAAATTGAATAAAATTTCAGAAAATATTTAAATTCCCGAAGTAAATAGTCGCATAGTTCCGAAGTGAATATAATGTAGACGTAGAGCATGCAGAGACAAACACGATATGATTAAACACTTTTTGTGTAACTGGCCCCGTCTAATGCACTTGCGACATATATTTCTTGGTTCCTATTACTTAATCGAATTGCATAAAACAGATGGGTTTGAAAGCAATTCTCTGTTTCGATCGAAAGAGTTATTGGCTCAGCGAAAACAGCGAAACATGTGTACCATAAAGGTTTCAAGGAGTACAATCAACCTAATTCCATGAACCCTATCGTTTCTCTTCATAGAATCAATCAATAAAATCGCCTAGTAGGTATCATGTTAAGAACTTATGACATTAATCAGTTACTTAATACCTGCGCTTTGCTTGTCATAAAAAATGGATGATATGATTCTTCTGTATCTGACAAATACATTAAATGAAAATCTCTTTCAGCATAATACATTGAAAATACTGAAGTAATCAAAAATAATATGGTTCCGCAAGCAGCAATAATCACTTCCATTATAATTGTTGTTGTTGATCCAAAATAAACTCCTAAAAAAAAAAAAATTAAATAAAAATTACAATTTATATTAGCAAGAATATTCAAAATATTTACAAATTTGACTTACCAGCAATCCCTAAAATTGCAACAAATAAAAATGCACAGTATGCACCACAAAAATACATATGATGCGGTAATGGTTCACGATCATACAACATACCACTAATATGAATTCCAATACAAATTGTGCATAAAACCTTATGTAAATCCAAATAAATAAAAAAAAAATAAAAAAAATTACTTAGTCCTTTTTCTTTTTTTAAATATTTGGTATTATTTGTTATTAGATTTAGTTCAATGAAATTTGGGATTCCTCTTTAACACGTCGACCCGAAATTAAATACATTATAAATGATAAAATAAATAATGTAAAAAATATTGTTGTGTAAATTGTTACAAATTTACGCCAAATATATGAAAAAAAGGATTCCATCATTTTTGAATTTCTTATGCATAATTTTGAATTTTTGTACATTATGTGTCAAATAAAATTTTTTGTTAATATTTTTATTTCATTTTTTTATTATTTTTAATATTTTAATTATCAATGATAATTTGTTGATAAAAAAAAAAATTTTATGCACAATATAAAAATGGTTTTTTTAATATAATTTTTCTTACAGCTTCAAGAACGTTAAAAACTAGCCAAACTGATCTCAATTGACTTTGACTCATAATTTTTAAATAACTTAAATTAAATATATATAAATTTTATAATAAATATTTAAATTTTTATTTCCTTTTTCATATATTAATAATTAATTATTTGGTTTTAATAATTTTTTAACTTTCAACAAAATAAATTATAGTTCTTTGAGTTATTTGTATATATTAGAAATAATAATGAAAGCCTGCTTTATGTATATAATTTTAATTATAACTTTAAAGTAGTC
This sequence comes from Rhamphomyia laevipes, assembly GCA_963920725.1. Taxonomy (NCBI): domain Eukaryota; kingdom Metazoa; phylum Arthropoda; class Insecta; order Diptera; family Empididae; genus Rhamphomyia; species Rhamphomyia laevipes. The sequence continues at coordinate 16,982,455 of OY987259.1, forward strand.
CATTAAGAGAATACGATCCAATTGAAAATCTTCTATAAATCGCAACTGTCATTTTTAATTTTTAACTATTCGTGACAATTTATTTATTCAGACGAAACATCTTCGGTATCATAGTCAAAATATTTTAAAGGAACACTTTTTGTCACTTAGTTCAATTTGTCGATTTCATCTTAAGGTTAGATAGATGATAAATAACTTAATACTAGAGCAAACAGACCAAAAATTTTTAGAACTATTTCCAATAATTATTTAGCTAATTGCTAATGAAAATGATGCTGATTAATAATTAATTAATAATGATGCTAATAATGATAATGATTAAAATATTTAATTACTTTATGAATTTCTATTCGGTTCATTTAGATTAGTAATCGAGTATCATACATTCAAGAACCATCTTCATCTTGCCAAGAAAATATAGGCTTATGAAATGAAACTGATTACATATTTGTTTGGATCAACGAAGAAAACAAGCTTAAAAAGTGATAGAGGATCAATTAGAGGACCAATTATTAGTTTTAGTTGGTCCATTAGCAAAAGAGAAGAACACAATAAAAGTATGATAATATGTTTAAAATTAAACAAGGATTGATATATTCTGAAGAAAAAAAAATTAATATCAATAGTCGTTAGTTAAGCTCTGATGTTTCCATCACCAAAAAACAAAAATTGGTAATTAATTACACATAACTTAACTACTTATTTACATAAAAATAAATATATATTTATTCAAAATAACAAAATAAAACATTAAAATTTAAATTATAAAGCTACTACTAACATAGGGGTTCAAAATTCTGAAAATAATGCTACTACTTCTATCCATCGTCACTTAAAAATTCAGGTAATTAGAAATTGAAAATAACAAAAAGATAAAAAACAAATTAACAAGTTACAAGTAGCTTTAGGCTTCGCAGTTCTGGAAAGAATACTACTATTTCCTTCCACTGTGACCTGAGTCAATACTTTGAAAATCTAAAAATTATAAATAAGAAAATCTGCTAATAGCAGTAAGTCATAAGTAATGTAAAAACCACTCGTCAAAGTTAATAAAAAATGAAACAAATACATAAAAAATATCATTATTTTTTAAGTACTTTTTAAGTTCCTTTTTGTTTTAAGTTCTATTCTTAGGACCCATAATATATCTTTCAGTCACTAATAACGATTGCACTCATTTAGACATTGAATTTATAAAACAAAGATTTAGTCGTTAATAAATTAACCGGCGTGATTTGTGTAGCTTGTATAGTTTGAAAGCCTTATTCTAATCTGAATGCGTATATCCATCGCGAATTCCTTTTCCAAGCAAAAAATCTTAAAAGCTCACGGACAAGATTTGCTTAAATGAATTTGGATTCTCTATAACTATTTGTTACATGTAATAAAAAGAATATTAAAGTTGAAATGCAGCTTAAGAAGCTAATCGTAAAGCTAATTAATTCCAACATAGTTTACAACTTCGTTTAACAAATATCTTTTAGGTTTTCCCCACTATAGAAAATTATTGATAACAATTAATTTAAGTAAACAGATTAAGTAAATCTGAATTATCAAAAATTTGAATTAGTTTCATTCTCTCAGTTTAACATTACAAGTTCAACTTTCTGTAGATGAAATTTAAAAAATTAATATATTAAAATTATTCGGAAAGTATCTAGAGATAACGATGAATAAAATTATACAAATTATAATATTTAATTTTGTATTTTTGATTAATTCTGTGCAATTAAAAAGTATATAAATTTAATTATTAAAATAATTATGTTAATAATTTAATTTTTTTTTAAATTATAGAAAATATCTTTTGTTTTTATCATAAATCAGAAAATGATTTATTTAAAATTAGTGACATAGATCCAAATTTATGTACGCATTTGGTTTATGATTTTTATGGAATATCAGAAAAAACTGGAGAATTTGAAATGATTAAACCAGATAAAAATTGGAACTCTAAGAATGAATCTAGTAAGTTAAAAATACAAAATTATGAAAATCAAATTTATATAAAGATGAAGAAATTTGTGAGATTTTAAATTAATAACTAATTAGATGTGCAATTTCTTATCGCAATTAAATATCAAAATCACTTTTCTTACAAAAATCATTTTATTTAGAAAATATTTTGGATATTTTGAAATAATTATATGTAAATTCTCTGTACTCAAAAGGCATAACGTCGTATGTCTAAATTACCAGTTTTTAAGTATATGTACTAAAATTATGGGGTTTTTTTTTTAGAAAGTATGTTTAGAAAAATAAATAGTCCCTAACCAAAACTGATGTTACCGAAGAGGTCTTTTTAAATTTATACAGACTTTTATGCTTTTATTTTATTTTTTGAGTTATAAGTAAAATGTAGGATTTATTACTTAAGATGATATGGTAAATGCTAAATATATTCGTTTAGGGTCCTATGTATACTTAAGATTTTATCGTCGTGTGAGAATCGAATTGTCGTAAGCGTTAGATACATCAATTTGAGAGTACTGATATAGGAAGATAGAGAATTTAATTATCTATCACCTTGTGTTCAGACGGTTTTGGTCTGATAATATCTTGATTACTTTTTAATTGAAATTCAAAATTGTTGTAAGTTGTATTTATCAAAAATAATTAGCAGCGAAATGTTGTATACATTTTATACAGTATTTTGGTGTTGTAGATTAGTACATCCTATAAATTGCAAAATGTTGTATACACACTGTAGGTACAAAATTTTCCTATAGATTTCATATTATGTAATATTCAAATTATATTTTTGATACGACAAATTTAAAAATAAATTATACTATACAAATAAGTTCACTTCTAATTATTGTATGTTAACTATACAACATTTTTCCATAGATTTAAATACAATATTAAATTATCGTAAAGTTTGTCGTGCATCACTAAATTAAACTATAATAATCCTCCAATTTTATTTTAGACCAAAGTAATTATTGTTTTAAATAGCTAAGTAATCCACCTTTGTAATAGAGCATTAATTTATTGGAGTTACAAAATTATTTCTTGAGATACATGCATTTAAGGACTCAGCAAAAATTTAAAAAAAACTTCACATTCATTTATCTCGGAACTTGATTTTTTCAGTTACGACAATTCGCTTCTCAGACGACGTTATGTTATTTTATATTTTATGTTATTTTATATTATTTTATATTCTGTATATATAACACATAAGTTATTTTCATAAAATAAAAGTACATACGATAATGTAAGAAACATAAAATATAAATTTATATACTAATATATAACATCGTAAACAAGATGCTGCCTACTTTGGGAGCTTTAAAATTACTTAAGGTATTTTCCCAAATCGAAAAATACACTTAAGATGAATTTACTTAATTTAAAAGAACTGATACATATAAAAATTTCAGAGTCATACCATACATAAGCTAATATTTTTGATAATTCAAAACAATAGTAAGTTGTAGATTTACTTTTATCAAGTTACGATGTTATGACTTATGAGTAGAGAATGTCAATAAATTAAAGGGTAATATATTTAAAGTTATGTCATATTGCAATTAGATCAAAACTTGACTCCAAAAAATATCTTATATATTTCGCTGAATTTCGGTAACTTAAAGAAATAGCATATACTATACAACTATATACTATACCATCGCAAATTATGTCTTTAATTCCGGTGGAGCTAATTGCCGTCACCCAATAATTATAAAGATATCGTACGTTGTACGTCACTTGGGATCAATACGAATTACACAACAAATTTATATAGAATATAAAGAAGGATTTGGTTTAAAGTCCGCATCAAATTTAAGTCAAAAAGATGACAAATGTCCATGTCCTTTTAAACAAATGTTTTAGGATGAAAACGTATAAATATTAATATTATTTTCATTTTCATTTCAGCTATAATTACTGATCTAAAGAAATTAAAAACTAAAAGTCCACAATTAAAAATTTTATTATCAGCTGGTTATTGGGATATATCGAAAAAATATTCTGAAATGGCTAAAGATTCAAAAAAACGTAAAATCTTTCTAGACAGTGCATTTAAATATATTTTGGATAATGATTTTGATGGTTTGGATTTATCATGGAAATGGCCAGGAAAAAAAAGTGGTGATATGTATAATGATATTGAAAAGCATGCAGATTTACTATTTGAATTAAATAAAATGTAAGTGCATATACTAAAAAGATGAATTATAAAAAATTTAATTTTTACATTTACAATTTAGGAGAATTATGGTGAATCGTCCAATAATTTTAACTGCCATTGTTAATCCAATTCCATATTATGCTAAATTGTCATATCGAATATCGGATTTATCAAATTCATTAGATTTTATTATTTTAGCAACTTATGATATGCATAATAGTCCAAATAAAACTAGTTTAGGTTCACCAATATTCCCAGATCATAAAATTAAATCGATTTTATTAAAAAATAAAAATATTGAAAATATTTTAAAGTTTTGGACACAAAAAGAAGGTAACGAATTCCGTATAAATATAATTTAATTAATTGTAATTAATATTTAATAATTAATTATATTTATATAGGTATTCCTAAAGAAAAATTAATTCTTGGTATTTCATCATATGGCACTGCATATAAAATAAATGGTAATACAAAAAATTTAAAATTAGGATCTATGGCAACTGATGCTGGTCAACCATACAATTGGACAGTATTTAATAAATTTTGTATAAAATTAAATTCAGAATTGTGGACAATAGATTGGGATAATTTTTTATTGGGTGAATATGCACAGAATGAAGAATATTGGGTTGAATTTGATAGTTTAAAAAGTGTTGAATTAAAAACACGTTTAGCTAATAATTATACATTAGGTGGTGTTATGTTGAATTCAATTAAATATGATGATTATTTAGGTGATTGTCAATTTGGTGATACATATCCATTATTAAAAACAATCAATTCAATTTTAAATAGTAATGAATCATTTCCAAAATATGAATATATTGTACAAATTAAAATTACAAAAATAAATATTAAATTTAAGAATTATACACAAATAATTCATAAATCGGAACAATCAAAATATTTTGAGTAATGTTACCAAACAATAAAACATATTTACATTTTTATGCTATTTCATATTAATGTGGTTTTATATTAGATAATTTCAGTAAATATATTTTTATGAACAAGAAATTAAATCATTTATTTTATTTCAATTATTTTGATAAATAAATACATATATTAAAAATATTGAAGTTTTCCTGTTTAAACCTTAGAATTGAAGAAGGTCCTTCTTAAACACACCGATTTAATGGTAATCATTTAAGCAAAATCTTACCAACACAACCAACACAATTGATCTGGTTTTGATTAATTCTTTGAGAACAACACAGTTCAGATTATTTTATAGTTGTTCAAATAGTAGGTAAGTTCGTCCACGGAAGCCTAATTCTAATCTGAGTACGTGTAAATCCATCGCAGATGTCCTTCTTGGTACACAAGCACAAAATCTTATAAGCTCTCGGACAAGATTTGCTTAAATGAATTTTGATTCTACTACAACTATTTGTTACATGTAATAAATATAATATTAAAGTTGAACGCAGCTTAAGAAGCTGATTTTAAAACTAATTAATTCCAACATAGTTTAAAACTTCGTTAAAGGTTTTTCCCACCATAATCTACAGAAAATTATTGGTATGAATTAATTTATGTAAACAGTTTAAGAAAATCTGAATTATCGGAAATTTGAATTAGTTTTATTCACTCAGTTTAACATTACAAGACCAACTTTTTATAAAGTACGGAATCAAGTTTAGTTTTAATTCAATCATTCACATAGGTAAATGAATTATGTACTGACTATAAAAATGCATGTGACAACCACTTACAGTTGACCATGTTCTAACAACTTCTATATTCAAGTCTACAAATGAATTTCTCAGGAAGACTTTTAAAACTGTCATCAAGTTAAACATAGAAGGTAACTAATAGCGTTAGCGCCTGTTCATTTGTATGAATTTTACTACAAAATAAAAATGAATAACTTGAAATTTTAACGAAAAGTAGCAGAACAAATATAAAATAAGAAATTTAAATGATTCTGACCACAAACTATGACCAAATACTAAACGCAACTGCTGAAAATTTAAAACTTAAAATTATCAAAATTTCAATAATAAAATTATATAACATATACCAAATAAAAATAATATAATTTATAAATTTTATAATTATATTATTATGTTTCAAAATTACCTAAATAAATAAATTAAATAATTTATTACGCAAAACTTTTCCTTCTTAACCTCATCACTTCCTTATTCCAGTAATAAAACAAGCTTTACAACCTAAAATCACAATTTTCCATAAACAACATAATTATAAACCAGTTCATCATTGTCTATCTTTTATGTTATCATCAATATTATAAATGCTTAATCATTTTATCAATATAAATATTATAAAATAAAATAAAAAAAAATTGTTATAAATTATAAAATGATTTATTATTTTAGTTTGTTCAGATCAATTGAGATCAATTACGATCAATAAACCGGAACTTTTATTTATATTTTTTGATGTTATATACGACGACCATTACCAAACGCATCACATCACAAAAATCGTATCGGTCATCATCATTACAATCAATTTCATTTTTTTCATTTTTTTCTTTTTTATATATTTATTTTATTTTTAATTTTTTAAGTTTTACATTATTTTTCTTTTCTTGGTTTGCAAAAAAAAACTATATACAAAAAATAAAATCGAACTCGTTTTGCCAAATGAAAGTGTTAGTAAATTGTTATAGTTTGAAATAGCTGGGGTGATATTTGCTATTATTGCATATACATAAATGATCCATAAACGTAATTCTGTGCATACATAAATGAAACATAAACGTAATAATATGTTTTCAATATGCGGTTCTAAAGTAAAAAATTATCGATCAATTTTTAATCGACTTACAAATTTACCTAAATTAAATTTACATCAAAATCATGAGCAATTTCTATATTGATATATCTTATAAATTATTACCATTGATTTTACCAATCAATATACAAAGAAAGAAAGCCATTGCATTTTCGAAATTTTTGATTTTAATACCGTGTAAAACGAAATCAACCCTGACTCTGATTTTCACTGTATTCGATTTGAACAGTTTCGGTTTAACACGAACGAAGAAATGAGAAAGAATTTCACATTATTTTTCAATTTATCATGATTTCAATACACGATGTGAATTCGTACTATATGATTTCAATATGCAAGATTTCGATTTACACTCTACTTTTGGGTAGTCAATTTGGATATAATTAACTATAAATTGGTTACGATTTCCTATAAAATGTACAAATTCGAAAAACATCAAGAAGTTGATTTACTAAACTTAAAATTTATTGAGCTAAATTGATACTCGGACTTAGCAACACTGAATTTCATTCTATTACAGATGCTTAAGATCGCCTCCCCTTGCCGTTTTGAAATTTAAGAAAAAAAATATTGAAAAGTAGAAATATCAATGAAAAAGAGAAATTATTTATAACAATAGTAAAGCTTGGAGTAGCTCCAGGATAAGTCTTTTCACGGCCACAAAATTGAAAATTTGAATAACGTTGGCTGTCAATTCTGTTCGGATAGCGAGGAAACTGTGGAATATATGATTTGCGAATGTAATGCTATTTTACTTGGATGACTTTGTTAATCGGTTTCTTAAACCTCAAAAGGACCAAAGTATTCAGAAAAGCTTGAACATCGAGAAAAGCTTGAAGTTTAGGTCGCTGGATGATAAGTTAAAACATCTTCTATGAATAAATAGTAAATGAAATATGTAAAAAGCATAGATTTTGCGATCAAATTAAAGATTATGATAAATGAATTCGTAAAAACTGACAAAATATCATATTATTTCATGAGCAATTTCTATAAAAAGCATAAAGTTGTTTTATATGATTTTTGTATATAAATACTCTAAACCTAGTAAGTTTTTTATTTTTGTTTTTTGGTTCCGCATTTGGTATTAAATATCAAGAAACCTGATTACAATTAACTCTTTTTTTAAAAAAAAAATTATGTTTTGTAAAACCAATCTGACTGATCTACACCAAAAGTATATAAAAATTCGTACACGATCATAGACCAATATTTATGATAACAAAAATAAATAATTGGCATTCAATTATGATCGTCTCTTTATCTATACGTATTTAATCCGGTATTAGATTTTTATATTTTTATAATAGAAATAAGTTCACAATTATATTAGGAAGCATAAAAGCATATAAACATAAAAAATTATCTTATAAAAAGTCAACGTTTCAACGTTTTATAATATCGAATCCGTAATTTTTTTTATATTGTATACTTGTAATTTCTAATAAATGATCTAATTTCACTTGTTTAGTGCGTGGAAAGCCAATATGAAATGAATGGAAAATCTTTTATGGTATTAATAAAGATGAAAAGTTCTTAAAGATATAATAATTGTTGTTTTGACTATTTACAAAATTATATACGATTATGTTTAATCCCTGACCATTTTTGTAAAAAAAAAAAAAAATATGTTGTAATCAAAAATTGTAAAAAAATAAAATTTATTTTCTAATTTTCCTTTTAAATTTCATTTGTATTTTATTTATTTTTCATGTAAAATTTCTATTAATCAGTCAAGTCACATAATTATGGGTAAAAGGTGCCTGAATGATGGATTCGTGATGTAGTAAATAAAATGTTTTATTATGTCCGCAATGTAAAATTGGAATTATTTAAAAGATTATTTTGAAATTATAAAAAATATGTAATTTTAAGTACAGGACATTAAATTTTTATATTCCTTTTGATAGTCCGGAAATAGTCACTAATATTTTTTTTAAAAAAAAAACTTTATTATGTTAAAAATAGGCGCCAATTTATACATAGTTCATTATGGAAAAATTGAATCATGTCCTTAATTTAAGAAGGAATTAATAATTTAATATTATGGCCACTTACGTGTTAGTACATTGCTGAACGTGTTTACTTTGTAACTGCTAGTAATATGATACTATAAATAAATAAATTGAGACGCAAGTTTATCAAACAATTGCTTCCTCCGAATCTGCAATTGTCCTTTTTCTAAATTCTTGATAATTCTTGTTAGAAACATCACTGCATAGATCTGCTCTTTGTTATGCTTGTTACGACGTTACTTTATCGATTTATTATTAAATAATTTAAAAAAAATTTGTAAATGTGTGACATAGTCCCTGTTTATACTGTCACGTAATGTAAATTTTCAATGTAGCCTCTAATTTAGTACTTCGACCATTTCTAAAGGACTTTATCTTATCTGAACTGGAATTTTCTGTACCGCTAGATATTTAACACTAACTGACATTACCTTATTATTAAGTTTTGTTAAGAAGGGTTTGACAAGTGTCGATAATTCTTTAAGTACTACTAACGTTTCCCAAGTATTTGTATCTAGATCGTACAAGACAATCACATTCACACGCCAAATGTTCGAGTGTATATCCTTTGGTCTCTTCGCTTCTCCATAGTGACCTAGATCACTCATTGGAACTCCGAGTTAAACTCTGTGTATACCGTATCGAGCATCCAACCACCAGTGAAGAGCATTATGATTTTCCTGCATGTTATTTATTTTATTCATGTATAGTACTGACTGCAATCTTGTCTTACATACAATCGTGTCCCAGCAAATATTATGATTTGACGACACTGAAAGTAATGTTAGATATGACCCTATTATACTAAAACAGAATATTTTAGTAAAAATTAAAATTTAATAGTTTTTAATTTACGACTATATTTACTTTCGGCTGATCTGTTTTTATGCTTTTATATAATATTCTATTTGCAGCTTCGGAAGCGCGTTAAACGTTGATAAACTTGCCAATATTTTAATATGTGCTAAAACTTTATTGGCATATAACCATAAATGCTATAACGCTTATGATATAATACAATTTGTCTCAAATTAAATAGAGTTGGTTCCATGTATAATAAAATTACTTAAACAAAACACAAAAATTGTTATTTAGCGAGGCCATAAAGTTCATTTAACGTTAAAATTTATTTATTTATTGTTGATATTGATCAATTGAAACACTAAATGAATATCAAATTTAATGTAATATCTTTTTTTTCAAAATGATTCATTCATTGAAAAGTTCCAAGGAATCCAACAGCGTTTAAATAAATTATGAAATGCACAAGAGGTAAAGGACTTATTTATGACAGTATGATTTTTTTTTTACAAAATAAAAAAATTATGTCATATGCAAATTTTACAAGAGTTTTAAAGTTGCAAATTTTTATTATGTAGTCATGATGCCATATTGGCTGGATTGAATTAATTTTTTACAATTTAATCATTTTGACCAAATAAATAATCAAATATTCATTTACCAAATGGTAACATGATCAAAAGTTTTCCAATAAATATGAAAGTTTTCTTTAGTCCCATCAATGATGTAAAAAAGTCATTGAATATTTTAATACTATAGAACCAAACTTCATATCTAATAAATTTCAGTTTTAATCAAAAAGCATAAAATTTAGTTCAAAATAGAACACTTAAAAGTAATATTATTATTTCTAGTTGAAAACTTTCAATCTTTTATATAGCTATGTATTTCGTATATGCAATATTTCAAAACAAAATTTAGTTTAATTAACAAAACGTGACAAAATATGCAAAAGAAAATTGTTATGTGATGGTTAAAGAAAAAAAAAATTGGTATAAAACGAACGTATAGAAAAATTGAACACCTTGAGAATTATAGTTCACTTATAAATAAATCAAAAGATGTAACCCAGCACAAAAGAACATGTAAAACGATGGCAAAAAAGTTTTCTTATTTAAATTTAATTTTATATATTGTTGTTCAGAAACTTTTTGATGGCTGATTTGTATGAAATTTAGATTCCATTTAAGATGGTAAATATTAAAAGAGATAACAATTATGCAGCAAGTATCAGTTTTTGTTGTCTCTTAGTGACGTAAGTTATGCTAACTAACAAGTTTCCATTCTGTACCATTTTGGTTAATCAAACCAAGTCTAAGAATAAACTTAGGACTTGGCAGATGACCAAACAAGATCCAATTGATACACAAATATGGAAAAAAATGGAAGTGAGATTGGATAGAATCTTGAATGGATAATAAAAGTGAGTAGATCATTAAAAATTACATAGAAGAGATCGGGTTAGCAAAACAAAGTAAAAGCAATTGGAAACCCAATCACAAAATTTAATGATGCATTAGGTTGGTTTTAGGTTAACCCCAGGATAATCTACATATAAATAGAGTTAGGTTTACGAAAGGATATTGTTAGATAAAACAAGCGATAAACTTTTTAACTATTCGTCAGCTAATCTCATGACTAACCAGAAGAAGAATTCATTTTAATATAAATTAATTTCCAATACAGCGTGGCACAAAAGCATACCAGATCTATTAGGTTTGCTAAAATATAAGCTTTATAGCGAGTATTCGCTGGCGGAATAGTCGGAGTATTTTCGCACGATATTCCACGCTATTTTTGGGACCATGTAAAAAATTAAGGGAATGATGCAGAACTGATTCAGATGGTAAGTAATTTTTGGAATCGAAGAGAAGGGAATTAATAAATGAAAATTACAGAATTAAATTAATAAATAATCATGCCGAACTACATAATCGGCATGAATAATAATAATTTGATCTGTGAAGTAAAGTATTAACTATTTCTGAATTTCTATTATAAATCTGCAACCCAACATGGATACATAAATTACAGAAAAAGTTTCTATGGACATTTCTATATAGTTTTTAGTAACCCACTACAAAGTAGGGTCCCACTTCAAAAAAACATAAATTTATATATATAAAAAATATGATTTATCTTTGACCTATTGAATTTTCTTTAAGATTATAAAAATAATTTTATTGAATGGTCCAATTTCAATATAATTAGATGTCATCAGCAATAAATAGATCGTGTCCAAAAAAAAAAAATTGTAATTACAATTAAAATTTTGTTAACAATTTTAACCTAAATTTATTTTTTCTATTCGAATTTCCCATACAATTCCGACACTAATTAATTTTGGTTAAATTTTGATATTAATTCAATATTTTTAATAAAACATTGACTAAATTCTTTAAGTACTTTACTTAGCATATTTTTATATTTATGAATTAACATCTCGAAATTTTAAACATAATCAAATTGTTTTCTATTGATTTATAGTATCATCCTCATTCCTAATATATCAATTTTTATTATCCTTGGCAGCAAAAATTACATTTTCTATATTATACATAATTTTAAAAGGTAACTAAAGTAGTCCTTTCCAAGTATGTACGACATTTTATCTAAATTTATCCATTTAATCGCAAACAAAAAAAAATACGATGCTGATAAACACTTAAAGAGTATTTGAAAATGAAAAAAAAAAAAATGCAACCCTTTTTAGTTAACATTATTCCCAAAAGGACTTTTATTGTCTACCATTTTTATGTTACTATTCTGTTGCGGTGATGTATATTTTAAGGATAATAATTTATTTAGTACACCAGAAGGGTTGGTACTTTTATGAAATTGTTATATATATAAATTAATTTTATTTTTTTCTGTATGATTCCAATAAATCTCGACTATTTAGTATACGTATATTTATGAGGGTGGTTGAATTTATTTAAAATTATATTAAAATTGTGATATATTTTTCTTTTTCCGAAAATATTATAAAAGAATTTTTAATTCGAATTTAATGGAATTGAAAAATTTCAAAAATTTTGATTAATTATTAAAATTTATACCATTTTTGTAACGTGGTACAAGAAACGATTCACTTAATACGTACGAATTCAATAACATTAGATATAAGCTCCTACAGATATAGTGTGATTGTCGAACGCCATGAGGTGAATCTAAAGTAACTATATTAGCAATTTCAGGTGTGGTCGCATGAATGGTAGAGAAATGTTTCTAAAATGTAAATTTTGGTAGCTGTCGTCTTGTGTGCTGTTTAGGATTTACCACTTAAAACAACCAACCAAAGTGGAACTTTATTGTTTCGTGAAATTTCGTTTATTCTAATTTTTTCGAATAAATAAAAATTTCAAATTTGTGGCCGGTATGCATCGAAATTAAAGATTTCGACAATTCTGATAAAAATATTATTAAAAGTATTATGTAGTTAATTTTAATACATACATATTTCCAATATTAAAGAATCAGACATGTAACATCAATCGCACTTACCTAGACGTGCCCAAAGATTACAAAGCCATTAAAAGTAGTATTTCTAGAAAGGAACAATTCATAAGAAGAAAGGCTGGTTGGTTGAGACTAAATTACAATAGTACATTGGCGGATCCAAGACAATAAGAAGAATTATGGGATCTGTAAAAAGACGACAATATATAAGTTTTATATATTGTGGTTTATTGAACCAAAATCATTCTGTGGTGCCTCTATCTGTGACCTAAAAAAATAAGAATAAAGGGATATCACAATAAACTAAATGGTTTTATTGATCTTTGTCCTACCCTTACTATAAACCTAACTTAAGCTATATGAAATCAGTTAACATTTATTGTAAATTAATATTACTAAATTTATAAGTAATATTTACTCATTTTATGACTTATTCAAAGTGGTACCTTTAATATTTTACCTAATATTTTTTAGAGTATTATATCGATTATCGAATTTTTTATATCAATGTTACAATAAAAATAATATTAGCATTAAATTTAAGAATTAATTATCAAATTAAATTTAATGCCACCTTTTTTTTTTCAGACCCAATAATGACTCAATTTTTGTACTAATCATCAATTTCCTTTTAGATTTTGGTGTGGCCTATTTGACAATTGTATAGAGAATATCCTGTTTACCTTTTTACAGATTTATTGTCACACTGAAAAGCATACCTAATTTTTTAGGTATTGTATCTGATGTTGATAACAATTAATCACTATAATTTTATATGTTGAAATTCTATTTATCTTTTAAAATTCTTCGAAGGATTCAAAAATATAAAAAAAAAATTGTTTAATATAATCTGAAATGAAAAAGAACTATTCAAACATTTCAAATGTTGTGGAAATATTTTATTGCTAATGCTTCAGATAGTCTCGCCGTCTGTGCAGTTGCCGTTGACGGTTTGAAGTGTCAAGTTGAATAATTTATTGTAGCTATAATATATTATAAAGTAATTAATAAAAACAATTTTGCCAATTTTTATTTGTCAAATTGACATTGCGAAACAGCAGCGGCATGAAAATTTGAAATAGAAAGAATTTTGCTATGTCTCGGACTTCGCCAACATCAGGACGATGGCGAGTTTGCCTGCTTTCATATATTTCTATACATTTCAACTTTTTTCTGGCATTCCAAACCTTCAATGTCAAAGGTGCAAACATCTTTAACGGCGAGATCTTATTTTCAAATAATGAATCCAAATTAAAATAGAATTTGATAATTATTTAGTAGCAAGATATTCAAAAGTTACATTATAGACAACATTTAATATAAATATCAATTCAATAAAAAGTAATTTTAAAATTATTAATATTATTAGAAAAATCTGGTTCAGAAATTTATTAAACAAATGTAATCATACCTTAAATACTTAAATTGTTTCTTTAAATTGTACATCAACATTTCTGAAACAAAAATATAAAATATTAATTAATATTAATAAATAATTATAAGTTAAAAATATATTAAAGTACAAAAATTAATAAAATTTTACATAAATACTAACAGAAATTAAAGTAAAATTTATAGAAGGATATTTATAAATTTATTCTTGGTAATCATGAATCCTAATTTCCCAATGTATTTAAACATGAAAATATGTATATTAAAAGATTAATCAGTTTTTTTGTGTGTCTAAAGGTTGCACGTAATATTCAGTATTATTTTAGAGAAAGTGTTTTGCTATAATTAACTCATTTATAGAACAATGTAAGGAATAATAATTCTTACTACCTAATTAAGGATACATTTCTTAAGCATGGTCGGAAATTGGAGCTATGGACGATTTGCTAGTGGGACTTATAAAAATAAAGTAATATCATGTTTGGGTACATAACTTTTTAAAGCCATTTCGTATTCACCCTATATAATAAAACAACTTTCAAGGAAGTGATAAATAAATGCTATTATCTTTCATAAAATTCATCTAAATAAATATTGGTTAGTTCGAGTGGCGAGCCCTGACTTTCCAGGACTCCAAGTAGTATTTTAGCACCGTTTTGCTACTACACATTGTCGTGAACCGTGTGGTTATTTTATGTCCATCTTGTGAGGAAATATACAGTCTCCGTAGGTCATTTATTGACTAGGTCGTTTTAACTTGTTAATATGGTAGTTAACAAGTTAAAACGCTTTCCAATATTTAGTACAAAAAGTATAAAAAAAATACATAATGAAATTATTAAGAGTGATTTTTTCGAAACCAATATTAAAAAATTATCTGTTAACATTAATTCGTTAAAACTAAGAATGTTAAATAAATGTAAAATAAATGCTAAATATAATGTAAACGAAATGCTGTTAATGTAACATAAACCTGTTATTTTAATTAATAGATAACTGCAACCACATTTAGAGTTGCCACCTATTTCAAATAGATTTTTTACATGCTTTTATTAAAATTTCTGTTAAAATATTTTGTAAATTTAATGAGATACGCAAATTATTAAATTCATCTAAAAACACTTATTAAAGTTGTTGAAAGACTTGAGTGCATGATAACCTAAATCCCAAGTTCAAATCGTAATCAATATATAGCGTTTTATAACATTTCTATAAGTTTTATTCAGTTTTATTTTAAGATTTCGGAATAGTTGAACTATTTTGATGACAAAAAACTATTTATATAAAAATATTTGAACCTAGTAGTGACCCTTTTCATCCAATTCAATTAATGTTCCTCACTAAAGATATTCAAAATACTTAATTTATGGTTCCAAATAACAAGACCGTGAAATATGGTTGGAAAACATAAAGATTACTCATCTAGCGACTAGTTACAATATTGTCACCCGGATAATTATGACCAAATGCACGAAGAACTCCACTTATTGAGGTGAGTTTAAAAGTAGTTTAAAGATTAACTGAGTACATCTTCTAAAAATCTTGTGGTTATGATTTAATTTTTAAAACTTATTGTAAATAGTAAGTTATCGCGAAACTTTTTGGATATAAAACAGAATTAATCAAAATTATTTTAAAGAATTTTATAGAATTGTGTCCTAAATCTTACAAAACCATCAAATGCAATTTTTATTTGGTTATACTTTCGATATCTGGTGGCAGCCCTATATTTCCACTAACCACAAAATCATAAATTTACCAAACGACAGTACTACAATACTACAAAGTAGTATAGAAACCAAAACAAATACTTTTTGTTTTCATTTTTATCGTTTTCGTTTCGGTTTGTTTTTGTTGCTCACTTCACTATCCGACAAAATCAGTTCAAGAAATACCATAGAACGTAATGCAAGTGTTTAAACGGAATAATTTTTTTTTTGTTTATTATCGGTCTCTAAAAAATAAAACGTGAAATTTTCGTTCGTTTATAAATTAAATTAAACCAATAACAAACAACAACAACAACAAAAACCGAATATAATAAATTAATTAAATTTTAACTTTCTCTGTCAATTTACTTACATAAAATAATGCAAAAATAATAATATAAAAAAAATCAATTTTTAATAAATAATAAAATTATGTTTTTATTTTTAAATTTATTTTATTATTTCCTGTTTAAAATTTATTAATATTTTATTAAAATTTTAATCATTTATTTTATTTATTTTAAAAAATTTTCAATGTTTTGTTAAAAATTAGTTTTATTTATTTAAATTTTTTTTTGTTTGTTGTCAGATAAAAGTGAAGTTTCTTTAAAAAAAAAAGTGGCGCCTAATTTTAAAATTTTCTTATACAAAAAGTTTATGTTTTTTTAATTTCCAAAAAATTTTCATATTTAATATAATAATTAAATTTTATAATATGAAAGAAAATGTTAAATAAAAATATTTAACGGGAAATTCAAATAGAATTATAATTTTAGTATATTTTTTTTTGACAGTGTAATAATTAACAGTGTTTTTTTTTTTTTGCTTGGTATCAATTAAAGAAAATATAAAATCAAAATCAAATGTTTTTTAAATGTCGTGTTATATTAAGTTGAAATCGAAATTGTGGCAAATAATATCATAAATTAATTAAAGTGAAAAACATAAATTTAGTAATAAAATTAAAATAAATTAAAATTGTGCAACAGTTAAAAAAAATTTCATGTTTTTTTAATAATTCCAATAAAATTTGTGTTTGTTTTTAGTATATAAGAAGAACTTCTATAATAAAAAAAAGGATTACTTGCGATCGCATATCAAAAACAAAAAAGGATAATAATTTTTTTTCAGTAAGTCTAAATAAATTCATATTTTTTATCCGATAGCGTAGGATTATATTCCGGAGATTATAAAGAAATTTGTATTAGATGAAGATTGAAGACATATTAAAAATTAAGGCTGTTAAGAAAATCTATCAAAATCCTATAAAACTTAAGGTTTTTAAGTAAAGCGTGCCGTGGCGTTCAAGAGTAATTTTGGTTTTGAAAATTACTCTTATAGTAGGAGTTAAATTTACAATATACAATTGTAAATTAAACCTTTTCACTGTCACAATAGAATAGAACCTATTAAATCAAGACAATAGGACCTACTTCTATTTTAAAGGGAGTAATTATTAATTGAGAATTCCTAATACATATAATAAAAAACTAGATAGTTTGAAAACGAAGTAAATAATATTGGAAGTAGTGATCAACACTACACTATTTAGAAAGACATTTTTAAATAGGCCAAAGCTATTGATGGGTTGTGGCACCATGACTTAGTAGTAGAAGTAATATACTAAATGAGTTGGTTACAGGATAGTTAAAAATTATATATCAATATGACCAATTATTTTTGTTGATTATGTCAGATGTCGTTAAAAGAAAACGTCTATGCCTCAGATTAAGCTCTCACATGTTTTGCAACGTTTAATAGACTAAGGTTCAGTATATATATCCGTCAGAATATACGACTTTGTAAGCAGTTGCTATAAATGGTCTATTCGGTGAAATCTGATTAGAAAAGAATATTGTAATAATCAAAAATCATTCTGTGGTCTAGGGTGGAAAAATCAGTCTGTATTGGTATTTTGTCAAATTTTAGCTAAATAAGAGGCCATTTATTTATTGTATTTTAGGTTTTTATTCCCTATACAAAGAATTGTATATCAAATTTATTTATATAAATTAGAAGCTAAAAAATTACAATTGAATTTCTTCAGATCTAAATAAAACTGACAGAACTGATAGTATTGACAGGTTGTTTTTTGCATCGTCTTTCTATTTCTGCTATCATTTTTTAAATTTTTACAGAGATAACGATTACGGAGATAACGGATGTCACTTTTGTCGTATATCCCCAAAAAAACATACTTTTGAATATTGATTTACATCCTAATTTATGGCTCATACGACAAATATTAAAATAAAATTAATTCAATATTGGTTTGTCGTACGTAACCAGTTAACATAAGTTCAATTATTGAAATTTTGCAACATTTTTATGATTCCCTTAAATAAATACATTAAGTACTCTGTGGAGTGTAACTCAGATAAGTTGATTTTTATTCACCCAAACAGAATTCATAAGTAAAATTCATTTTCATATCGGATTGTCGTATGTGTATGAACAAAAAATGTTCGTAAGTTGGCGTATACGACAACCCCATTCTGTGGTAAATAAGCAATAATTATATAAATAATTGGGTCGGGAATCTAAAGTGTAGGCAATTTAAGAAAGCCAATAAATCAGCTTACTTCTACTGATAATTATAACTTCTGATGCAAAAATTATAAAGTTCTATCGCACCATTTTTTTCTGTGATTGTTTTAATATTCAAATGCATTTTCTAGAGTTAGACTAAATGACGCGTACGATAAACTGAGTCGACGATATAATATTCAAATAAAATCTAATCTATTCCATAGAATATTATAATTAAATATTTTTTTTTTTTTTCATATTTTATCTGTATTAATTTTGCTTGAGCCAGGAAATAACATCAGAAAATATTGTAACATATGAAAATTGTTCATTCATTAATTTATATAGGAAAATATTGAAAGGAATATTGAAATAACACCAGAAAAACATTATAAATTTAGAATTTAAAGAAAATTTGTTTTAATTTATTTAATATTTTCACTCGAAATTCTAAATTATTATTTTTTCTGACCTTATTTCCCTTGTGTAAAAAAAAAACAATTTCGCTTGCCAGTTCAATTTGAAAGTCCACTTTTATTTTTTTGATGTTCTTTGCTTTAATACCGCATTAAATTTTTCTGTTTTTTTTTTATTTTTTATTAATTTAATTTCCTGTATTTATATTTTTTTGATTATTATCTCAATTAATTATTTTATTTTCTTTTATGACCTTTTTTTTTTTTGCTCAACAAAAATTTAATTAATTATAAAGGTAATTTATTAAATACCAAATCAAAAATGTTTAAATTTTTCCTATTCCAAAAATTATGACAAATATGATTTTTATTTTTTTCATTATTTTCTCTGGCAAATCATAATATTTTAATTATAAATAAGCAATAAAAATAATTAATTGTACAAATAAATATAATTAATGATTAATAAAAAAATTATAAAAAAAGAAAAAACTTTTAATTTTAAGTGAAAAATTTTTCTCTTTCTTATGGTCATATAATTTTATGAAAATAATTTAAGTTTTTAAAAATATTTCTAATTTTTATCATTATTTGACCACAGGAAAAATTATAGTAAATAAATATTTTTTTTATCAAAAAAATATGTAAAAAATTGTTGTGGTGAAAAGATAAATTGAAAAATAAAAAATGGAAATTGCTTAAATTCATTTTTCTATAAGTTTTCTTAGAGTGGAAATATCAAAACTTCGTGTCCGTAAACATTGCTGAAATAATACAATTCAAAATTACTGTTTTAACATACTCCGAGTTCTAAGGTCTAAGCTATTCCAAATTTCCAGCTTTTATTTAATATGTTTAAAAAAGTACTTCTTAAGGTTTAGTTCATAGGCGCCCATAGGTAGGAGAAAGGTGGGTCACTTGCCTCCCCTGGTTTTTGCTATTTTTAATTTAATTAATTTAAAAACTAAAAAAATCCGCGCTACTTTAGCCATGCTTTTCAGAAGACCAATGAACAAACCATTTTATAATACTAATAATACTGCATGAAAAATCATTTTTCCCTTGTTTAATTCTTTGGAAATCGCTAAAAATGGAAGAAAAAAGATTTAATACAGCATTTTATCTTTCTACTTTTTTTTGGAACACATTCTTGCACTGATACTTCCAGCTTCGCCTTGCACAGAAGGGAGATATTTAGTATTCTACAAAGTTTTAAGACTTGATTGCAATCAACATGTTAGAGAATAAACTGAATTGTATTTGCATTATGAATATTTTATAAACGTTCTTAAGCGTTTTACGTTAGAGAAGAGGAGATTCCACTTTATAATTTGTGGTTTTCAACAAGACACAACTTATGAAAAAACTTCTTTATTCTGTTTCTGACAAACATCAATTGGAAATTTTCATTTTGATCTGCCCTGGAAAAATAATTTCCGGGCGTCTATTGCTTAATTCATTCATTGCTAATTGTACAGGTGATTGTATAAATTATGATAAATATAAATACAAAAACTTCTGTTATTTATAATTATTTTTACACCTGTTAAATTTGTAAATGAATTAATTCACAGCATTTACAAAAAAATTTAAAAACGTTTTAATAAATTTGATAAAAAAATTTAAAAAGTTAATAATATTTTAATACCAAAATTCATGGCCAATCAAGGTTAAGAAATTTATTTTGTTAAATATTTTTAATATTATATAATTAAAATTTTTATTAATCAAATAATATTTTAATTAAATTAATTTATCGTGACTATTAATTCACCCAAGGTAATTGACATTTTGGACATACGGTTATCATTCAGTCTGACATTTTGAGACAACTTTTATGTGGAATACAAGAAAATTTAATCAGCACCAATTACAGTATTATCGAAGTTTATAGAAAATTGTCTTTTCATAATAATTAGGCTCAATTTGTGCTAGTTAAATTTACGTTTTGTATAATTTTAATATATTGGAAAGAGAAAGTATTTATAATTAGCATTAGAGAAAAATAGACCACTGTTAATGTAAATTACCTTGTGCAAATCTAGATTAAAAATATTCATGTACTTATTGATTTCGTAAAATATCCTAAAATTTATAATAACTAAAATTAACGTTTCCAGTTCAATTACGAATTATTTTGACCATTCATGATTAATTTCTCTATGGTTATCATATTAAATGGTCTTTGCCAGCGGTTTGCTTACGTTCGCTTCTTTTTGAAATAGTAAGAGGTTCATTTAAATGTAAGATTGGACTGCAAACTGCAACATAAGAAATGTTATAACATATTTTAAAGAACATTGAACTGGTGATTTGTACTTAAATGATTTTTCCGTATTTGCAAAAATTTGTCATAAAAAAAGATCAGTTATAAATTTAGAACATAATAAAATTTATTGGCGATTAGTGTTTTTAATCATCGTGACAGTTCAATTATAATATAAAAATTTCCTGATACACCATACACCATTATTAATTATGTCAGATTGTGCTAATTTATTGCTTCATATGGTGCTAATTTTTAGAGCACATGTTATATCTCTGTTTACATATTAAATTATATTCGTAACATCGTAACATAAAATATTTTTTTAGTAGTTGTTGTTTTTGGTGACTGTCTAATTATCAAAATTTATTGCATGTTTTATTTTACAAAAAAAAAAATTAATGTTTTTTCTTAATTTCTTATTATTATTTGTCGATTTTTTAATATTTATTTTGTTTTTTTTATGAATAATTTTATGAGAATTTTCTTAAAATTTCATGATTTTTCAAAGTTATAATACTTAATTATAAGTTATTATTAAAGCTCTTAATATCGAGCTAAACTACTAAGCAATTATTCAGATTAAGTATTATAATTTATAATTTTTTGCATCATCTTCTCAACTGCTAACATTTTATTATCAAATATAATAAAGTTAAAGGTCAGTCAGAGCAGCAGTGAAAATAATGATATATAATTAATAATTTTTATTTTTTATTTTTTTGCAGTGTAGAGTTTACATGTATACCTGTTATTTGTAGATAATTATTATTGTAGTATTAGTGCAAACAATGTGATTACGAATATTTGACAAGATAATTATTATCATCTGTCAAAATTGTAATTGTTATGAAGAACATTGAACTGGCATGGACTGTTGGAGACTATCCAATTTATGATTTATACCTAAATTTGTAATGAAACTAGAAGTGAATATTCCTAATATAAAATTAAGGCTTCAAGTGACATTATGATCAGATGCTGGAAGCTATACTTCAGTGTATGAAAATATACTATAGCAAAGCGTCCATCACCGCACATAGTGTTACTCTGTAAATGCACATAATTGCCACAGTTCCAGCCATTACGTCAAATTTGTATAACATCCCATAGAAACAATTTTAATGCCGACCAAATTCTTCTAATGTAATTTTTTAAATATGTTTTCATTGAACTTCGTCTCTCTGTCTAGTAATACAAAAATATTAATGTAAAATAAGCCCTTCAAATAAAAATTCCAATTAATTAAAATTCGCAAAAAAAAAATTGTATGTAATAAAATCAATTTAACCCTCAACTTTTAGTCAATTTTAAAATCATTTACACAAAAAAGTGGTTGTAAAAAAATTAAATTTATATGTTCATAATAAATCAAAATTTTAATTAATTATGTATATGAAGAAGAATTTAATTATTTATCATAATTTGATATCTTTTTAAAAAAAAATTATCCACTACAATAATTTATTAATTTCAGTTAATGATTTAATATCAAAATTGTGAATTTTGCGAATATAAATTGATTTTTAATTTCACGTCTCATCAATTCTTTTTATTCACTACTGTTTTTTTATTTTACAGTGTAGTATAGTTAATAAGAATAGATATAAAATAGTCTTTCAGAATTACCTGCAACAACTCATTGAGAATTAATTATAGCTGTAGTGAAACGAACAGTTTAAATGTCATCTCTGAATAACTTAGGGGTAGTCCAGATCATGCTTTTAAAATATACTACGATCCTAGGTAAACGTGTATAGAGAGGATGCGGAGACATACGTGAGGCAACTGAACAGTTTTTGTATCATTGTTCCTGTCTCATACATATTCAACGACATTATTTTGGTTCTTACGACATGAACGAACTTAAAGTAAGTGTTCCGTGTTGGAAATCAATTCTAAAATTTGGTCAAATGAGTTGCCGACTCAGCCGTAACCGCGACATGTGTAACGTAAAGGATATGTGGGGTTCAATGGTTCTATGGCCTAAGTGATTCAACTTCCTGAGGTTATCGTTTTAAATCCAATACAATGTCCTCTCTTGAAAGTTATCTGCGCTGCCACCTAGGGAACTAAATGTAAAATAATAACACACTGTTGCCATTCTATAATCTTTATAATATCTTTGATTCTTTCGAAGTTAAACTAGAATATAAATATGTAATCTAATGTGATATGCAATGCACTCCATTAGCATAAATTTGAAGTATTGCAACCTCCTCTCTATAATTCGATAGTCTTAGCTTTTCAAGAGTGAATTTATCTTCAACTTTTTCATGAATATTAATGAATATGTTCCATCTGAAACATCTTTGCACAACTAAACATTTTATCAACCTTTAGCTGACGAATTTTTCGCTTAATTCTAAATCCTTAAAAATTTCAATTTTCAATGCCGAAATTATGTTAAATAGCAATTTACAATTCACAGACAGATAAGACGGATCTTTTATATTTTCAATCTCAAATATATGTACAAAAATAATTAAATTAAATTATACGAATATAAATAAATAATAAAATTAAATGGATTTAAAATTGTCGTTAAAGGGCATCATCGTTGATGAAATTACTACATTGGTGTCAATGTTAACAAAAAAAAAAAAAAAAACTTGATAATAAAAATGTCCACACTTTCCTTGAGGGTTTTTTTTCTTTTTTATTATACATTCTCAAAATTATTGAATTTCTTGGATTTTGTAAAAGTAAAATATTAATTTCAATTATTGGAAGACATTGAAAAAAATAATATGTAAATAAAAATTGTTTTATTATATTTAAACAGTTGGTTCCTTACAAACAGTAATTCAAACAAAACTTAATGAATTTTTAAATTAACAGATTTGTAATTAAATTCAACTGTTTTGGAATTACACATTTAATTATATTTAAATTAATTTAGATTTTAATATATAATGAAAAGTCATTTCGTCATTCATTAGAATTTTTCAAAACAATCATTTCGATGTAACTCAAAAAATTGTGAATTTTGAAAAACATGGAAAATATCGTTTATCCTGTTTCACATTAAGATGTAAAGTGAAATAGGTAAAAAAATTAATCAAATTTAAGTACGAATTGTAAAAATAATATGACTTATTTGACTGCCTATGCAACAAAACGACATTATTAATTCAATTTTGACATTTGTTGTACATAGTACAATTTCTACAAATATGACAAAACTAATAAATTATGCTTACTATAATTCTTATTTTAAATTAATGAAGTTTTAAAGTATTTCTTATGATTTTTTCTGAGTTAAGGCAAGTGTTAATTTACAATGATTAAAAGCTCTAACTTACAATTTACAATTATATATTATTGTGGTAAGATTTAGTGCTGTCAAAGACTTAAAATAAAGTCATCGTTTATTGGTTTATTGGTATTGTAAATGATTTTTTGGTATTACCACTACATTACCTATTACTAGAGCATATAAAATTTAATATTTAGCATTAATTTGTAACATTGTGATTACAAATGCCACAACTGTTTCAGGACAGCAAGGCAATAAGGTATATTTCAATTTTTAAACCAATTACAGCAATTATTTATGAAACTGCTTTAATAATTAATATATATAAGAAAATAAGAAAGGAATATGAAAATCCTTCTTTAGGCGAATTACCTTATTCTTAATTGCATCTTGTTTAACACTTTCATTAAAAAAAACTATGAGAAAATGTAAATGATTAATTTCGTATAATAGTAAATCTTCTCTTTAGATTATGATGATTTAATTGATCACCATAAATAGCAAGTTTTTTAAATTAAAATATAAATTTCAAAATTATTATTATAAACTTCACATCTAAATACCAAAACCTGATTAGTATCTTTTAAATATATTTTGAAATATTCTGTTGTTTTTTATTTATATAATAATAATAATCTTCATCATTTATTTCACAATTCCACCGTAAAACCACCAAAAAATTAAACAATGAAATAACAAAAATCAAAAATTAAACCAATTGAGGTCAAATTGCTACGAAAACTCACCAAACAAAATAATATAAACTTCGATTAAAAAAATTTTGCACAAAATTCGATCAACTTCATTTAACAAGTTGTTCAATTTGTTGGTTAAAAAACCATCTTCTTACCAACCAAACCAAACAACAATCGAACATAATCAACAATATTGAAAAGTTATTAAAACATTAAAAATTTTGAGCACGATCATATTACATAAATCTTCCTATAAATCTGGAAAGAATTATTAATTAAATTAATTGGAAATTAATAAATTATGCCAAAGAAATTTTTTTTTTGTATCTTAAACCATAAAAATCATAATTATGGCATAAAAAAAAACTCATCAAATTTCAGAATTGCAAAAAAAATAAAATTGTTTTTCCTACCTTCACCAATTTATAAAATGTAAATATAGCGTGAGAATATCAAATTCGTCACGGTTCTTTTAATTCTATTTTACGAAGTCGATGACGGCGTTTACTTCCGCGTAAATAATTCGTGCGATTTATGATTTTTTTTTTTATTATTACATAAAATTTAGTAAAAACATTAATAAAAAAAAGATACTTTTACATGAGTACTTTAATAATTAAGCGAACTAACAAAAATTATTTTATAAATGAAATTTTTTTTGTAGAAGTATAAATAAATATACTCTACATGAGTTAATGACCGTAAACAACGTGGTCGTCGAAAAAACGGAATATTTATAGCAACAAAAAAAGTGTCAACGTACCAACATCACATAATTAAAGTGCTTTGACGACTTAAACGGGCTAAAAAAAAAAATATTGAATAATTAGAAATTTTACATAAACAAAGCAAAAATTTTACAAAAAAAAAAAAGAAAAATATTTATTGTAAGCAGTTTTTAATGTAATGCTGCGTGTAGGATGAAATTTGAGAAATTAATCTACGTCTAGGTTGTAATCAGTGAAAGGTAAAACCACTGAAAAATTTCTGTAATTAAAGGAATTATTGAAAACTATTAAAAATATTACTAAATGTATACATTTAAAATGAAATTATAAAATTAAATAATGGTAAAATGGTCTATCTATCATATTTAATAATTTTAAGGTATTCGTATTCTGAATATTTATTTATACGCTCGGTTTGTGATTCAAAGTATTTTCATCACATAATTAGCACAAATTATGCTCGTTTCTCGTACATATATCTATTCAAATAATTTCGAGCACTAACTTCTTGCCTCTCATCGTTGTTACTGTACCCCTTGTTTGGTGGTTGAAACATATAGAATTATGTATTAGCATTAAATTCGATCGCTTGACGGTGACACTTTCTTCTGCGAAACTTCTGCTGTTTTCAAATGTCAAATAATTTTATAAACAATTTTTCTTTTGATTATATTTAACTATATATTTCAATGTTTTTATGACATTTCAAAGCAAAAACGATACAGTGACAACGCTGTAAATAAATATTTAATTACATACATATTTAGAAAAATTGTCAAAGAAAATTGATGATATAACAATTTATTCATTGATTAAGGTCTTATCTATTAAATTACTAAAAGGTGCTTTCTACACTTAGTAAAACAGTTTAGTATAACTAAAAAATAATAAGCCTGAAGGTCAGTTATTGCAAATATATTTCAAGGAGCAGAATCAATATTTCAATATCTTAATAAATTAGATTTAGTAGAGTATACTCTAAGTATGAATTTCTGATTTACATTTAACTAATTAAGAATTGGCTGCTATTTTTGACAATTGACGTAATAAATTTAATGTCATTAGTAATTATTGTAGTATGACAATAATTGTCCTTAGTATGTTGATAATCATTCATGAAGAAGAGTACAACAAAGATTGTAAAATATAGCTTAAATTTAACTATAGATACAAATTAAGCATTAAGTACCCAATTGCATCAAGTATTCAATATTCAAAATGCTCTATGTAACATTATAAAGCCAATGAATTGTAATATATATTAAAAATTCTTTAATATTGAAATAAATAAGTAAATAGTTATCACAAATAACAAAAAAAAAAACAATGTTTTAACTATTTATATAACTTAGTAATTAACTTAAATTCATCTCTTGTCAAATCAATCTACCTGCAGATCTTTATTTCAAAACCATCCTATATACAAAACTGCATATATAAAATCAATTAAAAATAAAAAAAAAAAAACTATTTTATATATTACAATTTATCATCATCATGATTAATAATTAAGTGACCCTGCCATTGGCAATTTTGTTCCTTAGGCTATTTTTCAATACACAAAGTAATGACATACAAAATGCTTTTTTTTTTTTTGGATATGACGTTTTGTACCAGTTGCTTTGTTATTTTTTAGTGAATTACCTGTTTCTATCAAAAATATTAGGTATATAACTTAATTGTTAAGAGTATATAAAAAAAACCTGTTGACAGAAATCAATAATTATTATGACACTGTTTATATTTTAGCCTAAGAGAATTTTGATTTTTTTTTTTGAAATTGTTTGTGGTTAAAATTACCCCAGAGTAAAATGGTCGGATATGTCGTCATTTGTAATGATTAGATTATTATTTTTTTTATAAATTATAAAATTATTTCATTATAAAATTTTTCTGTTTACATTATTATTAAATTTCAAGGTTATTTTGCAATTTTTATATGATTAATTAAAAATGTCAAGATAATATAAAGTTAATAAGGGAATTTTTTTCTCCTTCACAAAGAAAAAAGATGATAATTTGTTCGAACTCCATTTATTCAAGATCAATTTTTGAATCGTTTTAGTACATTGTAAATTTTAATTAATTCCATATAAAATGTTGCAATTGTTTGGAAAAATATTGTTCAATATTAGAAATTTCCTATATTCTAATCATGTGTAAATGTCTGTTCAATTAAACTGTCAATTATAATTAATAAAATTATAATTGGAAAATTGTACAAAGAAAGCAATTTAACAAAAAAAAATTATAACATAAAAATTCCAAAATATCAGCACAAAGTAAAACTGATTTTTTTGTTCAATTGCACTTGTAAACCATATTTGGAAATTAACAGAAATTAACTCTCGATGACAACATTTAATAAAAAAATTGTTTTAAATAACTTTTAAAATACCTCAATTCAAAGTTAAATCGAAAACTAAACTATTAAAAAATTAAATGGAATTTTTATTGTCATATCTAAGAATCTAAGATTATTATTTTTTGTTGTTATGAATTTAAAGGTCATCACTATAAAAGCAGTTAAACTTGACTAGAATATGGTTCATAAAAAACCAGTAGCGTAACAATAGAATATAAATTCAAAAATAGTTTTTTTTTTTATCCTAGCTAAAGTGGATAACTATCCATTTTAAATGTATTTACCATCAGATGAACCTCCTTATAAAATGGCTTACGATAAAAATGGCACTGTACAGAATTACAGAATTTATCGGCAGTTTGATACAAATTCTATGTAGTATATTCTAAATTTTATTTTTTCGGACCAGCATTGTATTGAAAATGTATTGAAAGCAGACACGGTTTTTAAAGTGTCGACCAATTCTTGTGATTAGTGAAATTCCTGACGGATATATTAAATTTTTCATAACAAGGTTTGTCAATATTACTAAATAATACATTAAATATAACTAGTACTATAAGAATACATAAATTTTTCATATAATTTAGCAGGAAAATTGTGACAATGACAAAAATGCTTTATATATTTTTTATTATGATAAACATTGGAACCAGCTATCCATAATCATAAACTTTGCAATCCACATAAGGATACTAACTACTAACATTGACCACCCAGATTTTCCGCTTAGCCCAGTTATGAAGTTACGCCCCTGTAAACAAAGGTATAGAATTGAGTAATTACATCATTTTAAAATTGCAAAATAGAAAATGGCATAGAATTTTATTAAGAAATTACAAATTACTAAAAAATTATTATAAACAATTTTCAAAACAAAAACAATAAAAATAGTGTGAAGAAATTTTATATTTTGTTGATATATTATTATAATTTCCATCAAAAACATCCGCTAAGTGGAATTAAATTGTGGTTTTTATTTTATTATATAGAGAGTTCCTCAAATTTTTTTTTTATTTTACTATGCCATTAAAATAAACAGAACTTTTTTTTAAAAAAAAAAAACAAATAGCACAAAAATAACAATGCCATAATCACCACAAAACAATATTATCTTGTACATCGCTCCACTCTGCTCAACAAGACCAAACAGACCAAAACAAGAAAAATAAGAAAGAAAAAAAATTGTTTTTTAAAATATTATAAATGTAGGGAAAATATCGTAATTTGTAGTACAAGAATATTATGACAAAAATATAAATCAGTCTGAAAATATTACAGAATTTGTAAATGAAATTAAATCATAATTCCTAAAGTTTTGGCTACAATGTATCTCGATCAGTTTCAGTGTCGATTCGTTTAGTAAAGGTTAAAATTTGACATCTTTATTTATATATTTTTAATGGAAAATCAATTGAGTGGACACATAGATGAGATGGAAATGGATTCGCCAAAAATTTGGAACGATTGAACGTTTACGAATGCAAACTGAAATTAAATTTGACAGTTTCGAAAAATAATAATATGTGATTTAATCGGTTGCAATCGATAACTATGTGTTCAGTCTACTTACTCAGTTGATTGGCTACTGAATTAAAAATTTTAAATCGAATAAATTCGAAACTGCACTGATCGCTACCATTGTAGTCGAAGCCTAAAGCTGGTCGTTATATCTACTTAACTAAACACACAGTCTCATCTGTCATATTTTATTATAATTTAATGTTTTTCTATTCAGGAGATTTTAAATTATAAATTTAAATCCATTTTTTAACAAATCTTTTAGTTTTTCTTCCATTTCTGCCATTTGTCAAACGTCAAAAGACCTCGACAAGTGAAAATATCAAATACTTATTAATTGAAACTCAGAATTAATTGCAACGGTGGACGACATCATTGTGGTTGAACAAACGATGTCATTGCACAACGACACTGACATATTCTGACACTAAGTACCTTTAATGTCAAGACAAAACTGAAACAGATAAAAAATTAAAGGAACAAATATTTCGAAAAATTAAAATAAAATATTTTTGAAAAATACTTTCAAACAAAAATTTCATTGTTAAAAAGAAGAAACATTTCTTATCTTACTGAAAAACTGGACCTTCCCTTCCCTTGTATTGTATGATTTTTCAGAGAAAGGAGATTTGAATTATAAAAGTAAAATATTTAAATTTCTTCTGATAACCTTGATGACAGCTAACTAACTAACAAAAAACTTTGACACAAAGCCAATTTTATAAACTCTAGTAATTCTTCATCATGAGTTTGTCCAAATAATGCATGAAGTATGCAAATATAATGCAACTTTAAGGAAATATAAACTTAAATCTTTACCTCAACAGTTAAAAACTAACTACAGAAGCAGCAAGTCGTCCATATTTTTTTTCAAAACAAACCATAATTTCAACTATAATGATCATAAAATTCTTAATTTTATTATTTGGCTCTAGTGTAGCTTACTGTAAATGTATATCTTTGGATGCCAAAACAAAAGTCACATAAACTTTATTTTTATGTTAATAAACATAAAATTTCTGATACTACATAAAAGATATGATTTTTTTTTTTACTTATAATTTTTTTTTATCAATTTTTACTTGTGTATTAAAATTATAAAATATTTTATCAACTAAGTTAAACACAAAAAACCTTCAGAGGTCAAAAATGGAAACTGGATTTTTTTTTAAAAAAAAAAAAAGAGAGAGGATCAAAGAAGCCACAAGAAAATTGGTCGATTTTACAACAACAAAAAAAAGGTGATATATAATTTATAGAGCTAAAGTTTGCGTAGACTTAATTTTCGAGGCTAAATTTGTAGACAATTTGGATTCTTTTAAAATAAAATATTTTGAATATTTATTTTTATTCTTATTAAATGATTCAAATTAATTGGAAGTTAAAATTATGAAGCATTTTTATACAAGCTACAGAATAAATACTTGCAAAATATTTGAATTACTAAACTAGGACGTTCCGAACAAAGGAAAGTCCAAGTGATTACCAAAAAATACATGCGGCTTAGTAAAAACATGGTTTATTTTGCAAATGCACTCAGCACGGGATGCACAATGCAATCATGCATTACGGCGATGCTAAGTAAATATATGCAGAGGTTATGGATGTGAGATTATCGTACACTTTCGATCTCATTGTACCAATCTCATGCACCTACGTCGGAAATGTTTTAATTCCTTCTTTTTGAACAATTGGCATGCTAAGACAAAATTCAGGGTTGCTAACAAATCGTAAGATTCAGTCGGAAGAGAGAATGACTCAGTGTCAACGATATGTATAACATGAAAAGTTTTGAAGGGTTACAGTGATTTTTCCGGGATTCCCCACTTTTTATCCATTCATACATTCAAACTACAAACATCAATATCAGCATAAACTAAGTCATATTGAGTAAAGTACAAAATCTGTAATAAGCATACATCGAAATCTCCTCATCAGTAATTTTTAAGTTCATCAATTTATATCCGATTCGCTCTTTAAATTATTGCCTATAAATGGTTTTCCTGAACTTTTCTGTATAACATCCGTTTAATATTTCATCTGATTAACGACCTCCGTTATGTTCAATGTACTGCGTACACATTCTTTAAATTCAATCTGTCATTAATGGGCAAACCATTTTCGGTGATTTTATAATCACCATACCGTAATATAATTTAGATTATAAATCATTAAATTTACATAATTATTTTCTATAGAATTTTTAGCTATATAGTTAGTTCCTTAGGCGTTAGTCGAGGCTAAATTTTAATAATTTTTTTAAACAATGAACTAATTAGAATGCAAATTTATCTAATTCAGAAAATATACACAAATTTAATCTGAATTCTTTCAGGTTTTCCTAAAAAAAAAAAATTCTAGGTCAATTGTTTAAAAACTCTATATGTAAAATATGCTAATAATATCTATAAGATATCTTAGATAAAATCTTTAATTAATCATAAATTTATTTTATTATTTTACAAGCACTTAAACCCGGATTTATCTTTGATTTTTCAATAACGTTAATCTTTTCTAGTCGTGCCCATCGAAACTCATCAAAATAACACATTTAAGTGCCGTACTTAATGCATCGCCCAATATTTGTTATTTCTGGTTAAACATTTTGTTTTAAATATTAAATACATAAATACATTAAAGTCTAATTACAATTTATATTTTTTTTAAGAATTGACCAACCGACCTTGATATTTATAAAAATCTGGTTCGACTGGTGGTAGTTCCAGCCGTACGAATTTTATTTTTTTATTTTGTATAATTATGTTTTTCATTTTCATTCTTTGGCTGCTGGTTGGTGTTTTATTTAAGTGACCAAACAAGCTTATTTTACGAAATTAAAATCGAAATTAATATATATATTTAAAAAAAAAAACTAAATAAAAAATACAACAAAAAACTAAATTTTATATTATTAAAATCCATCAAGAAAACTTTCCCTTTAATATTCGTTGTTAAGCTGTCAAAATGGAAAAAAAGCCGGTCTTATTTGGCCGCTTTAATGCAACACTACATATAACATAATTATGAACGATAATAAATTATGTAGCGAGTACTTTGACTTTATTTTTATGCTTTTTTATATACATTAAACTTCATGAAAAAAAAACATATGATTATGTTTACGGACATAAATGAATACACAAAATATTCTACAAATTCTATGAGTAAATAATATACTAAGTATACAAGTTTTTATAATGGGTGTCTAAATATACAGGGAGTTGCTAATTAAATATTAAATGAAAGTGTACGAATCTGAAAGTTTCTAAATATAAATATATAATGTAGAAGCTACAAACGTACGACAGATCAAATTAATTGAAAATAATAAGGCTCTAAGTAAAGTATCAGCTGTTTTAGGGTCAAGATCGTGTTTAAATTAATTGTAGACCGCTATTACGTCCAATACTAGACACAGCTTGTATAACAAACTATTTATTCTTTTAAAACGAACTGTACCCAATCTTTCTGAATCAAGGTCGTTTATTTCGCGATCACGAATCTGGATAATATCAATTATCTAGACGATACTACCAGACCTCCACCAAACTATCAAATTAATATTGCCCAATTATTCTTAGTTCACATCTTTTAATGCTTAGACAATAACAGAGCATGTGACCTATATTTTCAGCTACTGCAAAGTCTTCGCATCATTTGAATGTGTTTTCCGATCTATCATTATCTTCTGGCCATTTTAGATGACAGAATCTAAAATAAGTAGAAGCACTTATAAAAGCAAAATTGAAGATAACTTTTATTAGCTAGTTCTAAGTTCTAAGTTTACTCAGTCTGATATTACTAATGCATATTAAATAATTATTTGGTCTTGTTTGAACCTCAAGCTTTCTTCTGCAAAAGAAAGAACCTCAAGCTTTCTTTTTTCGCAAATTGTAATTTGAAGTCTTATTTCCACAAAATCTATCATTTTGATTTCATTTCGCGCAAATATGAACTTGTTTTAAAAATTGTTGAATCGGACTTTAGGTTAAGCTATGAAGAGTCATATTTTCATTATTTTCAAGACACCCTGTTAAACATCTAAATCTATATCATTAACACATATTTTTATATAGTTTCCATAATAAATACATACATAATTTTATTTTTTCAATTCATCATTCGCGGTATATAGTTATTTATAAATGTTGAAACTATGGCTGCGTTTTGTACGTTTTAAGCATTTTAAAATGAAATATAATGCAATTACATAAATTAGGTCTACATTATGTATTAATAATATATAAATGTATATATTAGTTTGGAATTTCATAGATATTTTCTATATATGTACATATAAAAAACAAAATTATGATTTTTAATATTAGCACTTTTTGAAATATTACATACTACTGTAATTTAAACTAATGAAGAATGTTTTTTTATGATTTGGTATGCAAAGTTTATAAATGAATTTTATATTGGTAAAAGCGGAAATCAATTGATTAAATATATTTAAAATTAAGGAAATGTTATAATTCAAATTTGATTGATGGAGGGTGACTTTATTTATAATTCGTTTTCTATATATAGAAAAAAAACACTTTCAATTTTTTAATTAA
Source organism: Rhamphomyia laevipes (assembly GCA_963920725.1). Classification (NCBI taxonomy): domain Eukaryota; kingdom Metazoa; phylum Arthropoda; class Insecta; order Diptera; family Empididae; genus Rhamphomyia; species Rhamphomyia laevipes. The sequence goes on from OY987259.1 coordinate 17,017,076, forward strand.
TACCTGGAAATTATTATATAAATTAATATTTTAATATGTTTGTAAAAAAAACATGAACTTTTAATTAATTTAATAATATTGATTTCATAAATATTAATCAGAATTGTTTAAATAAAGAAACTTCTTAAATAATAACCATCACAGTTTTTGATTAAGTTTTATGCTAAATTTACAAATTTTACATAAGTCACTAGACTTTCAAAAATTTTAAATAAAATGACTTTAAAAAAAGTGGCATTACTCAAAAATTAAATCGATACCATAAGTTTGATCCTTTAAGGAATTAACATCAAATATAATAATTTCCATCAGTCTTACTTTGTTCACACCAAAATATTAGCTAAAAGTGACATGCATCACAAGAAAACCCGAAATTTCATATCTATCTGTCAAACAATTTCAATTTTTCTATTGAATTTTCGTCATTTTATTGTTAATTTTACCATTTTATCAAGAATACAACTTGAAAATTTAAGTCTAAATTAAGTCTATAAAGACATTAAAAATGATTTTAAAATATCATATTTCAATACATTAATGTTACTCATCTCTTTCAACCCTATTACTGACATGTAAATTATTTAATTGCTTTCCCAAATTTATTCAATATTTTAAAATTTCTTAAAACAAATCACAACCAAAAATAAAATCAAGTTAAAAACGAAATGTTAACATAATTTTATATTATCTGACATTTATCAGACTATGAAATATGTCGAAATTAGGTAAAACAAAAACAATGCATTTTAATTGCATTTTCATGTTATTTAAATTTACAAGAAAATAAAAGAAATTCAAAATTTTATATTCACTTAAAGTTTACATAATTTTATTAAAAAAAATATAATTAATTGATACTTTTTCAATGGAAATTCATTTTGTACTTGGTAAAATTCCCCCGCAACTTAGTAAAAGATTTGCAATATTAAAAGTCAAAATTTAGAGTTATATAATCACGAGAGGTAATCAAAAAACGTGCAATAGTATTTTTTTTTTATTTTAAAATAATTAATTTAAAATGTTGGAAAATTATTTAATAGTTTAACAATAACAAAAAAAATCACAATTGTTTAAAGAAATTTTATTGAAAAACGTGACATGATTACTAGTTGGAATGGTGATTTTTTTTTTATAGTGAAATGATCTTGTTCTCGTTGACGATATTATTATGTGAGTTTAATTTTATTTATGTTTTATTACTTTGGCCTAAAAAAAAATTATACTGCATTTTAAATTAGTTAATAAAATAATGGACTCTTTTATTTGTATAGTAATTGAATATTTGTCGGTAAAGGGCAACCATTTTAGTGACGATTAAGTTGAAATAACTTTATAATTTATTATTGTAAAATTGAAATTTTCACAAAATTACTTAAAAATTGTGTTAAAATTTTATAAATGTTGATTGGTTCAAACTAAATTTCCATTAATTAACTGCAACGAACCTATTACTGACACTCAAAGCATGTATATAACATTTTGATTTGTTCTTAAAACTTTCATATATAATTCAAAATTATTATGAAATATTTTAGAACGAATACAGAATATGATGTAATTCCTGATAACCATATTAATTTTAAATAGATTGGATATGAAAACCAACTAAGTCATAGATGGTTCTAATTTCGACATATTTCAAAATATTCAAAATAATTTTTTAAAATTCTGTCAGACTGTTAAAATATTTTAAATTTATATTTTAAACTATTTGACCGTTTTTGAACAATAAGTGACCCTATTTCGCCAATGTTCCAGTATTTTAATATAAATTAGCCTTAAATATTAAAAGTTTACCAAAAGTAGACCAAAATGGAATCAAGGTAATAAAAAGTTAAATAATATTTAGAAAATATTATGATTAAAAGTATTCCCAATTGTTTAATTGGTCAACAATTTTCCATAAAATTTTAGTGGGAGCATAACATTAATAAAGTCTAGCCTTGAAAATGCCCATAAGTATGAAACTATTATATTGAATGCGTTGGCCTTTTCCAATTTGTTGTAACAAACAAAACGAATACGGAAAGGATTATTGATATTATGTCAAAGTACTAACAAATATCTTCACGTCCACCTTACATTTATTTACATTTTTTTGACACAATGCTTCGAAATATTTTAAATTCCACGTTTAATTTTTTTTTTTGTTAAGTATACTTACAAGAAAAAATGTTAAGTAAATAAATGCAACTAACTGCATTTTTATATCTCCCAAAAATGTAAAGTAATCTTTACATAACAGCCTAAAAGATCCACCGTCAATTATTGTTAAGTAAATATTCTTCATTACTAAAAAAAAAATTATATTTTACTTCTAAAAATGTTATTTAAATATTTTCTTCATAATCCTCTTGTCCTGTCAAATCAAATATTATCAGTGGTGATGAGGCGGCAGCTTCTTATACATACCATTTATTTATTTTTAATGTAAATATCTATACAAACTATCATTGACCTAACATTGAGGTACAAACAAAATAAAATTATGTAGTAAGTAAAATAAAATTATGTAGTAAGTATTTATTTTGAAATACGTATTTAAATCTGACTGACAATTGGCTCTAATGATGATGAACTTATTGTACAATTTTTCGTGGTTTTATTGTATAAAAAATATATAAATATTGAGTTGTTCAGTGATGATTATTTCAGTCATTATTTATTAATACAAAATAATTGAATTGACTAATTTCAACAAAAATATATTTTATGCTGCCATTTTCCAATATAAGATACAAATAATAATAATTGATGTTGTGGGACAAGTTCAATGACCAAAATTGAAAAGAAATTTCATATGAAAACAATTTTGTTTTTGAAAAATTCCTTTCAAAGAAAATTTATTTTCGATTATCTTGTAAAACAAAAGAATATCTTCTTTTTTTTTTTTGTCAAGATTAATGTTGGGAAACATCAAAAATTTCGAAATCATAAATTTATTATCTATAAATATATTTTAGTTAATTTATGACTAAAAACCTTTTTTTTTTGTTGTAAGTATGATAATCGCACAAATTTTTGGTTATTTTTCCATTAATTAACCAAAATAAATTTTTGGTTCAGTAATTAATGAATAAGTTTTTTAACCTAGAAGTCATGGATAATTACTTAATTTGGTAATAAATTTATGAATTCTAATTTTCATTCTCAATTTAATTAAAATTTACTATAAAAAAAAATAAAAAAATTGTATTTGCCAAACAATCAATTATGCTTCCTGGATTTCTGTCAAAATTATGTTCAGTAATTGTACTGGTGTCCGAAGCTATCAGATAAGTTGAAACTATACTTGAAAGTTGAAGGAACCTTAAATTAAAAATGCACAAATAGGTGATCATTTTTGTACGCCACTAATCATGCGTAATTTAACGCTGAATATTAAAACTTAACCCTTTTGAACCGCTGTGCCACTACGCTAACGTTTTGCTATTTCAAAGAAATTGAAAAATAAGTAATATAATGTCAAAAAAAAATAGGTAAGTATAACAAAGTGGAATAAAATTGTTTGACTGTTGGACATGTCAAGGCTACCAATGAGCAGAAAAATTGAAATCGAGCGATTTATTCAGCAGTATACAAAACGCCGTAGCGGCGATTTTAAGTTAACTCTTATATTTTATATGATTCAACTTTTTTAAAGCGGCAACGGCGAGAGTATCTGCAACATCAGTTAATCAGTTTAATTGTTTATTTTGACTACTGTCAAAGTAAATTCGCGCTTCAATTTTCAAAATGCGCGCCAAAAATTCAAAACTTTTAATAACAATTTTCTAAAAATTAATTTTATTTTTATGCACTTAACTGAACTTGTATTAATTCTCTAAATTCTTACTTAAAATCAGGATAACTCTTAAAATCATTCTTTCACTAAATATAATTTTAAATGAATCTGAATCCCCCTAAGGCTGAAACGGAAGCTTAAACGAATAATTTTCTGCCAATTTCCATTTATCACACATATATAAATTTTCTCTTTGGTGTTTAAATAAAATCAAATTTTTTTATTACATTTTTTTTTTACGTAAATCCAGGCAAACTATTCATTCTGGTAGTTCATAAAATTCCAGTATTAAATTACATTTCGTGTCAAAATTGATTAAATTGATTTAATTAAGATTGACAAGTTTCGCACAAAATTATACTCTAATGATTTCGAAAAAATATAAACCAGCTGAAAAAAAAAAATGAAAATATATTTTGAATATTAATCGACTATGAGTGATTATATTTGTTTGGATTTGACCACCAGCCACCACCGTTTTCGTTATACATTTCTTGTCGGAAATTTTTTTTTAATGTAATAAGTTCAAGTCACACAAATTTGTTCATATTTATATAGAGATGTAGTTAATTTTGTTACGGTCGTGTTACTTTGAAAACAGGAAAGATAATTTATTGATTTCGTAAGTGCGGTCATTAGTCAGTTTCGGTTTAGATATAATTTTTTTTTTTTTGTTAACAAATTAATGGATAAGCTTATAAAACATTTCTATTTAATGTAATCATATATAGAAAATTGAATGATAATAAAGACGGACATAGTAAAATTAATAATGAATCATTTTATTAGACAGAGTATTTCAAATGTAAAATAAAGATGGTATAATTTGATATGGACTTTATTTGTTATTGTTATGGCATTGTGTAGGTAGGTAAATATTTCAAATTTTTCAAATATTTCTTTTGAAATATTACCATAACAAAAATACTTATTAAAGATTTATTTTTTCTGCAAGTCAATTTTTGCATCATAGAGAAATCTCAAAATTATAGTTTCGCCAATATTGTCATAATTTTGAAATTAATTTCTATTTATAGCACTTGTTTAGCTCAAAAATTTGGTTGCAATAAAATTTATTGAAGTTTAAAAAATATTTCATTTAAAGTTAAAAAAAAGAAACCTGGAAATACCGAAATTATGAATTAAATTTTTGTTTGCCATAAGGCACAGCACTCAAAATTTCCTATCAATTCATTGAAATTATCAGAAAATGGGATTGTTTAGAAAGAAGTTCCAGAACAACGAATTCAGTATTAGCGACAATTTCATGCACCCTGATTATAAATGAAATGGCGGATTCTAAATAATCGAAAACCTTCAATTTATTTAATCGGATCTGATTTTCATTGAAATTATTTAACACCCGACTCCGACTACGTAATGATTCTACATATTTATCATACTTAAAAACAACAATTTTTGCTTCGTAATGTTTAATATTTTTTTAGGGGGCCTATTGCCATCAATATTTAGCAATGAAATTCAGTTAATTAACACACAGTTATGATAATTACTTTCATTGTAAGGACCCACCCAGCCAAGATTTTGAAGAAATTAAGATCTCGGCTCAAACGAATACGTTTGTAGTGCCCGTTAAGTAAGTAAGTAAGTAAGACTATCAGATGTTACATCATTATACTAGAAAGCCTAGACGGCTATCCTAAAATCCGCAACGATTAATCTTTGTTGTTGAATCCATAATTTTTAAATAATGAACCATTACGATTGATCATTACGAATCTTACAATAACTACTCTGAATTAGAAGTCAATTTTTTTAACAATTTGTTTGTTAGAATATTTTAAATATTAAAATATTCTCAAGTAATTCCATTTAACCTTGCGTTGAAACTGCAATAGTCCATTTACCTACCATAATAGAAAACCTTTATAATAAATGAATTTCATTTCTATTTAAGAAAAATAATAAATATTTTAATAATAGATATTATTCTACAACAAAACCTAACCATAAACTTTCAACTTTATATCCGTACCGTATTATAAAGCCACCTTTCTTTTACCTTTCAAATAAATCTGTATATATCATCAATTCATTCAGGCCCTTTCAATACATTTCCAATATTCACAATAACAAAAATTCACCTTTTCTAAAAATTTTTTTTTATATGCGTTAAAATAAATTATTTTTCTTGCAATTTATGTTTTATGCCAACATTAAATAATAGCATACTTTGTATATTTATATGATTTCCTGAAATATTTATGTATAGTGTAGTGTAGTAAGATGAATACTTATAGTATCCCATAATACTGAAAATATTTTATATATAAAAATAGACTTATTATAGATGAGTATGAAAATATTCAGCTTCAGTTCATTATACATAATACTATAACAAATAATTTCCATTAAAATAATCACAGATGTGCAATATTCCCAAAGAGTTCATTGTTCATTATAGCAAATTATTTTCCATCTAATAATATGGCGCCAACATATTTTTTCTATTATAATATTATTATTATTTTTTAAGTATAATAAATTTTTTGATGTTGTTATAATTTTATTATTGTTTTTATTATGCCGAATTTAAATATTTGTTACCGAAAAAAAAAAAATAATAGAGGTATAGCTAGTATAATAAAATGTGGAATTGATGCATTCATATTACAATAAAACAATATAAATATTGTTGAAAAAGTTTTTATGTAGAAGCACAAAAATTGTCTAGGAATTTGTACGAGGTTAAAGCGAAAAATATGATTAGAAAATTAACAATTTGTAGTTACTTTTGAACTATAGTAAGTACCAAATACGTTAAAGTTACACTTTGTCGCTTAATCTAATATTGCTAGTAATTGAAACTAGAGATTCTTCGAATTCGAGACTTTTACCTTTACCTTTCGAATGAACAATGAACTACTCTTTCGGAATATTACACATCTGGTGATTATTTTAATGGAACTATTACTTATAGTATTATGTATAGTGAACTCAAACTGAATATTTTTCATATTGGAAAGTTAAAAATCTGAAGATTCTCCCTAGATTCTTGCCACTTTTAAAAAAAAAAATATTTCTTACTAAAAGTATTTGAAAGAAGTACAAAAATGACAGAATTATACTTTGACGCGCCAATCTAAGTTATAACATTTCTGAGTTAGAACATTTCCGCTTTGGTTCTACACTATACTACTGCTAAATATATCATTCATTCTGGCTAAAGAATATCATCTGTCACTATCGCGAAACAATCAATTTTATAATAGAAGTAATGTACATAAATAACATAGAAACTTTTAAGCTAGAAAGTAGTTTAGAATTCTGCGTTATGGGAGGACATGGGTTTAAACTACACTTTAATTAATGAAATTCTATAAAAATCTACAATAATCAAAAAATTTTACATTGTTTTTTGACATTCTATCGTTAACCAAGAACTTTCTGAACTACTCTCGTATAAATATGCTAATTTTGATTGAAATCCATTAATGCACCCACACGGAACACTATTTTTTAAAATATAATAAAGTAAATATTCAGGTAAAATTAAAAATATATTTTCAAATAATGTAAAATAAAAAAAGGACATTTTTAATATTTTGATGGGAAGGAAATTAGTTTTCAACATTTTTTGTTAAGGGATTAAATGATTAACAATAACTTCAATGTTTTACGGAATGAATTTTTGTCTGGATATTATAATAGTAAACAATAATTTAAACTGTTGTCAATTTTGACAGCTTTGCATCAATAAATTACATATAATCATCATGAATAATCTGTTGGTAACCAAGAAAATTTAATTTTGGTAATTCATTTTTGAAATAATCTTGAAAACATTGAATAAAATTAAATAAACTAAATTAAAGCAATAAATATGTTAAATATTAAATGATAATTTTGTAGATTTTTCTAATTATTCGTAAATATTTTAATCCATTTTTATTGAATTTTCCATTTCCTTTCTGTATATACACAAAAAATAAAATTTATAATAAAATAATTCAAAAAATTATCTAAAATAAAATTATTTTTATTATCCTATAATAAAATCATTTCCCCCATTTGAAAATTGTTTTAATAAAATTCTCTTTGAAAATGCATTTTTATTAACTGGAAATTTATATACATAAAACATAAATATTAAAAATAGAATTTTATGGAGTATTTTTTTATATAAATATTTAACGCCATGACCAAATAAAATGGGTCATCATAATAATTATTAAATCCCTTATTTGCCACACAAATATTTAATTAATTAGAAAATATTTTATTCGAAAAAAATAAAATTTATGTTTACAAACATATTGAAAAACATAAAAAAAAAAATTAGATATTTATGCGATATCCAAAAAACATAATTTAATTCCTGTCAAAAGATTTTCAAAAGAAACTAAATCCAAGAAAATGAAAATAATTTGTTACTTTTTTTTAAAATTATGTACTTTTTTTAACCACAAAATTTTAAGGCAGCGTATCCGAAATCATGTCTAGTGATTTTATGCTTATGGGCTTCTTTGATTGTCAAATTGTATACATACTAATTTTAAAAGAACATTATAGTTTTACGGATTTTTTATAGACAATGAAAAATGGAATTATACAACGCTATCTAGCGACCACAAAAGTAATCAACTCCTAATTACTTTGCAATGCGAGCACTATTTGCGATGCAATGCAGGTTTTTTCACTAGTGGATGAAGAAGTGAACTGAATATCAATCACAAAATATTGGAGTAGACGAATATTTATGAGAAATTCGAAGATGTTCATACGGAGACCATCTAAGAAACGAGATGTTGAAATGCTTCTTAGAATGAATAGGAAGAATTGCATGACACTGGTAGGCTAACATGACACTTTAAAGTTAAGAAACATTTATACAGACTTGGATTATCAGTAGTATGCAGATTCTGTGAAGGCGAAACTGCAGAACTATGTTCTTGAATTGTCAGTAATATGCAGTATTATGTAAATTCGAGGAGCTAGAGAGTAATCACGTACGACACCTCAGTAGTTACATATTTACACCCATGTTATTCAAGCAGCTGTACTGTTTTATCGGCAGTGCAAGTCTAAAAAGTGACGCATAATTACATAAAGGAAATCACACTAAGCCGTATGGCTACAGTGATTATGGAGGTCAACTAGTGGTCTTCCTTGTAAAATCAAATCTAATTCATCTGAATAAGAAAAACCGTCTTTAAATTTAAATGAACTTCAATGAACATTTATTATCAAAATTATATAAACGATGAATTCTTTGACATAGCTGATTTTTTTTTAATTTCAGTCACTGTTCTAAAGTCTATCAGCTTTCCAACGAAGTTGAGCACCATTTTACGAGTATATATACTCATTTTGTTAAATAAAAATTTAAATAAGTTTTGAACGGACGGAGTCAATTCCTATACTGACTGACAATCAAAACAAAAAGGTGCATTTTGTTTTGTCTCTTAAAAAAGCCCTAAAGAAAGCCGCCAAAACCAATAATGATGAAGAAATTAATAACTATTAAAAATTGTTTTAATTTTATGTGTTTTGGTGAAAGTTTTATTTCCGATAAAAATGTAAACCAATCCCACAAAATTAAAAGAAAAAAAACTAATATTAATAATGATTTTTTATTTTTTAATGTTCCCATGGGGAAAATTTTATAAAACTTGAGCGCCTATGCTCATTTCTTCAGGGATCTATATCAGTAATGGACCAAAATCTTCAATTTATAATATTTCTTATTGATTAAAATTAAAAAATTAAAAAGAAAACTGAACCGCACATTTGGGAATTGAGAAAAAACGCATTTTCAAAAATACAAAAAACAATTTTGTTCATCATTCATTTCTAATGCCACACCAGATTAATTTTGATTAATGAATGATTTTATTTTATTTGTGAAAGAAATTTCCGGAATTAGACTTTTATAATATGGTTTATGAGCTCGATGTCGCAATAAGAAATATTATTTATCTAATTTATTTTGAATGAATACATACAATTTGTATAGAAAAATCTGTTAACGAAATTGAATTGCGCAATTTACTTTCTAATATTTTGATTCAGATTTAAAATAAATGCTTCGTTACATATTTTACTTAGAATAGAAGACATAATTTATATTACTTAGAGGATGATTTCAGTTCATTTAAATTAATCTGATGGTTGATCAAATGATTGCGTTTTTAATAGACAAACTAAATTAACATAATTTAAATTTTCCTTAAACTTTTATCCGGCCTTTAATAATACTGTTAACAGGCTTTCTCTATTGACTTTTATCTTCCTGCTGACAGGCTTTTGTCAGTTAACCAGTTAACTTTTAAACAATTGGTCAACTCCTAATTACTTTCTAATGTTAGATCTATTTGCGTTACAACGCAGGTTTTTCCTCTATAGTTGATGAAGAAGTGAACTGAATATCAATTCTACTATTCCTCCGAACATTGGAATAGACTGTATACGAGTAGTTATGAGACATTCGAAGATGTTCATGCGTAGCCCATCTAAAAAACGAGATGCTTTAATGCTTAGAATGAATACGAAGAAATGCATGACACTGGTAGGCTATCTTGACACTTTAAAGTTAAGAAACATTTATATAGACTTATCGCTAAACAAAATTAATCACCGCACAGCGAGTAGTCCTATTTTCTGCAGTACATATATTTTTTGTAATTTTCTATAAAACCCCAATTAAATCTTCATTTTGAAATTATCTGCAAAATGGCAATCTTGTCCCTTGGTGTTACCAATGATTAAAATCTACTCTATGACAGACCATTTGTGGGACAAATAAACAAGCCAGACATAATAAACAAACCAAATACAACATCGCTTCGGGTAGCTCACTAAACTATATAAAGTACACAATTTACAATATTTTATATGACCAACAGATGGCGTTATAAATTCTGAATTTTGAATAACATCAATTATAGTTAAAATTATATAATGTAGTTAAAATTATTATTTTTCTTTTTACAGATTCTTGACATAGAAAATGCAACATAGTTTATCATTGACGGTAAGTTCTAACTGTTATGCAATGCTATATTTTATCTGTTAGTATAATACTGTAAATTCAGTGGTCATTTAGCTGTTAAATATTTAATCAAAGCTCTGGCTTGAGTCATTAAATAAGTTATCTATTAATTAATAAAATTTTAAAAATATATAATATTTATAATTTTGTAATTCTTAGTAAATTTCTTGAAAATTCTGTCAAACCGAGAAATAATTTTATGCATTTTATATAATAATAAAAATGTCGTAGGCGATTAAAATCCGGACTTTATTTAATTTTTTTTTTTTTAATTCATGTTTTCTTTTACATATTTAATTATATGTATATATAGATTTAAAGAAATATACATAAATAAGAATATGTATATACCAGTTAGTTAATTGAATTAACAAGTTTTATTATTTTACCTTGAACTATGCAAACCACAACAGCATAAACCAAAAAAAAAAAACCACAACAGAATTTTTATTTATTTACATAATAAGTTCGGAAAATCAATAACGAAAAGTCCATTTAAATCACAAATTATCATAAATTATTAATTTTCAGCAAAATGATTTATTGGTCATTAAAATATAGAAAATATCTGCAAATATCTGTACATAAAAAAATTGTGAGATTAAAGATTGACAGGTCAATATCTAATCCGGACATATTTACTTACACAATTTCTTTCAAATACTTTTATAGGAGTAATTATACTGAAAACTTAATCTGGACGCGTTTGAATGGCGTTAGTAAAGTTTCTAGATATTCTGGATGCAAATACTTAGCGATAAGAGACGTACAGACGGATAAAACCTTAAAGATAACTTTACATTTCAGTTGATTTTTGTATTCGATGAATTCAAATAATCAAAAATAAGAGCTAAGTCCATTTTTCGTCGCAGCCAAGAGATATAAATGAATTTCAACATTTCGGAATGGTAGACACACGTATTGCTTAGCTTAAGCCAAAATTCGCCGTAAATGTAAATCGGTAGCAGAAAATGAGTCTTGACGGAGCACAAAATCATAAAACATTTTATTTTATAAAGTTATCAATTCAAAAGTGCTTAAAAAAAGTGAATTGATTTATTACAAAACAAGAATAAAAAAATCATTTTCAATTATTATTCATTTTGATATATTTTTTTTCGATATTCTAATAAAATCATTATAAATATCGATTTCTTCAATACACTTCCAATTTCAATATTTTTATCTGATTTGAAATTTTTATTATATAATTTTGAATGATTGATTTCCCAGGTTAAATAGTTCAAGTCAAACTTATTCCAAAAATATAAATTTTTCAAGTTTTTTGTTGATTACAATCATTTCTATAGTTTTGTATAGAGTTGTCATTGATTTTATAGTTAATGATGGATATTGGTAATTAGCTTCCTCAATGATATAATTTAATTGAGACATTACAATCAATAAGATTTATTCAAGATTTTGATCAGATATTTAAATTAAATTGAAGATTTTTAAATGGTATCACAGGAAATATCGTGATTTAGATTGAATTAATGATGAAATATTATTATATATTTAATTATTATATATTTAATTTTTTTATATTTCATAATTTCTGCACTAACTTATCTTAAGGCCATTTAGGGTGGCACTTTAAATGTTTTTCAATTTCGTAGGACTTTCCGTTGAATTGTTGTATTAAACTGAAAATTGTCAATCATTTAAAATTGTCAATAGAAATTGTAACCAAAAATTGTCAATAAAAATTCTACTAATCGATGTAAAATTATATTCAATATAATTTTGCTTTCAAAATTAACGATACCGCACCCGCACGTAGATATAGAAATGTCAAAATTAGTATTGCCAATACAATTAGTTTTAGTCGGTACATTTGAATGTTCAATGATTGGCTGAATGGAATGCGTAATTGGCTATGTACCTTGTACCTTCGGGATAGTTTTAGTATAGTTTGTCTATTTCATTATTTCTGTCGTACAACAGCCATTTTTTCTTAATCGTAAGGCATATGAACAGTGTCTTTCCTTCAGGCGTTCGCCAATGCCAGAAAATAGAAATATATACCGTTTTTTACACTGTTTAATGGTGCATCTAACAGCTCTGCTAGTGTCACTGGTCCAAGCTACTAATTAATAGCTAAAGTTGAAAGTATATTTATAAATCAGATTAACAAATATTGATGTGTAATGCAAAAGAATACATTTTAGTTTAGTGTTAATCTCAGATTATTTCTCTTTTAAAATCGTATAACATTTTTCAATGTTTCGTTTATAGCCTTTTCAAATCTGTTTCCATATAAAAATGCGGCTGTTTTGTATTTTTCCTATATAAAAATTTTTAACGAAAAATATTTAATTCTTTGTTTATTTTCCACAAAAAAAAAGATTGTACAATTTTATGGTTTAATCCCAGGCTAATGCTTCTTTAACATTTTGTCGTTTTTATATATCAATTAAGAATTGTATTTTAAAAAACGTATACCAACAACCAACAACAATAAAACTAGAAGAAGCCAGATATCCCACGATGTTTTTTTTAGTACATGTCACGGTAGACTTTATGCTATGTTGTGGCATCGGTGACAACTACGAGAGTATACAATTCTATATAATATAAATACAATATATTTTTTTTTTTGGTTATTTATAGATTCATGCAACCGGTCACTGAGTCGTATAAATATTGAGACGTGAAATTGTAACAAAAACAATGTCACAGCCAATCAACCTGTTTACCCAGATAATAAATTAAAATTCAATGAAAATTCGTGATTATATTTCTGAATGATAGAATTCTGAATTAAAGAAACAAAAAAATACAGAATTATTGACAAAATAATTGTGAGAATATTCGGAATTGTATATATCAAATAAACGTTAAAGAATTGCCTGTGCACGCGTCAATGTGTTTTCATTGAGATATGCTCTAATAAAAGACAATCTATTTTTAGGGAGCTAATTGAAAATTTTTATGGTTATAACTAGTCGTACTTTTAAATGGTTCCCAATTTAAGATATCTGAATAAATTTATGGGGAATTTCAGTTAATATTCTCAAAATTTTGCTGTTGCTCAGAAAATTGATTAAATTCTTAAATATCATTAATAATAATATAGACATCATTTTGAAGCTATAACTCTTTACAAACTTCCTAAACGATGAACACGCTACTTTAATTATACAAAATATATTGTCGGCTTGCGATTTTGGTCGTTCAAAAGCATTTCTCAACTATTTTTTCTTCATTTTATAGTTAACTGTCACAGTGATAATCAGCAGACCCAGAATTATGACAGTAGCTAACGAAACAGGGTGTCAGGACAGGATCTTTTATATGTTTCTAGTAATAGTCGTTAGTTTAAATGGAGGGATGGTTATGGTAACAAAACCCTCCACGCACCTAGATTTCGAAGGGCTATTGTAATCTTGGCTTATTCTTGCACATGATTCCAATTCATCACTCTCATGAAGCAATTAGACTGCCGGTCTCAACATACTCACTTTCTTCATGTCGGTTCCAAGACTTTACGTTATCTCGGGGCAGCAATTAAAGTATTTGTATCTCTTCACCACACCCGTTGCAAATTGTAGTTTCAATTAAACATTAATCTTCTTGCATGCTTCCTGAATATAATCTGACTAGTGATGGCTATCGCTGTATTTAATCGGATCATTGGTTTATTCATAAGAATCATGTTTCTAAACTTTTCGGAGAGTTTTTGTTTCAACCAAAATGTTTTCGTTCTGTAAAGCTATTGTAGATTAAATCTACTAGATTTGTCCACTTTGAAAAGATTTCTTAGCGGTTGCTATTGAGATTCCTATATTTGGTATGTAATATTTGTAAACTTCCTAATTACTTTCGACCTTAACCATTTTCACATTATTTTACTTAATATTTTGTTACAGTTTCCAGTATTACCGAATTTTGGTTGTTCTAAACTGAAAAATCTTTGATTCTTGCCAGCATAGGTAACTAAATATTGTCAATATTGTATAGAAATAGATTTTTCTGAAATTACTTTTGTACTACATTTAATTCTATATTTTCTGATTTTATTTTCAATTCTTTTTTCTGACTTTATTTTCATTTCGATGTTTTTTTGTTAATACATTTTTTTATTGATTTTATTATTTTTTTTTTTATACTTACTTAATTTTAGATGCAAGTCACAAAATTGTTTTCTTAAAAAAAATATATAATAAAAATGTTTTTTAGAGACAAAAATTGTAGATTTTACAGAAGAATCACAAAAAATAAAATTGTCTCGTCTCTAAACGTACAAAAATTTACTTTTCTATATTTTTTCGTCATGGTAAATTAAGTTTTGTGAAAATGTGAAAAAGCAAAAAATTGAGATTACAATTTTCATTAAGAAAATAAATTTTATATATTTTCAATTTATCAATTTATAAATTTATGAAGAAAAATTTAAAATGATAAATTAAATTTTTGTCAAAAATAGAAAATTTTCGATATTTAAAATTGCAAATATTCAATTTTTTTAATATATACAACAAAAATGTATTATAGCTAAAACTAATCATGGAATTTGAGCCGGAAATAAGCCACGTAAAGCTGCAATATTTCATCATATTACAAAAATATAAACACGACAACAAAATTATGAAAAAAGTGCGTGTGATTTCTGATTTCTATAAATAAGTTGCAGCAATAATTATTGGTTTTTTTTTTCATTTCAATTTTTTTGATGGTGGTTCAGGTTTATGCAAATAAAATTTTTGAAAAGTTTTTTTTATTTTTCGCTAATCAATGCAAAATATAAAATCCCATTAACAAAATTTCATCGTTCATACTTTGAATACTATTTCAAACCACAACATAAAATTTACACTTTCATTTGTCGTGGAGTCAATTCAGAGCCAACAACAAAATTATTAATATAGTGTAGCTGCTGATGGACTCCAAAACAAATATAGAGAGGTATACCTCTTATATATATATGACATTAAATTTTCATTAGTTCATTTTTTTACGCAAAATTTATGATCTTTTAACGTGTTGTGTGTTATTTTAGCCTGTTTTTTTTTTCTGGTGCAAATTGAAATTGAAATCAAAATGAAAATTTCACACTTTCATTTTGTGGTGATGGTTGAAAATAAATAAAAAAAAACACTAACAATTTGTATTTAATACGGTAGCGGACATAAAGCAATCTAAATACGACGATATAATATTTGTTTGCCGTGTCAAGAGTTTCAAATAACATTTATTTATAATTTTCAAAAAGTCTTTAAAGTAATAAAAATTGTATAAGTTTAATTACCAAGCCGTTGTTTAGTATAATATTATGTAGGAAAAATGTTAAAAATTGAAAATGGAATCGTGATATATATATTTAAAAAGCATATGTGAATTCTCGTGACACAGATTAATAACTTGTTCTTGGGGTTGATATAATGTTTAAAGGTTTGGATGATATGTTTTTAAAAAAATAAATAATTCAGACAGTTTTTTAATTTGGAACTTTACAGATTAAGTAATTTTCATGAATCACAGCTTCTATTTAGTAGATTTTATTATAAACGTAATTTATGTTCTTGATGATGATTTCAGAATTTAGGGAATTCTCAAGAATTTCCGTACATTAAATAATTTTTATATAGTAAATTTTACACTAACTTAATTTCATGACATTAGATGGACTAGGAAGGAATTATATATTTGCAATATGCTCGCGAAAATACTGAATTTCAAAAGTTCAAGAATTGTGAATACTAATCAATAACAATATTTTGAGGTTCTATATAAGCCACAGCCATTCAGTATATAATTTAAATGGATAATAGACAAATTATCTTTTAAGGAAAATTTACACGAATTGATCACAAGTTGTACAAATTGCTTTATCCCTACTAATAAAGCTGTATGATTCGAACATTGTACGGAATTGTAAAATTCGTTTAAATGATCCTGTAATAATCTAATGCAAATACAAATTGAAGTATGACAATTGAAATTTTTAATAGTTATTTGTCCTTAAACTTTAATTCAACGAAGAAATGAATTTGGTATCATGTTAGATTAAGGAACTATGTTCTCTCTTAACACCTAAATTTGGTCCTAACAAAGATAGTCGAAAGATAAGCGCACACTCAATGCTTGTCGTTGTTAATCCTGTCGTTTTTAGAATCAAACAATTTGTATTGCTCAGTTGGATTGATTTTAATTTTATTTTTAAGAAATACTTTTAAATTAAACTACCTAAAATTGATCAAAAAAAATAATTTCACCATATCAAAAATCCCCTAAAATATAAAATTCAATTTTCGTAAACATTTCCAATGTCATAAGTTCAAATTCTGAAGAATAAAAATCACCAAATTTGATTAATAAAACTTTTATTAAATACGCACTTGCTCTGTCATTCTTTACAAACAACAAATTTATTTACTTCTATACTTCCCTACACCTTCTGAAAGAAATTTTTATAATTATATTTTATTATACGTACATTTTTAATAATCTTCATAGTATTATTTTTATGAACCCTTTTTTTCGTTACAAAAACAAAAAATAATAAAAACGCCACCTTGTCCCATTCAAATAGAATTTCATCTATATATAAAAATTATAGATTATGTCAAGTCCAGACAAAGATTATAAATTAAATTCTTTACTAATTATCCAAAACAAATTGTTTTGTTGTCCATAATACCGAAAAGCCATCTGGTCTTGACACTTGCCAGACTTCATAAAGAATTTATTTTCATTTTTATTTTTATTATTATTATTATAAACACACGTCAATTTTTACGTAATAATATTTAAAGATGGCATTGTGAATGTCCTTTCTGCATGGATAATATTTATTATGTCATTAACACATGCTGACATTTTACTGGTTTTACTTGTATGTATACTAGAGAATTTAATTAAAAAGTCTATTAGAATTATGAAAGATATGAATTTGGCTCATCAAGAGATGTAAATAAATACTTTAATCTTTAACTGGAAGGTTTTTGTGACTAAATGTCTTTGAAAAAAAATATATATGTAAATAAGTATTAAAAATAGAAATTTATTAAAGATGATTGTATAAAAGAGGAAATGTCAAAATAATTATGGTTATTAAATTATAAAACTTGACATAATTGACTTGTAAATTATAAATTTTAATATATATCCATAAGAAAAATATTAATAAATTATTAGTTGAGGGAATTTTACTGTCCGATTATATTTAAATCAATGGGTAAAATAAGAAAAAATAATTTGAAATAAAAATTGATCAGGAAAATTATTATGACGGAGACGGAAGTTTAAAATGTATACTAATGTGTGCTCTGTTGAATTTTCTAAATACAAATTTTAAAACTTGATTGAAGAGTCCAACTTAGGAAATGGACAGTTCTCTAATTTATTAGTATAATTTATTAATGAGAATGTACTACATGATGCTCAAGAGAACATGCTTATGAATTCACCTAAAAATAATGAGACTAAATATCGTTCCACAAATATTCACGTTCTTATTCATTCTTGTTTTTGGCATACACCAAGAAAATGATAAATAATCTTCCACAAATCGCAGTTGCATACCTCTGTTCTCCAATTATTTTTCCTTAGCTTCGTTGCACATCAAACCAAACTCATTTTTCTACGGTATACATTATCTTCTTCTTTTACCGTCCCGGTTGGATTCTAAGACTAATTTAGCTGAAAGCATTTTCATATATAACGAACAACATTGTACACGAATAATATATTATAATTACAACTACTCTACATCCAAGTTCAAGCTGTTTATTTCTCTATACTTAGAAATATTAGTATTTCTGCCAATCTTTTAAATTATCAAATTGATAATTATCTTCTAATGGACTTTATGACGGCTCCACCGCCAGACTAAGTGACAAACTAAACATAGATTTACTATTACTCTTAATTAGATGCTACTTTTCTCTCAACAAAAGTGGTGTTGTTTTGAAGTTTCTAACCCTTCTATAGATCCGGAGAATAACCAAACCAGACAGACGGAAAAAGTGAAATCCTAAGACATTTATTAAATATACCAACAAAAAAAAAATTAATAATCCCCCATTTAAATTCTAATATTTAATCCGCCTCTATAATTAATAATAAAAACATCATAATTTTCTATAATATTCTTCCTGAATCATTTACTCAAACACTACAAAATAAAAAATCCTCTTCAACTCCTTTAATAATATATAATTAAATTTAATTTATTTTTATTACTTGTTTGCACATTTTTTATTAACGTACAACATAAAAAAAACATACACGCGGACAAACTAATTGCAACATTTCGAAAGTAAAAACATTGCATTTAAAATAAAAATAAAATAAAATTGTAAGGTTAGGCCAAGTAAAAAATGCATCGCCACCACAAGTCTTTAAATTGTACACTGACTACACCGATGATGAGTTACTGGTTTTGATCATATTTTATTATTATAAATATACAATTAAATTTTGTTTTGTACGGCCTTGTTTTGACAAATGAGAGGACACCATAAGTGAAAGATGTTGGATAAATGTATATTGTAATCTAAATGGCGCCAGTAAAATAATTTTTTATATATTAAATTTTTTTTTTTTAATCTTGACTACAATTATTTATATTCCTACTTTATTTACGCATTTTTCTTTTTTTTTTTTTGTATATAGTGTTTTCATAAATTTTTACGATTGAAAAGTGAAAATTTTTTTTTTCAACTTTTTTTATTTTTATAATCTTAAATGAAGGGATTAAGTAAAAGGGGTCCATCACTACAGGTAAAAATTTGTAAGAAAAATGTAAGGTGGCAAATCTTCACAATAATCAATTTTTAACATAATCTTTAAAATTGATATTTATTCGTATATACAATGGAATACTTTGAAATAAGCAAATCCTTCAAATTAGTAATAAATTTGTCTCAAGCAGGCCTATCATTATCCTATTTAATTAGTGTAACTTAAGTCTTAGAAGGTGAATAAATTCATTTAACGACAAGAAACATAAAATAATTAAATTTTGCTCGGGTTTAAATGGAGGTGAAGCCTATTAATATTAAAGGGTATATTAATGATAAGTTAATTCGTCCAACCTCTTTAATGTATTATATGAACTTGGTTGCGTTTATCAGAATATTCAGAACATCGTACATTCCGATTCGGTGTTCTGTAATAGCAAAGATGATGGTTAAAAGATTTCTCTTCATTACTATAACATCTTTAGAAGCGCGATTTACTCTTTTGCTGTTAACTCAATGCATTATATTATTCTTAACGTAAGATATTAACATTCCTGAACTGATCTTGCTTCTAACAAGTAATTCAGAATGTCACATTCCACTTCAATCTGCGGTTTCGGTTTTGTTATTGAAAAATAATGAGTTGCCAGAATATTGTCTTCTAAATAACTTGGACTTTCAATTAAGGAAACTATTGTCTTCAATATCAATAGGAACAGTCATTAGAAACATCAATTAAATGTGTACAAATCTTCCATGTAACTAACCCCTTAATTTCAACATTCATTTGTATATAAATATTATGACTTTAAGTGGCTTTTAGTCACTCTCTTATAAAAAATGTGAAAATAAAGACATGACATTGAAATTTTATAGCTTCTTTCGTCATCTCTACCGAGATTAATTATTATCGTTAAATCAAAAAGTAAATATTTTATCTAAAAGAGATTCCTCCCCTTCCGTATAATTTATGTTTTTTTTTTCTTTATTTATTATGATTATATAAATTTTTAAAGTCCGGATTAACGTTTGATGTTTTAATTATTATTATATATTTAATATTATTTTGAAGGACTCTTTTTGAAGTATAATTAGAAAGGTTTTAAACAAAAATACTTGATAACTTTCCTGGAAAAACAACTTTACATTATTCTTAATTATACTACCCACCTCTAATATCTTTCGTCTTAAAAAAACCATAAAATTTCTTTATAATCGTGACGAAGCACCAAAGAAGTAAAATAAAAATTTTCACTTTTTTGATCATTACTTGTGAGATTTATATATATTTATCCCGAATTCTTTAATTGACACTATTCAGAAAAAATAAAAATATTAGATAGCAAGGTTTTATTTTCAATAGTGTTATTTAGTTAGAAACGTGAGAAATGGTTAAATAAGAAAAAAACAACAACGAGCACAGTAGTTTGAAACGTGACTTGTCGGTTCATATTTTCGAATATAAAGAAATAATTTTAGATTTGTCCTAAATTTTAAAGAAATATTGTGATAAATTAGAAAAAAACTTCTAATAATAATTAGAATTTAGAATAAAATTTATGGTCTAAATAATTTAATTACTAATAATTATGCAAATTCTAAATCAAAAACATTCAAATAGAATGAACATTTTATTAATTTTTGTTATTTGATCAAATTATTTTCATAGAAATTCTATGAAATTTTATATTATCGGCTAGAATTTAACACCAAGAAATATTAGTTTATTGGGCATTACTAAATTTGACATTTCGTCAATTTGACATTTCGTCAATTTGACACAACGGAAACAACTGATGATTTGATTAGAAAACAAAAGCATGTACTTACCTCATTTCTTAGTATTATTAGCATAATTGGACAACCCAGCTTGAAGTCAATGAAATTAATGCTCAGGCTAAGGTCTGATTTGAGAATCCCTGCGAAATAATTTCTTATATATGCATTAGCAACAAATCTACTAAAAAAGAAACAAAATAATAATGGCAAACTTTAAAATAATAATGACAAAGTTCATTATAACCAAACTCCCTTCAAAAGTGATTTAAAGTATCTGAAAATATCTATCAATTTTGAACATAAATCATCACTTTAATGTTTTACCTAAAGATTCGGAAACGAATAACAGAGTACGGAAAATCAAGATTTTATTCATAAATTTTGCAAGGAATCTTCCAAATCAAAATGGTTATTAATACTAGATCCTAATTGAGCTGAAGCATAATAGAATATACGACTGCAAATATTAATCAAGAATAGAAATAATTATGGCATTGCAGATCGTGTGGTAGCAGAATTAACAATTAGTGCATAAAGAAATATGCCCAAAAACTGCAAAACTTTATTAATATTTGATTCCGTACTCTTAAATGGCACACATCTCCTATCAAATATATGAAATTTTAAAATAAAAATCTTAATTCTCACATAAATCGGAAAATTTATACATAAAAATTATGTTGTTTTTTTGGCAACTTAAAATTTTTATAAATTATCCAAATCAAAATTATAAAAAAGCAAGCAAAAACTCAATTATAATCATACAAAATTTAAATTATATTTATTATTATTATTATTTATTCAACTCTCTATTTTTTTTTTATATATTTTAATTTGATGACCCAAATTTTTCTATCTTTTAATTAAGACTTATAGCAATAAGCACAATTTTATTCACCTGATTACATAATAATTTACATTTACAATATAAAAACTGAAACAGCACAAAAAAAAAATTAATGTAAATCGTTATTATATGTATAAAAAAAAAAAACTGCACAAAATATTTATGCTGAGCATAATAATTTTTTATTTTCCGAAATATAAATGTTACGATGAGGACAAGTAAATTATGCATAGATAAATTTAATGTATATTTCTATATACATAAAGATAAATATTATAATAATACATAAATAATTTAGAATTGCAAAATCAACAAAAAAAAAACAACAAAATACCTAAAATTATGTCATTAGACAAGGTGCACCTTCGTGGGGTTTTTCAATCGCCGCCATCTATACAGACAGCTGTGCTACGTTATCAATGTGATCAGATGATCATCATCATTGATTTTGTTACACTACATTAATATTAAGCCAAGAAGAGACGTGACATCAAAACTATTGAAATTATACAATAACGACCTGTACATAATTGTCTGCAAAGTACATAATATTAAAATTAAATTTGACAAGATTATATCAAGAAAGAAAAAAAAAATTGCAACATAAAACATAAAAATAGTATAGATAGTTTTATGATAAAACTATTTTTAAAACATAATTGCTAAAATATATATATTGTATAATAAGATAATGTAGAGGGTAATTTGACTTTGATTTTATACTTAGACATTAGTGTATGCCGGCGGTAGTGCACCCACGAAAGTAATGCTAGTCGGCGGCATAAACTTTAAAATTGTATAGAAAAGAATCAATTTGAAGAATAGAATGTACATAATAATTTTATATTTTAAATGGTATTTTTAATGTTGAAGTAAGCTAATTTTTACTATATTACATAAATTATTTATGTTTTGGAATTTAGATTGGTTTTGTTTTGAATTATTTTCCCATCAATTTTAAGAATATTCGACACAGTAGGTCGAATTTGGAATTTTTTTTAGTTCAACAATTTTTTGCGGTCAGCTAGAAACTTTTAATTGGATATTATATTATAAATATTCAAAATAAAGTAAATTGTTTAAGACGAATTTATTTATAGTTCAGTATATACATACTCTGAATTACGCTAAAGAAGTTATCAGCCATCTTGCAGAAGTTATTAGCTTATAGCGCTATAAGTTATTAATTATTAAATAATAAGTAATTTTGGATTTTTATAATTATTTAATGAAGTCTATTTAAAATACTGTACTATGCTCTGTGATTTTAAAATAGTGTACTATACTCTAAGGCATTCGGTCCGGGGTTCATCTACCGAACAAGAGGCATCGATTTTCCTCCAAATTGATTTAGCTTTAAATGATTTACCATCAGTACAAAAATTGTAATTTTAAGTCTGGGCAAAATGCTAACTTTTCAAAGAATTTGCTGATGCGATGACAACTAATGTCTTACCATTAAAAGCCATTAGCTTATTAAAAATTTCTTCAGTATAAAGAAACTTATAGTTCGATATTCATATAAAATTAGTAGGTTAAACTGCAATAAAAATGTTATTTAAACCTCTATCATTGAGGCCCCAATGCTTGCCTTGTAATTAATAACTAATATAGCTAAAATTTTAGCTACGAAATTTTAGATACGAAATTTTTTTCTAGTCGTTGTTGTAACCATGCTGTAGTACTGAAATATTCAGTTTTTGACGGCTTCACAAATTCCTGGCTGATATCAGTACAATTTCTTAATGTAATACCAATTAAAAAATACTTTAAGTAGAAGTAGTAATGGATTTTCAAACAAAAAAAATATCATCATTTTAATATTTTCATTAAACAAAATTAAATTTAATTATTATTTCAATTGTAATCCATAAATTGATATTAATCTATTTCTTGTCCTCGTTCCTTCTCTTTTCTTAGAGTTTTATAAATTCCATTTTTGAATCCTAACAAAAATATATTTTACGTTCATGTCTACCATCTGGACTGGATTTATTTATACATATAGTTTTTTTCTGGTTATATATTTCTCCAACAAATATACAGAGAGAAAAAACAAATAGAAAAATTATAAATTATTTTTATTGTTCCAATCCAATCAACAATATTGCACATCATCGAGAACCAAAAATAATATAGATACAAAACATTGTTTTGGCAGATAAATATTTTACATAAATATTGGATGAATATACTTTGCATAAACAAATATAAATCGATGATTTGAATTAATGTAAATTGTTAGTCGATTGATTGATGAAGAGTATTATGAATATCGAAAAATATAAAGACAAAATACAATTTTTAGGTTGTGCTCGTAATTGGTACCAATCATGTTTTTATGAAAGTAGTCATTTCATTACTTACTTCATAAATGCACAATCGAATCAATACTCGTAATAAACTACGAAAGTAATAAGTTACGAGACGAATGGTGATATTGAGTTACAACTGAAAATTAGATGAGGTAAGGCTTAAGTAGGTCTCGTCGTTGTTCCAACTCAATGTGACTACTGTGTGCGAATTATAATATAACCATAAGTCGATCATAATTTCAATCAATAATTTCAATCATAATTTCAATCAATGTCGATCAATGCCTCTAAGGTAACGAAATCTAGAACTGAAGTATTTACGATGACAATAATGAAATCTGATATTGAAATTTTATTTAAACTTTACCAGACGTGGTTAATTCCCATCCCAGCTACTATAGAAAGTGGTTCGCAATCTTGTATCTAAATATCTTATCCAATTAACTCTTAATATAAAATTTTATAGCAAAATCAATTTTCATTCATTAAGGTTGAAAGTTCGGAGGTTCCAATGTTTTATCTAGAAAAGTAAATATATTAATTTTTCAAATTGTTTTTTTTTTTTTAAACAACACATAAAAAAAAATATTTCTTTAGGAAATTAATAATAAAAAGAAATTTGAAATTTTGATTGACCTCTAAAATTTATGACCGAAAACAACATTAACAACTCGAAAACACGATTTTTTTTACCGCAAAACCTATTTTACTATGTATACAGTCCAATTATTTTAGTTTATTCCGAATTAATTGGTGTATTCGTAAAAATTTCAAAACTAATATAGAACTTGCCAAAAAATTACATCAGATAGAACAGAACCATAGAACAAGTTTATCAGAAATTAGAGCAAATTTGTTGCTCTTCATTCTCATATACACAGTAATAAAAAATTGTAATTAATAAAAGTCCCTTTAAGGCAAAAATACGAATTCGCTTTTTACGAACCGAAATTGAACCGCCTTTTCATAATATAAAATTTTCTTACCTTTCTTTTGTATAAAATTAGTTCGAATTCATCACGAAAATCCCGGTAAATAAACGACCAGTTTTTTGCGTTACGTTTTTATACCACTTTTAGCGAGCTAAGTGGCGTTTTTATTTCAAATTTTCTTATTATAAGATTTACGTTTACAGTTCGTTAAAAGAGTAACGAACAAGAAGTCAAAAACAAGTTCAAAAACAAGTCTTTTCTTTAAGGGGGTATAACTTGACATTTTCACTGTCAAAATATTTATATATAAATAAGACTTTTTATAAAATTTGTATACTTAGTTTGTAAACTATAATGACAGACAACCGTCAGATTACTAGTATAAGTTGAATAGTTTCTGACTGCACACTCTATAGTTCCTAAGCATATTCACTTGGTCTAACATAACTACAGACCAATTGAGTAGGTGCTTTGTTAACACCTCTATATCTGTGACCCTGTGCTCTGAGGAATTTTTGATAAATTATACGAGTTCATCACAAATTCTTCAGATCAACAGAATCAACTGGAAGCCATTTAAATCAAAGTTATATATTTAGTCTGGTGAGATATAGCCCAGCCAGACTTTAAATAATTTAAATGACAAAAAGTAAGTTATAATAATTATTATAATAAGAGACATAACAACAAGCTAATTACAGTGATTAAAAGAATGGCTCGGTTACTCTTCTTTAAACTTAAACATTACTTAACCTAAAAACAAAAATTTTTAACAGTGTATCATTATTATATTAAATACAAAATTAAGCAAAATAAATATCTAAATAAAATTTATAGACCGTAAAAATTTATATACCAAATTAAAATTGCTAATTTTACGTTGTTATTTTCCGGCTTATTATTTATTTAACATCTTTTTTTTCACTGCTAAAAGTTTCATAACCTCAAAATTTGAAATTTCATATTTTCATTTTATATATATTTGTTTAATAAAATTTTCCAATTAAAAAATTCCTTCAATTTTAACATTTTCTCATCATCTTAAAAAAATCATTTTTTATTTATAATTTCATTAGAATTCTCCTTGCTTTGTTGCATAATAATATTTATATTTTTTAAATCAGCTTCAGAAAATCTCTCAGATCTTAAAATACCCGGAAAAAGTGTTTAATTACTAAAGATAAATTTTTGCATAATTATTTTCATAATAGGAAAATTCAAATTTAATCATAATTACAATAAATATTGAAACGAGATTGTAAGTGAAATATAAAACTTCAAATATTATTTCAAAAAAAATTGTAATAATTCTCATGGCGCGGCACGATGATACCAATATAAAGCCGCCACGCCGTCATAATCATAATTACAAACTGGTATATTATAATAATTATTATTTAAAACTTCGGCTTTGAAAATACAATGACGGCGGCGGCGGCGCAGCATGGTATTTAATTAAACTAATTTTGTTGTTGTGCTGTTTTTGTTGGTATGTTTTTTGTGAAGGTGTTAAGTTTCACTTAATTTCATCTGAAACTGTTGTTAATTTCATTATTGGTGTTTTATTTTTTTTCATTCATTTTTGTTTTTAAAACATGAACACATGAAGTGAATTTTGTTGTGTTGAAATTTGTGGCAGTAAATCTGTCGGTGCTGGTGCTGGTATGCAACAAATGCATCACTGGGAATTTTAATGTTTTATGTTTTTTTCTTTCTTTCTTTATGTTTAGATTTTTATGTGTTTTTAAGGAAATCTTAAGAATTTAATATCAATTTCATTGTTTACAACATTTTTTTTTGAAATCCTCAACAAAAAGGTTTCGAATATAATGAAACTGTCTGGACTGGGACCTCTGAGGGGATATTCGATAAAACAACAATGTTGGTAATAATTTTGTATTCATAATTTTATGACGGAAATTGAAGTTTTTTTTTTTTTAATATTTTGAAAATTATGTGTTTTGAATTGAAATTTAGAGCCATGACCTTCCCTAAAGTTCAGTAAATATAAAATATTTTAATATTATCAGAGCATTTCCGAATTTTTATTTCCCAGTTCAATAACTTCTTATATACATATTTACTCCAAATAGTAATAATTAATATTATGATATTGAATTTCAGTTATTAAACAATTTTTTTTCCATGTCTCTTATCTACATATAAAAAAAAACTTTTCATTCATAAATTATACAATCTGACAAAATTTATGCCAATTCAAAGTCAGTCAGTATGTGATGAAGATTTGAAAAGAAATAATGAAATTAGGCCAGAACGTAGAAATTAATTTGTCTACGACGTAATAGAATAGTATTTTAATATTAAAAAGATAATCACAGCGCGAAAGGCGAAATAAATTATTAATTAATAAATATAATATTAAAATTTATGTGATTTAATAATAGAAAATTATATTATATATTTAGGAAATAAGACCAGAAAACAAAAGTTAAATAAAATACTGCAAAAAAATGAGAAAATTCAACATTAGTTTTCTCCCTTAAATTACGATTGTAATACAAATGGAAATAGGACCATAAATTTTGGAAAAAATACCTTTAATAAAATTTTAGGTTGATGAAATAAAAATGGAATTAAAACCATAAAGTTTGCATATAACACCATACTTTACACTTTACAGGATAATAAATAATTGATCTACTACAATATACTACGCTATTTGTGGTATAGTATTCGAAACAATAAATGTATTTCCAGAATACTGATCCCATTCGGAGTTACGGGTACGATCTTACAAAAAAAAAGTAGCATCATATTTGCGTTAATAGCTTTACAATGAATCAATGAAGAAGTATGGTTCAAGTTTCATTAGATTGGCAATTAATTTCATTTTAAAACGAGCTATAAGAAATTTTGTATTTCTGTGTTGTTTGGAAACTACAAGCCCGCACAGTTGAAATATGCAAAAAAAATCACAATTTTACTACGGTTCAAATAAAAAACCAACCAATCTATCTGACCCGTAACGCTAGAAATTTAACATAAAAAACACAAATCTGATTTATAAAATCATATAAAAAACTGAAAGAACCTCCACTATTTCATTTTTTAGCCTGTTGACTCATTTAAACTACGGTTTTTAATGTACGGATGAAATAGAAATAGAAATAAGACTATAAATTTTAGATATAATGCCATACTACAGTAAAACAAACCGTACTTTACATTAAATCTGATTAAAATGGGCTAGTCCTTTCCGTTCCAAAACAATGCTTGTAATTTATTAAAACCGTGTAAATTCGGCACAATTTACTGCAATTTTTACAACTCAGTCAAACGTAATCAAATCTAGAACAAATCCGAAAAATAGTTTTTTCATTATTCCGCATTTGTGATATTCACAAATTGTTCGCAGGTAGTCCAATCCAATATGATAGCATTTTCTTATGTGTTTCTTATGACCCTTTTACTGAGTCCTACTGTGCTTGCAACCATAAGTCATGATTTTATAACACATTAATGAAATAAATACAGTGATGCTAATACCACATAGACTCAGCGGTAGATTGTAAAGTCATTATCATTAACATTTCTTATACTACTCTAGTATTTTCAGTTATAGAAATAGAATCACTGTGTCAGTGATGGGGTTAAATTAATTATTACTTGAATAATAGGTTAACTCTCCTTTCAACCTTAAATTTTAATCTATTCCATAATTTTTAAAAAAAAAATGATGATTCTTCAATTTGTATTATTTTTTTGTTCTTGTTTCTTTTTTTTTTTTATTTGAATCATCAAAAATTATATAGTCTGAATGGAACTTATTACTTTTATATAGTCGAAATGAATCACTCCACATTATGTTGCTCATCTATGCGTATAGCCCTTTTGTTTAAATTCTGGATTGTATCATTGTTATGTTGATTTTTAAAAAACGAATTGAAGCGCATAAAAATGCAGTTTATTACAAGAACAGAAAAAAAAACACTTCTTTTTTATGTCAAAATTATTGTTTCCTTTTGGAAATGTTGCTACCATCAGGTAGAAAATTTGTTTTTGTTAGTTTTACTGTGCAGGTTTATTCTGCAGTTCATTTCACAGACTTATAGTTTTTAGGTTTTCTATATAGTCAAACAGGAAATACGGGATGTCTTACTCATCAAAATCTTATTCTTTTATTTGAAATGAACCTGTACGATTCATGGTGGTATCATTTGCAAAAATAGTTCAGAAGGGCAAATATTTTCTTTTTCTTTGGTATGTTATATATAAAAATAAAATGCAGAATTTTTTTAAGTTTTTTAATAAAAAAATTTATATTTATATATTTTTTTCCAAATTTAAATAATCCCCCATTTTTAAGTAAATATAAAAGTTTAAAATTTTGTGGGTTTATTGAGGTTAGAACTAGTTTTTAAATATTTAAAACAATTAATTTTGCCAGTATTTTTATGGGATTTATTGGAAAAAGTGTAGGTAGTAAAATAAATGTTTTTTTTATTAATATATAGTTAATTAAAAAATTTTCATCTGTTTTGTTTTGTGTTTAATTAATTATTAATTTCGATATCTTTTTGGTATTTATATTGAAGATTTTCGTGTTAATTTGACCTTAATAAACCAAAATATTTAATATAATAAAGTTTAATGGATTTGTCTATAAGCATCGAAATGAATTGCCAAATTAAGTGTATTGTAAAAATGGAAATAATACTAGAAACACTATAATGTTTCTTACGAAATATTGAAAGTTTTAGTAATGAACCCAGTAGTTTTTCATATTCCAATAGATTTTTCCAGAAAAAAACAGATAATGTAATTTTATTCGATTTGCTTAGACAATCAAGGGTTCGTTAAGGCAGAAGTTCGAACCTACACCTTCCTATACTGTAACATAACCTAATTGTGCATACTTACCATATTAATATTTGGTCAATTAATACTCAGACTTTTGTAGAAGCACAAAGTTTTTTTTTTGTCAGCCAGACCCTTGATTCGTGAGGGTTCACTAATCCATTACCCAGGTATATTAACGTTTTTCATGGCTATAGTCTCTCAATCGCCGATGGGCCGGTTTTTCATCAACCGAACAGAACCGACAGTGTTACTACCAAACTCCCCGATTTTGATTAAGTAATACCTGAGCAAGCAGTGACCTGAAAACAGACCAATTATTTGTTTTGTAAAGTGTGAGGACTTCTATAGACCTTTTTTGATATAGAAATTTAAGAATCGTTTCCCTTGATGTATGCCTTGAATGTTGTGTTCCAGTAAGTAAATTTCTCGTTATTTTCCCATTTCATTCATTATTTCCTCCATTATTATTATCCGCCACAGCTCATTTCTTCAGAAACATCATATAAGTACATATGTATAAATTATTTGTGATGCCATATACTTTGCAAATATAAACCTCTATTGTGAGGAATACTGAAAACTTATTTTTAAGAGAATACTGTAAACTCTCCAGAATTTAAAGATATCGTCGTCAGAAACGTTTTATGTAATTTTAAAGAAGTCTGGACATTTTTATTAACCGTAACTTTAGAAAACTATACAAAATATATCTTTTAGGTCGAGCTGTTGAGATTACCGATACTAGCATAATATTATATTCTAAATTATACACTTCCTTTTCCTTGAAGCTAATTTGAAGTTCATTTCTTAACTATATAACCACAAATAAATCTTAAAAAAATAATTTCATAATTATATTTTAATCACATTCATTTTAAATAATCAGTAAAAGGTTATCTAGTTTTTATAAATTAAGAAAAGATTTTGATTATGGATTTCAAGCCCAATTTAATTTATATAAAATGCTAAAACCAATTCATTAACGATAACAAAAAAAAATTATTATATCAAATATTTATTTAATTGAAAAGTTTATCAATTTTGTTGTCAGAAGTTCAGAAGTTCACACCAAAAAAAATTTTTAATTATTGTACTATCAATATATTTTGATGAGGATCGGGATCATACCAGTCAAATTCTTATACTATATTGAAAAAGAGGTGTTCGATTATCCGGAAATAGCATTGAAATGTTATCAAAAATTGAAATCATTTTTATACTTAAATTCTTAACATGCAAATCTTTAATTAGCAATTAAATTCTTATATAAATTAATTTAATTAAATTATGTAAAAAAAAAATTAGTACATATAATAAAATTTTAAATATGAAATAATTAAAATTTGTTTAGATTTATTTCAAGGTTATGTTGATGTTTAGATTTTTTATATAATTTTGCCGAGACTTCTTTAGTGAAGGGCATCCCAAAAACCTTTAAATTTAATATTTATGTCTATATAATCATCAACCGAAGCCGAGATACCTTAATTAAATGATGATTTTTTTTATTTCTGGTGATCTTGAAAAAAAAAACTAGAATTATTTTTTTGTTCCGAAACGAACCATTTTTAAACTAGTTTTATTTTATTTTTTTATTCATTTTGTCTAGCAATGAAAACATATTAAATAAACAATAAAATTATATAAATATTCTCATTAAACATAACCTTTAAATTTATACCGCGCGGTCTAACAGCCATAGACAACCCAGCAGCATCACTCAATGTAAAAAAAGGAGTTTATGTTTCCATTTTTTTATGTCATAATGTATTTATTTACATTAAAATCAGTCAGGGACTGAGTAAATATTTATATATTTTTGTAAATAACACCTGATCTATAAATGGGTTTTTTTATATATAGAGACACTTTCCTCATTCTAAATAGCATTTTTATATTAAAAATATCGGAAATTTTAAAGGTTATGTTCGGTGTGAAATACCAAAAACCAAAAATAAAAAAGAAATCTATTAAAATAGAACGGATGCAAGTCAGACATTTTTAACAAACATTTTTCATATAATAATTCCGTATCGTTTTTGTTTTAAGTGTTTAAATTTATCTAGAAAAAGTTTACCTTGGACCAGTTTTACACGATACGATAATATCAGTTTTCGATTTAAATTTTTTGACGGTGACAGTTTCTAAACAGTTGTTGTCCATCGCACTTGTGTTAGCACGCAATAATGAAGAAATAGAGGAAGAATTATAATTTTAAAAAATTATATGTTATTGAGAACAATTACTTTGAGATTAAAGATAAGAAATTGACGTTTTTGTGACAGTTGTCAAAAACATAACACACGGCGAATTAATAAATTGTTAACAAAATATATTTATATTACTAGGAATGTCATTACGATTTAATGGGTATTGCATTAGTCCATTAGTTTAATTAATGAGGGAATTTGATTAGTTTAAAGGGAAAAGTATACTTTTAATAGTGAATGGCAAACGTTCTTACACACTTACTATACTTCTATTCAGCTAGTAATAATAATTGTTTCCTTTTCTAGTAATAATAATGATCAAAATTTCACAGATAGAAGCTTAACTAAATGAATTGTGTGCCTTAAACCTGCAACTTAAGGTCAATTAGTTTCTCAATCTGACTTATTGTTAATGATAATTGAAAATAATGTGACACATTGCAATTTGTAAATTAGTATTATGTACAGATTTTATTTTTCCATATTTTTCTTTGTAAACTAGTGTCAAAAGTGTAGCTTAAGCTTTGGCCATCTGTAAACCACATATTTAAGCTTAGTTTGAGAAACTAGAAAATAAGTAAAACCGAAGTTTAATCTTTACTGTGAGATTGGAGATATAGCATAAGAATTGTGCTATCTATATAGAGCTAGCTATTCATCTTCTCGTGTAAAACTACTCTTACATTTTTCAAATTTTAATACATTGTAGTACGCATATCTTTAGTATACTTTAACAAACAAACATAAAAAACGAATTTTACAGTTTTTAATGAAAATTATTATATAGTATGTAATAATGTATTTTAATGTAATTTCCTGAAAATCACCTGTGCAAAGAAATGAATTCATCTTCATGGTCACTGCTTAAATAATTCTTGCGTGTAAATATCAAATTTAATATATATCTAAGAAAAGAAAAAAATCTTTTAATATTTTGTGACATGTAATAATAATAATTGAATTCACTGAGTTCTTACTACGTCAGATTACGTGTTTACATAATTAAATAAATTTTCTATAAAATAGCATGTGGTGATGTGGTGTAATAATGTATACAAAATAAAAGATATTAAATAAAATTTCCGTATGTCCTTTTAAAGATGGTTATATTACAAGTAAATATGTCGGTAAAATATATGTATAGTTATTTAATTTACACAAAATTAATTACATTATCTACTCTACTAGGTCTCTAACTAGTGAATATGCTTTATAATTAATGGCCCCACAAAAGAAATTACTTAATTTTTTTATTCCGGCTTTGGTGTGTTTCTTGTTATTCAGATTATTTTATTGGTCTGAATTTGAATTATACAATAAATTTCATTTTCTACATTTGATTACCTTCAACTTATTCAGAATTTTCGATTAGGGAAGTTAGTAGATTTTGATGTGAAATGTAATAAAATTAATTGTCCTTTAAATAAAAAAAATATTTTTTGGTCATTCTGCACTGTGCATGTAAATAGGTCATAAATTTTATTACTCGTTAATGTTTGACAAAAAAAAAAATATTCTGTAATGTCAAAAAGTAGTAGACTGACTGTATTTTAATAGATGGAATTTCCAAAAGTCCAGTATTTATTTACTTTTATTGCTCCTTTGGGAGGCATGAAAAATTTAATATGTAACAGGTAAAACTGATATTAAATTATATGCCTTTTAATGGACTGTTGATAATAATATCCTTTAACTATATAAATTTTGTTATAATATCTTTTTTGGGCACAAACGACTTTGAAGAGTATTAAATTGTAATCAGGTACGAATTATATATTTACAGCACAACGCTAAATAAAATACAATTTGGTTACCAATTGGGATGAATAAAATGTTTTTTATTATATAATTTTAAAAAATTAAAGGATTTGAATAAATGGCAAATCAAAAAACAACTCTTGGCAAATAGAGCTATCACTCTACATAAATATTTACAATGGTTAAATTCGAAAAAATTAGATAATTTTTGTTAGTTATAATCATTTCTAGCAACAAAAAAAACTGAAAACTTTCTATAAATTTGGCGCCAGATTGCATAATTTATTTTTATTATATATAATTAAGTCATAATTTATTAATTGGAAATTTTATTATTAATTTTAGAAAATTTACACATTAATTAATTAATTTTTAATCAAGAATTAATAAATAAAACATCAAATTCCATGAAAAAAGTGTTTTTAATTATTTTAATTATTCAATTAACTTTGAAATAATTTAATTCCAATAAAATATTGTAAATAGTAAAAGTATTAAAAAAAACCAAGAATTAAAATTTATCTTTCAATTAATATTTCCCAAGATTTTCTTTCTGTTTTCTCTAAAAAAAAACTAATTAATTATTGGACTGTGTAATACACGTAATGACGTAATTAATTTAATTTGTTTATTTATGACAATTTCTTATATATAAATAAATTTTATATCAGTGAAAGTGACCTCGCAAAATTTTATTAAATAAATACAAAATAATTGAATATTTATAATAATAAATGATAATTAAAACTGATTATACCAAGAAAATAAATAAAACAATTTTATTTTTTGTTTATTATTTCGAAAAAATTATGAAAACAAAATGTAATAAATAAAAAAGTTTAATTATAATTTTTGCAAGTTCATTTTTTATATTTATATATTTTAATTAGATCATTAAAAATTTGGTAATTAATTGAATAATGACGAAAGGAATGGAGAAGAAATTATTATAGAGAAAGACTTTCTTTAATAATATGTAATGGTGGCTAGCAACAATGTTATGTTTACCGGCAAATATTTAAAAAGAATTAACTTTACTCATTACCACACAAGAAGATTTCATAATTTTCGCTGTTTATCTGTTATCGTTTTCGGATCTAAAATTCTTATTCTATAGTTGAACCTCCCAGATTTACATCCCCGAATCCTTAAGAGTTTATTAGCTGCGAACGCCGAATTCTCTTTGAGTTTTTGTCTATTTTCCTTAGCCAAAAACTGATCTTATTTCGAAGTTCTCTTTGACAAAATATTATTGTATTTCTAAATGTCAAAAAGCCATCTATTTTTTCATCTGTCATAAAACAATTTTATTTCTATCCGTCAAAAATTCATCTTATTTTCCTTAAAAATGACAAACAATTTCTCTTCAGTCAGTCACAAAATTATCTAAATTCTCTTTTGTAACAAAGTAATTTTATATTTCTCTATCAAAAAGTGATCTTAACTGTCTCAATCAGTGACCTATTCTGTGTCACAAAAACATCATATTTATCGAATCCTCTTGCTTTAAATATGAATTTGTCACAAAATATTTTATTTTCTCCTCTGTCATAAAATGATTTTATTTCTCTATGTCACAAACTAATCAAACAGTGAACTTATTTTGCTCTCTGTCACAAAATGATCAATATTTAGCACTGTCATTATTTATGAATCGTACAAAATTGCTATCCGTCTACTGAGACCTTTGAAATTAAACTTGTTAAAATTTTGTAACACCTGACAGTTTATCTAATGAATTAACCTGCTGGTAATTTCCATAAATTTAAATAACTTGTATTTAAATTTCGTTTCGTTTGTTATGACTCCTCAAGCTTTACTTGTAATCAGAGTTCCGGATTTTATATTTATGGGATATTTATTATTTTTGGTTGTTGGTTTGTAGTCAGTCGTTCCCCTTTATTGTAAATATTAAAATACTGATTGGTTTTTCATGTATTTCACATTTCACTATTTTAAGAGTTTTCCATTTTATCGGTTTGTTCGAATTGTACAAAATAAAAATTCAACCATTCTGAAGTCCACTATATACAGAAATTATAAGCTGGTAAAGTTTCCAGTTAAATAATTTTCAACTTGTCTAGTTTTTTAATGGGGTGATAATTTAAAAGATTGGAAGATTTATCTTATTATTTTTGTTGTTTTGCGCCGTTGAGGTTGTTTTTTTTATTTGCAAACAAGCAAGTTTGTTTAAATAAAAATAATTTCGAAATAAATATGGAAATTTTCTTGTTACAATGTTCGAGGTATGAATTATATGATTTTTATTGATTGGTTTTTTTTTTTCTTTAATATTTTTTTTTTAAATATTATTTTTAATAATTTTGTGAAAATAACAAGTTAAAGAAGATTTCGCAATTGTATCTACAATAATATTTATGTAATTTAATCTTTCATAAAAAAAAAATTATTATTATTATTAATCATTCAAAAAAAAAACACAATTTTTAAAGAAAGAATTTAAATAAATCAATTATAAAAAAAGTGTTGTTTATTTGTTGAATTTATGAAGATAAATTTGTATTTTTTTTTTGTTTAGATATTGAAATTAGGTTTAAGTTTAGTGAGGTATTAGCGAAATTATTAGAAACTTAGAAATTGTTATTTTACAGAAAATTTGTATGTACAAATGCTGAATCTTGTCGGAATTACATATAAATATTTTTTGTTTTTTAGTTACTAAATTCACAAATTTCTAATAATTCTGTTAAATTGTATTCTGGTCAATTTACTATAGACTCACATCTAAAAGCCGTTGTCCATCCCCTGCATGTAGGATAACATCAGTTCGCATGTTATTTCAGCTGCGGTTGTTGCTAGGAATTAAACTGGGATGTAAAAGAAATATTTTTGGGCAAGAATAGTCAGTTGGGCCTTCTGGGTTGGACGGATAAGTTTCAACCAAACAGAGCCTTCGCTGTATACCTTAACCTAGACTACATCAATTATATAAAAATCCTCAGTAAATTCTCAGTGAATTACTTTGGAAATATCATATTTGGGAATGGTCTTTATTAAAGCCATACAACTCTGGGAATTCTATTTGTATTTATAGATAACAAATAAAATTTATTTCAAATAAATTAAATCGACTTGTAATATGGAATTCATTGTCATGTATTAAAATTTCAACATTCCTACAAATTCGTAAGGTTCGCAATTTGAAAGAGTGAAGATTTAATTTGAAAGAGAAGATTTAATAAGTTTAGTTTTTAACTATTTCCTTTGTGGTACCAAATTAATTAAATTATCACAATCTTGGTTACTAAATCATGAGTGGCTAAAAGTTCTACTCTGCACCGTCTATGATTCGCTTATAGTTTCCAGCACAGTTCAAAGCGTCACTCTGAACTCAATGAATTTCTTATTCAATTACAAATCTATCTAAATTCTTATTACTATTATTTAACTAATTTTTTTATTATTATTATTTCAGATATAAGAAAAGGGGTTTGAACCCAGACAATTTTGAGGACTTGGAAGCTTAATACATTTTAAGGTAAACATTTAAATGTAATTTTTTTTATTAGATATTAAGAAACTCATGATATAAAGACAAAAATATCAAAATGTATAATTACATATTCTAATAAGTTCATATTTATATATATTTATTAATACTTTTTCACCATTCAATAATATAAAATCATATTTTTCATTCTGTATTCTGTAACCTAATTTTACAGACTTTTTGATCTTCGTCCAAATAGTTCACTGAAACGATATAATAATACGCGCCAAATTATTTGCCAAATTTTGATTTGTTCTCTGTCAATCGGAAACATCATTTAACGCCAAAATGAAAATTACCAAAAATATAAAAAATTTTAAAGAATAAATAATTTTCCATTCATTTAAAGAAAATCACCAAAAAAAACTTGTTAATGTCAAAATATTTCCTCGCTAATTAAATGTAACATTTCCGTTTCAAAAACTCGAAATCTGTCTAATTATTTTTTTATATTTCTACATTTATCTATTAAAAAAAAAATCATTTTTGATGTCCAACAAATTATACTAATTTAATTTAGAGAGGACTACAGAAATTTTTAACCTTGAAAAATATTGTTTTATATACAAAAAAATAATATGACTTAAAAAAACTTTGAAATTGCCTTCAAAAATTGCGTAATTTGAAGAAAAAAACCAAGATTTTTTTTATATAAAATTTAATTTCTGATAACAATTTTATATAATTCTTTATATTTTATTTCATTTAAATAATGATTATGATTATAATTATTATTTATTATTAAAAAATGTTGGGAAAAAATTAAATTAATGAAGTAAAAAAAATTGTCAAAGAAGAAAAGTCAAAAAATTTTGTTGGAGTTAAGACAATTTTGTTACTGAAGGAAATTTAAAATTTAAAATAATTAATTTTTATGATTTTGAATTGTATCTATATATCGACATTGTATCGACATCTATATTAAATATTTATAACTATGTTACCTACTGGGTCACTGTTCATCGGTCCAATGAATTTGTGAAATTTCTTCCTAGTTAATTAGAGACCAGCAGGCGAGATAAGCCCGAGTAAAATGATTAAGTTTATTAGAGAAGTAGAGCGGTTCGTCAAGCTCCAATGAGAATGAAGGTGGTCGACAGGAGAGTAAAACTGGTCTTTTAGTGCTTGGGGAACAGTAGCACACTAACCTAATAATGTAGTCTCGACTATATAATACCTCATTTATGTTCGGTGCAAATTCGGGTAAGAATCTGTCCTATATACGCTAAGAAAAATATTTCTTTTATATACTCGTTTTCAATGGCAACGTAAAAGGTTCAACGTAAAAGTTCTGTCACTGTCAGTACGTTTTCTGTAAATTGAGTAGTAATCACCAGTAAATTCTCGAAATCTTAATATTCACCATAAAGAAAACTTATCAAATTTTCCGTATGAAAAACATTTTTTTTTATCTGTACTAAAACAATTAAATTTAGCTCAGAAGCTTAACGGCCACTTGTGTCTTGTCAGATACCGTAGTTATAATTGTAGACTTTCATTTAATCATGTATGAATTATTTTTGATGTACATCATTTTTAAAGTAGTAATTTGAAAGCTACATAAAATCGGACTTGAATTAATAGATCAATCAAATAATATTTCAAAATTTTATGTAAATATTTATATTTTTTCTTTGTTTATATTCTTTAAAATTTATTTTCACCTCTTTTTTTTCCTTAAATTTTCTATTTATTTGTACTATGTTATTATTATTTATGTTAAATCTATGCTAGCTCGCGTTTACCTTATGTTTATTTATGTTAAATATATTAGAAAAAATCAAGCAATAAAAATATATATGTAAAATAGCTCAGCCACACGTCTCTAAAAAACCCAAAAGAACAAACAAAATAATAAATAATATTAAAAATCTGCAGTTTTTTTTTGTTTTTGGCACGCTTAATTTTCTTTCAAAAAAAAAATATTCAAATTTTATGTGAATATTTTTTTTTTTTAAATTTATGAGTTTTAGTTTTATTAAATATAATTTTAAAAATTCAAAGATCCACCAAAATAATAATCAATTTGTTACAACAATTTTTTTTTTTATATATTTGATACATAAATTTTCTTTAAGATTTTCATTGCGGTTACAACAACTGAACAAATATTTACAATAAAAAAAATTGCAAGTTGTCTTAATAAATTTATAATAAAAAATATTTGTCATTTTAACTATCCGAATCTCAAAGAAATGAAAGTGTCAGGTTAAATTTGACAATGATTTTTTGACAGATTCATGTTTTGGAGTCTCCTTTCCCTGAAGCATGATCAACCATATTGGAATGATGGATGGATGAACATCGAAATCGTCTAACTAAGCGGATCAATAAAATCATACCAAACTCTGAATTTAAGATTATACATCATCTAACCTCGCTTGAAATTGAAACCGAATGAAATTAAATTGCTAAGGTCTACAATGGTACAATTCATTAAGTCAATAAGTTAAAATTTTCGTTACAAAATTTCTAATTGGTTATTCTTTTTACTCTATATTAAATAAATATGGGAAGTACGAACCTCTAGCTCCATACACTGCGACCTACAGATATCTATTGTCCCTACTCTACTAATATTTGTTCAGTTGATACCCAGGCTTCTGTAGAAGCCCCGATCAAACTAAAAAAATCTGATGTACCCAACACTGAACTTTCCGAACTCCAAATTATTTTTTTCCACTCCTAGAAAATTATAGTTAGAAATTATAAGATCGGAAACATCCTACCGGAAAATCTCGCGTACTCAGACCGTCAAAGAAATTCAGAGCTTCTAAGAATTCTATTTTCTGATAATTCGACATTTTTGAGAGATTGTGGAGTTAGGATTTCATTAAGCTATGATTTCATTAGGACCAGGAATCATATGAAACTGGATTTTCCGGTAGGATGTTTCCGATCTTATAATTTCTAACTATAATTTTCTATGAGTGGAAGAAATCATTACCAGTTCGGAAAGTTCAGAGTTGGGTACATCGTACATCAGATTTTCTTTTAGTTTGATAACTAAATAATTTTTATCTCTGGTGCAATATTGAAATACGAAAATTTTCTAGAGCAAAAAGAAAAAGATTTTATAAAATTTTATTTAATATTTATTTTTCGAGATGAATTGAAGCGAGAATCCGCGCGTATTTTTTTTTAAATCGCCCGCTTCTTTTGATATTATATCATTCTGTATATAGTAGAAAATTATGAAATTTAAATTATAATTTTAAAAATATTTATATTATAAAACTATATAATAATTTTGTTATATGTGAACATAAATAATCTTGGCAGTAGCAAAAATTTTATAGATACTATTATGATTTTTATTTATGATATTTTTTTTTTATTTAGAAATATATTTTTTTATTTCATTTGTGTTTGTTTTGGTTTGAATTATGACAAAAGGAAAATGAAATTCTTTGGTAATAATAATGAAATTTTTAAGATTTTTTAAATGAATTATTTAATATGAAAATTAAATTTATACGTTTTAAGTTGATTACAAAATTTCCTGTGTGAAATAAATTAGTATAAAATTTTTATATATTATTGGCCAATAGATGGAGTTGAAATATTAAATTGACTTAAAGATTTGTTATGGAACAAGTCCCTGGCCGCGACCATTAAAATCTATTGTTGAGAATAACTCAAACATTTGAATTTAACTTTCCCATATTACGAGTATTAAAAAAACATTTTAAAATAATTTAAATATTTTTTTATATTAACTTGAACCTGGACTATGTTGACAACATCAAGTAACGGAGTGAGGATATAAAAGACTAACCAATAGCAGACTATCTCTAGTAATTTACGGGAATGAAACCTGACTAGTCAGAAAGACTAAGACAGAAGCTCCAGGTTTTCTTAAACAAATGCCTGATAATTATATGCGTGAAATATTCTACCCATGGCGAATCATAAATGAAACCCATTGGTTTTGACAAAACAAGAATCAATTAAAAAGAAATTAATGTGGATTTGATACATTGAGAAACATCTTGATCCGGGCAGGTCAAGTCCGTAGGGAATAGAAGATGCTATAGCAGATGAAGAAGATCTGTAGCAAAATAAGAAAGACATGTGAAGAGTTAAAATGAATAGGAGAGAATAGAGTGCTTTGGAAAAGAAATGTGTAAACCCTACGTTATCTAAGGTATAATGAATAAAAGAAAAAATTATTACTTACTCCATACATACATATTTCGATTTCAAGTAGAAGTCAGATATAAAAGGCTGGTTTAATCAACCAAGTTTATGTATCGATATAAGTCAATTTTAAACGTTTCGACCTGGCATCGATTATATATATCCTGAATGTCATTTATAATTTGTCGACAGCTAAGTAATGAACCTAAACCTCATCTTTCTAATAATAGGTGCTTTTTGACATTGCTATTAAAACTAAGACTTATTACTTAGACTTATGTTAATAGTAGTGATATATTTTTTGTAATCAAATTGTCAGATCCGTAATCATTTTTTGTCAGTCTTTAAATCACAAGTACACACAATTGCATATTTTATTACTGACACTGACATCACTCAGCTGGGTCAACTAAGATCTGCATACATGTCTCGTGACATAATAATATGTTACCGCGTACCGGACTGTCCTTAAATTATATTTTATTTCAAATTAATATTTAAATTAATTTTATAATTACATAATTTGACTTTTAAGCATAAATATTTAATAAAATGTCCGCCAGTTTCATTATTATTTTCAATAACAATTTTGAAACTTTTAATTTTAAGGTTGTCTCCAACAGATAATATTTTCTATAAATATTTTTTTTAAAATTATATTTTGAATTTAATTTTTCAATCTGCCATCAGAACTTATTCTTTATAATTTATGTTAATTAATAATTACACCTCTAATTTGATTATTGTGTTAAAAACTTTCGTAATCATCATTAATTTTGTGGCAACAAATCATCATCGCAAAGAATATTTTTATAATAAAAAAATAATAATAAAAATAATAAAATAAAAACAAGTTTTAAATGTTTTTGAAAATAATGTTAAACAAATCAAACAGAATAACAAAAATTAAATTAAAATTTAATATGAAAAACAAGTTTTCTTTTAAAAAATAAAATATTAATTTATTGTTAATTTTTGCTTTTAAATTAACTTATTTTTAGATGTCTTATTATTATTATTAATATTATTTGATTTTGATTCTTGTTTTATTTGAAATTTATTAGCAAAAAGTAGATTGAAATGTTCTGCAAAATTATAATTTAATAAATATGTAATAATTTATAAATAATTCATTAAAAATTTAAAGGCACGTTAAGAAATAATTTAGGTATGCAAATGTATTAATTATGATAATAAATTAGAGTTCAGATCGATTTTGTATGACAAATGGTCAGCATTATCAGTATAATTACTAAATTCAGAAAAAGTACATTTATAAGTACATTCATAAGTTCATCCTTACAAAAAAACGTATTCTTTATTTCATAATTTTACACCTATTCAATTGGTGACTAATTACAAAGTTTTAACCCCACATAGTGTAAATAATTGTGTCATTATATACTTTATGTCAAACATTTTGATATGAGCAAATTTAGAGTACGCACACTAACGAGGTTATTTACTGGAAACAACAACCTAAAGAAACATCTATATAAAATTGGACAAGCTACAAACACCGTATGCGGAATATGCAAATACGAAGGCAAATCGGTTAAACATATTTTGTGTGCATGTGTAGCACTGGCCCGATACAGAATTTGTCACCAATCTTTACTGTGTAAAACATAACAGCAAACCTTTAACATTAAAAATTATTATTGGTTACCATATTTTAGAGTAAAACTTTTCCAAGCCCAGAAATATTGAAATGTTTGTGAAAAACTTGAATAGGGAAATATGATAGTTGTGAGTTCGGATAGTTGGTGATTAAACTTTATACCCAATGACCATAGACTATGTACACCAGGTTCCGTATATTATGAAAATAAAAAAGGTGCTAAAATTGACAGAACTGCTGAAATTTGTCAGATCTTAATCACGGGTTCTATCTTTACTAAAATGGTGTCACCCAAAAACAAATTAACCATTATAAATTAACAATGCTTAAATTTTGATTCTAATTTGTGGTCCTATTATATTCAAGAATTCTATCAAATTGAACCTAATTTATAATTTTTTAACACTATATTCTTCTCTAACTTTAACCTTTTAAATATTTATTATATAAATTGGAAAATTTTATGGAGCTCCAGTAATAAAATTTTCAATTTTACAATTCACTTTTTAATTTTATAGTAAGTTGGCACCAAATATAAATTTCAAATTCAAAACATTTAGAATTACAAATTAATTTGTGGGTTAAGTCAAAAAAAATATTTTTGTCGTTTTTAACTCTTCTTTTATATGATATTTACGTACGTAAATATTCATCCGTGGGGATTGGCTAAATTCGAGAATTTTGAGTACTTTTTTGTTCTATAGAATTTCTCACACTATATATTTTCAATGGTAGATAAACAGTGAACAATAATGAACTTGTTTTTTTGGTTGTTTGTGCACTGTACAACAAACACCATATGAAAAAATTCAATGGAATGGTGAATACGAGGTCTGCTTGAAAAGTTTTGTAAGCAACACCGAAAATCCAGTCGTAAAAGAAAAAAAATTATATGTGGCTTAAGAATACAATCAGTTTAAGAACATCCAAAAAGTGTAACAACATCAGAAATCGTTGAACAAGTCCATTGATATGGTATTAAATTGAGAAATAACTAATGTGGATAGAAATTTCGAAAGAACTGGTTTACAATATTTTGTATTATGCATTAAAAATGAC
Source organism: Rhamphomyia laevipes (assembly GCA_963920725.1). Lineage (NCBI taxonomy): Eukaryota > Metazoa > Arthropoda > Insecta > Diptera > Empididae > Rhamphomyia > Rhamphomyia laevipes. Next base: position 17,061,552 of record OY987259.1, read on the forward strand.
AAAGATGAAGCTCCATGGCAAAAATCTATGAACTGAAGTTATTATTTGACCAAATTTAACTCCCTCGGATTCACCAAATTTAGTTCCCTCGGATCACCATCAATTCTCGTACCTAAAAAAACCATGGCTGAAAAGCGTTTTTCGTCTTATCAATAGGAAATTTATGCTGGAGATGGTTCTTTTACAAGCTTGATACAAATCATTATAAACATGGTATAGATTTGTTAGAAAAACATTGGACTAAATGCATTTAGCTCGAAGAAGGCTATATAGAAAAATATAATATATTTAACCGACATCATTCAAACATTTTCAAACTGCCCTCGTATAATAAAAATTACAAATATCAAAATATATTTATAATTGGTATTGGTTTCACGTATTCAAAATGTAGCTACATAATATATTTAATACTAAAATACAGAAATTTAGCCAAGAGAGACAGTTATGTTTAATGAACTAATTGGAGAAGTATAGAATTGTCGATGGTTATTTGCTAAATAAAAAAAAAATGTTTAATTAACTTATATGAATTTATAATATCGAAAAGTTTGTTGGGAAGAGAAATAGACAAAATTGGAATACATAAATGGCAATTAATTGGGATTTTGATTTGAATTTAGTAAATTAAAGAGTTGTGAATTATTTTAATAGTAGATTTGATCTGAGGTCAATCGAAATATTGTTAAAAAAGAAAATTATGAATAGATTTTACAATGTAATTTGTGTGGACTTATTCCAATTTGTTAAATATTTAATCAGAATGTATTGCTTTTCATGTTACCTTGTAGCAGCATTCTGAATTCAATTAAGAATAATGGATAATGTTTTTAAACTTATTTTAATATCTTTGGCGAAAGAAAGAGCCAGCCATTAGTAATTTTATTGGTCTAATTTTTAAAATTGAGAAAACTGTCTAATCTTTAAAATTACACTGGAACATGCGTGAAAGGAAACTGTAAGCTATTCATTCCTGAACTATCAAAAAAACGAACAATCGATCGCCTTCAAAGAATTGAAAAAGGCCAGAACTAGAAGGCTTCCTATAAAGTCAGTGCAATCTGAAAAAGTATGGGCAGTCAACAGACCAGGTGTGTGACGAATAATTAGAAGGCATACCACAATAAGCGAAATGGCTGTAGTGACTAGGACAGTATGTGATCCATTCTTACTCTCTAATCCTAACCTAATCTATTTTGATAATATTCATCACAAATATTACCACTTAAATAGACTTTTTAGTTAAATGTGATGACATTTTCAATGAAAATTACTAAATTTTCTGTATTAATTAAAATTTTCCAAAAAGAATATATTAAATTTATTCTAATTCAAAAAAAACTATAAATCTTTTCCATTTTAATTAACGCTTATTACACTACTTATCAAATTTTTTTTGGAAGCTTATTAAAATGTTTAAATATTCCAAAAACTTTTAAAATAAAACTTTACTTCATTAATTCACTCAATAATTAAACTTTCTGATGAGCAAAAAATTCATCTGGGAAATTGTACTTTTGTTGTTGCTGTACGATAAAAACTTAATTGATTTAAAAGAAAAAACTTTCAGAAAATTTAAAACTTTTCTTAGAATTTCCACACAATTTTCTATCAAGAAATTTAAAAACAATTGTAAAGTTTTGCACCCTCAAGAAACTTTTCGAAGTTGTTCTCATTTTTTTTTTTTGTAAAAACTTAAGTGCCAGAATTTCTTATACTTTTTAGTAATTGTATAGTTTTTCTAGATTGTTTAACAGTATAGAGAACATAAAACTATGCTTTTTAAATTTTTGTATCTTTATTTTGTTGATGGAAAGATTGAAGACAAATAACTGAAATATTATAAAAGCAATTTTGTAAATTGATACACTCGAGACTCTATACAAAAAAATAAAAGCAAAATTAATATAAGATGAGCTAAAGTTATGTAAAATTGCAGTAGTGACTAACTCCAAGCATTTTAAAGTTTCAATGACTAAAAAGTTGTAAAAAAAAATTATTTCTGCATTATAAATTTTGTTAATAATTTTGCATATTAATCAAAATTATTGAATGATCACCACCAAAAAAAATGAATCATTAGTCAATATTCTTGACATTACACACTTAATATTTTATGTGGATCATCAAAAATGAATTTATTTTATAACATGCGTTAATAAATTGTAATTGCATGTTAAGAAATATTAGCCTAATGACATGATAATAAATCAATGATATTTAAGGTAAGATAAAAGTGTGTTAGACAAGTTGAGTTATGTCAAACAAAAGAGATGTTGGACAGTTTTGTTATAGTTGAACCAGACAAAATAATCATAAAATTGATTATACTGTGTACAATTTCGCTGTAGAGATTTCCGATAAACATAAAGAAACAGCGCCAAAAGAACAATTTATGTGATAGACATGGCTTGGTTTGTTGTATGCTCCGACAAAGGTTCAATGATTAATTGTAGCGTGGATATCGAACTTGTCTTGGGATATTTTATACATTTTTGAAGCTGGTTTCTTGACAGGGTGTTTAATTAATTCAAGTACAATTCTAATGCTAAGTTTTTTTTTAAATTTTATTGAATAAAAAAAGGAAGATATAAACTTTTTTATACTGAGGCGTATACTCTTTCAAATCAGCTTGTATATAAATTGATTTTTAAATGCTTTTCAGTGAACTGTCCCTGCTTTATGAGTATACAAAAGATCTAAATAGTAAAGGACTTAAGGAAACGTATATTTCCTAAAAAATATCGGCGAAATTGTCAAGCGTCACGCCGGATGTATAAATCAATCTTGAAATTGTAATATCTAAAATTTATTGTTTCTAGGAATTAAGAAACTATTAACTATAAACTATAACTCAATTTCTACAACAATTTCTAACATTTCCAAAAGTAATAGTTACACGTTACACTAGTACAAGTTAAATAAATTATATATCCTTTTTGCATTTACACATACTAATTATTTAGTTAACATTTGAATTCACAAGGAGCAGGCAAAATCATAAAATATTATATTCAATTGATTAATTCAATATTTTATATTTAAACACCATCAACAAAATATGGAATTGAAAGGATATTCAAAATTTTATTAATTTTTCTGTGAAAAAGGACAATAAATTTTTGAATTATTATTAATTTACCTGAATTTAATATTTTTTAATGTCATAAAAAACTACCTAAATAATAAAGAATGATATTTTGTATTTATTGCAAATGATCAAAAATTTTTTTTTTTTGATAATTTAAAGGTCACAGTTTCAGGTATGACGACATTACTCATTTTTATTACCATAATATAATATTATATTTCGCAAATTTATTATCCAGATTATAACCAAATTATGAAATGTTAATATAAATTAATCAAGTAATTCAAAACAGGGGCGCCTCTCGAGATATTCACCGCCCATGTTTTAATTCATATTGAAGTTATTTTTTTGACAGCATTTGATCCTTAAATTTGAAAATATTATAGTGGTTACACAACGCGCAAGATAAAAAGAACTATAATGACTTATTTAGGATATGCGAACCACAGCCGAGGTAGACCTGCAATTCCTAAAGACGGGCCTAAAAAACTGGATTGATAATACTCATCAGTTGCCAGTTTGTAACAAAAAAGGACGGTTACACAGAGTTTATGGATTGTCCCGAGAGAAATAGTCACCAAGAAATACTTTTAAAGTAGCAAAAGCTCGGTTATATCTAGGATACTCCATGCTAAAGGATCATGTCTTCAAGATACGGTTACGGATCGCCTGCACAATATATAATTGTGAAGAGGAACGCGAGAAAAATGAATAATTTTTATATCATGGAACTGCGACCGATATATTTTGGTTCCTACTACATTAATGAACTAACAAAAGAAGAGTTTTTGGATTAGAAACCAATTCTCTGTTTTGGTTGAAAGAGTTGTTGACGGCAATGTCAACAACATGCCCATTTCTAGCCTATGTGTACCCCCACATAAAATCAATCAAGCAATCAAGCAAATGTATTAATTAATCAGTAAAGAAATATTTTAATTATTTAATTTATAATTAAAACTAATTTTTCTTGTATCAATACAATTTAATTCAAAATTGTATCTGTTAATTTTGTAAAAAGAAGGATATTTTAAATGTTGAATTAAAAATATTTCGGTTTATGTAATAACTTTTTTTTGTATATTCACAAGTGTTTCTATATTCACCAAAAAACTTCTACTGTGGATTAATAACATTTTTGTAAATCCTTTTTTAATGAAAATGCTTTTTTTACTTCCGATAATGCCATATGTTATACCTAACTAAAATTATCCTTTCACTTACTAAGCATACCATTTATTTTTTTTAAATGGAAAAAAACTTTATTATTGCTTGCCAACATTTTTACCAGGTCATTTTTGATATCTAAACAAGGAAAATTGCAATTTTTTATATTCAAGTTATCTTTACATATTTTTATCATCAATATTCCTTTTTTAATCCTTGACATGCAGTATTTAAAGTAGGTAAATAAAAATTATATATTTTAGTTGTATTTGTAAAATACTACTACATAGATGTTAATGATAATTTTTCATATAATTTATTATTAGTGAGTTTTGGCAGCCATAAGCAAGTGAGTTCTTGACCAGTGATAATTTGGTATTTGACCGGATCGAAGCCAAAATATTTATATTAAAAACAATAAATTTTGTAAAGTAAAAAAAAAAATTATTTAAATAAAAAATTACGAATTGTTAAAGTGAAATAAAATGTAAATAATTTGAATTTATTAAATAATATTTTTATCATTTGTAATGTTTTTTCTTTGAATAATTAAAATCATCCTGTAATTCATTAGAATTCAAAATAATTTGAATAACTCTGCAGGTGGTTTCAGTTGATTTACAAAAATTCCATTAAAAAATTGTGACTTAACTGGGATATAGACAATAAATTTGATTTGTGATTATCCTTGCTAAAAAAAGTGTGGTTAAGAAAATTTAATTAAAATCAGTTTTTCGTGGACCTGTTTTTTGGATATAATTTTAATGAAATTTTAGAATTTTTATTAAATATATCACGATGACGATGTGGAATTACGCGGAATCCTAAGATTAGGATAAAATGGCATCTTTTTTAAAATAAATAACATCACGAATTAAACCTTCTAAATATAATTTTAGTATATAGTAAAAATATTTGCTTGAGGTCCTCATAGTTTCTGGTTTTTAAATATTATAAATTATTAGAGTAATAAAATTATATCAATAATATTATGGAGATCAGGGTAACACAACCCTGGGTAGCACAAAACTTGTTATAACAGTGGGTGTACAAAAATATGTGCAAAATTTAATATCTCTAAGATTGAGTTTTATATAATTCGGAATCTTTTATATTGACCAATTTCAAATTCGACGTTAACTAGAATCACAAAATATAATTCACATTGAAATCGATTAATAATTAATATGACGACATATTACTGCGTACATGAGAACGTAATTTTTGTAATTTTGAAATCGTAAATCAAGTATAAATCAAAATCGATTTGAGCGATTTTTTAATCTATTTTTCCATTACAACAGTTCATTGTTCATCCACAACTCCTCGTTATACCAAAAGAATAATTTTATATATATAATTTCTAAATTACATATTAAAAATTTTAAAGACTAGCCTAATTATATTTTAATGTATATTATTTATTGTAATTGTAATAAATAAATATTCATAAAAATTTACCTTAAACTTTTAATATATTTTTATTTTATTTACAGGCACTATCGACAAACCCGAAATAACTACAAATTCAATAAAATTACAAAAATGTCACAAATACAACGAATATACGTAATTATGGTGATAACAATGATATTATTATCAATATCATTTGTTAAATGTTTACCAGTTACATCGAAACCAATTGAAAATACACCAGAAAATTTAGCATGGGAAGCATGGTTAATGTTACCACCGCCACCACCAAATGAACGACAACGTAAAATAACACCAAAATCAATATTTATATTAAATGGTAGCCAAGATGGTGTTACACATAATGGTAATAGTAATTTATTCAGTAATAGTGGTAGTACTTTACCACAACCTCAGCCACAAATTCAATGTCCACCAAATCATCGTATTGATAATTCAAAATGTATACCAACATTAAGTATTGATCGTGATAAAATAATGATACAAGAATTTGCACAATTATTTGGTAATCCATCAGGAAATGGTGGTGATGGTGATGGTGTTAGTAATATTGATGGTAATCAATCAAATTTACCAAATTATAATTATGAATTTGAAGAATATGATTATGGTGATTATAATCCAGATGATTCATTAACCGATGATATAACATTTAGTAATGTAAATATAAATAAACCTGATTTTAATAATAATGAACAACCATTAAAAATTAATTTATCACTTGATAAATTTCCTATAATATTGGATAATAAACCAGATATTACAGATGATTTGCGTGCGGAGCCCTTTCGTGGTGATGAAGGATCGTCAACGATTAAAGATAAAATATTGCCGGCGACAACAACATTTCAAACATCATCAACTGGAATTACAACAACAACCAACTATGGAGATCAAGGTAAAAGAAGTACAGCATCAGGAAGTGTTGGTAAAGAAGAAATTGCAACCAGTACTGTTCCCACAACTGTATCAGATACAGCTAAAACCCGAAGAGATTATACACAACAATCAATCATTAGTTCAACAACAACAATCAATCCAATCAAACAAATTAACGACTTGGAAATATCCGTGGATAATACAAATACTAATTTATTTTCTACAATTATTCCAACCATTGATACCACCACTATTTTACCAATTTTAAATTCATCGAGTAAAAATAAAACTTTAAGTGTTACAGATTATGATAGTTTAGAATATGGTACACAAACAACAACAGCACAATCGAATAATGGAAATGAAGATATGGAAATTGTTACAGAATTACCAGAAGTTGAAAAATTATTAGCAGATAATTTAGCCGAAGAATTATTACTTTATGATCAACTACTGTTTCAAGATAATTTAACATCACAAACATCACTTGAAGATGAAACAACCATTGATCCAATTGAAACTACAACTATTGATGATATTACAACAACTGAATTACCAATAACAACTACATCAATTCCATCTAAATCGACTAACAATCAACAAGACATGGTAGCACTTGAACAAACAATTAATCCTGTAATTAATTCGAATCCATTCCATCAAAAAAATCGTAATACCGTTGAATTACATGAAGATACCGAACCAATTATGGAAAGTATTGAAAGTAATAATCGATTTGTTTATCATCATTTAGGATCATCTGTACCACCAAAACTTCAGCAACGTCATCCAGAAAATTCGAATCCTGCTAAAGATATTGCCGAACAGCTGCGTATAATAAATATGATTGTTGAGGATAACAAACGTAAATCACAACAATTAAAAATACGGTTTCCAGATGATCATTATTCTGGGCCACCAACAGAACAACGAGAAGGATTACGTGCAGATATAATTAAATTTCCTGAAGTTACAACATCAACATCACAATCATCATTTGCAATACCATCGGCATCATCATTTTCATTTCCAAAAAATCAATTTGATCCAAACAAATATCTATTTCATCGTAGATATTTACAAACATCAACAACAGTACCATTATCAACTCCACCTGATGGTAGTAGTATCGCAACAGCAAATACACAAAAACCATTTTGGTGGTTACCTAATGGTTGGGAAATTAATCAAAATGGCGAACGACCATTATTAATAAGATTTTGGTCAAAAATGCCACCACCATCAGCAAATAATGATGGTACCACATTATCGGAATATCAATTTCGATCTAGTGCCGGTTCAGATACAACAACAAATTCAGCAGCAACAATTGTATCAACTACAAGTGGTTATCGGGAAAATTCACGTTCACCAACAGAAAATCTATATAGGGAAATACCCGCACAAGAAGTATATAAAGTTTTAGGTGCTGCAAGACAGTGGAAACATAGTAGTAAAAGATAAATTTATTAAATACTAGAATATTTATAAATATAATATTTAGTAATTTAACAATAATTTTAAAAATGTAAATTTATTTTATTTTAAATATTTATTATTTAAGATTTACAAAAAAAAACTTTTTTTTTTCACAGATCAAAAAATTTCGGTCAGTTTTCGCTCAGTTTAGTTTTCGCTGAATTTTCGCTGAGTTTGATTTTTATATTCTAAACGATAAAATTTTTGATTTTTGGAAAAAATTCGAGAAAAACAAAGAAAAATTGTAAATAAAAAAGAAAAATTATTTTTAATTATATTTTGTAAAAAAATTTAAATTCATGCATGAATGTTTTCTTTGTTTTTTTTTTTTTTTAGTATTTTGTTAGCTTTTTTATGTTTATTTTGAAAAATAATTATTATTTGTAACACAAAAAAAGTACAAGAATTTATAATAATTTTATTGTTGATGGAAAATTTTCATAAACTTTTTGTAATTTCCAGAAAATTTAAAGAAAATTATATTTCTACGCTTTTTATAGTCATCTTTTTATTAAAAGAACTTTATTTTTTTTTTTAATTATTGTTGTGTATATTTATATTAGAAAAATTTGTATTTAAGATTATTTAAAAAAAAAACTGATTTTTGTTTGTAATGTATAATTTTTATAGTTTTTTAAAAAAATTAAATAAAAATTTTGTATTAATTCAAATTTGTATTATATATATAAAAAATAATTCTTTACCTGTGCATCAAATTTTTTATTTTTATTATTATTATTAAAATGTATTTGTAATTTAATTTAAATATATAATAACTAAAATAAAGAAAAAAATTGTTAATTTAAGTTTTAGATTATTTAAATTTAACAATATAATTAATGATCAGGAAAATAAATAAATATATAAAATAAATAAATATAAAATAAATAAAATGTTAATGTTTCCAATTTTAATAATTGCAAAATCAAAATTTAAAAATAAAATAAATTTTTGGCTCCAAATGAACATTTTTTAGCGCATTATGGTTCTTATTAGTAACTGCAACATATAGGAGAATTAAAGGTTGGCTTACACTATATAAGAAACTTAAATTAAAATAATTTATCCAAATTTTTTAAAAATATCGAATTATAGTATAATAGAAATTTTAATAGTTTATGATAATTTTAAATGTGATTTATTTGAAATGCAATTATTTAAATGAAATTCCAAAATTCTTATAATTTTCAAGATATTAAATCTACTTTTATGATAAAATATATTTAAATAATTTGCAAAAAATGATTATTATGTAATATAATTAGTTAAAATTTTTATTGAGTAAAAAGATTTGCTTCGTCTTTTATATTTTTTAAATAATATTGCAATACCAGTTTATCTCCAATACCGAAGCTCATAAATGCAATAAATAGCTGCCCTGTCTCCTTAAATAGTACCAAAGAATATTTCAATTTTATATAGTTTTTAATAAATTATATTTATACTTTTAAGAAACATTTCCCAGTTAAGTAAATCTGAAAATACAAAAAACTTTGTTTTAAATAATTAAATAAGTTTCTCATATAATGTGAACAAACCTTAAGCAAAATAAAAAATTAAATTTGCACAAAGAACCAATAATTAGGTAAACGTAACGTTACTACAGACACTATTTAATATTTCTGTAATAACAAACTGTAGATGGGCTCTATATCAAAATTTCGTTATTATTGTTCTGGTCAAAAACTTTCAGATGATTTATTTTCAAAAAATAAAAAAAAAACTTAAAATTATAAACATAAAACATTAAAATTGCCAAAAAAAAGATTGTTCTTGATACCACAAAATTAAATTACGATATTGTAAATACAGAATTAATATTAATTTTAAAAATAAAATAAAAAATATTTATTAAATAAAATTATATTATGGATTTTTGAATAAACTAAATATAAAAATTAAAAGAAGCAGTAAAAATGATTAATAAAATTTTGTAATATTTAGCTCATATTTCGCTCAAATACTTAAATAATATTATAGTAGTATATAAAGAAAACTAGTAGTATAAATTTTTTGGCGCTATTTTCTTTATTTGAAATTCAAATTTAGCTTTTATTCAATATATAAACCGTCATTTTGAAAAATGAATATCCAAATTAATGAATGATAAAATTTCAAAAATTATATATTAAATAATTATAAATATAAATTACCGAAAATTAAAGATATTATTCTAATCAAAATTAAATAGTTAATTAATACAAAACAAAAAAAACTTAGCGAAATTTAACCAAGGAACATTTTTAAACCAAGGAACCATGTAATACTTTACAGTAAACTATATAGTAAATTGTAATTGATGTCTGTAACTATACTACTTAATTAAATATTGTGTATATGTTTATGTTTTTTTTATATATATAGATGTATTTAATTTTTAAGATAAAACTACGAATTAAATTATAAATTATTGAAAAATTTATGCCAATAAAATAATGTGTAATAATAATAATAATATTTGTAATAATTTATAGATTTTACAAATTTGTACATTTTTAATTTAATAGTGTATTTAATATAAATAGTAATTATAATTAAGTAAATTACATTAAATGTTATCAAATTTTAATATATAAAACAAAAATAAAATAATAATATTATTATTATACATGTACCTAACATTGAATATTAAAAAAAAATGTAATAATAATTAAAAAAAAAATTAAACAAAATTGTTTTTATTTAAAATTGATTAAATATATATTTTTTTTAAAAGATTTTAGTCCTCTTAGTCTATACCGAGTTTTATAGTAGTACCATTACCTTATAAGAATAGATTGAGATGTGAAGATGTATAATAAGAATAATAAAGACCAATTCCAAAGCTCGATTTGGGCTGTAGCACCGCCATGAAAAGAAGAAAGACTATTTCCTGTAACAGAATATAAGCTCTATACGTTCTTTTAAATTCAGAATTAGCCGCCAAAAAGAGCTACAGACGAAGTGCTTTCAACAATATCATAAAAAGGCAATGAAATTTCAGATTATACAGTAAATTCACATTTTAAGATCGAAATGTGTTTTAAGCTCGAAGTATATTCACATTTTAAGTGTGAACTGTGTTACTGCGAAAGAATACACTAGCTCAGTGCACCTCTGTAAGTATATTCAAATTTTAAGCGCGAACTCTGTTACTACAAAGTTACAGTTATAGACTACATATATAACTTATATTATGTGAATCACCTGTATGACAATCAAGAATTAACATTGTCCATTCTAAAAAACCTAATTTCTTCTCGAAATTTAGAACACAAGTTCGATTATGACCATTCAATCAAAAATATGCGGATAATCTTGTATTGCTACGAAATCATTATGTTTTTACTTATGATCTGTTTAAAAAATTGTTTCTATTTTCTAATCTAATCCGCCAAACTTTTCAAATCTACACTAGAAGTATAAACTTTATCAAATTATCAAAATCATTATCATCATCAGAAATCTAACAATAAAGAAATTTTGTTAAAATATTTTCCCACAATTTCAAAATTACAATTATAATTTCGAATTAGAATTAATTTACCAACAATTTAAAACTTTAATTAGTTATTTATTTTAAAAATGATATTACTCAATAATAAATTTTGTTAAACCTATTAACCTTATTTTCATAAATTTTGTGTAGGTAACTAAAATAATTTCAAAGCATAATAATAAAAGTTTTAGCTCAAAAAAAAAAAAAAAAAAAAAACATAACCAATTTTAGCAACAACAAAAATAAAAATATTATTTTTTTGTAATTTAATTTTTCTGCCCTCTAACACTTGTTGCAATCCGTATTAAGATGCTACTGGAATTAATCACTCGTAACATATAAGCATCGTAAATTTCAATATAATCAATTAGTTTTCTCTCTAAAAAAACTTACAAATATTTTTTAATCAATAATTTATTTATGGTCATGCTATGTGAAGATTGAAAGTAAAATTATTGACCTTTAAATTTTTTTAAAAAAAAAAATCTATTTAGTTTTTTGTAAGCCAAATCTTCCATTTATAATTAAAATTTCAAGCAATTTCTGTAAAGTAAATTAATTAACTTTTTCTGGCAAAAATATTTATAACGAAAATCTTATTTGACGAAAACACGCTCTGGCTTTTCGATCTTAATTTCGTTAAAGAAATATTACTGGCTATATTTTCATCCTGGTAGAATCATCCAATTACACATCTACCACGTATCGTTAGTGTATGGAAAAGGAGGAGGATACAATGGAACATTGTTTATGTTCTTGCCCCCTCAGTTCAACATAAAAGATTTAGGAATTTTCGTAGTTTCTTTCCAGAAAACCTGAAGTTATGACGGCCAAAGTTCATTAAAGAAGTGGAATGAGTCGTTTGACAACCGGTTCACCTATTTGAGGCTAATGTGTGTGTAGATGGCTAGTAAGTCCATTCCGTTTTGTTTCATTGTTCAATTCCAGGGTTTCAGCAGACTTATATCAATACAGCATTATAAACTTTGTCTGATAACAAAAATTGATTAAACATATTTAAGATAAAAATTAAATAGAAATTTTCCAGGACCAAAATAGAAGCAGATTTTTTTTGGAGCTCCGAAAGTAATTAGACTATTTTAAAAATTCAGTAAAAATTGGTATTGATTTACCAGTGTTGTAGGTTAGTATCCAGTAAAATCACGAAATAATCGAATCTATTTATAACCTGGACAGTTAAAAAATCTATGGAGCAGTTGGAAATACTATAAATGTTGCAAAAGTTGGGAAGAGATTGTTCTAACGACTGTTCAATGTTGAAGGACAAGACTCTAAATAAGAACTGTGCAGTTTCATTGATAAGAATAATAATAATATTAAATATAGAAAATTATATTATTTATTTGAATTTATTTTAGTTGAAAATATATTTAAAACAAATTAATTAAATATTAAACTAACCTTTGAACCTTTGATGATCTTGACAGAAAATACGCGTGTAAATTATCCAATGCTGCAAAGTTTATGGAAACTTAACACAATTATTTTTAATTTAAAATACAATTTATAAAAAGCAATAATATTAATAATCTGTTTAGAATTAAATTTAAATTATTTATAATATATAAAATAACAAAAAAAAATTTAAAGGATTTTCTTCTTATTAACACTTTCAAGTTCACACACGCACACGCACTTAATTTAATAATTTTATTTTTAAAATTTACTATTTTAAATTAATTTGAAAATAAATTTAAATTAATTTTTAAATGTTTTACGTACGTTACACCATATAAAAAATTTCAACAATATTGTAACAAAAAAAAATTTGAACTGGCATTTTACTTTTTCATGTATAATTTATGAAGTTTTACCGCGAAAATGTTGTTAATTACAGAAAAAAACGAAATTTAATAATTTTACTAATTCGAAACTTTTTTAAAATACATTATTAATATAAATATTATATTTTATTTTATATTTTCTTTGAATATTCATTCCAAATGCTATTAGAAAATTTCATTTACGGAAAATAATTATACAATAATTTTTTAATCAATTATTACCGACAAATAACACGAACTTTACACACAACTTAAAATATTTAAACACAATTTTAATAAAAAAAATACAAATAATAATTATAATTTAATTAATTTAATTAGTTTTTATTAACCGAAAATAATGTACGGAATAATTTTCATGAGAAGAAAATATTCAAGTTTAATTAATATAAAAGCGCGCGAAAAAACTAACCTGTCAAAATATTTTTCTTGAGTTTCACACACACGAATTGCTGTGTTGTGTTCAAAAGTTCTTAGGAGCCATATACACGGTCAAGAATTTTCAATTTTATTATGACAGATGGAGTTTTTATTTTGTGAAAGTAATCTTATTTGAAATAAAAATAAATTTAAATTTTTATAAATAATTATTTGCTTTGTTTTATTGATATTTTTAAACAAATCAATTTATTTTACTGTAAAATTAAATTTTAGGAAAACTGAGATTGAAAATTGGTATATAAATAATAATATTTAGAAATTAAATATGAAAAACGATAGACATTAGACATAGTTAATTAAACTATACATGAGTTTATTATGTTGAATCTTATTTATAAATGATAAAAAGAGCAATTTATGCAGTCATTTTTTTTAAAACCATAGTTTGAAATCAGATTATTAAACATTACATAAATTTAGTCGCGGAGTTCCAGTCTTGGCGTAATGAAAGAGCTTTAGTAGTAGATCTTGACCCTTGAGTTCACTTGATCGAAGGTAATAAAAATAATCACATTATCGTTAAGGTTAAGTGGGTTGACAAAACTACCAAAAAAACAAGCGACACACTGGAAATGAAAATGGGAAATAAAAAAGTCATTTCGCGTGGTGAGAAATTAGCACAACTGTCATGTCACGCAATCCATCGAGCTTTTTTTGATACCTCGACGAATACCTAGGACACATCTTTACCCAAGGATTTATAGCCCAACAGTTAACGGTACAATGTTCCGCCGCCCCATCTTATGTAATCTAATTATTCTGAAATGCAATTAAACGATTTAAAATCAGAATTTTAAAATTACAAGGAAAAAATAATGCTAAAACAAAATACAATTATTCCAAGTCAAGACAATTTTATAAAGATTGTTTTTATTCTTGCTCAGTAATTTGTCTTTTTCTCAGAAAAATACTATAATTATTATCACTGAACAGATAAATAGATAAGTTGTTTTTAATTACTAAGTAAATATAAATGACTGCGCGACGGTGTCTCAGTGCAATACTTATCAGCCTTACTAATTAAAAAATGATTTGTTTTGTGATAAGCAATAATTGGTTGGATGTTATTGGGCTCTGTTATGTAATACGCTTTGTAAAACAAAAAGTAAATATTAAATACGAAAATCATTAAATTTTTACACACATTCATATGCGATGCAGACGATTTAGATCTAATAATAATAATAAAATATCAGTGATTCATATACACTAGTTATTTCTTCCAGCCATATGAAAAGATTGGCGAAAACTTCAAGTCGGATGACAATTTGAAAAAAATGGATTAATACCCGCTAATTAGTGAGGCACTACTCACTGAACATCGCTTGATCAGCAAACATATAGGCTTGAATTTATTGCAACTGATCAATTCAGAAACTGTAGCGAAATAGGGCAAGTTAAAATTCTGGAACATCACTTATTCTACTCCCCGGTACTTTCTAGATGTATATGTATCATTCTAGTAAGACCTAAATACCTAGTTGAATACCCAGCTCTGATAGACTTGAATTTTGAATCCCAGTAAACTCCGCACATTTTCTGTAATTATAAAATCTTTCAACTTTGTAGGAAGGCTATCAATACCTACTCAAAATTATGTATCCCTAACAATTGTAGCGCTATTAACCCACCTTCACTCTAACCTAACCTAGCGAGGAATCTGAATGTAAGTTACACTATCAGATTAGCGTGATTCACCAAATACAGGTTTAGTTCTGTTCTGTAACATTTACTAAATATTAATATTAAAATACAATAAAAACGATATTTTTAGGTAATGTTATTGCTTATTGCGTTTTTTAATTAGTTTTTTTTATATTACTAAATTCCTGCAGCATTATATTGATAAGCTTAAAATAATGTGTATAAAACTTCCAATTTTTAAATTATATTATGATTCAATATTTAATTTCCTCTGAAATTTAGCTTTGAAATTTAAATTTAGAATATTTTTTTTTTATTCCAATCAAAAAAGTCCATAATCCGAAATAATTAACCAAATATAATTCTATTTCCATTATCATTCAAAAGCCATTTTTATCAAATTATAAATCGTTATTTGGTATTTTCAATAAGCCCATAAAAATCAATCGAACCAAAGAAAAACACTTAAAAATTGTAAAAAATAATTCTTAAAAACTGTTAAAATTTTCCACCAAAAATAATAATTATTTCTCGTATTATCGATTTAGGTTAGTGTGCACTTAAAATCAAAATTCCAAACGAAATGCATTCAATCTTTTGGTTTAAAATTATGGCCATATCGGATGAACAATTTTCCAAAATTTTGAAATTGAATTTTATCAAAAAAATAAAGATTAAAATAGAGATTTATGAAAATTGGTATTTATATGTGAGCAGTTTCCGTATAAAAATTCCAATCATAATTTATTTTTTTTTAATTACATATAAAGATATTCATTCCAATTTGAATTTAATTCTATTTTAAGATTTCTTTTCATTTTATTATAAATATGGATAAATCAGAGAATGACTCATTTCCTACTCTGACCGAGGGACCAATCAAATGGCACCTTTTTAAAAAATGTTATTTGAAAAATTTATTATAAGTGCATTGGCACTTTTTTTTTATTAAATATAGAAAATAATTTTCTTAACAAAAATTAAACCAAATATAAAAAAAAATATAGAAAAGATAAATTTATCAGAAAAATTTGTATTTATGTATACATTATATATATATATAGAAAGATAAAATTGAAGAGCCCACCGAAACCTTATAGAATTAGTATAATAAAAAACGCCATCACATTTTTTAAAGTTAAGCCAATTAATTTCTATATATTTTTCTTCTGGATTTTATCATTATTCTTTCTTAGAATTGATTATTTAAAAAATTTAAAATTGCTTAAATAAGAAAAAGCCCTTGGCATTGCATGCTGTATCATCATAATCATAGTCGATGCAATTTGAAAATAGAAATGAAATAGAATTGCATGTTAAGAAAAAAAAAATTACTTAGTATATAATGTATTATAATAATCATTGGGATTTAGAGTCTTAATGACCTCTGACTATAAATTTGAAAGAAACCATATATTCCTCTATGTTCTATTTTAGAACATAGATATTCCTCTATGTTCTATAATAACTAAATTGTTATTATATAATAAATAAGCTGTTCTTTGAAAATCTATAAAAAAAAATGAGTCCATGCTACCGGAATGCTATACAACAGATATTTGCATATTTGCACACATTAGCTTTTTCGACACCATATATAGTATTCCATATAGTCTCTACTCTGAATACATTTAATTTATAATGTTTTAAGGATGAAAGTATATAATTTCATAATTTTTATAACAACTATCGCCAGAAAAATAATTTATTTAATTACAATTAAACAGATCGATTGACCGAATATTCTGTAACATTGGCGATATGATCAAATTGGCACAGAGTTGACTTGAATCAGATTATGTTATCGTGTAGTTGAAAATTCACGTCGTTTTCATGAATATAAACTGACTTAAGTTGAATCACTAATTTTGACAAAAGTGTGACAAGTTTTCCTCCGAAATCTACCTTACACTACAAATTCTATTTCGACAATGCTCCTAATATCGTTTAATCTAAATTGTTTACAATCAATTAATTTTAATATAGGTTTTTCTATATACATATATATCACCGAAATTAAAAAATGTATTTTATCTTCGCACCAAAATAATTTTTGTGCCACCATCTTTAACCTTAAAATGTTATTTTATAATAGATACAACAAACAATTTCTATTCTTTCACTGTACAGTGCCTGATTAGAAAGCATGCGAGTATCCTTGAGCTTATCGCAAGTGTTAAATGCAGAAATTGCTAAAAACCTAGATCGAGAACGTCTCCTATGCTACCTCCCGGCACTCGCAAGACGCAGAGGTGTCATTCTAGGAAAACCATACTACCAAAGTTTGAAACAGGTTTCGAATTGCAGCAATAGAAAACTAATGAAGTTTACTGCAATTATGATATCCTTCAACTTACTAGCAACACCATCAATATCTACTCAAAGTTAGTTATCTATAAAAATGATGGTACCACTACGCACCCAGTGCAGTCTATGTGCGGCTCTGCCGGTAATAACCTAACTAAATTTCAGTTCTACCCAGCATAGAAACATAGTAAATGTGAAAATAATACTAAATGTTTAACTTATGACAGTCATCCGATAAATATTTTACTTTAGTAGGTGTCATTCAATCAGGGGTTTATTGATACTCAAATAGCTAGCAATGGATCTTATAAAGTTTTTAAAGCTCTATTTTAATTCTTTCTAGAATTACCCAATAAAAATATATAAACTTTTTCAATTTATCTTTAGCACGACGACCGTAATATAACCAATTTTATGATGGTCAACAAAATTTTATTTATTTAAACTAAAATTTAACTATAAACCCAACAGAGATAACTCGTGACTCTCCAGATATTTAACTTGCATGTTTCATTGTCATTTTAGATATTTATCGGCAAATTTTAAAAAAATAGAAAATTGTTTAATATGAAAAATAATTATTATATAAAATTATCTTGCATTAAAAAAAAAACGAGGATTCCTCATGTTTTTAAACTATATTTTTCTATTATTATACAGAAAAATGTCTCATTGAAAAATTTTTAATGGCACGAAATTTTAAACTTTCATCTTTATCAATATTCAGTCACCTTTCAATTATTCTCGCGCAATTAAATCTAACATAAAAAAAAACTTATAAATATTTCTTAAAGTTTTTTAAAACCCTTCCATAGTACAATTTCCATTTGATTGCATATAGATTAGACACTGTACATTACTGTGGACAGTTTCACTATTATGGCATTGACATCTTCCACATTCTTTCATCAGATTAACATTCATTACAAAATAAGATAGAAAATTTCCATGTCACTAAAAGATATTTTTAGCATATAATGTTGTTATGAAGGTTTATGGGAAAAACAAAAATGTAATTATTATTTTTAAAAAATTGTTTCACGCTCATTTATTAGTTTCAGTTATTCAGTCAGAACTTACACAACACTTTATGTTAATTAAAGCAAATAATATGATACTGACGCTCTTC
This sequence comes from Rhamphomyia laevipes, assembly GCA_963920725.1. NCBI lineage: Eukaryota > Metazoa > Arthropoda > Insecta > Diptera > Empididae > Rhamphomyia > Rhamphomyia laevipes. Next base: position 17,080,406 of record OY987259.1, read on the forward strand.
CATTCGCATCTAGAATCAAGAAAGCGAGCAACATAATTAGTTGTACTTCAAAAGGCAACAAACCAGAGAATATTGATAGAATTTCTTAAATTTACTTTGGACTTACTAATCAATTAGATCAATAAAAGAAGGAAACAGTAGTTCATTTAGATGAGAGGATCGTATTATACCGAAGAGTCCAATCCGCTAGGCGATAAAGACGAATTCATACCTAGCGTAATTACAGTTCTTTGTGATTGTCATGGAAACCTCAGATAACTTCCAATCTTCATATTTCAATTGTTAACTATTATTATAACAATTTCTATATGTTTCTAAAAATATCTGCTGCTCTGCTTGTACTAAGCAGGTCGTTCCTAACCATAAATTAATTCCATTGCGGTTTAGTGAGCAATTTTATCAGCATGTAAAGAAAGTGCATTAAGATTCGAGAAAGCAATGGATATACTCTTACCAATTGCGTCACTCAGTTCTTATTTGACCATTTTCGATGACAAGAAATCTTCTGTTTTAGTTTAATTGTGGATTAGATAGAAACTGAATTACTTAACAAACCTTTTAATTTGTTCTGGTTAAACAATTTTCAAATCTTTTTCTATAATAATTGACGGGTAAAACTTTCTTTTTCAAAATATTTTTTTTAATACGCAGAATTATTGTCGTGCGCTCATCTTTAACAAAAAAAAATTCCATTCTAATAATTACCCTTGAGGGAAAAATATTTGGATAAATTTTGTACAGATGTAAAAGATTTTAATGACACATTCTTTTGAAGATGATTTCAACATGGAAAAAAAATATCATGGAATTTTCCTTAACAATTGATAATAATTTTTCATTTATTTTATTTTATTTTTTTTCAAAAATAGATTCTTATGCACGCGAATTACAATAATTTTGAGTTGGATAAAAATTTATTATGATAATAATAATATCAATGTTGGTAACCCAAATAGTTTTAGGTATAATTTAGTCAATGCCAAATTAATTTCGTTACAGTTTCGGGTATGTATTTAGGCAGAAAATAACAGAATATCCTGTTTGTCACTGTTTTAAATACTCAAATACCAGCTGCTTCGAAAATATATTTATATTTTTGAAATTTGAACTATAAGTTCACAAAAAAAGAGTTACAGAATTGGTTAGAAAACAAAATCTTTACATTTAGTAATATAGTCTTTGGAAAAAGTTTCTATTGGTATGTATATATTTCAAAAAACATTGATTTGAAAATAAACTGTAACCTGTAACCGAAAATACAAGAATTCCGAAAGTTATGGTTACAAATAACGTTATTGAAGAAGTTGAACTGCGGTTACGATTACGAGTATCGTTACGATAAAATAAAGTGTTGATTTGGTTATTTAGTCACTTCACTTTTTTTTTTTTTTAACGTTTCCCAACATTGAATAATAATAATAATGATAATGATGACACAATGTCTTTTATTGTGTCTGTCGTCAATATTATCGCACCAAAATTACAACTTCTGTCTATGTCCAGCTCATTTATTAGAAATGTTATTATTACTTTTGTTAAACAACATTTTTTTTTTGTAAAAAAAAAATCTTTTTTATTGTTATGAAAAGAGTTTTATTAATGAAAGTATCTACACATTTATTTTAATGTTCGTTGCACTTTCATTGATTGGTGAATAATAATAATAATAATAAATATAAAATGAACTAATGCAAAATTGTCTCCGGGGACTATTCATAAGAAATATATGAGTGTATCTTGTTGACAATTCTTATACATTAATTGTTGATTAATATTTTAATTCAGGTATTGTTATATAAATTGAAGATAATGTGGGAGATGTTCATGAAAAATGTGTTTGTACGAATTACATATTTGTAAAAGGTTTATTAACCTACGTAAAATAGGAGTTAGTTCTGAAAGAAATTTAACCGAAATATTATATAATAATTAATTTAATGGACGTAATAATATCTCGCCTGTAAAAATCTTTAGATTTACAATTAAAGTGACCTACCAGTTTAAAAAAAATACTACTTAATTCACTGAGTTAAAGTAAGTACTAAGTTTCAGGCATTTGTTGCTTAAAACTTGGAATACACTTAAAATTACGCATAAAGTCATGATATATTTGGCTTCTATGATTATTAATTAGTAAATAATTTAGAATAAAAAAAGAAAATAGTGAAATTTGTGTGAATGGAAATGGTATACAAGGATCATTCCTAAGGAAAGCAGTCCACCAGGTACTCTTTATACGAATGTACAGCTCAGCATATAACTTACTAAACTTACTGACTAATAATTCCACTGAATGTTAAATAACTCATAGTATACCAACGGACATCTCAATACTGAAATTATACTGCAAACCAAGGAACATTTTTAATTTTAAGATATTCTCATATGAAATGACTATTCATTACAAAATATCCTCTTGAAAGAATTCATTAATTGATTATTTCTAATTCAAATTAAAGAAGTATACCGGAATATGCGTATGCGTACCGGTACAAGGGAAAGGGTCACTAGCAGGGAATTGGTAGATCCCCAAATAAACAGCATGAAAAAATACATTTGTCTCTACTTTGTATCATTAGCTATAGCTAATGTGGCCATCGTACAACAGAAAGGAAACAGGCAATCTAATAAAACTTTCCCGAAGTCACATAGCCATATCAATCAATTATAGCTGTGTACAGAAGCCAGTAGCCAATTTGTGAACATGTGTCCCGACTAACTATACCTCATTCAACCATTCATACCGAATGAAAAGTGCCCAGATCTGACTAGAACAGAAGGGATACATTTGGCAGGTAACAATTCAACAAACCTAGCGATATAGCGTCTAACAACCTGTAGATACATATAAAATATATAGTACTATCTTAGTTAAACCAGGTGGTCACGTGAGTGGTAGCAAAACGGACTTAATGCTCAACTTTCAGGTGCGCTGTTGTGTTGTATGGCATTATACACTGTAGAATTTGAAATTTGTATTAATAAATAGTTTTATTTCTGCTAGAATTCTGAATTTACAATTTCATATAGTAAAACTATTTAAGGTTTTCCATATTAATTAATATTGTAAACTAAAAGCAAATTTTCTGAAAATTGTATAGCATTAATCTTCGATTTTCTTTCTACTAACCAAAACCTAAAACTAAATTGATTTTACTTGTTCTAAATACCAAAAAATAAAAACCGACCATAATGTAATAAATAAATATTGTTTTTAGCTAAAAATTGCATTTTTAAATTTATAATACGGAAATTCACCTAATAAAAATTTACAAAAACAATTTATGGATCTAAAAGAAATTTGTTTTTTTGTTTTCATTTTTTTGTTGGAACTTTTCCAATAAATTTTCCGGATATTTATATTATGATTTATATGAGAAAGTGTAATAACCAAATTCAAGGAGGATATATAAAATAAAAAGTAATATTGTAAATTTCTACATAATTAAATGAAAATTCATTTTCATTTTGTTTTAGTATAGAATTTTTTTTATTTTTATTATAATTTTTTGGCTAAATTATTCACAGGAAAATAAAAAACTAATTAATTTTTAAGGTCAAACAATGATAAAAACATTTTTTTTTAATGATATTTTATTAATTATTTGTATATGTTAAAAAATATACAGAAAATAGTATAAAAATTACAATAAAATTTTAGTGTTTACTATAAAGAATTTCTCATGAAAATCAATTTAATTTCAGTAAAATTCATTTTTATTATTAGAGGAAAGTAATTTAAAATGTTTATATATTTTTGAAAAAGTAAAATTGTATAATTTTTATAACGATAATATTTTTAAATTTTCACAGTATGTGAGAAAATTATTTAATAGAAATTTGTTCCTGATGGTGATTAACACTTTTATGTACTAAATTTATTATAGCAATTCAAAATCTAAAAGTGTTTATTAAATTACGATCACCGCCGCCAGCAGGAGGGAAAACAGACGGTATCTTTCAAAAGATATATTTTAAATAATATAATAGTAGGTAGAAGGTTAGGTAAGATTAGGTTAAGGACGGTGTGTTAAGATTCGTTGTCATCACGTATTATGAGAGATCTCGATGGATCTATTGTGATTCTATGTCAGGTTTCAAAAAGTAAGCACTAATCGTATCAATAATTCTGTTTACCTTTATGAAAAGAACAGTTCTTTACAAAGCTTATAGTGTTTAAAGGGCCGACCAACCATGCAGAGTACGTCCCAATAATTGGTCTAACTAACTCGCTTAAGTTTATCGCAGTAACATACTATATGCTCTAGAATGTTGACTGTATAGTTTCATGCCCAAAACGGCAGAAGCCCTCCATGGGAATTTCAAGATAAGTACTGTGTTTACCGATCCAGCAGTGACCAGTAAGGAGGTTAATCTATTTCCAACTGATTGTTCAATTTATGGAAAAAATTAATTCTTATATGTAAAAAGTTATTTAGGAGAGTTATTTATATAGAAGATTACATACGACAAAATGTTAATGTACGACACAACTTCACAATGATTTCCATGAAACGGTGCGTCGCTAATGCAAATGAATGAATACATCAAACGAAATTTTTTCCAGAAAATAAGTAATTTAGCGCATTGAAAGCACTGAAAATAAAGGGAGAATTTATATAATTAATTTTTGATTTTTTATATTCTTAACTGACATACTCGTACCTATACAGATAAATTAATAAAAAATTAACCAAAGTTTTTTACAATCCTTTATTTTTCAATAATATTAAGTTTCTCTAAATTCATCCATATTCCATATAATTCTTAGAATCCTTTCATTTCACCATCAATCAATCTATATAAAATAAAAACAATTTGGAGACAGAGACAAGTTGTTTTTCATTATAATACAAAGCTCTTAAAAAGAGGAGGGAAAATCAATTTATCATCAAAAGACAGTGATATGAGACGCTATGAAGATGAACAACAGCATAAAACATACAAAATGGCAACATGACAAGTATTCCAAAAGGACATGTAGCATTAACTGATCCATTTTGTATGGAATTGATGAATTAAACATTAAACGTTCTTTTGAAATATTTATGATAACCGGTTTAAGAAGAGATTCTCCATATATTACGAAAAAAAGATCTAACCTAATAATATATGTATGTATATTATTCATAAAACTGAATGGTCCTGTAAAAACAGAATTGGAATCCAGAATATTGTTTAACGGTCAGAGCTAAATCTTAATTCAAAAATGGCTCAATAATATTTGAGATCATTATTTTATTATTTGTTTTAAAGGAGTGTGAATTAAGAGACCCCACGTAAAAAGGCCACAGAAAATTGAGACTTTATAACAACGGTTAAAGTAATTATAATTAGGTTACAAATTTTACTATTCCAAAATTAACATAATAATCGTATTTGCAATTCACACTTAATTAATTTTAAATTTTACGTCTCATTGTGGAAAATAATCTTCAAATAAAAATAAAAACGAATAAAATTTGTAATTTCCGTTGTGTGTTATTATTATCACATCGTTAATTATGATTTTAATTTTCAAAATGAGTCAAATTTCGTTTTTTTTATTTCAATGTTTTACCTTTATATACATTGTTTTTTGAAATGTATAAAAAAAAACAATCTGTAATTAATTTTGTTAATTATCATTTGTGTTTCGAGTTAAGTGAATGAATAATACTTACAAATTTTGGTATTCTCGGACACTAACCTTGTTAAAAATTTATAATGACTGATGACGGAAAATTTATTTTATTATTTTCCTTTATCCCTAATTAGTTTTATATTCATTTTAAATGTTACAGCTTCTTATAGACAATAAGGAAGAGTATTCAAATTTGCAATACATTTAACAAAATGAATCAAGTTTTGTAAGGAAAACTTGTAGGCGAAATAAAAAATGTATTAATATTATTTTATATGAAAAATTTATTAATATTTAACATGACTATTTCACATCAATATATTTAAAATATTTTGTTATTCTCTGGTTGTTATCTATAAAAATTAGTTTCAGTATTAAATATAATAACATTTCATAAAATAAAATATATAAAAAAAACATAAACTTATTCAATTATTACAAAAATTCTCATTTACGATTTGTAAGATTACTTTTAACTTTAAATCAAATAGTAATATAAAAATTAAAAAAAAAATTATTAATAAACTTAAGAGATTCAACTTCAATATAAACTCTTTATAAAAATATTTGTTCCAATGTTCTATGAATTAGAATATCTTTGGTCAAAATACAAAAAAAAAAAGAAAAAAAAAACGTAAAATCCTATACTTATTTCATAAAAAATTTACTTTGAAAATTTAACAATTTATTCATATTAAAAAAAAAAATATTTTTATTTGGTATTATTTCAAACTTCACCTAAAACATCGTAGACATCTTCAGGATTTTCAATCCGATTATATGTTTCATATTCAATATTTTCATCGAATTCAGAATCTGAATCATTTGTATATGCAGTACAAGGTTTTGCTTGTACCTCTGGAACTACAAAAAAAAAAAATTATGATAATTATAAAAAAAATAATGAACTTTTATCATTTATACCTGAATTTTCGAATTTCTCATGTTCCATTATTATTGAATCGTAATTATATTTAAGCCAATTATGTTTATCAGATTCTTTAGTTAATCGTGGCCAAGAAAACCCTTAAATAAAATAAATAAATTTTGAGTAAAATTAGCAAGAATAAAATAAAAAATAAAAAATTTACTTTTTCCAGTAACTTTCTTCAACAATCGAATAATAACATTCAATCCACGAATTTCATGAGATACTACAGACTCATCAATATAACCGAATAAATTTAATTGTAGTACATTGATTTCACCAGCAATGTCAGCTCTAAAAATTAATTAAAAGTTAAAATTATTTTCTTTAATTCTTTGTTTTCAAAAGTTTCTATTTCAAATCATATTCTTTAGTAAATTCAAATATGTAGTGTGCAACAGTGTAACATTATCGTATAGTAATGGAAATTATTAAAGTATATTTTAATAATTCCGTGTAACGGTGTAACTGTTTTTCTTAACCGTACAAAATTTCCAAGAAAATTTATTTGAAAATAATTACATAATAATATACGAGAAAATATGACTTTTTACACAAAAAAAAAATTAATTATATAAAAAAAACTCACGTAAAATGCACATTTGAATTTGTAACATTTAAATAATAATCTTCAATATCTGGTGCTGAAACTTTTAAACAAATTAATTCTTCGGATTGTTGCCAAATAACTGTTGGTATCTTGTAATTGCATTTTAATTTTGGCATGTCATTCAATTTTGTAGAATTTTGATGTATTTCATTCAATTCTTTAGATTCCTTTATGATTTCTTTATTGGCATTATTGTTTGAAATTGGTTTAATTACATTGTCTTTTTCAATTGGCCTATTAGTTTCCGGTAGTAAAGCATTTGGTGGCAAATTCCACTATTGGACAGTAAAAAATTTTAAAACAACATTATAAAGAAAAATCTATTAAATTTACAAATTCCAAGGTTTCTTCTGTGGTAAAATTTATATCATAATCTATTTCCATTGCATTGCTGTTATTTTCAACATTGTCACCATTAGGAACTGGTTGATATTGATAGGTTTCTGCGTTTGGATTATCTTCCCATTCTTCGTCAGTATCATGATCAGAATATCCATTATCATAGTTACCAGGATTTTCTGGTCCATTATAATCCAAATCTAAATAATGTGAAGTTTGTGGATCTTTTAAAGCATATCCTTTAGAAAAAAAGTTTGAATTTAATTTTTTAAATAAATTGAATATATTTTACAATAACCTTTGCTAATAATTTCCTTATTATATTGTATATCTTTGTCAGTCGTACAATCAACTAAAATAACTTCATATGTCCAATATTTTAATACATTATCATTATTTTGCTTAGCATTAACCATTGGACGAGCATAAATTGCATTGGAGAAACGTAATATGTTATAAATACTGTCAGAATCCTGGTCTGTCCATAAACCACTAATATTTGTTGGTGTTATTCCAATTAATTTACAACGAATTGCCTGGAAATTTTTAATATTTTAATTTAATTAAATAAACATTAAAATTTATTTAAAAAAATGAACAATGAATTATTTTCTTTTTCCAACAGGAAAATTACTTTCGAGCCAGCAACCTTAGAAAGTTGGGTAATATTAGTCAATATTAAAATTTCATAATTCTATTACGTATATGTAATATGACCAGACGAATTTTTAATTTGAAAGTGATTATTTTTACCTGATATGGTGCTACGTTAATAATTTCTGTATTCGAAGTCCGTATTTCTGATATTTTACAATTTTTATGCACTCCTATATCACAGAAAAATACAGTTGCAACAACCAATGCATTTGAATCGCACATAAAACCTGTAATTTTACAACGATTGTAATTTTCTTGATATTTTGCTAAATAATTGGAACCAATAAAAGCTTTTTCAACACATTTAGCACCATTAGCAATGAAATCATTAATCTTCTTATAAAGTGAATCTAGTCTAAAAATTTAAAGAAAATTGAAATATTATTTTAATAGAATGGGAATAAAAAAAAATACTTTTTAATATCATATAAATGTGCAACATAAAAATCATCTGGTGAATTAAAAAAACCAATTGATATTTTTGAAAATTCATTTTCCGGTAACATTTCCCATGATTCTCTTACAATTAAATCTTTTGTTGATTTTTCTTTTATTTTGGAATTTTCTTCTGAATTTTTACTTCTAGATCTTAAATTACGTCTACCTCTTTGAACTATTGTAGAAACTAAAATTTAATGTTTAATTACTATTCAATCACATATGAATAAAAAATATCTTACGTGGAAGATTCACCATTTGATTTGTTATTTCACCAGTGCTAGACAAACTGAGTGATGAACTAGTGATAGTAGAACTATCACTTAATTTTGTTAATATTTTTTGATCGTCTAAAATGAATTTACCATTTGAAATGTCATCTGTTATTGGGGATTTATTTGAAAGTTCTAACGATTCGCATATTTCAGGTTTATGAACTTAAAATAAATAAAAAAAAAAAAAACAATTTTTTTTTTGTGAATTTAATTTAAAATAAATTGTTTATTTCTAAGCATATTTATCCATATTGAATGTTATAATTCTGTTTAGATTAAATAATTTCATAAAAGTTAACAGAAAAATAAATGTAATTTGAAAAAAGCTATAATAATAGGCCTATACGGGCCAGTTAACAATATTTAACAAGTGTAAATTTGTTTCCGACAACGTTAATCTAATTTGGAAAAATATGTTATTTAATATAATATATAAAAAAATCTACTATTAATAAAAACTTACACATCTTTTTAGCTGAAACTAGTATTTCACTAGAATCAAAATCTTCAATTTTCTTAAGAATATTTTTTTTAATAGCATCTTTTTTAATATAGATTTTATTATTATATGTTTTTAAAGAATCCAAATATTCTTGTATTACAATTTCATCAGCATAAATTGTATCAGATAATGTAAAATTTATATAATATGCTAACATACGATGATTTTTATTATATTTTTCTAAAGAATCTTTAATTTTTTCTGTTAATTTATTATTCCATATTTCTTCTTCATCATACGGTATTACATTAGCTAAATATAAATCAACACACTGAAAATACAACTTATTATTAATATCATTATTAAAAAAAATATTAATTATATTAATTTACTTGTGGTGGAAATTCTTTAAATTGTTCAGGTAAATATAATAAATGATCTGCTCTAAATGCTTTTATTTGACCACTATCAATTAATTTTACATAAACTGTTTGATTTCTAAAAAAAATATATATATATACATATATATATATATAAAAAAATATATCATTAATTTACATTTTCTATTTAAAAAAAAAAAAAAATTAAAATATATTTACGTTTTATTCGTTTTTAAAATTCTTATAATTCTTCCACGATCATATTTTTCATGTACTTTAATAACACAAAGTTCATTATACATTATAGGATGATACAATTGATGATTATCACTATTTGAAAAATAGTTTGTAAATTGAATATTAAATTTAACAAATTCATTTGATTGTCGTGTTATTTGCCAATTATCTTCATTATTAAGTTTATGTTTAAGTATACGAACACAAAAATGAATTGGTGATTCACAACTAATAATTTGTATTTCAGCCTAATTGCAAAAAAAATAATTAAATATAATAATAAGAAAAAACTCTTTAATTTTTTTACTTACATATCCTTTACTTGGCAAGTCGATTGGTGGTGCATCAATGTATGTTATAACATGACGTTTATCACATTTACTTTTATTATGGTATTTACCAAATTCTAACCATTTCTCACATAATGGCATATTATTGTGACAATTCATCATTCTATCAGATTTAATACATTCAGCTAGTTTTTTAATTTTTGCATTTATTTCTGCGTTATTGCGCTCTAAGAAATGAACTAATTTTGGTAATTGATCATTATTATCTTTATCCAAAAGTATTAAAGTTTCTGCTCGCGGTTGATTATTTACTGTGCTTTCCTAAAAAAGTAGAATATTATCTATAAGTCTTTTTTTAATATATGTATTTGAAACTAATTACTATTTAATTTTATATTATACCTTAATTCGATCATTATAATATTTCAAAAATACAGAAAATCTGTAACAAGTACGGGTCCACGATGTACTTAATGTGTAATGTATTAAGTTTTGTGCATTTTGTATTTCTAATTGCACTAAACTATCATCACTTGTAATTAATATAAAATTTTCACGATGTGAATTGTTATTCCAATTTGTTGTGATTTCTCCTAAAATTTATAATTATTCTGTTATGTATATTACTAACAATAAACGAATAATTTTTTTACTTATATCTTGTGCCTTTAATTCTTTTGTACATGATGTTACAAAATGACCAGCATTTTTTAAATTATTAGAAACTTCTTTGACATCTTCATCATTATTACAAATAATTATTAATTTTTCATCTCGATAATTATGTTTTTTAATAAAACCTAAATTATGTTATTCTCAATTAATTTTATCAAATAAAATATAAAAATAAAGAACCTAAAATAACTCCGACTTTTTCATCTTTCTGTACAATTTTCAATTTAAATTTCGTTTTTGCATAAACAGCTGCTTCAATAGGGGCACCAATACACAATAATGGATTATTTAATAATTTTTTAGATAATATTTCTTCCAATAATGAGTCCCAAATTAGTGAAATTAAAATTATCTAAATTAATATAAAATTATATTTAAAGAAAAAAATAAATAAATATAAATTTCTATTAATTTTAGATTTACCTGAACATGTGTTTGAAATTTTTTAAAAATATCTTTTAATATTTGACGGTTTTGTGTATGGTCATGTTCATGTTCATACCATAAATTTAAATCTTCAATTATTAAATGCTTTAAACGTTTTTGACTAAAACATTTTATATTATTATTATTATTCATTAATAAATTAATTCCTTCTGGAGTGCAAATTAATAAATCTGCATTGCTTTGTAAATTTCCCTACATAACAGTATTTAAATTAAATTAAATTATAAATTATATTTTGTGTATTACCATTGCTTCAACTTTGTCACGTTCTCCTGTACATAATATATTCTTTTTAGTAAATCGTCGGCATTTATCTAATATATCTTGTGCTTCCTTTCGATGTGGTATAACTATTAACCCAATAGGACCAACACCATCAGGAATTTCTCCATCATCTTTCTGATTCTAGAGGTAAATAGAAAAATATATTTTCAATGATTTTCTGAGCATAAATTTTAAATATTTTTTTATTTACATTTATCAAACTGCATACTATTGGAAGATACGAATATGTTTTACCAGTTCGTCTACTATTTACAAGTATTAAAGAATTTAACCGTGCTAAATGTGGCCAAGCGTATTGTTGAATTCGATAAATTTTAGTTATCCTTAAAAAGGTAATACAAATATAATAAGAATTATGTAGAAATAGCGAAGAAAAATTATTTATTAAATTTAAAATTTCAATAGCGTAATTTTCTTGGTTATAATGACACTTCGATTTTATTTAATCTGCAGGCATTCGGCTAATTTACTGAACACAAGAATTTTCACAATTAATTTACACAATCGATCTAAATTTATAAAAAAAAATCATATTTACTGGATCCAAATATACAAAAATCTAATTTATACGATTTTTCTTTTAAATGTTCATTCGTTCAATGGTGTATTCAATAAAATGTATATCCGGTCAGGTCAATTGTGAATTCAGCCAATCCATTCTGCCAGTAGTAAATTTATTTTAAATTATGTAACCTAAATTATACTAAATAAATATTGAATTGATTGAATAATAAAAATATATAAACACACTCGTCAATTACTATCTAAATAAAAATAAATGTATGAATTTAATTCAATAATTCCCGTAATTTGGCCCCTATAACCTATTACTGCTACCCAATAGAATGCAACCATCCTTAAACAAACAATTACGAATTTCGACTGCCAAAAATGATTAAATTTGTGAGTTCTTTAAATTTCGTAATATTCAAAACGATTATAATTCAAGAAATTTAATTCTCTTCAATTAATAGTTTAATGTTTACCAAAATAATTATGAGCATTTAAAGAGTTATGTCCATAACAAATATTAAAAAAAAAGTAAATAATAAAGTTTTCAATTGTTTAATCAAAATGGATCCAGCAGTTGACCATATTTATATAATAGTGGTGATCATTCCTTACCGTATTCGTTCCATTTCTGTATGAATATCACTAGTAAATTTTGCTTCTGTAATTTTATCAATTGGTTTTGGTATTGTACCATGAACTAAAACCGAATCCTTTCCAATTGATGAAGTCGGTACACTAAAAACAAATAATAAAAGTTGAATAAATAAAACAACATTTAAGATTTTTTTTTTAATAGTTAATATATAGATTATATATTTCAAGTTAATTTAAAATACAGTTAATGTGTTTTGATTATTTTTAAATTATTCAAATAAACAATAATAATTGAACTCATTTCTTAACATGAAAAGTAAAAATTTAGTTTTTCGTAACAATAATAATAATAAATCAAAATGCAACCTACCAAACTTCATTGACATTGTGTAAAGTATTATCAACTTTAATACGTTGTTGCCTGTAGTTTTGTGAAGATTCTTGGGAAGTAGATGGTGCTTTATAGTTCATTGGTGAATTAGATATTTTTTTAGGTTCAATTAGGTTACAATTATTGAATCTTTCTCCTGATGCCCTTGCTGAACGACCATCAACTATATCTGTGCTTTTATTAGATCTTATTTTATTTTGTTCTTTGCGATTAGAACAATAATTTGATGACGAAGTTGATGATGATGTATTATATTTATCATCATTTTTCTTTTGATTTAATTGTCCTAAATCATAACCAGCTGGTACATGAATAGTTTTCTGTGGTTCCATTTGTTTTTTAGCTAGTGCTTCAATAGCACGCATTCTCGACTCTTGTAAAAATTTTAATCTTATTGTTGACAAACCAGTTTCCACTGACACCGTAGATTTATTATCATCATCATGTGTCAATGCCGTTGTTACTGTTGCATTTGAATTTAATTTACAAACATCCACAGATAAATTAGGTTTAATAACCAAATCATCAAATCCTGGTACTATATTTGGATCATTATTGCGTGGTAGTGGTGGTACTACTTTTGGCATAGTAGTACGACCAATATGCTGTTCTGGATTATTATTTTTTTCAATTGTAACTTTTTTAATGTTTTCTTCTTTTTGTGAAATTTTGATATGTGTAGTTAAATTTTCTGGTATGATAGCACCAGCAACACTAATGGATTCCATATCATCAAAATTATTATCTGATATTGGCATCATATCATTTGTTGTAATAAATGATTCTCGTTGATTATGTTCATTCCAATTTTTAACTTTCTCATTAACGTTAGCTTGATTTTCTGCTAAAATTTCATCATAATAATTATGATCAAGAAATGGTGTTAAATTTAATTGTTGTTGCAAAGATATATTTCTTTGATTATTAATTTTATCTGATTCTTTCAACATTTGTTGCGGTGGTGGCATAGTAATTTGTTGAATATTTTGGGAATTATGATTAAATTTAAATAAATTACAATTCCCATTTGGTTGTAACCAACGTGGTGATTTATTTAATTGATGTTCTTTTAATATGTCGTAAAATCCTTCTGTTTTATATATACCGTCATTAATTTCAATTAAAACATCTCTGATATTCAATTGTTTATTCATATCGGTAGTAATTTCAAGTTGTCCAAAATTCTGCCCATTATGATATTTTTCAATATGAAACGTACAAGTATACAATCTATCTAATATATTTTCACAAGTTTTTATTGATTTTTCGGACCATTTATTGGTGATAGTCGTTTTGGAGCTATTTGTCATAAAATCATATACCTAAAAAGTAAAGAAATATATAAATAAAAAAAAATAACGATTTTATTTTTGGAGCAAAGAAATAATTTTAAACCTTAATATTTTTTGTTAACAAAAGCATCGTAAATAAAAAAAATAACAGATAAGGTTTTCAGGAACTACTCACCTGTTAACGATACTATGTTGGATATTACAATTTCATCGAATAAGACACCATAAAAGGTGAAATAATTCTAAAAGACCAGTTGAACTAATTCTGAATTAGTTATTCACCGATTCTCAAGTAATTTAACTTAAAATAAACCTTTTCGCTACAAAAACGTGTCACATACTACTATTTATGTTAAATTTTTGAGATTATTTGTGATTTTTACAGTTCTGTTCTGACCAGTCATGTGCATTTCTTTTGAGCTACAATTATATTTATTTCCCTTTATTTCTCTTTTTTTTTTTAATAATATACATACTAAAGACAAGTAAATTAATAACTATATTTAATAAATATCAGTAAATCAGCAAAATCTTAATTAAATATTTTGTTAATCACCAATGATGTCAAAATTTAAACTAAATTTTTAAATTGTTCCTTGCTATGCTATAAATATTGTAGATACAAATCATTTAGCCTTGTTTTTGATATGTATTGATAATTTGGTTAGTTTTAAACACAATTTTTAATTTTTACATTGTTCTAAATGACAAATTGCATAATCATCATTTGAATAGAATAAAATGGTAATATCATATATCGTAATTAGTAAATTACTGAATTCTAAAAATTGTTCACAGATTAAACATAAATGAATGCAATTGATTTAAATATTATTATGTTGGTATAATCTGCAGTTTTTTTGCATATGTATTTTAAAATTGCAGACTCGCGAAAGATTAGATTTTGAAAGGTCAGCAATGATTTTGTGTTACCCAGATGAAATCATGCAATTTTCATAAATTTATTATTCTATTTTACGATAAACTACATATACATAGTATGAAAAATATTAATTAGTAATTGATACAGAAAAAAACCATATTTTGAAGAATTTACAAATTCATATTGAATTTAAGCATTTGGAAAAAAATATGTAATAAAATTTTGTGGGGTTATTAAGCAATAATTTTAAAATAAAATTTCATATTTAATCCTTTTAAATTGATTAACAGCCGAATAGATTTTGGTTAAAATTGGTTTACGCAAACAAAATATTGTTAACATTAAACAATCAAATATGTATAAAAAGTCTAAATCAATCAGTTAGCATTAGCAAATTAATACTATGTTAGAGCAGAGTTATTGAACTGTTTAAAACGTTGCTCTTAGACAAAAATTCCTCCATAAGAGTATTGAAAAAATAGAATTATAAAAAAAACTACAACGCAAATTATATTTTAAAATAAATAAAAAATTGAATCGAGGTCATATTTGTAAATAAATATATATACGGTATATAATAATATATTAATATTTACCTTTTCAGCTGGCAATACATTATTAATACCACCGAAGAAAACAGTTTCAATTTCATAATTAGCACAAACATCTGGAAGCTTACGCATATGTTTCGGTGGTGACATTAAAGGTTTCCTGGAATATTATACATATTTATTTATATTATGTATAAATATTTTTTTTTTTTTTTAAATTTACCCGTAGTCAGTTGCCCATAAAATATATTTATTATCATCATTACGAAATTCATAAACATGATCAACAATGGCACGTATCCAACGATTTTCTGTTCTATTGAAAACTGCAACAGTCTGAAATTAATAAAAAACATGTATTTTCAAGAGTTTCTATAAAATTCTATTATTATTTTTTAATTATTTATTATTCAATACTCTACTCATCTGTACTTTCAAAAATTTTACTTACTTCATTTATTTTTGGAATATATGGAATATTAAAATCTGCATTACGTTGTTTTTTTAAAAAATATTCTTGTATTCTTGTTTCTAGATCATACAATTTTTCATTTATTATATTTGTTTCGTATTTATACCAAAATTCATTTGGATTAACAAAATGTGTTATAATAATATCATGAACTTGTAATCTTTCTACAGAATCCATTTTTGGTTTCCTTGATTCTATACCTTTTTGGAATTAGAAAATAAACACATGTTGATTTTATATTTTTTTTTTAAAACTACAATACATATAAATGAATTTACACAATTAATTAAACAATTTCAAATTAATTATGAAAAAATATCAAATAAAGAGGAAGCAAAAGTATAGAAGTATTATTATTAAAAATTACTTACAATTCAACTCTTATATATAGTTTAATTATAATAAACTGTAAACAGTTAGTTCTGCTCCAGATCAGATAGATTCGAGATATGCATAAATGCCGGCCTGTCCCTGGTCCCTGCAGGTTCTTGTTCTTGCGGTTTTTGTTAGGTTTGTTTTGTTTAGGTTCTTCCTAAATTTACCGCTTTGTATTAATTCTAATCGTAGAATTGCAACGCAACGCCGGAAGCAAAACCAAAACACACAACTAAATTAAATTTGGAGCATAATTTTAGCTTTATTTTTTGTTTGTTTTGTTTGAAAGTTTGAGACTGGATCACTGGAAGTGGAACTGTGTAGTATAGCTGAAATAAAACTGGGGGCATGTGCATATGCGGTTAATTTTATTTTTACTTGGGTTCCACTACAGCAAAGTTACCGTTTGTATGAAAACAATATGTAGTGAAACTCTCGACCGGGTTTGGTTGCGATTTAAAATACTTTTACACGGAACCAATTGGGTTGTGCATACGAACTGCATTTT
This sequence comes from Rhamphomyia laevipes, assembly GCA_963920725.1. Taxonomy (NCBI): domain Eukaryota; kingdom Metazoa; phylum Arthropoda; class Insecta; order Diptera; family Empididae; genus Rhamphomyia; species Rhamphomyia laevipes. Next base: position 17,097,611 of record OY987259.1, read on the forward strand.
CGGTATTTTGAATTTAACTTGCGTCTTTCAATATGTTTAATAAAAATAACGTTAACGTTAAGCCAACTTTATCGAAATACAAATATTTATATAAATTTAAGCATTCTACTTATACTTTACCTCTAAGAACTCCAAATGAAAAGTTACTAATATAGTCAAGAAAAGATACTTAATGTTTACTATCGTATTATAAACTAATAAGATAGTGTTGCTACTCGTCTATGCATGGTATTCAAATAATATCTAATGCTATTGAGGAAAAAAAATCTAATTATTCTAATTAAAATACTATTACACCTTTAATGATTTTTGCTATTACATTTACCCAGATTATGAAAAGGATTTGAGGATCTATGAAAAAATAAAAAAGATTGAATTTTTCCAGTTTGCTTTTTAAATGTAGAGTATAGCAAGAATGTTGTAATTTTCAAATTCAAACTTTTAATCGAAAAATAATTAAACTAAATTTTAACGCAATTGTCCGATGAAATAACCGTGAAATTATATGAAAATTTCATAGCTTGGATCTAGATACTAAGTTTTATTTTTTATCTTCTTCGCACGTTATAAATTTGTTTTGGTCTAAAAAACGTTAAAAGGTGTAATAAAAGAAAATTGTGCTTCGATTCACAATTCATCTGCAAAAAATAAATAAAATAATTTAATAATAAACTGATATTTTAATAATAAATTTTACACATATATATTAAATATACTAATAAATTAACTACATATTACAGAAATCTACTCTCAATTATTCCGGATTCGGCAATATTACTTAAAATTGTGCAATTTATCAGGGGCGGGATGTCTGCTGTTGTAAAATTAATCTGACAAATGAAATGTGGAGGAGTGTAGGTGTTTAAATTTGACATTATATACCTTTTTTCTGTAGGAGAGATTAGAATTTAGTATTTTTACTACGTGTTCGGAGAGGTTCAGAGAAGAAAATTAAAATTTACTTTTAAATTTCTCGAGGAATTATAACATAAAATAAAAATGGCACTTGGAAATGGTGAAACAGTTGCTGATGGTGAAAATGCTGAACAGCAATCAAAAAAAGCTGCAAAGAAACAAGCTAAGGAAGCGGTAAAAGCAGCTAAGGTTAGATTCTTTTTTTGATATCAAGGCCTTCAACTTGTAACCTTGTTTATATAAAATTATGTCTACACAATTTTTTCGTTTCTTTTTGATTAAATTTAGAAAGCTGAACATAAAGCTGCAAACCAAAAAGATCAATCATCATTATCAGCGGAAATTGAAGATTACTCAATTAATAAATATGGTCAATCACCAATGATTCAATCAAGAGATAAACATGAAAATAGAAAATTTGTAAAAATTACAGAATTAAAGAATTATGTAAATAAGGATAGTATTTGGGTAAGAGGACGTGTTCATACATCACGTAGTAAAGGAAAACAATGTTTTCTTATATTAAGACAACAAAGTAATACTGTACAATGTATAATTGCTGTTAATGATATCGTTTCGAAACAAATGGTTAAATTTACTAGCACGTAAGTTTAAAATGAATATTCTAAATATTTTTTGTTTGAAACATGAAAAACTGTTTTAATTTCATTTAGAATTTCTAAAGAAAGTATCATTGATTTACATGTTGAAGCTGTATCAGTTACATCTAAAATTGAATCATGTACAGAACAAAATTTAGAACTTTCTGTAATTGAACTTTTTGTGGTATCTTTAGCAAAATCACAACTTCCATTACAAATTGAAGATGCTTCTAGACCAGAAAATGTTGATGTAATTATTATGAAACTATCAATATAAAAAATAATTTTATTTTTTTGTTTAGGATCCCGAAGGTTTACATATTCGTGTTAATCAAGATACCCGATTAGATAATCGCGTTTTGGATTTAAGAACACCAGCTAATCAAGCTATCTTCCGCTTAGAAGCTGGAGTCTGTAAATTATTTCGTGATATTTTAACAGACCAAGGTTTTACTGAAATTCATACACCAAAAATAATATCAGCGGCTAGTGAAGGTGGTGCTAATGTCTTTACAGTTAGTTATTTTAAAGGTAAAAATATAGTTAAATTAAAACGTGAAAATATTTGAAAATACATATATATAATTTTAGATTCGGCTTATCTTGCACAATCACCACAACTTTATAAACAAATGGCAATTGCTGCTGATTTTGATAAAGTTTTTACTGTTGGTGCTGTTTTTCGTGCCGAAGATTCAAATACTCATCGACATTTAACTGAATTTGTTGGATTAGATTTGGAAATGTCATTTAAATATCATTATCATGAGGTATTACATACAATTGGTAATACATTTACGGCTATATTTAAAGGTTTACGTGACAATTATACAAATGAAATTGATGCAGTTGGACAACAATATAAAGTTGATCCTTTTAAATTTTTAGAACCACCATTAATATTGAAATTTTCTGATGGTGTTGCAATGTTAAGAGGAGCAGGTAATAAATACACGACAATTTTAAATCAGTTATCGTAGAGTATATCTTAAAAACAGAAATTTTACTACTTTTTTGTAGGTGTTGAAACTGGTGATGAAGAGGATCTATCAACACCAAATGAAAAATTATTAGGTCGTTTAGTTAAAGCTAAATATGATACTGATTTTTATATATTGGATAAATTTCCATTGTCTATTCGTCCATTTTATACAATGCCTGATCCAAATGATTCAAAATATTCAAATTCTTATGATATGTTTATGCGTGGCGAAGAAATATTATCGGGTGCACAACGTATTCATGACCCAGAATTTTTAACGGAACGTGCAAAACACCATGCAATTGGTATAACTTGAAAATCAAATTGATTTTTTTTTTTAATTTATTTCAATCAATTTTATAATTATTAGATATTTCGAAAATTGCTGCTTATATTGAAGCATTCCGTTTTGGTTGTCCACCACATGCTGGCGGTGGTATTGGTATGGAAAGAGTTGTAATGTTATATCTTGGTCTTGATAATATTAGAAAGACATCGATGTTTCCACGTGATCCAAAAAGAATTACGCCTTAAAATTTATAAATTTTTAATAATTATTTAAAATTGAATAAATTTCTTCACCTCCTTTCAGTTTATATATTTTTATGTCAGGACTAAATAATTTTAAAATTTAATCTTTTCTTAATCGTAAATATATAACAAAAGTAAGTTTGTATTGTAAAATTATGGTTTTCTTATTTCTATTACAAAAAGTTCGCATTATTATTTCAAATTCAGGGGATCGAAAATTATAAAAAAAAGAACAAATTCTTTTGTTTTAATATTATATATTTAATTAACACACTTTTTACTTATGTTTTATTGGCATCTTTTACTTCGTTTTCAAATACAAGAATTGTATGATCACATATTTTTTCTAAATCTTCCAAACCACGTTTTAATACATCAATGGCACGTATATCTCGACGCATAGTTTGTATACGAAAATGCATTTTATTTTCAGCTGGATGTGGTATCGTATAACCACAAAATTGTACTTCAGGACTGCAAATATGTACTTAAAATATATTTAATATTTTAAAAAAAATCATTTCTTTTTCATACTATCGACTTAATATTGATTTTAATCCATTGCCAAGTGTATGACCTTCGTCATCAAATACGAAAGTTCTTGAACCTTCGCCTTTATTTTCATCACCGGCTAACTAAACTTAAAAACAAATATTTAACAGCATATATATATTAATATTATTTAATTTGTATTACTTCTGCTAGTTTGCCCATTTCTCTGAGATATTTAAAATTCGTTATTCTTATGCTTATAGGTTATAGTAAATAAAGTTGGAGCTTTGCTTGGTTAATATAATACACAAAAGTAAATATATAAATAGAAAATAGCACAATAAATACAATGTGATATGATATCAGTATAGTTGATTATTTTAGCCTTCTGCTTTTAAGGTTAGGTTACGTTTTAGGTTCAGTATCGCCATCGGTCGGTAGTAAAAAGGTATATATGTTTATGTTTCTGCCACGAATGTCAAAAATTAAAATGTGGTTATAAGGAATAGGTTATTGTTATCATATGTCATATATATGTGATAATTCCAGATTCCACAAACCAGTCTTGCTAAATCACTTTCCATGTAGCAGAAGAAAATTACCAAAAACGAATATATTTTTGTTGACATTTCCGAATCCGACAGTTCATTAATTGAAAAAGCTAAACGTTTTTTTTATTTTTGGGAGTCAGCAAATTTCCAATTAATTTCATCAAAATATTTTGATTTTTCCCAAATTCGGACGCAAAATTTTTTATATGTACAACGTTGTGGACATAATCTGTAATTAATTAGATTTAATTCTGTGATAAAACTAGTTTTTTTTTGAAAATATATTAATCCAGCCAATACAAAATGCCAAGAGGTAAGTAGGCTAATCCCTAAGAAAATAAGCAATTTCTTCGTATAACAAAAATAAAAGCCTCGTTTAATTTTTTGCCTTAAAATTGATTTTAAAATATGTTGTAATCGCAAATTTTACATTTTCTTATTTGAAATGGAATGAAATTTAATGTAAATAATTTTCACATTGAAATCTAACCTACAAAAAGAAAATTATATTTTTCTTTGTTTTGGGTGTGCTTACATGGCTCTAACCGCTCTAAACCAACCATTTGAGCTGTCAAAAACTTGCTCAAAAATATATAAAATCGGAATCATATATTAATTTAACATCATAAAAACTTAAAATTTATTAATTTTAATTTCTATTTTAGGAAAATATGTTAATCATAAAGGACGGAGTCGTCATTTTACTAGTCCCGAAGAAATGGAAGAAGAACTAAAAAATGACACAAAAAAAAAGTAGAAAATAATATGTTTAATAAAATAAATTTTTATATTTATTTTCTATTTTATGCTTTTTTAAGATATAGAAAACCCAAGGATGAAAATAAATCTGATAGTTCATCAGAGGAAGATGAAGGTAGTGCATCTGCAAGTGGTTCCGATGAAGAAGACTCTGAAGATGATGAAGATAAAAAAGCTAAAGGTGTTGAAAGTTTAATTGAAATTGAAAATCCAAATCGTGCACCAAAAAAAACTGTACAAAAAGTAACAACTGTTAAAGTAGGTGAAAAAGCACCAAAACCAGAATTGTCCCGACGTGAACGTGAAGAAGTTGAAAAACAACGTGCACAAGCACATTATCAAAAATTACATGCCGAAGGTAAAACTGAACAAGCTAGAGCCGATTTAGCAAGGTTAGCTATAATTAAACAACATCGAGCTGAAGCAGCTGCAAGGCGTGAAGCAGAAAAAAAAGAAAAAGAAACTAAAAAAGGAGCTAGTACATCAAAATGATAAGTTTGATAATTAGAAATTAACAGACGATTTTTTTTTTTTACAATTCAATTTTATTGAAATTATTTTCAATTTTTCTATTAATGTTTTTGATTTTTTTTTTATGTGGCAATATTTCTCATTAGCTAAAAAATATTAATAAAGTATAAATAGGATTAAAAATAGAAGAAAAAAAAATACCACAAGATAACAATTTTCATTAAAACAATATCGTATTTTATTTTTTTCAAAATTTATTGCAGCTAATAGAAATTTTTGTTATAAAACTATTTTCTAAGAAAACAAAATCTCTTTTATTTGTAATATTGAGTAAACTAGAAACTAGCTCTTAAAAAAACGTCTTTATACCATAAATCAAATAATTACAAATCAACATTTTTTATAGATAATTTGTCTTAGTTTTCTTTAAGACAGTAAATGTATTTAAAAAGAAATTAAAAAGAATTTAGTTTTGATAAGAAATTTTGTTAACGAAGTTTTGTAAATTAAAAAAAAAAATATTTTAATTTTAATTATAAATAAATTTACTGTATTCGGACTTATTTTTATTGATTTTTATTTATAATTTATATACATATAGTATTATTGCTAAGTAATGTTATATTTCAAAATAAGTTTTTTTTAGATATTTTAACAAAATGCTAACAAATTTTTAAGAAATTTAAAGCACTCTACTTCACTACATCGTACTTCCGGTATTGTAGTTAAATTTCAACAAAAAACTTTCGCATTCTCTGTTGTGTAATTGTAGTTTGTTTGTGTACAAAATTATTGTTTGTGTTTGGTGAAATGAAAATATTGAAACGTGTCACAATTTATATTTGATCTAAAATAATAGTAACTTGTTTTAATTCCAACTTATTTTAAATGTTTGTAAAATATATAATTATTAATTATATATTAATTATATAATTATTAATTATACACAAGCAGTATCGTATTTGTGTTTTTCCACCACCTAGACAATGCATACAGAAGAACAGAAGCGCCCTATAATTTATAAATAATTGAAAATTTGATCAACAAATTCAATCAATGATTTGTATTGCGCAACAACATCCGACAATCAGCTTTAAATTAATGGCATTAAGCCGTAACCAATGGAAGTGGATTTCTAAAATGTCATCATAAAATCGTATTCGAAGCGATTCATTTGAATGCTAATATTTTGGGCTTGACTTCTAACTTGAGGTAACGGTAACGGTAAACGAAAATCATTTTACGGTTCTGTTTTTAAATATTTTATGTTCCGGTTCTTTATTATTTAGTTTCGTTTTGGTTTAGTTTATGTTCAAAACTGTTACAAAGAGTATATATTACAATTTTACAAAAAATATATACAAAATAAACATAAAATATACAATTTTCAAGTCCAATTGGTCCTCTTTATTTTCAAATACTTCTCTCTTCAAGTCAATTTGATTCAGAAAAGCCAGTTAGTAAATACGCCCATGGAGACACCTCGAAGTTTATTTTCAAATTAAGATTAATAAAATATATTGGATAATATTTTCATGGTAATATTGAATTTTCTATAATACTATATATACATCCAAACAATCATTGTATAATTAAATTATATTTACATTATAGATTATAGTATATAATATATGGTAGAAAACAATTCTAAAATCTATTCGAAACATATATATATATTTTCTTTAAATAATATTTCTTTTTTATAATTACAATAACTTGGACCAAATAGAAATAATAACAATAAGAGATAACATAAATTGTTATTTATGATACAGAATAAATTATATAAGATTAATTTCAAACCGTAATATAGGCTTAAAAAAAAATTTAAATTATTAGTCGAAAATGGCCATCAGTATTAGTTACAACAAGGCGTAACTGTTCATGTATAATATAGAATAATTCATCATAAAAATAAAATTAGATTACAAAATAAAAATAATAAATATTCAAACACATTGTTTTTCCGCCATTCCCTTTATAAATCTACTTACAAAAATACCGTCGTAGTTTATTCTTGCTGACTAATTTTCTGGAAATACATATATTTTATTTCTACAACGATAACAAGTAATTTGTTATATTTAATTTTAAATAAGACAATAAAAAATGATAAAATAAAACTTTTCTATTTTAATTAAATGAGGCACTTTTATTTATTTATAAAATTTTTAGAATTTATATAATTACGATAAATATACCATTAATTGTATAATATGAGATTATTTTGTAAATAGATATAGAAAATAACTATGATATATAATAATAATATAATGCCGTTTATATTTTTTAGTGAGTAAATTATTACATTTATAATAAATATTAATTGATACGTTTTTTTATTGTATTTAGCATCCATAAAGAAAATACTTCAACACGCTTGATGTATTCAAATACATTTCAGTTTTAAAATATTGCTTTTTAGCACATTACTGTGATATTTCTAAAGATTCGAATTTTTTACTGCAATTAGCACATTCTGCTGTAACATTTCTAAGAAATTAAAAAAAAAAATATTTATTAAATACAGTATAAAATTTAAAATTACTTTAAATCAATTTTCAATCGATCATTATCAGCAATTTCATGAATAAGTTTTTGTTGTAATGATAATATAAGATCATTTTTCGAATTAATTTGTAATTTTAGATGAGCAATTGTTTCTTCTTGTGCTTCAAAAATTGCCTAAAACAAATATAAAATTAAATTTAATCAATTAAAGTTTTATGAATTTTTTATAATATAGTTTACCCGACATTCTTCCATACTCTCTGAATAACTTGGTGGTTCATCTAAACAGAAAAATTCTCTAACCATTTTGGAACATCTTAAATCATTATTAGCCATTATTGAATTAACAAACATTTGTAATCCTTGTACACGATTGTCCAAGAAAACTGCATTAAAATTATCACCAAATATTTTCTTTTTTGGTAATTGTAAATTTATATGTGGTACAATTTGTTTTAATTTATTATGTAAACGTACAAAATCTGTATAACGACGTAAAACTAACCAACAATCATTTGTAAATGGATTTTCTACACGTAATTTATAAACGGTAAAACGTGCACGTTCTTCCATAATTTCATAACCGATAATTGGTATACGTACAGTAGAATTATCAGATGTAAAACCACGATGCTCATATTCAGATGGTGTTAATATTGTACTATTACTGGGTGTTGAATATACTGAAATACTTTGTTCATCACTAGATCGTCTGGAATTTTGTAATTTATCATTAAATCCAGTATTACGACCATGTACATTATTATTTCCACTTAAAACACTACTTCTTCGTAAATTTATTGACGAATTATCAAGTTTTTGTTGACCACTATTTGAGCCTCTTTTATTTGTATTTGGCATCATACCACCACCGCTATTATTATGTACGGTTCGATGTTCTAAAATTTTTACTATACAAACTTCTGATTTGGCATTAATTGAATTTGCATTTAATTTATTTTGTTGTTGTGCCAATTTACTTACATCACTTTCAGATTTCGATGTAATTAGATAGGATGAAATTCTATTGAAATATTTATCTGCAGATATATCAGGAAAAGATTTTGAACGTTGTAAATTTACGAATTTTTTTGATTGATTGTTATTATTTTTGTTGAGTTTCTTTTGGCGAAATGGAGGAATTGGATGTTTCTTATATGGTAAAATATTATTTTCTCTTTTTTGAATAGCACGTAAAGACATTGTTTTAACTTAAAAAATTATTTAGATGTGATTTTTTTGGAATTTTTATGATTTCTTTATGAAGACTACATTTGAGTATTTATAAACAGTAAAATATCCACCCATTTAAGTTTTAATTAAAATTAAAAATATACTTTAAAAATTAATAAAAAACGAATTAAGCACAAAAACATAAAAACAAAGAACTGAATAGTAAAATAATAAAAAATAATTGCTCAGCTGTCAGAATTGTAAAATGAATGACCATGAAATGAAACCTTGAGTTTTATGGTATGAGGTGTGACATTTTTAACGGAACGCAATTTACGCGATATTCTATAAGATTTTAAATGAATTTTTTAAAATATTTTATCGCATGGTGCCCAGATTTGGGCTGAAATGTAAATTAATCACTCTTAATGGTTAAAAGAGACATTGAATACTCAAAATCAATTCACCTTACTTATCCTTTAGCAAATCTATATTTGTTTTTTAGGTATATTGAATTTTCAATATACAACGTTTTCTGTCATATTCGAGGTACATTTTTCAAATTATATTTCTTAAACAGATGATTATTTAATTAGCGTTGCAGTAACATATGGCTTTTTTACATGCTACAAACCATTTCAATCTCTAAATAGAATTTTGCAATCGAAATAAAGCCACTACTTTAAACGACTTTAAGCTGCACGAGATTGTTTCGATATTAAAGATATTTTTTTTTTTTTTTTAATGTTGTTGCTAAACGAGGTTTCCCGATATATTTTAGTTTAAGAAGATATCCTTTTATCATATCGCAGTACATAATGTAAAAGGGCGATATATATAGCTTCACATGAAATATGAATTTGACGTCCGCAAATTCAAATCGCGCGGCATTAATTCGTTTTTAAACTTAGTCAAAATGAATTCTAAACATTTATATATGACCGACTCCCGACTCTAGTTGTCGATCTCATTGCTATAATTATATCGTCTTTCGTCTCAAATCACTTCCGTATCACTTTGAACTGTACGCATGAGAATTCTACACTATCTTTTAGTCATAACGTCAATCGGTTAATCTACAAATACCCGTTATTAAAATAACCGCTCAATAATCTTTTTTCCAGGAAAACTACAAAAGCGTTTTGAAGTTTTTATGCTAAATTACCGTTGCGTTGCAGCTGTAGTAGTAGTATGTAATACTCTAACTCTAGTACTAACTAAATCTATTGATGGATAAATAGTACCAAAATAGTACAATTCAAAACAGAATCCACATTCACAATATAGAACAGAAAAGATAATTAATTAGTTAACCTAAATTGATTTTGATATTATTATTTATTTCAATATCTATCCCTGCTAAATAAACTCGAAAAATGGCTCCACCACAAGCAAAACTATATAATAAAACCGGAAAAATAAAAACAATTGGTAATAATGGGCCACCTCAAATATCTATCCCAGCACCATCATCGTCAGCTTCAACAAGTAGAAGTAACGATTTTACAAGGGACTCTGATGCTGATCGTCAATTTGAATTAGAATTATGTTGGTGCATTCAGCAACTTCAAAATTCCTTAAAAACAGGAAAATTAAATGAAAAACAAGGTATACACTTTCTATAAATAATCTTCAATTATTTTTCCAGTCTATTTCATTTTTTAAAATTCTTTTTTTACCAGTTCAAGATGCCAACAAAACTTTAAAAGTCCTTAAAAGTAGCAATCAACCAGTTATCAAAAAACGTCAATTGATGCGAACAACTTTTGGTGATTACCGAACAAAGATGTTAGATGAAGAGAAGAAAATGTCTATGAGTAAGTATACAATAATTTTCTATTAGTAAAATTATAAGAAATATTGATTTTATTTTAAGATGCGAAACAAATTAAATTTAATACCAATGCAACACCAAGTACTAAATCATTTTTTATTAAAAAATCAGCATTTACAACAAGTGATAAAAATTTTCGATTTAATTTTCCTATCGAAGAAATCGAGCAATTAAATATATCTGACGAAGGCAATGATAATAAAACAAATGGTCATACGAAATTAGTTGAACCAACTTATAAAATTGAAAATAATTTTCAATTTTTACCATCCGGTAATTTATTTAAGTTTGATTTTAATGTAGAAAATAATGAAAACTAGAATTATATTTGAAGAATTGTGAATTTGTTAAATTTAAGAAAACTTAATAATAAGATCTTTTTTGCTGTAAAATAGATTTTTTAAATAAATAAAAATATGAACTAAATTTAACTAAATTATGTACATTTTATTAAAACTTTATTGTTATTTTTTTCACATTTTATTAAAAACGTAATTTTGAATCAGCAAATGCAAGTGTTCTATCTGCTAAACTAATTCGTTGTTTTAGTAATTCAAGTTGATCTTTTGGTATATCATTAGTATTTGTACCTTTTAATAGGAAATGATGCATAAAAAGTTTTATACTATCTTTAAAATTATTCAATTTTATGCTTGGTGCAATTCTTTCAAATACCTGAATAAAAAAAAAACACATTCACCACATCAGAAATAATGAAAATCGTTAAAGCAAATACTAACTTGTTGACATTCCGTTTCTTTTCCTAATAGAATACCTAAAAATATTTGTCGTACTAAACGTAAAGTAATTTTATCTAATTCAGCAAATTCAATAACCTGTTAATAAAATAAAATAAATAATTTTAAAAAAATAATCAATGAAATTTTTTTATTTACTTTTAAAATAGAAATTGGTTGTGCTCCTTGAACTATTAAAAATATTAAAAATTGTGCTAAATTTTTAATTTGTTGTTTATTTGTTGAATGAATATCTTTAATACGATCCCATATAGCAAATTGAATTGCTAACTGAAAATTTAATTGTTTTTTTATTTTGTTTTTGAAAATATAATAAAAATAAATATCATTTATATTTTTACCTGATATTTTCGATCATAATCACAAAATTTTTGTGCTAAAACACCATAATATGGATTAAATTGTTTTTCAGATATACAACAGTGTATAATAATTGATGAAATAATTCTGTGATCTTTTAATGATAAATGTAATAAACGTTCGAATGCATCAATATAATCTTCAGCACTCATAATTATACAAAAAACATTACGACGATCGTCAGTATTCATTCTTTGTTTTTTTGCTAATTCAAGTAATTTATCACTAAATTTTTCAGTGTCTTTATTATTACTATTATATGTATTTTTAGATGTACCAATATCTTTAATATTACCAGACCATGCAGAACCAACAACCCACCATTTACCTTTTTCATCAGCTGAAATAGTAATAATGGTCAGAAGAATAAAATAATTTCTAATATGTAAAATAATTGGAATAAATAATTTTTTTTTATATATATATGCTTACCTTTTAGTAAATCTTCCAATGTTATATTTAATGTTGATATGTATTTACCATTTGAAAACATTGATTTTAATATTTTTTTTAAATGTTCAGCTAATTCTGGATCATATTGTGGTATTTTATTCATATTATTATTTTTAATTGCATTTAATATTTCCAACATGAATTTGAATCGTGGACTATAAGAAATTTAAATTTTGTTAATGAATTAAAATATTTAAATTATAATATTGTTTCAAATAGATCAGTTCCATTTATAAATTTTCCACCTTTCAAAATTATGAATATTAATATTTATTAGTACATGTTATAAAATAGCAATTAATTTTGAGCTATTTTGTTTGGATCAAATTATATAATTTATTAAATATAGTTAAATAATATGCTTACTTTTCTTTTATATTTAATTCAGGATTATTTGCTTGTTTTTGTATTGATAATAATAAATCTTTTAAAGCAATTGGATCATCTTTCCGTAATTGAAAACCAATTGATCGTAATATTAGAAGCAGACATTCAACTGATTTTTCGCATAGTTTTTCGACTAATTTTTTTATAATTTCAAATATTAATGAATGTTGAAAAATCTGGAAAAAAATATAAAAATTTCATTAATCAAAAACTTTACATAAATTTTCAGCAAAAAACCTTGAAAGTATAAAGATGAGCTAATATAAAAATAATGTTATCAAATTCTTTATTTTCAACATCCAAAATATCAATTGATTGTACACTTTTGTCAAATTGATTTATTAAAATTTGTAAGAAATGTGCACCTGTAATAAAAAGAATAATATTTAAATTTTAAATAGATATTTTTGTTCATTTATTTATAGTTACCAATTTCATTGCCAACATTTGCATGTAAAATTGCTAATAACATTGTATGTTCTAAAACCATTCGTTCTTTAGCTAAAACATTACTAACTAATACTTCGAAAATCAATTGACTCATTGTATTATTCATATCAAATCTTGGATTATTCATATATAAATTTTCAATATCTGATGAAATTTTATGCATATTTGCTTCGGACAAACGATTCAAGAATCCCTTACATTGTTTCCGAAGGCGTTCTAGTTTTTCTTTACGCTTTGGATCATTGCTAGATTCAACTTCAAGGCGTGCACGTACATGAGGCGGAATATATTTGTTTGTATTTGGCTATGAAAAGTTGAAATATAATCTTTTAAGTGTTTTATAATACATATATTTATAATACATACCTCAATGATATTTCCATCTGCATCACGTTTACGTCCGTAAATATCTTCCCATGCTTTTTTATTTTCTTCAGAATGATCAGATTTAATTTCATCTTCTTCAGAATTTTCAAAATTATTATCATTTTCTACATCACTGATTTTTTCCTTAGACGATGTAATATTCATCTTTTTCTTTTTACATTTTTCAAATCCTTTATCAATATCAATTGCTAAATTATTTAGATTATCACTTTCTTCATTGGCTGAATATTCTTCACTTTGTGAATCATCAATTTTATCATTATCGCTTAAAATATCAAAATCACTATTATCCTCCTCTGAATTATCAACATCGTTTTCTGATTTTTCACTGCCATCAGAGTCCAGTTCTCTATCTTTATCATTCTCATCCAATTCTGAATCTGTTCCACTCAAATCAGATTCAAAATGACCCAAGTATTTACTCTCAATTTCTTTCAATTTTTTCTGTTTTTTGGCATCTTTTATTTTAGTTTTTTTCTCTTCATTTTCAATTTTCTCCTTTTTAGATTGTTTAATTATAGTTATATCTTTACCCAATGCCATTGCTAAATCCTCTTGAAAATCGTTATCATCATTTTCTTCGTTCAGTTGTGAAGCTTCTTTAGCAGCTGAATACATTTTTTGTATATTGTCTGGTAAGCATAATTCCAGTGCATAATCTAAACCATCATTAAACATTTTATGAACTGATTTTTCATTACGATGTTTATCAATATTTAGTTTTTTTTCTAATTTCCGAATAATTTTATCTTCATCCTCATTGGCTTCTTTCATTTGAACAATTCTCTGTTTACGCATTTTCCTTTCCAATTCTTTTTGTTTTTTCTTTTCACGTTTTTGCAATTCCAGAAAGCGGTCAGTTTCTGATGGACCATTTAATTGTTTTTTCTTTCCTTGTGGTTGTGTCGGTTTTGATTTAGTTAATTTAGTAATTTTCGTATTGATTTCATTATCACTTAAATCAAAATCAGATTCAATTTCATCTGCATCATATTCTTTGCTTTCACTTAAATCATTTTCTTTTGGTTTCTGGTTGGAACTTTTTAAAGGGCCTGACTGGTTGATTACATTTTTCTTTGAGAAAAACTCTTTTTTATTTTGCTTTTTCTTTCCACGCTTTTCTTTTCGCAATTCTTTACGGGTTTTCGGAATCACCCTAGCTTTGCGATTTTTCTTGGAATTCACCATATTTATAAATTATTGTATTTGAGCAACCAAAATAATTAATTATTAAGTTTATATTATATATTTTCAAATGTTTATGTTTTGAAATTTTAATTTGAGTTTGACATTTAAGTAACACACACGTGCTTGTCCAGTGTCCAGGTTTGTGCAGAATGAAAATTTCGATTCTAATTGGAATTTAGAATAGTATCGAAAGTTAGACTTGCTGTGGTATCTTTGGATCTTTAATAACAAATTACTTTCAGTTTTGTTTCTTCCGATACTATACTATAACGACAATACAAAATAAAGAAAAAG
Source organism: Rhamphomyia laevipes (assembly GCA_963920725.1). Classification (NCBI taxonomy): domain Eukaryota; kingdom Metazoa; phylum Arthropoda; class Insecta; order Diptera; family Empididae; genus Rhamphomyia; species Rhamphomyia laevipes. Next base: position 17,112,709 of record OY987259.1, read on the forward strand.
ATGAATAAATGGATTGATTGACTGGTACTGCACAATTTACAAAATTCATGTTTTGATTCAATAAAAAGCTGTATCTAGGCCAGTAATAAATAAATTTCCAACCTGTGGAATAAGATGCATAATTTTCTCGATCTCGATACAGAACACATTATTTGCTATGTCCTGTTGAGCAATTATGTGATCTGTCTTTTAATTATTTATAAAATATTGTTATAATGATGTGATGAAATGAAATTAATTAATATTAGATTTTTGTCATATTCATATAGAACCAAAAATATTTCCATAATTTTATTATAGGATTTTTAATGGATAGTGTAAATGAAAAGGCGTAAAGATTTTGATGGGGTAAAGATTTAATTATGTAAATTATGATTGAATGAATTATTGCTGAAATTCAAAGTGATGTAGAATAACGAAAATCGAACAAGATTAGTACTTTTTTATGATTACTCTGTACTTTTTACAGTAAAAAAAATCTATTATCTCGGCAATACACAGATATAAAGTGACACTTGAAGGCAGATTTGACTTTTCATTATTTTTTTTATATAAACTATATAAAACTACGGGAAAATATATGTGAAAAAAACTAATTTGAATAAAAAAACAAAAATAATAAATTTTACGTTATTTTAAAAATGCGGAAACTTTAAAAATAAAAACTCGTTTTTATCAGTAATTTTTCTTCCGTTCCTGAATTAGTGTTTTGGTTTTTGTCCTTTTCCAGTTTCAATAACCAACCACCACCCCAAAATTTACTTTGAATCCCTTTCTATTATTAAACAAAGAAATATATCCTACATATAGAAAAATGGATATCGCAGGCATTGTAAAAACATATTTTCATGATTATGGAACATTATATTCATCAAATTCTTTATGGCATTCAGTATCATCAGCAATGCAAAAATCTGTAAGTATAATAAACAAAATTTATTTACTAAATTATTCATAATATAATAATTTAAATTTATCGATTTTGACCTTAAAAGTTAATCATAGAAAATTAATTTATTCAATAAATAAAAATGTATTTTTAATTGAATAAATAATTGCAACAATTAAAATTTATTTACTTATAATTATTTTCTCATATAATTATATTTCAGACATTTCTTTTCACGTGCATTGGTTTATTAATATTATTATTATTTATAACATATTTTTCCTGGCGACGTTGGACATTACGGGCTCAAGAAAATCTACGTCGAACCATGGACCGTGAAGGTGATATGAGATTACGTTTCCGTAAACGTGATAAAATGTTATTTTATGGACGTCGTATGTTACGTAAAGTTAAAAATGTCTCTGGTCAGGTTTATGGTGGACAGGGACGTAAAAGGCGTGCTGTAATGCGGTTCGCTAAAAAAATATTACAATTAAAACGTGAAAATATTCCAATGCAATTAAAAACAGTTGAACCACCAGCTGAATATTTAGAAGAAACAGCTGAAGGATCAGATCGTGTACCACCAGATGCGTTATATATGTTACAAAGTATACGTATATTTGGTCATTTTGAGAAACCAATCTTTTTAAAAATATGTAAACATACAGAAATTATTAATTTAGAAGCAAATGAATTTTTATTTCAAATAACCGATTCAGATGATAGTGTATTTATTGTACAATCTGGTTCATTAAATGTATATATAAGCAATACAGATGGTAGTACATTATCATTAAAAACTGTATTAAAAGGTGAATCTGTAACATCATTGTTAAGTTTTGTTGATGTATTATCTGGTACACCAAGTTTTTATAAAACTGTTACAGCTAAAGCAATTGAAAAATCACAAGTAATACGTTTGCCAATGACTGCATTTAAAGATGTTTTTAATGAAAATCCAGATATCATGATTCGTGTTATACAAGTAATTATGGTTAGATTACAGCGTGTTACATTTACAGCATTACGTAATTATTTGGGTTTACATTCAGAATTAGTACAAAATTATATGCGTACAAAAAAATCAACACAAAGTCAACAACAAATATTACAACAAGCTCGTGAAACAGTAAAACCACATTCACCTGGTCATCGTCGTACATTTTCTGAAGTCAATTATCAACATACACTATCAGATTCAACAAGACCAGATATGTTACAGGATTTAGCTGATCCACAACATTCAAATTCACGTAAACAATCAATGGTTAATAATAGTGAAGGTTTTGATTATAGTATAATACAAGAAATGGCAATGGATAATTTTATTAAAGAGCTTGGTTTAACTGATGATGATAAAGGATTATTAGAAGGTTATGTTGAAACTAAAGAAATTGACCCAGGTGTAACATTAGTAAATGAAGGAAATGCTGATGTAATTATTATATTTATTAATTTATCTATATTTTAACCAAAAAATCATTTGATTTTTTTAATTTTAGGATGTTTGTTTATGGTTCGTTATGTCCGGCAGTTTGACTGTACTTCAATGGACTGGAGATATACCTGGTGTTACGAAAAAACGTACTAAAACTGAAGTACATATACATACTGTGCATCCAGGTGAAATAGTTGGTGGTTTAGCTGTATTAACTGGTGAAGCCAGTTCTTACACTATTCGTGCCAAACAACATACTCGTGTAGCCTATATACGTCGGCCAGATATTTACAAGTAAGTTTTAAAGTACAGACGCATACAAAATGACATAACAAAGTTTTAAATTGTCTTATTTTATTTTTTAAATGATAATCTTTAATTTCCTCCCTAAAGTTTATGTTTGTTGATTCTGCTATAATTCATTGATAATATAATACCATTGAAAAATTATATTCTACAAAATTAATTCGTTAGATTTTCAAATCTTTTTAATTGATTTTATTTTTTTGAAATTGTAAATTTTACTATAAGATTTATATCTTCTATTAGAATTATGCGTGAAAGACCAACAATTGTTTTGGATATTGCTAATGGTGTTGTACGACGTTTATCACCACTTGTTCGACAATGTGATTATGCATTGGATTGGATATTTTTAGAATCTGGTCGTGCTGTTTATCGACAAGAAGAATCTAGTGATAGCACATATATTGTATTGAGTGGTCGAATGCGTTCTGTTATAACACAATCAAGTGGTAAAAAAGAAATTATTGGTGAATATGGTAAAGGTGATTTAGTTGGTATAATAGAAATGATTACGGAAACACCACGTACAACAACTGTAATGGCTGTACGTGATTCTGAATTAGCAAAATTACCAGATGGTTTATTTAATGCAATTAAATTACGTTATCCAATTGTTGTTACAAAATTAATATCATTACTCAGTCATCGGATATTAGGTACAATGAAAAATCGACCAGGCACAGCACCATTAGAAGCTAATCCAGTTACGCACAAATTTTCAACAGTTGCATTAGTACCAGTTACAGATGATGTACCGTTGACAGCTTTCACTTATGAATTATATCATTCATTGTGTGCAATTGGTTAATAAGAAATTAATTTTTATATTTTAATTTTTAATAATTAAATTTGTGTTTCTTTTATTTTATAGGACCAACATTACGTTTAACATCTGAAGTTGTACGAAAGTCACTTGGTTCAGCTATTTTAGAACCAAGTAATGAATATCGTTTAACTTCATGGTTAGCACAACAAGAAGATCGTAATATAATTGTTTTATATCAATGCGATACAACATTAAGTGCATGGACCCAAAGATGTATGCGACAAGCTGATGTTATATTAATTGTTGGTTTGGGTGATCGCACACCAATTGTTGGTAAATTTGAACGTGAAATTGATCGTTTAGCAATGCGTACACAAAAAGAATTAGTTTTATTACATCATGAAGCATCAACAGAAAAACCAATCGGTACAATACATTGGTTAAATATGAGACCATGGGTAACAAATCATCATCATGTACAGTGTCCGAAGAGAATGTTTACTAGAAAAAGTCAATATAGAATTGTAAGTACAATTACAATTAATTTGGGATTATAAGCAGTTTTTCATTCAAATGAGAATTACTTTAATTCACTATAAATTTAGTATATATTTACCATGTTTTTTATAAGTAATTTTTCATTTAAATTGGAATTGTTTAATTTTAATTGATTATGAACTGGTTATATTAACTTATGTATATAAAATTAAGAAAAACGATAAATTAAGATAAAAATTAAAAATTATTTGATAAACTAACTTATACAAATGAAAAAAGATAACTAAAGATTTTTTCATATATTAAACAAATATTCAATTAAGTAAGAATTTTTATTTTTATATTTTTAGAATGATCTTTATAGCCGAGTATTAATGTCTGAACCAAATATGCATTCAGATTTTTCCCGTTTAGCACGTTGGTTAACTGGCAATTCTGTTGGGTTAGTATTAGGTGGTGGTGGTGCACGTGGTGCTGCACATGTTGGTATGTTAAAAGCTATACAAGAGGCTGGTATTCCAATTGATATGGTTGGTGGTGTTAGTATTGGAGCATTTATGGGTGCATTGTGGTGTGCTGAACGTAACATTACAACAGTAACACAAAAAGCTCGAGAATGGTCAAAGGTAAAATTATTAGTAAAAATAAAATTTAAAAGAAAAAAAAATCTTTTTTTGTTGTTTTATTATTATTAGAAAATGACACAATGGCTACGCCAACTTTTAGATTTAACATATCCAATAACTTCAATGTTTTCGGGTCGAGAATTTAATAAAACAATTCGTGAAACTTTTGGTGATGTTTATATAGAAGATTTATGGATACCATATTTTACATTAACTACAGATATTACTGCTAGTTGTCATAGAATACACACCACTGGTAAGTTTTATTGCTCAATTATTTAAAAATTTAAAAAAAACACCAACTGCCGGATTTTCTAACAGTCAAAATTTATGTATTTTTGAGTAATATGTCGAAACTGTCGATACGTCGATACATATATTCCGAAATCCGTAATTTTGACGCTTAGAGAATCCGGCCACAATACAAAAATTTTCTTCAAATCAATTGTACAATTTATTTTTAATTAATTATCTATTGTAAAAAACACTTTTGGTTAATTTTTCTTTTTATTTTTTTAATTTTCTATTTGACACAAAAATTTTCTAATTTGTTTTTTTTTTTTGTAATTTTTACATTTAAAAAAAAAAATCAAATTTTTATTTAACGTGTAAAATGAAATTTAAATTACTAATACCCGTTCTGAGATTTTTACTTTAAAAATAAAATGCAATAACAAATTAAAAAAAAAAAAATAGTGAAATGAATATGAAAAGTTAAGAAATTTAGTATAATTATCATAATATGGAAATCTTAAATTTTTTACTTTTTACTCAATTTTTATTTTTTTCTATTTTTATTATTATTATTTTATGAAATAACAAAATAAAAAATTTATAATACGTAAAAATTACAATTAAAAAATAAAAATTGTAATAAAATAAATATATAAACGAATTAAAAAATAAAAAAAAGGATCTCTTTGGCGTTTTGTGAGAGCGTCTATGTCTTTGAGCGGTTATATGCCACCTCTTTGTGATCCAAAAGATGGACATCTATTACTTGATGGAGGATATGTTAATAATTTACCAGGTAATTTAAAATTTAATTTTTATTGTATTCCTTCAATAATTAATGCTCAATATTTTATAATTATTTATCTGTTATTGAGGGAATTTGTCATTTGCCTTGACTTATGTGTAATAAAATTTAATTTAATTTGTTATGTTCATAATAAAATTGTTAAAATAAGAGAGTCGTACAAATATTCCGGTTACGTTCAGCATTCGTAAATATACAACAATTTCATTTTTGAAACGAAGATTAAGATATAATGATATACAATGTTAATTCGAATTTTTATTATTTTGATTCTGTACTTCATATAGAAACAGGATCGGAGCCAAGATATACAACTAAAAAATCTAAATGTGAATCGTATACGTGGCTGATATAAGTTTTGGTACGACTCTCTACTTTTAAGTTTCAATTTAATTTTTAAATCTTCTCATAATTAAATTAATGTCTCATGTTCAAGGATTAATAATATAACTATAAGTTTTATTAAAATTAGTATTAGTATATAGTGGCATCCAATAAAAACTCCCTGGACTGTAATTTTTTAAATTTAGTTCGACAACAAAACAAAAATTCTTATAATCATATTTGGAAAAATATTATTTATTCCTTCAAGATTTATAAAGTCCTTGAATTATACGCAGATATTAAAATCTCAAGGATTTGTTGCTTTATTGGTTCGAACTATTCTAAAACTTTCTTATAACTACAACGTGATCTGTTAAATTTTTATTGAATTTTTATATACATTGAAATCGCATGGCTTGACTATAAATCCTGTTTGTTCCACAGAATATCTAGTTATACCAGAAACAGGTTTAATATTAAGCAGAACTGAACTTTAATATTTATATATTTAGTAATTTACTATAATTTTTATTTATATATCTATAACCAATTCATGCTTGTGGGATTTAATCTACAAATTTGTATGAACACTTTTATATAAATTTTGATCTCTTTTTATATATGCTTTTTGCTATAATTCAGAAATTTGTTTAAAAACAAGTGGATGGAGTTTTTATTGGATTTGACTTGACCATATTCAATATTGTATAAATTCCTATAAATTCATGTTAATAATTTATTTAAAAATAAATAATCTAATTATAAAATCTAAAGAACTACCGCATAATTAAACATTAGTAAATTTAATATAAATTTTATTATTTTTTCTTTTTTTTTTCAAAATTTATTAATTTTAATTTTTTTTTTATTTTTATAAAAATATACAGAAGATATTTACGTAGTCGCTAAAATTTAATAAAATATTTAAAACAGAAAGAAAAGTAAATTTAATATTTAATATAATCATTTAACAAATAAAATTAAATTAGAAAGAATGTCATTGTCATTTTTATAGTTTGGACAAAACGAAAATGTTAATCGATAATTAAATGAGATGTGATATCTATAATAGTTTTGTCTAGTCAGTTTTTCTATCCTTAAAATTTAAATCTATGAAATAACAAATAAAGTCCAGAAACAAAAACCCCAGAAAATAGAATTTAAAAAAAAAAACGGATTCGTACTACTTTCATTTACTTTGCAAAATCATTTTTTCATAGTATAATTTCTGGTGGTTTCCTTTAACAATTTTATGGGATAATAAATATTATATAAAAGAAGAAATTAATATTAAAATATATCATTAAAAGAAAACACTAAATTTTGGCAGTTTCTGGGGTTATATTATTTTGTATTTTTTTGGGCTTATTTGATAGAGCCTTAAAATTAGTTTTAGAACCAGGATTTCATTTAAAATGAAGTTAACAATCTAATTTGCATTCAAGCTTGCCATCTATGTAAACTTGTATGTATTTTTAATTAGACTGATATAATTATATTTATTTTCTATTTTGCAATTTCTATATTTTATTTTCATTTTATTTTTGTTAATATTAATAGACATTTATTTTGAAAACGTAAAAAACTCAGAACTGTGTTAAATGCTAAAATAAAAGAGAATACATTTTTAAAATTAAAAAGAAAAAAAAAACGAAAGAAATTTTTATTTTTATGGAAACTTTTGCTTTTATAATATTACGAGCTACAAAAATTGGCTTAAATTTTATATAAATCTAATCTAAAAATTGGCATTGAATGTTAGCAAAACATTTTCGGTTGCAAATAAACTCATTTTTTATTATATCGCTAAATTTTAATCTAAATTATCACATTTAATTTATTTACATAAAATGTGCTCGTAAAATTATCACAATTGTCACTAATAAGAATATAATACAATAAAAACAACATAAAACAAATCTTAAAAAATATATTTCATAAATCATAATAAAAAAAAAAAAAAAAAAAAAAAAATCGAACCATAAAATTAGGGTGCCTTTGGCGATATACTCGTGCAAGTATGACAATAGCTGGAATATTTCCACCATTTTGTGATTACAAAGATGGTCATCTATTAGTAGATGGTTGTTACGCTAATAATGTTCCAGGTAATTAAATTGATTTTATTTATTTTATTGGTGGTTTTATGTTTTTTTTTAGTTCATTTTGTAGCTGCGGTTTTTATGTTAGCATGCTTATTTCTATCTATTTAATTACAATGTTTTTTTTTTATTTATTTGCAGCAATAAGAAAGTTAATGCTTAAAATTTTTAATTTATTTTTCTTTCAGATTTTATATTATTATTTTTTTGATTTAGTATTTAAATAATTATTATTCCACCTATATAGAAAAATTTAAGGCAAATAATTCTATGCAAATTAATCAAATTAAAGTAATAAATTCCTTTTTCAATAATAAAAATTCATTTAGTATAAATAGTAAAGTTAATGGATTTATTTGGCTTTGTATTCAGAACTAAAAAACAAGGTCTTAAGCTTTTCAATGCTTTTGTTACTTTGTTTTTTATGTAATGGTAGTTCTTAAAACTTGTAAACCAATCAATAATTATTATAATTCTAGCCTGTTAAAATAAAAAAGAATATTTTCAGAAGAATATTTATAAAAAAAATCTGAATTTTGAAAAGCGACTACGTAAATATCTTATTTTATTTGTTTTTTTTTTTCGAATAAGACTAGATTATTAATTTATATAATTTTTTTTTTATAACCAAATTATATAATTAAATAAATTATTATTTTCAATTAAATTAAGCTGATGTAATGCGAAATTTGGGAGCTGCACATATTATAGCTGTTGATGTTGGATCACAGGATGATACCGATTTAACAAATTATGGTGATGATTTATCTGGTTGGTGGTTATTATATAAAAAATGGAATCCATTTACATCACCTGTTAAAGTACCAGATTTACCAGATATTCAATCAAGATTAGCTTATGTATCTTGTGTTCGACAGCTGGAGGTAAAGTTTAAAAATATTAATGAATTTATTTCCAAATTTGTATGCCCATGCAAATTTATGTAATATTAGTATATAAATGAAAATTTTGTTGATTTCTAGTGACTAAATAAATATATGTTAACAAAAACAATATTATAGCAATTTAAAAAAATGAAATTAATTTAGTCTGATTTTTTTAAATGGCCTATTTTGTTTGAAACACTGCATAAGCTTAAATAAAAGTTTGAAAGCAATCCTAAAAATATAAAAATAAAAAATAAGATTTTAATCTTTTATATCACGTATGTAAGGGCATTTTAAGTATCTGTAATGAGTTACTCTGATTCATTAAGCCAGTTAAAAATAACTTATTTTTAATTTATTACTCTTTATTTTCTAGGAAGTAAAAAATTCTGATTATTGTGAATATATTCGGCCACCAATTGATCGATATAAAACATTAGCGTTTGGTAGTTTTAATGAAATACGTGATGTTGGTTATGTACATGGTAAAAATAGTTTTGAACAAATGGCAAAAGCTGGCCGGTTAGGACGTTTTAATCAATGGTTCAGTAAAGAACCAGAAAAGAAAGAAATACATTCATTAAATGAATATACATTTATTGATCTCGCACAAATTGTATGTAAATTGCACGAATCATATGTAGAAAAACCATCTTTATATAGTGAAGATGATGATGCAGAAGATGGCTATATATCAGAACCAACACATTTTAATACTGTAAGAGAATTTAACATAATATTTTAAATAATAAATATTTTTTTAATTAAAAATTGTATAATAAAATTAAATAAATAAAATATTATGTATATTTTAGAAGAATGAAATGAATATTCAACGTCATGGCGGCGGTTCATTATCTTTATCAGAAACTGAAATAGATTCCGACGTTGAAATGGATATGTCATTATCATTGAAATATAATAAAGCTTCAAAGTCTACAAATATACCAGTATCAACATCAAGAAAAAGTAATGATGAAGAAGATGACTTGCCATCCAAAGATACTAATGACGATAAGGAAGTAAAATGATAGTTAGTTTAATTAGATTAGTTTCGTTTAAGTTAGTTGATTTTTTTTTTTAATTTAACAAAAATATTTCAGTGAAATTTTCTATACTAAAATAAAAATATTTGTTTTAAATTCTTTTTTGATATTTGACTGATTGAAATGTAAAAAATAAAAATATATATTAAAATACTTGAATAGATTTTTTACAGAAGTGTACATAAAACTATATTATCGGTGAAATAACAAAGAAAGAAAGACCAAAAATTTAATTTATATATATATAATAAAAAAAATTCTGAATAAAAATGGTTTTTTATTTTAAAAAAGCATTCAATGGTATTAAGGTGGGGATAATAAAATTAGTTAATTGGGTACGATTATTGATGCTGGAGTTAGCAATAAATCTGAAATCAGTTATAGGATTGAACAAGCCAGAGCTGTGGTCAGGAGGATGTATGGGTTATTCTATAGAAACGAAATAAATATGAAGCTTAAAGTAAAAATGTTACATTTGGTCAACTCTGCTGTAGTACAAGTATGGTGCTGAAACATGGACAATGAGAAATCCAGATATAAAGAGAAATGAGGCATTTGATCTATGGGCATACAGGAAAATATTAAGAATTTCACGAAAGTAGTCTAGAGAATGAACAAACAAAGGTCATATAATGAGGGCTGAAAAATATAGAATCTTAAAGTAACTCTTCAAGGTAAAATCATGGGTACAAGAAGTAGATGAAAAACAAACAAAACTTGGATGAACAATCTTGAATAATGGTTTAATATATCTTGTATTGATGTTTTTAGAAAAGCTAAAATCAAAAAATGAAATACAATGATAAAACAAATAATTTTTAAACATTTTTTTTTTTCATTTCAATTGCAATTTTTATTTATTTTAATTAATTAATACAATTTTTTTTATGTTTCCATAAATTCTTCTGGTATTTGTCCAGATTGTAACATTTTTGTTAATCTTTCAACTTCCATTAATGATTTTGCACCTTTAATAGCATCTCTAATTCTTTGTAAATCTTCTGCATTTGCATTAGCTATTTGTGTTTTATTTTCTAATGAATTAGCATTTGCTTTGGATCGTTTATGTATGTCCTTTAATGTATCTTTACCTTCTTTAGTACGAAAGAATTCTTGTGCATCTCTGCGATCTTTCTGTTTAATTTTTCTAAAATCTAATAATCGTAAATTTGGAAATTTATATGCAACATATTCACGATAATAATTTTTTGTTGAAACTGGATTTACTAATAAACAAAGTGTATCTAAATTTTTCATTTGTGTTAGTGGATCAAGATCACCTAATTCTTGTATATTATTTCCAGTTAATATAATTGATCTTAAATTTGGCAAAGATTCTTGTACAAAATCATCAATACGTACAATACGATTATTATTAAGTAATAAACATTTTAGACGTGGTAAATATGGAAAACCATCCAATTTACGTAAATCATTTTCTGAAAAATCTATTGTATCAAATTGATCCAAAGTTGCACCAAGATTTTCAATTTGTGGTATCTTATAGCCGCGTAAATCTAATTCACGATCACGACATGGATTTATATACTGCATTGATTGGTTTATTAGTTCCGGTGTCAATTTAACCATTTTAATGGAAATTTTTATTACAATAATAAATGGAAATTAAATTATTTATATTTTATTTGTAGCGGTAACAGAGCACAAAATAATTAATTAATAGTAGAATCTAGTAGAATATATAAATTGAGGTTAGGATAGATAAAAATTGAATAAATGTTTGACATTTAAAAGAGTAAACGAAAAAATTTCAGAAGGGTAAAATAAAAATATTTAAAATATATAAATTTAAAACACTGTCAACACTGCTTTTAGCTGGGTTCTTTTATTTGTGCTGAATGAATCTACGGAAATTCTGTGCTATTTATAGAGAACTTACATCTGTATTTATAAAATTTAAAATAAAAAATACATTATGATAATTATAGTTTTACTTGAGCATGATTATTAAATTAAATTACAATTTTAATTAAAATATATACAGAATTTACAATATATATTTTAAAAATCATCAATTTTACTCATGAATTGAAATGTTTAAAAATTTAATATTTAAAAAAATGATAAAAATCTCTTATTATTAAACTGATTCAAATAATTAAAGTTTGGAATATGAAATGTTGATTTTACTTTTTTTTAATAATTTTACTGTGAGACAATTTTTATTAAGGATAAAGTTGCGGATCTTATAAGCACCTACTGGCGGAAAAACATGTGTGTTTTTACAAATGTAAAAAACGCAAGCCTCGACGCATGCATCTTGGACCGACCGCACGCGTTGCTTAATTCCATGTATTTCATTACAACTCCATAGCTTCTAAATATTTTTATGCCGCATCGCGTGCGAATAAGGCACATGTATTTCGGCCATAAGAATTACTAACTAATTTAAAAGCGGTTTTTTTTTAAATCTGTAGCATAACCGGCATTGGCAGTACCATTTCTGAAAAAACTGACAATATGACAATGACAGCTGTTTTTCTTACAGTCATGTTATTTTTTTATGCATATATTTCCTATGTCATTGAAAAAAGTGGAATTCACGATAAAAATACGTAATTGAGATTTAATTAATTTAACTATTAAATTTTACTCTAAAATATATTTTAATAAATAAAAAAAATAAATAAAAGTAATTTTGAAAAAATATATTAGTTAATAAAAATCATGTATAGTTTTGACGGTGACTATAGACGTCGACCTTTGCAAAATTTAGGTGGTGTCTCAAAAAGTTCTGAACGTGAAGAAATTATACGAAAAGCTCAACAAGAAAGGCTAAAACGCAACATACTACGGAAACAAAATAATAGTGCTATAATATTACAATCAACAACACGTTCATTTTTATATCGTCAGCGCAAAAAACAATTAGAACGACAAAATTTTGATGAATTCTTAAAATTACATCGTAATTCTGAATTAATGCTCGATAACTATGAACAAATGTTAAGTTATGCACTTAAGCGTTTATTATTTTTCTATACAAAAGATAAAGATTGTGATCGTTTAATTGAAATTTGTCAATTTATGATTAAAATACCTGATAAAATTATACAAAAATCAATTGAAGGTACTATAAATAATAATAGAAATAATATCACAAATAATTTATGGTTACACCGAATAAAAAAACTTTTATTAATTTGTTTACAACAACTTAGTGTAACAACTTATAATCAAGCTATTCCATTACGAACATTGGAAATATATTCATCAAAAGTTGAATTAATTAGAAATTTAAAAAATAATTGTAATAATGATACTAAATGTATTGTACAATTAAAATATTTGGAACAACTTTATGATTATTTGATTATCAATGGTAATTATTTTCAAAGAATTCGTAATATATTAGATGATAGATGTCCACCATTAGATGGTGAAATAATACAACCACCAAATCAAATATGTTCAGCTTTATTTGATATGATACTACGACCACTTTTATTAATAAATCGTGATTTTAATACAGTTACAAATTCTATAATAAATTTAAATCATAATAAAAATGATGATTATCGACGTCAACATTTATATTGTAATTCATTTGCTAAATTTATATTAAAACCAGAATTTTCGGAATCAATACGTTATTATATATTACCGTCATTGGCGAAATGTGATGATTTTCCATTTGATTCTTTAATAAATTGCTTAGGTGAAAAATTATTGAATAAAGACGAAGTGGAGAAAATGGAAATCGATGGCGCTGAACAAAATAATTGTAATAAAGAATGCATTAAATTTGATTATTTTACACCTTTCCTATTAAATTCCATATTTTTATTGGATCAGAATAGTTTGGGTAAGTTTATATTTAATACTTTTCTATAAATTATATATTAATTAATATACTTTCATAACATATTTTCAGACAAATTAAATACAAATCATCAATTACTGGGTGATTATATTAAAATAATATCACAAATTTCACCAAAAATCTTACAACTTCCGAAATCTACATTAAAATTAATGCAAAATGATAAAGATAATAATCATCATGATGATGATTATTCAGATGATTCAGATACGGAAGATATGCCAAATTTCCCAAGTAATTTAAATAAAATTGAACAAAATGCACTTTTAGAAATTGTACAGAGTTTAAATGATGGCAATCGTGTGAAAATTATTTGTGAAAATATACAATATTTTCTTAAAGATTCTGAAATTCTATATTCTATGTGCAAGCTGTGCCATAATCTAATGGTCTATAATAAAAACGCAATTTTATATTATGAACTATTATATAATTTAGCTTTTATGCCAGATTTTATACGTGCAATTTGGTTTACATTAGCATCGCAATCCAGTCAATTAGGTTTCTCATCACCACTCAGTTTAATATCAAAAGGTGTTGTACCAAAAGTAGATGCTGATGTTAACCGGACAATTGCTTATTTAGCAACATTTTGTGCACTATTTGGTCGTCTATTACCAACTCGACATGATGCTGAATTTAGTAAAGAGAATAGTATTATTAATCGACGAATAAGTGACAAATTAATGCCATTTTCAATTGATGAAATCATTCAATTGAGTAAAACTTTAAAAGAAATTTCATTGGGTTTAGTTGAATTGGCATTTCCTGAGACTCGATCATCATTAAATGAACATTATCGTTCAGTTTTGGGTCGCAGTGATTCTGAGGATGAACGTATTAAACAGAAAAAACAAGTTTGGACCAATTTACTAAACGTAGTTGTGGCTGTATTAAATCAAATACATACACGTGATTTAAGAATGTCATTTTGTCCAGATGGTCATTGGACAGTAAATACATTAAATTTACCATTAGATAAACCAACTGATTTGCCGTTAACAAGAGGTAGTCGTACACGTGGAATACGACCATTTCAGCCAATACGTGATTTTACACGTGAAGATTTTGAAAATAGTGGCGGACCACCAATTTCTACGAAACAAATTCGTTCAATTACAATCTTAAGAGAAATACCATTTGTAGTACCTTTTAGTCAGCGTGTTAGTATTTTACAAGGTCTTATTGCAGCTGATAAAATACGGGTTCAAGGTGATTTGCAAGGATTCTTGCAAGGACCATCAATACAATTAACAGTTCGAAGATCACATCTTTACGAAGATGCTTATGATAAATTGAGACCAGAAAATGGTTAGTCCTTTAATTTTAAATTTATTTCGTCTATTAAATCATTTTTATTATTTAGAGCCTGATTTGCGTCACAAATTTCGTGTACAATTTACGAACAGTTTGGGTTTAAGTGAAGCTGGTATTGATGGTGGTGGACTATTTCGTGAATTTTTATCAGAATTAATAAAAGCTGCATTTGATCCAAATCGTGGATTTTTTATGATTACAACAGATAATCGACTTTATCCTAATCCTAGTGTCAGCGACTTAATATTAGATTTTGAGAAACATTATTATTTTATGGGCCGTATATTAGGCAAAGCAATTTATGAAAATCTTTTAGTTGAATTACCATTAGCAGAATTTTTCTTATCAAAATTAGCTGGTAAATATTCTGATGTTGATGTACATCAATTGGCATCTTTAGATCCAGAATTATATAAAAATTTATTATCATTAAAAGAATATGAAGGTGATGTAAGTGAATTGGGTTTAGATTTTACTGTTGTTAGTAATGATTTAGGTAAAACTGAAGTAAAAGAATTAAAATTAAATGGTCAATCAATAATTGTAAATTCATCTAATAAAATTGAATATATACAATTAATGGCTGATTATAAATTAAATAAACAAATACGTCAACATTGTGTTGCATTTCGTAAAGGTTTATCAAATGTATTACCCGTTGAATGGTTATATATGTTCAGTAATAAAGAATTACAAATATTATTATCTGGTGCTGAAATACCAATTGATATTGCTGATTTACAAAAACATTGTAAATATGGTGGTGAATATAGTTCAATACATCCAACAATACAATGTTTTTGGCAAGTATTTGATGAATTTAGTGATTTACAAAAACGTCAATTATTAAAATTTGTAACTAGTTGTTCACGACCACCATTACTAGGTTTTAAAGATTTAGATCCACCATTTTTTATACAACATGCTGGCAATGAAGAACGTTTACCAACAGCTAGTACATGTACAAATTTATTAAAATTACCGGCATTTAAAACACTTGATCAAATGCGTGAAAAATTATTATATGCTATACAAGCTGAAGCTGGTTTTGATTTAAGTTAATTGAACTGTTTTAAGTTAAATAAAATAAAACAAAAACCAATAAAAATAGTTTGTGTTATTTGCGTAGATAGTTTTACTGTATACTGTGTAGGAAAACTGAATTTTGTGTAATGATTCTTTTTTTTTTTTTTTTGATTAAAATTTTCATTTCACTTATAAATAATTTAATAAATACAATAAATAATGGGTGAAATAGTTTAAGGATAGAATGTTGAAAAGTGTTTTTATTTTTTTTGAAAATATATGGTTCAAAACATTTTTTTTTGTTTAGAAATTAGAAACATTCCCGAAAAATTAATTGAAAAAAAAAAGATATAGTTTTAATATCCAAATAATAATAAAAAAAAAAAACATTAAATTATTTTAATTTGTGAAATTTTACTAAAAAAATATTCTAGAATAATATTTAATCCTACAAAATATTCTTTATGTTTTCTGATAACGATTGCAACTTTTTGTGTTTAAAAGAATATTTTGTATTTAATAAAAAATAAAATTAAATAAAAAAAAAAACATTATTAATTGTAAATAATTACTATATAATAAATAAAATTTCTGTACTATTATATACAAATCATTCGTTTATTTTGTGAGAATAGTTATGAAATAACTATGAACTATGTGTAATGAATTTTGCTCAAATCAATTAGTAATAATCTCCAATATATTAAAGTTCTTATCGGATTTGAATTGAATATGGTACAGATCTAGTTGGTTTCCATAAAATTTGAAGTTAGTAAGTTCAGTGTGGATTAATGTTAGTAATAATAATAATAAAGTTTTATTGAATACTTACATAAATTTACAAAAAATTATATTATGAACAACCAGAAGTCCTAATATTTCGATTTACATTTATTAACAATATTTTTTTAGTAATCACATAAAACAACAATTATGTATGTATACAACAATAATTGAATAAGTAATTTAAACAAATTAATTCTAATTAAAATAATAATTTTATTACAGCCTTTAGATTATTATTTAATTTAGTTGCCTTGCCACATTTTATTTTCGTCAGAATCAAATTCAGCATTAGATCCTTTTTTTTAAATAAAACCAGACCATAAAATATAGGTAAAATTATGCTTTACACAGTTCCAATTCTTTTAATAGCATCCTTAGCTGCCATGCCCATTGAATGTTCATTTGAACCTTCTGGTTCCATTAATAATATTTTCATACTTTCTTTTAAAAGTTGTACAACTTCACGTAAATTTCTACGTAATTCTGTTTGTGTAATTCGTTTTGCTTCAAAATATCGTGTAGCTTGTATCATTATTGGTGCATGAAGTTCGTACATAATTACTCCTAATTATATATAACATTATCTATATTTTCATTTTTTTTTTTATAAATTATGAATATACTAATATTATACCTCTTAATCTAGATAATCCTGGCTCTAGAATATCTACAATCCTGAGTACATCACGACAATATTCTTCTTTACGTTTCAAATTTTCCATGGACATTTCATGAATTAAATAATTTTCGGTACGACCATATAATTGACAAAGGGAATATTTTGCAGAAATGCACAAGTAATGATCTTTTGTTAGTACATTACGATATTTTTTTAAAAACTCTTCGTGTCCCAATACATCAAGCGGATCAATTGAATCCATTTCTTTAAAGATTTTTTCGAGTAACACGTACATAGATTGAGCACTGACTGAATATTTACATGATTTACAGCTAAATTTAACATTTTCAAATAGTAGAATCGTAATTGTAAAATATATTAAATTTTTTTACCTCCAGGGAGCTTGTTGGTTTAGTGAATCTGTTGATATAATCATACCATCTTTACATTTTGGACATATCATTGCACCTGTATATGTTCCTAATTCTGTTGTATCCTTACATCTGGCACATTGACACCAAAAGAATTTACCTTCTTGTAAATGTTCACGTCTTTTTAGAGTACCCTAAAATTCATAAATACAAGGTAAATATAATTGAACAACTTATCGTAATAAAATTACCTGAAATGTGTACGCATAACTTAATGTAATTGCTTCAGATTTTAAAAGATTTTTAGTCAATCGAATAGTCATCGCATGTGTTATAGGATGATCAGTATGAGTTGTATTTGGTGAACAATCATGTGATAATAAAAATGCTGATGGATATATTGCTCTTGCCTTTGAACCCAATTGACCAATTTCAAAACAATTTACTTCAATTACACCACATACCGTATGAATCTCTTCATCTGTAAACTCTTTAATATTCCATGAGTCCTTAAGCTGATTAACAATTACCTCTTGATTTCTACCCCATAATGATGGTATCTTACGACGTATATCATTATGTGCTTCCATTTTCATAATATTTTGCCATTTTGTTGTATTACTTGTTTTTAATAATAAACATCTTAATGGTAATATCAATTCATATAATAATCTTATATCTTTTCCTTTACAAGCATATAACAATTCAGCAATATGGGAATTATCTTTAAAAAGTTTACATTCAATTTCATTATGCCCATTTTCATATTTAATACCAGTACATTCTGAACTACATAATGGCCATTTACACTCGGGACATCTACATACAGCCAGAATAATAAAAAAATGAAGAAAAAGAAAAACAGTAATAAATTTAATTAGTATTTTTCAAATTTTTTAGCTGTTATAATAATGAAATGTTCACTTGTATTCAGAATCTAAAAAAGGATACTCTATAGGCTGATAACATCCTAAACATACAGGATCATTATCTGCACATGGTCCAACAGCTAATGGTAATTCAGATATAATTAAATCACCAGGTTTTAAATCTCTGGCTGCAACTAAATATCGTCCCATAATATCGGATATTTTGATGTCGTAAGGTAAGCTATGTGGACAGTTTTCATTATGTTCATCATCAGAATCACTACTTGAATGTTGTTGACTACTTAGTGTAGGTGATTTTAGATTGTTATTTTTGTCATGCTTCTTTTTGTGCTGTTTCTGAAAAAAAAAAAACAATAATATTAATTTTAAATTTTTAAAAAAGTAACAATAGCATATTTTTAGGCGTTTTTATAAAATTTTAACACAAAAGGAAATTCATTGGATATTAAATTAGAGTCTCAAAGGTGGTACATATGTAAATTCGGGCAAGGTTTCGAAAATTTCATCGTTAATATCTATAGTTCATATTTGTGTAGATATTATAAAAAAATATGTTTTATTAGTTCATTTACAATATAAAAGAAAAAATTTGAAGAACAACAAGTAAATATTTTCAAAATTTGTTTAATTTTTGCTGCTGAATATCTTTAACTAATTTATTGAATTTGGGTTCAATATCTTGAGTTAATGCTATCCGCATAACGTCGTTAATAACGTCATAAGTAAACAAAAAAAGATTCGGTTGAAATTCTAAGAAATATATTTTAATTATGAGTTTTTTGGCGCACTGCGGTTCCATTTTTTTAGTCAGAATGTTCCTTATACTTTAGCGGTCCCTGGGGGTCCGCAGCCTATTGGTTAAGATTTTAAAGTTTGTCCTTTTTACCTTATTAAATTATTCATAATATATACTGCAATAAAAACCCGGCAAGTTGTGAGGGACAGAGTTCGACTACATATTATTATTACACTTATACACTTAACTGAAAAATTTCTATAAAAGTGTCAATTTTGAATTTCTAATCCTAATTTTAAATGATACGAAACTCAAAATGAAATTTCTCTAAAATTCTATTATTAAAATAAGTTGTATTTAAAAATATATAATTGTCAGGTCACGGATACGACCTGACAGTCGTTCAGAGTTCAGACATAATCCAATGGATATAGCATCATACCACTGTTCACTGTTCGTTATACAAGTTCAATAGTATCATTATAATTTAATTTATATGTTTTACCACAAATTCTTTAAAACATAAGTGAAGATCTCAAATTCGTAAAATGTTTTCCTAAATCCATAAATTTAAAATAAAAATTCTTCACGCACTTGATTAAAGAAAAAGAAATAATAAATTAAAGAATCAAACTCAATAACTGCCTACGCAGTTAGTCATAATTTTTGTTATTTTTTACACTAATAAATTTTATTTATATTAATAATATTTTATAAATAATAAATTAAATTTAGGAAAATGTTCCCAAGAGATTAGCCTTGTGATTAGTTTGTTATATCAATTACAAAATGATATTTTGTGGCTACATCAATTTTTTTAAGTTATTGATTTTTCATATATTACCAGAAAAAAAAAATAATGATGTGAATTTTTTTTTTTTTAAAAAGATGATTTTTTAATAAAATTTTTAAATAAATTTTCATTTCGGAAAAGTGGCTATTTTGAATGGCACGCGTTTAATAAACAAATCGAATTAAAATATTTAAAAAAAAAAAAATATTATTTTTAGATATAAAAATTAAGAAAAAAGAATTGTTGATTGAAAAATCATTAATTTTTAGCTATTTTTAGAATAAATTGAATGTTTGTATTATAAAAATCATGTTCAATTTTATAATGAAATAAAGAGTGTAATATTAATAAGAATAAAATTATATTAAAATAAACAAAAAATTTATGATTATATGAAAAAAATGTAATGAAATTTATTATTTCACTGTAGGTTTTGTTTTTAATATAATTTTAGTTATAAATATTTAGTAAATAATCTAATAAATTAAGAATAAATTGATTAGTTATAGATTAGATTACATAAGATTTGATTTTACAGGAAGGACCACTATTAGATATAATCAAATCACAGTAGCTATAAGGTTTATTGTGATTATCCTTCCTAATTATTTGTCACTGACCAGACCCATATTGTCTATAAAACAGTACAGCTGCTTAAGTGACAGGGACCATGATTGTGTGGGTGTAATTATGTAACGACCGAAGTGTCGTAGCAGTTTTTTGTCTCGCATTACATAGCACTTTTGTCGTATCTTCGAATTAACGGAAAAACAATATAGGCTAAAAACAAATTTCTCAATATGAACAAAACTAAGACAATTAGGCTCTAAGTCTTTATGTCTATATAAACGTCTGTTATCGCTTATTCTTTGAATCCTGAAAAGCTAGAAATGTGAACAACACCATTTCTAAAGCTAAAACTCTAATTGATCCTCCGAAAATATTCTTTATGATAAGAAAATAAACACTAATAAACACTAGTGTACTTTGATGAGACCTCGAATGAAATTAACTTAGATAGCAGACCTCCACTCCCTAAGTGCACGTACAGAGTGACGCTATGAGTGGATGCTGGAAGCTGTGCTGTAGTGTATTTGTATATAAAAATCAACAACAACAACACTACAGCACAGCTTCCAGCACCGCTCATAGCGTCACTCTGTACGTGCACTAAGAAAATCAACGTGTTTACGAGTGAATTAAAAAATTTGAAAGAAGAACAAAAGTGCCCAGACTAAGATTATAGATTGACCGATCGTCAATCTATGGTCTCAAATTTTGTATTTATAAATAGCGGATAAATATATGATATTAATAATAAACTAAACCAAGTAAAAACAGCATGTAAAAGACTTTTGATATGTGGAAACAACCATCATCACAATTCGCTGGCTCCCATTTTTATGTTGAATATCCATATTTACTTACGTATTTCTGTCTTATTTTAATTTCATGATCTCAGAGGAAACATGAATATTCTAACAAGATCAACAGGTACAAGGTGCTTGAAAATATAAGAAAGACCTCGGACCAATATAAAATATGATTTGGCTGAAAATTCATTTGATGGATAGTGTACATTATTCTTTAATTTTAATAGAAAAATAAACTATTAGAAAAGTTTCTGAACGAAATGAAAGTTGATTGATCTGATCTAACAATGTAATTTTTAACAAACCCCGTCTTTTTAATAATCATAAAATTTAATTTATAGTATTTTGATTAACTGAATTTAACATAACCAAATAATTTACACAACAATGTTTAAAAACATTAAAATAAACTATAAATTCACAATGAATTCATTTTGGTTAATTGAATTACATTAATTTAAAATACAAAAATAGAATTCGATAAATAATAATAATCTTAAATTTTTGAAGAATTCTAGACTAGCTAGAATTCTGCCAAAAAAAATGTGAAACATTACTTTTACTAAATCATATAATAATAAACAAAATTGATAATTAATTTTTTTAATTTTTTCTGTGGTTAGAAAACTTTTAAAAGACTCTATAAAAAAATATAATTAAATCAAGAATTTCAGTGAAATAAAAAAAAATTATAATAATTTATTACTTTTGAATTCGATTAATTAAAAGAAAATGAATTTAATTATTTAAAAAAATAAAGATAAACACAATCATTCAAACGAATTTTTCGTATTTCAATAAAAAAAAACTATCAATGAAAGTAAAAGTTTAAAATTTCCGTCCGAACTCCGTAGGGATTAGCAAAGATTCTTATCGATTAATTGTTCAATAATTGAATAATTAATCGATAAGATCAATATTTTGACAGATTTTAATTTTTTAAGGTCGCTTAAAGCACAAAGAAGCTATTTTTTATTCTATTTTTTAAGGGTGCTGTCCGGATGTATTTGAAGACTATTATGTTTCTAATGGAATAAGCGACACCATTCCAAACTCTTCATATTGAATATGAAAGAAATAGGTCATAAATCAAGAGTAGGTGCAGATGGGATGAAGATAAAGAATGTGAATCATTGAATAATTTATGCTTCAGAACAGGATTAGGTAGCGCTATCAAAAATTTATATATTATACATGTCACCGTTACGGTGTTTGAATATGCAACTGCAACTCGTTCATTCGTCTACTAAACTTTAAGATTAGTTTAGTTACCACTACAGCGTTCTTGAAGTAAGAACTAAAATATTTATTATGTACATGTCTCTGGCACAATGATATCATACCTATAGGTTCGTTATATTTTAAAAGCGGGATTCCATTGCATACAGTGAATTGTGCTGAGCGTTACCAAGTAAACCGAGCTTTTACTATAAACCGTATAAATTTTTGTGAAATACTTCGGTTTATTTATACAACTTCGAATCTTTGTAGTTTTATCTTATGTGAGATTCGAAAAGTACAATGTACAAATTAACGAAACGAAATAAAAAATATATTTTTAAATATTTTGGATGTGAATAACAAAATATTTCGATGACGTTGTCAATGCAATGTTTTTTAAAATACTTACATATTTAATGAAAGTAATTAATATTTCAAACAGTTTTTAAAGAATTTTTATAAATAGATATAAAAATTTATAGAATGGAATTGTAAATAATTAAAGAATGCAAAATTAATTAAATAAACCAAATAGAATAAACAAAGAATGGTTATTTATTCTGAAAAAAAAACGCTGAATACGAGATGGATCACAAGTTGTTCTTATGCCTTGGATTTTCATTCTTACAGTATAAAATTTAGAAAGTTTGACAAGTTTAAATTCATAATTATTAAATTTGTATACAGTTAAACAAAAATGCAAATTTAGTAACAGAGGTCAGAAGTAATTTACAAATTACTTTCCGGTGTTTCAATGTTATTGCTCATAGATGGTGAATAGACAGCGTCTTCGTATAACTATAAAACAGATTTGATTTTTTTTTTGGAATAAAATCGATTTATTCACGATTTTAAATTTGATTTGCTAATTTCAAGTTATTCTAAATTACCATCATAGATTTTAGTTATAAATATTTAGAGATTTTCTTCTTTAATAAATACATCTTCACAGTTCTAGACCTAGTCCCAGCCTAGCTGCCACATCCACCATTCACCACATATAGTTGTCGGTTGGTCTGTCTGAGTTTTAGTTTATGATGACAGCAGTTGGATCTTGCGTGTATGTAAAAAGGAACAACACAACACAAAGAAACGATAGAGAGTTGCACAGCATATTTATATAGTTCTTCTGGTGGGGAATATGATAGTGCAGCTTAGATGGGACAATTGGGACAAGATAGGACAATTGTAATGTAAAGTAATATTAAAATTGTGAAAATGTATTTTATATAATTTTCTTTACAGATATATTTCCTTTAAAAGATCTGAAATTTGGTATACGTTCCTGAAATGATAAAAATATTTCTAATTTTTTTTATACAAATCCCTGTTTTTTTACTATAAACATTTTAAATTAATTTTTGAAAAACATAAATTCAATTTTCAAGTATCATTATAGAAAGTATATTGTAATTTATATTGTAATTATGTTCTCTCTATTATATGTTCAATCCGTTTACTTTTATAATTGTTGTAGAATTAATAAAAATTAAATTGATTATTGACAGAACAGATATTAAATCTAAATAATGTTTAACATGACGTGTTAATTTGCATACAGAAAATTAATTGCATTTTATTGGATGTAGAATGTTTTTGTTTAATACCATAACTTTAAAATTAATAATTGAAAATAATTTTAATAAAGATTTAATAATTATTTCAATAAAATAGTTCATTTCTAAATAAATATTATATAAATTAATTTAATTATTAAAAGTCAATCAGCAATTTTTAGATATAGTTTCAATTTTTGGCGCCATAATTATTATTTCTATTCCTTGAATTTTAATTTACATTACTCTTAATTTTTTGTGTTTGTTTTTTTATTTTTTGTACTTTATTTGAATATTTAATGGGAAATTTTCTGTTAAAAGAAATATTTTGGTTTTTTTTTTATAATCATATATGTAAATGCAAAATGTGTAACACATGTTTTGCATATCAAAAAAAAAAAAACTAGATCAATGTTGAAAGATATGTTTTTCTTTTCCAAAAATATTTTAGTTTCCCCGAGAAATATGTAAAATTGAATGATGAAAATATGGAAAATTTAATAATTTTCTTAAAATACAGAAATCAAATTTGAATAGTATTGTTTTAATAAGGTTTTGTTACTTAATATACCACCTATACAAATTATTGAAAGTTAGACAAACTTTTACAATTAATTTTTACACTATTACACTATCACGAACTTTTACACTATCACGAAAATGTCAGTTTTGACCTGACCATCATACTAATAACTCTAGTAACTAATAATTATTGGCCCAGTAATAATGTGTAATGGTGTCAAGCAGTATTGTGATGTATTCGATTCCAGACTGACATAATTGTCGCCCTTGTTTGGTTTAGCTTTAAATGAGTTACAGGTTAGGTTTGGGAAAAACAAGTCCAACAACAAATTTCTTAATATTAACAAAAGCTAAATTATTAGCTGGTTGAAAAGTTCTACAATTGTTGTTAGATTATAGTGGAGGCAGAGAATCACAAAGGTAACACTGGGTCCATAGTGATTATTTATAACTTTTGGGATAACTAACTCTGACTAGGTATTGAGGTGTTCGAAGGATGTCGTACTTTCAACAAACTTTAGGAGTTTTATAGTACTGCAATTCAAGACTTCTGTCACAGCTGGGTAGAACGATTTTCCTAAAATGACATCTCTGCATCTAGCGAGTGCTGGCCAGTGGCATAGGATGTGTTCCAATTTATCACCTAGCCCTGGATCGCTGCAGTTTCTGCATTTCTCAATGCGATAAGTCCAAGTCTAAGCGCATGCTTGCCTATTGCAGTAATAATATAAATTTACTTAAAATTTGGAACTCATATAAAACTTAGTAAGTCCAATATGGAATACAATTATTAATTCGATAGACATATTTAAATTTCGAAAATATTGTTGATGTTACGTTTTATTAGTCGCTACTGTACGTTAGGTAAACTAGTAATTCTATTATTAAAATATGTTTAAAAATGATTAAGATGACGGAAAGATGACCTTTATCGAATTGCTTTGTCTATCACATAAATAATCGTATATTTGGAAAATTTAGTAAAGTTAAGCAGGGACCCTCCTTTTTTTAAACCATTTATATAATAACCACAAAATACAAATTACTTTTAATCATTTTGGTTAACATTTAACTATGAAAACTTTTTCGTATTTTATCTATGAATCTATTAATAAAGTTTGTAGCTTAGCCGCGACTAATATGTTTATACTGGCGGCTATAAAAAGATAAAAGACACACTTGGAGTAAATCCACTTTGATTTTCACTCAAGTGTAAGGAAAATATATAAGAAAACTTAATTAATTATTTATAAAAAAAAAAATTAAGGATGCGTAAAATTTCTTCTAAGAATTTTACACGCGTAAATGTTAAAATTATTTTTTTAATAAAGAAATTAAAACTATTTCGTAAAGAAAATATAAAATTATTAATTCCTGACAGAATTACATGATTTTATTTTAAATTTTGTAGATGTTTAAAATATTTTACTTTTAATTATGACAAATTTCAAAAAATTAAATTTAAATAATATTTTTGGATTAAATTATTACAAATAATTATTTAAATTTAATTCTTATCGTGATGGATAAATTTATAATTTTTGCCACATCTAAAAATAATATTTAAATATATTTTTATTAGTTAATTGCAATAATTACTTTTAGAAATGAGAAATGAAAATAAAATGTCGTTTTATTTCTTAAATAAAATTATATTAACAAATTTTAGTCTCAGAGCTTATTGTAAAAAAAATTAAATTTTTAGTAGTTAGTCTCTTGGGGATGAAATATGACATTTGTATTGATGATGGTACCGGATTCCGAATAATAGTTCAATGGAAAACAGTGCAAATGTAACCCAAATTTTAACTTTTCAAATATGTTTATGACATCATTCCATCAGTTTGTATTGTGAATGGCAGTGTTGTTGAATGCAGCATGTGCTATCACACAAAATAGTTTTGGTGTAAACTCTGTGCCAAAAGCATATTTACGAACAAAACAATGACACCAATGTACACGGTATTGCTATACTGCCAACATTTTACTTAGGAAACACGCAGTGAGATTAGGGCTGTCACAAATCTTCATGTGCAGAGATTATGAAGAAGAGCATGAATTCTTGGAACATCTTCTGTGCAATTTCCATGCATGGTAGAAGATTGAAATACTTGGAATGTTATTTTATGATAAATTTTAGTGATTGTAATTCATAAGGAAATCAGTGGATATGCTGTATATGCAAGGGGGCTTCGACTGGACCCATTCGTCCTCGATACACAATGGACTTTATCCACTCACCACTCAAACCAACCAACCAACCAACTGTTCGCATATTAACTTTTTCGATATTACTTACGTTTTATGTTGATATAGCATTGTCAATCCTGCATAATTTACTTGGGGTTCAGATTTTATTTTGATTTTTTAATGTGGGTGATTCTTAATATTCAGGATAATATAAATTTGGTATTGTTTTTCGTTGTTTAGTTTGTTGGAGGATATATTTTGTACGAATGCTCTTAGTCTCCAGTATAATTTAAAAATAAATAAATTGTCAAATAAATAAAAATATTTTTGCAACAATATTTTTATTGTCACAAATAAATTTTTCAAGATTTTATTAAAAATAAAGTGAAAACACAACAAAAATATAATTTTTAAATTGAAATTTTTAGTAGTGTTGGAAAGTTAAGGTTAAAAAACTAAAATTAATGAAAATTTTCTTATTATTTATTTTTTATTTATTTGAAAAAATTACAGGAAATATATATGTAAATATTAACATGATTCTCACAAATAAAAATTAAATTGATTTTATTTACTTCAAATTTGTCTTAATTTAATCAAATTTATGATCTTAGGAAACGAAATATTTTTTTCGCTGTTTCACAATTAGCTTTAATTATAGCAAATTTTTTTAAGAATTATATTTCATAAATGTCTTATATCAATCTTTTCAATAACCTTGAATTAATTTTTAATTTCATTTAAAATAATATTTTGTTATTATTTTTTTTTTCAGTTTTCATCATTTTAGAGTGGAAAATCATAATGAAAAATTGGAAACATCTGTTGTGCAATTATATTTCCAATAATACAGAAATTAACAAATAATTTTGAATATATTAATTTTTGACATTCAAAATGTTGATTGATATTTTAAATTTAACCACAAAACTTTTTATATATTTTAAAAATAAATTTAATTATAACTATTCCATTTAGGTAGATTTTTAGGGGCATACTACAGAATTATTCCGGTCAATGTAGCAAAACTACATAGTTATGCTTTTGAGAAAAATTTAGAATTATAACATGCTATATGCTCGGAATTTTTTTTTTTTTTAAATTAGAACAGCCTACATCCCACCATTTTTATATTTCAGCAGTAAGCACAAGGTCAAAGTAACAGAAATAATGTAATTCTGGTTTAAAAAAAATAAAATTAAAACGTGCTATATTCGTGCTGTGCAGTCTTTTTATTCTTGAGAACATTTTTGTTTTTTATAACTGACATTTTAAGCTAGTTGTTTTACGTTTTAAGTTGTTTATATTTATTTCTTGTGTGGTGCTGATAACCATGATAAAATGAGCTCGTCTGCAAAAAAAATATCATCATCTTGATATAAATTCTGATTTTGATTTGCCAACAGTAAGCTGTGAAACAAACATAAATATCGGATGTTTATCTATTTCGTTGGATGATTTATTAACTGCTATTGGTAGATTGGATACAATTTCTATTGCTGGCCCTGATGGCATTCCTGCTTTGGTTTTAGTTAAATGCCAATCGTCATTGAGTTTTCCATTAAAATTTATTTTTAATTTATCAATACAATTAAGTTATTTTCTAGATGAATGGAAAACATTTTTTATTCGTCCAATACACAAATCTGCTTTAAAATTAATAATTGAAAATTATAGGCCTATTGCAAAACTATCTGTGATTCCCAAGCTTTTCGAAAGCATTGTTAAGGACAAATTATACTTCTTATTGAAAGAATATATATCACCTTAGTAACATGGATTTGTCTCGGGTAAATCGACAGTAACTAATCTTGAATTAATATCTATTTTGAATTTTGAATTAATATCTATTCTCTAAATTCGTCTCTGATTCTTTATGCTCGAAACAGACGTGCGTTTTTTAGTGCGTTTTGCAGTGCGGCAAAATTAGAAACCATTGATTCTTATGTAACCGATTAGATGACAACGCACTACGTTAACGCATGCGGTGCGTTGCCGCATGATATCTCTAATTCTAATTTTGCCGTGCGGCGGCAATGTTGCCACAACACAGGAGTTAAATTCACCAACTTGAAAATAAAAAAAAAACAATTTGACAATAGATTTTTGCTGTTTTGTCAACATATTTTTTTTTAATTGTATTGCATCATCAGATTTTGTGTCTATTATTGATATTAATATTTTGTGTTTATTATTATCACAATTTTATAAATACAATAAACACTAATATTTTGTTTTATTTCACAACAAATTTAAAAATGTCATAATTCTCTGCATCACCGGACGCGAAAGAAATATGCACATCTAATTGACTATCAGTCAACGCATGCGTTGCCGTGCGGCAAAAAAACGCACGTCTGTTTCAAGCATTAGAATCAGGTGCTCAGGTAGATGTAATTATTACTGATTTTTAAAAAGCATTTGACTCAGTAAATCATAAAATTTTACTTCATAGGTTGAGTAATTTGGGAATTCACTCATCTTTTTTGTCATGGTTTTCATCGTTTCTTCAGGGTAGAAAATTTTGTGTGAAGATTAATGATTGTGAATCTAGATATATAGAAGCGACATCAGGTATTCCGCAAGGTAGCCGCCATATAGGACCTTGCGTGTTTATATTCTTTATTAATAATATTAATAAAGATTTTAAATATTCTTTTTCTTCTTTATATGCTCATGATGCTAAACTTTTCAAGAAAATTAGTGAATGATGAATTATAAGACTAAAGTACATGATAAATAAAAAATATATTTTTTTATTTAAAAACGAAGATTTTTTAATCTTCTTAAGGATAGTTATAGTACGGAAGTTATACTCTTTGTTACACGTAGGTTTTATTTTAGTCAATTTCATATTAACAATGATTTGAATTGGACCTTTTTGTTTAGTTATAATACTCAAAATTTATTCAAAAAGTATGTCTCTCTAATAGTATCAAGTAATATTTACATTATGCTATTAGTTTAAATCTAATATTTTTAAAATTATAACGTCCTATATTTAAAACTAAACGGTCTATATCCATTTTTACTAAAAAAGTTGTATATAAGCTGGATATAGCCCTTTTGGAAAAATTGATTTTCTTATTATTTTAGTAATTATAATAATATATTTAAGTATTATAAAAATAATTTAAACCTTATGACCTATACAATAGTAGTACTTATAAGTTATCTATCTATAGCGAAGCTTTATTACAAATTGGAACGTGATTTCAGTGTTTTGCTTCTCCTGCACAATTTACTAAATGGCGCGTAGCACGCTCTTATATTAGGGCAGCGATTTCTGTTGAAGAGAAAGTCAACAATAGCTTTTAGGGACGCAATTTGAGATCAAATGCATACAAAATTGATTCTAATGAAACTAAGATGTTATAGGTTAGCGTTAGATAGTGATATTTGCCACCGCCTTTAATAACCGATATACCACTTAAAATGTAATTATTGTTAATCCATTGGATATACGTCATATTGAATATTTACTGGGTTAATTTCATTTTAATTGTGGGACTATGTAGCATACCAGTATTTAAAGCTGTTAATGCTACATTGCTATAGATATCTGAAATGGAAATGCTTCCTATGATGCAGAACTTTTATTCAAATAATAAAATATTAAACTGAATTAACAAATTAATTCCTGCAGTAACTAAAGTAGAAGAATGAACTAAAGCTGAAACAGGTGTATGTGATTCATCCTGCCTGTCCCAGTAATGTTAATTAGCTACCATGAATAGCGCGTTAGAAAACAATGCGCACTCAGATTGAAGCGGTATATTTATATGTATAAATATTTTTCTCACATGACTTTAATTATTTTGCATGGTAAAAGTAAACGCTTCTGCAGAGAACCCATAGACTGAGTGAGCTAGATATTTAGTATAATTTATTTGTAATTTTATGTGGTTTTTATAATATGGTCAATCCTTTCGCAATTTGAATTTTAAACACTAAAATTACAATTTATACTTCCTAACAATGGTAAAAAAATTTCCATTTATTCGATCAACATTATCAGTTATTATAGTTAAATTATGAGATTTTGAAGAAATTCTGTTAACTGAAATTTAGAAGAAAACTAACTTTACAAATAACGTAATAGCACCTTTTTTTTTTTTTAAATAATTCTTTGCAATGTTTTAGATTCTTTTTTGTCATACTTTTTCTAGCTCTTAAAAATTAAGCAATCTTGTCTGTTTCCTTCTCTGTTTACTAATATAGTTTCAATTCAATCACAATACTTCAAACATTACCCTATATTTCTACATGAAAATCATATTTACATACATAGGAAATTATGTAGCCATAGACAAAATATGACGGTTCATTTATTAAATTAATGTATGTATATACAAACATAAGGATGACAACTTAATTAAATTTTTGGCATTGCAATTTAATTAAGCATAGCAATACATAAAATTATGTATATAAAATATACATAATAAATTTATTAAATCATTATTTTACCTTTTTTCTGTAATTTTGTGGCATATTTTACATTCAATTTCGATTCACAAAAATCTTTATGTATTATTATGTAATTTAAATTATTTCAAAATATCTTTCAGAATGATTTTTTTCTTTTCTATATTAACTTTTACACATAAATTTTCACTTCAAAAATGTCATAAAAACTGCTTTTTTTTTGTTTTAATTAGAAATTATATTATAGAAATGAAAATGTGAAATTTTCTATTGTGAAATTTTCACTGTTAAAAACACCACGCAAATATTAAAAATTTAAATATATAATTTTCCCCGAAAATTGTCAAAATTTAAATTAAAAATATAAATAAAAAAAAAACTTATAAATTTTCTTTTAGATATATTTTCACACGTTTATCGAGAGCATCACACAAAACAATATCAAAAGAAGGAAAACATTTTTTTTTTTTGTTTCTATTCTAGTGACTAAAACAATCTGACATGAATTTTCAAAAAATTCTATTCTTATAGATTTTCCTCATATAATTTGAAATTCGTAAATAAAACACAAATGAATATAAAAAAAAAAAACCGACAACCTCAGAACGAAATTAAATTTAAAAAAAAAAAAAAATTAAAACAATTTTTTTTTGTGATCTCGTCTCGGAAAATCTGAGGAAAAACTAAATTCGGAAAATTTATTCTTTATACGAAAAATTATTTTGCTAATCAACAAATCGAGAATATATAGAAAAATGTTTTTTTTTTTTAAAAAAAAAAAAAAGCTCTCGCTTGATTTGGCCTCAAAATGTAAAAGAAAATTCACTGGGAAAATATTATAGTAAAATAAATTTTCAAATATTATGATTTAAATTATATTTTTAATGATATGTTTTTTTTTTGCATATTAATTATAGCTACAATCAAAAATTATGAATAATATAAATTTCCCAAATATCAGATTAAGTGGAAAGTTCACAATTTTTGAACTGAACAATTTTTCTTGATTATTTTCCAAAATTACAAAAGCAAAGGAGGAAAATATTTAACGATTTTTGTTATTAAAATTTTATATTTATTTTGAAATTAAATTAATTATAATTTTCAAATCAATTTTATTGGATTTTTTGAAAATTAATTTCAAATATCAAAAACAAAATATAAATAATTTTTATATTAATTTTCACCGATAATTATATTCGCCGTAAAACATATAATTTTATTTCGTGTATGTAATTCCTCATATAGATTCAACAGGTGGAAAACTATTTGATTTTAACAGGTGTGAATATTTAAAACTATATATATAATTTATATGATGAAAATGGAAGGTAATATAATTTTTATTATGTTCTTGAATCTTGAAATTTGTTTTAGAGAATTTTTCGGTTAATGAGCATACACCACCAAGGTTAAAATATTCTGATAAAGTGATTTATTATTTTTGTAAATGGATTTAGTTTTAATGGAAATTAAGTAAATAAAATATCTTAATACATTGTTACTTCAAATATAAATTTTATTAGGGAATTAAAACTTGGTACCACAATAATACACCTGCAATTACCACCTATAGATTTTAGTTACTAACTAACCTTGAAGTAATTTTACCTAACTTTAATGCAGAAGCACAAATATGACTAAAGGTTTTAACGCCAATACCATAAGTGGAAATATAATTTCTTTCTAGGTTAAAGGGTTAAACTGAAGCCCGTCAAAGTCATACTATATTACCATATTCAATTAAGTAATCGGATGATAATGATGAAGCGAACCAAAGGAGAGTACAACTTATTGCTTATATATGTGAATCTTGAAATAACGACTCCTTTAACACTAACCAAACTTCAATTCATTAATTTGCTTTTAATTACATTGGTTTGATTTTTTATTCAGGTTCATTTGCTGTACAAGAGTTATGTAAAGCTGTACAAAAACTATAAAAATATATAAATATTTATTGAAATTCGCACAATTCATTTGCTGTTCATTGTACAGAATAATAATAAATTTATTTACAGCATATATAAATCAGTGTAAATGGAGACGTCAAGCAACTGTTTTGGCTTCTTTTCGTACCAGAATATCCTCCTACAATAAAGTATACAGCAGTGGCATTTACTTACCAATTTAAGTCAATTTGAAAACATTTTTCAATTGGTTCAAAGGCTTAAAGTAGCTTAGTTTGAAAACCACGCTGATGCTCGTTAATTATAAATACTTAAAATACAGGTACATTTTATCACTATAGCTTTTGGAATAACTTAGGAATACCACGGTAGTTTTCAGTCTTACATAATGGCTCCGTTTTTGAAATATACCAAAGAAAGTTCTTCGAGAAGGTCGGAAAATTAGCAGCAAGGGAGCAATTGAAAATAAAAAGTGACGGATGAACTATGGCTTCAGCTGTGAATTTAATGAACATAGTTGGAATTTTAATCCGGCAGATCCGCTAATAAAAATTTAAATTCTTGTATTTCATAAAATAAATATTTGTTGAACAAATTTTTTGATCTAATTATTTATTTTTATTTGGTACATTTTACCCTATCAGCATTTCATCCTATGTACTTTATTATGTAAAAATCGCAGACCACCAGTTGCTGCTTTCAACAAACAAATGTTAAATCAATTTTCATTACATGATAACAATAAAACACTCCTAAAAATATGCAAAATAATATTTATCAAATTTTATATTTTTTAATGTTAACATATTACTCTGATTTTTTTTTAAATAGCTATAAACAGGCAAATAAATGCCACTACTGTATACTTTATTGTAGAAGGATATTCTGGTACGAGGTACGAAAAGAAGCCAAATCAGTTGCTTGTCATCTGTTGATATATTTTGTATCTTATTGTGGACGATTGATTTGACAGAAAATTTTAAATATTCTATATTCTAGTAAGTTGGTCTCGGTGAAACTTTGCCTCAAACTACGGAAATATAGAGTTGAAATTAAAGGTAAACTTGTGCTTTTCGTCGTAGGTGCATGAGACAGAGACAATGAGACTGATTTAACAAACTCCGAGTTTGAAGCTATCCCTAGATTTGCAAAATTTTTATTTTCTAAATTTTTATTTCTATTCTCTTCCGTGGTCCAAAAATAAATATAAAAACTTTTCCAAAAATAAAAAAAAAAACAATTTCAATAGAATATCATGAAGGAAAATCCCTTCAGAGAAACTTTTTTTTTAGCTTCGTGTTGGTGTTTAGCTTTGAATATTTTTAAAGTTTTTAAATTTTTGTTTTATAAATTTTTTTATAATTCGTCGCCGCCAGTCATACTTTTGTATTCATCAATAAGGTTTCGTCACGTGTCAATGTTAATTTTTTCCTTATAAAAAAAAGATAATATTAAATCTATTAAATAATTTTTTTTCTCTAATTTCTGATTTAATTAATTTTCCATTTAAATTTTTCACTGCGCTTGATTTAGAACGTTAATTATCGAACACGAAATTATTCAATTTTGAGATTAATTGAATATTTTTCATTACACAAAAAGAATTTTTACTTGATTATATTTTTGGAAATTTTTCGATTTAAATCAATTAAATATTAATTATGGTCTCGGATACAGACAAAAAATTAATTGGTTCTTCTAATGGTGGTAATGTTGGGAGTGTTGATAATAATCCGAAATGTGTAATTTGTTTGAAAGATAGTAAATCAAGATGTTCGAATTGTAATCAAGTTTATTATTGTTCTGTAAAGCATCAAAAACAGGATTGGAAGAATCATAAACAACAATGTTATCCATTTTTGGTAATATTATTTTCTTAAAATGCTTTTACTAAGACTTTGAAATTTTAAAGTGACTTCTTGATCAATGTTCCCGGAAAAAAACTTTGAAATATTTTCGAATATTTCATATTGTTTTAAAAAAGTTTTTTTTTTTTATATTAATAATCATACAATTTTTCTGAGGACCGTGAAAGAGTACTAAAAATTTCAATTATTGCTAAGTGACGTTTAGATATCCGATGCTTTCAAAATTTGTATTTTCGAAAATAATGAAGAAATTAAATATTGAAAAATTTATTAATTTCCGGGAGCTGTTAAAAAAGTTTATCAATTTGGAAATTTTGGAAAATATTTTTACTGAAATTTATTTTCAATTTTATTTTCAGATAAAAAAAAATGAAAAATTTGGTCGTCATTTAATAGCTAGCCGAAATATAAAAGCTGGTGAAATTGTACTTAAAGAAGCACCATTAATATCAGGTCCATCTCAAAGTACTGGTCCTGTTTGTGTTGGTTGTATGAAAGGATTAAATGAAAATGATTGTTTGGAATGTACAAAATGTGGTTGGCCAATATGTCAAAGAGAATGTGAATTAACGTCAGAACATCTTGCAGAATGTCAATTAACAGTCGCTAGAGGTTCAAAGGTAGTTACATATTTTTATGTTACTATAAATTATATTAAGTTTTTGGCATTTTCGGATAGAAATCAGACACAGATTTAAAAACTAATCGAAGCTTATAAGTTGCGAATATGCTGACATGTGACTTTTTAAAAGATGTTGATTGGTTAAAAGATCTATGTAGGATGAGTTTCGTATCCGTGATTCATGAGATGCTATATATTCGCGGCTTACACTTAAACAATTGTCGCTTTGTACCCCCTGTCGACGGCCGATTATGTATGTTTCTAGCACGTTAACCCATCCGACTATATACTAATTATTTTAGCTGTTCTAAAAATTAGCAAATTTTTATTGTTTTTACTTTCCTTTTATTCAAAAATAAATTGGGAATTTCAAGAATTTATTTATAAAGAAAATTACAATAAATAGAAAATATTTTTAAAAATAGAATAACAGAATTCAGTGCGTGCGTGGTAAAAATGTAAACATTTCGTGGAGAGTTTCTGCCTTGAGAATTCTCTCCCGGGAAATCTCGAAAAAACTTATATTTTCTTTCCCTTTGATCGAGATTTTTTTAAAAATTATATTTCGACATTCTCGAATTAAATTTAATTTCTCGAGAATCACAAAATATTGCTACAAATCATATTCTAAGAAAAATACAAACAAAACAAAATTATAAAAGAAAAACAATATTTTAAGTTCAACAATCGAAATTTAGTAATTTTCTGAAATTTAACATCTATTTCGAAAAAACTAGCACCAAGCAAAAACATGAACTGTGACGAATATGGTGCACTTTCCGAAGAAATTAGTATTTATGAAGCTACTGCTAAAATAACCGAAAATTTAAAAAAAATAAATAAAGGAAGCAATGACCATAAAACTTTAACACAAAATGTGAGAAACTTTTCTATTTCAAATGATTTTCCATCGAAATGAAGAGGACGTTTGATATATAAATATTTAAATTGTCTTTGTTTTTTGAAAAATCATATTCAAAAATGTAAAAATAATATAGCTGCTTTATTGAATTTATATACCAGGTAGAGACCTAGATCATTGTTGCTCCTTTTGCTTTCTGTAATAGCATTATAATTCGTACTATTTGTTATACAAAAATAAAACACTATTAGGTGACGAAAATCAAAGATAATTTTGATTAGCTACGGGAATTGTCATGGGACGTGATTCTTCGGAATCGTATGCAGTTAGATTATGACTTACTTGTCATGAGTATATAGAGCAGAAACCAATAAAACATTTGTTATGATATTGCACCTCAGTTCAATATAGATTTAGGAAATTTGATAGTTTTTTTCTAGAAAAACTTGAAGACGTGGATAAATCGAAGCCGGTCATAGTAATTACATTCATTAATCAAGTGGGATGAGTCGAAATGCTATAATAATCATGCATAGTTCGCCTGGAGGGTACGACAAACTCACTATTATGTGGCCTACGTACGTGCATGGCAGTTTCGAGATTCCCACTATTTTAAACCTAACCAAAATAACAAATTGAATTTATTTAATAGACAATTTATTTTTATTATACTTTACATTTTTTTAAATTTCAAAATTAACATTATTGCTATTTTATAATAGGTGAAAATTCAAAATTTTTTTTCACCACATCCTCTTTACCAATGTCTTTTAATTGTTCGATGTTTACTCCTAAAAGAATCAAATCCAAAGAAATGGGAAAAATTTATTGCATTGGAATCCCATGAACACACACGACGTGGTTCACAACAATGGAAAAAAGATTATGAACATATTGCCAAGTTCATTCCGAAGTAAATTCTAATTGATTTTTTTTTTGTTATTTTAACCAATATAAAACATTTAAAATTTAATTTACAGATTTTTTAAATGTGATCAATTCACAACTGATGAAATTATGAAAGTGATTGGAATTGTACAAATCAATGATCAACAAATACCTTTAGCTGAGCCAGCTTATATTGCAGTATACGATTCAGCATCTTTTATAGAACATTCATGTTATCCGAATTTAACGAAAAGTTTTACCGAAAAAGGTGAAATCGTATTTTGGGCAACAAAATCTATTAAAAAGGATACAAATTTAAGTATTTGTTATTCAAGTGTTTGTAATGCAATTTGGGGTACATCTCTCCGTCAGCAACATTTACAAGACACGACCTTTTTTAAGTGCGATTGTGTTCGTTGTAAGGATGTAACAGAATTTGGAACTAATTATAGTGCATTGTTGTGCAATAAAAATGACTGTAAAGGATTGTGTTTGCCAGTTAATTGGGAAAATGCTGATTGTTGGAAGTGAGTAAAGGAAAATATAATGAAAATTAATAATGAAAGTGAAAACCTTGGGAGATATTATGAGTTTTATAGAGTTTACATATATATTTCAAAATAACTATTACTAGAGATAACAAATTATTAACCTCGCAATATTATATGATTAAGTGATGGCATTACGTTTCTAAATCTTTTTTTTTATATGTATTTAATCATAAAACTGAATAAATAATGCTGGTACAAATAGAATAAATAATGTTGGTACAAATATAAGCAGGGCTTATATTTCGAAAGCATTCCAAAATCATTGAAAAATGTTTAGAAAATTTGTTGAAAGAATTGTATTTTTTGAGTTATAGCTTAGTTAAGAATATTAAATATTTTCGGTATACATTTCTGATAGCAATTTGGGTAATATTTCTTATTTTAGGCTTTATAATATAGCCTAAACTTTCTTAATTTAATTATTTCATTTTACCTTTTTAGTTTTAAATTTGTAAGTCTGGAATTAACAGATTACAACCGAGGGACATAGTAGCGTTCTTTTAAGAACTGTGAACCCCTATGTAAGTGGGAAGGCTGTTAACTATAGTTTTATAATTGTATGGTTTTTCTAATAATTATATATTGATTATTATGTAACTGCTTGTATAGTGCAGTAATTTGTTAATTATTCGGTATTAGAAACATGAGCTTAATCCATTGCTCATATAGTAAAAAATTAACAGAAAAATTTTCTTAAAAGATATTTTTTTTTTTTTATAAATGTTTGCTTTTTTAACATAGACATACTAACAATATCTCTGCTTATGGTTGTTTTCGCTGATCTAAATAATTAATCAATCTATTTCTCAAATCCCCATTTTATTGGGAAATGAAGATTGTGTCTGGGATTGATGAGGATTACATACTTTATTACTAATATAATAACTAATACAGACACGGAAACTGGAATGTATTTTGTATTAGATCTATAGATACATGATCTAAATGCAATACAGAGTACAGAGATTAAAATTTAAAATTCGATATTTATCTGGGCTTTTAATTAAAAATATTGATAGCTCAATAAAACTTTACTTTATTTCATATATTTCTAATTAATTAATTAATTTCCACCTTTTTAGATGTAATACTTGTAATAAACCAATGGAGTTGAAATATGTAAATGATATTCTTGACAGAGCTAGTAAAGATTTCACAGCTATGGAAAAAGGAAATGTTGAACAATGTTTCAAGTATATATATAAATTTAAAATTATTAATTATATAATTTATTTATGAAACCAAAATTATTCATATTATCCACTTCCAAAAAGATATGTAATTCATTATTCCAAATGGTTACCAAAATTTCATTATTTCATTGCTGAAGTAAAAGTCGCCTTGGTACAATTAATTGGTGCTGGCGGACCAGAAATTTTTCAATCTTTAACCGATAATGAATTAACAAATAAAATCCAATTATGTAGAGAATTGATTGATTTGTATGAGAAATTAACACCGTGTAAGTAAAATATAAAAATTGTATTTATAATTTTTAAATAAACCCCAATTTTCTTTTCACTTCATTTAACAAATTTACGCAACAATTTCAAACGGTGATCAAGTTTATTGGGTGTACATAATTTTGGTTAAAGAAAACCATAAATATTATATTTAAAACTCATTAAATTGTCCATCATCATTCATTGAATTTATATTTTTATTTATTTATTTTTTGTTTAGCTGAAGCTAGAATGTTAGGTCTTATTTATTTTGAACTTCATGCTGCATTAGCTGAACGTGGTCGACGAGCATCTAGTAATGAAGATACCGAATTATGTCAATGTGCATTAGAGGAATCATTAGAAATTGCTGAAAAATCAATTTTTTATTTACAACATGAACCACAAATATTATCGGAAGGTCAAATATGTAAACAGGCGAAAATAAATCGTGATTCATTAAAATTAGTTATAGGACTACCAATTTAAAAATTGTGGAGCATTTATTTTTGATGGTTTGTTAAAATTTCTGTTTCTGATCGATTGATTTGTTAAAAGGACATTAATTTTATAAAGTTTTCTTTTGTATAATTATATATTTATTTATTTTTTATAAAATATAATTAGAAATTTTTATTTTTTTGATTTTACATTTAGATAATTTTTGATAGTTTGCATTTAGATAATTTAATTTTGGATAAATCAAAATAATACCAAGTAAAAAAATAATAATAAATGAATGAAAATAGCTTTATCGCAGATAAAGTTCACAAGATATCAACCGAAAAACAATCGTTTTTTTATTCATTTTAAATTTTAAACTAAATCTAGATTGCCTCAAGCCTCAATGATATTGAAAGATTGAAGCTCTCAAATTTATTGCTGGTATATTCTATAAGTCTGTCCAAACTGAAGTAATGCTTTTGATAACAAAATGATAATCAATTTTTCAGCTCTTTTTACGAAACCAAAAATTCGTTTACTATGAAAACTGAGAACATATTTTGTCCATTTGGTGCTTAATTATAAATATGAGGTCTTTGAAAAGAAGTCTAAGATCTATAATTATATATTTTATAAGATTTTCTTCTAATAAAATTTGACAAGTATAAAATCTAAAATGATACTTTAATTTAAAAACA
This sequence comes from Rhamphomyia laevipes, assembly GCA_963920725.1. NCBI lineage: Eukaryota > Metazoa > Arthropoda > Insecta > Diptera > Empididae > Rhamphomyia > Rhamphomyia laevipes. The sequence continues at coordinate 17,153,590 of OY987259.1, forward strand.
CCGGCAGAGAATTTGGAGACATTTCGAGATCGCGCTTAAAATTCATTTCATTCAACCTACATAACATACTAAACTTAAGACTTATCTTGTAATATACTTTACAACTTTACATTACTAAGAACTCCAAAAGTTCTTAGTTTATTTCTTTTTTCTGTACTAAACCGCAGACCACCACTTCTTTCAACCGTTTCAACAAACAAAAGTTAAATCAATTTTCTTTACATGATAAGAATAATAAAGTACTCCTAAAAATATGCAAAATAATATTTATCAAATTTTATAATTTTTCTTGATTATTAAGTATAGTATGATTTTTTTTAAATTTGAGGTTTTATTACAATGCCGTATAAACTACTACTGCTATAGGAAGGATATTATGGTACGTAGAAAATCCAATTAAATTATTTGCCTCAGTAGCTAATATAAAATTACTGAAATGGTTCAACAAATGCGCGCAGGATTTAATTTATCTGCCAGGAAATTTGAAATATTCTGTTTTAGGTGGTCTCCGGTGAATCATTGCCACAAACTATGAAACTAGCCTAATATAGAGTTTAAATTTAATAAGATTATAGTTTCTTGACCTGTCCATCATAATTATTTCATCAAAAATTTATTACATTTACCAGATTTGTCTACTATCATATTTATAGTTTCCGTCACAAGTTAGTTAATAATACAATTCTGTTCTATCAATAGAGCAGCGTTACATGTTACATTATGTTACGAATTATTTTATCTACGCTTAACAATTGTATATTTTGTTTATCCTTACCCGTCAAAAAAGATTGAAACAATTTTGAATGTTTATCATTATTTCGATTCGATTGAATTCAAAAAATTGATTAATCGACATCTAAAAAGTTTTTTACCAACTATAAAGAAAATTTTAAATATAAATTATGTTTTGTTAAATATTGTAACATTTTCAACAGAAAATTGGTCCAAAATATATAAACAAATATTGACGTTTATATATAGAAAAAAAATAATATTTACAAATAAGTTTTTTTTCCAAAAACAAAAACTATTCTTGGTAACATATTTCAACAAATAATATAAAAATTTAAATTTAAATTTTATTATCTAAAAAAGTTTTTGGTGTTTTGTTTTGTCTTCTACTCTCAATGTTCTATTTTTCAACGCTTTCGCAGCTCTGACAAACAGCCAGCCAGTGTGTGTATGAAAAACTTTTTCATTTTTTTTTCATATTTTGCAAGGAGGTATTGAAATAACTATGAAATGTTGTAATGGAAAGATTGCTTGAGAAACTGGAAAATGTTACGTTCACGATCGAAGCGATCGGCTAGGCGCTAGGGGTAGCTGCAAATCAGAATGAAAAATTTGAATTAAGTGAATTAATTATAGCTCAACGTTCAAAATTAGTACAACATTTTTTTGGAAAGTTTGTGATGAGTAGGACGCATATACGGAAGTATGTGTATTTGAAAGAAATCTTTTATATTTAATCTCAAACTTTGCGTCCAAACAAAAACTTTTATATAAGTTTTGATCTCTAACCTTTTATCGTTTATTATCGGAAACTAATTTTGATAAAATACAAATTCAGATGTTCTGTATGAACATTTGTGTACTGTTTTAACAATCTCTGAGTTTTGAGCTATCCCTAGATTTGCAAATTTTTTATTTTCTAAATGTTTATTTATTTCTATTCTATTCCGTGGTCCAAAAATAAATATAAATACTTTTCCCAAAAAAAAGAAGCAATTTCAATAGAATATCATGAAGAAGAATCCCTTCAGAGAGTTTTTTTTAGCTTCTAGCATCAGTTTAGCTTTGAAATTTTTTATTACAATTTTTTTTTTCATTTTCCGTCGCCGCCAGTCATCGTGTTGTATTCCTCAATAAGGTTTCGTCGCGTGTCAATGAAATTTTTTTCCTTTTAAAAAACTTCGAAAAATTAATAAATCTATTAAATAATTATTTTTTTTCACTAATTTCTGATTTAATTAATTTTCCATTTACATTTTTCATTGCGCTTGATTTAGAACGTTAATTATCGAACACGAAATTATTCAATTTTGAGATTAATTGAATATTTTTTATACCAAAAAGAATTTTTACTTGATTATATTTTTGGAAATTTTTCGATTTAAATCAATTAAATATTAATTATGGTCTCGGATACAGACAAAAATTTAATTGGTTCTTCTAATGGTGGTAATGTTGGGAGTGTTGATAATAATCCGAAATGTGTAATTTGTTTGAAAGATAGTAAATCAAGATGTTCGAATTGTAATCAAGTTTATTATTGTTCTGTAAATCATCAAAAACAGGATTGGAAGAACCATAAATCACAATGTAAACCATTTTTGGTAATATTAATTTCTTAAAATGTTTTTACTTAGATTTTTATTTCAAATTTTTGGTGAAAGTATTGCGTAATCATTTTAAATTTTAAAGTGCTGACTTGTTGGTCAATGTTCCCGGAAAAAAACTTTTGTATATTCTCGAAAATTTCACGTTGTTTTATATTAATTAATCATGCAATTTTTTCGAGGACCGTGAAAGAGTTTTTAAAATGTTTAAATAGTTTTTTTTTTTAAATTTTCGAGTATGAGTAAACTTCATCACTAAGCATGACGTGTTGATTGATATCCGATGTATCGAAATTAGTGTTAAACCGCAATATATTTAACATTTTTAAAATTTTGTTAAGTCGGTTTTTCGATTTTTTTTTGATAATCATGAAGAAATTGAAATATTTAATATTATTTTTAAATCGAAATTGCGATTTTTGTGGTAAAAACTAATAAATTTTTAAAATATATTTAATTTTCGAACAATTTTTTTTTTAAATATTGATAAATTAATTAATTTCTAGGATCTGTTAATTAATTTTGAAAAGATTAAACAATTCCGAAAATTTTGTGAAATATTTTTACTGAAATTTATTTTCAATTCTGTTTTCAGATAAAAAAAAATGATAAATTTGGTCGCCATTTAATTGCTGGCCGAAATATAAAAGCTGGTGAAATTGTACTTAAAGAAGCACCATTAATGTCAGGTCCATCTCAAAGTACTGGTCCTGTTTGTGTTGGTTGTATGAAAGGATTAAATGAAAATGATTGTTTGGAATGTACAAAATGTGGTTGGCCAGTATGTCAAAGAGAATGTGAATTAACGTCAGAACATCTTGCAGAATGTCAATTAACAGTAGCTAGAGGTTCAAAGGTAGTTAATATTATTACAAATTATATTATGTGTTCTTCCTTCCATGTATATTAAGTTTTTGGCATTTTCGGATAGAAATCAGACACGATTTGTAAACCAATTATAAGTCGGGAATAGTCTGACGTGTGACTTTTTAAAAGATGTTGAATGGTATCATAACTCTCGTATCCATGATTCATGGGAAGCTATATTATTTACTAATTAGTTTTAGTATGATATATTTTAGGATTTTAGCTGTTCTAAAAATGTGCAAAATTTTATTGTCTTTCAAATATAAATTGGAAATTTCAAGAATAATTTCTTTATTAAGAAAATGACAATAAATAGAAAATATTTTTAAAAATAGAATAACTGAAAAATTTGTGCGTGTTTTTTATGTAAAAAAGTAAACATTTCGTCGTTACTAAAAATTAGTTTCCGATAATAAATAATAAATGAAGAGTCTTAAATTTTGTACAATTTTTTTTATCATGGAATATAATTGTGTTATATGAATTATGACCCTGGAGGTCCTACAAAATGAATTTGGTATCTTATTTGATTTTCCCATAAGATTTGACTTTGACCGGATCCATCGTCAATCAATTACACTAACTGCCAATATTTCTAATAGAAGAATTAATTGTTATACTTATACGTCTTTAAAATTTTTAGAAAATATTATTAAATTATTTTACCAATTCTTCATCGTAAACACAAATATTTTTTGTCTGTAAATAATATCTCCAAGTAATATAAAAAAAAATTATGTAATGATGCCAAAAATATGTTTACTATTACAATAAATTACACATTTTTTAATTAGTGGGCTGAGAGCCAATAATTGAACATGAAAAAAGACATTTAACTTTTTGTCGTCAACTTTTCCTGATTAAACTATTAATTAATTCATAAATAAAACGGAAAATTATAAAAAAAAATGTTAATTCTTAAATCAGTAATATAGTCCAAAAAAACTGAATTGCTTGATGACTATAATTTACCCCAGTAAATTAATCAGCAGATGTGATATGTTTATAGAACTAAATGTATTTATAGGAAAATATCATTCTGAACTCTCCAATATGGTAAACTGAATTTGAATTCAACTATAATTTTAATTGTAAGTTTGATTCTTCCGTAAAGGCAAGGTAACGAAAGTAAACAAAAGTGCTAACAATTATGCAAAATCAATTTCGATTAAAGATAAAACCAAAGTTAAAGCAAATTAATTCAAATACTTCTTCTATCAATATTTGGCACACATCATAAAATCATTATGTGATGAAAATTGTTTGACAGTTACTACAAATTCATATAAACTTACGCAATTAATATAAATTGTTTTTATATTTTCTCCTTACAACAGCACTCTATTACAAATCCATTCAGACCACACTATTTTTCAAGGTAACAAGCTTTTAATATAAGATGTGGATTCATATTGCACGGTTTCTATTTATACGATACTTTTGGGGAACTAATCCACCGTGTAAATCGAATAATATACAAAATATACAAAAAGCTTAATAAGTAATTGGGTAAATAGATATAGCTCTTTGAATTGGAATAAGCTATCCTTAGGAACCACCATTCAGTTAATAGTACTTATTCTATCCTTCACTTTTCGTAGCTGTATGGGATAGGAGACAATGAAACATTTGTTATGACATTGTCCTGAGCCTGAGCCCAACATAAAAGATTTAGGAAATTTGGTAGTTTCTTTCTAGAAATCCTTGAAGGTTTAACTGAAGCCGGCTAAAGTAATGATATTCATTAAATAAGTGGAATGGGTCAAAATGTTATAATAATAGTGCGGAGTTTGACTGGAGTGGAGCGTACAACAGACTCACTATTATGTGGCCTACGAGCATGCGAGTCTCGATATTCAACCCCCTATTTTAATACTTACTAACCAAAATACAAAATTGAATTTATTAAATAGCAAATTTCTTTTTATTGTAAATTATATTTTTCAAATTTCAAAATTTACATTATTGCCATTTTATAATAGGTGAAAATTCAAAATTTCATTTCACCACATCCACTTTACCAATGCCTTTCAACTGTTCGATGTTTACTCCTAAAAGAATCAAATCCAAAGAAATGGGAAAAATTTATTGAATTGGAATCACATGAAAATATTCGACGAGGATCACAACAATGGAAAAATGATTATGAACATATTGCAAAGTTTATTCCGAAGTAAATTTTTTTTTTTTTTTTGTTATATTTGGTATTAATCAATAATTTACAGATTTTTTAAATGTGAACAATTCACAACCGATGAAATAATGAAAGTTATTGGAATACTACAAATAAATGGTCATGAAATACCTTTAGCTGAGCCAGCTTATATTGCAGTGTACGATTCAGCATCTTTAATAGAACATTCATGTTATCCGAATTTAACGAAAAGTTTTACCAAAAAAGGTGAAATTATATTTTGGGCAACAAAATCTATTAAAAAGGACACAAATTTAAGTATTTGTTATTCGGATGCAATTTGGGGTACATCTGTCCGTCAACAACATTTACAAGAAACGAAATTATTTAAGTGTGATTGTGTTCGTTGTAAGGATGTAACAGAATTTGGAACTAATTATGGTGCATTGTTGTGTAATAAAAAGGACTGTAAAGGATTGTGTTTGCCAGTTAATTGGGAAAATGCTGATGCTTGGAAGTGAGTTAGGGAAATATGAATGAAAAAATGCATAAAACTGAATAAATCAGACAAAGACCCAAAAATGTTGCAAATTGCAATAGTTCTGTAGCGAAATTAATTTCAAAATCCTTGAAAGATTGTTTATTCGCCAGTTGAAAATTTGTAAAAAGATTTGTATTTTTTGAAATATTTATTTAAGCCTTGAATTAACAGAAAGTAGTAGCATTATTTTCAGAGCTACTGAGCCTAAAGCTAGTGGTACCCTGTTAATTCTAGTTTTAATATTTGGTTTTTCTAATTATTTATATTTATTTTTATTTAACTGTTTGTATTAAGCAGAAATTATCTCTAATCTATTAAAATTTGTTTTGATTTCGGAGATATAAACGTCAGAGTTTAATGCATTGTGGATACTAAATTGTAAAGTATACTAAGGATAAAATATATTTTTTTCTCACCTGAACTTTTATGTGAAAACATTGATAATTTCATAAAATTTTATTTAATTTTCAAAATTTCTGATTGATTAATTAATTTCCACCTTTTTAGATGCAATACTTGTAATAAACCAATGGAATTGACATATGTAAATGATATTCTTAACAGAGCTGGTAAAGATTTAACAGCTATGGAAAAAGGAAATGTTGAACAGTGTTTCAAGTATTAATATTTCAAATTATTAATTAAAATTTATTTATGAAACTAAAATTATTTCTAAAAAGATATATAAATCATTATTCCAAATGGTTACCAAAATTTCATCATTTCATTGCTGAAGTAAAAGTCGCCTTGGTACAATTAATTGGTGCTGGCGGACCAGAAATTTTTCAATCTTTAACCGATAATGAATTAACAAATAAAATCCAATTATGTAGAGAATTGATTGATTTGTATGAGAAATTAACACCGTGTAAGTAAAATATAAAAATTGTATTTATAGTTTTTAAATAAACCCCAATTTTCTTTTCACTTCATTTAACAAATTTACGCAACAATTTCAAACGGTGATCAAGTTTATTGGGTGTACATAATTTTGGTTAAAGAAAACCATAAATATTATATTTAAAACTCATTAAATTGTCCATCATCATTCATTGAATTTATATTTTTATTTATTTATTTTTTGTTATAGCTGAAGCTAGAATGTTAGGTCTTATTTATTTTGAACTTCATGCTGCATTAGCTGAACGTGGTCGACGAGCATCTAGTAATGAAGATACCGAATTATGTCAATGTGCATTAGAGGAATCATTAGAAATTGCTGAAAAATCAATTTTTTATTTACAACATGAACCACAAATATTATCGGAAGGTCAAATATGTAAACAGGCGAAAATAAATCGTGATTCATTAAAATTAGTTATAGGACTACCAATTTAAAAAATTGTTGAGCGTTTAATTTTGATTGTTTGTTAAAATTTCTGTTTCTGATCGATTGATTTGTTAAAAAGACATTAATTTTTATAAAGTTTTGTTGTTAATTTTTTAGAAATCTTTATTTTTTTGGTATTAATTGTAATTTTCACTTTTATTTAGTTTTTATCAAAATTTCCGGAAGAAGTAAACATTTTTGATGGTTTTTTTTTATTCAGATAATTTAATTTTGGATAAATCAAAATAAAACCAAGTAAAAAAATAATAATAAATAAATTAAAATAGTTTTATTTTTTATTTAATCAGTGAATGTAAAAAGTTTCACTTGTAATTTTTTGAAATATAATTTTTTTAAATTTGGTGAGTTTTTGTTTTTAATTTGTTGATTTTTTCTTTTGTAATTAACGCAAAAATGTATTTTTTATTGATAAAGTGTAAGAAGAATTAAAATTATACAAAAATTATGTTATGGTTAAGAAATTACTCGTAAAATAATGTTTGTATTTAAGAAACTTTTACCCAAAATATATGAACCATACAGCACTAAATTTTCCATACATTGGTGAATATATAAAAAAAATATTTGTTCTACATTTTGAATGTCAAAAAATATTTTTACTTTTGATATAAAGAGATCAAAACTTATATAAAAGTTTTTGTATGGAGATTAAATCCATAAAACCATAAGGTATATATATATATATACATAGAACATATAAGTATTTTTGTTTTGATGCATGTTGTGTATTTGAAGAAAGCTTTTGCTTGTGGGTTGTGGGATTTAATCTCAAAATCTTTAAATTAAATCCAATAGGAACTTTTTTATGAGTTTTGATTGTACAAAAAATTTCCAACACTAATAATTAATAACAAAAAATTTAAATAGAATCTACAATAATGAATGTCTGAATTAGTGACGTCAATAATGAAATTCTGCTTAACTTAGAATTCCTAGTTAGTTTTGTAAAAAAATCTAGGTCAGGAAAATATTTTCAATAATTTGGATATAATTACCGACCTCTACAACTAGATCTCTAAACGCAGTTCTCTACAAATTTCCAATTTTTCATTCCATCACAACAATTCATAATTACAATGCATCGTAAAATTCTTATAGTATCAGTAAATACTTCAGCTACTTATCTTTCCTTCAAAAAAAATGTTCAAGTAATTGTGATTTTTGCATAAAATCTTTCAACAAAACTAACGTCAACTAAAAAATTATCAATGTTGGAGTAGGTACAGATCTGATGTATGTAACAAGCTGCATAAAGCTGAGTTAATTTAGATGTCATAATTAATAATAGTCTTTTACAATCGTGTATTTTTTCAGATTGGTAAAAACGTTCTGCCAATAATAAAAGTCACATTATTTCAAATCCCTATTACTTGTTGAGCCAAGGCATCTTTTGCTGTAGTGATGACTTTTAAGGAGATTGTTTAGGCTCTTTTTGTACGTTGGGATTGTGGATTTATGAAGACAACTGTTTGCGCTTAGCAATTTTACTTTAAGGAGTTAAGAGCTTGTCAATTGTAAAGTTGCGAAAGAAAATTTCTGCTCTAACCAAAATATTTCATGAAGATTACATTGTTGTGTTTGACCAATTCTTTCATTCAGCCAGCAATGCATATATGTAGTATATGAGATATTTCTGATTAAACTTCAAATTTCTTCTTTACTAGGTAAATAGAAAAAAAAATCATTTTATTCACTTATACTTTATTTATTCCAATATTATATAAGTCAATTTTTACTGAAAACTAATTACAATAATTCTCACCATAAAATTAATTTCGGAAAACAAAAGAGATAACATAAATTTACATAATAATTTAAGAAAATTAATTTGTATTTTTATGTTTTACCTTCTTATCTATATATTTTCTCAAAATCCGTTATGAAAATGTTGTATTCACTCTGATATAATTTACAAAACGAACGAATGCACTAAATAAAACTGCATAAAACATTTTGTTTTCTAAACTTATATATACTAAAGGTAAATAACATCATCATCACAACATAAAAATTTTAATTAAGTTTTTTTTTTTTATTAAAATGTATAGTCAAACGGTTAAAATAATTATGTATAAAATAGAAAATGAGGGCGGTGGCGGCGGTTACATTGGAATGGTCTCCCCCTTTATCTTTATTTATATAATATTCGCTATGTATACAATTTAGAATTATCAAAACAGCAATCAAGAAAAAATAAATTAATTCATTGTATTTTATTTAAGTCAAGTTTGCTGCTATGCCTAATTAAATTGAATACCTATTATAGGAGTTAACTGTTCCTATACCACGCCATATATGTGAGTCACATCCATCTATTCTAGACAGCTAGACTTTTATAAAATATGAACTTTATGCTACAGAATATCGTAAATTTTTAAAGGGGCTTGTTATATACCAAAAATATTTTAAATCCCTTGCTAAATTATAATTTCGAACAGAGTTTCTATGAGTGACTCAAATGAAATCAATATCAAAGCAGGAATGACTTTGGAATTTGTGGATCCGAAAAAAATCGACAGGTTCTTATAGACGGTTCGACAGTTTACTGAAATGTGAGAAAATTGTAGAAATTATTAAAAAGTTATGATTTATCAAGTTTAATAAATTAGGATATGTAAAAATATTGGATGGATTGATAGGAATACGTTAGTTAACCTGCGAAGAAATTATGTATTCAAGCCAGAACTATGATCATTGTACCCAACAAAAACATTATTGTGACAAGTGTTGCAACGGTTGACTGAGTCATCGCTTGCTTCACCGAATCTTAACATTGATTGCTAATTTTGAATTATATGAGGCATACCTACAAGCTACAACCAAACATTTATGATGTAGAAGTATGTGAATATCAAAAATCAAACAATGAAATTCAGAAATCATTTTAAGTTAATGCATTTGTCACATACATATAACATTTGCCCTATATATCTTCAGTACCAAAGTAAGAACTTCATCTTCACCATAAAATTTTAAATTTTCTTGTCTTCTATACTTGCTAGCAATTTTGGATGCATTTCACAGTAGTCAAGTTAGTGAAGTCTCTAAGTTTTTTTAAAATTAACTTTCAGTATTGTTTACCCCTCAGTGTCTCAGTATATATTTAAGAATTTAATAAAATGTTATATCTTTTATAAGTGTGTATATAATTTAGAATACAACGGAGCACCAATTGATGTTTTGACGATGAAATTAGCCTAAGTCTAGTAGCTACTTGATGGGATTGGCACACTAAATAACATTATAAATTCCCGCAAGTGCATATAGTGCAACAAAATTATATGTAATGAAATTATTTCTTTAGCGTTCTGTTTTTGGACTTCATTATAAGAATCTATTATTATTTTTATATGTACAGCGAATTTAATAACAAAAAACACAGCTATTTACCAAATGCGTATCTTAATAAGATATTTTTTACATATAACCACACAATATTTTTCAATCTTTTACATTTAATTCGATTTGTAATTCCCGTTTATGTTTTTTTCTTTTTTCAAATGAAATTAAATTATATAATTTTTATATGTGATTGTGTTCTCGATTTAATAATAAATGGGAAGATTGCTCGATCAATCAAACTATAAATAGAAATATAATAATAATATTTAAATATTGATTAAGTTTTAGAATTGTTATATGTATTCCGTAAAATGATCTTATTAATATTTAGTTGTCGGTAAGGTGGAATGGTGGTCATCTTTAAGAATTGGTTACCTGATGTGAAATATAAATATAAAACAAAAATTTATCTATTACATAAGTTACTGATCAGTAATCATTAATAGGGCTGCATAGAGGTGATTTATCTGCAGAGAGGTGATAAATCTTATTGGTAACATTATCGTATCAACATTTTCGACGTTATTGCTATGGTATACTGATAAATCGCATGGTAACATAACATAACCCAACCTTTTAGACTCTGCCACTATAAAAGTATCATCAAAGCTCTTAAAATAGTAATTTCTGTATCAAATAGACCCTATCATTTTGATTTTTAATCCCATAACAATGCTAACAAAATTAATTCGTATTTTTCCTTTTTTAATGGAACGCAAGAGGAAACTGCGACCATAACGATCTATTATGCGTTCACAGCTCATATCCTTCTAACCATTTAATAATTTTAAAAAAACCTAGAATGTTTGAGTGCCCTGTTAGCTAGTTCTTCGGAGATAATGAAACCTTTACCTAAGATATATTGCCTACTCTTCACTTATCTTCACTTTTAATTTTTGTGGTTTTGTTAATTTTTTTAAAACTGATGAGAGTCCTGGTAATTTGTACCAGTTGATTATGTGCTCTTGTTCAATCTGTCTGCGTAAATTTAGATTGGAGTGCCTTCTATGTTTACCGCAGAACGGCTCTGGTTCAATAAGTTTTAAATAATCAATTGCTATTTATAGTCTAGTTCTAGTCCCGAGGAGGCCAAAACTCAAATTGGGTTGCAGAGAGCAGATCCATTCAAATTAATGATGTGTAGTCACGATGACTAATAAGATAAATAATTAATTTAAAATCATTATTTTAATTTTCTGTTGGACTGACTGGTAGACGTAGGGATAAATTCATTTCGATATTGAATAACAAATTTATATTTTACTGGTATCAAAAGCTGATTATCGCGAACATTTCATGGAGCACTTGTGATGGTGCACAAAAATAATATACAGTAGTTAATGAATTTAAAGTAGCATTTCACTACAGCATTCAAGTACCAGCAAATTTTGAACTTGACGGGACATGGCTCAATAGATGACGCTGAAGAGAATATTTTTTTTTAGGATTTTATAACTTTGGACAGTCCCCAAAATATGAATGTCAGTTATTTTAACTAGAAAAATAAAACTTCTCTAACTTTCCCGTATATCAGAACTATTAATATGTATTTAAAAAGTTCTTCAAGAATATTCTCCGCGTAAATGTAGCTAGCTATAGCTATATATGATATTAAAGAAAAACATAATTATAATTCTATTGAAGAAAAAAAACGTTAAACTTAATCTAGATAACTTTTTTAAACAGTTTCAATATAAATGATGAAACATTAATTTCAAGTTCAGTTCATCGATTATTACAAAAAATAGACTACATTGTAGATAGAAAAATATCTAGGTAAATCGATCATAAATTTTGTAATTTATAATAATATAAATTGTATCATTATAAAGATATAAATTGTACAATTTAAGAAGAAATAAACTGTGAAATTAGGATAATTTATGAATTTAAGAATATATTTGAATTATATCTTCTTCTTTTTTTTTTGGTAAAATTAATCGATTTTACGAAGACAGTAAATTATGATGAGTTTATACGGTTTAAAATAATATTAAATTATATTGTAATATAAATTTTGTAATAACATTAAATTAAGGTAAAAATTTCTTAATTGTGAATAATTTTATATAATGGGAAGAGAAATTTTAATAATATATTATATTTATTTAAATAAATATAGATTAGAAATTCTTAAATATATAGTTTCAAGAATAAAGTTAAAAGCTATGGAAAATAAATTAGAAGATTTGAACTAATTTCGAACAAAAAAACTTAAATATAATCTGTTGTGTCATATGTAAAAGCATTCGTCTAAGTATAAAACTTTGAAAGCGTGAAAAAATCATTAGAAAATTATTTAATGTTTTGGAATCGTCTTTAATTTCCAGACCAAATAATTTAATATTGCCATATTTAAGCACAAGATGAATATTTTGGGTAGTTGCAGTTTGGAGTTGCATGGATAGGGAATAATACATGCTGGATTCATGTTTTAAGATCTTAAATAGATCTATGACAATTCCATACCGCACGAATCCTCAGCATTTTGGTTATCATATCATTAGTCAAAAACTATACTTAAAGGATTAATGAATTCTTGAAAGAATTTAGTACCATATAAGGGAAATTGGATCGATAAAGATATTGAGAAGATTAGCATGGTCATATAGTGTGAAGAAATAATACGATTTCCAATATTTTGCAGTCACCACAGTAACAAATATTAGAGGAACGATATTGCTATTTATATAATTATATTTTGTATAAAGGAATTTTAGAATGAAAAGCAATTGACATTTACATTTGACCAGAATTATAACACTATTACTGTTATACTGGTTACTCTTATATTGTAACTGTTATACTGTGTAATTGTTATACTGTGTCCATCCCGTGTGTGGAGTTTCCTTCCCGCATAGATTAATAGTAAATAAAAGTATCAAACTGATTGACATTTTATTTGGATTTCATCAAAGAGAATAGAGAACTAACTATACTAGTTTTGGTTGGAAAATATATTAAAGGCGCTTCCAGTGCTACACTTTTTCTAAGGGAAATAACCTAAAGATTTAAATTTAACTTTAGTTCCCTGTTCTATATACGCTAATTTTTGCATTCTGAATAGTAAAGATGTCTACTCTAATAGGGAATAATTTTTCAAAACTCCTTGAAAAATATATTTGGGTAAATTCAATAAAATAAATTATTTATTAAATATGATAAATTTTCAATTTAGTCCCTATACTATATAGTTAATGTTATACTTTAAGTCCTTGAGGCAAAAAAGTGCCACTTTGTATCCCACGATAAGAGGAGTAAAGTAGCAGTTTTACTCCCGGGAGGTCAAAAAGTATTTTCATTAAAATTCAATCCCAAATAAATGTCTACTAAAAAAAATTCTAGTATTTTATATTTATCATCTATGATGTTGCTGTGTTGCATGATTTGAAACATTCTTATTTATTTATTTCATATTTATTTCTGAAATTGTTTACCACAAACTTACACATTACATAACTTAATAAATTAAAAGACCTACAAGAAATTCTCGATCCAATATTTTAGATAAACATAATTTAAAATTTTTATCCCTCGAGCTATAAAAAAACTAAAAAAGTTACCAAAAATTATATTTATAACGCACTTCTCTCATTCCAAAAAGTTATGGTTTTTTAAAATAATTTATTATGAATTTACTAATTCTTAACAAAAAATTCATTTACCATGTTAAATGTTTTAAATACAATTTATGTAAAAATTTTAAATTTTTTGAATATTCTGTATAACTCCAACGCTTTTGAATCAATCCATAACAACAACATAAAAAATCGTGATATGATTTCATAATTTTTGTACCAGCAACAGCAGCGACAACAATGAAGGTTGTTATAACGTCGTCGGTTAGCAATTATATTTAAATGCAAAATCAAAAACTTTTATTTCTATCAAAAAAATAAAAATAAAAATATTAATTTATTTATTATTTAAAATCACACCATGTTGTCCAGTTTCCACACTCTTAAAAGATATGAGCTATCTAAAAGATGGAAAAAGTATTTCTCATATAAATGAAATTCTATTTTTTTTTTCAATCTTGTTAAAAAGTTAAATGTAATTTACAAAAAAAAAAAAAAAAAATTGAATATATGTTAAATTTATCTCATAATAGTAAATATGTATATATGAAAGCGGCGGCGGCTTGCCAATTGTTACCGCCACAGTTGTTGTTAATAGTATAACAAAACAACTGCGAATGGAAACTGCTGGGAATCTAATAAATTTCATTTATCGAAATTAAATCTGAACATAACAAAATTAAAAAAAAAAATTATGTATACAATTTATATGTTTAAATGCAAAAAAAAAAAAAAATACAAAATTATGCTAACCTAACGCCTACAAATTAAAATAATGAGATAAAAAAATGAATTTTATTTTATAAAGCCATTTAAAATTCGTAGGTTAAAAAACATGACAATTTTTTACTGAATCAAAAAGTTCACAATTCAATAAAAAAATAAAAACAAGAAATATAGAAATTTAATTATATACAAAAAAAAAAATGGAATTCTTATGGTCATTTTTTGGGGATCGATGATCGAATTTTATAATTGAGACAACAATTTATTGATATCTAAATTTGGATAAAACATTTCCACAAATCATTTAAATAAATTATCAAAATAAAATATAAAAATATATAAAATTTTAGGAAATTATAAATCATTTATTGATAAAATGTTAATTATATAAATTTAAATTACGTGATCTACTCTCAAGCGGATGACAAATTCCTGTTGTAATTTGATCAGACCAATTAAGAGAGGATGGAAATTACAAAATTCAGTAATATGAGAAAAACTAATTAGCTATAATTTATATTTGAGCTCATTAGTTTCCGGATTTGATGTAATTCATCCTAAAGATTGTAAACATTTTTTTATCATTTTTTATCAAAATAAATTGTATTTGCTATTTTTTGGTACATATAAATAAAAGAATTAACCTTCAATTTTCTACTCTTATAAATATAGTAATTTCAATCTTATATTTCAATAATTATCCTCGAAGCCAACATTCATAACAATTTGTTACATAGCATAACATAAAGTATCAATTTTAGGTCCAAATAGTATAAACTGTATTTGAAGTACTAGCATAATACAGTACGTGTACGGTAATAGTTATGCTAGCAACTGTTATACTGTAACTGTTGTAATATAACTGTTATACAGTAACACTTATATTAGTAAAGCTGTAACTGTTATACTAATACGTTTACTGTTATACTTGTGTAACAGTATAAAAGTTACTGTAACTCTTATACTAGTTTCCGTAACTGTTATACTAGAATAACAAATAACAGTGACTTAAACTACCAATTTTTATTCAATCACATTTTATACAACAATAAGAAATATTTTAAAAAAAATGAGAATGTTGAAGCCATCGTTAAAGCCATTGTTGAAGCCATTTGACTAATATTAAAAAAATTTCAGTTTTCTTAATTCAGAACACTTTATAGCTTATTCCAAAACTCGCAGTTAAATTATTAATAATTGATTAAGAAATAATACCCGAAATAATCATTAATATTATTTTAATTTATGAAATTAGCATATATTTAATAATTGAATTATATTAAAAATATAAAGCATAATTTTAAATTGTAGTTAAAATTTTCATACCTTAAGTCCACTATTGCAAAATATAACAACTAATTTACATAAAAAGTTCCTCCTCCACTTTCACACAATTTCAAAGTAAATGAAAATTACAAATATATTTTTTTAATTTCAAAAATTGTTTTTTTCCGAAAGTAATAATTTTTTTAACCTGTTGCTATTATATAAAAATTTACTTTTAAAATAAATAAACTTTTATTACATAATTAATGTTAAAAAAAAAAAATTAAGAAAAAACAAAGAAATCTAAAAATTTATCCTAATATTTTTCTTGTCACGTCTTACAAAAAAAGTCTATAAACTATAAAAATCCCAATTACCTAACAAAAAAAAATTCGTTTTACCTTTTTGTTATGAACATTTTTCACATCATTTTATTGAAAATTTTTAAATTCACACATTATTTTTTCAAAAATTTTGCAAATATGTAATAAATTTTTTATGTACAATATTTAAAACAATCAATTTTACATAAAGAAAAAACCATTAATTTATCAAAAATTGTTTATTAAAATTTTCAGTTGCTTTTTAAAGAGGAATAAAAAGAGACTTCATTTCAAGTATACTCAAAGTCCAGGAAAAATTCATTTTTAAAAACAGACAAATAAATCTAGCAATTTTCCTCAGTTAAAAACGTTTTAAAAATATATATTAATTTATCATAAAATTATTAATAAAGAATAATGTAAGATAAATTCAATTTTTTCAAGTAACTATCACACTATCTAAGTTATAGTAAAAAAAAAAATAATATTATTTTATGTGTTTTTATTGAAATATGAAAGGCAAAAGCTAAACTTCATAAATCATTCTGAATAATATATAGTTACAAAAAAAAAACAAAGATGTCATGTACAAGTCTCGCCGCCAAAAATTGGCACATTTTAACTCATAAACGTGTAAATATGAAAAAAACAAAATGACAGGGTTGTGAAAATATATATAAATCAAAATTTCCTTTGATTTAAAATAGTGTTTCTGTTGGACACTATCAAGTTCATCTAATCAGAGCATAGTGAATCTTTGTGCCAATTAGGATCTCTTTATCCAACTACCCTGGCATCTAGACAAGTAATAAAATATTGTAAAATGCAAAGATTCAAGTGTATATCTTCATAGGTCTACCTAAAGGCATTAATGAGTCGAAAAAATAAGTAGTTAGTATTAATGCTTTGTGGTCCTTACCAGAACCATTATATGTTCTTAAGAAAGCTATATTGAAAGAAAACAAATGTCATGTGAAATATATGTAATTTAACTGGTAAACGAGCAATAGGAGATATAATAAACTCAGCAATGGACATAGAGAAGCTTCTGTCCTAAGTAATGGCATCAAATAACAACCATATCGACGAGAACATCCAGAAGTTGATATGAATTATCATAAAAAAAGAAATCATTGTTGTTGGGAGATAGAGGCTGTCTAAAAGATTGCTGGCTCAATAAAGTTTACCTAAGATGTTATACTATTTCTGGTACGAATTAAATAACACTTCACTGTTTTGATTATAACGAATTTTTACTTTACATATAATCTATTAACTTTGTCTTTGAAGGGTTAATTTGTTTCATATAAATTGATTGAACCCTACATGAAATTTGTATGATACCATAACAAGAGCTATTCATAATAATATTTGCTTAGATAAAAAACTACTTTTTATTTAACTATGTGTTACAAAAAAAAATCTTCCCATATTTTTATATGCTATTTAAATTGCCATAAAAATTCACTTACATTTTAGTTAAATACATTTTAAATTTGAATTATTAAAGTTTTCTTATGTAAAATCATATTGGACTTTATCAAAATATAAAAAAAAAAAAACATTTTTTTCTATATGCCTATAAATTTTGTCTAAACTTAAAAAATTATTAAATTTATTTGCGATTATGTTGTATTTAGATTCTACTCCAGTGTCCAGTGTGTTGTGGTGTGTACATGGAATAAACATTAACCACTGAAAAATCATAAAATGTAGTTATAGATATTTATGCTTAAAAATAACCGTTCATATTCTTTAGCTCAATGTTACTTTTTATGTTGTTAACGCATTTAGGTGTGTAATTTTTCTTTAAATTTTCCAGATTTGGTATTCTTTTGAAGACCATATTTAACTTTCATTTCTTAGCTATGTAGATAGATATAAAAACTTTTAAATTTAACAAGGTATAAAACGCGTTTGTTGATAGTTAAATTTATAAAATGTATGCTTTTTAAGTTATACTATTTAGATATATGTAAATAGTTAGATCTCTTATAGGTTAACTATTTGACTTACAAATATACTAAAAAATGAAAAACTAGAGAAGTGAGTAAAAAAATTAAATTTACTTTTACTTATTTATTTATTATGTTTTTGGATAAGTATAGTAAGAATTTTGTAACATATTTTTCAGATTATGATTTGGTGACAATTATTATAGATTATAATATTAAAATGTTTTGAATTATTTAAAACTTATATTTATATTTTCTATGCCATTCCTCGAAAAATTTTACTAAACGTTCGTACCGATATGGATTTATCGGTATTTTTGACAGCCAAAAAGATTGTATTTGAAAATATGCGCCAGGCCCCAGGGCAACACAACGTTGAGGTTTAATAAAATAGGATATAGAATCAAAAACTATTTTGTCCTCTTGGTATCAATGCATTCAAATGATTAGATAACTTTTCATATTTTATATTATTGTATAACATTTTGTTAATGGTGTCATGTCATTGTGAAATTAGTTAGAAACAATGAAATAAACTTTTCAAATATTAAAGGTTATGTTGTCAAAAATAGTAAATTTACAAAAATATTGAAGAAAAGAGTTTTATATATTTTTCTATATTCAATTTATACATAAAATTCCCAGCATTTTAGTAATATACCAATAAAATGTTTAAATATAGTATAACTAAATTAATTTTAATAACCAAAAAAATTGTCAGTAATTTCAAATTTTTAAATAATGTAAAGTCCATTTAAGTCGATCCATTAATTTTTTATCAATTTATGGTAAATTTTAAACTGAAGAATCTTTTTTGTTTAAATATCTATAGCGATTCAGTTGAAATAAATCGAAAAAATCTGGGACATATCTAAAAAAAAAAAATAAGTTTGAGTTAGTTTTAAAATTATAAGACTCTGATTACTGATTATTAGAAAATCACATGCTAGATGACTAATATTGACTTCAATCTCGGATGAATCCTTGAATATAGTAAATTATGAATGGAAATGTTATTTTCTATGCAACAGGAATCTATATAATAATTGGATGTTATGTGATCATTAATGTTATTTTCTAGCTAAGAAATGAAAGCTAAGTCAGGTATAAATATAAAGAGATTCGTCGTGGTATTTTGCAAATGCTTGGGCTATCCCCGATAAGTGATATTTTTTGAAATATTAAAATTTAAATGTTTGCTTTTCAAGATTCTAAAATCTAAACTGATTTAATAATATGATCGATGATGACAAATATTATCACGTGTAAACATTTTAAGTTAATTTTAATATTAAGACCAATCAGTTTTTTCGATTTAAATTTAAATGTTTTCAAGTAGCTTTCATCGAAAATTAAACAATATTAATTTTAATTACCATGTAAAACGTAATTACATTTATCTAGCCTAAAAGCTTAAGCTATTAATATGGAAATTAGTAACATGCCAAGAGGTTAAAATTGTATTTTTTTTAAATATATAAATAATAAATTAATAAATTTGTTGATGTGCATTAAATATATAAATATAAATTAAATTATTTTCCTATTTCAGATTTAGTTTTAGTGATGCGAATATTTAATTAAATTTAAATTTATTTAGCATTTCACTATTATTTATATATGAAAAACAAAATGGATTTCTCATATACATATTTAATGTATTTTTATGTATATATTTAAAATATTTGTAAGGTTCATAACAGGGAATTAAACCGTAACGAATAATAATTTCGTTTCGGTTTTCAATTTTTCATGGCATTTCATTATCATTAGTTTTAAAATCACCACCGGTTACTGATGGTATAGAAAGGTCTAAGGGCACGAGTAATAAACATGTTTATGTTTATATAAAATCAAATTTGGATGTGTTAAAATAAAAAATTATGTAAAACATTAAATATATTTACGCAATTATTAATGTTATCAATCAGAAGTCAAAAAAATAATTAAATCTGATTAGCCCAAGGCTGTCGATAATAGCGAAGGATCCATTATATTTTTCATGGGAAAGTGTTTCTATTATAATTATCGGTTTTTAAGAAAACTATACGTTTTGAATATACGTGATTATACCGGATTCCAACATTATTCATCAAAAATCAATTTTAATAATGCAAATTTTGTTCATCAGAGATGTCAACTAAAACCTAACTAAATATGAGAATTTTTCATCTTTCCAAATATAGTGTAATTAGTACGTAGCTGTAGCTGTATATAGTTGCAACAGTACGTACAGCTAGAATAGAAAGAGATCAAAACTAATATAACTTATACAAAAATATAACCTTAAAGAATCTCGGTTTTAATTCATAATTTGCATTTGGTAATAGCTATATAACAAAACAAAATGAATTACGTTAACTTTAAGTTGAGGCTGGCCAATAAACGAGTTTTATTATCTGCACTAATTTTGTTTTTCTTTTATGTATATTTATTTTGATTAAGTTTTGTAAGACACGCTAATTTTTAACACCTTTCGGAAATTTACTTTAATATAAAAATATAATAGAAATTTTAAATTTTAGGTTTTTAGCTTTTTCGTTATCATAGAAAGTTTATATTATCAGATTTGCTCTTCTGGTGCTACAACCTGAATCGACCCAGCTTCTCCAATCGTTCTTCTCTAAAGTTCACGTTGTTACGCTGCATTTTTCCAATTTCTTGTCTGTAATAATTTGTTCGAATCTCGACGGATATTATCATCTCATATTTGGCTTGGTTTGCCACATGCGATCCCGTCTTAAGCTTTTTTGGTTACACACGATTCATTTTGTCTCCGGATATGACCAGCCCACTGTAACCTATTTAACTTTATAAATATTGATAATATATAATCTGCAATAAGTCGTTAATTGTTGGATTTTGATTTCCAGACACCATTTTGTTTTGCAGGCCTTTATATTCGACAAAGGATTCTTCTTGAAATGTGTCCGAACTGTTGGGTCATAGTCATAGTCAGTAAGTATAATTATATATTATTATGATTATTGTTATTCAAAATTATAAAATGTAAAATATTCTATTAAATCGCATCTGTTAAGCTATTTTACCATTTAAGGATTTAATACACAAAAACTTCCAGATTATTTAATAATAAAAATTTCCAAATTTGGTTTTTTGATCATTAAAACTTAATTTTATTATAAAATTCCTAGAGCCATTTTTAATTTAATTGTATATTAATCGGAGATGATGTCAATATTTATTAATTATATTTTGTTTATGGGGATTTTTTTTAAAAAATATTAGATGTTCGTGATTCCATATTTTTTTTAAAGAAATTCATCATTAAAATGTTTTTGAACTTTTATAATTTTAATATTTTAGGTTTTAACAGATTACTTTTATATAAATTTTAATTTTTCAAAAATATTAATGTTTTTTTCTTAACTTGGTAAAAACTAATTTATTTAAACATCTGCGCATAGTTCGTTTTTTTGGATGAATGAATGGAATATGAAACAAAACGTAGACCTATTCTCAAAAAACTCCCTTAAAAGTAATATATGAAGCTAACCATATAGGCTCTGTGATTAAAACTATCGTAAGCTTATGCTTTCTGAAGGGTGACTACATCTTTGGAGTTATTCCAATTAGTTACTGAGATCATATGCACCCATAAGAATTGACAAAATATTTAAATTGTACATGACAGAATGATAATTTACGCGAAAAGTGTCAACAATTATAATTATTGATTAACGAATTCCATTGACAGCTTGCCAATTTTAAATTGAACTGCATTCTGGTCTTTCTACATTTAATACTTGGAGCTCAAACTTAACTAAATCGATTGAATGAGTTAAGGGTACATTGAGAAGCTCACTTCTCAATTAAAATTTGCCCTAAAAAATGTGAATTTAGTTAATGATAATTAAAAATGAAAATAAATCATTAAAATTAAATCTTGAGATTAAATCCCACAAGAACAACTTTTATATGAGTTTTCTTCTCGCTCTACCTATATGCAGTTTAAGTTAACCTCACTTTAATGAAAGCTTATTTTATCTTTAAGGTTGCACTGGGGAAACAAGATAATAAGTTAAACCGAAGTTTAGCTCTGGAAAAGACTTAAGCCCTCACTGTAAAATCGGGCATAAATCATTTTGCCTAAATAATTTATAAACAATACAAAAATACAAAGTTCTTAAATAGTTATCGTTTGCTGCCATTTCTGATTAACGTAAAACATAATTAAAAAACATTTAATTCAATATTTCATGGGTTACAATGTATTTTAAAATGATTTTAATCAAAATTTTCTAAAGAAATTCCATAATTTCGTAATTGGAATTCTAAAGAAACGTGATAATTACTACCATAGTAAAAAGAAAGATTAGAAATTATTTTTCTATACACAAATATTTTATTTTATTTTGGAAAATTCAAAGTTTTTCATTGAGTTTTTTTTTTTTTTTAATTTAGTGAAAATTTGTCAGTCACGATAATTATTTTACGATGTGTGGTATATCTAGGAATGTCGAAAAACGTAATAATCATGAATCGTTTATTAAAATAAAAATATAATAGTTATTTATGAAAATATTTACTAAAAACTATACTGAATCTAACGCTAACCAGTATATACCAAAGATGAAATATATACAATTTAATAAAAGAACAATCAAAACTTTTGTGTGGCTGTTCATCACTTTTTCTTAAAGTAAATAATTCATAATATTTTTTTGTGACTTGCAGATGGTAATAGTTATAGGACGTGTTCTATATTTAAAATTGCCATATCATTTATAAAGATTATAAGTTAGAAACACCTGTTTCAGACATAGGTATAGTAAATGGAAATGAAAATGGAAGGTTCATTGAAATTTGACGTAATTAAATATTGAATTTCATAAATGATTTTTTTTCTATATTTGTAGAACCAAAAATAAATAAATAACATAATTTGTATTTACAATAAAACGAAATAGAGAATCCAAAATTTTTTATCATTATTCTAATTAATATTCATTTCAAAATTTCCGAAAGAAAATATTTGTCTGGATAGTAATTTTAAATATTGTCGGAATACGAAATTTTCGACAATTTCAAAATTAATTTAGTTGGTTTGATGAGAGAAAGGGGTAACAGAAACCCTCCACGAATATAGAGCTCGAGGATCCGTTGTACACTCCGCATGATGGATTATCCTATCATTCCAATTCAACTCTCTCATGAACGCAAAAGGTCCGAACAGTATTGTCCATGTCGATAAAAAAATGACGCTTTAAGTGTTTAAATCTTTTATGCCATTCCGATACGCAGTATAACAGAGGAGATGCTTCAGTGTTTCGGCATCTTCCCTACATCATCTAAATATTGCGATTTCTGTTAAACCTAATCTTCTCACATGCTTTTAGAATAGAACATGACCAGTGGCTATCGCCATATATAACCGTGATGAATTTATTCATCAGAATCGTGTTTCTACACTTTTGACCGTTTACGTTCCCTCAAAAAGTTGCATTCCATGATGATAACCATTATAGTTTGTACAAATATTGGAGTGTTCCTTTTAGCAGTTGCTTGTGTAAGTTCTGCTTGGTATTTCGGAGTAGAATTTATCAGCTTTGCCGTTGTCTTCGATTCCATTATTCCCTGTTCATCAAAAGTTTCTTAGATCTATGTCCTGGTGACCACATGATGTTTATTAACAGATTGATATAAGAGATTACTGGAATACGTTACATACTATACTGTAATTGTAACTGCTCTGCTGTTATTCTTATACTGTAACTGTTATACTACTGTAACTGTTATAATGTATAAGATGGTAATTATTTTTTCTATTTTCCATGTAAATGTAAGAATTATCAAGAAAATTGAATTTTTTAATAAGATAATCAAATTTGGAAATAAATGTCAATAAAACTTAAATATTTTCTTATCGTTAAATATTCTGTAGCCAATAATAAATTATTAAACAATAATTGTCATAAATAAAAATTCCTATTACTTTAACAATTCGAAATCCGGATATAATTATCATAATAGCTCCCTTTTGTTTTTGAAACATTCTTGTACTTTTAGCATATAAAATTGCAGATATAATTTTTATTTACAGACAAAATGATTTCATCTAAAGATTACTATAAATAATTTTTATGTTATATATGTTTTTTTTTGTTTTGTTTTCAAATTTGTATTCATGTTATAAAATTAAAAACGATAATTAACCATAATATTTTAGAATAAATATATGAAAAAAAACTATAGTAAACTTCTTTATATCTTGTCCATTTCAATGGCAAACTGTGTGCAACCAAACAGTGTTCTCTAATCGTTGTTCTGAATGGCATATTTCCAATCGTTTCTACAAAAGACTATATAGGATTTTTTTTTTTTTTTTGGTATTTATCGACACTACTCAGACAGAAAGAAACACAAATTTCAGCTATAAAAGAGACGAAACTCCTTAACAAATTCTACAACGTGATTATTATCTTTTAACGTAAAGTGTAGAGCGCATAACTTAAGGCATATAAATATGTTTTTGTCAATTCTTATAATATAGTTTATTTACACAAGTTCTTGATTTGTGATCTGATCAACAAAAATAATAACATAGAAATAGAAAACGCAAAAATTTCAATAAAAAAAAAATCATAAATATAAATATAGTAAAGTAACAAAAATATTACTTATAGGAATGTATAAAATTAATCAAAATAATAAGAAATAGAAAAATAATCTTATGGACATGTTATTAAAGTAGTGTTGACTACATATTGATGACATTTTGTAGATATCATTTTAACAGTCTATCTTACGAAATATGTATGAGTCTTAATACAAAATAAATAGCTAGAATATTGCTGACAGTTGTATACCATATGATGCTCTCTAAACTTTCATGGAATACTTCAACAGCATTTTTTAACATCACCTGAAGCGATATGCGACATCTATTATATGTATAATAAAGCTGCCTCCATTATAGTACCTATTATATTAAGCTGCCTCAATTCTAGTACCTACTATATTTATTACATTTTCAACATTGGGCCTCATTTTATAAACACTCGCTATGTCCCTTAGGTTTTGCACTACATATATCTTGTTCATTTCGTGAGTAGTGTAGTGTAAAGCATATTTTACAAATGATCTATGTACCGAAAAAACTACAATTTAATGTATTACATACTCAATACAAAATTTGTGGACGTATATAGTAGAGTAGATTTTGAACTACGATCCAATTGAACACTTTCGTATCATGACGTAGCAAGTTTTAAACAAACCACCAGACCAGATTGATAAATAAACTGCTTTTAATGGTACTTCCCATTAATATTGAATTTATTTTTGCCATATGAACTTAATACACGTAAGTAAAGTATACTCTGTAATTCTGTATTTTAATAAATTTAAAGAATATAGCGTCATGAAACCTTATGATAAATATACAACAATTGTCAATTGTAGATTTTCAACATATCTTCAGTAAAAGGCGCTATATTCAATGCGTATGTTCCATGTCCAGGTGAACATCCATATACCAGAATCGTATTTACAAAGCCAATACGATAGACTTCGCATTAAGTGAACAAGATAATATTGTGCTAGCTGTACAGTATGAACACTTACTTTTAAACGGGAGGCATTAACAAATTAACATTGTTAACATGAATTTGTATCGTCTTCGCCTGTGCTGATTCTTGGCACATCACAATTCACTATAGGATAAATAAAAATAAATAACAAGTTTTTGTAGCTGAAATAATTCTTGGAAAACTTAGATTTGCTGATCGTCTTCGGATTAACTGAGTCGTTAGATTAACCGCGTTTAATTTGGTAGTGATAGTTTGTCCATTAGTACATAGAATACTAAATATCTGTATATATATGAGAAATTGAAATTAAGATTAGTTTTCCTATAATCTATAAAATTTGTACACAGTCGAATAATTTTGATTTTGGGATCGTCTTAATAAAATATTTCATAAATTGCTTTACAATTCTACTACTGTTCTATATGTATTCTTTGTTTCTGTTATTCAATTTCTAAAGTTCCTTTAGAAGACAATGATAAAATCTGTTTTTCAGTTCATTAGCTTGAAATATCATGTTATTAATTAGTATAAAAATAAACACTAATTTTAATAATAATACAATCTAATAAAAGATTCTAACACGAACATTTTATTAAAAACATAAAAGAAAACAAAAAATAGCCAGAAACAAAAATATGTTAAAGATTCGGCAATTTAAAATAGAATTTTTGGATTGTTTAAGAAGTGAATTTTCAAAGATAAGTCGCTCAAGTAATTAATTGCTGTTAATTAAAATATATTACATATTCTAATATTAAATCATTATAAATTCTTGAATTGTTGTTATCTCATTCATATGACAAAAATATCAAACTTCCTACAGAACTTCTTATCTACTATATACAAAATAAAAAAAAAACTTTTGAAATCTGTCTAAAATAAATATTGCGTGTTTTAAACCGTCTACGCTACTGTATTCAAAATACATCAAAAACATTTCAATAAAAATTAATTTAAAAAAAAAAATAACAAATATTGCTACTGGATATTATTCCAACCAACTCGTTTTATTGGTCCTTTTAAGAAATACTAAAATTTTGCCGCAAATAAATATAAATTTATGATTCACCATAAAATCATCAACATTGTTTATAAACATATTAACTAAATATATATGCGCACCATATTTACGGTTCAGAAATCTCAGCAATTCCTCAATTTTTTAGTATGTAACTAGTTATAATAAAACAAAAGTTATTACATTTTTTTTTTTGTTCTTTTAGTTAATGACTGGCTTCACAAAAGCCAACGACGATGAAGTCGACGCGTGTACAACACCTTATGTGTTTTTTGCTTGACCGCTTTGCATGACAAGATTATATAGTTAAAATCTAATTCAAAAATCTAATTTAAAATTTACTACTTGTACAAAGTACCAAATGTAAGAGCAACAATAGCGTGGAAAAGAGAACATAATATACAGGGTGAGTTTGAAATACTTAAAATATGTACGATGCACTACGCACTACGATATTCATTGGTTAATTGTACTAGATTTTTTTTTGAAAGCAGGACCATTTAACGACAACCACTATTTTACGATTTGTGGTAAAAAAATGAAGATACATATCTTGGTTCATAGCTTCAGAATGGATCAATGGAGAAGAATGGTTAGATTAGTAATTAAATTACCTTTAAAAAGAGCTAATATCCGAACAGATGCCACATGAATCATACTTCTTCATTGGCCAATTCTGAATCTATGAACCTAAATTCTATTTACTTTCCGATTTTTTCTCAGAATTAACTAGTTCGTTAGTTAGTTTGTATTTTGGGGATTATATCCGCAACACTACGCCACTAGTTGGCCCAAAGGTATCCAGAATGAACTAAAAAATACTGTAGTTTATCATTTCAAACTCACCCTATTTATATAGTTATATCGAAATTAAATTATATAATTTAACTAATAAATATTTATGCCAATTTTTTTTTAAGTGGTATATTTTGTAAATAAAAATGGGGAAAGATAATTATCACCATCATAATTTTATGCTACTCTATTACTAACTAATGCATTTTCATATAGATAGTATAATAGTATATATACAGTTATAAATATATACAGGTGACTTTATCGAAAATGACACGCAATGATTTGCGTTTAGTTTGATAATTTTTATTATTGGTTTTTTTTTAGAGAATGTTTTCCATAGCGCGCGATCCATAAACAAACATTATAAGAATATATGTAATAATAATAAAAAAGGTAAACAAAAATCCGGTTAGAGGTTACTTACTATACACACAATAATGCTCTATGTATACAACGAATTCACAAAATTTCTGCTTTAGTTATTATTATATATTAAACGAAGAACGGCACTGACAAGAATTTCTTTCATTTATTTTCAAAGCAATCCAAATCGATGTATCGCGCAATGTTTTCGTGATATTCTTATGTGGATTTCTTTTGGCACCAAAAAAAAAAAAAAAAACAATTTTTTCAGTAAGAGGAAGCTAAACCTATTTTTTTTCGATTCGCACAAAAATATTGTTATTATTTTGATCTACAAACCTTTCCACCTTTGAGAGGATAAAGCTTTGACTGATAATTGAATGATTCATTGCAGATTAAAATTTCATCTCCAATTAATTCAAAAAACAATTATAGTAATATAAACTTTTAATTAAAACTTCTTAAGATAAACAGAAACTACGAATTTCACAGCTTTTTTACGATGAACTCGATACTATAGTAGGAAATTAAGAGTGGAATTTTTCACTTGTAATTTCACAATCTTAAATTTGTATGAAAATTTCTCTTCACAACGTGCCGACACTAATGTTAAATTTGTTTAACTTTGACAGATAAGATCAGTTTGATGAATTTTTATTCAGCTTTATACCTTCATTTACTGATCCAATAATACCAATTCAAATGACAATCGTAACAATATTTTTTATTTTCAAAAATATCATACTTTATAATACCAAATACTAAGACTTGGGCTACAATGTATCGATCACTTCATTATTGATTCATTCAGTAAAGTTCAAATTCAGTAAAGGCTCTTACTCTATATATTTTGTATGGAATTAAAAGAGTTACGAATCCAAACTGAAGCAAATATCAAGGGAAATTAAATTTGACAGTTTCAAAAAAAAATATTGTATGATTTATCGATAACTAATGTGTTCAGTAGCCAGTCGATTGGATACTTTTCGAATGAAATGATCGTACGTAGTTGTCCAAGTCATACAAACAAAAACTGATCTTTAACTGTTCGATTGGAGAAAGAATAACAGAAACTTTAGATTAAAATTTGAAGAAAAACCAATAGAAAACCACATTAGAAAAAGTAAATAAAAAAATTAAAGCAAGGAGCTACTAAAATATCCAACTTTAATAACAATAATAAAAATAAATATCGAAGAGTTTAGATAGAATGTTCCAATTCCATTTTTGTAGTTTTTCAGTTTTTCTTTTTAAACAGATTTTTATGGTTTGTTGGTTTGTTTTGTTGATTGTCTTTTATGATTGTTCTGTTTTGATGTTTGCTTTTGTTTTTGTAAGTAATATTTAAAGTTATATGCTCATCGCGAGATTTTAACTCTTTTAACAGCTCACCTGTAATTAACTTTAATGAATCTCGAAAAGAAAAATAGATGATTCGAATACATTGTATTTTTTTGAAGACAAGGTGACTAAGAAATTGTTATTGAAATGAAAATATAGATAGGATCATATCAAAGAAATTGTATTATAATTATTACCAAAGTAGGTGGCCTTATTTCACACGAATATTAAATACTGAGGAGGGAAGGAGGATACGGTCAATCCTTAAAACATTATATTAAATTCTTAGAGCTGTAAGAATATTCAAAGATCACCAGCTGCAAATGCTTATATAACGTATGTCAATATTATTAGTTTAGATGAATATTTAATTAAAGTAGTTCGTTTTAAAATATTTTTCGATACTATTATTTTACAAAAGTGATTTAAATATTTAACGATATCGTTGCAACCGCTTGAGGATCCCGAAATATAGCTAAATTAGAACACAAGATGTCCTCTACTTTTTATTAAAGTAAATTACATTCAATGTTTCTATTATACCATAAGCATATAATATACTTCAATTAAGAACATAAAATTCTCTACACAACTTCTACATCTATAATTTATTTATTTTTAATAATTATTCTTAATTTGTGAGTGTTAAATTCATCTATTATGTATTTGCGGTACTAAAGAACATCAAACCATATTTTTTTAATTATCTCCCAATTACGTTTAGCTTCTCCATTGAGTGAAAACTATTAACTTTAAATTTAGAATTCAAAACACTTACAATTTACATATAAAATGTTATTATACATTTTTCTCCTCAGTAAGGTTATACATAAGAACATAATTTGCAATTTCTACGTTCACATTACCGATACCTACATTAAGTCCACAATATTACAAGCTCTCGTTTTAAAAGTCTATCTTATTATTCTGCAACTATCGTACATGTACATACAAACAAAAATCATTAAAGAAGGCTCCGAACAGGTCCTACGTGGTGCTAAAAGCTGTGCTATTTTTATATGAAAATACACTACAGCACTACACATAGCGTCACTCTGGACGTGCTCTAAGAGTTACCTATATCGTGATTCAATTTTCTGTAACCTGTTGTTATACGAAATATAGTTTGAACAACTTTTATAGAATTGTTTTCTATAATGGTATAATGGTATTTTCAATCTGAAAATTAATTCTTGCATACTTTTAGGGACTATTCACAAATTTGTATACCAATTTTAGTATAAATCCTATTTAATTATTTTAGAAAAGCTAAAGGATATATAAAAACTTCTTTAGGCTTAATGAACTATGACACTATGCAAAAAACGTTTTCAAATTTTATTAAATGTATAAAGACTAAATATCTTGCATATTTATAGGAGTATTTTTTTAAAACCTACAATGTTAAATAATAAAATACATTTGAAATTTACATTATACATGGACATTGACTATTATTTCACTTAATTACCCTGTTTTATGTTTTCCTCATGTACAATCTATCTAAGTTTAACTATATTAGATTTACAATGAATATCTTGTCTTTTATATTATTTCCCTTATGTTCATACATTTGAATTCATATATGTATTATATACATATATACATATATATTTACTCGAACAAAATGAATAATACTACAGAACAACAAAACTATCTATCTATCTTTTTATGTCTACTTTAAATTCTTCTCAACATAAAAATAATCACGGTTATAAGTTTTCAACATTTAAAACAAAAAACAAAAAAATAAAAAAATTCCTGGAGACGCAAGTGTTTCGCATTCGCATACGTCGGACGTCGCTGTCGTAAGTCGTTGTTGCTGTTTTTTTTATACATATAAATGCGATCACCACAATTTTACACAGAAAAAAAACAACAACAACAAATAATACTGGCGGCTCTAATGCTCTACTAAAAAGGTAAAGGTAGTCAGTTGTTGCGGGAGCTTTAAACCGAATGGTATGATGGCATCTTAAAAGTTGATTAGTTGAAAATTTTATTTTTATACAAAAAAAAAAAATCGTTAGTAATTTCTTTGTAAAATTAAATTTTTGATTTGATAACATATTTTTGTGGTGTAATTAAATGAACTTTAAAAACGGTTCGTTTTATATAAGATTTGATAAAATTTTGGTATCATTTCATAAATAAATAATTTTAAAATGAATTAAGTGCGCATTTGAATTATGTATTCAAAATATTGAAAAACCAATAAAATCAGGATCACAAAAAAATATCCTTAAAAAAAAATTTCATAAAAATTACTTGTAATTTGTGTTTATCTGAAAATTTTGTGTAAATTCCTTTCGGACTTCTGGGTGGATTAATTGAATTTACCTGTGGCAATACTGTGTATGGAATAGTTCTTTTTTTTTGTGTACTGTTTTTGTTATAAATGTTTGGAATTTTAATGGATTTCCAGCTGAAATTAAAATAAAAACAAAAAACATATAAGAAACAAAATTTTGATTACCGGTCAGTGATATTTTAAGTATGTTTAAATTTTTTGTCTTCTATACATTTTTTTATATTAAACAATTTCATTTAAAACAATTTTCTTAATTTGAATTCTTGAATTTTTTATATTTTTTTATTTTATTTGTTTTTGAATAATTGTTTTATCTGCTCTGAACAGTAAAGAAGAAAAAAAAAATATCTGAAATTTTTGTCATGCTTAACGATTTTTGAATTTTGGTAGTTTACCAAGTAAGAATTAAAAATTTATATTTTAAATAAATTTTTAAGATTTATAATTTAAAACGAAAAGTTCAATTTTATGACTTGGAGTGTTTTGCTGCTGATTATTTTATTTATAATTGACCTTTTTTATTTTATTGAGTTAAAAAATGTAGATTATTTCGACTTAGTTGGATGAATTTTGCTAAGCCAAACCAAAATGTGTAGGGAAAATACTATTTTCTTTTTTTTTTCTTTTTTTGCTATACACTGTTTCAGAAAATAAATTATTATATGAAATTAAATAGTAATTTAGTAAGAGATTAAACTAATCTGTTGGTCGCGACTCGCGATGCTCTAAAAATAAATCGGGGATGATTCCGTCTATAATGAATAGAACAATCTATAGGAAATTGGTCACTGTTGTATTGGTGAAAAAGGCATACGTTTTTTGGACGAGGCTGTGGGTTTTAAACTATAGAATCCACACAGGAATATCTAGTGTGTGACCGAAATACTTGACAGTATCTTTGGATGTGACGTATACTGCACCGACCGTACCTTTTCAATACTACATTTGTGGAGAATTGTTCTCTTCATAAAGGTCAATAGAATTTTTGATAGGATTAGTGCTTAGTTTTTGAACTTTAAATAGAGACCACAATGGAGTCAATCGCGATCTCTTGTGATGCTTGTTACTACTGATTTTTACACACTCTTCTAATTTTACACCAAATGTAATCAAAGAGATTAAATATTTGTTTGGCAAATGATTAGGTTAAAAATGATAAGTTATTAGAAGTTTCAATTAGAATATTTTCGTTAATACTTCACTGATAAATCTGGCAGTATTCATAGATTAATAATTAAAATATAGGTACTCCACCCAACATTAGGGTTTCGTGTTCAACTTACAGAAAGAACTAATTTAATAATCATCAAATTAATTTTATATTTACCAGTAAATTTCATTTTGTAATATTTACTTTACTATACAATTTAATTAAATCTGCTGCCAGCTTCTCTGGATTTCAAGTATAATCTTTAAAAGTGTGATAGATTAAAGGTTTTTGACAAGTTTGTCGAAATCTGTAATTTTAACTGACATTTCTAGTAAATCTGACCATTGTTCTTGATAAATTGTTAATTTTCTTAATTTTAATAAACCAGAAAAAATAATTGATAAAAACGTCATTATTTAGATAGCGATATTGACTTAGGTATCAGAAAGAGAAAAAATGGAACTGTGCTGAATGGAACTGTACACAACAATCCACTTGAATCCTTTTAAATGATAATTTTGGTGGCATGTAATTATTTTATTGTTTACACAAAAATTGATTTAAGGCAGGAAGAGAAAAAAAAGGACTGATTCACTGATTCTCATTATTCTTCATTTCCTCTTCTAAATTATATTCATGTGTGACACAAAGTGTTCGATATTTTGTTGATTCTAGAATTATTAAACTATAAAATTTACGATGAAAAATTTGCTAATTTTTTCTTAGTCATCAAAATTATGTATTTTCTGGGAGCTAAATTATTATGTTTATATCTGGTATTAAATATCATTTATTAATATCAATTTTTGTTATATTTATTTACATTATTTTATACTTTTTTTTTTGTATTTTTTATCAGACATAATATAACAAAAATTTCAACCGAATAATTATTATATAATATTTTAATTATTCCATTAACAGATGTTTTCAAAAAAAATTAATAATAAAAGATTAAGTTTTCAAATAAACATTAAATTTATAATTTAAATAAATATTAAAAAGAATTATTTAATTTATAAATATTTTAAGATTGAAAATATTCTAGATAGAATAATTATTTATATACAAATTTTCATTGAAAACCATTGAAAACATATAATTTTCTTTGAAATTAATTTTAAAGTACATTAAAAATATCATTTTCATTTTCATAAATATAAATTATTGTAATTACTTGGTATTATTTGTAAGTAAAATCGGTATATATATTTACATAAATGAAGAATTTTGAGAAGTATTTGGAAAATCCTGAGAAATCTTTAAATATTTATATAATAATTGCAGTCTGTAGTTATAGATAAATCTAATTAAACGTAGGGACAAGGATTATTTTAATTCTTTATAACAAACTTATTCGGTAATCCTTCATATTTTCACAATATACAGATTTTGTGAAGGCTTAAAGAATTTTCAGGATGGAAGTTATTTATAAAATAAAAGTTAAAATTGTTACTCAAAGTATTTACTTTTACAACCACAGTACCACAGTTTACCTGAATATTTTCTTAGATTAGGTTAAGAAGAGTGCATGAAGATCCGTGTGGTCAACATGCATCATGTAATATCTTGATCGATCGATTGTGGTTCCGTATGGTATTCAAAAACTAAGCACTAATCCTATTAATTCTACTTAGCGTTATGAAGAGAATAATTCTCCACAAAGGTAGTGTTGAAAGGACCGACAAACTGTGAACTATGTCACATGTCTACCATTGTAGCTCACACTCGCGTAAGTCTATTACAGTCACATACTAGATGTTCCAATGTGGGTTATATAATTCCCAATAGCGCCATAAGCTATCCATGGTGATCCCAGGATAGGTACCGTGTTTACTAATAGTGAACAGTAAGGTAACCCTTGAGTTTCTTACAGATTGTTCTGTTATTGAATAGACTGATTTCAGATTTTTTCTTGGAGTGTCGTGGCCAACATAGTTTGGTTTGACGGCACTGAGAATATTGAAGCCAACTTTCCCATGCTTCTTAACCTTCGATTAATTCTCATAAATAATAATTCACGATGAGGTAGGTCTATGTATAAATAATGTGTAATGAAGAGAATGGTTTTTACTTGGGTGATATTGAATTTTACCTCGGCTGTTCCTATTCCGAAGTTACAAGAACTCCAGTATTCATATTCATTTACAAAAAAAAAAAACTATCTAAGTAGAATGCTGTTTGCTCAATTAGGATTATTGTATGCCCATCTCCTTTATAAATTAGTAACATTCGCTAAAGCACTTTCGCATAATCGTTAATTCACTGACGTGATTTATTGTCACAAGTCGCACCATCGCTAAAGGGATAAGCTAACAAAATGCTTAATCAGATTTTTGTTTTATAGATTGTAAATCTGTATAATTTTAACAGTGTACTAATAATGAACACTAAAAGTCAAAATTTTCATGCTGGTATTACCAATAAAGCGAACTGCATTCATTATTTCAATGTGTTATGGTTGAATTGTTTTTTTGAAAAACATCAAAATAAATTTCCGTATTTTCTCATAACTTTTTTCTTAATAAATAATTTTCCAAACATTAATTTTTTATTTATAATTATTTTTGTTTTCTTACTTTTTAATTTCTTTTTTAACCGAAACTACTTTATTATAAAAAGATATTATGAAAAATATTCATAAGTTTCATAACAAAATAATTAATTTTTTTTCTGTAATTTCATTCTTGGAAATATAAAATAAAAAAAATTTCAAAATGTTCTATTTTATGGATCTTTTTATGAAAATATATAGTAAAACTATCTTTTTACAAAAAAATTATTATCTACGTAAATTTAATTTTGATGAGAAATCAGCTGGATAACTTCTAATTTTAAAAAAAGAAACCTAAATTAAAATTCTTGCTGATACGGCACCGATTACTTTTTTTTTTAAAAAAAATTTATAACTTTTAAGAACTTCTCAGTTGGAGATAAAAGTTAGTGGTCAACATTTTACTGATGATTTGTTACTAGTAAGCTGATTGGTAAGAAAATCTTCTTGAATGATTATTTAAAAATGCATTTTGTATTGACAGGTAGTTTTTTATGATTCGAAATTTAATTTTGTGGTTTTATTTCATTTTGATTCAATGAAAGATATAGTTTTCCTGAAATGCTTCAAAAGATTTTACAATATAATTATGAATGGAAAGAAATTTGTTATGATGAATTAAAATTGAAATTTTAATGAAATCTTTGAAATAAAGTAGAAAATGAGATGAAAATCATGCTGTGAAATTATTTATTATGGTTAAACAATTATTGTAAAATTTATTATGTTATTTTTAGAGTGGAAAAATGATACAGATAAAACTAATAATTTATAATAATATTAAATAATTTTAATGATAAAATTGGCAATAAAAATTTAGTTTTTGTCATATTAATGTTAAATCAATTTTGTAGAAAATTAAAGATTATTAACATTTTCATTAAATCAACTTTATTTATATAAATAAATATGGTTGGTTATTTGGTTTGAAAGAGGTAATTGAATCAAAATCCGTCGCGCACTTGATATATTTGGTTCGTTGTACCACCACATCTACAGCCGATTATTGTATATCACGTCGACCCATCCGACTGCTCAAACGAATGAGTTAACCTTAGGTGTTCTACGGTTTCGTCAAACTTATAGTTAATTAAAGTGTTTAATAAATTTTCCATGTATAAATATTTAAAATTCTTTTATTAATTTCTATGATAAGTTTCATTAAATGTTAAACAAGCATTACAAATATAATGTTTATTAGTTTATAATATTACAGCTAAAATTTGTATTGAAGTTAAATTTAATTTTTAATGATTTTCGAACTAAATCGTTTACAGCAATAGTTTTAATATACTAAAATAATTAATTTTCATTTATTACAATGAATAATTGTCATAATTTTGACTAAATGAAATTATTTTTTAATGAATTTATATGCATATGACATAAACCAAGTTCAGTTTCACATAACTATCTCATTAATTGCATGCAGATCCATTTAATACATTGTATCACCATATCGCATTCAAACATTGGTTTGAATAGTTATTTGACCAATCAATGAGGCTTGGATCGATCGTTTTAATCTTGATAGTTGTTTGGCCATCTGAATTTCCTACGATGAAATGATCCCCGTGACTAAAACCGATGAAATGTCCAAGAATTAAACATTTAGAATAAATGTGGGCTACAATTTCGAATAGTACAATACGTAGCACCCAACTCCGACTCTGTTGTAATTTTTGTTATATAATTTATTATACTTAGCAATAACTTGTCTAAATTAATACAAATTTGTTTAAATAGATTAAATTTTAATACATTTATTATATTTTGACATATCAAGATTTCTAATATATTTTTCATTTTCTTTCAATTTCAGATCACCAAACCAAATATAACAACTTTAATTCATTAAAATCAAACTTGTAACTATAATATCTTCAAAATATACTTTACTATCACTACATTGTTTAAATCTATTTCATTCATCATATGAGGGAGGCTATTCATAATAAAATATCTTAAAAAATTATTTTAATTCCCCTATTTCTGTTACATTAAATATCGGATAGTAACGGAAGTTGATGCATCGGGGAAAACCTACTAACCAACAATAACAAACAAAAAAAATTGAATAGAAAAAACATAAATTTTTTCTATTCAATTCACTCATCCTACATATAAAATAGCCACTGGCCAACATCATTGTTAACTGCTGATGCGTTGGTGTTTTTTTTTATGTTTTGAATGATCCTTTTCATATTGAAGTCATAAAGAATTACAAATTATATACATAAAAAAAATATAACAACAAAAAAGTTTTTTTATTTGACATATTGTTTGAAAGCATCAAACTGTGAAAGATAGAATATATAGAAGTGTCAAAGAATTCTTTTTTATTTTAATATTCCTTTTATTCATTAAAAATTGTGGTTTGAATTAAAATTTCTTAAATAAATAAATTATAAATAATTAAAATAATGAAAATAAATATAGTAAAAATTCAGTGATGCAATTAAATGTGTATAAATAACATAAATTTCTATATTGAGCTCTCAGTCTACAAAAAAATAATTAATGTTTTTGAGTTTTTTTTTTTTAAAAGAAATTCTTTAAAATTTTAATAAATTGCCGAATTGTATAATAAAATGTGAATAAAATAAATAAATGTGAAGTGATTATTGGCAACAAATATAAAAATTATTTATAAATAATTTTTTATATTTTTGATTTTATTGTGTTTTTTTTTTTTTGATTTTTCATAAAGATTGTATGTTAAATATAAATGGAGATATAAAATGCCACCAATATATCGACAGAATGGAATACAACAAACAACATCATCACATCATTCAGCCACAAATGGACATAATGGTCATATCAGTAAGTCGTTTTTTTTTTTAATATTGAAACTGTGAATTTAATGAAAGATTTTTATTGTGTTTTTTATTTGACGGGACATAAAAAAAAGATATTATTGAAAATATAATAAATAAAATTGTTTGGATTTTGCAAAAATCTTAATAATTTTGTAGAATTATAAAAGAGTTCATTGTTTGACTGACTTTAATTGTGTTTACATTTGATTATATATTTGTGAAAACTATCAAGACTTTTGAAATATATTACAGGATTATCACACCTAACCTTTCCAATGACTTTTCTTAACCTTTTCAATGAAGTTACCATATTTTTGTTAAATTATTTCTATATTGCCTATAACTATATGGCTTAGTACCAAATTTCATTGAGACATTCAAGTCGAAACAGACAAAACTTAATTTAAGTTTAGAAAAATGAAGAGGCAACTATTTGGAATTGGTTTACAAATACTTATTTGACTTATTCAATTTACCATCAAAACTTTCTACGATCGAATAATAACGAGTAGTACAGTACGCAGTACCAAGTCTATGTTGTAATTTTTGTTATATAATTTGAAAATTCATTCTACATAACAATAACCTGTCAAAATATAATACAAATTTGATTAAAAAGTAAAAAATACAGATTAATAATTGACATTTGACAAAAAATAGCTACATAAAATAATTAAATAGCTGAGTATTTAATTGGAAGATTAGAGAATAATAAAAACTATTTAATGTTATATATTGTAAGAAGCTTTTTTGGCTCTTGATCTACAATGTATGTCATGTTGAAATATTTTTTCAGCTATCATATTATATTCAAATTAAGATAAAACTACATAAAATAAAAAATTCTATAAAACACATTTAGAACGCTATAAAATGCTAAAAGTATACTGATGAGCTTTAAATGAATTAGAATTAGTATAATTGATCATAGATATAAAGTGAGCAGATTGCACAGATACAGTTCTTATTGTAGTGTAGACTATAGATAGAGTTATTGGCTTTTTGTTGTTTAAAGATATTGAGGCCCATTCCAATATCATATAAGAACTACATCTCTGCATGAAGCAAGAACTTATATGATGCAAATCAATACCAAAATTAGAGTGGAAAATGATTGGCTCGGTTAACCCTTTTCGCACTGGAGTTGTATGAAAGCAGTTTATTGAGGTAGTGTGTAATTGGCAAAAGATATAAATTATAACGAATACCATTTTCATATCCTTAACAAAACGAATGAGGAAAATAAATATATCACTACTAAAATTATTTATTTTAAACTGTTTGTCATAGTTAAATCTGTGAAACTTAATACGAAACAATCAAAATTTCATCAACTTCAGTTTTGAAGTCTGAATTTGTTTCTGTGTCAAATACGTAAAATTTATAGTTAGACTTCTAACTATAGAGAAAACGTTTAAATATTTTAACTGAAAACATTTGAATTTATCAGTAAAACCTTAATAATTATAGTTACAAAAACATCCTTATAATTTTATATATAATTATAAAAACTATTATATAATTTTTTTTATTTTATTTTTAACTAAATTAACTGATTGTCTCTTATTTATATGCCTAATGATCTTAGCTAACTTAGTTCCCTATAATTTTCCAATATTTATTCCAATTTATTATAAAAATTTGCAAAGTTCTCAAAAGAATTACAATTTTTATATAAAAATAAAAACGATGTAAGCGCACCCATAATGAGATTAAACATTAGTCATGATAACCGGTTGGAGACTTGGAGGTCTTCTGCCTCAAAGAATTTTTTTTTTTTTGTTAATTTCATTTTGAAATTTTACTAAAAAGAAAAAGATTTTTCTTATTTTGTTTCATTTTTTATTATTATTATTAATATTTATTATGTGGCCATTTAATAGAAACAGAGAAATAAAAAGCTAGAAATAATGTTGCAATATATACGAACCTCTTACTAATATGATGCAACATAAATAACTATATGAAAAGATATAAATTTATATGAAATTATATAATGTAAAAAAAAACGAGAGTACATTAAAAATATTTATCAAAATTCAATTTTGAGGTTAAAGATTAATTGTGAATATGTTGGTATCTAACCAATAATTGGTCATGTTCATGTAAGGTAAAATTATCAGAAATTAATTAGACAATGAAATAAGTTATAAAAAAATGGAAATTGTTGCAATTTCCCCAACTTAATTATTTACTACAATTCCAGAGTTATAGTTCACCTTTGGATGTAGGGTTTCTTTTCAATATCCAAACATACATAATTTAACCTCAATGCTGAAGAGGAGGCTGGATCAATCAAATCATTTTAATTTTCTTAGATATTTTAGAGACACTTCGATCATGGTTATACCTACATTCATGTATCTTTGATTCTAGACTTGTAAAGGCATGTACCCTAAAAATAATATAATATGCGTAGCTGTTACCCAAGAACAATAAGATTTGTTTTCTTGTTTATCTATGGATCCCAATAAATATATTAAAAAGTAAAAGCAACCTTTTGATACTGTCGATCTGGTAATATTCGTGTGCAGTATTTGTTACCGAATCTTAGTATTTGTTACCGAATTACCGAATTATTGTAATGAAATATTTAAATTCCTGTATTTTTTTGTAATAATGTCTGAAAGTTCTCATGTATTTTTTGTTAAATTTTACCAAGGTTATTTTATTGGACTTGGAACTTTTGATTCAATAATTTTTTCCGGGTTGTTAAATTTCTAATACAGTATTTCTTTTTCAATTTTAAATCTTATTGCAATTCTCTATAAAAATTCTAAAACACCAAGACCGCAAATACATAAAAGATTTGATTATAAAAACAAAACGCAATAATTCTCTAGTTCCGATTTGATATCTACAAAATATAAAAAAAACATAACTTTATAATAAAAACGATTAATGATATTTTGCCTTCCATCTTTTATTGATATAATAATAATACTTAGATATTTTATATTTTCATCATTACCACTAAAACCGCACAAATAATGTGATTAGATATTTTATTATTCTGGTTAATATCAATTCTACAAAACAAAAGAAAAAAGTTATATGTTCCAGTGCCTAGTTCAGCGTTTTATAATCGGCATTAACACACGGACCAGTAGAAAATTTATACCTTCAATTTTAATATATTTAGAAATGTAAGGACAAAGTTTTGAAGTGTAATTTGAATTGATATTAATTTTCATATCTGTAAATGTGCAAAATGACAAATGTGACAATAAACTGAAAATGACAATCATAACATAAGTAGAGCTATATAGTTGTATCGAAATTATATGGTCTACTTGCAGAGTTCTGGGTATTCTTAACTTCGATCTCTGACTAAGTTGTTGTCGCTGATTAAAATGAATGAATCTAGCTCAAAATGCTTCGCGGACTATTACAATCCACACAATTTCTGAATTTAAATCTACTTTGGGTTTTGAAATGTATACATATGGAATTACGTTTTTTAATGTATGTAAATATTATTTATGTTTTTTAATGTATCCAAAATATAAAAAAGTTTAATAAATCAATTTTTATCATTTGTCTACATTGGCTCGTATTTTTCCAGTGTATTAAATGGAACTGTGTCAATTCATATCACCACCACATGGAATATACCACATATGTACAGTAGGGCCACAGGACAGAAAGGTTATTTTTGAACCCTATTTATCAAGAAAGTGTGTAACTGATGTGTAATACGTCAGCGAATTTTACCTTCCTTAATAATGAAGTGATTACCGAAGAAATTTAATTGTGAAGAGGGGATGGAAAATGCTGTAAATTCATTGCAATTATTCGTATTTGGTACTTCCAAACTTGCTAATTGAATCCAACATAATTTATTTCATTCCCACTATGTTTTATTCTCCTTCGAGAATTTTTAGGCTACCAAACACGACAAGGATTATTTAAAATTCATTTTTGTTCAAATTTACCTATAGGGAACTACTCAAACTATAATTATAGTGCCTCTGAAAAATTCTGAATTTATTCCTTGGCATTAATGGCACAGTTAACTGGAAAGTTATGAATTCCTGGGTAAAGATGCATCCTGGCAATTCATCGAGGTGTCTTAAAATATCTCGAAGGATTGCGTGCTATTTAAATTTATTCATAATATCACAATTTTGTCGAATTTACATTTACAGTACAGGATATGATAATGGTAAATCTTACAAATTAAAAATGTTATCAAAGTTATTTAAATTTAATGATTTACTGATTCAAAAATATTAATTTTAATTTTCTAAAAAATAAAAAAAAAACTTATTTTATGTTCAAATTTATTTCCGTAAACTCCTTCAATTCTGTACTGAAATATTTCAATCTTAAATTTCAATATTTTACTTAAGCAACTGTCAATTATGTTACTAGACCGTACTTTAAGTAACTTTGTAAGTACAACATAAGAAAAAAATTATAAATTTTATACATTTTTATTTAACATAAATGGAACAATATAAAAATATTTATAAAAGTTTTGCGTAATGAGATCAGGAATTGAAAATTGCATTCCATTAATTTAAAATTCGTTTTCGGAAATTATTTTATATTTGTAAAATGTTAAATATTATGTTCAATCAAACTGTGCGCCGCTTACCTTTCGCTCCGCTAATCAAATTAATGATTTTATTAATACAAAAAGATATAAATCACATTTGAGATATTTTTATGGAATTAAAGATTAAAATCTTTTTTTTTGTTTTATTGTATAGACTTAAGATTTTTAATGCATTTTTGACTATTCGCAAGGTAAAATATTTGAAATATTTTATGGAAAGCATAAATATGCAAGTTTTGTTTAAATAAAATGATTTATTAGCGTTTTTTTTTTATATTTCAATTTTATAAACTGGTCTATAAATTTAATGATTGATTTACAAAAAAAAAAAAAAATTAATGTTGAATTATTGAAATGCGTTGTCAATGAAAACAAATAAATTTTTTTATGTTTTTTGCTGATATTTTTAATATTATTTTAAATTTTGATTATGTGTAAGAATTAGGTTATTGCCCCTTAGGCTATTAACCATTTTCGTACTTTTGTGTTATAATTTGCGATAAGCTTTGTAAAATTTATATATCTAATATTCAGAAGAGATCATTTAAATATTTTATCTTAATATCCTCTTTCACAATTTAATAGCTATTTAAAAGTTACAGTTAGCAACTTAGTAAAATACGGCACAATGAAATCTAAGACATTTAATTCTGTATTTCCAATTGATTTATAAGGTTTAAAGTAAACTTTTGTTGCAGTTTCCAATTATGATTCAAACTTTCTTCTTCAGGATTTTAGCGATCGCACTTATGACTTTAATTTATATTTGCAACGACATTGACGTACTCTTCTAGAGATTTCGCTGTATGAACCAGTCCTCCATTTGTTTTTAAACCGGTCCAATTTTTAATGTTCCTCAGGCACTACATCTGTTTTATTCCGAAACCGCATCGACTTTTGATTCTTCTTTGAATGATCTTTCTTGAAAAATCTTATCAAAATTGTTCAATTCGTTTTTAAGTTTTAAAAAACATATTGGAAATATCCAATATTCTGCGCCCATTTCGAGTTACTGTCCATTTTAGGGTTTCATCTTAATTAAAAGTAATATCATATTTGAAACCATAGCTTCAAAATGGGTTAATGAAAAAGTATGATTTAATTAGTAATTAAATACCATTTAACATTATTTCTGATTTCTATACGTTATTTGGAAAATACAAACCCGCAAATTTGGGAAATAACCCATTGC
Organism: Rhamphomyia laevipes; assembly: GCA_963920725.1. Taxonomy (NCBI): domain Eukaryota; kingdom Metazoa; phylum Arthropoda; class Insecta; order Diptera; family Empididae; genus Rhamphomyia; species Rhamphomyia laevipes. The sequence continues at coordinate 17,197,675 of OY987259.1, forward strand.
TCTTCTTAGGGAGCTCTTAGACATTTTTGCACCAAATTCGTCAGTTAATTTAAAATGCACTCAACTTTCTTGGGATAATATAATCTCTTCTACATATTCTTAATCTAATGTGATGCAAATCTAAATTGTCATTAACTTTGTCAAGTCATCATTTAAGGTAATAATGACTACTTTATCAACATAAAATCAATGTAACTTTAACAAGAATTTGTTTAAAATAAAGTTATTAATATTTAATAAAATATCTAAATTATTTCTTGAAAACTTCCATTGAAAAATCAATAAAAAAATCCTGTATAACATTTCTGAAATCATTTTCGATTAAACTTTTTTGGTTAATCAACCTACAGCAGAGTTTTTGTTGAGATATAATTATGATTTTATAACAAAACTATAAATAAAATGAAACGGAAATATGTAAAAAATAATTGAAATTTGCGAATTGATAAAAAAATTCTTTTGAACATAAGATAATTTATAATTTTTACAGTCAAAAAACAAAAATTCAAACACGAACTTATTCATAATTATCACTGTGCGCAGGGGTGAATATAGTTTAATTTTGGTGCCTCGAGCAAACTTACATTTAAAAAATAACTAAAAACACTAATTTTATTTTAAATTAAAATATTAATAATATTTATTCAGGTTAATTTAATTACTCACTTATTTAAGAACACTTTTTTTATGTTTTGCAAAATCCTTTCTTACGTTCTATTAATTCAAGGATTTAGTGATAAAAATTGTATTCAACCCCTAATTCCAATGAACTGGAAATATCATTTAATGTCAATGTTCATGTTGCTAACATAATTTTACCCAATTATTAGTTCAGCTATCAGTCGTTTAAGTTTAAAAAGTACTTAGTATAGTACAGAATTACGTGTAAGATTTCAAATCTCTTATTAGAATCGTCCGAGCAAAGGGAATCGGCTGTTCTTTTTGAATATATTCTTCTCCAAACTTTTTATAAAAACGGTTGTAGAATCTTCAATAAAAATTATATTTTCCATAATATTATTGGCGACTTGACTATTTCTCGGCAATGATCCATGATTATCTCACAATTAATTTTAAATAGTAATTATATAGTTCCTAAAATTTAACCAGTAAATTAATCAATTAGTGCAGAGATGTGCAACCCGCGGCTCATGAGCCGCATGCGGCTCTTTTTAATTTTTTATGCGGCTCTTTTTAATTTTTTTGATTTCCATAATATTTCAGCTCTTTTTTTCAACAATAGAACAATATATATTTTCATTAAAAATTTTGCTGAAAATCTTGCACAAGATTTAATATTTTTTTCTAGGCAAAACAGAATATTTTTTTCTGGGCATAACAGACTTAATAATAACCACATAATTTTTTTTCTGAATATACTGAGTACTGAAATAACTTTTTAATGCAGTTGTCAAATGAAATCAAATGTTGTTATTTTGAATTTTCGTGAAATAGGGGTTTTATATTTTGTTTTTTTTTTTTAAAAAAAGAAAGTGTTATTTTTTGCTTTGATATTTTGATAATTATTCTGAAATTTAACCCAAGGATTGAAAATGAGCAAAAGGAAACTGCTTGAAGAAAATAAACAATACCAAAAACATTGGGAGCAGGTTTTTTTTTTCAAATTTTTATAAATAGTAATATAATGTGCTTAATTTGCAAAACTTTATCAAAAACTATAAAAGGCTCAAACGTAATTTAGAAATTCAGGAAATGGCTCAAAGAACCAAATGGGTTGCACATCCCTGAATTAGTGTAAAGATTGACAAAAATTTTGGATTTAAAAATCAATGATTTACAATTATCATTGATTTTAATTTTGAATCTAAATCTAAACGCTAACTCTAAATAAAATACTTCTTGTACACTGTAATTTTGAGCATAACTATATAACAGTTATTAAGTTACATAGATACATGTACATATCTGGTGGATGTATGCTTGATTAAGTTTCAATATCTTAAAATCATCATCAACATAAATAAAAAAAATCTTTAATTTTCAATTTTCCTTTCTTATTTTAAAAAAATTTGTATCTGTTTATTTTTAAAGCTACAATTTTATACATTAATATCGTAATTAATTTACCGTTTTGTCAAAACGATTTAACAACATAAAAGATAATAATGATCTGACAGATAAATGAATTGAAAAAAAAAAAAAACGATTATACATTAAAATGATAATTTTATTCAATGATTTTACAAAAAAGTATTTATAAAATATAAATTGTCACCAATGTTATCAGAATGAAAAGTACGTGAAACTATCAAAATAAATTTTATTTATATTGAATTAGTTTTGTCTTTAAATAAAGATACATTTTATGTTATGATTAAAATTATGTTGTTAGATATTTTTTGTTGTAGTTTGTTGTAGTCCAAAAATTATCTTGATATTAAAATTTTATTCAATTTAATTCTAAAGTATTAGGTTTTACACTAAAAACCACATCATACGGAATTAAATCATAAGGAATATATGTCAACTTGGGAGTATAGGGCCTCAACCTTTCATCAAATTATTATTGATGTTTCATGAAATTATTATTGAAATTTGGACCTATTAATTTTATATGGATTCGTTATAAGTTTCTTTATAATTCAGAAGATTTTAATTGCAACAAGCTAATGGCATTTAAGAATGAAAAATATGTTGTCAGCAAATTATTTGAACCATTAATATTTTTCCTATTACATAATGCAAATTTTTATTACTGGGTACAGATTTTAAGCTGAGTAAAAACTTAGAGAGTCATAGATATACCATTTTATCAAATTTTGTATTAAACATTAGGAAATGTATCTTAATCAATGGTCTTTATGATATTCTCAGAAATTGCTATTGGATAGTGAAGATATATTCATTCACTGATTGAATTCTGCCACAAAATTGATACTGAATTAAGAAATAAACATGATTAAAAAAATTAACCGGCTTGGCGAACATGAAAATGTAGATGTAAAGAGAATTTTAAACTATCATTGTACCAGAAGTTACTACTTTACTCTTTCGACTCACAGGAACTTTTTTAACTATAATCAGCTTCAGCTGTATCTGAACCTTACATTGATTATATTCTATTGCATCCCATCTCGAAACGGTTATAAAGTGATAAGCTTTTCTTTTTTCTATTATAATAAATGAACTCCTGTGTTCCGTCCAGAGTTTTTATCGGTTGAGAAACGTTAATGCAATTCATTGGATAATATTAAAAACTATGTATAGGTAAGAGAATTTAAACTCACCGTTTCAAGATTAAATCCCACAACCATATAAAATTTCAAAAAGCTTTCATGCTTGTCGAATTTAATCTTCAAATTTGCGTCCAAACAAAGTTTTATATAAGTTTTAATCTCTTTATATATTATATGTATACACTATGCAAGTGGACTTATATAATAAGATATTAAAGGATAATTTTGTTCCCTTGTAAATAACTTAATTGCATTACAAAAAGGTTCAGGAATTTGTCACAAAAACGTTAAGGTAATGTAAAATGAAAATTATAAATATTTTATACTCCTAGACTGTCTAGCTGTATAATCCGTTTGCGAATAATGTTAGTATGACTGAAGCTCTCAAGTTATAGGCCAATTTATTTATGTATATTTATAAGAACATTTTTGAAACTATAATAATATCAAAACCAAACCGACCAAACCTCAATTTAAAAAATAAAACTCATTTACTAACCAATCTTTTGAAATTATCAAAAGAATCTTTCTCATATAACTTCAAAATTATTTTACAATCTTTTTTTGTTAATTACAATTAAATTTCGGGTGAGGCTACTATATTTTAACGTAAAATTATAATATAATTCATTTAAATTAATTCAATTCATAAAATGAATTTAGTTTTAATTTTTAAGGTAAAATATTTATTAAAAGATCATGATCTGAATATTTAACTACATAATTTATAGATATAGTTAATAAATTTATTTATTAAAAAACTTTTTAACAATATAAATAAAAAACAATTCTCATGATATTTTCATGAGAAATTCATTAAATATAATTTAAAAATTTATTTTCTTCAATAAAAATATATAAATAATTTTATTAGATATATTTTCTAAATACTATACATTTTATATAAAATTCTTATCTAATTTTATTTACATAGATTAAATATTACATTAAAAAACATAAAACGGTAAATTCACGATGAATAAATTATTAAATTATTTTTTTTCTTAGTTTTCCATTCATTAAAAAAAAAAATCTATTCACAATTACAATTCAATAATTTTAATATAAAATTATCAGTTTGTATAAATAATTTAACTGCACATTTGAAGTTTTTGCAAAACCTGTAAAACTACATCTAATATAGAAACTAGTGGTAAATTGTCAAAAGAAAGAAAGGTGATACTTTCATAATGACCAAGAACCAAGAAGAAGAAAAGTATGTAATCATTAAATATGCAAAAACAGTGGTCATATTTTAAGCATGCGTAAAAACGTAAGCATAGCATAGCCAATAATTTTTTATTTGTAATTTTAATTTTATTGATTGTGTTTTTAATGTGATCAAAAATTTGATCGACAGTTTTTTGTTCTTGGAGAATTCTGCAACATAATGTTTAACATAAGGAAATGAAGGCATCCTTTCATTCGTTCAGAAAATCATTAATGCTGGAGATACAGTAGCGGAGTCGCTGTGCTATAAAATGTCAAAAAAAAAGTTGAGACATAGAAATATCAATGACAAAGAAAAATTATTTATTTGACATTTCTAAGCACCAGAATAGAAAAATTCAACTCGAACGAATTAATTACTCTCATATTATATTTCTATATGTTTCCTCGCGTCATATCGGGGCGTCGAAAGTATATCCAGGGTAAATAAAATTAAACTAAGATTAGATTGCATCAGGTTTACTTTTTTCTACTTCTTTTAAATATTTAAATCTACCATGAAGCTTCATGATTTTTCAAAGGAAATCGGAATCTTTCATCTCATATATTGGTTATGGATGACTTTTCTCATATATCAGGACTTCAGAAGCGGTTTTGTGACCAAATTCAGGCACAAATGGTTTATAAATAAAGTAAAAAAACGATTCGTGGGGCTAAAATCTGGAAACATCAGGTTGAGACTTTTATCTTTCGAATAGCGTTGGATCTGGCCCTTCCAGATCCGGAGAATATACTAAAACAGATGGATGGACATACAAACGGACAAAGTACTTTATATAAAAGTGCTTAAAAACGATCGAAACCATAATCTAACTTTTCGTAAGGATGAACTCATATAATTTTGAAAACTATTGGTAATAGAAATTGGTAACCAGGAAATAATCATATAAAATAAAATCTAATAATTCACCATTACTGAGAATAAAATTGATAGAAAAAATGGCCATTAACTAATAATGTCTTTGGAAAATGACATTTTGTACATTACAGGCCGCATAATTCAAGACGCCTCTGTATTGAACACTTCTCATAAATATTTCATACTCTATTTAGCTGGTATAATCCATTTGTGCATAATGTTCGGATGGTTTCTATTTGTTATACATTCTAATTTTAAGTGGAATATAAGTTCACATTTACAAACACAGTACAAAGGTGCAGCACGAAAATAATATGACATTTTAAATTTCTGATCATTTCCATAAACGATTTCTTATATAGTTATAGTTACAATGTTTTTATTTGAAACTTAAAACAAAAACTTGAACTTTATGAACTTTTTCATTACAAACAATAATCTTGATAATGCAATTAGTATTTAGTGTCAAAAAGGGTTAATGTTCCATTCATTTATAGTTTGAATCCTAATTATGAATATTTTAATTTACATTTAACACTTCTGTGTAGTAAATCTAATTAAATGTGAAATATTTCGGTAAAAAAAACTTTCAACTTAACCTACAACATTGTAACTATTAAATCTTTAACAAAATATCACCAACAAATAGCCAACACCTACTAATATCCTCACTAAATACTTTAACTGTTAATTACGTTTTTAAGGTTAACTATAATAGATGCCATCGTGCCAGTAACTAACCAACTAATAATGAAAGAAATTATGAAGTGTTAAGATTAAGAAGGAGTGTAACAAAAATATAACAAAATTTGTAACATTTTTCTTTTCTTTTTCAAATTATTTTTACTAACCATGAAAAATATCTGTAATAACTTACAACATAACGTGATTAAATATTATGTTTTTTTTTTGTTATTTCAGTTAAAAATATTATTTAATAAAATATATAATTAAAAATGAAATAAAAAAAAAACTATTTAAGGAAATAAAAGAAGTTATTTTTCCTACATTTTTTGTTTTGGTTCACTGATGCTAATAATAATAATTACATTATATTTTTTTTTGTAACTTTTGTTAGGCTTTTTTTAAGAAGCATAAAAATGTTTCATCTTTGTCCATCCGACTGTCTCGACTGTTTATTACAAACTTTTTACAAAGTTGAAAGATGTATCTAATAAATACTGATGATAAACACGAAGTAAGCATAAGTAAATAAAGATTGGAATGGAAGTAAGCCGGAAAAGCCATAAACTTTGCGAGGGGCCTTCGAGCTTTAAAGGGCCTACGAAATCTGTAGTACGAAAATAAACTACAAGTTTAAAAATTAAAATAATTCAATGTTTATGAATAAAAAATCAAATAATATTTTATGCAGGAATATTTTCAATAAAATAATTAATTTACCAGATTAGGAGTACCAGATTAGGAGTATTACCGAAAGTAACTTCGGCTATCTCTGTTATTTGATACTTTGAAGATATTATTTTTTCATAAGATGTTTCGTTAACGTTCACATACATGTCATCTATAAATGTATATGTTTCAGTACCAACATCTTTTTCTTTCATACTATATTCTGGTTGGCTGAAGTTTTATTGTTGTATTTATCGTACAACAGCTTTAATTTATAGTAGCATTTGTCTAACAACAGCTTTCATTAGTTTCTTTTATTTCAGTAGTTACAAAATTTAGTAGAAAAATCTTAATCTTTCAGTAAAGAACCCTTAATGTTTCCTCTTCCAGTTTGCAGCGCCCGTATCATGTTGTCTCCTATATCTTTCTTAGCCTATATGGATACCCCCAATATTCTTAAAATTTATCACTGTGGAATATATCACTTAAATTAAGGCGTTCTCAAAATATACTACTACTACTACCCCAGGCTTGCGAAGAAGTGAATTCTGGTCTAGTGCCTACAAAAAGAGGTGCGTTATGAAGTATAACCTCAAAAATTGCCAGTTGAAGACCATGTGACGTATTATGTACTCCATTCAAAATGTATAATTCACTACAATTCACACGAACACTTTCGTAGCATAGTGTATCAAGGTTTGACAGATAATCACCATTTTTTTAATAAAATTATAAAATAACTTTACTTAAAATAAAGAGACGCCAAAGTTGACTTACAACTGTGTATATCCTACTCTTAGAGCATAGAATTCTATGCTCTAAGATCCTACTAGGTGAACGCTCATACCAGATTTGTATTGACAAATAATCACTCGAAACTCTTTTTTAAAAGTGTTACAATTTTTACCAGTAATTACGAATAAACTTTACACACAGTTTAAAAGATTTGTAATAGGTTTATCGAAATCTGTAATTTCTACACTCAGTGAATTAATAAAATTAAACATCTTGTTCATTTACCAATCTTGCCTAATAATAGTAATGTATCAAATTTCTGCTAGTTTCAAAATTAATGATCTTGTTGAATGTACCTTATAGCTTTATACTATCAACTTTCTTATATTTTCTGTTTGATATTAACACATAATTTCACAACTAATTCTAACTCATTCATCAAAATTTTTACTATACTATTTCAAATCTTCATTTTGAATAAATCTATTAATTATAAATTCACCGACAATGATATGATGACCAACTTTTGTTTTACTCAGATTATTTTACATTGTTAAAAGAATTAAATTTCATAACCTAAAAAAAAAAAAAAAATATTTAACAACATAAAAATATGAAACCCAACTACAAAATCTTCAACATTATTTTCTATATAGTAATATCTAAGAATCAGGTAGGTAAAATATTAACAAAGATGTTTTTGTATGATGATGTATTAGATTGGGCGGGACAGTAAAGGGTCAATTTCAGAGGATTTCCTCGCCACATGGTTTTTTTACGATATCTTTATATACATAAAAAAGAAACTGTTATAAATTTTTTGTTAGTGGAAATATTTATTATCATAATTTTTTTTTGAAGAATGAGGCGTCGTAATAAAATAATTTTATTCACTTCAAATTTTTGCGGCGGCAGCAATGAATATTCATGAGATTTTTAACGCGCGGTCATGCTGTGCGCTAAAATTATTTAAGTAACTGGGTTAGAACTAAAGGAAAATTTATTATGAATGATTATGTTTTGATGTTATTGGTCGGACATTGTTGATTGAATTTATATACCGAAAGATATTTTCTAACAATTTTGTTTAATAATATGAACTGTAATAGATTTAAATCTTGTACAGAGAAAATAATATTTTGAATCTTATGATTAATGATAATAATTTGATTAGTGAAGAAATTGGAATAATATAAAAAAATGTTAACTGCGATCTTATTCAATTTTATATCATTTATTAGTAAAATAACATCATCAGAAAACAGAAATCATTTAGTTCAACAGATTGTTAGCGAGTACCGAGTAGGTAATGTTGCCGACAAAAAAATTAGAATAATTGAAATATTGCAATATTAGAATTTAAGTGTGAAAATAATTTGTGTAAAATTTCCTTAAATTGTTGTTATTCAGGCAAATTCTTATACAGGTCATTTAGAGTGTAATTTGAGAAAATTGACTAGACACAATTTTTAGGGGTCAGTAGTGTTAAGTGTTAATTTTAGATCTACCGATTTACGGTATTCAAGATAATTATGTTTTGAAATGAACTTTGTAATAATAGAAATTTATAAAAAAAAATAGACTGTAACTTAACATAATTGCCTGAATGAATGATTGAAAAATGACAAATAATAATGACAGAAATTGAATATTTAATTAATTTACTTGTGAAAAACTTCAAATATCTTAAATGATATAATTTTAGGCCGCTGGTGACAACCAATAGTAAAATATCAATAAAAAACTTGATATAAATAATGATTCTAATTATTTTGACATTTCACTTTACACTATAATAGAAAATCTGCTGTCATAAATGATTGTGAATAAACTGAAAAATCTAGTTATGCAATATACATTAAAATTGAAGTAATCGCATAAATTGGTTTAGTTTATTCATTAATCTTTTAATAAGGGTCAGTTTTCGATAACATATTCAAGAGGATATTCTGTCCTGTTGATTGCCAATTGCTTGTTTAGTCGGTCCATTTATTTGAGTATTGAGTTTGACAGATGTTGCATATGAATTCGAAAAAACACGTAAAATTGTTATAATCAGACTAAAAAGTCAGTTCAGTATATAAAGTTTTTAACTTGTGCTCGAGCAGTTTCAATATCTAGACAAATCGAAATGTCACAATTTTTGATAGCTTGAAAAATTCGAGTTTACCAATTAATTTAAAAAATCATATTTATATAAATCTTAAAAAGCAATACAAAGTTCTTCTGGATTATATATAGAGGTAAACTTGGTTTTACAAAACTTTTAAAATTTTCTTATATATTATTTACTTGTTCATTCACTTTTATATACTTACTTTATAATCAAACTAATTAGAATTTTAAAACGGTGTCTTTCGTACAGTAAATAATCTTCTTTTTGAAATAAAAAAATTTACTGTACATATAAAAAATCTTTTACATTCTAATTTTTCTTGCATTTCTTTTTCGTTAAATTTCTTTTTACCATTTTTTTTTTTCATCTCAATCAAACAAAACCGATAAGAAAAAAAAAAAAAAAAATTGTTAAAATGCAGTTTGGGTGTGCATAAAATTATATAATTTACAAAATAAAAACGGATTAAAAATAATGAAAACCGACAGACAGACAGCAAAAATGTGAATAACTATATAGAATGTAAAATATAATAAATGATGTGTGATCGTTATAATATTAAGGTCTTTAAAAATTGTTAATTGGTTTTTACTATATTATTCAACAAAAAAAATCACAGCATTATAATTCCATCATTCATGTTCACCTGATAAAAAATTATAATCCCAGGTGAAAAAAAAAACATAATTTATATATACAACAAGACAAATAAACAAATTGTTACCTATAACAAATAGTAAGAAGAAAAAAAAATGTTATTTTGTCGGTTGATCTTAATAATTCTTGACATTCATCAGCACAACACAGAGAGCATTATTTGCTGCCTTTAAGCTTTATGTCAATTATTATAAGTAATAGATAAAAAGAAAATTTATGTCAGAAGGGAATCAGTTCAAATCTTCTTGTATATATTATTATATTATGTATTTTTTTTTATAACAGATGTTTTTGTTATTAAGATATTGTTAAAGTACTTGTTTAACATAAAACTGAGAATTATGTCTAGGGCCTCGAGGGCATAGTTTATATTGTATCTTTATATATAATAATATTAAATTGTTTTATAAGGTTGCTTTCAGGAAATGGTAATATTTTATATTTTTGGTGTCGAATATTGTAGCAAAATACACAAAAATTTTGTTCAGAACAAATAGTACAGTCAATAAAAATGGTGTTAATATAAGATACATCAGATTATTCAGATTACGCTATTTAAATTAAGTTAGGTTATGTTAGGTTTAGAACAAGGATTGGTTTAGGTGGTGACTCCAATTAGCATTGTTTTTCTACCAATCACGTGACTACTTGGCTTGACTAAGACAGTGATTTTAGATCAACCTTGTGGCATCCAGAAATCTTACCATATCCGTAGCGCTCTTAGCCATTAGATTGCTAAGGTTGTTGAATTCATAACTGTCTATGTATAGTATGCCCAGTGAAGTAGGTTATAATAACTTTCTCATTCACATCTCCGCAGCTGCGGTACAGGCGGTTGAAACGTGGCTCGGTATTGGTTTCTTTAGAACACTAGCAGTTTTGAGTAAGAGTTAATCAGATACAGTTTTTACCACTGTCATTTGGCTTATTATAATATATCGATCGGTATTCGGCACTGATCAAACCCATACTGTTGATGGAACAGTGAACCTACTTTAATGTTTAAAGATTTACGAATATATATTTTAAATCTGCTGCTGACAATATAAATAGTCTAAATTCAGAAATGTTTATTCTTATAATTTATAAATTTGCCATAAATTAAGTACGTATTGCCTTTATTAATTTCATATGTCCTGAAAGTAATAGTCAAATATGAGTCACATTCGTCATAACAAGAAATTTAGTGTGATTATAATTTCCTGCAACATATTCGTCAAATAAGTTACTAAGCCTGACACAAATACGATAATATGACAAAATTTAAAGAAATTTTCCAGATTTTTTATTTGAAAATCGTTTAATATTTTCCTTATAATCTTTTATATTTACTTGATAAATCTATGTGAGCATTTGTATCTGTTAGTTCTTCACTTTTTTTTTATGATGATTATTATGTTATATATAGAAACGTGGGAAAATCATAATAAAGTTAAAGTTTTTCTTTTTATTTTTATTGAATTAATACCCGGCATTAAATACCTTATTACCTAGATAAATAACAGGTTTATGCGATTTAAACTAATTTTTCATTGTAAATAATAATATAATATGTAATAGTAAAATGGAAAAAAAAATATTATCTATCTAATGAAATTGTATAGTTAGTTGGCCAAAGGCAGAGAGATTACAAACGACGACACAATCATAAGCATTAGTAAGTATACTGTCAGTTAAAAAGGAGGACATATGTAAGCTTTATGTCTTTATGATTTTGAATTTATTAATAAAATATATTTTGTTAACTAGGTTATTATAACAAACATAAATCCTATATAAAAATTTTATACAAAGTATAAAATAAAATAAAAACTATCTAAAAGTTTGTGTGGTTTTCATCATCGCTTATTATTTGAAATTTTTATTATTATAATTTTTATTTATTATTAATATTTTATTTTATTTTTGTTTTTTTTGAAAATTTCAATTTGTAATGAATTTGAGACAGAAATTTTGAATCTATCTATACAAATGAATAATAAAATAAATGAATTGTGGGCTTTGAAAATTAAATTTTAATAATTGATTATGCAAAAAATTGTATTATGAATTATGATTTTCAATTCAAATAATTATTAGGGGTCTGTTTACTTTCAATTTTTATTTCGTATTCCGCAGGTTTTTGAAAATGGCCGAATAATCATTCAAAATGGCGGAAATAATTCTTCATATTATCCAGACGATATTATAAGATAGGAAATTTTTTAGTTATCCATTTTATTATAACTATAAACCCCTAACGCGTTACTGATGAAATTTTAGTTCTGTTCTCTACGGATGGCTACAATTTTAATTTATAGCTTCAATTTTAATCGAAGAAGAAGAAATGACAGTTTACAAATTTTAGCCAGAACAATAAGTTTCTTAATTTTACATAATTTTAATGAAGAAGCTTGAGTTTAAGAAGAAGAATAAATTTTAAATAACAGATTTAACCTTTACGAAGATGGAATGCAGAACTTTCAAAGCGTCTTAATTACTAATTTATTGATCGGAAATGCAAAGTTAATGGCTTTAAAAAACTAGAATAATCCAACGTTTCGAAAACAGTACGAAATTAATAATCCTAATTTGCTTAAAATATGCTAAACGATTCAAACGTGGGTTCAAAAGTTTATAAAATCTTTAATCTTTGGTTATTAAATACTTTAAATTTAAATTCAAATATGGAAAATATTTCATTTAATAATATAATATTTCGTTATTATCAATTATACTATAATTTAATTATAATGCAACATTAAATGACAATTTAAATGAAATTATTTATGATTGATGTTTTTATATTGTTATGTACGCTAAGTTGATTTACATATGCATAAATATATAAAAAAAAAACATAAAATTGAAAATAAATTTATGAAAAATATAATATCAAAAATTTAATTACTACGTAATTTTAGTATTAAAAATTATTTTATTATGTTGAGAGTTATGAAAGAATACAATTTTTTTGTAAAATTATACAAAACAATTTTTATTAACAATTATATTTTATTAAATAGTAGAAATTCAATATATAAATTATAAGATATTACTTAATACTGTGGGTCATTGTTAATAATTCATGGCAGATCATATTTAACCCACAATCTGTTATAGAAGTCATAACTTCTAAAAAACTCTTTATTATAAATCTATTATTGAAATCTATCATATATTCAATGATTTTATGTTAACATGTTTAGAGTATTAAATTGTATTCAAATATATTTTATAAATGAAATATAAATTGAATTTTACAAAATATAGGATTCATTCTTCAATAAATATTATAATTGCTTAACTACCAAAATGATACGGATCACAAATAGATTTATAAAGTTGAAGATGAAAAGAAAAATTGTTTATTTAAAAAAATGGGATAAAAATCATTTAATATTTTAGAAATCAAATTTAAAATTCAATAATATTTTTTTTATATTCCATTGCTCAATAAAATTGTCTTCGCTATTATGCTCAGCTTCAAAATGAAACAGTATCTGCAACTTCACTCCTTTTATTTTCTCCAAATTCTTTTAAGCTTTCTTATTTCACATTTAATAGATGGGTTCCTTTAGCACCCATGTATTATGAACAGGGCTTACATATCCAAAGTTTTTTTTTGAATCGTTTGAATATTTAAACACTTTTCCATAATTCCTACTAAAATTATATATATATTAATTTTCATTTGATCCAAAATATTTGAAAAACTTTTTTTTTTCCATTTTTCTCGCTAGTGTAGCATAGAACAAATCTATCTATTAGAATAGTGGTTCAAAACCGCACGAAATAACTTGTATTGGCCTATATTCATAATATTCAATATGCTCCTGAATATATTTCAAATAAATACATGTCATTCCATTAATTAAACAATATTAATACTTAACCATTTCGAAGATTCTTTTTTGTTAGGTAATTCAGCTATAGAACAAGTGATTTCTGGGAACTGGGACATATGCGTCCCAACTCTTAGTGAAAGAGTTAGTTATATTCAATCCACCTAGCAGAAAAATAGACTTGCAAATAAAATTTCAGTACATTAAATGTTTCAATACATTTTGGAGTTCTATAGATGAATAAAATATTAATTAATTGCAATTTGCGAGGCACTTGTAAATTGCTAATCATAAGTTGAGAGTTTTGTTAAGGTTGTTAATAAGTAAAAGGTAAAACATTTTCTTGATATATTGTATTGTCTGGTTCTAAGAAACGAAAGCTACGAATTAGCAAAGAGTATTAGAAGTGACATTTTCCATCATTTATTATAAAACTTACGAAGTTTATATTTCGACTAAAATGAGTTTAACAATGAAAACTGATAACATTATGAAGATAACGACAATTTAGTTAAAAATTTCTTAAAAATTTTAAAATATATTTCAAAAATGATGTAAAAATACTATTCAATTTGGAATTCACGTGACTAATTTTACGTAGTATCATAATTTTTCCGATATACATCAAGAAAACATTTAAAATTTTATAATAAAAATCTTGTTTGAATTTATTATTTATTAAATATATCAGAAATATTTACATTAAATATTAGTTTTTCATTGTTCACTCCACTAGGGAGCATAGGGCATCAATCATAAAGGTATCATGATATTTTATTGCAATTTGAACCTACTTTATTAAATGGATTTCGAACAAGTTTCTTTATAGTAAAGAAACTATTAATTGCAACAAGCTAATAGCTTTTAACATTAAACAATACTGAAGAAAAGCAGATTCAAAGTTTTGTTAGTCCTCGTCTGTATGGTTCTTAAATTAATATTTCACAACTCAATTATTTTTTATAGTCTCGATAATTATTTTGTTTAATCATAATTCGTTTTTGTTCTATCATCGATTATTTTTCTCCTCTTAAATCTTATCAAATTTAATTTATTGCATAATCTTTCATTGTTAAATTTTCATTAATGTTTAACTATCTCGCATAAGAAGCACTGATTCTATTCTTCTATTATTTTCTATGTTCATTTTATGCTTCCTTGACAAAAATCTAATTAATTTTTTTTTTTTAACTCACAACAGTGGTAATTTTTATAGCGTTTTTCTAACACGTTGTTCTATCTTAAAGATTGAATATAATAAAATTCATGTTCTATGAACTATAATTTATATTTTAGAATCAACATTTTTTTTTTGTCTCATTACATAAACAAATTTAAATGTTATTTTTATTTTTGTTGTGTTCAGAATCTTTTTTCTAACGTTACTGTGTTCTCTAAATACCAAAAGTATATATGAAAAAAAGCAACATTAAAGCTACAGTGAATAATTACATGATAACATGCTCGCGTAAAATCTTATCAATGTCTTTAGATCGCGAAAAATTATCTTTATGAAAATTTTCTAATTTATAATTTTTCCGTTTCTATAACATTTATGCAGTGCTGATGGATGCAATATAAATACAAAATTAGATTTTATTTTACAACTATTATTAACTCTTTAAGTTTAACTTGAAAATATATTTAACTTTTTTTTGTTTTGGTTGGTTTCCGATTGTTCTTCAAATGAAATTTTATTATTAGATTCATTAAATTTCCATTACTTAATTTAAGAACAGATTTTCTCAAAATGAGACCCATTTGAACAGGGACCAACATTGAATGCCATTGAAGGCAATTTGCAGAAACTATCACAAACTATTAAATTTCTTATATTTTACCAATTAACAGCACGGGGACAGGAAATTTAAATACCACAAGGAAACTGTGCTCAATCTTTTGAATGACTTAAATATATTTTTTTTATTTTAACATCAATAATAAATTTCAATTACTTATTTCATGGAATTTAAAAGATATATTTTAATCAGTAAAAAAATGACAGTGTTTGGCGTTATCTGTCAGTAGCGAATGGCTCCGACTTTCTCATCTAATCTACTAATCAACAATAATAAAGTTCTAATAATAAAGTTTTAAGATCTGGCACAACACAGTTAACACCAATATTCGAAAAATTGGTTAGGTGTCCTTGACCAAACACTCTTATAATTTAGCTCGGTATGGTTTCTTAACAAATAACTCGGCAAAAACTTCCTATATATTGTGAGAAATTACTTTAAATCTTCAAATATAAATCTCTAATAATTCAAACTATAAATTTAAATATTTACTGCACAATTATGATGCAACGGCAACACTTATTTTGACAGTTCTATACTATATCTAACATACAAAAAAACTTTATTATGAAATATTTTTGAAATATTTTCTAAAAACGTTGGAAAATTTCTTTGACATATTGCAGATATGTTGAAAATGAAAATCTCTAACAGAAGGTGCACTACAGAACTCCACTACTTATTGGCTTTATAATATAAAAGCGTTTTTTTCTAAATTGTACGAAATATTTATTTATCAATATTTTTTTTCAAACTATACAAGGGTCCCAGTAGTATCACCTTTATAAGTCTATATGTATATATTAAATAAATAGTACACTTTTTGTTTGCTACTTCCATCTTGTAGGTAACACCAACTATATTATTATTATAAAATTATACAAGCAACACTAAACAATCCAAAGTTAAAATACATTTCTTTAAATGTCGTTCACACCATATATTTTTTTAGATAGTTTATTTGATATTATATTTCTTATTTTTACGTATATTTAAGATAAGAAAATCAAATGCCATTTTACCTGGGACAACCATCATACTAATAAAAAACATTGCATGTCACCAACGAATTTAATGACAAAAATTCTTATGCACATTTTTATTGTTTTAGTTCAATTTCACTAAAAAAAAATTAAATTAAATGCATTTAAAAATAAAATTGAAATAAATAAATACGTGAGGAAATAGAAATAAAAAAAAAAAATAGATTAAATTTTTCTTTCCTTGATTTTCTGAAAATTATACTCACAACAAGTTTAAAATTATTGTATTTTTTTTTTCAGTTAGATTATAAGAAAAATCGTGATTTCAATCGAGAAAATTAAATGAATGAATTTTACAATTGACAGGATAGCAATTAAGTAAAATTATTTTCAAATTATTAATATACTATTTAAAAAGTAATTTTTTATTTTTGTAATTTAGTTTATGTTTAAACGTGATTAGTTTGTTTATAGACAAACAAAAATATAGTTTTAAAATTAATTGAGAAAATTAATCACGCAAAATTCAAATACAGGATGGCCTAAAAGTCACGAATGTGTAAAATAGTAATAACGTTTTTGTTTATTGATTAAGTTTGTTTTATTTTGGTGGTTTATAATATTATTTTGAACTTTATACTATTAGATGTCTACCATGTTCCTATATGCTCCTAAAGTTAAAGTTCAACATCGAAACTGAAATCAAGACGATAGAGCTACATATGTTGCGTGCTGTTATGCAAAACTTCATTTTAAAATGAATTCAGTTTCGATGGTGGACTTAATGTGCATAGATTATTCATAATTTCAGTACAATCTTTAAGTAAGCAATATTGATCGACCATTTAAAAAGTAAAACTCTTCAATTTGTGTCCGCTGCTTGTTAGTTTAATTATGGCTTTTTGTTGTTACAAGGTTCTAAACAAAATCCTGAAAAATAATATAAAATAAATTAATAAAACTAAAAATTTATTCAATTTTTACACACATGCTTGATTTTTGGCGCACTCTGTACAAAAAAAAAATGTTGTATTAAAATTTAGAAAGATTTATTTTGAGTTATATATTTTATTTTAATTATACATCTCGTTTAATAGATATTAAAAAAAAAATGTTATATAGACTTTTTAATAGCCAGCTATAAATTTTATATTTCAACTATTAGCAAAATATTTGACTTAAATGCTAATTAACATAAAAATGTTCATTAGGATTAGACTATTTTATAACCTAATAAACTTGAAAAATATACAGATAATTTAATAAAAGCAATTTAATTCATTAATTTTAATAAATTTAAATAGAGTTTATTTGTCTATAATTAGAACTGAACTCTTCCCAGTTGAGAAATGGGTTAAAAATGTCTAATTAATTCTCATAAAAAAAAAACTAACTTTAATAGATTTGTAATAAAACTAAATTTAATAGATTTGTCAAATCTTTAATAGATTTGAAGATCAAATAAATTCTCATTCCGTCACATTATTTTCACAAATCTTCGTAAAACTGACTTGTTTCTACATAGGAAAATTTAACAAATTAATTTACATGACTCAAAATTAATTTGAACAGTCTATCTTTAAAAATATTAAATTTTCCAATTCAAAATATAATAATAAATCCAAAATGAATTAAATAAATATAATTTCCAAAAATAAAAACTATAAATAATTCAAATAAAATCGTGATAATACTTAACATCACTCACAAAAATATAAATTAAATAATTTAATTGACATGAAATTGTGCATCATGGCAGCAATTAAAATATTATTTTAAATTTGAATTACAATCGAAATTATAAATTTCCGGTTTTATGATTTTTATGAAAATTTAATTAAATAAAAAAATCGAATTATAATAAATTATTGTAAATTATTTTATTAGACCTTGATTTATTGTAATTTGTGTTTTAGTTTTTCCCCCGCAATTAGATTCCAATCAAATAGTCATTAACAAAATAAAATCTGATAATTTTTATTATAACCAAGAAGTTTTAATGTTTTGGATTTAAAATTATATGTACTAAGTTACTAAGAAATAATTATTTATATTGTAAATTTACGGTTCTGTGCTTCTCTAAAACTTGCAGAATTAACTTTACACTTTCAGAAAGTCTTCCGGAAATGTTAAAAGTTTTTTTTAAAAAAAATTACAATTTTAGGGGACAACTACAATGTAAATTTAATATTTTGATTAAGATTAATAGAAACTAAAAATTTATTTATTCAAAATGCGAACACAATGGCAACACTGATTTTGACATTTCTATCTTCAATATATAAATTATACAAAAAAATTTATTACAGTCAATTAAATTTTATTTATTATCAAATATTTTTAATAATTTCCAAGCGATGTAACTAAACTACCGAAGTATCGTAAGCGTTTTCTCGCTAGCACTAGCATTCACATAAGTATGTGTTCTTCGACTCATCTTAATTTTTACAGAATTTGTACAATTGGCCTTCTGATAGTCCATATCTGTGTAGATATTTCTTAACTTGTCTCCAGTAAGAAACAACAAATTTAATTAAGATGTGTCCTGTAAGAAAGGCTATACCAGTGTCCTGACTTTTTTCTTATTCATTCGAAGCATTTCAGTAGCTCGTTTTTTATATGTCTCATACACTCGCATACTCTAATAATTTTGTTGTGATCAGTGATCATGTTGTTTGGTCCTTTTCAAATGAGTTGAGGTAAGAGCATTATACTCCGCCGGAAGCTTTTGATCCTGTGAATATCCCTTGTTTCACCAAAACTTCCGCATCTTTCGTTTCATTGAAATTCTACATAAGCTGGAATACTGAATAGTGTTACTCTGTTTTCCCTCCGTAAGGCCTGAATACAGTCCAACATAGAACTGTCAAAATAAGTGTTGCCATTATTGTACCATAGTTTTATATATTTAAATTTATAGTTTCAATAAATCAATTACAGAAAAATGTATTATAAGCGGAATTTACACAGTTCAAGTTTTTCATTCAAGTTTCTGTAAAAATTAAATTCGGTTCCTATTCAAGTGGAACTTGAATGAATTTTTATATTTACACGCTTCAAGTAATTTTTTTTTTTTAATATTGGGAACAATACATTGAAATGTTTATGTTGGCAGCAAATGATTGGAAAAAATATCGAAAGTGTCAAATCGCAATAAAAAATTTTTTTTGAATTTTATTTATTTGTAGTAAGCCGTTCAAGTTTGAAAAAAATAGAAAGCATTTCTATTTTTATTTTGTGGGATTCAAGTTTATATAAAAAACACGACTTGCGCATTGTGTAAAATAATTCTACTTGAATGTGGAACTTGAACGATTACTTGAAGCGTGTAAATTCCGCAATTTAAAAAAAAATTATAAATTATTTGAATTTTATTATAAAGTAGGTAGTTTTTATTTATGTTTGCCCTGCCCTTTATGATCTTGCAATAATTCACGTATTTATTGCGTGCACATAAATAATTATTCTTTCAAATATAAAAGCGCATGTGCTAACAACTTTAATGTAATCTAAAGCCTCAAAACTAGCCCATTAATTTTATAATAAAATTATTCCATTACAATTAGAACAATAGAATTAGAATCGAAATTCTACACTTTCTTTAAAATTAATGTTTTTTTAATTTATTTTTTATTAAATTCTAAATACAGAAAACATTAAAACAAAACTAAAAATAAAAAATTTTCAATTTGTTTTTAGAATATTAATAAAAAAATTCAATCACGATTTTAAATTCAATTTGTTTATTTAAATGTTTTCTATTATAATAAATTTTATGTGTTTTGAATATAAAAATATGTTGAGTCAAATCCTAATAACACTCACTACCTGATACCTTGAATCGTGTTGTTGATATTTCATGTCCATCACAATTGAGTGATTTTATGAATATTCAATAAATATTTTTTTGGCTTTTAAAAGAGAAATTACCAAAAAAAAAAATTTTGTATATGAAAACTGCAGAAACTGTTTACAAAGTGGCTATATTATAGATGAATCACATAAAGAACACCAGTAATGCCTTTATAAATTCAACGCATTCAACTACTAGTACTCATTAGTTTGAGGTATTTAGTGGTAGATAATTCTTAACTCATTCTTACATAAGGGTGTGCTACCATTTACTACACCATTCACCAGCTGTTTTAAATTGTCGTATCTTACTTTATTTAAGCTAAACTCATCTT
Source organism: Rhamphomyia laevipes (assembly GCA_963920725.1). Lineage (NCBI taxonomy): Eukaryota > Metazoa > Arthropoda > Insecta > Diptera > Empididae > Rhamphomyia > Rhamphomyia laevipes. The sequence goes on from OY987259.1 coordinate 17,218,615, forward strand.
AATAAGTTCATAACCTAGATCCAGAGTAGAAATTTCTATAATTATAGAGTATACGTCAGATATTCAACATTAACAGACTATACAATGTGCCACAATTTTACTAACGAGCTTCAATTCTAAAATTTGTTTTCTCGTTAAATTGGGTCTTGTCACAAATATTTTCCTCTGTTTACATTCGTTCGTATTTTGCCAATCATATAAATTGCACTATTCTATATTTATGTTATTTTCACATCCAGCATAGTATAAACATGGAAAAAACTGCCTATGGATTCAGTTTCTTCATTACCTGATGTAATTTTGGTTTAATCCTATATCGGAGCAATTCATTTGAGTCATTTATCTCAATTGTTTCTTTAATTTGGGTAATAGAGCGATAAGTGCACATTCATCGTATTCCCTTTAATTATAATTTTCAGATTTAAAAACTCTTGACCATCATAACAGTTTTTGCAATTCCTTAATTTTGTTCCATAAATATGACATTTGATATATCGAGGCAATTAATTTTTGCACAGTATTTTTTTTTTTCGGTTTCATTTGCATTGGAGAAATTTTTTATATTGTACCAAAAACGAACATAATTTCCTTCTTAGGACAGACAATAGACAATGTTTTCTTATAAACTTCATCATTCTTTTCTCAATGGTTAAAATCTCTTCTTTTTTTTATAAAATCCTAAAATTAATTTAAAATGTCATCAATTTCCATAAACAACATTCCAACAACTAATAAATTAAAATTGTATTGTGATCATCAAAGTGAAATCGTAACATAAAATTATACAATTATCAATTAGTCATTTTTTAAACTGAAACATCATGCGAAAATTTTTATATTATAGCATGACTTAAATAAATTTAAAAACTTTTAAGATTGTTTTTTTGCCAACTTTTTTTTTTATTTTCACTAATCTGATTTCATCAATCTCGTTATAATATTACATATTTTCTAAATTGCAAACAACTTAAATCAAAAAAATGTTACTTCTAATTAATCTAAAAAAAAAATATAAAAATTTATGCTGTTTCTCTCAACACTGAATCTCTTCTATCATCTTCATAACATTTCGTGATTGAAATAATTTAGCAAAAGCATAAAAAAAAAAATCATAATTCTTAATAACAAGATATCAAAATTCTTTAATGAAATAATTTATTTAAAGCTTATCATTTTTATTTCTCTGTTTTATTAGTGTAATTTGATTCAAAAAGGTTTTTATTATATGCATTTCTCTATACCTCTGATTGTGTCTAGGCAATATTTATTCTTCAATATTATAGTCTACATCTATAGAATATATGGGTATGATCCATAGCATAATAAAAATTAATAACTACTCATTAATCTTTCGGATTTTTTGTTAACGTCTACTTGAGTATAATTAAATGGCACACAATTTTAAAAATTTCTATTCATTTTTTTTTTTCATTTCGGAAGAATTTTTGTTATAGTGAAATTTTTTACATCACTCTCTGGCTATTTCATTTATCCAGTGGTTGGCGGCGTTGTATAATAAATGTTATTAATAATTATAATCAAATATTATATATTTGACTTATGAAATTTTAAAGAGCCATCAATCATAATTTATATTAATAACAATTGTTACCAAATTCAGTACATTTTTTTGTACATATAATGAGAAGTAAATGATATTTTTTATGTATTTTTTTTTTTGGCAACATCGCAATTGAATACCTTTTAATCATATTTAGTGGGTATATGGTATAAAATTAGTTTTTGATTGTTCTGAATCGGAAATAGTTTGAAGTCAACATTGGAATATAGAGAAGAATGAGATTATAGAAAAATAAATAATTATATTGAAAAATTTGAAATTTATGTTAATAGTGTCAAAATATGGTAAATTGTGTCAAAATTTTAATTTTTTACATTGAAGATTTTCAGAGCCGTAGTAAGAAATTATTTAATGAAGACCAAGAGATAAGACTGACTACACGACAGCATGATTCCTAAATCCCTTTTATTTTTATACAGTTCGTTACATAATTTATATTTAGAATCACTTTCAAAATTTAATTTACTGATCTTTATACTGATCAGTAAATTAAATTCTGAAAGTGATTTTAAATATAAATTATGTAACGAACCGTTTCAAAATAAAAGGACTATCAATAGCCCCATACAATGTCATACAATATGACTAGACAGCTTCCAATCCTACAGTTCACATTAGGTGATTAATCAAATTTGGTTAGGTGATAATTTAGACGATACGGAGTACGTAAGTGTTTAGAAATCCTGTTAATCTGGATTACAATTACATATTGTTCATATAAATTTGGTAGAAAGCATAAACTGCTTGTAATTTTTGCTTGCAGCATAGGACCATAGAACAACATTGTCTTCAGTGGTTATATCCGAAGTATTATTGACGAATAGGTTATAGTACTGTTACCCATTTCAGTGTTCTAATTATCTTTTAACCATTGATGGCGTTTTCGGAGAAGAGCAGTAACGATTGATTCGATCGTTTTGTTTATACTTGATCGTGATTCCCGGATTTAGATTGAAAACGCTACTAAAGGTATTTTTGATCGACCATCCACTGCGGAGATCCCCCTTCTAAATAACTAACTAACTATTTAACTAACGAATAAAATAGCTTTTTTTGTCGTAACTGGTACAACCCTGACTTAATTATTCACCTCTTTAAATTCACCATAAATTATCATTATTTAAGTGTATTTCAAGTGGAATTCATTCATGTCATTCATAATTTTTGTTATGTCAAAACTATTATACTAAATGTGCATTTCTCTTCAAATTAAAATAACATTCTTTAAAAAACAACACGATTTTATAAGAACGCTCGTCTCAACTCAAGTCTCAAGATAATTTTCGACACAAAACAAAAGAAAACAAATCTTCATGTGGTTTTCCTGTCAAGATTAATTTTTTATTTTTTATTTTCAAAAATTTTTATGAAATTCTTTTCTTTCACTATTTATGTTATTTTTATTACAATTTATTCATGAATCTGAATAATAGAAGAAAAAAAAATGATTTATTGATTATAACAAAATAAATTTTAATTTTGTGAAGGCGTAAATTAAAAATATATGCGACACCAAGAAAAATGTGATACAAAAACTTTGTTTATAATATGCTAATTTTATGATTAATTATTAAAAAAAGGAGCGCACCGTTTAGTTGTTTCATATTTGCAAGCTTTTTTGAGTAACGATTAATTTCATATCATATTCACTTAAATATTTATATTAAGAATAGTCTAGTATTTACGGTTTTATGTAATGGCCTTTCTTCTAGATCTACTAGAACTAGAATATTGTTCTTCACCTTTTCCAATTGTAATTCAGAAATCATCAGTTGTAATTCAGATTAGTCTGTAGTTCAGAAAGTATCAATTGTAATTCAGATTAGTCAATTGTAATTCAGAAAGTATCAATTGCAATTTTCAGAACATTTTAACATTAATATTTTTTTAAATGCTCAAGAACAAAAATTCGAAAAAATCAAAATTTTAAACAATCTAGTAATCTGCAATATCACAATTAAATAATTTATTTCTACGGACATTTTGAATTATATTTAATTAAATTATTCGGTTTTATTATACTTTACAAAATACAAAATTTATGAACAGGGCCGTGCAGTGGACTATTTTTGAATTTAATTTAACTCCCTTTGATTTTCATGCTTCAAAAATATGGGGTCTGCCAACAATTTAAGTGGGCATTTACTGTGTTAAATCTTCTTCTTTGTTAGGGAACCTTGTACAAGGGAACCTTGCGGTTTCCAGGCCTTCACTCTCCAATTCTTCGTCTTAACGTCATTTTACCACCATTGCTAATCTCTTCTTCTATTACCACCCGAGTTGGATTCGAAAATTACTTTCATCCATACGAACAATACGTGCAAACCAATGCAGTCATTGTACATGGATTCACTTTGCGATGTCGCTGGTAGAGATCCTACAGCTTGGTGTTGGTTGTATCTTCTCCCCAAAATCCGTCTTTTTACTTTCCGTCTTTTAGTTTAAGCTGGGTTAAATAGCAATATGGAAAAGATTCCAAAGGATGAACAGATTGACGGATAACATTTTAACATTAGAATATATTTATTTTGTTTCTCAAAAATTCTCTGAAACGACAACATTTTTATTACTAAATTTAAAAAAAAAAAGATAGGCGTTAAAATTGTCTCGAAACTTGTCTCTAGAATGCAATTTCATTTAGAATCAGTCAGAGGTCCTTTATTTTATTACAGAATATAAGGAGGTGTTTTCAACACAAAACATATCATATTTTATAAATAATTTTACAAAATTTCCATAAAATTGTAATTAATCTTTCAATATTTTTCCTAGAAACTAATTCAATAAATGTTTGCATTAAAAACATATTTCTTTTTTGTAGATGGTGGAAATTTTACAAAAATGCGACAATGGAATGGCGTCACTAATAATAATGAACAAATTACAACGTCACTATCAAGGTAAAATTTGTCGATATATTTCAGTGAATTTTTCTTTAATTAATTCTATATTTATTTATTTATTTTGATTTAGACATTATTCAACAGAAGCTTTATCAAATGGTACAATACCAAATGGTCGAACTATTGCAAATGGTCAAAGTAATTGTGGTGGCAGTAGTAGTAATGGTATATTAACAAGGGGTCCTGGTGGCCTTCATGAAGATCTAGAATTTCCAAATAATATAAAGACATTATCACGACGAAAAACAATTACATGGATGAGACCACACGTAAGTTTTATGTTGATGACAATTTTTTTGTATATATTATATCGTAATTTTCTTGATCGTAAATTTTTTTTTTCGTTTGAAAACCATCAACAATAAGTGAACTTGTAATTTAGTATATAAAAGTAAATTATTATTATCTTTTATATTCTTAAAAATTAATTTCTATATATATAATTGGTATAAGGAAAACTGACAAATAAATAACATAGATTATTTTATGTTTTTATAGTTACATGAGACTACATAAATAAATGTTGTTTAATGTGATCGTAAATTTGCGATGTTATCGGCGGTTAAATAAGTGCGCTCTTAAAAATATAATTTTGAACTTTTATCGTACATACAAGGGAAATAAAATCCAAATGGAAGAATGGAATTTGTTTAATTTTTTTTTTATTTTAATTAATATGTCAAGATAATTTTCTAAAAAAAATCTAGAAAATAATGTTGTTTAATAAAATCTATGCTCATAATCATTAAGAAATGGACAAAATTACATGAATTCCACAAAAACAAAAAAATTCAAATAAATTTCAAATTAAATGAAATTTAACTTTATTGTATCTTAAAATAGGATATATGCACACGACCTCAATTCCGTATATCACCAAATGGTAGTATATTAACATCACGTGAATTACCAGAATCAGTTGGACCTGGAGATCCAAATTTATTAGCTGCAATTGGTTGTTTATCACAATTCCCACGGCTTTTAGAACGTGTTGTATCACCAGAACAAACATTTGATGCAGCTAACGGATATTGTGGCATGTTCAGGTTAGTTGTAATCATTTTTTTTAAATGGAAAACAATGTAAATAAAAAAACATTTTATATTTTGAAAAAATTCTTTAAAGGAAATAATAAATATTTATTTATAAGTTTTTCTAGCATAAATAAAATCTTTAAAATTTATTTTCGCTTGTCGTTTTGTTACTTTATACTTTAAATGAACCTCATCTAAAAATATGCAATATTATTATCAAATAAAATGTATATAACCATTTAACTCTTAGATTCATTATAGACAAAATAGTTGACCTATGTTTTCGAAGAGCCTTCCTTAAGGAAGCTTAAACTGAGACTGCAAATTTTTAGCCAAAAATAAAACTTATTGCATTTTGGTACTGTTCATTTACACTATTTTAAAAATTTATAAAATAACTCCTATAATTATAAATCTATAACGTTCGCTCGAAGTTATATAAGTGCTCTAATAAACTAAACAACCCTGAACATTTTGGTAAAGAAAAACTGCTCAAGCAGTCCAAAAATACCATAAAATATTTGAAGCCATTTGACAACAACTCATTATTAAAAGCAATTATCTGATTGCAATTATTTTCACTAAAAGTATGGTTCGGAAACCACGGTCAAATTACATACAATATCATATCTTATCTTTCACTTGAAAGAGATGCTGTACATCAGAACTGTCGCGTCTGTAAAAGACAATACTTGGTTAAATACATTCCATCTCGATCTCAGCAAACCCTTGATATTAGTAAATATCAAACGGATAATAAACATATCTAATGCATTAAACATTATGTACTATTGACATAAATACATATTTACTTTTTGTCTAACTGCGATTTATGATGCTGAACTGATGATGATAATGTTTTGACGACAATGATGATGTGTTATTGTAATTTTTATTTAAGTTGTTCACCAAAGTCAACAACTAAACTCTATACAGTATACAACATATAATATGAACTTTAAAGAGAAAATTATGAAAATATGATGTGATTTTTTAGTATAATGTTGGGAATGTTGTCGCCAACATTACAAAAAAAAATTCCTAGAAAATTTATATCCAGTTATACGTATTTATATATTTTTAATAAAAAGTTACAAATTTACCAAACAAATCGTGATTATATCATTTTCAAGTGTATATTTTCATTGGTTTTCTTTGAACTTAAACTATTATAGTCATTAGAAGAGGACTTGAAGTGAATACTATTTGGGTTGAATATATTAAATATGTTAAGTATTTTAGATGAAATTTTAAACAAACCAAATTTATTTAATTTTATTAACTTTTTTCTATATTTTGTTCATAGTATGAAAAGAATCTTTGTAAATTAACAAAGCTAAACAAAAACTTTCAATTATAGTTAAAAAAAAATATGTATGTTATTAAAAAAAATGTTTATAACTAAAATATAAATCCGATTAAAAAAAAAATTATAAAAATTTAAAGGTTTTAAAAATAAATTACATAATACAAAATTAATGATGTACTTATTAACAGAGATTATAAAATATTGAAAGTGATATTGTGATTTTAGGTTTGCAAAATGCTTAAAAAAAATCAGTATAAGTTTTAGCTGAATAACAAAAGAAACATAATTAATAATAATTATTTACGCTTCAAGAATACACAACATGTTATGCCTTAAAACACTGATTATTATTTCTGTATAGTCATACTGTATTAAATATACATAGCTTAGAAAAAACGCTAGATAATGCTTACACGAAATATTGCTCATATATAGAAAATATTGTTAAAATTTATTACAGTGAAATTTATATAAAACTTTTAAAATTTTATAGAAAATTAAATTTGCAAAGTTCACTAGCATAGCAGATACTATAATAGTTTCATAGCTAAAATTATGATCCTTAGAATTATAGATTAGCTAGCCGCTAGTGGCTAGTGTATAATTAAGATAAATTTTGATATTACTCCACAAAATCAAATTATTTCTTTTGTAACTTACTCTCCATGAAATAATTAATCACAAAATTTATAATTTTTTATAATGACTTAATTTATGAGTTTATGAGTTAGTTCCTATTTAATTTTAAAAATATGGTTCATTCCTTCATTATGAACTAATTCATCAAAACTGACGTTTTGTTCATTTAAGATTCGATTAGTTTTTTCGTGGTGAGTCACGAAATATGGATTAATTTTTTTATGTTAATTGCCTTATTTTATACAGTTGATAATATACATAAATGTATTACTGCGTTTTTTCATGCTTCCGAAAAAACAGCATTTACTTGCATGTACGAGATAGTACATCAAATTTTTAATTATACAAACCATTAACATATGACCCCATATTATAAATAAGCACTTCTAAAAGATTGAGCCGGGTGGGTTAGTTGCGGTTGAAGACAGTATTTGGTGATAACTGTTTGTTACTGATATTAAATTGATTACAGAATTTAGTTGTACGAGTTTAGAACTAGTTTCTTGGTCTAGTTGGAATTTTAACATGGAACTGGTTAAGACTGAAAAACTGGTTCAATCAATGAGCCAGTAAATATACCAGTTATTTATTTAGACGTATAACTTTCGGTTTGATAAGTGTTATAAATTTTCTATTATTTTAATTTTATTTCTATTGCATTTCTGATCTATTAAAAGCAAATTACTTTTCCTGGAATATTTAAAATGCATTTTTTCAAGCTCAATTTATAAAGAGCCCAGCTTATAAAACTTCACTATTTTTTCTAAATAAAACCACAAACTAATAAACTATACAGACAATTATATTAGAATACCATTTCTGTCGACACTGATATTTTTCAAATAAAAAATTATCGTCTTAGCGCAGCTCCATTTATGTGTGTATTGTAAAAATACTCTACCTACCTATAGTTCAATACAAATTGTTTTCATTTCATATAAATGATTTTTGTTTTTGCATGATAAAACATAAAAATACTTATTAGAATAATTGCAATCAATTAAATCATATTTTTATTACTAATTTCTTCCTTATCCTATAATATTTACCCATTTAACATTTATTATTAATATTACAAAAAGTAAACTCTCCCACATTTATTACAAAATTTCCAAATCACAAATCGACAAAATTATTTTGCATTTTTAATTCCCATACATTATTATTATTTTTTTTACATTAAATTGTGCAATTTATATTTCAAAAATTCATATACAAAATTAATTTTATATTATTAACCATATATTTTCATATACTATTAAAGATTAAACTATACAGTCATTATACGCCCTTAAAAAAATTCCTCTAATCCTTCCAAAAAAAAACAAAATATGAAATCATAATTTAATAACTAAACTAGTTTTTATTTTTCAAATTAAATAATAAAAAAATCATAAAATCATAAAATTATTATATAATATTTTTCCATTAAATTCGTGAATTTCTCATATTTTCATTTATTGCTTCGCATCCAATAATTTCACATTGAATTATATGATTTTATGGTATTCGCGTTGTTTGTGGTGGTGATTACTTAAAGCACTTGTTCGATCAATTTCAAACCTCCACCTTACAAAAATTTTTAATAAAAATTCACCAGAAAATTATTAGAAAAATCACATATAATTTCTATATAGCCTAATCATTACAAAAAAAAAAAATTACTTCTTGATCGGTTTCTCTGTTGTGGTGGCGAAGTTTAAAATGTTAATCCCTTTTTTTTATTCTGTTTCTTTGTTGTTGGTTGTTATTATACCTTATGGCCATATCAGGAATTTACTAACAGTAAGCTATTTATCAACAGTAATTGCCAATATTAACCCTATAAATATATAGTTAAAGTACAGAGAACCTAACCTATAAAACATGAACTAGCTAGCACAGTGTATGGTTTTGGACCAATCTAGTTTACATGTTTCGCGTATTTTTAGTTTATGTTGTTTTTTTTTGTATATGGGAACGATTGGGGCATGCTGCTGTGCTAACAACTTGTGCAGGTAACACATAACTTTTAGATTAAGTATGAAGGCGGTTCGGCGCACCTACAACTAACAAAAAAAAATGTATGTAGATATTTTCTGTTGAGTGCGCGGAAAATTTTAATCTTATTTTCTTTTCCGTTAATAAATAAATTACAAAAAATGAAAATACTAAATATTTATAATAAAAATAATCATGAAAATGGCTTATATATTTAAAATATATATTTGATTAATCGAATAATATAGGACAATTCCGTGTCTTAACATTTATAAATGACATTTATTTTCATTTTCATATACAATTCTTTTTTTACTAACTTTATTTAAACTATAAACTTCGATCGGTTTCTCTCCTGTTATGTAATAATATTACCATTACATATTAATTAAATGTCTATTTGTAATATTTGAGCTAAATCTTTGGTTAAGAATTATCGTAAACTATGTTAAGTTAAATATGCTATTAAATATCCAAGTTCATTACGATTAAGAAGTTAATTAGGCAGATAAGTTTATTACGACATTTAAATGATACCAATTCTGTCAATAAAATAAATATAAGATACACAAACCAGTAACAGTACTGCAAATATACACAACTAAATGGATCAATTCACGGGAGATTAGTACTCTCTGGCATTCGGATCGCACACCTTCATTGTATACCTTAATATATATCGGACAAAGTAGTCACCAAGAAATAGCTGCAAAGTAGCGAAAGCTCAGTATATCTGGCACTCTTAATAGGACATTCAATACTGAGGAATTATTCCTTTAAGATATGACTATCAAAGGTAAACATTTGTAGAGGATTCGGAGACAAACAAGACACACTGAACCATTTTTGTGCGTTGTCCATCCCATGCACCTGCGACGTAAATTCTTTGATGCTTATTACATGAACGAACTGCATGAAGTAGGGGTTCTGTATTAATGTGCAGGAAACGAGGGGTACAATGAACCTAATTCTTCCATAAGTGCATAAACCAATTAATTAAATCATACAAAATGTTATTTATTAAAATTTATATTTCATTTGAGATCATTTTCTTCAAATATTTATAAATGGCGATGCATTCATATTCATAACTCTTATTACATATTGTTATAAAATTTCTATAAAGTCAAAATAAATTATTAATTTCAATTTCACTATTTTTATATCGTCTTAAAACCACATGAAATTACCCGTTTATTATTTAATATATATACCAATAAATTATTACACCACTTATAAAAGCATTCAATAATTTTAATTTTAACAATATTTTTTGATGAAAATAAAATTTCTTGACTTTAACGACCATTTAAATAGAATAACAAAACTTTGCATGTCAAAATCAATTAACAAATCAGAAAATAACACGAAAAACATTCACCATTCATACAACAACAACAATTTTTTTATATTTCCCATTTCTTTTGATCAAGTCTCTAGTAAATATAGTAAAATAGACAAAATGCGTTCACATTTTTTATGGCCGATTTCATAGTGAGACTTTAAACTTTTGCTAGAACTTAAACTCGATTTAACTTATTTTCTGTGAAATTTGAAATTTAATTTAAGTCGCTGATGACTTCAACTTAAGATTCACTTTTGACACGAATTAAACTCTGCATTGTTCATTTGTGAAAAAGTTCGTTCGTTTTTTTGATTTAGCCAAGCAAAATTTAATTGAGAAACCAAGTGATCTTAAGTTTCAGACTTAAGCTACACAATCGGTTTAGTTAATAAACTTCAGCTTAAGCTCTCACTGTGCAACCGGTCATTAATGATTAACATTTTTCCTGTAACGATTCAAATATTATATTCAGCATAAACGTATGTGAAAATTGTCAAAGTTACCATTGTATATTGGACTGCTCCTATTAATATAACATTTTTTATTTTATTTTATATTTATTGAGAAATAAAATTTCCATTCTAAATTGGTTTCTTTTATAAATTTTTAATCAAAATTGTATTTTTATTTTTTATAAAAAATTCTATATATTAGATTCCGTTTCTGGCAATGGGGGCGATGGATTGAAATTCGTATTGATGATCGTCTACCTACAAGAGATGATCGACCAGCCTACATGCATTGTGCACAAGCAGATATATTTTGGGCAGCATTATTAGAAAAAGCATATGCCAAGTTAGAAGATTTTAAAAAAAATTATTTATAAAAGATTTAATATAATTTCTTTTATATACTTAGATTGTACGGTGGTTATGCATTTTTAAAATATGGAACTGTTGGACGTGCTATTCAAGATTTAACAGGAGCTGTTGTACAAAGTGTACCACCAAGTGCACCATTATTAGGTGGTGCTGTACCAAGATCAACATTATTACTTGCCATATCAGGAAATGTAAGTACAGATTTATATATAGTCAATTAACATAATTACATATATATAGTAAGTCTATTTTGTAAAAAATATTTCGTTATTCAAGAAAAACTCAATTAATCGATAGTTAACATTATGCAAAACAGCATATATTATTATGTAAAGTAAAGTATTCAATTATCGAGAATCGTTATTTTGTAAGAAGATAGATTTTCTTTGTTGGATTTAAAATTACAATTACTTTTAAAACATTGTTGCATTTCTTGTAATAATTGTTATACTTTGAAGATAACAAACAGTGGAACAATAATTTATGTTATAATAATATTAGTAGTTTGATCATGATGTTAGATTGAAAATAGATTATTAGCATATGGAAATATTAAGAACAATTAAGAACTAATTTTGAACAAATTGGGTAAATAAGTTTAGTTGTTGTTTCATTTTATACAGAAATATCATTCATCTCTTTCTAATTTACATCTTATCCAGTTCTACACTAATTTTTAGGGACATTTGTACAAAAAGTGTTTTGTGTTTCCTGTCTGTCCGACAACAAGTTAATTAAATTTGAAATTGTTATCGCTTATTCCTCGGATCTAGAAATGCTAAAAACTTTGAACCAATGGATGCTATTCGAAAGGTAAAAGTCTCTCTATTTCATTCTCCCAGATCCCTCAATCAGTATACCCTTGGTAATTGTCCAATTTATAGTTAGAGAAATAAGAAATAATTTTGTACTTCACACTGTTGTTACTCAGAGCCCCGACGAATATCTTCTTCCTTACAAAAATCATATTCAAATCCTGTGAGATTCATGTTCAAATTTAATTATTTAAAAGAAATACAAATGTATGTACCTATATTAAACATCAATTGTCTTCTCTTGCATTGAATATTCAAAACCCAAAACTGATTTTTCACCATTTTCTAATATCAAAATTTCCATTCTGATATAATGTCATATCTTTTACAGAAATATTTTAATTTCTTTCAATTTTAATTAACTTATTTTCCCTTGTTCTGATCTTAATAATACGACATCAATATTAGAAAGTTGCAGTTTGTAGACCTAAATATATTCATTCTAAAATAATTTTTATTTGACCTTTAACTATACTAAAATTGATCAAGAAACTTCCTGAATTCTATAACACAATAATTTTTATTCAATTTATAATGTATAATTTTTATATTATATTTCTATTTAAAATTATTATTATTATTTATATAATTGCATATAGGATAAAGGTACAAAACGTCGACGATCTGGTGGTCTACTTCCGGAACATCCCTATTGTGTAACTGGTTTAGCTAGAGTACGTACAACAGCTGCAACATCTGAATCATCAGATAGTAGTAATAATCCAAATGATACAAATTTAGTTAGATTACGTAGCCCTTGGGCTGGTGGTGAATATGGTGGTGTTTGGCGTGGTGCATGGTCAGAAAAAAGTTGGGAATGGAATGCATTAAATGAACGTGATCGTGAATTATTAGCATCAAGATCACAACATGAAGGAGAATTCTGGTAAGTAATTTTTTATATAATACAATTTTATAATATTATTAAAGAAAATGAAATTATACTAGGAATTTTTTTTTTATTGTTAGTTTGTTAAATAATATTTTATGTTATTTTTATGTTTTATGTTTTATTTAATTTTGTTGCGTGAAATTATTTAATAGTAGCAAATTATTTATACTATCAATTTTTGTTTGTATTAGTTATGTAATAACATCACGACATAGTTTTAAAAAAAAATTGATGAAAAATAGTTTTATTATGAGAAAGTCGGGATTTAAAACAATTGAAAGTCATTTTTATTTTTATGTAAAAGCTGAAAACATAAATATTTTTCATTAATTAATAATGGCAATTAAATTATAATTAAGTTATAAATTCATTGTTGCTGCTTTCTACTTTTTACTGGTTTTTTTTTTTCAATATTATACAAACATTTAATCAAAAGCGTCAAAAATGATTATTTTCTGTCCGATAAAATTTAATTTATGCTAATTTAATTGTCTAACAAATCATATACAAAAATGTGATTAATTTGTAAGATTATCGGTGAAATCTTTGTAATTTATCTTTTAGGTAGTATTTTTTTTTTTTTGTGAATATAATTTTAATGATCTCTGATGATTAAAAATTGATTTGTTTTGAATTCACTTTCAATCATTTTAAGGTTTGGAGAAAATTTTAATATCAATTTTTATTTGTACTGAAAATTTTAATCGGATATTATTGTGGAAATTGGGAAAAGATTTGTAAAATTTAATTAAATATGATTTTCTTAATACTATTTTGCTTTAATGTTGCCCTTTTGGATCTCATGTTAGTTTATGCTGTGGACTGAACATCCTATTCATTATCTTTGATAGAAAGACTATACAGTTCCAAAGACTATACAGTCCGTTGTATAGCTCTTTTCTAGTTTCAATTACATAATTTTCATTTAATTATTATAATCCATAATATTTTTTTACAGTCCACAAATTATTTTAAAGATATTTCCAAATTTTCGTAAATGTAATTCAAAATATATATTTTGGTTAAAATTTTAAATATTAATTGAAATTGTTTAATGGTGGTCAACTTCACCATTTTGTACCAATTTCGGCTTATAAATATATAATAAAAAAGTTATTAAAGTTTTTAAAAGAGTCGTCCTTAAAGAAAAAGCTTGTTCACGAAAAAAGCATTTAATTTAACCACATTAAAATTATGATCATTTAAAAAAAAAGTGAGATTAGATTGATGACACGCCAATCTATAATCTTCTTTAAAATATTTAAATAAAAACATGTTGAAGGATGTTGATTTTCTAAGGGGTTCAATTAATGTCAGTTGATGACCTCTCTCATCCAAAACATACAAGTGTTTATTTCAACAAAAAATCGAATGAAAAATTGTTAATTATTCACAACAACAACAAAAAAAACCATTTATGAGAACTTGCGTCCATACTACACAAGTACTAAGGATAGTGGTACCATACAATACACTAGAAACTGACATGCCAATCTAAAATTTTGATTCAAATTTTGAAAATAGAAGTAATCATGATTTTTCTAATGGAGTCGGGCGATCTATCATCTCATTAAATGTCAGTTAATGACCATATTTCAACAACAAAAATTGAATGAAAAATTAATAATTATTTACAAAAACATTTAAGCGCACTTGCGTGTGCGTTCGTACTTTATAAAGTACCAAGTATTGGGACGAAAAATAACTATAAACTTTTATATTTCGAATCTCGATGTTTTGAAGTTTTTATTCCTTCCAGCCCAAGAATAAGCGATACGAGACAGACAGACGGATAAAGTGGAACCTTAAAGCATTTTTCGTACTATGCAAAAGTGACTAAAAACAGAAACTACACTACAAAAATGTCTACATATATTTTATTTTATTTTTTTAAATAAATAACAATTTATAAAAAAAAAATACTGAAATTATTTACAATTTAAATTTAAATATAACTATCGATATACTCAACATTATGTAATTTTTTCCGGATAATATCTTTAACAACACTTTGATTTGTTGCTGACGGCATTTCATCGACACTAATCTTTTTAATTTTAACATCATGTTCATGGTCAGATTTTTTATTATTATCATTCTTTGAAGCCAAACTCAATATATCTTCATTAATCGGTAACTTTAAATTACTACTACTAACAAATGTTCGATTTATAGATAATTTTATATTATCATCGATCATTGTTGTTGTTGTCGGCGTGACATGTACATTATCACTATTATCGTCAGCACCGGCACGGTCACCATTGATTTGTAACACTTCTTCAGTTGTTGTTACAACAATTATTTTATCGTCTTCTTCTTGTTGTTTCTCTTGATGTTGTACAATTTTTCTACCGCCAATAATTTTATGTTTCGTATTATTGTGCAAATTGATCATTTCGATATGATTACGAAATGTTGTTGGTTTAAGGTCATCATCTGTTAATAAATGTAACGAAGACCTCGACAACTGTGACAATGGCGACATAAGATTTGGTATCAATGTTACTAGTTCAGTAATTTGATCGATATTCTGTTCATTTTGATCTTGTTCTGATGTAGTTGTTGAAATACTAGTATCAATTATTATAAACTTTGATGTATTTTTGGATTTTATTAACAAATCATCAAGATTTTTTAAATTTGTTTTGCTTTTACTGGTATCTTCTTTATCATTAGAATTTTTTTTAACAATATTTCCTGTTTTACTATTTTGAATAATCGTATCTTCTTCATTTACGAAATCTTCATTTTGTTTCTGTTTCTCTTCAGTTATTTTCATAAGAACAGGTTTTTCTATAATTTCCTTTTCATTTTCTAATATTTCCTGATTATATTTTCCACCAACAACAATAATTTTATTTTCTGTAACAAATTCCATAGTTAAATTAGCCTGATTTCTTTCAATAGCTTTTAAATTTGTTCCACTTTTAATTATCATACTTTCTTCTTTATCATTTTTATGATTATTATAACTATTATTGTTAAATGTTGTACCATATTCAATTAAATTTGACCGAGTTATTGGAATTATTGTGGTGGTGGTAGAATTATTAATTTCGATATCTTTATTATTATCATAATCGATACCCCATAAAATCGATTTTATATCACTTTTATGTGGTTTTTTCAATTGTTCTTCTTCATTATTTATTACTTTTATCATAATATTTTTTTTATTAAAAATCGTATCAGTTACATTGTTGTTATTAATTGATTTTAGTGATTTTCCATCTTGATTGATGTTGTGGTTAAAAGGGTTTTTTGTCGTGATAAAAATTATATTTTTATTATTACCATCATCACTAATATTACTAATACTTGTAGCATCATCAATAAGGCTTTTAAAATTATCACTGTCGGTATTTGAATATTTCACTTGATCTTTTTTTAAAATTTCTTCATCATCATCACCATTGGCATTCCCATCATCATCATTTTCATTTTCATCTTTTTGCCAATCAAAATTTGTTGTACGTTTCTCACGATTATTAAATAATAATGAACTTAATAAATTTACATAATCTTCATCGTTTCGTTGTTGTAATAGTTGCTGATGTTGATTTTGATTTTCATATTTCCCGGATGATTTGATATTGGAATTGATTTTCTGAATTTTTAAATTATCAGAATAATTATAACTATTTACTACTAATGATAATTGCAATAAAATTGTATTTATTAGAAAAATATTTGAATATTTACAAATTGAATTCTTCGCAATTATCATAATTTATTTTATTTTTATTTAATTTTAATTAATTGAATATTTTTTTACACTATGGGAAACGTTGGATTGATTATTTTTGGATAAGCAATGCGACGTACACGTTACGATTACGTTGAACAGGAAAAACTGCAATGAATGTGAATAAATATAAAATATATGTCGTTCGATAAAATATTTTTAATAAAATGTTGGCGAAAAATGATGAAGGAACTTGTTTTCAAATAAAAAAAAATTGTATTACTTATTTGGGTTTGTTAAATTGTGTTCAATTTCATGCCCAAAAGTGGTATTATTTTAATACACTAGAACAAATTTTTTTATTAATTTTATTTTGATTCCGAGCGAAGTAGTCACCAATAAATACAGCACTGCGCTCTGCGCTGTTAACAACTTATTAGGACACTCAGTGATCAAGGATTTGAAGGGTACAATTTACCAAATTATAGCTTACGTTCATGAACCTACCTTATGGCCTATGTTCCCCTCTTCAATCCAATGAAATTATTTAAATATTTCGTGACATAATCATATGTGATGATGAATTGAGATTTCCACAATCGAATGTACCTCGTGTAGGTTAAAACTAAAGAGTTCTCGCTATCGATTTGCTTATTATATAGTTTAACAATTTTCAAGGAAAATTAATTCCCACTCAATTCCCAAAGTTCTCGTGCAAAGTGTTTCTGCTAATTGTTTTTCTATAAATTGATTTTCTGAGCATAATTATTTTTTTATGAATACCATGAAATTTAATACCATGGATCTTTAATATAGTCTAAATTCTCAGATTATTTGAAGGATTATAGAAGTGTGTGCAATTAATCAAATTCAGACCTTATGTATTAAGCTATCACTTTAGACTATATCAAATAAAGTCTATTAAATAAACTGCAGCCAATCCATTTATTGCCGAATATTTATACTAAATTTATTTTCAATAATTCTCAAGTTTGCAAATAGCACACAGTCGTTCAAGCTATTTTCAGACACTTCGACGAATATCCAGGACGTATCTTTATCCAGAGATTCATAATTTTCCAGTAAGTGGTACCTTTAAGAATCCTCGGTGGTCTATGCGTGAACCCTGGCCACCGCTCTAATATAAGCGATTTATTTTATGTAAATGGAACTCACCTATTGTTAGGAAAACTAAAACTTAGAAATACTATGTTTGTGTTTCATATTTATGAAATATTCATTGACTATCAATATGCAAATTTTGCATATTCTTCAAATTCTTATAATGCCAATATCAAATTGTAAACTTTACTAACATTAAATCTGGCCTGAATAATTATATTTATAGAATAAGATATTAATAACTCAACATTTTCCGGTGACCTAAATATGTTATAACTTTCGAAGTATTAACGTAATAATTAATTATATTTTTTATGATTTCCTCCATTTTTTTTCTAGTGTATTTTATAGTTTTAAATTATTTATCTTAATACTCTCCTTCCTTCTACATTATCGTTTTTAAATACTATACTAAAAAAAATCGCGAATTAATAAAATATATCAACAAAAACTATGTATTTTTATTCAAGGAGAAATTTATGTAATATGCTGACTTGGCTGCATTGTAACGTAACCTTAACCTTCTCTCTCAAGCTAAAAACTATTATGTTCAGAGTTTTTTTTTATTATTTATTTAATCTTTTTGTTTATGCTTTTTGTCTGTTTTATTCACGTTCCGATTATAAATTATAGATAAAGAAAAATGATTTTATTTTATTTTTTAAACATTTCATATTACATATTTCTCTAAATATACTTTTGAGAAAATCATATTTTTCATTTTGTAAAGGTGTTTATTAATCTGTTAAAATGCTTTCTTTAGTGTCTGTAGAGTTTATATTAATTGTAGATGCACAGTAAATAGTACAGAAATTTGTTGTTAGTATCGTTCAAAATTAAGTTTTATTCGAAAATATTTAGTTGGAGGTAATGAAAATTAGGAATGAGTTGAAATGTTTTTCGATATTGAATTAATTTTTCAATTTTTGACGACTTTTGATATTCAGTATGAGAATTATTCGTTATAATAATTTAAAGTAATTCACATTCAGTTAGACATTATACCAGTAAAATAATGGATCCGACAGCCCCGTTTTTGACATGTTACGTGTTGAGCAGAGAGTGATTCGGTGATATTTTTCGTTGAGTCTATACAATGAATATATTTATATCGACGCCTTTTCTTAACCATTTTGTTAAGTTAGATTAGGTTAGGTAAGGTTTAGAAGAGTAACGATACAGCCATAATCCTTACAGATATATGACTAATTATGATATCTATTCAAATTATATGTCATTGACTAAAGTCGTACTGTTGATAAAGCGATAATGTAGCTTTCGAGGTATCGAAACCGTTTAGAGATTAACGCCTCACAGCCACATATTATATGATCCGCCGTTTAGTTCGGTTTAATTGTGTACAGGTGACCTGTAAGGAAATCTGCCATTATTCCGGCTTTCTTCCTGTTCATTTAAAATAGAGCCGTTGCTTTTTTTCATGTTACAGGTCTACATAGTTTCCCCTTAGCGAATTATACAGCCTAGCCCTAGACCGATCTACGTCTTACAGACACATAAAGTTTATTTCTGTTCAAATATCTTAATTACAATTTATTAAAATATACGCTAATTAATATGCCGACAGTAACAGACAGACAAATATTATAATTTTTAATATTCACATTTCATCAAATTTTTTTACAAAAAGTAATGGGGAATAAATAAATATTTCATTCAAATTGAAAACTAAAATGCACGCGTGAAAACGGAAATAATCTATAAATAACAACAGAAAAATTATAAATATTTTATCCCAACATTTATAAATTTATTTAATTTTTATTATAAATTCACACTATCCGAAACCAGTTTATGATTTTATGAACATTATGTTTTATATGATTTTCGGTTAGGCTTTTAGTTTTTTTTTTTTTTGTTCAAATAAAATTCTCATAAATTTCCGATAAAAATTTTGTTATTTTTTTTATGGTATATTTCTGAACCATAGTTTTATCAAGGTGAGAAGAAGAGGTCACTAAAATTAACCACAAAAGTAACCAATAAAAAATAAATTAAGAAATGTTGATTAAGGCAAACAAATGACCAATTTTGTGGTTACTATTCGAGATTATTATTCTTATTACAAATTATAGAATTATTTAATAATTAGAGTAGATTTTTTTTTAAATAGGTTATGTTAATTTTGTTTTATTTATGGATAATAATATTATTATAGTTTCTTAAGTTTTCTATTCCATTCGTTGCTATTTATATTTAAAAGTTTTAATAGCGACGGTTAATGAACCTTAATTAAGATTGGGTTGAGAATATAAAAAAAAAAATTATATATTTTTTAAGATGAGAGAATTTATAATATAATTAAAGGCGTCAATTATGATACCATGTAGAGGCTGTTTTTGGGTTGAAATAAAATATGTTTACATAAAAACAGTTATCAGGCGCGTATTGGTAATACTTAGGGTCATAGAAGAAAAATCCATTTTTTAGATTTGAAATTATATAAAGTTATATATGACTTATAACTTGGTATACTTTTAATTTAACAAATACTATAATGTCAAAAAAGAAAAATATGTCATATTTTCATCTATATTCTATAGTTTATTACTTTTTCTTTGTTCACCCCACTTAGGACCATACGCCACAATGCTGGAGGTTTCATGACATATTAATTTTGCAATTTTGAACTACTAATTATGGGTTTCGAACCATATATATTTCTTTATTGTGAAGAAACTTTTAATTGCAAGAAGCTTGTAATAGTGAAACATTTTTTGTAAGCAAATCATCTCAACTCAATCGTTAGAATTTTTCCATTTTTGAAACCTCAATTATAAAAATTTATCACAATTGCTAAATTTTATAACTGGTACTCACTTAAAGATGAGACATCGATGAGTCGGTCTGGACTTACTGCATCACACCAAAGTACATTACCACTAATGGCACCGCTACTATTAAATTAATAGTTTGTCGGTTTCGGTTAAGGAGGTGGGAATTAGAGTTTTCCTACGCATTGAGAAATGATAGATCTATAAGAAATAATTCACCTAATAATTTAATTAAACGGTGTGTTACTCGAGATCAATGGAAATGAAATACAAATTTTTTTCATTTGAAATTTAGACGATACTGGAAAACATATAATTTTATAGCTTATTTCACAGTTTTCAAGAGTTTCTTTATGTACAATAAAATTGTGACTCGTGAATACTTGGACGGCATGAATGATGAGCTAATGAGAATATATCCAGCAATAAGTTAATATTGTCTATTGTATTTTGTAGTCTATTGAAAAAGTGGAAAACTTTCAGAACAAAAATCAGAACTATTAATGTTTTTTAGTATAATTTGAGTCTAACAACATTTACAATTGAAGTTATGAGCAATAGTCAGATTGTTAGCTTAGATGGGAAACGGATCACTACAAATAGCTTTGTATAAATTTTATTGTACAGAGTTTAAACCGAATCACCACTTAATAGGAAATTTATTTAATGAAAATATTTTCAAAATTTATCATCATACGATTCGTTTAAATGACAAGATAATGAGAAAAATTAAAATATTTTTAATGTTTTGACCTTATCAAAGTGAAAGGAAAGACATAAATCATATTTAGATACATTTTCCTGGTAATATATAATTAAAAACAAAAGGAAAATATGCGTTATATAAATCAAATAATTATGCACTATACAAATTGAAATATTATCGACCTCCCTCATTTTTATTTATACATTTTTCCAAAAACTTTTTTGCTGCCTCTGATTTATTTTAATTTTTCCCATTACGAATATCTTATACAAATTCAACGTCATTACAATTTTTATACAAAATCTAAATATTTCTTCCCACATGATTAAACTTACATCAATATTTTTTTTTGTTATTGAAACAGGATGTCAGTACCAGAATTTCTACAAAGATTTACTGTGATATGGTTAGCACATATAGGACCAGATGATTGGGCATTAGAACCAGCATTACATTCACGTGCACCATGGCGTGCAGCATTAGCAATTCGTCAATGGCGAGCTGGATTTAATGCTGGTGGTCCACATAAACATGTTGGTAAGAAAATAAAATTAATAATAATGAATTATAAAAAAAAATTTAATTTTAATATATTTGTATAATTAAATTTTTGTAACTGATGTTAAATTCTTAAAAAAAAAAATTCTATATATAGAAACTACAAGTACTAATCCACAATTTCGTATTCGAGTACCAAGTGGAAATCCAGGAAAAGCTCATGTTGTTGTTGCTGTTGCACAAAAATATGAATGTTATCGTATGCGAACAAATGAAATTGATCCAATTGGTTTTACAATATATGAAGTACCACCTGGTATGCCACGTGTTACACCACAATATGTTAGTGAACAAATGCCACTAGATTTTGCTGAAATACAAAATTTACGTGAAGTTGTAACATTTTTTGCATTACCACCAGGTGATTTTATTGTATTACCACATACAAGTCAACATAGAGAAGGTAAATTTTTATTAAGGATATTAGCTGATCAGCATGCAGATGTATGGGAAGTAAATGAAGATAATTTAGTTATAAATAATATATCAACAGAATTTTGTGATGAAAGGACAATGGATTATGTAAGAGGATTTTTTTGTTTTTTTTTAAGGCCAAATTTAAACAATAATAATTTCCATTGCCATCAGAGATTCCTATATAAATTACGAACAAAATATCCACCGGAAATTGATGCTGTACAATTACAACAAATCCTTAAATCTGGTTATTGTGGTTTAACAAAATCATTTAAAACTTTTAGTACAATAAATGGTCCATCATTAGATTTATGCCGTGCATTATTAGCATTAAGAGATCCAGCTTTAGGTGGTCGTTTGTCAGTTGAAAGTGTACCATCTTTAGTATCTTTATTGAAATTTTGGAAAGCGGCTTTTCGACGATGCGGTCCACATAGTACAACAACATTAACATTGACTCGTTCAATTTGGAATTCAAAAGTTTCATCGTATTGTTTACGTGGTTTATTGTGGGCGGGCGGTGCAACAGCTAGCAATAAAGTATTAGAAGCTTTGGTTAGTCGATTTTCGAAAAGTAAACAAATAACATTAGAAGGATATTTGATGTCAATGGCCCGATTACATTTAGCACATGGTAAGAATTTTATGCATTAGAGATTAGAACATTAAAAGAACCTTAAATTAAATTAAGTTTTTTTACGTACCAATCTTATAATATAATTTTAATACTGCAAATAATATTAAATGTTCAAACCGGTTTTCTGCATAGCTAATTCTGAGAGCTGATTTATCAAAAATTCTTGCAAATGCAAACTTTCAACTTAGAGAAGATGTAATGTTAATGCATGTGCGGGGTTAACTTTATATTAAATAACATTTATAGATTCTAAAATTTCAGTTGTTCCATTGCCTGTCAAATTATAAAGCAGATTTAAAAATTGGATGCTGTTAACTGAACCAATGTCGTTGTAGATGGAGTCGGCTCACAACCAACAGTTTTTTATTGGTCGGTATGACTTAACAATATTTTGTCGCCGGGTTTTTGAATTACTTCTGTCTTCACTAAAGCGACATCGCCGATCCATAAGAAATTAAATTTTTCGTTGGCTTTATGGCCACGAATTAATTTGAATGAATTAATATAATTGATTATATTGCAAACTCGCTAATCCTAGCTAACTCAGTAATTTCCTCCTTATGTTAATGATTAATTTTTATTCGTTTATTTTAGAACGTTATCACAGCTTAGATGCCAAAGCCAAAGCAAATCCATTAACATTAGAAGAAATGATACTAATGACAATTTACTCATGATGACAATAAATTAATAATAATTTAAAATAACAAATTAAAAATATAATTTTTAATTTATTTATTTTTCTTATTTTTATGTTAACCAAAGAATATAAAATAATTTTTATTAATTTTTATTAAATTAAAAATTAATTAAAAATTATATTTTAAAAAAAAAAATATTGAAATAGTAAATCAATAAAAACGAAAACATTTTTTATAATTAAATAATTTTTTTGTTGTGTAGTTTTATAAATAAAAATAAAAATAAATTTAATCGTAAAATTCATAAAATTCACAATAAATAATATTAATAATTTATTAATTTCAATTTATATGTCATATTTATTTTAAATAATATAAAAGGAAAATGAAAAAAATTAATATAGAAGAAAATTATTTATAATTTAAAAGTTATGTATTTATTATGTTAATAGAAAATAGAAATAATAATTTATATAATATAAAAATTATAATTAAATATAAATTAAATTATAACAATATATTTCTAATATAAAAACTTTAAGCTATAAGTAATTATTAAAAGAAAATATATTTAAAAATTATTTATATATAAACAAAAATATTTATTTTATTTTACTAATTATGTTAAAAGGAATTTTTATTTTTGACATCAAGGAAAGTTTTATGCCTAAAAAGTTAATAACAATACCAAAAACTTGTATAACATTCTATAATTACTCATGGGATTTTAATGCCCTTGTCAATGTCAGTCAAATATGTGACACAAATGTAACAACATTTTTTCCAGAAACTTTGATCTGACGAAATTCTATTCGAAAATTATTTGTCAATATTAATTTAAAGGAAGTCGGATTGAAATATGCTTTGTTGTCGACCAATGTCGTCAAAACAAGAAAGATTTTTGATGAAAATTGACAAAGGTTTATAAAATAGAGTAATTTTCAAATTAAATTCAGTTTTCCTTAACAATGTGATCTACATCTTTATCTAATATTTCCCTTCACAATTTAACAAAATATGTGTGAGGTATTTGGTATTTCCATAAGAAGTAGACTAGACAACTTTAGTAGTAAAGAAATTTATATCGTTGATGATATAATCTAGAATTACATATAAGTTGTTGCAGATCTTTAACCAATTCTAACAAAAAACAAAGCTATATGCAACGATATATCTATATATTAATACAAAGCTCTTTGACATAAGCACTATAGTTATAAAGAAACAGTTGTAGAACGATATTCTTTTATAAAGCCTGTGCCCTGTGGACTGTTGATGCATGACACTTTGTTATTTTACATTAAACTGTTCAATTATACCAGAATTAATTAATACAAAAACGAACACTGCCGATACAACACTGTCGATTCCAGGCTTCTGTAGAATCCCCAGGGTTTTCCTGACGACCATACCCGTGATTTCGCGAGGATTCAGAAATCTCTTACCGAGATTTGTTATCGTCGGACTATATATAGCCTTGTAGTCGCAGAAGATGGCCTCTGCGTTTTGCTTCATCAATCGAAAAAAAACTAACAGTTACTATTTTCAAACTTTGCGATCTTGTTTAAGTGATACCTAAACGGGCAGTAATCTATGAACATGTCGATTATTATATGTAGCTCGATTTCGCTCAGTATGAGGACTTATTTAGCCATTTTCTTTGAGAAATCTAAAAATCGCTTCCCTTGACGTATGACTAGGAGCTGTTCCAGTAGATTCACTTTATTTTCCATTGCCTTATCTCTTTCATTAGGTGAATTTTTCAGATACTGCAGAAGAGTTCGATTCCGATAAATGGTTTCTGTTCTTTGCTAGTTCGTATTGAAAAATTTGTTCCGTCATTTATGTCATATGTGGCAATCGTAGTGTTAGTTTTTTTTTCTAGTTAACAATTAAGCATTGTCATCACAGAATACATAATATACAGAATATCTATATCTTTTTAGTTATTACTAAAATAATTTTAAAATTATAAATTTAAAAAGAATACCGAAACTCAAATTACAAAATTAACAGTTTTATTAATTTTAAATTCCTTCATTAATTTTTGTTTACCTTTTATCCAAAAATTTGTCTTCTACAATTTGTATTATAAAAATTATTAAATTACTATACTGTAATTGTTAATAGTTAAAGTTAATTTATATAATTAAATTACTAGTTAAGGTTAAATCCATATTTAGAGAATAAAATATAATAAACATAATAGCAATCACGATAATAACTATACAAAAAATGATTATAAAATTTAATATTTAATTAATATCGTTTTTTTAATTTAAAAAAAATGTTCATAATTATTTTAAATTACCAGTATTTTATATCATTAGTTGTGTATCCATGTTTAAAATTAACTTTACCAAAATTGCTTATTATTTTAAAGTCTTATTTAGTTGCTCCTAAGAATATGCAATTTTTTTAATTAAAAACTACATTACCTTTATCCCAATTACAAAATAACTAAAATTGTAAAGCTGCCCCTAAATTGTACAACTTGGTAAAGTTAATTTATAAAGAAAATTCTTATTTTTGATTTACGAGACGAATGTTCTTATCACTCAACACATTTCAACTTGATTTACAATCGACATTACAACCAGCGAAACATAAAAAAAAATCAATTATTTATTTATTTCTGTCCAATTCTCTAATAAAAGATGTATGAAAAATAATTATAATTTAATATATAATTTTAATCAATAAAAATGATTGTTAATGTGTTGTGAACCCGTTACAACTTGACCAAATTGTCAACACATTGATAAACATACAACAAATATATAGATATATAATCTAGCATCTAGCGACAAAAATACAAAATCTTTCTTTTCTTGGAAATAAACCCGCCGGGCCGTTGTCTATTGAAATGTCAAATGGATGTCGTTTTATTCTGCGGAAAAGTCTTCTAGATTTGAATATTCCGCTTAACAGCTTTGAAATGTCAAATCATTGATGTTGACATGATATTTTTGTCTTTAAATTATTTACTTTGACATTACAAAATTACAGCGGCGCGGCTTTAGTATAGCCATCCCAGCATTTAATTATAATTAATTATTTAAAAATTAATTTTATATATCGCCTATAAATATGCAAAATGTTACTATATTGATTTATATATTCTAAATATTATTTCCAATTATAGTTTTATATGAAATGTATTAATAAATTTCTTTATTTTCTATAAATATAAATACGCTAAAATAAAACTAATTATCTAATTATTAATTGTATTAATAGAATCTCCCACACTTTATATTCAATCTTGTTAGGATTCAAATTTATATTCAAAAAATAAAAAGAAACAATTTTTTTTTGTTATTGGTGTGGTAATTTGCCATCAATGAGTATATATAGAATTTAACAAAAACTTACATTTTTTATGAATGAAAACATATATATATAAGAGTGAAATATAAAAATAAAATCCTTAAGATAAAAACTCACAAAAACAAATATAATAATATAATAAATATTTCCCCTTAAAATAAATATATACACAAACAGAAACAAGTGGTCTTGAACTTGAAAACCACTTCTTTTTTTAAAAAAAAAAAATATCATTTTCTTCTGTGTATCTATCCAAAAATGTTAATAATATATCACCAAAATACATAAAAGGTTTTTCATTATCCTAGTATGATAATTCACGAATCAAGAATTCTATTATAAAATTACAAATATCCTTGTAAAAAATTAATAAATATTTATGTTAATCCTAATAAAATTAACCCTTTCAACACCTTGTGATTAACAAATATTCTTTTTTACCATATTATCATCATAGATCTTTTAATTATACAATTACACTAAATTGTCCCTTTTTTTGGTATCCTAACAACATTACGGCGCATTTCAAATCAGTAACATAATAAATTTATTTTAATTACAAATACTTTGTCAAAAATTCATCAAAATACATTCAAAAAATATGGAAAAGTATTTATCCTGTTTTTCATACATATATAAGTAAACAACAAAAAAATAACCAGGGCAGACAGGATTAATTGCGCATGTCCTTTTTCATATATTAATTTAAATACATATTTCTTACTATAATCAAGGATATAATATAACCATGTCAACGGTTTTGTATATAGATACTATAAAAAAAAAATTTAAAAAACATCTTTTATGTTTTGTTACATACTTTAGTATCGATGGTGACTGATTCAATAACATACACAAAATTCTTTTTTTGTATATCAAGGATCATTTTTTCTTTACACACAAATATTTTATCAAAAAAAAAAAGATTTTAAGGACTTAAAAGTGTGATTTATAAATTGAAGTTATCTAGAAATAATTTATTTTGTAAAAAAAACTATTAAAAATGTTGATATATATTTTTAATTAAATGTTCAAGGATATTAAATAATATTACATATTTGTTTGTCTATCTACGTTATACTATATATATAAATATTAAATCTTGTATATATTTATTTTTCTACCCAGACAAAATATTTAGTATTGTTCAGATTGTTATGTTGGTTGTATATATAAATATCCTTTAAGGAAAATATTGTGAAAAAAAAACAACTTAAAATTCATTTTTATAATTAAGTTTATTTCAATAAAAACAATAAATTTCATATAAAAATTGTATAATTAATTTAACAAAAATTTAAATAATTAAATTGAAAGTACACTGAAAAAAAAAATCTTGAATTTCTCAATATTGATTTGAAGAATAAAAAAAAAAACTTTTTGAAGATATTATATTTCTAAAGAAAAAAAGGATATTCTAGAATAAACTAAACTGAAAGGACTATAAAAAAATATTTTTTTTTTGTGGATTAATTATTACACTATTAAATATCATCATCATAATAATTATATAAGGTAAGAACCTAAAATTTACTATATTCATAGATATATCTACTCACTAAATCCTTATCAAATCAATTCAACCGGAAAATTTTATTTAAAAGGGTGTTTAAGGATCATAACAATAACATACAAAAAAAATATGATGAAAATATTTTTGTTACCTTAGAAAAATTTACAACTTATTGACTATAAATATTAATTTTTCAAATCATTTTTCCAAATATACAACAAAAACAAAATACGAATATTACGTAAAACTAGGCCAATCCATATAAAAGGATTCATTAGTTTTTATTTAATGTTTTTTTTTTCTGGAAAGAAAAAAGTTAATTTAAAATCCTTGTAATTTTTTTAAAAATTCAATTTATGTTCCTTTTATGATTTGAGAATATCCTTTTTTTTTTGTCAACATAACAAAAAAGGAAATTTTTCTGGAAAATTTAATGATTTTTTTTTTTTATTATTATTCTTGTTTTGTTAATGGAAAACTTTGAAATTATGAATACAATTTTTAGTCATTTTTTTTTCCGATGATAACTGAAGTCTGTAGTTTGTATACATGAAAGAATCATATAAAAAGAAGATGATAAAGCAAAAAGGATTTATCAATTAAATTGATTTTAAATTTTACCAAGGATATTGAAAATATCAGTTAAATCAATTTCAAAAGGAATTGGATTTTTTTTTATAATTTTCAATTTCCGTTTGAGTTTTATACATAAAAAAAAAATAGAAATATTAAAAAGGAAATTATTAATCATTAAAATGTTGTGTAAGATAAATTTGAATTCAAGAATTTCTCTGGAGCTATTGACATATAAATAATTAAAGTAGTTTTATGTTGTTTGTGATTAATTAGAATTCAAGGATTTTGGAGAATGAAAATTTGTAATAATCTTATTATAATGTATTCATATTGTCTGTTCAAATAAGTTAGACCTTAAATTTAATGATGAAAGTACTTCATCCAAAATATATGCATATCTTTTCAAAATAAGAATCTGATTTTTTGGACTTTTCGAACTCTGTATTTTCTTGTAATAAGGAAATGGCAAATGTGATTTTAGTGAAATGTAGAAAAGGTTTTATATCTTTGATTTTTATATAGTATAGCATTTCGGATCTACATTATTTGTAAAATCTTGAAGATTTAATTAACTTTTATCAATGTGTACATTTATTTTTGTTAACATCACTCTTTGAAAAATTGTAGCTAATTTCAGTGTAAATTTAATTTATCTACTTAAAAAGATAAATTAAGCCTATTATCTTTCTGAAGTTCTTGCTATTCATTTGAAGGAGAATTAATTATACATATATACTATTAACCACTTACAGGCCACTGTAACCTCAAAAACCAACTACACCCAATTAGACTGTCATCAGACAGTGATGTGTAGGTTCTGCCAACACGAGGAAGAAACGGTGGAACACATACTAACTGTTTGTTAGGCATTTATATCTAGACGACTTCAACACCTGCCGATCTTTCGAAAATTCACCTGTCGATCTTTCGAAACTAGTTATACTATTTCATACAGCGGCTTAGTCAATAACGAATAATTAAAAGGGATATCACAATAAGCCAAATGGCTCTAGTGATAACGACTATCTTTGCCCACCCTTACTCTAAACCTAATCTAACCTATAATTATAACCACATATATTCTGTTATTGGCAGCAAAAGATGTGGGACGTAAAAATTATGTTTTTGATTTTATATTTAGCAAATCATAATCAACACTTTTCTAAATAAACTAATAAAATTTAAAAGTAAACTAATTAAATTTTAAACAATAATTAAACTTAAATTAAAAAAAAATTATCTAGGGATAGTTTAAAACTCGGAATTATTTAACATCATGGTTTCTAAAAGACATTCTTCAGTTTCATGAAAACGTATACTAAATTTCAGGATACTCGGATATCAAGAATACATTTTATATATAATCCGGAAATTTTTAGAAGGTCCTTTATATATAATCCGGAAATTTTTAGAAGGTCCTACTAAACATATCGCTAATAAATAAAACATAAACGTTTTTTATTGAATGAAATTTATTTCATTTAATATTTTATTTAATAGAAATCCTGTAAAACAAATTTCATTAGAAAAATATTATTCTCTTGATTGACATAGTAAAAAATGTTCTAAATTTGTGCGTAAAAACGAAATAATAAAATTCTCAAAGGATCCAAATATACATAAATTTTTGAATATGTATTACATATTTAAAAGGAATAAAAACAATAACATCTTTTATACATTATGATAAATAAAATAAAATTTGACAATTTTATTTTTGATGGAACATTTACAGAATATTTATTTCATAAATTTTAATCTTATTTTCCTTTTAAGTCTATACATAATAAACTAGCTATTCTGTTTTAATGTTAGCGTTTGGTGTCGAAAAGCTTTCGATTCATAAATATTTAAAAATGAAAAATTGATTTTTATATAGCATTATGTACAAGAGATCTAGCAACGGATTGACTTTCGTTATTTTAACAGTCAAGAAAATAAGTATGCAGACTCTTTTGAACTCATAGAATGGAAGGTCTGGCAAACCCTACTCCCATTCGAGTTAAAAACTCTAGCTTTTTTTTAAAAAAGTAAAATAATTTCAAACTATTGTAGCGACATCAACTGGTTTTGTATTCATCATTTACAAAACCAGATCCACAACGTGATGCCAGATAACATATAAGATTTCCAGTATGGTAAAATAGAATACATAACCGTATGTATAAAAGCGCAGACGCGAGAGTGTGGATTATATTAGTTTGGGTGTATGTAGGTACTGGTGTCTTACTGAGAGTCTATTGTTGATATACCCTTAGAACCCTTAGAAGTTAGAACCTTCTTCCGAAACCATAATACTTTTAAAGAAGTATAATAAATTTTTTAATGGATTCGATTAAAGTGTCATTGGATTCATAAATTCGTGTCCAAGACGACGAAATCTGCATCGAACTAGTGCTTCACATTCGCACAAAATATGTATGTTCAGCCAATTTGTCTTCGTATTCGTACATTCGGCATACGTTGTTTGGAGCTAAGTAGTCCAATTTTATGTAGATATTTCTTTAGGTTGCAGTTCCCATATCTCGTTATTGTTCGTACCCTAAATCTGCTCATAGTTCGCGAGTCCGTTGAGCTGATTGAATGGGTATGCGTGGTTTGGCAAGCTTGTTACCTTGATAAAAATGTTAGTGTTATTGCATTTGTGAATTCATCCATTTGATTATGAGCCACAGTGGTATACGAGCCACGGAATGGTATGGGGTTTGTGAAAAAATGTTTCTGATCCTTTTCTTCCAATGCATCCGCTGCGCCTCATTTCTTTCAATACCCATATGTGTCGCTTTGCTGTCCGAGAGTATAGGTTCATGTATTTTACAATGATTTTAAATAAATACTACCTTTAAAATTTTAGGATTTTTAATACCTAGGGTTGCCAGACTCCCTATTTAGTGAGTTTGTACTCTACATACTAATTTCCATGACTGCTAAAATAAAGTAAATCTGATACTAGCTCTCCGACTACAATTAATCCAGATCTTATACGTATAATCGTATAAATAATGTGCATAGATATAGATTCAAAATCTTACATAAATTTCATGAAATCTTTCTTACGTCATAGCACATGACAAATTTGCATTAAAATAGTATTTATCTGAGAACGCTTGGATTCTTATTCTATTCAAAAAAGTTATTTTGCACACAAATTGATTTTTATAATACATTTTATTCTGTTCATAGCAAATATTTTGTTTTACATATAAATATATTATGTTTTATAAACATAACTTTATTTATGTATGTAGTACATTTTTTTATCAAAACATTCATATTAATAAAAAATTTATCTGTCATGTAAAATTCTGAATTAAAAAGACTGAAAATCGAAACTTCTTTTTATAGAATTAGAGTATTTTATAAAATAATAATATGTCAGCCATTTTAAAAATCTTACTGAGGAGATACTATAACCGTTGTGCCGCGGAACCGTTTTAAAATGTTGAAACATATAGAAATATATAAGAGCATTTAATGCGATGCCTCTTTCTTCTGCGAAAAAGGTTATATATTGCCATTACGATATCGAAGTAGAAACTAATTTACTGTGTACATACATTATTTGATTGATTCCAAATAATTTCATATATGTTTTTAAAAATTTCAGTAAACTGCAAATGAAATAAACTGAAGATTAGGCTGGGCTACATAAAGTTTCTATCAGTTCAGTTCAGTTTCGATTCGATTCGACTGGTTAAATAGACTGAACACATAGCTATTGATTGCAATCGATTAAATCACATATTTTTTTGTTTTTTAAACTGTCAAATTTAATTACTCTTGAGATTTCCTTCAGTTTGGATTCGTAAAATTCCAATCATTCAAAACTCTTTCGATTCGATTCTATTCGAATCGACCTATGTGTCCCACTCAATTGATTTCCGATAAAAAAATATATAAAGACGTCAAATTTGAACTTTACTGAACGAATCGAAACTGAACCAATCGAAACTATATAGCCCACACTTAATAATTTAAAGGATTACACACCAAGAAAATAAAATAGCATTTTTCAATTTTGAAGTAAAATAAAAAAGGAAAAATGGGTGCAGTTAATGATTAAATACATATTTTCGGGTCATAAAAATAAAAATGGCTGAAATCTATTTTCGCGCCATAAATGAATAAATTGAAAAGTATTTCAGAAAACAATTTTTTATGCAAATGGTATACTTTTCATCGATCCATAATCGTTAGTTCTTTGAATAAACTCCTTAATTTGAACATATATACATTTTTCTGATTGAAGTTGCATAAATATTATACATAGAAACATTTGTGTGATCACCAACCAGTAAATATTTTATGGAAAATATCATTTATTCTTTTATCATTTCATTCTTTATTATATTTTTTGTATAATAAAATATTTGAAATTATGAAAATTTCCATTTGTATTAAATAAATCTCGCTTTTCCATAAAATAAATAAATAAAAGTAAACTAAATTCGCATAAAAGAATAACCATAAAATAATATTCATTCAGGTAGAATTCAATTGTAGCATAATTTTAATAAATTTATGTTCATTTTTTTTTTGCCATCCCTAACAGACCTTGGTACAATTTCTTTAAATTTATGTATGCCAGATACAAGAGATATAGAAATAATTTAATAATGAAAAATTTCAAGGATATTTCTTTCTATCCTTGATAGTTACAATTTAATATTTTTAACTTTTCTATATTTATATCGAATAGTAGTTTTTGCTTGAAATTTTATGGTAGTTTTATGTAAATATAAAGGATTCTGATGTAAGAATTTATGATGAAACTTTATACTACAAGATTATTTGTGAGTGTATATGTATTTCTAAACAAAATTTATTATGTAATTCAATTTAATGAAAAGAAAAACTTTCTAATTGGTTGGATTAATTGAATTACCATGGAATAGAAATAAATTTCATATAAAATTTCCCATGGAAGCCAATTTTATTTTCATCATCATCATTCATGGCGATACAGTTCATTGTAAGCTTTGGTCTGATTTACAATTAGCCTACATCTTTAGATGATTCCTTACAGTTTCTGAGCTATCAGCTATGGAAATGGAACTTTCTGATATAGTATTAAAAATCCGCTTTTGAGCTCTTATATCTGGTGTTCTGGCTAAATGTTTTGCACATGGTAACCTCTAAAATTTTACAAAACGTACAATAGCTACACCATCTACCAAATTTAAAAGTTCTTAATTGGATTGATTATATCTAGACATTCACCAAGTTATTTATTTCTATTAGACTATTTCCGGCAAAGTAAATAGAAATGATGAAACTAAATAGTAGTAGAAAGTAAATATGAACATATGGTAACACTAATTCCCTAAGCATCGAAAAGCAGGAAAATAATTAATAATATAGCAGTTCAGAAATTGGTTTAGTTTTCGCTGTACATACAAGCATTTTCATAAGTTTGTTTGCATTGTTAATTCTCCTAAACTTTAATTTTTTTCTGCGTTACGTTTAAGTAGCATTCCGAATACCGCACATAAAAGCAGAAATAACCAAACTCACATGATTGTACAGGATGCTAATATATATTAATTATAATTGTCAAGGTAATTGATTTTTGCTCTCACGTCATAAATATATGAAGTTATACTTATGGCTTCCAAAAGCTGAATCAAAACAGAAATATTAGAAAATTAGAATACAACAGTGCATGAGGTGGCAAACAAATGTGTTGATTCGTTCAGTATGCATAAACTAATAATTATATTGGTTATTTGCAGTACTATCCCACTAGCCCAACTGTTTGGTACATTTATAGACTGTAAATTTGAAAAATTTGTTTGGTAAATTGGTATAAATTTATTAAGCTACCGAAGGCAGCTTACTGAATAACAAAATTAGATGTTCGTGAGTAATTTGATAACAATTAAAATAGATGAATTAATTAATAATTAGCATATACCTTCTTTATTTTAGCTACGTTGAAGACGTTGAAATTCAATTAACTTTAAAGAAATTGAAAGAACTTCTTTAATTAACTTTTTCCATTTTCCAGTTAAATAAAAACCTTTTTTATTAAGTGAAAAATATCTTTTTTTTAGCATACCTTCAAAAAATTTCATGGTATGAAATGAAAATTCGCTTTTCTTTTTCATTATAGAGTACAAAGTTTTTTTTTTATTTAAAATCCGATTAAAATCTCTTTTACAACAAAAATACAACCTAAATTAACTTTTAATTCAAAATTGGGTTTTTGTGTAAATTTTATCTAATTAACCCAATTTTCAGAACCTTTTTTCTTTTTTAAACGGAAAAAACTAAGATCTTTAAAGTATGATTACGTGAAAGTAAAATAAACACGCATAAATTTTTCTTTTTTATTCATATTTTTTTTCTAATAATGATGTGGAATGGATAAATGTAGTAGTTCTGGTTGGTTGGCACCCTTTTTTTTAATACCATACAAGAGGAACTTAAAGAACTCCTTAAACTTTTTTATGTATACAAAAGTGCAATGTATTTTATGTATAAGGACGAAAGTAATTCTTGTTTACATTTAAATTAGGGGATATTTTTATAAATATATTAACAAGTACATTGTCCTTAATATGTAAAAGTATGTCCTTAAAATCTAAATGTTATTGTATTAAATTTAAATACTATTTTATGTTTTTTACTTTTTATGGCACTGTAAAGGGTTGTCTTTTTAAATGTAAAATAAGTAGAAGTAGAACAATAATAATATTAAGTCTTTGATAAAGTTTCGTTTTAATTGTATTCGGGAAATGGTCTTTAGTATTTATAATAATAATAAAAAAAATAAAAAAAAATATCGTAATCTAAAGTATCATGTAGAGCAGATTCTTCATATTATATCAATAATTTGTAACCAAAATCCAACTAAGTACGAAATTACATCAATCAGGTCATAATTTAGTCCATATTTAACCAAAAAACATGAGAAGTAAATTGAAAGGATAAGGACTAATAGTTGAAAATAATTTTGGAATTTAAATAAGATTATAAATCCCAACATTAACAAATAACAGCAAAAAACTTCGCCATGATATGGTGGCAATATAACATGTATAACATATGAATCATAATCATGGGGTATGTCATCAAAATTAAATATAGTATTACAGGTCAATCAAAGAACTATAAACGATAATCAATTTTCGAGATATAATTATCAATTACAAAATCATTCACATGGTTATGGTAACATCATCAGTACAGAATACAACCGATTCCAAAATGGACTCCACGAAATGGATCAAGAAAGGCGGGACATGTCAAACTAAAAGATGGACAGATGATTTAAAAAAATTTAAAAACAATTGTGATCTCAAAACTTATGATAGAATTAATTGGATGATTTTGGGATAGGTTTATGTCTCTCATATTTGAGGAAAATTTCCTAAATATAAAATTAATATTAATTTTTCAAATTAAATACAGGAATTAATATTGAATATTATAATAACTAATGTTAAAAACGATGAAATAAAAATCTTTTAATAATATTTGAAAAACAATTGCCGAAAGACGGCTATAATGTAATTGATATTAAACTCATGTGTGTCACCAGTTACTGGATATGTTTAGAATTGGAATTGTTGGTTTATCAGAAAGCTTATAAATTTATTTAATTTTTTTTTTTTTTTGAAGTTGTTCGACTTCATTTCTCCCCAGTAACTTATTTGGAAAAAATTATTAGGAAATTTAATCGACATTTTAAAATCGTGTTTTTCCATAAGAAACTAATAAATATTACTTTCTGTTACAAAACTTCTTATCGATATCGTAACTGAAAAACTTAAATAATTTTTAAATTAGAAAAGTGAACTATTTCTATTTAAATTCACTTCAATATTTTTTATATAACTCTTATATACGTCAATTTTTGATTAACAAATCAACGAAATGGAAATTTATATTTGAATTTTTGTTGGAGTAAAGTTAACCCTCCATCAAAATAAAACTGATAAAAAACCAATAATTTTTGTATACCTAAACGTTAGTTAAAGTTAATCCATCAAAATAAAACTATGAATATTCTTCAAAAATATTTTTATATTTCTAAATCTAAATAAACAAAAATTGAAAAATATCAAAAATTTGTGTTCATTACTTTAACAGGAATCGATTAATATTCGATCAAACACAAATTTAATTACGAAGGAAATACCATCAATTATGAAATTATTTATTTGAAAAGGATAAACGGAAAATGTATTTGTATTTGTTTAAAGGGATAATTGAAAATATTTTAAGCTATAAAATATAATTTTAAAAGATTTCAAACAAAAATTAATTGGATTTAGAAAAGTTAATTCAAAAATTTTAGGTTAATTTATTACAAAACTCCTTGGACCAGAGCCGTTCTGTAATAAGCCAAAAGTACACTCCGTGCTCATCGTACGCCGTTTAATTGAACAACAGCACAAGATGTACTGGAAGTGACTACCAGGACTATTCAGTTTTTTTTTTAAAAACGAATTAAACCACAAAAAAACAAAAGCATAGAAAATATAATAAAAATTAAAAACAAACATACATTAGAATTGTAATAGACCTCATGACAAGACACAGTCCTTTCTTTGAATTACCATCTCAATAAAATGGGTCTATCTGAAACAAACATCTGCCTCCTCTGTCTAAACGATAGAACACATTCTTTGCCACTACGAGGCTTCTACAACATCTTCTAGAAAAAGTTGTCTTCACCACCTAAGAACTGGCCAATGTGGTCCCCTCAAATATCTTAGGCTTGTTTAAGTTTATTAACTTGTGGTAGGGAAATGCGTATCACAAATTAAGGAAAAAATAATTTAAAAAAAAATTAAATAAATATAAAAAATTTTGAATTTTGTCTTCAGCATTTTGAAGGTTACATTTTTAATGTAGGTACGAGTGTATATGTTTTTTTTTTAAAAACAAAATTATATAAAGTTCAATGTTAAACAAATTTATAATTAAATTTTTTGAATTAAAATGATTTACTTTGTGGAATGAAGTTTACTAATTAAGAAAAGATACAATAATGTTTGAACAAATTATTTATAACTAGAAGCAGAAGGACACATCAAAAGAAAACTAATAAATCAGATTTTTATAAAAACATAATTTTTATGATTTATATTTTAATGAAATGGTCAAGTTTCGAAAAGATTAAATTTCTTTCGGATCACGTACATAGGGAATTCTTAAAGACCTGAATAAATAATTTTCGCACAGTGCCACAGTTGATATTTTAGGGTTTTTACTAGGCTTCATCAAATTTGTGGTTTTACAATCCATAGCAGATAATATAGAATAAATGTCTTAGCAGGATAATGATTTTCTGCATTACGTCCCACTCCTTTAAAACGAAACCATTATAAGCTAGTTGCGAGCTGGAATTATAGATCCAGAGTGTTCCATTGAGTATCTAATAACAATATAGATCAAGTTCGGGGAAATTCAAATCGGGACAATTAACTGGTTAGTTGGTTTTAAAAGAGTGGGCATGCAGGTCACATATTATTTAATCGTTGTACCCTCCAACTGAACGCTGCCATCAGCGTGTCGCACCAAAGAATTAATACGATTTACAAATAAGAATATTATTAAAAAATTTAAATTAATTTATAAATTAATATTGAGAAATTTTTTTAATTTAAGCATTAAAATTTATATTAATAACAAAAGTCCCAAAATAATTCAATATAAAATTAATTTTATATAAAATCTTTTTGTTTAAAATCAACAAATATTAAATATATTAAATTTTATATAAATATTTATATAATATTAAATATATTTAAGAGAAATTTTAATATATTTATTTCATATAAAATATTTTCTTAATATTATTTCTTTTTGGAAACCCACGCAAGATAAGTTTTTTTAGAAGGAATTCTGCTCAGAAAACAGATTTTTTTTATTTTCAAAAATTGTTATATAAAAATATCTTAGACATTATTATGTAATTGATTAACATTTCTAATATAATTAAAAGTCTTTCCGAAGCAGATTAAATAAATATATTATTTTTGAAGATAAATTAATTTTGTAGAAAACATGTGACTCTGGTCCCAAACCCAACAACTAAAAATATATATCAAATAAGTAATTATATATCTTTTAATCCCCTGAAGTCCCCTGTCCATAACAGCTGTATGTTTCTGGTTATTAACAGATATGGAAATGGTCATCCTCTTCAATAATAACTTTTTGTTAGCAGCTGGTCTAAATATCTTAAATATTTAATTCAAATTTGCTTCATTTAAATTTTTTTAACTAAAAATTCAATTTAGTTTGATGAATTCCTTAAAAGCATTCTGAAAATTTCAATTGTACAATTGAAAGTTGTATAAAATATAGGTAAAAATCAATAAAAGCGTCAGTGACCTCCATTTTTAGAAGTTCCTGTTAAAAGTTCTTTGCTAAAGAATTATTTTATTTGAAAGAAAATTATTTCACTTGATATTCATAGTTTGTTAATTTTGTCTTTAAATTTGTTATAATTTAGATTCATATTTTAAATTGTAGCTATATAAATACGTGTACATTCAACATTTGTACATAGAACTATGCTAATTTTATAAGTAATTCTGAATTATCGTAGGTAGTGAAAAGACTGATGATCTGGCATAGGATAGAAACTTATCAAATATGATAAAAAAATCATTAAGCGTTTGAGCTAAACAATGAAACCATCTAAAACTGTTCTGGAAGATCCCGAATCCTATAAAGACAAAGAAATTCTCAAAAATGAACAAAACCGACAAGCCGATTAGTCACTGGAGTTGATACGGAAAGTGCAATCCTCAGGAAACATGCCGTAAATTAAGATTTGCCATTACCTTAACATGAAGATGATGTATGGAGTAGGAGTATTCAGTAGTGCATCTGTTGTGCCAATGTACTTCAGAAATTTCTTCTATGATAATTCCAGTTAAGTCCGGCTGGTATGATAAGTTCGGTTAAAATGATTAAATTCATTAGAAATATTTCGCAAAGATATTGTAGCGTCGTTTGACATAATAAAATGAGAAAATAGGCGGTCGACTGGAGAGTACAACCGGCCTTTTAATAAGTCTTCCAACTGAACCAACCAGAACCAATCAATTGTGAATTACAATAACAATATTGTACTGTACCTATAAACTTTATTATGAGAAATCAATGCCTTCTCAAAATCAAAAATTCAAATACGTATAACACAGTATAGTGCAAACAATGAAACTATTATATAGACCCTATTATTTATATAATTAATTTTATATGCCTGTTTTATCATTGATTTTTAGCGACATGCAAAATGCATTCAACCCATACAATGACAATATTTTTACCATATGTTTTAGCTGATGTCATATAATTTTTGTTTGTAAAATAAACAGTCACAAACTTTTAAATAAAACTTTTCGAATTTTATTGGTGAGAATTTTTGTAAGATTGCGTGACAAATCTCGACAATTCAATGAATTTATTATGTTAAGAAAAACTTCCACTTGAATATAATACATTGAAAAACAAGGAAATAGAATTAAGTTAAGTGCTTTCGGAAAATTGAGAAATATATTTTATCGTAAAATGAATAGAATAAGAAAATTTATATTTTATAAAAGAACATTTAAAATTTTATATAAAAGGTAAGTTTGTGCATAAAGTCTGTATGTTCATTTTGTAAACTTATGTTTCAAGTTAACAAAGTTCCTTAAAATTCGTGACAGTCCACGCATCGGAAAATGAATGAATAAAACAATAATTTTCAATATTATATCAAAAAATATGTTTGTATAATAATTTCGGCGGGCAGCTGTATTTCATAGTTATGATCGGTGAATCTGTAATGTATGAGACTCTAATCTCTGATCACAGTAAATTCAAATAAATTCATTCCATTTCCATTTACACAAAGTTGTACACGCTATAAATAAACTCTGTTGTTAACCCAAGAGTATAAGATGTAAAAAATTGAATATTTAATGATATTTTATTCTGGAAGATCTTCTGGCCAATTAAGGAGCATTTATAGAACAACAAACATAACTTCAAAACGTTATAACTTCCCCACTCTCCAGAATATAATTGAAACGTTATGGCACAAAACTAGAGTGAACATCCTTGAAATAAATAAAGAACACTGTCAACCTAAAAAGAAACTATTCTAGAAAAGATAAACTTTATAATTTATATAACTTGGAATTACGGCATAGCTTTACATTACAACTCTATATCTATTTAGCTATCTATATACATATAGTAGAATTCAAAATTATTATATCTCTCGGACTCGTGAAGTCTTTCACTGAAAGATATTGTAAATTTTTTCAGCATTTATAACATTACAAAGATTTCAGTTATCTGAACCCTAGCTGCTACACTTAGACTTCAAATATTCTTCAGCTATATCGGCTTTGGTTATCATTAATTTAAATAAATTTAAAAGTTTAAATTTAATTAGTTCCATATTATATTTAGTATAGAGAAAGAGATAATAAAAATTAGTCCTATTCCATCCTATCTAAATATCAAATTCTTGAACATGCATTTACAAATTTCTACACCGTCAAATATGTTCTAAAAAGGTTCAGTGACACCAAAATTAAAAAGTTGTTTTCACGAATTAATTTAAAAACAATTTTAGCAATTATGTAAAAGTTTTTAATTCTGAAACTAGCTATTTAAAAAATAGCTAGGTGTAACGATTTATATGATTTTTTTTTTTATGCAAAACTTTTTATGTTCAAATTTTTATTATCAAGGAAATACCCAGAAAAACTTTTTCGACATTTTACACTAATGCACTAAAAAATTGTTAGCGTGTTTAAAGTTAATTAAATTATATAGTTTTTAAAGCAAATTTAATAGGTAAATCCC
The DNA here is from genome assembly GCA_963920725.1 of Rhamphomyia laevipes. Classification (NCBI taxonomy): domain Eukaryota; kingdom Metazoa; phylum Arthropoda; class Insecta; order Diptera; family Empididae; genus Rhamphomyia; species Rhamphomyia laevipes. The sequence goes on from OY987259.1 coordinate 17,260,740, forward strand.
ATCCATACCGAAGATTACTAAAATGTCTGGGCAATTTATGAAAATATATAATCAAAAACAGTCTGTTCTGCAGATTAACAAGTTCATTGCTCCAACATTTATTTACATATAATATTTTTAATTTTAATCACTAAGTATGAAAATTCATTTCATTTTTTAATTTATTTCCAGAAAATTTCCCGCATGGCTCTATTATTACCAAAATCAATTGAATTTAATTTAATGAATAGAAACAGATGGACAACGGAAAAACGATTAATAGCAAAATTGCATCTAAATCAACAACAGTACCAACTACAACAGCAACAACATCAGCAGCATCATGTCCTATGGAAAATGTCACAACAACATTTCAATCATTAGACACAGTTAGAGCATTACATCATACAGTTGTTTCATTACGATCAGCTCTCGAAGAAGCTAAATTTGAAATTCAACGTTTACGTAGTCAAATTACAACAGAATCTGAAATTAAAGAAGGTGTTAAATTGAATCAGCAACCAAAACAGGAAAAACAACGTACTGATAATTTACAAAAAACAATTCGATTTCAAACTAATTTAAATTGTAATAAAAATAATGAAAAACAAGTGAAAAAACAAGAATCTAATCAAGAAATTAAATTTGATATACCGGAAATTCAAGCATCATCAACACCACGAAATATTGGTCCAGATAATAATCGACGATCATCAGCTCGAAAAACTAAAATTATACCAGATATATCAATTGTAACAACACCACGATATTGTCCATCAACTGAAATTGATAATAGTTGTAGTGATCGGAATAAAATGGCATCAAAAATTGATGTTAAAATTAAAGTGACATCTAATATTAATGTTAATGATAATAGTGACGCCAATGACGATTCAAATTCTATAAATCCAACAAATGCAACAGCAAGTGAAAAAGTTGATGATCAACAGAAAAATATGAATAATGATGATACTGATGAGTATCGTAAAGATTTTAAATTTTCTACTGAAGAAAATTTATCAATACGTAAAAATAAAAATGGTGAATATATTTTAAGTCAATCATCAAAAGAAAATTTACATTTACCATCCGATTATGATGATAATTCTGATGGTGATAATTCTGTATTTGAAACATCTAATGAAATGCAATCAATTGATAAACCATCATCAACTAATCATGAAACTAAAGAAGAATGTGATGATATTGAATTAATATTTTCATCAGATAATCAACATCATCGTGCTCCAATACAAGAAGAAATGATATCATTATCAGAATTTGATCCATGGCAAGAAGCTGGTAGTTCTGGTACACCAGTTTTAGTTAAATTTTCATCATTAACATCAGAACAAGATGCATCAATTAATACCGTTGATGAATTAAATAATAGTTGTAGAAGTAATAATATTATTAGGAAATTACCAACATCATCAACATCATGTGATACATTTTCATCACGTAATTTTCATAATAATCATCAAGATAAAAGTTTAGAAAGTAATGATAGTTTTGATAATACTAATTTGAAATTATCAAATTTAGATAAAGAAAATAATTGTGGAGATGATAATGGTGGTGATGATCAAAAAAATCTAAAATTTATATCACGTGATGAAAGTTTAGATTTTTTTGATAATAGTAATGATGGTTCAATGGGACGTAAATGGACTAATTATAATGTACTTGTTGAAACTGATATATCAAAATGTGGTATTGTTGAAGAAACTGCATTTGAATTATATCAACGTAGAAATACATGTCCAAATCCACCAGCATATCGGTAAATAATAAATAAATATTGAATTAATTTAAATATATTTTTAAATAATTTTTATTATATATAATTATAGACCAATTTTACCACGTGATCCACATATAATAACACGTCATATACCATCAAGATTAGCATCAAAATTTTGTCGTAGAATACAATATAATCCAGCATGTAACGCATCATCACATTATGGTAATAATACACAAAATTTTAATAAAGGACCGAAACGTAGTAGTTCAGCACAAACCGAAATATCAGCATTACCAGAATATTGGAAATCTGAATGTCAATTGGCAGGAAATCGTTATTTTATTGGTGGTCCATGTACTTTACCATCAAAATTTGTGCCAATTTCAAAAAAAGGTCCAAAACAACACATGATTGGGTATGAAAATAAAAATAATATAAAAAAAGTATATATAATATCATTTACATAAAAAGGACGAAAAGGATCAAATTTGAAATTTGATTTTATTGAATAACATTACAGTTGGTATAAATACCTCAGTCCCTGTTTTTTAAAAAAAAAATATAATATCATTTACATAAAAAGGACGAAAAGGATTCAACTTAGAATATATTTTGTTTAATGATATTATATTACAGTTGGTACAAATAGCTTAGTTCTTGAAATAAAAATTAAGCATTTTACCAAAAATTGGAGATTTTTTACATTTAAACTTTTAAACAAATAGTTTTTTTAAGCTTTTGAATAAAATTTTCAATTATATTAACAAATTCACACTTAATTATATTAACAGCAAATTAGATCCAAGCCTTTTTCAGTTAACTAATTTTTACTTAGTCAATTGGATTATATAAGCGGTTATAATTCTGAAAAAAACTGTGTTATTTGAGTCTACTGTACTTTTTTATCAGATTTCCGTTGCAAAAATTTATTGCAAATTTCAAAAATTAATATTATTTGAAATTCAAATCAATAAATATCCCTTTAACAATTAATTTAATTACCATATCCATGACCTAATTTATTTTATTAAAATAATCGATTTTATAATACATATATATTGAAAATTCTAAAATCAAATTTTCCATCGGATAACTAAAAGTTTTCTTTTTATACTAAGTATTATGTTTCAGTTTTCAAATAATTTATAATTAAAAGTGTTTCTGGTAATTAATAATGTATATATATATATATACTTTATTCAAAAAAGTTAAATTATTGATGGAAATTTATCAATAAAATTTCGCAAAATTAATCAGAGTATTATTAACGTAAAATGATAATTATTGCAAAAAAAATCCTATAAATAAATTAAGGTCAAATTCAGAATAAATTGGGTTGGAAATATTTTTTCTATATAAAAACTATATACAAATAGATGAAAAAGTTTATACAGGGTGTTTGCCACGAAGGTTTACTGCTTTGTTTGGTAGTCATTTTGGAAAACATGTATTCTGACAGTTCGTGAAATGGTAAATATGTATTGTGACAATTGGTGAAATGGCAGTCGTGAAATACGTGGCTAAGAAGCTAAGATATTATATACAAAAATATTCGGCAAATCAAAGTATTTTAATCATAAAAACAATTTATCAAAATCATTAATTATTGTGACGACTAGAAAAATACGTAAAGTTTCTGGTAGAAATAACATGCCATTAATTTTCATTTAAATCGATACGTTAAAAAATAAAATAGTCGATTTGGGGCAATAGAAAATCCTTAAAGTATTTATCAGTCACCTTCGCATCCATTCAAAGGGACAATATGTTGCACTATGAAGCAAGCATTGGTCCTTGGATCGTTACGTTAATTATTAATTTAAAACCAGAATTGGATGCCTTGGTCTTCGTTAACATGTAATTTCTAGGGCTTCTCATTCCCCGTAAAAATTCAAATCCCGGGATTCCGGGACAAAAATGTTTCATTTTCAACAAAGCAAGAATTTATTAAAAATGTTTCATTAGGTAACAAAGCAAGAATTTATCCAATTAGGTGGGAAAAAATCTGTAAATTCAAAAAAATACAAAGAAAATGCGCTTTTGATATTATTATTTTTAATAAGAAAAAGATAAAGAAATTATATAGAAAATAATTCATAGAAACTAGGACTCTCAAAACAAATTCGTTACAAGAGGGAAATTCGTTACCGAAAATTCGTTACAAGAGGGAAAAGGAAGTAAATAGTACTCAAATTTCGAGTGATAATATTTTCAATATCTTTAAAAATGGTAAAAAAAAATGTTAAAAAAAAATTACCGGGATTCCCGAGAAATTTCATTTAAATCCCGGGATCCCGTTTGAGAAGCCCTAGTAATTTCATCAAATTTAAATCAAATGTTACAATGGCATTACTGAAAGATCTGTTTCTACAACAAATTATTTCAAGAAATGGTGGTATAGATTTTTTGTTAACACAAAGTTTATGTTAACACACCAGAAACAGTTTAGCAACTTAACAAAACATTCGTTTGAAATTAATGAAAATTCGATTGAAATGTGTGAAAATGTGATGAAAAATGTTATCAAGCTAACAGAGTCGAACATATACTGTAATATTATATTCCAAAAACATATTTTATTGAAATATTTTATTGAATTCCCTACATTCAATAAAATATTTATCAGCATTAAACCATTTTGTTATAAAAAAAATTCTAATGTTATACAAAATAAAGTAGCAAATCTTCCCGGCGAACACCCTGTATATTTTATTATGCATAATGGATTGGATGCAATTAATTTATATACTTTATAACTTAATTGCAACCACTCAATAACAAAATGCCTTTGTATTGTATACAATTAAAGCAAATTTTGGAGTTGGTTAGTTAAATGATTCATTAATAATCTTTCAAATAACGATATCAAAATCAAAAATATACAATTTCTCAAAAAAAAATTATAGACGGCGGCGTTTCATACATTCAAAATATAAGAATCACTAATTTCCGACAAATTATGGTGACCTGCAGTTAACATCTAAAAAATTAATGGTGACGTTCTGAATATAAGAGTTCTTGATACTATAAATAGTCAAATATTTTCTTTACAATAGATAATCCAATATATTCGATATGCCAAACGTGTTACAATTACCCTGTTCAGAAGAGCATAACTAGGCACTGTATTACTTTAAGTATCTATAGTACTTTATCTACAGAAAGTTGGATTTATAAAACAAAAGATAATCTTCAGACAAATACCATTTTATATTTAACGACTTTCAAAATTGAATTTTTATCGAAAATATAACTTAATGACCTATTGATTTTCGATAGCTTATTTAATGCTGTCACTTGTAGTGATTGAAATGTTAGAGAATGCTAAACAAGGAAATTCATTGATACTGCGATATTTTCTTCTTTTCAGAATTATATGATTTCTTATGATATGATAGGTTGAAAATAATTTAGCAGATATACATCAAATTATCAAATTATCTTGTACATTTTTTCTTAATTATTTCTCTGTTTTACTAAAAAATAGAATATCAGAAAGAACACAGGAAGCTAGACGAGTACTTTTAAGTGATATTAATTTCACAAGTATGCTACCAGAACTATCACGTTCGGCTGAATATTTAGATGAAAACCGACAAGATGACAAGCAACCACTACAACAACATCAACAACAACAACAAACTTCAGGTTATTATAAAGGAAATCTATTAAAAACACCAGACTATGTAATAAAAGGGTAAATTGATAAGATTATTATCTCTCTAATTACTATAATTATAATTATTTTCCTCTAATAATAAATATATAAAAAAAAGCATGACACCAAGTGTTAGTATGACATCACCCGGTTTATCACAGTGGACTGTAAATGAAAATAGTTTTGGTACACAAACAATACAAACAGGTGATTCATGGGGTGGTAAACGTGGTGATTCATTGGATTCATGTAGAAGTTATTCGATTGGTTCAAGGGCAAGTGATTTAAATCGTCATCATCGGTCTAGAAGTGTACCATCTGTACGTTGTGCAATTTGTAAACAAAATCGTACCAATGGTATACGAATATCAGAAAGTATGCATTATACACCTAGAGTTACATTTCAAGGTAAAATAAAAATCAATTTGTTTAAAATTATTTGAAATTTCGAAAATATTTTCTATATTTATATAATTCCTAAAAAAAGAACCATCATCTAAAATTCGTGGTTCATTACCTGATTTACGACAAGATTGTATGTGTACAAGACGTTTACAAGGTCGTACCATACTTACAATTCATGGTGATTCAAGTGGTTCAACAGAAAGTTTATTAGATGAAGCTGAAGCATTTGTTCGCAAATCTTTAGATGGCGCTAATTTTAAAGAAAATTGTAGCATTAAACGACCAAATCTAAGAAGAATGTCTGAAAATGATATTCAAAGAGGTAAAATAAAATTATTCAAATATATAATTAACTTGTTGTATTTAAATAATGAAAATTATTTCATTCAATCTAAAGATTATATACCATCTAAACAATCACTGCCATTTTTGCCAAAAACCCCGAATTGTTTAAAATCAGGACATTTGGCTAAAGTAATTACAAAATCAGGACGTGTTGTTGTGGGCCGAGTTCGTTATGTTGGACCATTAATAATACAAGGAAAAATACCAACAAATTATGACGGCTGTAATAATAATATTTTAGATGATTTATATGTTGGTATTCAGTTACAAAGTAAATGTGGTGATTGTGATGGAACGTTTGATGGCAGGAAATTTTTTGATTGGTAAAAAAAAAATTATACAATTTAAAATTATTTTTTAATATATATAATTTTAAAATTATATTTAATTTTAGTGAACCATTACAAGGTCTATTTGTACCATTTAAAAAGGTCATTATGGCATGGACTGGTTAATATTGTGGAAAAAAAAAATAGAAATTTATGGATTTGATAAAAATAAGGAAATTGAAAAAATGACAAATTATACAAGTTTTTTGAATTAAACAATATAATTACAAATTTATGAGACATTGGAATTTTTAATAATAATTTAAATTAAATTATTTTGTATTTAATCAAAAATCTTAAAATATTTAATATTTTTGACATTTACGATTTATTTATTTTATGAATTTGAAAACCATATGAAATTTTAAATATTTGAAAATATTTTTTATATATATTTTTTAAATATTTAAGACAATTTTTTTCTATAAAAACATTGAAATTTGCATTAATCAAGTGATTGGTATCAGGTATCATTATGTAAAGCCAATTGTATTTGTATAAATGACAAAACCCCTAAAAAGTGTCACAAAAATGAATAAAATTGACAAATTTACAAAATTTGTTAAGAATAGAAAATAGAAATAAAAATGTTCATTTAACAAAATAGAATAAATATTATTGAATACTAATATTATATAATGTATACTAATAATATGAAGAGTAACTTTAATTTTAGAAAATATAATTTGTATATTTATTATTAGGATGAGTGAATGGATGGAAGGATAGAGAAATACACTAGAGATTTGGCTTACAAACAGGTCGGTATTTGGCCAATGAATTTGGTATACAGAAAGATATATAAGTCAAACGATTTCGCAAACAAACTTAAGAATGGTTATTGAATCGTTGAATCAAACAACCAAAGTTACACAGGATAAAATAAGAATCTAACAATGACAGTGAAGGCTTAATTTTGTCACATTTATCTCTTTCGCATCATCCTCTACTGCATAGTATATATTTACAGGATTAGCATATTTTTAAAACTTGATCTTGTAAGTGAAAGTGACTAAGCCAATGTTTTAGTATGGTCTTCACTTGGAATATCTTAAAAGTCTTTTATATTTTCCTTTGTATGAATCATCAGTAAAAAAAATTAAGTATATTATTTTAGAGATTGCAAAGCCATCTTCTTAACTGTACTATATTATATTCATATGTAGCTTCTCTAGCTGCGTATAGCATTTAAGTACTTATCAGTGACACAGTCTGTTTGATGCAGCCAGGTTATGTTTGTAGATATTATTAGCGCTTAAGAACAATATAATTTTATTAATTTTTACAGTGTTTCATTTTTGTTAACAAGCAATTAAGTGGAGGTTAATTTTAAGATTTCAGGTATTTTATATTAATTCAAAATGGACATAAAATTTCATTGATATATTTTTATAATATAATATTCTATAAAATATATTTAAAAGCCAATAAATTTTTAAAACTAATTGAAAATAAGAAATTTCTAAAATCCGCCGATATTAATGCATTTTATATTTTTAATATTATATTTTAAAATCATATTTTAAAAACTTTCGCTAAACAAATGTTAAAATAATATAACTTAAAAAAGATGACAAATGAAAATTTAATGTTTATTTTATTTAATATATTAAAATAAATAATTATTATTGCTAAGACAAATAGCTATGTTCAAAATTAGATAATTTAAGACATGTATTTATAATGGCATATACTTAATATAGTTTTCAAAGAATTGTGTAATAGATGGCGCCAGCAAATTTATATTATATCAATCTTTTCATTCATAATTTTTTTTTTTTTTTTTTTAAGTATATTTATCATTTTATTGATTAACACGTTCGCTACTCACGCATTTTTTTGGGTACCCTGTGGAAACTCACGAACAAAAAAATATGCGAGTTTTCAAAAAAAAAAAAATTATGTCACTTATATGTGAATTGAGTTTTCAGTGGGATTGGAGTCACATTTATGTTCAAAGGAAGTAGATATATCAAAATTAAGTTGGAATCGTAGTGCTATCGCCACCGTCACTTAAATTTGTAAATTACATTATAAATTACAATGAAAGTTGCAGTTTCCTTAGTTTCTTGTGAAATGATGCTACTTAATGTTATTTCTTAATTCAAAATATGTGTTCATTTTTAGCAACGCAGTAAATACGTATTTGTGTCAATCTCGTGTTTTAGCGATTAGCTAAACCGTCAAGGCGACGGTTGCGGTGGTACTGTGGTTCCAGCTTTATTGTAATTTTTTATTAATTTATAATTTAATTATGTATACAAATTTTAAAAACTTTCTATGTCAGCTTGCTTTATAAGCAGTACCTAAAAAAATGTATATAACTACTTGGCTTGTCAACAGACCGGTGCACATAAATATGTGCCGAAACTAAAAAGTACAACTAAATTACTTATCAGAAACTACCGAAAAGTTATTGCTAATAACATTTCTGGTAAAATGTGACCAATATGTATAACATGAATCTCAGCGAAAAATCCATGTCACATTTACGCTACGTACTACGTTGAGTGGCGACTGGCGAATGTGTTAATTTAAAAATAAATATCTTAATTATATATTGTACTAACTATTTTTTATAAAATTTAGGAATTGTTGGTGCCATCTTTAATATATTTAATATATTTTTTGTAAAACAACAAACAAAATTATAATTATTGTACAAAAAACCTAAAAGAAAATAATTCGATGGTAATTTGTAATTTACTGGTGTATAGAAATTAATAAATTAAATGAAAAATAAATATTATTTTTATTATTAATATTTTTATTGAAAGAATGATTTATATTAAAATATACATGTACTAATTGACAATTAATGACCCATCATAATCAATTTAATTTAAATACCCAATATTTTTATAATGTAAACAATCCATTTTCCAAACCAAATTCATCTTCTCTATTATAAATTATGTTAGACTGGCCACTTTGAATATGACGTTTTATAACACGAACATTTACAATATATTTATATTCATCCAATGAAATATTTAAATGTGAATATATTGCATTTAATAATGGATATATACCATTTTTACAATTTCCTTTATAATCATCATGTTGTAATGGACCAAATGATACACCACCTAATTTCTGTTCTATAGTAAATGCTGTTTTTAATTCAACACTTTCAATATTATCATAATTTATCCAAATATTTGATTGATATGCATATGCAACTTTTTGTATATTATCCCATCTTTCAATCCATTTTGTATTATTTTTTAAATCATAACAAAATTTATCATAATATACAGAACTTTCTGGTTTTTTAGATTTATCTGTTGTTGCACCAGGAAATGTTGAATTCGGATTTTCTAAATAATATTTTCTACCAATTGTACTTATATGAATTATAAGTTTTTCAGATGGAACTCCTAAAAAATATTTTATGAATATACATTTTATTATATTAGCCAAGAATTTTTTTAATAATAAATTAATATGGTTAACGTTAATTTTGAACCTCTACATGCAAACATTTTTAACCCATTAATGGTCAAATTCATTAGTAATTAAAATCACTATAGTATATTAGATAAAAAGACTTGCAATTGCAAACCAATGCTATTGTCGACATCATAATTTCGATTTATATACCAACTGTAACCAATTGAACGAAATTGCATATAAAGGTATGTGCTCTTACTTTTAATATGTGTTTTAATATAAAATCGGTATGATTAAATATGGATTATAATAATTAAAGATATATATATAGAAAAATATTTATTACCCTCTTTTAACCAAAATTCCACCATTGATTTAATATCAGTTTCATCTTTATCATTATAATTTGGATAAAGTGCAGTATCAAAACCAACTTTATCAGTTTCACTATTCAATTCAAATGTTTTCAAAATTATAAAATTGGCATATTTTGCAAGTGTTGGTATATCATATGCTTTTTGTGCATAATCTGATTTTGGTTCAACACAAATAACTAATATTTTTTTTACTTTTGTTAATCTGTAAGTAATTTTTTTTTAATTAATTAATTTCATAAATACATTTTTTTTTTTTAATTATTATATAAAATGTTTTACTTATCATTAAGTTCTTTTACTAAAGTTGCAAAATTATTTTTATCATCACTTTTACCAAGTATCCATCCAAAATCTAAGCCATCAAATTCATAGTCTTTTAAAAAATCAACTGTTGTATCAATAAATCTTTTACGTTTTGTTGATGTTCTCATCATATTTGATAATGTTTGATAACTATTTAATTTACCAACTGATGCTATAATTTTTAAATCAACATATTTTAATTTTAACATTGTTAATTTTCCTAATACATCTACAAAAAAAAAAAACTATTATTTATATAATATTATATAATTTAAAATCGATTTATATTTAGAAATCAATTTAACCTTGTCCATTAATTCCTGCAGATATTGGATCTGATTTAAAAGTTCCCAAATCATCAATTTTAAAATCATCGTAAACTAAATGTGAACATAATGTTGGATCTATATCACTAAATTTGAATTCATCTGATTTTGACATATGATAATAACAAAATATATTACCTATAATTTAAAATAAATATAAATGAAAAATGATTTATTTATTTTATATTTCTATATAAATAATATATAAAAATTTAATATTTACTTTGAGCTCTTATTAGTACAATTGTTGACATTAAAAATATTTGGAAAGGTCCCAATAGATTCATTTTTTTTTTTTTATAAATATGAAATAATTTATTTTAACACGATCGAAACTTTTTAGTAAAATGCTTTAAGATGAAATTTTTAATTAAAACTGATCCATTAATTTATAAGATACTGATAACAATGAACTTTATATTTAAATTTGTGAAATACAATCACAAAATTAAACTTTTATGTTTTTGAAAGTTAAGATTAAATATTCTATTGCTCAGTAGACAACTAGTAAACAGATTAAAATTGCTCTTTGTGATCAAAAGCTTGGGAAATTACATTTTGGTTTTGGTTCAAAAGCTTGGGAAATTACATTACTAATCATCATTAGTTATGTACGAGAAGTTATCACCAAAATATTCAATTATTAACAATAAAATGGCCACCATAAAAAAAGGAGTTCAACACGACTGATATGATAATCACACTTATAATATTTTTATAATTTTTATTTATGGAAATTAAAATTAACATAATTTAAAAATGTCTTACTTTGTTAAATTAAAATTCAATTCTTATAACATATAATTTGAAAACAAACACAATTTCTAAGCACCTAAATATATGCAATCAATTATTAAATTTATGTAATTATAAATTACAATATGAAGTTACATTTTTTTAAGGTTAAAGAAAATAAGGATATGGAAATAATTATGCCATTGAGAAATTAATTTTAACAATTGAATACATTTTAAAGAATATATATATATAATACAAATTTTCACTTACCTTTGATGTTCTAATAAGATGTTGAGACCTCTAAAATCAACTGTGATGTTTTTATTATGTGATAATTTAATTTTGTATTTAATCAAGAATAAAATCAAAAAATAAGAACTAATTTTTCAATTATATTATATTTTAATTTCTTGAATAAATTTTAAATTTTACACAAATAACTTTTTTTAATCAAATATTTTAATTTATATTATAAATGTTTAAGTTTTATTTTATCCGGAAAATAAATATTTAACAATTTTTACCGAGCGAGAATCGCGTAAATTTTGTTGGGTTATACAAAAAATGCAAAAATATTAACGAACCCATATTTAATTTAATAGATTAATAATAATTTGATATTCTACATGGCAGTAACCGCACATCGCGCAATTAAATCTTTAAAATCAAAAATATTTTTATTACAAAAACTTTATTCCTTTTTACTAAAATTATTAAAAAAAAAATATTAACAGACAATATTTGTGCAAAATAAAAATCGCGCCAAAAATAGAACTGTCATAATTAATTCACAATTGCAATTATATAAATCTCTTAAGAATCATTCACACGATAGGTTGTATTTAAGAGGGACACACATACGGATTATTATTATTAAATAAAATAAGAATAATTTACGAGTAGTTATGGAATGCAGTAATTGTCACCCAATTTCGATGATATTCCATGATATTTAGTTATGTAGTTGGTGCTCCAGAAATTTGTAGTTGGTAAGTTTACTGGGTTCATACGAAACAAATATATGAGCAGCTTAGTTTCCGAATAATATTTGCTTTGTGTTCTAGCTAGAGCATGTAATTATTATCCGATTTCAATGAAATTTGGTACACATGTGGGATTCGTGATTACGCATGTATCTACTTAGATAATAAATTATAGGTGGCTTAGAAAATGTAGTTTTTACAAAACAGTGTTGGGCATACATCACTGTTGAAATTGAACCTAACAACGGTTTATCTACTACACTTAATTAGCACCTTTTTTTAAATCACAACAGCAGCTTTTAGCCAAAAAAAAACTAGTACATATTGTAAAATTTCAAATATAATATTATTTACTGTTACGAGTATAATATTTCATATAGCAAGTATCAAATCAAATCAGATTGTATGTACCTAAGTTGAATAAATTCTATTTCTTATAATTATATGAAATTACAGTTTCATGTGATTTTACTTTATCGTTTATCTTGCTTATAACAGAGTAGTAGAAACCAATAAATCATAATTATATTATTGATTTAATACTTTCAATTAAAATTTGCAAATTTCCGGATATAAACCTGTCTATTTATTACATGAAACTATAAATATGTATTTATTTCTTTAAATGTGTTTTCTTAGAACTTATGATCGGTGTTGTGATATAAATAACATTCGCTCAGTAAAATCCCTTTCACATATTACAATCGGTTACACAACTTTTCATTCAACCTGTCGAATGTAAAAAAAATCATGTATAGTGAAAGTAAAAATTGGTAAGCGATATATCCAATGAAAAATATCCAAATGCTGCTACATATTTTGATTCGGTTTGAAACATCGAATGAATGTTGTACAACGAACCGATTGACATTATGTGAAAGGACTTTAAAAAATTTATCATTATTTTTAATAAAATTATGTAGGTATATAGAAAAATTACAATTAAAAAATTATCAGTGTTTATTTATATTGGTATAATTACCCTTTTAAATTGACACTGTCAAGGTAAAATATATATAAATTTAAGTTTCAAAATAATTAAAATTACTGAAATTATATTGAATTTTAGAAATTTCCTATTATAAATTATTTTATTGTGGTAAATATTTTATTCAAAATTAATGTGGTGATACAACCAACAAGAAAACTCTACACACACATTTGTGATAAGTGCGTTTGTTAAGGATTAGAAGATGTTGATCTTTATACAAATAGTTTATCCCGAAATAATAAAATGAATATTATTTATATGAACAGAATTTTATTAAAATATAATAAAATAAATTTATAATAAAAAAGACTTTGATTAAAAGACAATCTACAAACTGCAATAAAAAATATATGTCAATACATACTATAAGAATTGATGAATTCGATTCATAAGAAATGAAATGAAAATGTAATACAAATATTATAAGACATTGGAAAAAAAACTAACAAAATAAATTACAAATGGTTAAACAATTATTTTTTTCTAAATTTTTATAAAAAAATACAATTTATTTACTTTAAACTAAATTAAAATATATAATAAATATTGTTTTTTTTTTTTTTAATCAACACTAATGTCCAACACCATTCCCTTTTATGAGAATCAATTAAATTAATTAATTTTATAAATTAACAATTAAGTGATAAAAACATTTAAACTATTTAAGGAAAAAAATATATCTAAAAATTATTTTTATGTAAATAAATAGAAAAAATATGAATAAAATTTCAACAATTAAGTTTTTCCTTTGTATATTTTATTACTATTATAAAGTCATCCCTGTGTCCAATTTAAGTGATTGTTTGAGCAATTCATATGTTGAAAATGAAACTGCTACCATTGGTATTGCTCTTAAGTAATTAATTGACATTCCCCGATATAATCCTTTCATTACACCATTTTCTTGATGAATAAATTTTAACGTCGAAATCATACCCATTCTGAATATATATAAAGTTTTATTAGTATAATTAAATTTTAAATTTATATTATTAGTCGTCAAAATAAAAAACTATGTACTAATTCATGCTGCTTAAAGATTTGAAGTTGAAACTAATTGACCGAATGCAAAATTAAAATAAATCACAATTGTTACTTATATATTTAATTATGCATTCGGTATTCTCAGAATATAATTTTTACCGAATTTACTAGTTTTATCTGAATAATCCAGTTTTCCCAAAATTTCAGAATAAAACCCGTAATTTTATTTGAAAATATGGTTAGCAAATAGTAATACTAAGTTAGTTTTATGTTAATTAAATATCCGACGAATTGTGTTATGCATTCTTTCAAACAGCCAAATTCGGATATAATTTTTAATATTATTTTGTGAAAGGTAATGGAAAAATACAACATCAATAAAATATGTAACGAAATTTAAAAAGTATTATATAAAAATAAGAGAAATTTCAAACAAATATCAGTATAATTTAAAATAAATACTTTAAAAGAGTACCCATAAAATCAAACTTGATTGGTTTACATTTACATCAGCTAAAAAACGCAATAATTACCAAAATCAGAAATTGCGTAACACAGAACAGTATTTAAAAATTCTAATACGTGTATATTTCGAATTTTATAATTTTTCTAAGTTTAACTCTTGTTAGTTTTTGAGCTAGTTATTTAAATTCAATTTGTTAGTTTTTAACATTAAATTATATTTTTATATTATATTACACAAACTGATTTCCTCAACACTAATAAACGTTTTCCTATGTTAAGTATTACATTTAAACCAATTAATTTTATAATACAATCACAAACAAAAATTAAACGTGACATTTAATTTGATGCGTGCAAAAAACTCAAAAAAAAAATACATTTAAGTAATTATTATACTTCTAATAAGTTAAAAAATGAATCAGAAAAAAATTGTTTTTCTATTTTAGTTCAGAAACCTTTACATACCCACTGTATAATTTATATATATTTTGCGCGCGCCATCACCAAGAATAATCAAAATAAGAGAAAATTATGAAGAAATATTATTATATATATCATATTTTCTAAATGAATTTGTAAATATTTGAAATAACAAAATAATATATAAAATAATAAATTTAATTAAATTTCATACCCAAATTTAGCTGTTTCTGGATTCATCATAGCTAATTGCATACGTCTTCTAGTAACATCTAATGGATATGATATTGATTGTGCAACAGCACCAGCAAAACCACCACATAATAATTTTGCTGGTATACTTAATACTAAACCACCCGTATTTCTTTCACATTTATTACATGTTATTGTTGGTGCATATTTCATTGATAAAAATTTTAACATTTCAAAACAATAAAATGAAAATCCAGCATATGGAACCATACCAAACAGAGTTGGCACAAAACCTCTATATAAAGCTCGAACACCACCTTCCTACAACATAAAATAAAAAAAAATTAAATAAATGAAATTAAAAACTTTTAAACTTTTGTATTGTAATTAAAATTTAAATAAAAAAAATATACATTTTTAAATATTTCCAATGCTGTATGTAAAATTCCAGTATATTTATGTTCACCAATTACTTGGAATGCCAATCGTGCTCGTATCGTATCCAATGGATATGTTAAAGTAACAGCTGTAACTCCAGCACCAGCGCCAGCTATAAATTTATCACCATGTTTAATATAATTTTTATGAATCATAAATTTTCCTAAATACTGAAATATTTTTAAATATATATTAATATTTTTTTCTCAATTTAAAAATATTATTATATTTTACATTTTTATAAATTTCAAAAGCTGTAAATTGTGTTGCAGCATATGGAAATATTCTAACCATTTGTGCACCATTTCCTTTATAGAGAGCAATAAATGATTCTTTATGTACAATATGACGAAGTCCAGTAAATACACCTAAATGTTTATAATGAATGGAATGAGCTTGAAGTAAAATTTTTATACGATCTAATGGTGCCACAGTAGTTTTTGAACACATTCCAGCTACTCCTGAAAATTAAAGATAAAATTAACAAAAAAAAATACTATAATTAGAAATAACAATGGAATATAAAATATTATTACAATATTTAGAAATTTCTTTTGTAAAAGTTGTTGTTTTACAATGGTTTAAAAATATAAATAATATTTTTTTAAAGATCTTATCGTTACGAGGTCAAATGTGAATTATTTTGTTTATGTACATAAAGTTTTTTAGAATTGTACATATATTATAATATTATTCATTGTGTAAAAACTTAATTTGAACTTAAATGAATTATATAACATTAAATTACATTATTATATTTACAAATAATAACACAATGCTCGAGTACTAACACAATGCTGCTTAACCACTTATCTTTGTAGCATATAATTTTATTTTACTTAAAAATTAATATTCAAACAAATTATACATTTAATGTTAAAATTTTGTATTAATTATAGATTATGTATATTTGTTTCTGTTTGAATATCAGATTTATAAATAATATTTGAAATATGTAAATTTGAATTGCTGTTACGTATCTGACATATAAATTATAAAAAAAAACTAAATAAAAATTTCAGTTCTTTGCATAAACATTAAGTAATTATTATTAAAATTAATTGGCTAATTTTCCTGAAAATTAACAGAAATTGTAGAAAGGATATATTTAAATATATTCGACATAAATTTTAAAGAATTTACTAAACTACTATCTCTACTGTGTAATGGAGTATTTATTATATTTTTGTTCAAATAACTTTAGATTTGATTTACTAAACAACAGAAAACCCAAAAAACAACTAATTATATCGAGTAATTGATGAAATAATAATTAGTGATGTAGCTTATTATTATAATACTTTACTCTACAACACTCTACCTACAGCATAGTTTACATTTAAATCAAAGTTTGATATATAAATATGGGCTTGTCTTGTCCGTGTCTTGATCAAATGTGTAATTTGTAAACAATAAATGTGCTAAAAAATCATAAATATAAAATGCTTAATGTATCCCATAAACATAAAACATAATGTTATACAATATACATTGATATTGATTAAACATCACTATACAAAAATGTTGTTATTAGTAAAGACAAAGATTTATAAACGTTAAGTAAAATTTAATTTAACTATAACTATAAGTTATATGGAATTTCCATAAAAATATAAAACTTTCACTCTTTTTGAAATTGTCTTCTTCTTTTCTTTTTTTTGTAGTGTTGAACCGTAATACTACAATGTGAAATAATGATTTTTCAATATGTTTATTAACAACTTTCGCTTATATAAAGAAAATTTAAAAAATTTCATAAAAATATAGTATGTATTTCATTATTCTTACCACCAGCTAATAAATTTTTTAGGACAAATTCAGAATTTGATTTAAAATCCGCTTTTAATGCCATTTTTTTTTGAATATTTGTTTGATTTTTTGTTAACAATTTTGAATATACAAAAACTTTAAACTTATTTTATGCTTTATAATTTCTTGTAAATGATTATATTATAAATAATTCTTTTTTTTCACAATACACAATTGTAATTATTTTATTTTACAACAATATTTTATAATATATATTCTTATGCAAAATAATAAAATTTCACTTAGGTGTATTGATGTCATGTTCATTTAATTGAACTTTGCAAATGAGCTTTTATTATTTCACTTATTTTAATAAGTAAAATATGTTGCCAAATATTATTTTAATATTCAATATCCGTATATTATTGGTAATTTTTATTTATTATTTATATTTTCTTATTTGCTTTCAGGTACGGGGACTATAGCACTATTTAGGATACGGCGCGAGCACGATAAAAACATCCAATTCTGTTAACTTGACGTTTTAGAATGACAAAACGAAAGAAAACATCAAACAAAACAACGGTCACGGTCAGTCAACTACAAAATACAGACAATGTAGCATGTAAATAAATACCAGACAATTCAATTCAGCTTTCAGCCAATATTAAAAAAATGACAACATGTGTGGATCTTGCTGTCGCTATGGTAGGCTAGATTTAGTTCATTGAAACTGATGTGCGGTATTACCATTAGTATATTGTACTCAAAATTACATACGTAATATTATAACTATAATAAGTTACGTCACATTATAATGCTAATCTTATTTGAGATATTCCTATTCCATCTAGTTCACAAAAAAATGTAAGGGATGAAAAAGAGACTGCATAAAATTCTATTTTTTTAAATTTATTACACTAAACATTAATCGTTTATTTATTAAATATATATTATACGCAATAAATCCAAAAACTATAAAATGATTTACTTTACATATTGCTTATAAACTAGGTAATAAAATAGCCGTTTAACTAAATTAATTTTATTAATACGAATTAATTAGAACCTATTAACATATCAAAATTATATATTTTTAAATTATATTGCTTGTGATTCCATAATCAAATTAAATGTGCTGTTATATATAAGCTGAATTATAAATAATGCAATGACAGTTTGCTTTATCCTTAATTAAAGACAGCATAATCAAACCTGAACTACAATTCTTGTATAGTTAGTTATAGGTTAGTGAAATTTATATATGCATTTAAGATACCTAACCCGATTAATATTATTCCCTCGCAGTTTAATAAAATTCACACAATCGCCAACTGTAATATCTCTACTATGGCTTTGATATACCTCTATTAGTATATATTACTGAAAATTGAGCCGTACTGTTTTCCACTGGCCACAAACAGAAAGAGCTAAATACCCTAAGCTAACCTCTAGCCAATACCTATATACCTACCATAATGCATATATAGTAGAAATTCCTGAATTTTTTAAATTCTTTATTATGTATCTTTATTAATATGGTCTAGAACTCTATATATTACACATTCTCATTTTATATTTATGTACAAATACATTCTACAATAAATCTAAGCCTTTTAAAACTAACTATGGTAGCACTAAAATTTTGGTTTGCACTGTACTTTGTACTTGTACTGTACATACATTCCGATTCCATTTCTCTATTTTTGTATTCTATTGTCTATTCACTCAGCGACGAGTTGTATTTTTATGTTCAAATAAAAATTTTTTGTTTGATTAATTTATTATAAAAATATATAAAAAAAATATAAAAATATTAATAAAAAATGGGAAAAAATGACAAATCTTTCAAAATAAATGATTTTGTTTTTGCTAAAGTGAAAGGATATCCACCATGGCCGGCTAAAATAACAAAAATTTCTAATAAAAAATATAATGTATATTTTTATGGTACTGGAGAAACAGCTAATATTAAAAATGAAGACTTATTTAATTATTTGCAAAGCAAGGAAAAATTTGCAACTGATAAGAACTTAAAAAGAGCTAATTTCCGTGAAGCAATTGATCAAATTGAAGCAGCTATATCTGGTGATGATTCTGCACCAATAAATATTGGTGCAAATTTTAAAACAGAACTTGATGACAGTACTAATATACCAGTAAAACAAGAACTTGATGACAGTACAATTGTACAAAATAAGACTATTGATAATGAAAATTTACCACCAACAGCACCAGCATCAGACGAAAATAATGATAATTTGAGAACATCTGATGAATTAAAAGAAGGTGAACTAATTAGCCGAAGTGGTAGAAAAATTAAACCTAAAAGATATATTGATGATGATGATGTTGTAATACCGTCCAAACGTAAAACATTGGACACAACACAAGATTCAATCAAAATGAATGAATTATTAAATTTACAAAATCAAACTTATGTTTTTACTGACAATGTTAAACAACTTATGGAAGCCGAGATGCAATTTGTAACTGTTATACATCGATTGAAAACAACTGTTGGTTTAAAAGAAACTGATTTAAATAAATGTATTGAATTATTGGATAAATTAAAGGACCAGAAAATGACAACATTAATGCTAAAAAAAAATCCAAACTGTGTTGAGACAATGAAACGAATGCGACAATATATTGGTAATATAAATGCCTGGCATTTTTCTGATGAAGAGAAAGTAGAATTTAATAAACAAGCTAAAATTGTACGAGAAAAATCTTGTATTATATATAACAATTTTAAAAGCTTTTTTGAAATACCAGAAGGTGAAAACTTTTGGAATTTTTACTGCAAAGAAGTAAAAGTTCTCCAAGAACTTACAAAAGATTATAGTGGTGAAAAAATGTTAATGTTAGTTGAAGATCCTGGCAATAATGGGAAATCAGATATAACTGATGTAGCATGTAAATAAAAACAAGCAAACAAAAAAAAATCTATTTTTTTCGTATTTACAATTATATTTTTCAGCTGAAATTGAAAATAATAAAAATTTAATTATACAAAATTAACACTTCAATTAATTGTATTTTCAATCAATTTAATTTTTCGTTATTTGATTTGTTTATTCGAGAGTGTAAGTATAGACCAAAAAAAGAAATCCTAAATTATTTTGCTAGAGTTAATAATATATAAAAAAAGATTAAACCTTCATATTAGTTTTAAAAGTTAAGTATTTCGATTTTCCTAAAGTTAAAAGTTAAAAGCTGTGGTGCGGTTTATACTAAACCTATCCAAATTTTAGACATCCATATTTCTAGCTAAATTTACAATAAAATATGTTTAAGGGAGAAAGATTTAAAATTATACATTTATAATATTCAAGTGTTCATTATTATGGAAATACTGAACATTTTTAAGAAGTTTTTAAACAAACTAATAACTAAGTTTATGTTAAGATTTATTTTTTATTGGTAAATTGTAATTAAATAAAATTAATCTTTTTTTTTTGATAATCTTCTGTCAGACGAAGTGTACTGTCACAATGTTTGCAGTAAATTGGCGCGAATTATTTCAAGCTAATTTTTTATAAATTGTTGCATAATTAAAATTATTGAAGTATAGAATCATAACAAATTATTTATAAAACTGATTTTTACAAATTATTTATAAAATTTATTTTATCCATAGAAATTCAATTATTTAATGTAAAACTCTTACTCAATGACCCTATAAAGTATAAAAGGTTAAATAAAATTTTAATTATTTTCATTTACTAATTTCTTTATGATTGATAAATTATAGTTTTAATTTCCCAAGTAATTAACACTGAACCAATCAAACTTCCTTTAATATCTAAGAGCAAATAAATCCGAACATATAATAAATATTCCATAGAAGAATCAATCGAAATTATTCTGAATAGAAGAATCAAATATTTATTATAAACAAAACTAAATTTAATAATTTTTTTTTTTATAATAAGGATATTTTTTGGATCAAACAAAACCTACTATAACTAGAAGCCTGGTAGTAGAAATTCAACATAACTTAAAAATAAAAATAATAGGGTTGCTTTATTCACTACATTATATAGTGAATATTGATGAAGTAGGTAATTATGAAAAAAAAAAAAAAATTAAAACATTTTATTAAATTTTATAAGTTTTTATTTTATATTTTAAAATTTAAATTATAGAATATTAAGAAGGATTTTTTATTTGATACTATCAGATTTATATATGCAATTGTAATATATGTATATATATATATATATCACAATTGCAACAGATGTATTAGAAATGTATTTGAAATTAACAATTTCAATTATGGAATATGAAATTTCAATTACATTGGATTTTTTATTTATTAAATTTCAATTACAATTTTTAGTGCATAATATAATATATAGTTTAATCAATCAAAATTTCAAAATGTTTAATATTAATTTGTACTTAAAATTTTATAGCATTCAGTAAAAGGAAAGTGAATAAATAACACTTTAAAACAAATAATTTCAATTGATTTTAAAAGAAGATTTAAATTTCAAATATATATTTAGCAGCTACACAAAACGTACGCCGCATTATTATTAAATAATTTAAAAAAAATCTTTTATGAGCATGTAAAAAATTCCTATTGGAATATGGAATTATATTGCCCTTTTAAATAGACTTTTTTTTACACGTTTAATTTTTATTAATTTTTTTTAATTTTATTCTTATAAGAACTGGGTATACTCTAACTAAATATTTAAACTAGTTTTTTAAATTTTATTATACGCAAACCTTTTGAAAATAAATAATAAATATATTATTTGTTTACCACTCACTCAATAAACTCATCAAGCAAGCAAATTATATTAAAAATATTGGATTAACAAATTTTTGTATAAATTATAATTAATATTTACTAGATTTTAAGCTACTAAATTTTAAATTACAGGATTTTAAATTACTGGATAATTGACTAGATTTTGAATTACTAGTTTTTGAAATCCATGATTATGAAGGATTCCAAAGAAAATTATTTAGATGTTGAGGACAACAATATAAATTTACAATATTTAATTTAAAAACAATACACATCAATTTTACTTACTTGTTTCCAGAGATTATATCAATACCAGTTAAATGTACTTTGCCATAATCGTGTTCGTAAAAATTAAAGGTATAAATTTCCACAATTTTACATGGACGTCCTTTAATCATAACATAACTATTTTTACGCAATATTGAACACGTCATTGGATATGTAGCACCAGAATCAGCCATTTTTATATATAATTTTGTATTTTATATAAACGGTTTGTTTTATTTTTGTTATATAAGAAATAATAATTAATTAATTAATTTATAAAAATACACGTTATTACTAAACTTTCAATCGATGATTTTAAATTATACAAAAATTAGGCTTTATTTTTAAAAATGTGATAATTATTTCTTTTATAGAATTTTCAATAATTTAATTTTATGAAGAAAGTTTCTACCAAATAAAAGAAAATTCTTCATATAAAAGACCTTTCCAACATAAACTAGACTTATAATAACAAAACTTATATTTTTGTTTAATTTCAACAACTATAAACAAAAAAATTAAATTTTCTCTTTATTTTTATTAAAATCAAAATAAGAATTTATATTCGGAAATATTAAGTTAAATTCGAAATAATGTTCCAAGAAACCAAATGAGAAAATCAAATAAAATCAGTCATCTTCATCAACAGACAATAACAACATAATAAGTATATATTTAATAATTTTTAAAAATAGATTTTTTATCAATATTTTGTTAAATAATAAATTGTAATTTATGACTATATATGTATACGTGGCTAGTTACAATTATTAATATTTAAATTAAATCTTTATCAGTAATAAAAAATAAACTTAATATCTGCGATATGTCTGTCCACTGTAACACTAAATAAGTAATGCGATATGCTTTCCGCTTTATTTATAGTGCATAGTGCGAATTAATAATAAATTACTTAAATAATCCATACCCTAAATTTAAATGAAGATGGCCGAGGAGAATGAATATTCGGTTTCAGTTTGTTCATGCTTACCCACTGACACTGTCTGCTCTGGTACCTAAAGCTTTAGGAAAACCAAATTGAGTTTCAGTAATGTCGAAATTCGAAATTAAGTTTCTTGTATATCCACTCGTGAAATATCTTTAAGAAAATTTTCAATGGCTCATAAGGCTTATTGTTCTATTCTAGTAGCTTTTTTTTTGGCGTAACGATGAATGTAGCGTTTAACCAACCTTCTATCTAGAATGTAACCCTAAGCTGTGACATACATTCTATTAAAAACGTTTGTTAGCACATTTATCCAGTCTTCTAATATATTAAGACCTTTCAAGTTAACAGTACCAGTCATTCTAATATTACAAGGTATAAAAAGCTCCATTACGTATTATTTCCACAGTCTCTCACCTGCTAGATAATTATTATATACAAAATTATGTTGCAACCTGAAGACAAAACTCCGGAACAAAATTGTATAAATTGTATTATCCTTTTATTTCAATTATTTATCTTTCTTTTGCTGTGCCTACAAAACTGCCATGCTGTTAAACCTAGCAACAAAATTTAAACTAATCTAAAGCAGATTTAACGTACAAAAATTTGAAATAAAACCCAGAACAGTTTTTTTTCTTATATTATATTAACAGCTTTTTTTTATTTGTATTTTTTTTATAGCAAAAAAAAAATGTCTGTTTCAATATTTATAATTTTTTTATAGATGTTCTTAATATTTTCTTTTTTTTTTTGTTAATTTAAAATCATATTTAATATTTAAAAAAAAGATTAATATTTTATGTTAAAAAAAAAAAAAAATTACATAATATTTATTTAAAAAAAAAAATATGCTCCACCCTTTTTATCTAATCTCTGCAAACAATTTGCAGAAAATAAAAAAAAATTGCTGATTATTAAATGTAACGAATTTTAAAATTATAATTTGTAATTAATTTTTTTTTTATATAGAAATTTGTTTCAATTATTTTAATGATTAATTTTTAATTCTATTTTTTTCCCCCCCAAAAAACTAAAAACAAAAAATAATTTAATAAAAAACTTTTTATTTCAAAAATTATTTATAAAATTAAATATTATTATTATATCCCGGAAATAGTTATAATTATTAGACGATTAATTATGATCTCTATATGTTTATGATTCAGACAATTTGTATAAAAAAGAAGAGAAATGAAAAACTAAAGATAATTAAAAATGATTTTCTTTAATAGTAAAAAAAATTAATAATAAATTTTGTTTTATGGTTTTTTTGAAGAAACAAAATTGATATTTCAATTTTATTTTTTAAAATCTTTTGACTTATTTCTTCGTGTGTTCGTTTGAATTTAAACTAAAAATAAAAAAAACCTTTTGTTTTTAAATTACTAAATAATTAAATATTTTTCTCCGTTGCCTTATAATTGCGCGAAAACTTAAATTTCTCTCTTCATGATTAGAATTTACGTTTTTTTTTTTTTTATTATAATATTTAGGTAGTATTTTTAAATTTATATTTTGATTTTAGTAATGTTTTTCTGGCTGTATATCTAAATTCCCAGAAATATATGAACGATTTTTTTTTTACTAGTTTTTACATCTTTTTTTGGCAAATTTCAAATGACAATTAATATTTTTAAACCCTCGATTTTGTTGTTTTTAAATTACTAAATTTACAATTAATTGTATTTGTTTATGTTTTAGAAATGACGGGGTCAATTAAAGGAAAATATGTTAAGATTAAGTATGCGATTAAAAAAGTTATTGTATAAGAAAAGTTTTTTTTTTTTTCATAAATTGATCCATATTTGTTTTTTAGTTTGTTGTATTTTTTAAATATGTAAATAAATTTGAAGTTCAATTTGTTTTAGTTTGTTTTTTCATTTTATATATTTTAATCTTGTTGTTTTTTTTTATTAAATATATAATTAAAAATTATAATAAACAAATAAGCAACGGGATAGTCGAGGTATTCAATCGAGTTGATGGTTTTTTCTTATTTATTGATTTTTTGTTTTTATAAATTTTCTTTTGCAAAATTTTTGTATAATGTTGTTAATTGATGTGTGCTGGCAATGTGCTCTTTTCCGGTTTTTTGTTTTTGTTTTAATTTGTTAAATTAAAATTTATTTGTCAAGGGCTGTATTGGTTTTAATTGCAATGACACATTCTTCACCGCAGGATTTTAAAACTGTGCACTAATTAAATAAAAAAAAAAAAAACGTTTTTAATTTGTTTAATTTTAAAATTATTATTATTTTTTTACCAATAATTCTTTGCCAGCATCAAAATCAGTACGTAATTGAGTACCAAGTTCACCATCTGGAACTTTAAGATCTTCACGTAATTCACCACCATCACTCATTAAAGTTAGGTAATTATCATCACTAATGTCATTCAATTGATAATCTTCACGTTTAACATGTGGTACATCCATATTGTGAGTTGAAGGGCAAATATCTTCATATCTAAGGAAAATAAAACAAATTTAATTAAAAAAATTATAAATTAAAATTAATTTAGCTTATTTACAAAGATAGTTTTTATGAATGAATAATCCATCATACAATTTTATAAATAATGGACGCAATATTGTTTCCTTTGTTTAATGTTTTATTAAGCAAGATGAATAAATAACAGTTAGATATAATTATCAAATATCAAAAAAATTAGTTAACATCAGAAAGAAATATATATACACCGTGATCATACATTATAAATAATTGAACTTTTCAAGCTTCTAGTAATTTTACTGGAGTATATTGGTTTATTAACTTAAATTATTTTAATAAACTTTAGTAATACACATTAAAAGCAAATGATTTTGGAACAGAATAAATTTATTATTTTTTAAAAACAATTTTTAGTTTTATTCGAATGGTTCCATTAAAACAATTTTATGTCTATACAATACAGGTTAATGAAAAAAGAGGTAAATAATTCAATAATAAATATAAGGAAAACAATTTTTTTTTCTATTCGATATTTGCATAAATTGGTAGGTATATTTATATACTACTAGTTTTTTCTTCCTCTTATATACAATGAATGATATTTAGATGTTGCGGACTTATTTATATAATGAATTATGAAATATAAAAACAATACACATCAATTGTACTTACTTCTTTCCAGAGAATATATCAATACCAATTAAATGTACTTTGGCATGACCGTGTTTGCCAGTTTTTGAGGTAGACATTTCAACAATTTTACATGGACGACCTTTAATCATAACAAAACCATTTTTACGCAATGCTGAACATTGCATAGGAAAACTAGATGAAGCACCAGAATCACCAGTTTCAAAATGAGTTTCTTCCAAATTATCATCAGCCATTTTTATATATTTTTGTGTTTTATTAACGGTTGGTTTTTTTTTTGTTATAAAAAAATAATAATTAATTAATTAATTTAAAAACACACACGACTACTAAACGTTCAATCGAGGGTGGAGGTTTAGTCTGCAAAAAATAAAAAATATATATAATATATTATATAAAATTATTATATTTGAAATTAAATAAAAATTAGGCTTTATTTTCAAAAATGTGTTAATTATTTCTTTTAAAGAATTTTCAATTATTATGAAGAAACTTTCTCTCTACCAAATGAAAGAAAATTCTTCGCATAAAAGTCCTTGACCTTTCCCACAAAAATTAAACTTATAATATAAAGTATAAACTATGAATACACAAAATTTATATATTTTTTTTTTAATTTCAACAAGTATATAATGTATACCTATACAATAAAATTAAGTTTTTCAAAGTAAGAATTTATATATTCGGAAATATTAAAGTTAAATTTAAAATAATATGCCAAAAAACCACCTGAGAATATCAATTTTAAGTCAGTCATCTACAAACAACAAGAACATTAGTATGTTTTATAATCTACAAAAACAAAGATTATTTTTCAATATTTTGCTAAAGAATAAATAAATCTAATTTATGTCCACGTGGCTAGTTACAATTATCAATTTTTGAATTAATTCGGACAAAAATATACATTATCACAAGTAATGAAATTTCAATTTTATTACTGGAGTCTTTATAATTATCCATAGGAAAATCTTTAATTTTTGACAGCAAAGAAAAGCTTTCTTTTATATTGTAACTTATAAATTGTAATTCTTTTATTTATGGATGATGATGTTGATGACTGACAGAATTTTCCTTATTTTAATTACATTTACTTCTTCTGCAATATTTCAATATTGATTTTTTTTACTCTAATCTATAAATCTACATTGGTTTTTATTTTGATATTTTTAGTGTTTTGACTTTATATATCTAAAAAAAAATCTTAATTTTAATATTTTAACTTATTTAAAAAAATATAATTTATATTTTTATATATAAAAGAAACTAATACGCCTTTAAATTCTACATAAAAAAAAGTAAATCTTCCACACACTTTCAAACAAAAAATTTTTGTTACTATTTTTCCCTTATTTATATAAAGAAAATGCCGCGCGCTTCTATACAAATTATTTTAAATCTAGATGTGTTTGTTTGCAAATCGTACACAAACACTCCAATACAACCAACAAGAATCTTTTACTGACAAGAAAAAAGTCGTTCGTCGTAGCGGTAACGAAACACGGATAAAAAGTCAAAAACGTGTCATCATTTTATTTGGAATATTCGAATTTTCAAACAAGAAATATTTAATTTTTGTTTTATATTTTTTAAATATTTTTAAAAAAAATGACTTGGTTGTTATTTGTGGTTATTTTCTTCAAATTTTTTTTTTGAATTTATTTGTATTATTTTAAATTGATGGCTTCTTTTTCTGGTACAGCACCGGGGGGTTATGAATGGATATAAAGAAAATATTTTAATTTTTAATTATATTCCAAATTATGAATTTATAGATTTTGTTCATTTAAATATCTCAATGATTAGTAAAAAAAAGCAAAATTCACGACACACCACACCACAAAAATTAAATTATACTATTAGAATTTTTTTCTTGAAAGAATTTATAAAACACGGAAATGAATCGGCAATCAATAAAAGTACTCTATTAATTTACTTAAAACAATGTTTTCAATAAAATTCACAATAATTTACACTTTGAAATCAATTTCTAATAATTAACACAATTATTTTAAGCATAACTTTATACTTATTTCACTATATTTAATTAGAAAATTTGCCAAAAATAAAATTATAAAGCTCGAACTTACATGTGATTAAATGGTTGTCTAACCAAGGAGAGAAATGGCGTTCATTTATAGCGGAAATTCAATGTGGTAACTCCACCTACAAAATATAAAGAAAAAAATATTCACCATGATATATTCTGTAAATTAATTTACATTTGGCAAAACTTTTCCAATTTTAAATACAATTGGCGCATGTTCTGTAATTATGACGGCCATCTATTGGATAAAAAATGTTTATGACTGATGGATTATGATATGATATTCATATTATTTGGATAAAAAGGACGGTCACTCATAAATATCGTTGTCAACAAAACAGAAAATTAAAATTAATTTATATAAACAATACAGTATTTTAACAAAAGTTTCTTCTTTTATGATGATGCCTACGTCTATACCAGATCCTAATCCATGTATGAAATTTAAGAAACATTCTTTAATTGGTTATCAATCATCTAAAGTGAAAAAAAGTAATTGGAAATCATTAAAACAAATTATTAGTAATGATAGAATTCTACCATGGGAAGAAAATGCTATATCATATTCTACTTTAAATCCGCCTCCATCATTTCGTCCAGCTAAAAAATATAGCGATGTATCCGGTTTAATTGCAATGTATACTGATCCAGAAACAAAAATTCGTTATCATAATTCTGAAGAATTTGTAACAGCAAGAAATTTACCATCTGATTTAATTGCTGGATATTTGACTTTAAGAGGTGCTATAAATGTTGTTTAGAATTGTAAATAAAAATAAAAAATGGAATTAATTCTTCAAGATTTATTTATTTGATTCCAATAATTGTGTATCAGTATTTTGAAATAATATAATTGGTGGTATAGACTGTTGTGACATTAGTGCATTTGGTTGTTGTTGTGACATTGCTGCGGTTGATTGTTTATTCCCACTATCTATATCAGTGGATTGTTGACTATTCTCGACAGCCGTTGTTTGTATATTATTTTCAGCACTTTTAAGGAGTAAATTTATATTTTTAATTTTCCAATTATTTTCTGCTTCTATATCTCTGACTAGACCAAATGTTGATTCAAAAACTCCGACACAAGTCGCCTTTATATGTAATGTACCACAAGTTAATACCATAACTAAGCCATGTAAATCCATTGAACCTCTTGAACCATTTTCGTTTGTTGTATTTGGATTTAATATAAAACTATATTTTTGTTGTATTTCATAAATTCTTTGCATAATATTTGATGCAATTTTATCATGATAATCTTTAACTTCGCCACTACTATCTATTAATCGAATATTTAATGTTGCATTAGACCAAAAATCGTTTTCTTTTAAAGAATTCTTATTCCAACTATTAAAAAACCATTCTGAAAATTGTTTCGCTAATAATTGAATTGGATAATCATTATTATGTTTAATGTTGTTTGATTCTATAATAGATTGATTTGTTGTTTCAACAGCAGAAACATTTTCATAATTATTACTAGGAATTGTGAATTTCTCTTTCCAATAGTTTTGTATTTTATTTATAAGTGTAGATTTGGTGAAATCACTTCCTACCGGCACATTATTTATATGTAAATATTTCAATAATATATCCTTAGTTATTATTCGTTTATTAAGTAATATGGTACTGGTTTCAGAATGAAGAAAAATAATATCAAAGGCTTCTGAAATATTGAAAATGTAATTAATTTAATTATATTATTGTTATTGTCGTAAAGAACCTTCATTTGTTTCTACATTTAATAAATGTTTTGATAATATTTTTGCTAGTGGTTTTAAAATATAAATATTATCACTGTTTTGAAATAAATCATTTACACCAGCTCTTTCATAATCAGCTAAACCACTCATTTTATTTTTATTTTAAATTATTTTAAATTTAATATAAAATATATACATTTCACAATTTTATTTACTTCGAGTTTCGAGACTTCGACAGCTGTGAAAACAGCATATTTTTAAGTTATACTACAAATTCACTACTGGAGTGTAGTTATGTAGCGTGAGCCGTGAAAGTATTTATTCAAATGAATAATATATAATAAAATTAAATAAAAAACAACCATTTGAGAAAAATCTGGATTCGTGCCAAAATAGAAATCCACAAAATATTCATCTAGAATATACTAGAGCTTTCATCATCATATTAGAACCATACGATATGGTATCATTCGCGTGTTTCATAAAGCCATATATGTATAACAATTAGAAATATATCTTGTTCACACGATACGTAGTGTATGGCCTTAAAATAAAGTTAATTTATATAGAGTAATACACTGTCAAAACTTGTTACACAACGCTACGAAAGTGTTCACGTGGATCGTACCTAGCTCAAAATCTACTCTACTACGCTCCACTTATTTTTAAGGCTATAAAATAATTTAGAATTAAATTATAGTGCTATACGATTTTAAAATACATTATTTAATATTAAATTGGTCTAAATGTTATAATTTTATTCGATAAAAAAAAAAACATATATGTATAATAATTGTATGTATATAAGATAAGCCCAAGTAACGGGAACGCGAACGTTTTTACTGAGTTTTGCTTCCCATGTAGCACGACCTAATTCTATAGTAGCGATTTGTAGTTGAGTTTTTCACGCTACAATACCATAATGGTGAAATTTGTGTTTACACATAAATTATTGTTTCAAAATTGAAAGTTGGTGATTTCACAGTATTTTTCTATAAATGTTTTTGCTTCTTTTATTCATATCATACCGTGGTTTTACACTTAAATTTAATCTAAAATCTAGCGAAAATTAAATATTTAAAATTCAAGAAAATATGAGCAAAAGTTGTGCCGTTGTTGGGTGTCCCACAAAATTATCAAAAAATTATTCTTTGCGTTTGTTCGCCTTTCCAAAAAATCCGGAAATCCGAAGGAAGTGGATTGATGCATGTGGCGATCCACTATTGAATCCAAATAGTTCAAAAATTTGTAATTTACATTTTGAAGATGAAGATTATCGATTACAAGATCGTCTATTAAATATTCCAAAAATGAAACGTAAATTATTACATACTGCAGTGCCCAAAATATCTGATCCTGATTCCTTAAATGAAGATCTATTCCTCACAAGTAAAAGGTATAAAATGAAAAAAAAAGAATGAAATAAAGTTAATACATTTTTATTTTAGTACTGATTATTTAGATTTTCATACTGATCAAATAATTCTACAAAACTTTGAATCAGAATTTAAACCTGAAAATACAGAATTGAAAACTGTTGCAGTAGAATTTATAGATATCTCTTCATACGAGAACATTGAAAATAATTCTAATCAATATACAAAATTATATAAAGATTCAGAAGTGCAGTGCAATTTATTTGAAGAATTATTGATCGAAAGATCTCTAACTGATAGTAGTGATTGTAATTGTTATGGCTGGTTTTTTGAAATAATGAAATTGTCAAAAGAAACAGATATAAATGAAGTCCAAATATGTGATTCTGTTGAGATTGAATTAAATTATAATGAAATCGAAAAAAATTGCACAAAAACTAAAACAAAAAATATTGAAAATAAAAAGCGAATTCGCCAAGATAATTATAATAAAAGTTCTAATGACGATGGTTATCAATGTAAGAAATGTGATAAGAAATGTTTAAATTTAGCTGCATATTATGCACATTGTGATAGTCATTTAGAAAAAAGTTCAATTTGTTCAAAATGTGGATTAAATTTAACAAGTCGAAAAATTGCAGCAAATCATGAAAGATATTGTATTAATAAATCAAAAAATTCTATAGGAAATGAAAAAGAAAATATTACTATATCTAAACGTAAAAATAATATTAATAAAACTTGTGGAATTTGTGATCGTACATTTGAAAAATCGGTGACATATATGGATCATATGAATATGCATAATAATTGTAAACCATATATGTGTTCATGTTTATCAAAATTTTCACATTATTCAAATTTTCTAAAACATGTTATAAAATTTAAGTGTCCAGTTAATGGACGTATTATACCAAAGTATGCGCCCCAAGGACAAGCATCAAAAATTATTGAAATGAAAGAAAAAGGTTTAATAAAACAAACAAAACGTTTTAAATGTCGTATTTGTGGTATTTCTTATGCTCGCGATAAATACTTAAAACATTTTTATGAAAGTATACATTTGGAAGCAGAAAAAATATGGCTAAAAAAATTTAATATTAAAACATTTCAATGTTCTCATTGTAATGATCATGAATTTGATAATTTATCAGATTGTATAGGTCATCGTAGTAAAGTACATCGTAAATTTCCAAATGATGAATATTTAAAAACATACGAAATATTAACAATAAAAACTGATGATTGTAATAATATAACTGAAAATATAGAATTGAATAATAATATAAAATTTATCAATTTAAATCAAAATGATCAAAATCAACCAAAGAGAATTACTCAATTATCATCCAAAGAGAAATATTGCGACAAGTGTGATAAATATTTTGTAAAACGTATAACATTTTTAGATCATATGAATATTCATAACAAAACTTATCCGTATATATGTGCTTGTGGTGTCAGAAAACGATATTATCAAAGTTTTTTAACTCATATTCAACAATTTCAATGCAAAGGAAAACGTGTGTTTCCAGATTATGCACCGCAAACCTTTGCTAATTGTGATAATTCAAATGAAGAAGTTGAAAATATAAAAATAAATTTGGATAAAATAATAAATAAAATTGAAATTCTTGATGAAGAATATATTACTGAACACAATATGATAAAAAGCTAAGAAAAGAAGATTAATTTTTTACGTATAACATAAGCTTTTATTTTATTTAATATATAATTAAAAATATTATTTTTTTGAAATACTTATATATATTAAAGAGATTTAAATATATTAAATAAAGAAATACTTAAATATATTAAAATATAATTAAATTAATACGTATTTCGAAAATCCAATAATTAAATGTTTGTTTCATTATTTTTGTCTGAAAGTTTTATATTGACTCCCAGTTCAGATCGACGAAATCGTAAATTACTCGACAGTCGACATTAAATATTTTACATTAGTATAAAAGCACCTATCGGAGAATATGGAAATACAATTAAATATCCAATACTATTTTGATATTCGATTCAAAGCCAATTAAAAGTAACAAAAAATTTCATATGAGCGGAATTATGCGGCCCCCTGTCAAGAAAGATAATTTTGTAATACATAGTATTATTAGTGGACAAATTATAAATAAAATTGGAATTTTTGATCGTTATTATTTTAATTTTATATCGACTGTTACTATAATTTGTATAAAATTACAAAGAAGTCTGTTTTTATTGTTTTACGAAGTTAATACATCCGAGCCGAGGGTCTAATACACCCGAGGAACCTTAATATTATTCGATTTCCTTACTTAAGTTTCTTAGTATGCTGCTCGAATGAAATTAAATTTTCATCATATAAATTTGACATCGTAAAATCAGAAAGAAAAAATATCGCTTTACGCTCAGGCAGTACGCTGCTCGCGTAATGAAAAAAATGTAGTTTTTATTAGTCAACAGATGGCGAACAAAATTCTCCAATTGTTTTTCACGTGAAATAAATAATATATTCTCAACACTCAACATTTCACGATGAAATTTCGACATTTAATTTTTTTATTTTATTTCGCTAGAAATTTGAAATGTATAAAATGGTATAACAAACGGTAAAAGAATAGCATATATTATTGTAATTCCAGTGTACAATAAAAAAAAAATTTAAATGATAAAATATTAAAAAGTCGAATTAACTTGTGACTTGTCTAATTTCTTTACAAAATATTTTCAACGACTTTTTGGTTTTTCGCGAATATTTCACCGGAGATTTTGGAGAGCTTTGGAGATCGCTTTAAAATTTCATTTCATTCAACAATGTAAAAAGAGCTTAAATGTCACAGTTCTATATATTGTTGATTTTGTTGTCTTTGACAGCTGTCATTTTATATTTTCCCTCAAGTCAACAGCAAACTCAACTCCTTTTAAATTAAAACAAAGTTTATTTTTTTGTAATTTTAATATTTTAAATAAATGCATAATATTTAATATATTGGTCCTGCATTAAAATGACTGGTAAATATTATAAATTTTTTCATTTTAATATAATTAAATCTTAATATTCAAACAGATGAAAATAATAGCTTTCAATATGAATACGAAGTTCATAATATAGAAGATGATGAAAATGAAATTGACGATAGTAATATTGAATATATTGAATATAATAATGAACCCAGTGACATTATTTATGATGGGGATGGAATTTGTATTGAAGATGACATTAACCAAACAGTGGTGGATAATGAAAATATTCCAACAGAAGAAAATATTAATTTAAATGATTCAGATGACGATGTTGATGATGGAGAAATGTATTTTTGTAGTACATGTAATTTAAATTTTAAAAATGTTGATGAACATATACAAAATTATCATTCAAATCAATCAGTAATGATTGAAACTATGCCGGATTATGAAGAAGAAAATAGTAATTTTTTTTTTTTTTTTTTTTTTTTTAATTTTGTTAATATTCTATTAATATTAATAGGTTTCTTAGAATCAATTAAAGGATCTTTAGAGAATAGTTCTGAATTAACTGATGAAAATTATATTGATATTACTAATAATATAAATGAGACTGATGCCAAAGAATTTTTATGCCAAGAATGCGATTTAGTATTTAATGAAGAAATACTTTTGAAATCTCATATTAATGCAAAACATATTAACAAGGAAAGTGCCAATAATGAGGAAACTGAAATGTTAATGGAATCATTAGGAGTTAGTTTACATAAAATAAAAGATGAAAACACAAAATGTTTAGTTTGTAATACTATTTTCCCTTCAGTCAAAAGCTTAAAGTAAGTAAATAATATTTTTTTTTTGTGGTTAATTTAATAAAATTTATTTTAGATTACATGCTCGTATGCATAAAACAACAAATTTACATGAAAATACACAGTGTTCAATTTGTAATACAGTTTTTTCATCAGCTAGAAGTTTAAAGTAAGTAAATTTTATTTTTTCGAGTATTTTAATTAATATTTAAAATTAACAAAAACATTAAGATTACATGCACGTATGCACAAACCAATTGAATTGAAAAACTATAAAGAAGCACTTGGTCAGGAATATAAAAATCATTTTAAAAATATTCAATATTTCCAATGTGAAATTTGTGGAAAAAGGTAAAAATATATTATCTATTTATAATGTCAATTATTGTTATATTTTTTTCATAATAATATAAAGATTTGATAGTAAACTAAAAGAAGAACATAAAAAATTTCATCAAAATGATAAAAAATTAAATGAATTTGTATGCACAAAATGTAATAAGAAATTTTTAAATGAAACTAGTTTTACAATGCATTTAAAATTACATGAAAATCAAACATATAAACCAAAAAAACCAACAAAAGCTGAAGCAGCTGGTATATCATTGCCATATGCATGTCAATATTGTGGGAGAGAATTTGGTCGACCACACGAGAAAGTAAAGCATGAAAGAATTCATACTGGTATGAAGTATTTTTTTTTCTTTTTGTATAATTTTTGCTAAATAGCTTTGTTTTTTTTTTTTTAGGTGAAAAACCATTTAAATGTGAAGTTTGTGGTAAATGTTTTCGAGTAACATATTCATTAACATTACATCTAAGGACACATACATCAGCTAGGCCTTATGTTTGTTCTGTTTGCAATAAAAGATTTAAATCATATTCTGTCTATTCACATCATTTACTAACACATTCCGATAAACGTCCATATGCGTGTCCAGATTGCCCGAAAACTTTCAAAACATCTGTACAGTTACATGGTCATAAAAATAGTCATACGAAACCATTTAATTGTCCGGAATGTAATCGTCCATTTGCAACAATGTATGCAGTTAAAACTCATATGGAAACTCATAAAAAAGAAAATACTAATTTAAAACAACGTTGTTTAATATGTGGTGCAACATATTCTCGTATATTTGCATTAAAAGATCATATGCGTGAAGTACATAATAGTAATTTTGTTATATCAGATGAAAAAGATGTAAAAGAAGATGCTGGTGGTGGTGATGATGATATTGATGATGTAAAAGATAATATTACAGAAGAAGAAACTGTTTTAATTGAAGAAGAAGAACAAACAGAAATATATGATGACGAAATTGCAGAAGAAGTAGTTACTGATTGGTTGAAATGAAAATTATATGCAATTATTAAATTATTGTTAAATATTTTTTATTTATTATAATAAATTAAATAAATATTAAAATTGTATAAAAAAAAATTTCGACCAGACTTGTCTTGTGCCTGTCTGGCCATTTGTGTGTCCATCCTTGTCAAGGGGAGTGCTAAACTGCTCTCCTTTCAAAACGACACAATCAACTTTCTAAAATTATGATATATATACCAATACAATTGAGTTTAAATATCTGTGAATTATATTACCAATTATAAAAAAGGACAGCGCCACCTGTCGAAAAACAAATAAAAATATTTTTTTTTTGCTCTGCAACTTTTATTACCTATAGATGAAAAAAATAAATATATCTTAACGCAATAAGTATTTTACATTTTACTAATATCTAAACCCAATTCATTTAATCTTTTCTCTAAATCAGTTACGTCCAAACCATTTTCTTTATTGTATTTATAACTGATATATAATTGTGTTTCTTCCAATCCACGAACATGATCAAATAGACTACCCTCTAACTTCTTATCAACATCATTTTCTTCACGTAGTATACAAAAATAAATTAGAAAAATTGCCACACTGCCAGTTACAACATATGGTTGGTACCATAGCATATCATCATCTTGTCCACCACTTCGTGTTTGTTTAGCTTTCCAAGCAGCTGCTTTACTACCAATAAATTTTATTGGTTCGTTTAATTCATTATCAGAAATACTATTACGTTGTGATGCTGAACGTGATTGAATTTTTGAAATATTTGAACAAGTAAATAGATTTGATGTAGTCAAAAATCTATTCATAAAAATAGCCGAAACAATTCTAAAATCATAAATATTTTATTAAATAGGTATTCCAGTTAAAAATTGTACCTGTATTTGGCTAGCGAACTAATCCGTGATAATTGGTAGTTCATAGTTCTCTCGTTGTCGTTCCTAATTCCTAATTGAAATTTAACTTGAAGAACCGAAGAACCTAATTCAATTGTGATTTGTGATTATTTGTTTTCACAAATAAAAATTATTTACTGAATGATATGTCAAAATCATATGGTAATCATAATCAACTAAATCAGCTGGTTTTCGATATTGAAAAACAGGCGGGAAATATGGAAAGCTTTTGTTATTAGGAAAAAATCGAAACAAAAAACAAAAAATAGATAATGGCTAGCGAGGATATTTTTGCGGCTGCTGAGATTGAGGAAAATGTTAATCTAGATTCTGAAGAAACAGAAGAAATTGCTGTTGATGATGTAGAAGAAGACAATGACGAAATAGAACAACAACATAATGATATAATAGCAGAACTAGAATCTGAAGAACAAAATGAACCCAATACTAGTGCAATTACAAAAGATAATACAATTAGTGTCAATAATCTCCTTAATAAAGGTATGTATATTTTAAGAAAAATTATTATTTTATAATAATATTATTACCTTCATAATAAATTTTACAGAAAAATCTGTTGTAAAAACGATTCAAGAACCAAAGTTAATTCAATTACCATTAGCTAGAATACGTGGTTTAATGAAATTAGATCCTGATTTACAAATAGTGTCAAATGAAGCAGTATTTGCTGTGACAAAAGCTACAGAAATGTTTATTGAATCATTAGCAAGAGAAGCATATACATTTACAGCACAAGCAAAAAAGAAAACAATACAGAAACGAGATGTTGATTTAGCTTTTACATCTGTTGATAGTTTAATGTTTCTTGAAGGTGCTATGAATTTTGATTGATACTACAATTACACTTATTAAAATTAAAATATTTTGTCTAATTAGCATTGTAATTAAATTTTTTTATTTAAAAAAGCTATTAATCTTTTATTTTTACAAACGAAATATTCAAGAATTAAGTTATTGTGAATTATTTAGCTTACTTTACTAGTTACTTATTCAGATCTCTCAGTTGTTTTATCAATTCTTAAAAACTTAGTTTTAGAAGTTAAACTTTATACCGCTTGTTTCGTTAATGTATTTTGATATTTCAATTTGTTTATGAGACAAAATTTATAAATATGCACACTACCCCCGCTACCTATCGAATTTATACAATTAAAATATGTATATTATATAAGTCACAAATTAAATTCATAAAATAAAGTATATTTTTAAACAAGAATAAACACAATTTCTAAATATTCTATACAAACAGAAATGATTTCGAAATGAAGCAATTCAAGGTGTGTTATAGGTTGATTAGCGTAGCATTGTCAAATATAATTTTCAAAGGGCTAAGTGATATTAATCTCAGTCGAATTTATCGAGCAAAGTCAATGAATTGGGGCAGTGCGGGAATATGATACTATATTGATCTAATAATACATTGACAACTTTACTTACGTAAACTAGTTAGTAAAATACATTTTATTTTTGAAATGTAGGTACTTCAAAATTAATAAATTTAATTTA
This sequence comes from Rhamphomyia laevipes, assembly GCA_963920725.1. Taxonomy (NCBI): domain Eukaryota; kingdom Metazoa; phylum Arthropoda; class Insecta; order Diptera; family Empididae; genus Rhamphomyia; species Rhamphomyia laevipes. The sequence continues at coordinate 17,300,308 of OY987259.1, forward strand.
AAATATTTTTATATATATAATTTATTTTCTATAATTTAAAGCATAGAGAATGATTGTTAAAATATTATCTAAAAATTGTATCTACTTTTTTATAACAAATATAAAATAAAATAACATAGTAATGTGCCAACAATTAAATTTTTATAAAAACATATATAACATGTATTGGAAAAATACATAATTTTCCAAAAAAAAGTATACCATTTAAAACAAAACATAAACAAGATATTTAAAGTGATGAATGTTGTGCATGACAAACCATTGTCACAAAAGCTTTTGATAAACTTTAATGCACAAAAATTATTCTGTTTTCATTCGAACAGAATCTAAAATAATATTTTTAAAAATATAAATTAACCTAATTAAAAAAAAAAAACAACAAAAATTATTAATTTACAATAATAATAAAAATAAAAACATAAAATTTGTTTAAATAAAAAGTAACTCTTTGAATATTTAAAAAAGCATCGAATATAAATGGCAACCAATTTGTTTCATTAAATTTGATATAAAATAAACAATTAAATTAAATACAACAAAAACAGTTAATAAACCAAGTAATGAAAATTGTTGTTCATTTGGACGTATATGTTGCTGTAAACCATACCATCCACCATTATCAGATAACCAATAAATTAAATCTTCTTCAATTATTTCAGACATACCATCAATTAAATATTGTAAAAAGTCATAATGTCCTTGACGTACACAATCAATTGCAAAACCACCACATACAGCAAATATTGATATTATTTTACCCCAAGTTATATTATTTTTTAATAATTCCTTAGCAACTAAATTTAATAACATTGGTGCTGTATCACAATCTTCAAGTTCACCAAATGGTGTACGTGATAATTGACGTGATACATTTGTATAAATCCTTGGGTGCATTCGTTCAAGCTCCTCGCCCATCTAAAATCAAAGAATAAAATTATAATCAGATTAAAGTAATATCGTATTAATGTTAATTTTTAAATTTGTACACTATTTAAGGCTGGAAAAACTTCATAAGCAACATTTGAAGTTGGTTCAAAATTTGCTGATCGTAAACGTTGTATTACTTTTCGATTTAGTACACCAGCGCGTCGTAAACGGGCACGTATATATTGGCCACATAAGCATTTTCCCTGGAAGAAATAAATAAATAATTAGTATGTATATAATTACTAAATTTGTATTTTTTCAATTATCACTGTCACGATAAATAGTAAAATAAATAAGATTTTAATAAGATTTCAAACTCTAATTTTCCGAATTCTTTTTGTATTATAAAATATATATCGATATTATGAAATTAGACATATTGTACTAAATCTAATTATATATATATATAGTTAGACAGATCAAATCAACCATAAAAAAATTTCTAACCTTGACTACTGATGATCATGTTTTCTGTTTTCTAATTGAATTCTTATTTTTAAGTAAATTTATCCAAAAAATTAACAACAATAACATTAAAAAAGAAAACAATTCTAAAATTATTTTTTTTGTAAGTAGAATTATTAAGATCACTTCACTTTAAATTTAAATAAAAATATATGCCACCATATTTGGATGTTTTAATAAAATTTACTATAATTAAAATACAAAATCATTATTTATTTTTTTAATTACCTGACTAATTAATTCATTTTTTTCTCTTATTTTCCATGTCTTATTTTTATTATATTGTAAATCATTGTTATCTTTATCGAGCGGCATTTGTTTTTAAACCATAAAATTAAAAAAAAACACTACAAAATATTTAGTTATGTCCAAGGAATAAAAATAAATTATTATTAAATATTGAAGTTAATTAAATTATGTTAAATTATTAAAATAAGTAGAAAATTATAAAAACAAAATAACAAGATCAATTAGTTGTCACCATTTTTTGTACAGATGAAAATATAACCCTGGAAACGCACCCTTTATCAATTTTAAGTGTCCATCTGTTGGTAAAATATTTAAATGTCGATGGCAACTATTCACCGTATATGTGATTTTTGCAAGTTTTACAGGAGATATAATGTAACACAAAATTTAAGATTTCGGGTTAAAACATTTAGGCTGCACAGTTTAATTTAAAATACTAAAAATGAAAATTAGACTATAAATACATTTTTCTGACTGCTGTGTACTGCTTCTACAATTTGTAGTTACGAGGTATTCAATACGATTTTTTGTTATTAAAACTAAAACTAATGTTACGACGTTACGAGTTAAAGTCTTATTTTGCCGCGTTTTTTGATAAATTTGGTAATATGTAATTGTGACTGGCCTAAACAAAATAAACCTGATGATTGTCCGTTATTTATAAAGATTACTGTATAAAAAAAAACTAACGAGGTTGTGAACTTTTGCCATCGATATTTAAAAATTGATTTTACCATTTTGCTCAAATCAATTTTTGTTTGCGTTTTCAAGGGTGGATTCCAAAAATGCGATGTTTGTTGTGTGCGCACAATATCTCATAACGTATGATTATGATACGCTTATGCGATTTGAATGAAATTTGGCATACAACTTTGTGTCGAAAGATCTGAAAGCTATTTAATTACCTTGCTTGGCTTCTTCATGGCACCCTGAAATTAAATTTCTTCAGTAAAAATAAGCGATCAAATTCGCATTAAAGCAAATGGTAATTGTAATTTAAGGAAATATTGTAATATAACGTATGATACTTTTATTTCAAAATACAGTTTCTTTTTAACGCAGGACAAGTTTGATTTCAGAAGTCCACATGCGAAAGTAAATATTTGGATTTGTACTTTTCCGTAAATCTTTATTTATAATACCAATTATTTTTCAAATAATTAACCGGAACATAATACCAGCCGGAATATAAGACCAAATTTCATACAGAGATGATAGATGAATCTCATATATATTTATTATTAGACCATTAGACGTAGAATTTCAAGACTAAATCCAATCAGCATTTTGTTGAGATGCTTGAAAAGGAAAAAAATAAAAGTAGTTCTAATTTCTAATTCTACCATTTTACTTGTATTCGTTATTCGCATCTATATCTATCTATCTATCTATACATAATCTCTAACATAATATATCCACTATAATTAATTACCAACTATGAAAATAAAAATAAATTTTAATATGGTGAACAACATTATCACACCACACTTGATATTTGACATTTTTCTATATACATTTTTCTTGACATTTCGCCATGTCATATTCATATACAGAAAAGAAAAAAAAAGAAATTTTTTAATTCGCATCATTTTTCCATTTGTGTGTGTTTATTGCGCCAGAATAGCGTGCTTAAATAAATTTTATTTTCCTAATTGTAATAATAAAATAAAATTCAACGAATTTAAAAAATATTGGAGTATTAAATTCCCATTGTAATATAAATTTATTGAATTTAAAATCGGAATTAATTAAATTTCAATTAAAAAAACGCGTCCATATTTCTTTTCTACCTCGTTCTACTTTCTAGTTGGGCTTTTTCATTCAGATTTTGAAGAACAAAAAAAAACTATTTTTTTATATACGACGACGACAAAAAGTTTTGTATTGTGTCATTGGGGGTCGTTAGTTAATGGAAAAGTTAAATAGAAAAATATTAAAAAACATTTTCATTCCAATAAAGTAGAAATGTGATTTATATGTGACTAAAAAAAAAGGGAAAATATAAATAAAATAAATTTATACAAAATTTGCAACAGAAGATAAGAAAAAGTGTTATAGAAAAAAATGGAAGAAATCGAATACCTTGAAGAATATGAAGAAATTGTGATGCCTCGTAAGTTTTGGATTTTTCAATATTTTTTTTTGGAGATATGAGAAGCATAAAAAATGGCTTTTTTTAAAGAAAAAATATTATGTTGTTTAATTTTTCTATAATTATTCGGAAAAAATTGACAAACGTTTACAAAAATATTAAAAAAAAAACCTTTACAAAAGTCAACAAAAAAAGAATATATTAATAAATTCTTTTAAATATATAAATTTCCAAAAATAAAAAAAAAAAAAAATTAATAAAATTGAAAATTCCAACTATTTTTACTTTTTTATATAAAGTTTTTCATTTGTGCACGAAAATCTATTTTTTTGTACATGAGTTTGTGCGTTTATTATTATTTTTTTAGTAGAATCTAGCAAAATTTTAATTAACAATAACAAAAAAAAAAAAAAAACAATTTTTTTGAACTTAAACATGTATTTGCACTAAAGAATTTAATTTTTTTTTCTTTCCAAATGTTAATGGTTTATTCAATGGATTCAACCATTTCAAGATTTTGAATTCATTCTCAAGAATTTAATTACACCCCGTGAATTCATTTAATAAGCCGAGTATGGTCCGAAATTTCAGACAATTTCTTCAGAGTCAGAAAAATAAATTTAATAGTAGTAGTTTCAATAAAAAAAAACTATTATATTTTTGGCCTATAATGAAGTTCACATTTTATAATTCTTTACACAAATAATGTGAATATTCATCACACAACTGCTAAAACTAAATTATTGTATGATACTGAGTGTAAGTGAATAAATATATGTATAGGTTTAACTATTTGAATAATAATTACCGAATTTCAATAAAAATTTCGTCATACAGTATAATTTTCCCCAATTACTTTAGTCGTCTTGTCATCTCAGGTCAAGAAAATGTAATTCCACCTACTAACAAAATTGCTATAAAAGGTTCATTTTTATATGAAAAGAAGTTGGTAATTAAATGAGTTCGATGTAAATTTATACATTATTTGGAAAATAACTTTTTTTTTTTTGCACCGAGAACCGAGAATCATCAATTTTATATGATTATGTAGATAAAAATTAAACATTTTATTATTTTTTCTTTTGCTATTTACACTTTTTTGGTTTTGGGATTTTTTTTTTTTTTTTTTTAATTTTTGAAATATTTGAAATGTTTGAATTGTTTGTTCAGAGCTGGTTCATAATTCCATTGAAGAATTTTTGTCCACAGACGATCCATATGATTTATTACCAGTTGATCCAGCATTTGATGAATTCATTGAAGAAGATCCGTTATGTTCAGTATATCGTAATGATTTTGAATTTGAAACAACACAAGCTAATGATATTGGTAATGGAAGAGATACAAATAATAGTGCTACAGGTGCAATAACAACATTATCACCAACAGTAACAGATTCAATTGTTACTCTAAGTCCCGGTGATACTGAATCATCGACAATTGTTACCGGTGATATTGTTACCGGTGAAGCTGGTAATATGATTATTGTACATCCAGGAATACAAACAACAACAACGACAACGACATTAATAAATGTTCAAAGTAATAGTGGTAATCATCAGCTAGAATATATACCAACTGAAATTGTTGAAACAACTGTAACATATGAGAATGATCAACAACAAAATAATATAGGTAATTATAAATAAATATTGATTTAAAATTCATGTTTTTGAATTTAGAATGATTTAATTTCGTCATAAAAATTATTAGGTAAAAATGAATACATTTATTAAATAAAGAGATTGTACTGTGAACGCAAATTATTCTGCAATTTATGAACCCATCTTACGATAAGTGAATCGGTATATTTTTTTTGGGAATATGTATCGGAAATTCAATATGATTTTTTTTTTATATAACTCACATATTAATTAAGAATTGCTTATAAATTTAAGACAATGAATTAAAATAAAATTCTTATTTACCATAATTATTTGTACAATTTTATTCAGTTAATTTTATTATTATTTATAGTTTTAAGAGTTTTTGTGAAATAATTACAATTATGTATTACTTCAACATGTTTCGTTATAATTTGAAATATTGATAGGTTTTCTAAATTGATAAGGAAATTTACGGTGGAGTTATACATGCGCCAGAATAACCATATTACTAAAAATGAACCACAACACAAATAACACATTCTTGCGATTTTGCAATATAAAAAGAAAATTTTAAAAATTTGATTGTCATGGAAAATAATAGAATTTGATAAAGTTGAACAACATAAAAATCTGTTTAGTATGATGAAATCGTAGGTTCGTGAATTTATTATCGCTTACATTTTATGAAAATGGTAAAAAATACAAAAACTAAATTTCCCATTATTTGTCTGGTTAGCTTTAGAATAACCTAGAGAAAAAAATGTTATAGTGTAGTTTTAATTTGAAATTTTGCAATTTATCATTTGATATAAATTTCCATTTGAGTTCTACGATCGATAACTTTAAAACCTAATTTCATTGAATGTACAAAGCAAACATAAATTTTAATTGTGAATTAAAGTAATGCATTCAAAAAGTATTCTGAATCTAGTATAAAAAGGTCAAATTAAAAATTAACAACGAATATAGATTTAGACAACATCAGATTTCAATCGGGTCAATATTTTCTTTATATTAATACAGATGGCTTACATATTACTTACAAAAATTCTGTACATAGAATTCCAGCATTTACAATCATTTTAAAATTGAAAACAAGAATATATTTATTTAGTAGTTGTATTCTAAAAATATAATTTTTTCCATAACATCAATATCAAGATCATTTAAAATTTATTCATAAAAAAAAGTTTTTATTTATTATAACCAAAAACTACAAATTCAATTATCTTTTTCAATCAAATCTAATTTGTCTGTCGAAAAAAAAAAAATATTTTGTTGGTATAAATAGTAAATTTAATTTAAAATTTCCAGAGAAAGAGAGAAAAAATAACATATTTTTTAGGTCAATGGGCAGTAAATGGGAAACAACAAAATTGAATAAACAAAAATTTTATTTTGTAGAATTTATAAATTAAATTAGACGAAAATTGATATTTTGTTTAGTATTAATGCAATTTGAATTGTACCGCCTCTTTTAAAACTTTGAAATTTTAAAACAGATTTTTCTGGTGCAGTTTAATCAACTTTTCAATGTTGATAAGAAAAATGTAAATATGAATTTATTTTTTTGTTGTTATCGCCTTATATCGGTAATATTTAAATATGATAGTAAAAAAATATAGATGTTTACCTTGTTTTAAAAATTTTATATTTATCATAGAGATTTGTTTATAAAATGTTTTTTAATATTTTGTACTAATTAATTGGAGACAAATATATTTATAATATTATAGGAAATATAATTCCAGTCTTTGATCGCTGCCATAAAATATCTTTTCTCATTTTAAAGATAACCAATAATTAGTAACATGTCGCGAAACTTAGGTATGCGCCCTGCTTTTGAATTTCGGTAATGGAAGTGTTTATAAAGCAGGAATAATGAGGATGTAAATTAACCAAATGCAAAATTGACCGAATTTAAATTCACATTCTACATTTTTTTTAAATTTACCTGTGATTAATTCGATCAAATAACCGGATATCATTTAAAAATATTATTTATTAATAGATCAAAATCGAAATTATTTATTTATATAATTTATATTAATTTTTTAACACAAATCTTTAATTTCTTTTTTAGATAATGATGATGACAACGAAACTATAACTGAAATACAAAATAATAATAATGAAAACAATATTATTTATAGTAATAGTTATGTAACAACATCACCTACAACAATTATACATCAAGATAATAATAGCCTTATTGGTAGTGGTGTTAAAGTATTAAGTTGTGAAACATTAGGTACATCAGCATTTTTAAATGTTAGTGGAACAACAATTTTATCACAATCACATTTACCAATAACACCAATTAAACAAACATCAACAATAATCGACAGTCCATTAAATAATGATTCTGGTAATAATCGTTTAATTGGAACAACATCAGAATATATTAGAGCAACACATAGTAGTAATAATAGTATACATACAAATTTATCATTATTAGGTTTGCCATTATCACCACCAGCATTACAATATCAAATATCAACATCAACACCAATATCATTACATCAACAAACCGGAAACATATTACATCACCATAACCAGCAACAATATAATTCACCATTATCATCAACAATAACGAATTTACAAAATTATCCAGCAATAATAGCTACAAATACAACAAATCGTTCTAAAAAATCATTATCTTCAATATTGTATAATAAAAATAATGATGATTTCTATCCGCAATTATTAGCATTAAATTCTGGTTTAAAAAAACAAAGAAATTTAACGGATAAATTTAAAACATTATTTAAAAATACTAATAATGAAAATGTTAAAAATAGTGGATTTGGTAAAGTAAAAGAATATTCCATGAAAAAAAGTAATTATCGTTCAAAAATAAATAAAAGTGATATTATTGCTATACGTGCATCATCATTTAAAAGAGAAAAATTAAATTTTTTATATAGGTCTAAAGAAATACAATCCCCACTACCACCACCATTATTAAAATCTATTCATCAACAACAATATAATAACCAAAATTCTAATATTGATAATTATGATAATAATGAAATATCAACAAAAATGATAATTGAAAAAATGATACCAATTATACCAACCAAAGGTGCAGTAAAACAATATGAAGTTATTGAAAAAACTCAACAAATTAATGATAATAATATTCATGATACTGATGAAGAAAGTTTAACAACAAATAACGAACAAGAAGAATTAAACGAAGAATATATTAATGATGATGAAACAACAATATTAAATGATATTGATGGGGAAATATTAACAACATCAAATCCAATTGATATAAATAATGTAGAAAAAATATTAAATAAAGATGAAAAAAATGAAGATTTGAAAAATACTAAATATAATTTACCATTAAAAGCTACACATTCATCATATAAAATACCATTAAATGATTCTGATATAATATCACCAAAACGTCCGCTTATGTATTCCAAATTTTCAAAATCAATGGAATCATTACATAATAACAGTAATAATACCACAGTATTAAAAATTGACAAAAAAAATGATACTGATTTAATAATAGCTAAAAATACATCATTAAAAATACGACAATCCAAATCATTAATACCATTAAAAGATTCCGGTAATAATGGTAGTAGTAGTAATAAATTTCGTAATATGATGAAATCAAAATTCTCAAAATCTATGGAAAATATAACAAAATGTTTAAGAGATGAACAAAAAATAAAACAAAAGTCTGCTATTGGTGGTGATGATAAGAATGAAATAAAAGCTATATCAGTTGGTGGTTTTAAAAAAACAAATTTTAGTAAATTATGTAAAAAATCAAATGTTGCTAATACTACAACAGTAACGACAACAAATGATATTACAAATAAACAAAAATTATGTGAAAATAATAATAAAAATGATGAAAAACATCACAATAAATATGATACAAAATTATCACCTATTCGTACAAACAAATCAAAAGCTCAAATTATTAATGATGTACTAAATTCACCAAAAGTTTTACGTGTTGTTATACCACGTACATTAGAACAAACTTCATCAATGAATAATAAATTGAAAGAGAATTTAAATAATGTTGTGATGGCATCGGAAAAATCAAATATATCATCAACATCATCATCAGATTTAAATTGTATAAAAAAAAATTATAATAATGATGATGAGCAACAACAACAAAAAGAATCACGAGATCCATTAAAACTTACTGATATTGATCCATTACAATTGGATAATGATGTTGATGATGCTGAAATTATTTCACATTTACAAAATATTGATAATAAAAAAAATAAAAAAATTGATAAAATTACCAAAAATAATGATGACAATGATCATAAAAACTCAACACCAATTGATGAATTTGAATTATTTGCTAAACAACAGAAATTAATAAAAACTATGATGAATACAGATAAAAGATATTTAAAAAGATGTCGAAGTGTTGAATCCTCAGAATCACCAATTTTATTTCGAAATAATATAAAATCATCATCAACAACAACAACACTTAATGATGATAAGAATTCTTGCAGTAGTAAATTGATGATAAAAGATGTTGTTAATAAATTAAATGACAATGAAATTAATAAATCAAATGATTTGAAAACAACTATAATAAATTATGATAATTTGAATGAAAAAGCTAATAAAAATGATTCTACAGGTAGATCAGCTGGAAAAAACAGTAAACATATGAATAGGAATAGGCATTCTAAATCATCAGCAATGAATCAAAAAAATAATATAATATTAAAGGAAAATGATAATATAAAAGATATTGTAAAAGATAAGGAAATTATTAACAAAAAACCACCAGAAAATTTAATATTAACCAAAAAATCATCGGATCAAGAAAAAATCCAAGGAACATCAACAACAACAGCTTCAACGATAACCACAAAATCACAAATTTCAACAACAACCAAAAAATCTTTGGATCAAGAAAAAAATCAAGAACCATCAATAGAAACAGCGACAGTGATGTGTACAAAACCACAAATTTTAACATTAATGAAGAAATCTTCTTCGAGTCAAGAAAAAATACAAGAACCACAAACTAATACATCACCAACGAGCACTAGAAAACAAACAGTAAATAAAACTTTAACATACACTGAAAAATCTTCGAATAAAGAAAAAATCAAAGAAGAACCAACAACAACAAATGTCAAAACTACTGCAAAACCAGAAATTTCAATATCAACGAAAAAATCTTCGAATCGAGAAAAAATACCAGGTGAAACACTTGATACGAAAACAACAACCACTAAACCAGAATTATTAATTTTAACGAAAACAACACCAAGTCAAGAAAAAATACCAGAAAAAGTAACGCCATCGAAACCGTCGATTATCAAACCGTTAACGAGGAATTCTTTAAATCAAGGCGAAAAAATAATAACAAGTACTGCAACCATTCAAGACTGCAACCATGCAATTTTAACGAAAACAACACCAAGTCAAGAAAAAATACCAGAAAAAGTAACGCCATCGAAACCGTCGATTATCAAACCGTTAACGAGGAATTCTTTAAATCAAGACGAAAAAATAATAACAAGTACTGCAACCATTCAAGAAAAACCTGTAATAGAACTTAATAAATCATTTGATATAACAAATACAACAACAACATTTGAACTTGTTCGAAGCAAACGTATTGCATCACGTAATCAAAGTTCTACAGATTCACATCCATCAAGTTTGAAAGAAATCAGTTTCGACAATAAAGATCATATTGAACCAATTTCACAATTAATCAGCAGATCGAAAATTCGAAATTCACGCAGTAGCAGTAGTAGTGATCAATTAAAAACTGTGAATACTTCACCAAAAATTGATATTGACACAAAATCTGTAGAAATTATGAAACCAAGATCAAGAAATATGAAAAAATTAAAAACTGATGAAGATAATCAAGACGAAGCAAACTCAAGGCGTAAACGTTCTTTATCAAAAAGTCGTCATCAGATAAAAAACATAGAAGAGGCAAAATCAGATATTTCAAGTACAATAAAAGAATATGATAATGAGAAAAATGTTGCAACATCTGAAATGAAATTTGATAATAATGAAAGTACTAAAATTGATGATAATGGTTTAACGCCGGCAATTGTACATTTTCCACATTTAAGTAGAAGACGACCAATAACAGATGAAGGAACTAAGAATAATATTCAACAACTAATTGGTATTAATGATAGTAGCTTGAAAGAAATAGAACCAGTAGAAGCATCAATAAATTCGGCACAGCAAATTGGAGTTGTGAATAAAGACATCCATAAAAACGATAATAATGAAGATAAATTGAATAATATTACATTAAGATCTGGGAAAGACAATAAAGAAACGAAACTAACCGGCAAAGATATTCATAAGAACAGAAAAGAAATGAAAAAGCATGTTGCTAAAGAAGAGGATAACAATGCTAACACGAACGTAGAACAGAAAAACAAAAAAGATAATGTTAAACAAATTGAAAATATTGATATGGAAATGGGCAATAAAAAAGTTGAAACTATTGAAGAATCATCTAAAAAAGATTCTGAGAATTTAACAACATTTGAAAAACCACCTGAAACTTTATCTGTTACTGATATAGTCATAGAATTTAAGAAACCAATACAACAACAACCCATCTCAAAATCAGAATCAGATAAAGAAAAAGAAGCAGAATTGAAAGCAATAAGACGGCGAAATCGTGAACTAAAATTATTAGAAATAGATAATAATATACAACATATTTTTGTAGAACCAACTATGACAGGATTAAGAACTCGGTCAAAACGACGTACCGATGGTAATGCAATACAAATTGCAACAAAAAAACCTGTTGCAAAAGTAATATGTCGTCGTCGTCAATCAAATCTTATACAAATTTCCCGTAAAGAATACGATCGTGTTGTTAACGAAAGAAGAGCAGCAGCGGCTGAAGATGCTAATAAAAAAGAACAAGAAACAATAACACAATTACCACCAGTTTTAATACCATATCATGTGGACAATGAACAACCAGCAAATTTCTCGGAAGTTTTGGTAAGCATTTAAAAATTTATTAAAAATTTCAATAATTTCTAATTTAAAAAAAATTTAATATATTTTTTTTTTTAGGAATATGAAAAGGATAATTTAAAAAAAAATATTATAAAAAAATGTAAAATTGTCTTAGAAAAAACACCATTAACATACAAAAAATCAAAAATATTAAAATCAGATAAATTAAATTCCTCCACGACGAAAATTAAAGAGAAAAATAAAGATGGTTTGCCAAAAGTATTTGACGACGCCACCGTCACTACTAATAACTCAAATCAAACGATGAATAATGTTGATTCGAATGCTAGCCCAACAATAACGAAAAAGAGGAAATTAAATATTAGTGTCGAAAAGGAAATAATTAGTGAACCGAAAATTCCGAAAAAATCTGGTATGTTTTAGAAATAATAATTAAGAAAAGATAAGATATTTTGATACATTTTTTTTTTTTTTACAAATTCTTTATAATTTTTTTTTGTATTTAGATGATTTACATTTGCGTCAAGAAAATACGGAATCAGTAGCAACTAAGAAAATAAATCATCCAGAAGAAATTTGTACTACAAATTTAATTTTGTCCAAACCATCTAATGATAATTCAACAAAAATTCATAGTGCTGATTATGATAAATTGAATAAATCAAAATTAATTCCAACTGTTATTGTTGAATTACCAAAATTAGATAAAACAATTTCTCAAGCAACAGTTAAAAATAAACAACCACCAACTACAACAGAATTAATGGAATTGAAACCAGTATCAACACCAACATCTAAAAATAAATCAACCAAAATTGAATCAATTGTAACAACAGTAGCTACCATCACCGATAGTCCTAAAGTATTAGAGGAATTAACCAAAAAATCTGATATTACTAAAACAACTAAATCTAATGAAAAAATCCGTATTTCATCTAGATTTTTACCACTTAAAATTGATAATAATAAGAAAAATTATAAGGATTATAGTAGAACTAGTTTAAAAAGATATAAATCAACACCAAATTTAAATTTATTAAATGATGATGCAAATAATCAAAGTAAAAAAAAATTAACAACTGAAAAAACTACTACTACTACTACGACATCACAAAAAAATATTGAATTAAATCAAGTTGCAACAAGATGTTTACGTAATAAAGAATCAACTAATTTATCAATTACTCATACAGAATCGGAACTAACAAAAACACCAACAAAAATTAGTAGTAATTCGAAAAGAAAACTTTCAGAATCACAATTGATTAGTGGTGGTGGTGGTGCTGATGGTGAAGATGTTGAAAATAAAAAACAAAAATTATCTTCTAATGATAAGAAATCAACAATAACAGAAGAAGTATCATCATTAAAAAATTTAACAGAAATAATAGAATTGAGAAAAGAAGATAATCAATTAAATGCAATGGATCAAACAACAAATTCATCTTCACCAATTGTTCAACAAAATCATATAATTTCAAAACCACAAATTTTTATTGCAGCACCAGAAAATATATCAAGACGTCGTAATTCTGAATCAAATTTAGGTGACAATAATAATGAGAAAAATTCAACATCGTCTGGTTTAGATTTTTCAATTGAAAGTTGGTTTCAAGATATACCACCACCAACTGATATAGATAATGTTGAAATAGAAACATTAACAACACCAACAGATATTATACCAGAATTAAATGAAATTTTAACGTCAACAACAAATTCTGCAGATGAAAATGATGACATAGCAGTGGAACCATTAGTTTCAAGATTAACACCACCAGTGTTACCAATAGCAATATCTACAAAATTAAATTCTCAAATATTTAATTCAATGACAAAAACAAAAACTTATTGGCCTCTTAAGCCAACTCAACAACAACAAACACAACTACAAACAACATCAACACATAATCAACATTCACCACAAATAACATGTACACCAGATATTTCATCATATTCAATTACAAATGAACCATCAACATTTAATATACCAAAAATAAAATCAATTAATATTCCAGCACATATTGTTGTACAAACGAAATTTTTAACACGCGAACAATATATGTCAAAATTAAGGAAAAATCCAATAAATGTATCATCAACAACAAATTCAACTGGAGCTGCTACTAATGCATTAATAAATAATACTATAATTACTAGTACTAATATTAGTAGTTCTAGTACTGGTATTGGTAATAAAAATTCATCAGATCAACGTAGTTCTGCTAAAATTTTAGAAAGAATATCAGATTTATTAGAAACACAAATCGATACTGAAGTTAACCGTAAATTGAAAGATTTCATTGAAAATAAAACAGCCGAAGATCAACTACGTATTGAACGTTTAGCAAATATTAATAAAATTGGTTATACATCTGATTTTGGTTTACAAATGTTGGTATTTTTACAAAATTATTTTTTTAATACACCAACAGTAATGGATAATATAAGAAATATACGTGATACTAATAATAGTAATGATGGTGGTTCAATTAATACTAGAAACATAGAAAAACAATTACCAATAAAATCATCAAATATATCAGGCATTGAAGATTTTTCATTTCGTAGAATACGCTTGCCACCAGTACAAAATATAAATAATAATAATAATAATTTACAACAGAAATTACCAAATCGAACAGCACTTCAATCAAATTTAAATAAAAATAATTCACCAATAATTCAAAATAAATATCCAAATACTGGTATCATTAATATTTGTCCAAATAATGCTGCATTACAAAATAACAATAGATTACTAAATATATCATCAAATAATACATTAAATGATATTGGTCAAATATCATCATTAACATTAAGGCAATCAACAACAGGACAAGGTACAGAAACAAATACAGAAGTATTTTTAAATTCAACAAATAATACTTGTGAACCAGCAATAACAAATGAACCAGAATCAATATTACCAGATGATAATCAAATAATAGCCGCACCACAATTATTAGAAACAGATATCAAAGAAGAAGCTATAGAAGAATCAATTACCAGTTAAATAAATTTTCAAGTTAAAACAATACAAATATAAAATATTAAACATTGATTCAATACAAAATCATTTTAATTAAATTTAAAAAAAAAAAAAACAAGATAAGCATTTAATTTTAACAATAAATAATAAAATCATTTTTATTAAATTTCAACATTTAACACAATAATTTGTGTTACTAATTTTTATGATTTGTTTTTCTTTTTTCTTTTGTAATAATCTTATATATACCAAATCTTAAATAATTTAAAGTACAATTTTTTTTTTCTTAAACAGCAAAAAAATACCAACAAAAATATTATTAAAATAAATTAAAATGAATTTAAAAAAAAAAAAAAATAATTGCATATGAAAAATATAATATTTAATTATAAATTTAATTAAAAAACATTATAAAAATTATATATTTAGAAAAGGTAAAAAAAAAAATGGAAAATTATCTTTAATATTTTTTATTATTATTATTTTTAATTTTGTTTGTTTAGTGTTAATAAAATTGAATAATAACTTTTATAAAATATATATATAATATATATTTATATATAAAAAATTAATATCTCTATATTTTATTATTGGAAATAAAAATAATTTTCAAAAAAAAAAAATTAAAATTTGATTTTGTAGAAAGACTAAAAACGAAGGTTTTTTTAAAAAATATTTAAAATCAATTGTATAAGAAGATATTTTTATTTCATAAATTGTATTTTACGTATTTTTTCATATGTTTTTTTTTTTTTTTAAGTTGAATGAATACATAAATATAATAATAAATTTAAAAAGAATTAATAATTTTTTTTCAGGGTATTGCTCATAAACAAAAAATATATATGAAATACAATAAATTTTTATTTTTAATAAAAATTATCAATAAATTAATTTTATTATATATTTTTATTTATATATCCTTTTACTTTTATGTATTTTTTATATCAGCGGCTCCCAAATTTTTACAAGTCGAGACCCACTGTTAATAAAATAAGGAAAAAAGTAAAATCTTCTGTTTATAGTTTTTATTAAAAGCACATGTATTTATAAGCATAATTAAAAGGATACATGAAATGAATTAACCTTTTTCTATTTTTGGTAATAACATCTTCTAAATCTACTTTTTGATTTGTTGTTTTCAGGTGAAGTCAGTTTGAGAACTGTATCTAGAACTATCTTCTAATAAAACTAAAACTAGTACATATATTTTCTGTTGATAAAAAAAACTTAGTGTTAAGTTGTTAAGGTTAAGGTTCGTCCTAAATGTATTTTTTTTTTTAAATAAGAATTTAAATGAAATAAATAAAATGAATAATAATAATATTAGAAAAATGTAACAAAAACAAGATTTAAACACCTAAACCTACGACCTACATTATAAAAGTTAGGTAAGGTTATTATAAAAAATAAACATTATAATTTAAAAACACACTTTTAATAGTGCATTTTAAATATTTTGTTATAAAAAATGTTAAATTTCCTTGTGTAGATACAGGGATCTCACAAAATATTCAGTCTATATAAATCCGCAGCTGGGATATTTAAGTTAGTATTAATAATTAGTGTAAAATTCAAAAAATTGGAAAACTTAATTTTTAATTATAATTTTAAATTTTCATCATTATCAAAAACGGTTAGGGAATCGATTTTTTTTACATATCCAACATTTCATGTTCAATGTTCATGTTCTCATAATCTGCACATGTCTACACTTTACCCATCAGTTACTCTCGCCGCTTTGCTGCACTTGCCGTGTCGCCGCTTTGAAATTTCAAATGCCGTTGGTGCCGCTAATGGTAGGCACACTCAAAGCGGCATCAGTTGTATTTTTACATTAATTTATTTACAAAAATATTGTGTTGTGTGTTGTGTTGAAATTTTTTTATTTATTAATTATTAAAAATGCTGAAATTAGAAAAAATCGATTTAATTTTAGTGTCTATTTTTAAGTCAAAGTGACATTTCAATCCGGCATCGCGGCAAAAAGTTAAAATTGAACCAACTTTGTTGAGGCAGTGCGGCACCAGCGGCATGACTGCGGCGAGTTTGCCTACATCCATATAGTTTCTAACATTTCAACTTTTTTGCCGCGCGGCAAGAACGGCACGAACGGCGAGAGTAACTATAGCATTAAAGTCGACATGGTGTAGACAATGTCAACAATGGCGTAACATAAAAGCAATGATTAACAAACAATTACAAAATTAAATGCTAATTAGAATAAAACTTGGACAATTTCAGATTATTTCTTTTATTTCAGAAACTTTTATATATTGAATTTATTTCATATAGTTGACATTATAAACTATCAACTAAGACAATGGACATAATTTTGTTGACAAAATCAAAATCTAATATATGAGCCGTTGATTTTGAAAGTGAGGCAAGTCCATTTTGTGAAAAAAAAATAGTTAAATAATATAAGCCAAGCCCTAAAAATAAAGTATATTTATAATTTTTTCATATTAATTTTGCAATTTTGGTATTAAATTTTAAACTAATTTCTGTAGTCGCAAAAGAAAATATCTTTGTAAAGTGAATATAAGAAATGACAAATAAAAATATAAAAAACACAAACGGAACAAAGCGAAATTGAAACGCATGATTTTTTGTCAGTACACAAAATTAATTTATATACAAACAAAAACATAGAACGGGGAAAATTATCATCTGCTTGTGGCATTTGCGTTTTGCGCTACTTTTCCAAAGGAACAAAAACAAAATTGAATTATGGAATGGGGAATTTAATTTTTCTCATCAGTTTTTTTTCAGTAATGTGGATTATTTAATGTCGTGCGGTCGTGTAAATTTCATTAGTTTTTTTGTTGTACAAAAAATAAAAAAAGAACACCATAAATAGAAATATATCGAAAAAATAAATCATTTTAAATGATCTACAATTACGAAATCAAATAGAAATATTTGAAACTCAATAAAATATCGTATAAATATTAAAGAGAAAGAATTCCTAAAGAAACGTAAAATTTGTCTGCCTGCGTTTTACTTTTTTCTTGTGTCATTTCTCAAACTACAAGAATTTTGAAAAAAAAAAAAAAAAAAAACGCTTTTTTTTCATTCACTTTGATGCCAAATTTCCTTTTATGGATAAA
This sequence comes from Rhamphomyia laevipes, assembly GCA_963920725.1. Taxonomy (NCBI): domain Eukaryota; kingdom Metazoa; phylum Arthropoda; class Insecta; order Diptera; family Empididae; genus Rhamphomyia; species Rhamphomyia laevipes. Next base: position 17,318,743 of record OY987259.1, read on the forward strand.
CATTCTGGAAATTGTTAAAAAGTTTTCATTTTGTATTTAAATGGACTAAAAAATTAAGTGATTTTGATAAAAGATTATAAATAAATGATTTTTATGTGAGAAAAATAAAAATAAAATTTGATGTGGAAAAAAACGAAAGGATTTTTCTAAACACTCCAAAAAAAAAAAAAAAAACGAAACAAGGGGAAAGGTAAGTGAAAAAAAAAATTAATATATTGGAATTGGTTTGAGGTAGAAGAGAAATAGAAATTTTTGTAGTGTTTTTTTTTCTTCAAATTTTAAATGTCAAAAATTCCCCTTAAAATGGAGAAAATATCAATTTTTAAACTACCATGCCGACATACACCACCGTACAAATTGTTCAGGGTTTGTTTCTAGTATTTTCTTTTATCAATCAATATATTTTTTTAAGGTGAATTTTAATATTTTTCCATTATATTTTCATAATATTGAATAATTCAGGACTTTAGAATGACGATTAGTGACTAACCGTTGACCCCTACCATATACTCTTGTTATGGTCGCGTTCAACTGTTGTATTTTTTTCGAATCTATGTAAATAAAGTCTAGAAAAGATCGCTTAAATAAAATTTATCGCTTAAATAAAATTTAGCTCGATTGATATTTTTACTGTTGTGCAATTTATTGCTCATTATTTACTTGTAACTTGTACACGATTTCATAATTTCAATAGTTTTTCTTCCAGGCTAAGCACAATATATAAATTCAAAATTTGTATTGATTTAGAATTTAAATGTTATCTAATCTATTAATCTATTTCAATTACATAAACACACATCATTTTGAAAATCTCAAAATGATATAGGAAGACAACCTCCTAAAACAAAATCTGTTAAAAAAACTCTAGGACATCTAAAAGTAAATTATATTACAAAATTTGTGATAACTGACTATATATAATTTTTCATATTAAACACAGCCCTGACAACGATTATCAAAACGAAATTTATCCTATGAATTTAGATTAATATTTTTCTGTTTTTGCACTGTAAAATTTGATTTTAAAAAACTATACATATAAATTTTCTAAAGAGCTTTCTAAATTTGGTTGGTATGGTAAAAAAATTTCAATTCAACTTTCACTAAAAAAACCAATCTTAAGATCTAGACAAGTTTATAGTTAGTTTTTTTTGTAACAATTTGCATTTAATCATAGAAAATGGATCACAAAATTTAGGAAATTTTTTTTTTTAAATATTCATTTCAAATTTATTTAAAATATTGGCCCTTATGATTAAAGTCGACTCGTCTCGACTTTTACAGTTCGGTATGATTGAAGTCGCTAATACATTCGCCGGCGAGAGTTTTACCGAATCGTCGAATATATTTGGTATAATTAAACTCGCTCTCGAATCGTTTTCTGCGACTACAGTGACAGTCGCCGATTTACTCGACCAGAAATTTCCGGGCGAGAAATTTCTTAATACCGCGATTACAATTGACGCTTTCTAGACGCATTCTAGACGTACCATTTGCCAAAATAAAGTTGAAATGTATGGAGTTGTATGAAAGTAGTTACAATGCACGCAGTCTAAACGTAGCCTCGGTAAAAGTTGGCCAATTTTTTCGCTTTCATCGCCCTTTGCAGTGTCAAAATATAGAAAAATTTAAAAAGTTAAAAAAAAAATTTCAATTCATTTCAAAATTTCAAAAGGTATTTAATTTAAATTCAAGAATTTAAGAATTTACAAAATTAAATTTAGAAATAATATTTTTATGTCAAAAAAATGTAAACAAACAGTCGTTATTTACCACATCTGCGTTTTCTATTGTGTCTACTCTTTTTGTAGACCGCGTTCGAACGCCTTTAGAGAGCGTAATGAAAGCGACAATGTAACTCAAGCATAACATATTTTTTATCAACGCTTAATAGCAAGTTAAGTTCAATCTTACCAAATTTTCCGTCCGTCCAGTGAAAAGACGAGGTGAGTCACAAGTCAAGAGGCGAATGAATGGCGAGTCGACTTCTATCATAAGGGCCATTATTTCATAATCAAAAAGTTGGGTGCAAAAATGATTAGTTCCAGAATATTTACAGATATCGAAATTTATATAATTCGCAGCCTTCACTACTTACCTAATCACAGATCATATAAATATCTAAATAAATATCTAGTGTTTTGTGGTTATTTCAAAAATTGATGTTGATCACTTTTGTATTGAACCTTTCAATTTTGAATAATAATATTAATTAATTTTGTTTATATTACGATATTTTGCTAAAATAAATATTTGTAAATAAAAAATTATACAAATACAAATTTATATTACGTGTTTTGTTGTGACGTTTTGATTATCGTATTTAGCGGGTGTAATTTATTTACGATAATGAAAAGAATTTGACATAGTTTTTCATTAATATTAGAAAATGTTTGCCAAAAATTATGTAAGAATTATTTTTGACTTAATTTAAAATAATTTAATTTTATACAAGTTTTAAATATAAAACACCAATAAAATTTTTTACTATAAATTCTAATAATACCGTACCGGTAAAACACCACAATATGATTAATTAAATTTAAAGCCGTTAATAAAACCAGTTTTATGATGTATATATAAATATTTTTAAAAATAAGTATATATATACATATGTATGTACCGTATATAAAATATATTAAGAAACTTGTAAAATTATTAAGTTGACTTAAATGTTGGTAAATAAATTTGTATTTTCAATTCTTTTAAAAGATTATCTTATCAAAACGTTTATATATGTATACTTATATTTTAAACCAAATTTTCCCCTTTTTTTTTAATTCAATAACGTTGTTATAGCGCACGTGCAACCACGTGGTGTGACATCACCATATTTTTCAATTTCTCTATATTTCCCCTTAAAATCGTACGATTTCAGATCTAAATATTGTCCTATGGGAAATGTTATAGATATAGATAGAGTGTAAAAAATATATAAATATATGATATTTTTATATCTACTACTATCTACACAATACGAAATTGAGTGTAGGTATGCATCGGATGTAGATTTATATATATAAATAGATACATATAAGTATAGATATAATTTTAGAAACAGTAAAAACCAGACATAACAAAAAGACATAATATATGTATATATTAAATTTCTTCTCTGTGACTGCGTCTGTGGTATGGTTCGGTTCGGTTATCCACTCTTTTCTTTTTGTTTCCACTCCCAATTTGTTATGCTGTCCATACATTATACAATATGTTTATTATTAACGTGTTGACAACTTATTCAAATTGAATTGTTTGTTGTCAAGTTTAAAAAACGTTAACGGTTGACAAGACAAATTGTTTGGTTGATAGTTGTATAGTGTATGTGGAAATTGTACAAATAAAATGAAATTTCTTGTAGGATTTAAAATTCGACAAGATGCTTTAAAATTGTGAACCCCTATGTCTCTTGAATTTGAGAAGTCTTAAGTTAAAATTAACAAAATATAGAATAATAGAAATCAGATGAGCAATGTATCAACGCTTTATAAAAGAGAAACTATCTCAATATTTCGTGTGTACATTTTTTTGAAAAACTACATTTAAACTTGTTCCATGTATTTCCATATGTTCTACTAAAGTTGTCAACGCTTTTCGCGCGACAGAAGTTTGCGACATTCTCTTTTTCGCTTTATCAATAATATTTACATACTTTTATTAGAATTTTTTTTTTTTTGACATTTTAAACTATTATAATATCGGCTGTAAATCTAGTTAAAATGTATGTACTGAAAATTATAATCCGGTTGACAATCAAATTATACAATGTATGGGCAGCTTTATAATTTAAATACTTCAATATTTTTTAAAATATGACACACAAAATCCATTCTAATTCCTCTTATGCTTAATTTTAAATCTGAGAAAGTTTTGTTAATTGTTTAAAAGAAAATCTAATTTCTTGTTTAAATTATTTAAAAATCCACTGAGTTAGTTACTAGGTATATAATGTCAATTTTTTTTTCTTTTTTCATTTTATAAAACGTAGTAACGGAAGAACGTAGTAATTTATATATATTAATTTTTCTTGTATACATAGCTATTTATGAATGGAAAATTTCTAAATTGCGCGTTTTTATATGAAACTTCGTAATAAAATGGTATCGATATTAATGGTAATTTCATTTCAGATATAAAATTAATAATATTAAGCTATTATAATATTAATAGCTTAGTAAGATACGTGGTAAAATACGTCTCGCCCTTATAGATTAATACCCGGTATCTAATTTTATAGAAGAATAGGTGTGGGGAGATGCCACTAATAATAGTCCATATAATCTTAACGCAACTATGACACTTAAGTCGTTACGAAGCTCAATCCAATTTTAGCGGCGTTCAGTATAACAAGTGATTCCATATTAACATTTTAAATTTTTTGACAGTTCATATAAATGACATCGTTGAAATCAGAATAAATTTAATCCGAACTTCTTAAGATTTAACTCCCAGTTACTCTCAAAAACGCAACGGCAACGCGCTACTATGAACTGTCAAAAAATTCAACTTATATAAAATGTATGTAAGAAGATAAACTCAACGCAAACATTCATACAACGCAGAAATTTTATAACTGGAATTATGACAACTAAAATTCATTCTATAATAACAAATAATTATATTAACATTTTTTTTATTAATATAAAACAGCTGATCAATTGAGAGTGCCTATATAACACCGTTGTAAATGTTGCGTTGTAGCGCGTTGTCGTTGCCTATGTTGAGAGTAACTCTTAACATTAAGCTCACTCTGGCATTAAAATATTTAATAAAATTCCTTAAAGTTTACAAATAATATGTAATTTATAAATTATTTCCAGAAAAAAAAACTCCACCGAATAAACAGGTGTTTCTTGGTGATCGGCTAATAAATACTCCAAATTCAATTCTCAATTTTCAAAAAAAAATTGTTTACACTTTTTTTTTTATTTTTATTTGTTCATTCATCTTTAATTTAATCGGATCGTGTTCCCAAATTAATCAACAATCAAAAATTTGTCGAAAAGGTCAAAAGGTTTGGTGACGAGTTTTGATTATTTTCTATACAAAATATATATTAAAAATGTGTTTATTAACAATTTAAGTTTTATATATTTTTATTATAAATATTATAAGTAGCTGATTTTTTTTTTATTATTTAGTTAAAGATATTTACTATGATAATGGAAAGGACAATGAACTATTTATGTATATATTTTGAATTTAGATTTACTATTTCATATATATAAAAAATAAATAACAGTTTTTGTTTATATTTCGGTAATAATATGAAAATTATTGAGTTGGTCGGTTCCGTTTATGTATTATGATATTGAATTAATTATGTGCTTGTGAAATGTACGATATGATTATGTATAATTGGAAATGTATTCGTATCTTATGATGCCAGTAAAGTAAGGTACACTCGGTGATAAGGACTAATTTATTCCTTGTCTTTCAAATGCATATAGATTGCTTCAAGAATAAAGAAATGAATTTAAATTCGATTATATATTACATTATTCTTATTAATTTAATTGTTGTTAAATTGTACGATTAATTTTAGTTTCCAGGTTTTTTTACCAATATGTGATTGTTATTGTTTTGCTGTAATTGAGCTTTGTATACTGAAATTCGTATTTTTATCCATATTTTTGTTACCATTAAGTATTGTGCTTTTAAATTGTCGAATGATAACAATTTTCTATTGTTGTCATTTTCTATAGCAACCCAAAATAGTTTACCTCATTCTATTATTTTGTAATTTTTATCACCCTCTGCGTATTGCCATAGAATATTTTGTAATTGGTATATAATCGGATAGTTTGAACATTTTTATTTATTTATTTAAGACGCATCCAGGTTATGCTATCATTTGTAAACATATAATGAAAATTGGACAGTATTTATTAGGGTGTCGCATACATTGACTTTAGTTTTAATTTGAGTCATTTATTTTCTATTTACTATAACTTGTTAAATTGCTTCATTATGGGTTCTATATTTTCATACCCACAGTGTCATAAGCCAGTCATGAAAATCCCAAGATAGATAAGTCGTTTACCGATTCAACAGTGATCTGTTATGAGGGCAAATAGTTTCCTACAGATTGTTCTATTCATGGACAAAATAAATTCCGATTTAGAGACTTAGAGAGGATATGGTTTCTATTTTGTACACTTGTTAATTATTTTGTACACTGCTTTCGCGGATTCAGTTACACAGCTAACTTGCATGCTTGCATGTCGGTATATTCTAATATTATTATGAAATAAGATTTGAATTATTACACTGAGTCTTAATTATTTAATTATTCTAAGATAATTACATTTAAACCTCACAGTTATACCGTATTTACTAATTGATGTTGAAGGTAAATTTACATGTCTGGAGTTTATTGGGATAATTAAATTTAAAAATTCTTTATAAGGGAAATAAAATTCTAATATGGGTTCGAAAACCTTCAAATATTTTTATTCTAATAGATGTAAACAAAAATTTAAGAATATAAAATTTATTTATCTACCTTCAAAACAGGTTTTTTTTAAAAGTATAATTTTAATAACATTTTTTAAGATCCTTAGTTTTTTCTATTGAATTTGTATATTCCTTGATAGTTTTTATTTTTTTTAAAAAAAAAAAAACCATTTAAAAATGTCTACAAAAAATATTTTCGATTTTATGACAAAAAGAATTTCCAGAAAAATTCATTTTTAATTAAATGTGTTTTTTAGGACACTAGAATTTCTGGTTTTTGAATTTGTATATTTGTTATTATAATAAACATAAAATGTATCTTTATTAATTACGCGGTTAAATATCTTGAAAAACTAGTAGAATGTCAATAATTAAACTAGCCAAGCCACAAATCGATTTCGGTATTAAACTGGATACATTTTATTAGTTAAAATGATTTTCATTATCGTTTATACTTATTATTAATAATAATAATAATAAAGAATTTGTTTACAAATTTCATTCTTAGTTTAACTATTTTTACAATTTTTTGTTTTTATGACTTAATAATTTTGAAATTATACACCTAAAAAAAACAATTAATTTACACATTTTTCTATGTCAAAGTCAGCAAAAAAATAATAATAACTAAAATTCTCAACTCCTGACAAATACTGAAATTAAATTAACAAGTTTAAATTATGAATTAAATTTATAGAACAGAAAATACAGGCGACTCTAGGTTTACCGAAAATTTATACGCTGCGATTTAGTAGAAAAAGTTTATTAGATGGAATCCGAAGTTTGGTGGAATCAATTAAGAAAATTCATAGTTATATATATTACCAAGCAACGTCATTCCAAAGCTAAATGTCTCTCTGAAGCTATATCTGTATAGCATTTAAATATTCGTGATTGCATAATCATTCCAAATAAAATTATGTAACTTCGTGGACTTCACTATATTGAAAATATTTCATAATGTCATAGTTCTTCAAGGCTACATCCAGCGAGAGAGTAATCACTTGACATGAAAATTCAATGTAATTGTAGGAAACCAGTAACTATTGTTCACTTTTGGATAGTATCTGAGTATTGCATGGTCTTGCAGTTCAGAAAATGATTCGTATTGCAGATGGATGTCCCATTATTTTAAATTAACTTTGATGTTGTCTATACTATATAACTAATTTTATGTATTGTACCATCATTTGACCAATTTAATAAATTCTAGTGTTATATTAACGACGGTCGCCTGTCAAATGATTTATTATGCTCACGTGAAACCATAAATTTAGTAAATTTTTTTTTGTTTAGAATAGAATTATTATAAACTTAAACAATTCTTAAGGTCGTTTATAAAAATTAAATCTATAAAAATATAATTCTCTATCATAATTTTAAAACTTTTTTAAAAATTCATTTATTTATTTCTATTTTTTTTTTAAATTTATATTATATTGAAACACAAGAACGTAATTTTTATAACATAAGTATATAAATTATTTCTTTCTGTGTATTATTATTTTATTAGTGTACGTATAAAAATAAATTTTCGTATGTTTATAAATCATTTGTGGACTTTGACTTTTGTGGAATGATTTTATTTTTAAAAACTTATTTACAGACGCTCTGTATAAAATAATATAAATCAAGGTATTATTATACACCGATGGCGACTGTTAGCTACACTACGGTAGAATTGTGTGTAGGGGTATGAGATAAAATTTGTTAATGGCGGGATAATTATGGTCAATTGTATAATACTTTGTAACTATAGAAAATTTATAATTAATTATGTTATCATAAAATGTTGATTATAATTTGACAAAATGATTATTGTAATCTCGATTTAAATTACTGAAAAATTCTCTTATAAAACCATATTTTTTTTATTGATATAATATTTATATTTAAGTTTGATTAAAATTAAAGTTTAGACTTTGAATTTATATAATAAAATGTGTTAGATAATAATAAAATTAATCTTAGGAATTAAAAAATTTAAAAGAGGAAGTTGATTTTTTTAATCAAAATGTGTTTTTTTTTAAAAATTGATAAGTTAAAGTCATATTTATATAAGTTCTAAATACTGTAGAAGATTATTTAAAAGAAATTGATTATTGATTTGTATTAGTTTTGTTGTAGACATTTTATTATTAACAGATTTTGTTTACGAGAGGATTATTAAGCGGAAATATTGATAATAAGAAATTTACAATCTAAAAATTGTTACATAGTTAGTGAAAATGGAATATTAATGAAAGGAAATCCTTGTCTTTACAGAATTTAAACACGGAAGTATTGTGCTAGCTGTCAATATAAAAAAATTGTGTAGACAATTATTAATGTAATGTAGCAAAATCAGATTCTTTTAGTCTTTCAGATTTGGTTAAAAAAACTAATCATTATACTTAAATATGAAAAACTACAGAAGAACATTTAGATGTCTGTACCTATGGTGGCATTAGGTTTACAGGTTTACTGAAAGCAGACACAATTTCCTCGTAAATTCTCTTATAAGTATATACCTTTACTTTTAATCAAATGTTTTTATAAATGTCGGCAAGATTACGGATAACTATACAATTTTGTGATGGAATAAAAAGAAATAAATTTTATTTATATTTTTGAACGTGTAAATATTACAGCGTTCACGTTTCTCTGTGCAGTACAGTATACTAATTCTTATCCGATTTCAATTTGTCATATAGTTTTTTTCTGGTTTATGCTCGTGAAATTTGTAGTTATTATGTCTACTGTAGTAGACGTACTAAGTCTACTATATCAAACATTTCGATATATTGTCTTCTGAAATTCTGGTAAATTCATGAAACTTTTACACATTTATCTTTTAACCAACTCCCAGTTTCGGGTAACTCCAAACTTATCATTGTTTTTTATGTGATTTAAATTCTTCTTAATAGGTAAACTTGTGTTACTTTCAGTAAATATATTTTAATTTTAATACAAATATTTGAATTAATAATTTCTTAAATTATATTTCTGGACTTGCTCATACAAATTCTCAGGTTCTAAACATAATTTCAAAGACAATGTGGTAAAACAAAAAATTGTAAATCTGTTTTCAATAATTTACTGAGTTCTATAAAAATTTAAAAATCATTATTTTTATATTGACATTTGAAAGATTTCAAAGAAAACAGAAAGATTGTAATATGATATTTCCCAGTTGTTCTGTCACATTTCCTATCAATATTTTTGTTTTACTTTTTAGAGTCATTACTTTAACATAATTTTTTTAAAATATGTATAGAAAATAATATTTTAGTAATTCTAAAGAATTTTAATACTGAATTAGAAGACAGGAAACATGTATTTTTGTTTTTACGATGAGTTAAGTTAACATGGCCGAAAACACTGCTCAATCGTTAAATACGCTGTTAAGTTGGTATTGACAATTAGGAATCTTTGCAGGAATCATTGAGCATCGTACCTCTACCCATCACTCGCAAGAAGAACAACGTGTTTTTTAGAACAAGTGTTCTTCAAGAATCATTAAAAGGATCATTTCGAATTTCGCGAATAGTACGCAATATTCTTTCAGATAACTCGACGAATTTCTTGTTTTAACAGCTTCTATTAATTTGTTGGGCGACATCATTATGAATATTACGAAATTCATTTTTTTGATTTTTCTTTTGACATATATCATGACTACACAACTACAGCGATGTTTTCCTCGTCAGTAGCTTAAGAATCTTATTTTTTTACAAGAAATTGTTTTAACAAATTCCGAGTTTTGACCTACCCTAGGTTAGCTGTTTTATTTATTTTAAATGAAATAAATTTGTAATTTGATAGAGTTTTGTTGTTAATAGTTTATTTTCTTACATAAATTATTAATTTTTATTTATATTTAAATTTTCGCAAGTTTTTTTTATTATTATAATATTTCAAATATTATAAAAATATTAAAAATATTATTGCTGTAGGTCAATTACCTTTTTTCGATCAAATTTTGAATTTTAATTAGGTATACTACAAAACTACATGTCTTGTCAGTTCAGTTTATTGAGTTTAGTTTGTTAGTTTAACTTGTTTATTAGATAATTTGGTTGACTGGATATTATGCAAAAAATCGTATGATATTTTTTAGCTAATCAAAAATTGTTGCTTTAATATTTTTGTGTATTATGGTAAAGACTGGTTTTTTTTTAATGTCTAGCTATTTTTTAAGCGAATATGAGACGTAGTTAATTGAAAGTAAATTTATAAATATTTATTTTTAAATTATCAGGTAGTAGAGGAAGAGGAGGAGAACAGTATTAATTAAAAGTAAACGAATCAAAATTTGTAATGTAAAATCAAAGAATTAAACAAGAAACGAAGTAACTGAAAATATGTGATTGATGATGCATTTTGAATAGAATCGGTAATTCAAATATTGAGTAAAATAAAATAACATACTCGGTGCTACAGCTTTAGTTCGTCTGGCCTGAGGAAAAAGAGTTCCTCCATAGGACACTGTCCTACGTAGCAATTCTCCAGCTTCCGATTATGTTAAACATTGCCACATCTGCTTCGACACCATTCTTGCACAGGATATTTGAATTTCTTCTTATGCGTCTACTCCCAGATTTTGAGTCAAAGTTAGCTTTGGTAGGAACTGTTTCTTCCATTCGTACGGCATGACATAGCCAACGGAGTTTTTGAATTCTACAGTTTTCATTAGATCAGCCTCCTGATACAGCTTATTGACCTCGTCAATTTCCAAAGCCCATAAAAGCGACGACACTAAAGATGCAGCAAAAGACCCTAAGAACTGCTCATCGATATTACTTAAACCATAACAGAACGGATTGACAAGAACAATTCTCAGTTTTATCTTAAGGCTGGTTTTATTTCCTTCTGTCATACAACCGATGTATATCGTCTCAATATTGCATGTCTTTCACCGTCTCAATGTTGAATTCCCCAATTTGACATATTTGATATTTTGAGCTATATGTCAACAGCTTATAATAAGAAATAGAATAATTGAACTAGCATACATAAATAATTTAAAAGACATTTTCAGAACCTGATTTGAGCTATGATTCGATTTCGGATAATCACAATTCTCTGCTCTATAATTACAAATCTTGTATACATTTAGTCAATTCCTCTTACGTATATTTGCATATAATAATTCTAATATTTTTTTTATTCTTTGAATTTTTAATAGATAATTTTAATATTTTTATCAAAAACTATCTACACAGGATATATCCAATTGAGATCTTATTTAATTTTAAGTTTTTATATTATATTTATTATAAATTCACGTATTGTTTTATTACAGTTCTGCACTAAACCATCATAAATTTTCTTATAAAGTGTAAAATATTTCACTTTATGTTATAAAAAATTATTATAGACTAGTCTATGGGGTAAACTCTAGTGAAGGGTGTCGTAAATTATTCTAATATGTTGCAGTCCAAAGTACAACATTTATTTTTTTGAAAATAAATATGTATAATAGTTATAGGGGTCGTGTAAAAATTACTATATTTTAAATGTTGAAGTAGAACTGATACTGATACCCACATAATCCATGATTTTTTAAGAAAATCCCAACTAGATTTCTAAAATATTATATAAATATAAATTGATTGAATTTCAGAATTAAATTACGAAAACTGTGTAATTATACGAAAAATTATAATATATTTAGTTAGTTCTTTAGTTAGTAAGAAAGAATACATTTGATTTAAATGATTAAATCATTTATCAAAATTTGAAAAAGATTTAAGGTATTTTTTAATTTTATAACGAAAATTGTCCAATTTACATTTGCAATGTACTAATAAGTATATTTTTATAAATAGTTTGTTAAATTTTTGATTTAACCGGACGAAAATTTTAAGAATTTCTGATGAGAATCATTTTTAATATAAATTTGGTAGCATTTTATATATTATAATAATAGACTACATTAAATTTTATAATTTTTAACTTTGATTTTGTAAGCGCCATCTGGTGATATTAAACATTTTGATTTGGAAGTATCAATTTCTAAATTTTCCTTAATAATCACTTAAATCAACTTATTGTCAGATCAGTAATAATAATTTGCAATGTAATTGTGATCTTCAGACTCGAAAAATTGCGAATGGTTAGACCATTTGCTGACAACAAATCTTGTTTAACTATTAAATGCCATTATAGCTTGTTAACAAGTTTCGTTACTATAGAGAAACTCATGGTTCGGTTCGGAATCAATATCATAAAATTAAGTCCAAATTGAAATAATATGTTACGAATTGTCTGAGTGATGAGGCCAACCTTTTATATGAGATGTATCGCAATCGGAAGAATTCTAACTATAAATACAGGATCTAGAATTCTTCCGATATGGTGGTACATCACAACAAAAAGACAGAACTATGATAATTCATTCGTAATCACAGCATTTTCCAGTTGAAACTAATTTTATTTTTGATCATAGCTCTTGAACTAATTATTTTTTAAAATGGTACTGACACTGTTTAATTTTTTTTAGGTTAAATTATTAACGTATACCTTACTTATATATTATTGAGCATATAATATTCTAGATCTAGACTAGAAACATTATTTTTTTATAAATATCTTTGTTAAATTTATCGTATGTTCTAACAACAAATTTTTGTCGATTGTGCGCCAAGTCGAGGTCAAGGTGAAATGTATGGAAAAAAAAATGTTTACATTTAAGGAGAATTTAATTTTTAAATATACATAACAATTTTATAATAATATATTAATTTATTATGTATAATTTTATTTTAGTATATATAAATATCTGTTGTTTATAACACACTGTAAAATGTAATTTTGCTTTGTCAAATTATTATTTATATTACCAATAATCATAATGACGTGATTTTAATGAAGAAATATACGCAATATTTTTATAAATTTTATTTAACGATTTTAATCAAAATAAATAAATGAAGTAAATTATCTTGTTGTTCAAAACTTATAATATAAATAAATATATTTAAAATTGGGGAAAGAGTTTTCTTCTGCCAATTTGATAATTATTTTAGTACTAAGGTTTTTATTTAGCAAGGCAAGGTTTCAAACCGTGATGTGACATTAGTAGAGCATGTGGATTCCCCACGATATCCTTTGCCTACTTAAGGTAGAAACACATAACCACGTGCAGTACCTCAAGGATGATATGGCCGCCGTACGATAAAAGGAAACCCGAAAACCTTTTGTGATGTCCCGACTACTTTATTCGTTTTATACTAATTGTTGTCGAGAAAACTCTGGAATTTAAATTTAAATTGATTATAAATAAATGTGGTTTATTTTGCTATGTGAGCTCTTGTTCTTCAAATGTTTCTACCTTTTCTTTTATTTGTAATTGCAAGAAACTTATAAACATTATTATTATATATATAAAAGTTACGGGATAATCAAATGACTAACACAAAACAATTTAAAAATGAAATATATTTTTATGTTATTTATTTTTAATATTATTCTATCACTTTACATTTATATAGACATGTCTTTTTAATAAGCAGTTTGCGGATTTTCAATGTTATTGTTGAAACATAAACACGGAACATTTAAAACGACATAAAACATACATAAAAATATAAATCAATATAAAAAAAAACATAAAGCCAAGATGATATTCGATCTAGGTCATTCGATCAATAAACTATTAATATATCCAAACCTGTAGTATTTATATCTTAATAACATTTTACTTTTAACCTTAATTGTTGATTTTTTTCTTCTTTTTATAGTAACAAAGATTTCTATATTAACTTTAAAATTTCCATATTTTAAGTACTAATTAATAATTTCATGTTCTAATTCGAAATTAGTTTCCGGTAATTTCCCTGTCTCCATTAAATTTCTTTCCGGTAGATTAACTTGGTATAGGGAATTTTCCATTTCGAATAGTATTAGTGCATGATGACGTTATGAGCGGTCCATAAGCTCTGCTATGCTGGAAGCTTATGTGTTAACGATCGGTATGAGCAAAACGTAGAGTACGCAGAGTAAAGTATAAAATTGGAATACTTTGTTCAACAAACAAACTCTAGTAAAAACGAATGTTATTAAATTTTCACTTTCAAACACCAATTTTTTTGTAGAAAAAAAAAATTACGAAATTGTGAACTCCATCTTATGGAACGGGCCTATATGACAGAATTCCCTATAAATATTCTTTACGTCAGTGAAACTTTTTATACTCAAAATTTATTACTGATTTTCTAAAGTTTGAACTTTTGAACTTTTATAACACTTTTCTGCCACGTATAAAATTATAGAATTTTCCACAAAACAAAATGAAAAAAAAAAGATTGAACAATAATTTCCGCATGAAAATTACGACAACGACGTTTTTGTCTCTTACTGAAATATGACACAATAATGTAAAAATTCAAATCTTTCATTATTATATTTCTTGTATTTCAAATATAAATTATTTTATTCAATTTTTTTCTATACTACAAGATCATTTTACTTTTTATAGGTACGTAATACAATTTTGAGGTTACATTCCAAAGTTTCAAATTGCACTAATTTCAATATAAAATACAATTTTATCTCAATTATTGCAATGACTATTATGACAATAAACTTGAAAAGTAATAATAATAATTATATACATTTTAGTAATATTTCTGTTTATGAACCTAGTGTAAAGAATTGTATATAAATTAATATATTAATTTTTGATTTATTAATTTATCTAATAATTAATTATTAATTATGAGTTTGAAATATACTTAAAAAAGATCAAGTTTGCAGACATGCTGGTTCCTACACAATTTTAAATAAGGTTGTCGTAAAGCCCGTTTAAATTGCAAATCTAACGACATTTGAACGATACTTCTCGATCAACCCATACTGAAGATATAAACCCGCAAATCGAATCGTAAAAGGGGTAATACTGCTTCAGGGGACCGGTTCTCAATCCAGTATACAATTTTTTGTTCAGAATGAACGATATAATACCGCAGTGCAGTGGTGGCCAATCTTTTATAGACCGGGGCCATTTCAATATCAGAGGGTGTGCAGGGTGGGTCAGAAAGCATAAAAAACATTCTTTCTATCTACCTCTAAATAAGATTACAAATAAATGACACGATTATATTTTTGAGAAAAAAATATAGTTTATTCAAAAAATTAAATTGGTTATTAATATTAATGTGATGAATGATGCATTTCCACCATCCGGTAGTAGTATTTCAGTAGTTGTTAAAATAGACTTTGAATGTGTTCACTTTGTGCAAATTATTAGAAATCTTTATTTTATATAAAATATAATTTTATTCAAATTTGTAGTAGATCTATTAAATAATAAAATTCAATTCAAGTCAGCTAAAAATGATTAGCGGGCCTTCTCTTTCCCATAGTTTGTACATCACTGCCGTAAAATGAAATAAAATATGTAAAATACAAAATTTCTAATTTTCTATTTTAAAAATTTGTAATTTTCTTATTTTATTCTATTTTGTAATTAAATCAAATAAATATTTAAATTAATTACAAATTTATTACTATACAAACAATAAATTTACAATTATTGATAAATAAAATAAAATTACATAAATTTGTACATTTAATTTAAATTTCAAATTTGGCCTCTAAATAATTTTAATAATAATGGAAAGAAAGTTTTTTAAGTCAGTAAAATAAATTCATTATTTTTATTTTATTTGTAAATTATTTTTTATTTATTTATATTTTTATTTACTACATTATATAATCAAATAAATTAAATGTTTATTCAACAATTTATAAACGTAAAATTCTAAATACAAAAAATTTGATATGATTTATATTATTTATTATGGTAGTTGGTTAGTATATTAAACTTTGTACTCATAACCTCATTTTCAATCACGTGTAAATTTTTATAATACAATTTGTATTATATTTTATTATATTGAAAAATCCAAAGTTTACGGAAAAATGTTTTATTATTTCAATTATATTTTTTTTGTAAGTTTGTAGAACTTTAATAAAGTAATTTAACATTGATTTATAATTTGAGGTTAGACACGACACATTGACTGAAATGGTGGTTATTATTTCTTTATTTTTACAAATTAAATTAATTGTCGTTTAAATTAAAAGTTTTCCGGTATCTTTTCATCACTTTTCTCATGTCGAAAACAGTTTTTCTAGTAAATAAATTGTTTTTGAAAAGATTTCATTTACCGAAAATTGAAATTAGCTAATAAATTGTAGTTTTTAAATTTTGACACTTTGTAATATTTCTAAATAACGAACAAGATAGAAAGAGATGGATAATTTTTATCCGTTGGTGTTATATTACAAGAAATGCAATAATTTTTGTACGAGTACGTACAACAGGTTTTCAATCAACAATGAAACTTATTGAGATTTTGGTGAGATATTAAAAAACTGGTGTTTCATACTGGCTTCCTCATTGGTTTTTATTTACACATTCATGAGACTTACCATCTATCAGCACTTTAATAAATTTACATTTCAAAGGCACATGCAATCGGTCAATTTTTATTGAATATTGAAATAATTGAAAAAAGTTTATAGATTTCCCAGAGAGGTGAAATCGTGAGTTTCGTAAAATAACTGATCTCGTAAACAAGCCAATGCTCCCTGTAACAAAAATTATAAATCGAAAAAGAATACTGAATTTCAACAAAGCTCAAATGATAAGGCATGGTTTCTACAAATGCTAGGCTACTATTGCTCGGAAAAGTGTCCGAATTCCGTTCAAATTTTTGGAAGATTGTAATTGTTTCTAATAAAAAAAAAATCGTGTTGTAATAGTTTGAGACTATATTTTATTTAAAAAAAAATTAGATAGTTTTCTTCTCACGGCAAAATATATGTCATAAAAGTGTTGCTGTAGCAAATATTTTATGCGGCCATCTATTTCTATCTCCCTCATAATCACAGATCCGATAAAACTGACACATCATGTCTCTCGTTTACTATTCATGCTCTAATGCACTTTGGACTGCCTCATATATTTATTCCGGGAATAATTTTTTATAAAAATTTATATCTAAATTCGTAAACGTTTAATATAAAAAGCTTTATAAAATTTTCCTAATTTGCCATATATAAAATTCTAATTTTCTCCATTGTATAATAAAATGTTCAAAGTTCAAACTTCTGGATATAGTGACAAATTAAAATCCTGTCTTATGGCCAGATATAAAATCTCTAATTTCTTTCAATAAAAAAATCTATATTAATATTTAATGTCAAGGTTATATTGCCACAATGAAATTCTCTTGACAATCAATTTCAATGTTACATGGGGCGATGTTGTAATATTCCAATTTCCATAAATATAAATAAAATAAAAATGAATTTAATTTAAGAAAAACAGTCACAAGCATAAATGTATGCACATGCAATGAATTTACGGGGATCACCATATTAGACCGAAACATAAAATCCCGAAAGCATGAAAACATAAAATCTTGAATGTTATGAAAATATAAAGACGCATCATTGTACACGTTAATCCTTTTAGAAAATTAATTTTGGATTAAGTTTTTTAAAACTACAATTATCGTGAAATTTTTATTTTGTTCCCCAGCAATTAATTATACTTCGATTTTGCTCTTTATATTCCTATGTCCATTCCTAATTATCAATATGATCATAATGGCGGCCAGTGTCGGTTGTATGCTTGGTAGATCATAAATTCATATAAAAATGATATCCAAAATTCCATTTTTTTTTTTGAAAAAACCTTTTCGAAAATTAGTGTTTCGGGAAAACGATATTCGCGCTTTCAAACCAACCCGTATTTACATTCTGCCTTAAATAAAATCTGGTTTTCTTCTCATGTTTTTTTAGTATTGATACTTTTACATAAATTGAAATTAATGTTTTTTTTTATACGTATTCATTGGAATGTCGAGAAAAGAAATTGGAATCAAAATGAAAGCATTTTTTTTTATTAATATTTTTTTAATGCATTTAATTTTCACGGTCCAATTCAAGATATAAACTAAATAGAAATATTGCAATTTTCATTTTATTGAGGTTACAAATAAATGATAATAAAAATATTAGCAAATATAATTTATATTAGGTTCAAAAGTTATACATTATTTTTATTTCGCAACATACAAAGTAATTTATAATTTTGAAATTAATCATTTTAGCGTTTAAACTTCTTAAAAAAACAATATAATTATATATTTTAATGAATTATTTTAATTATTATTTAGATAACAAGTTCTATTTTCTGATACAGGCATTCATATATTGAGTTAGTAGTATCAGAGTATGACCTTTCTAGTCTTTAGAGGTCATAACGATTGAATATCAACGAAAAATCCAGTAATTAATCTTGATGAACTTAAATAATTTTTTGTTCTCAAGTTTTTTTTTTACACTTCGACGAAGTTGTTTGGAGTTCCAATCAATCAAAAATAAGAGCTGTTCTGATTTTTTGTCGCGTAGTGTTAAATCAACTTTAAATTTTTCGCGGTATGTGGAAAAATTAGTCTTCGGCCTTACGAACGCAACAATCTCTTTGCCTGAAGTTTGTATTCGTGGACGGAAATGGAAAGCGTTTTTAAGGGTTTTCACACTTGAAACCAACTTCATTGATCTTTAAAGGAATCAATAAATTTCTGGCGGATCACCTCCGTTCAAGTTTCAAAAGTGTTTAATTTAATAGAAGTAGAAAAGTGATCAGATTAGAGGTTTACCCGTACCATTTTCTTCTGTTAACTTAAAATTTAGATAACGTTAAATGTAGTACTTCGTCATTTCAGTTCTACATAATAACGTTTACTCTGTCGGTCGGTCATTAATTGCGATTTTCTAGAAAGTGATAAAAATAATCTATAATTTTTTCAAATTGAATTGTAATTTAAGAATAATTTATGATAGATAATTGCTCGGTTATGAACAATAATTGTGACCTGCATTTAAATATTATACATAATTTTACATTTTTATGTTGTATATTTGTTTAAATTATGCCTGTAAATTTAATAAATGAGACAACCCATCACCACCTGTCAGATTTAAGTTTAATTATAAAGTAAATGAACTAATGATCATCTGTACCAATTCACTTTGCTCCAGCTACGGTTACATTTCGGGAATTTCCTTATTTTTGAAAATTTGTTGAATAAGTTTTTCGGTTTTTGTTATTAATTGAAGAATTATTTAATAAAATATTTATAAAATATAAACAAAACGAGATCTAATTGCAACGTAAAATATAATTTTTTATTGTACTTTGTACATATGAAAAAAACATTTCAATTTTTGATTTGAATGTAAAATGTTCCAAATTCGTGTGTAAAGTTTTGTAATTTGAACTTTCTTACAAAAACTTTATACAATAATTTGCAAATATGCCAAGGGAAATAATTTTCCATGAAAAAAAAAAAAAAACAAAACATGAAAATAATGTGCATAGGAAATTTATTTTTAATAAATATTCATATAATAATGTGTTAAATTTATGAAAATTGTAGTTATTATGGAAATTAATCAACGCAATTTGTACTATGAGTAATTTGACCCTTGAATTATTAGTGATATATAAATTAATCAATTTTGATTTCGTAGAAAATTTAAAATTGTGTCATATAATTAAAAATTGATTAATAATTTATATTAAATTTATTGAATGGGTGGTTCTGATTAAATTAATTAATTTCAATTGATGTCACCAAAGTGCAAATTTTCTGGAATATTCCCGAAATTCATGTGTTATCCAATCCATCAAACAAAAATGGAACCCCGCGGGCTATAGTAATAATCCCGGAAATGATAAACCACACACACAAGCTTGCCAAAACAGGTTTTTTCCCCAAGGAATTAAAAGATGTATGAACCCCACAGTCTGTAAAAGCGGACTTTAAAAAATTAACTAATGATAAACTTACTCATCTCCAACGTAACAAAATGAAAATAACTAAAAACTTATATTATAAGGGGAGCCAAAAGCAAAGCATTTCAGTATATCTGGTGACTGCGCTCTTAACAGGACACTCAATACTGAGATAACATACTGTTGTGGCGATCCGATAAAAAACATGTACGATGTGGAAACGAACATATGAGACAATTGAACAATTTTTCGGTCATTGTTCTTGTCTTATCCACTTACGACGGAAATGATTTAGTTCTTACATGAACCAACTGCATAAAGCAGGTATTCTGGGTTGGAAAACTATATTGAGTTGCTCGCTCTGGCAGTGTGCATACGAGTACAGTGTGCCTACTTATCGCTTACGTACATGAACTCCTCCCTCACTCGCCGGTTCCTCTCTTAAATCCAATAAATTAATCAATATACGTCAAATTCGAAAATTAACTTTATAAAATAGTTTTGTTATTAAATCCGACAACAAATTTCGTAATCTCACAGTTTATACTAAAATATGTGTTGTTAAGTTGTATTTGTTTCGCAATTATCTGTTTCACAGGCACAGGTAATCACAATAGAGTCTCTATATTAAAATCTATCAGTTTTTATTGAAATAAATCATTTCGTTGATGATGTTAACTCTGATTCAAAAATTGGCTGAATATCAACTAAGTTTCGCATTAAACATAACTAGTGGCCATTCGTACAAACACTGATTTTAGAAAAATTCTGATCGTCCTTACGATATTGAATATCGATCCTGAAGTTTAATCATTTCGTCTAAGCGGCCTTATTATAATTTAGTATTCTAAAAACATTTTATTTAAAATCCAATTGAATTTTACTGTTAGGAATGCTTTTAACCTCATCGTCATCGTGTGCCTGTGCCTATAATTATCGCTCAATTAATTATATAGCATTAATTAAATCTCATGATTCCAAATTCTAATAATTAAGGCATTCATTTTGATTTTTAATTGGTATATAATATTAAATAAATCACTGTCGCGTAACCGAATATTTCAATAAATTTTTTTATCGTATATAAATCATAAAAATCATCTAAAATTACATTGATAATTATTATATTTAAATGTAATTTTTAATTAAGATTTTTTTTTTTTTATTATTCCTAAAAACATTTGAAATACTAAAACCAAACAAATTATTTTATGTCACTTTTAAAGTATGTAAAAATTGATCGCGTGAAATTTATTGAACTTTGTTCATAAAAATAAACATCTGAATAAAAAAAAAAAGTAATAAAATTTTTTATTTGATCTTTAAAAAATTAAAATTAAATATTTTAAAATGATATAGTTTACTGATATTAACAAAAATATGCTCAAAGTACAAAAGTAATTTAAAAAAATTATAAATAAATTTAAATAGAAATAATTAAAATTAAAATTTTATTATTATTTTTTTTTTTTTTTGTTAATCTAACAAAGAATTTATTCGAATGCATGAACACCGCAAATTCAAATTTTTTATACATTTAAAATTTAAAATTTTAAAAAATATTACAATTTTTTATATAAAAAAAAAAAAAAAGTTTATTTGAGTTAAAATCGTTGCTCTAGTCACAATTAAAACTTTGAAGAATTTTGCAATTTAATTTAAAATTCTATTTTAAAATATTTAATTATTTTTTTAAATTTTATTTTGATGTGGCCAATTTAAAAATATATAAAAGTAAAATTTATTTAAATTTAATTGTTGTTATTTTCTTTTTTTGTAGACTTCGTGATATTTGCAATTTACTTATTATTTTAATATAGTCGTTTTTAATATAAAAAATAGTGTTTTTGTGCAAAATTTAATATAAATTAAATATTTATTTTAAATAAAATTAATTTTATTAAAGTTTTAAAAGTTAAATTTTGAATGTAAGTAAAGTAAATTGAAATTATTTCATTATTTGTGCTCAATAATTCTACAAGTTTTATTCAGTGCCAGGACTAAATTAGATATCTTTGTACAGTTAATGTCCTTGTGTGTAGCTCTGATGATTTAATATAATGTTGTACAAGGTGATCAAACTTGGACTGACTGATGCAACGAAGAATCTCCATTATCGCTTTCGCGATGTACCATATTTCATGCAGAGGACATAACAAAAATTCTATCATAATCCGGTATTGACCAGAGACGATTCATCAAATTTTCATCATCACCTTCAAAAAATATTGATCGATGAACGATGACTCTATTTGTCATAATTCCACATCAAATATTGTATCTCACAGTGTGTAATTGTAGTTCTTAGATTCCCATCCCAGGTACCCAAAATTCGGCAGTTCTGATTGTTTACATATCATCACTAATTAAATTAAATTATTTAGAAAGTTGTGCTTATCAGTAAACAATAAAGTTCAATAATTTTGACTCGTTGTTGCACTGAGTATGTACCCAAAACTTAATAAAATTCTTTATATAATCTGTAAGAATGAATAAATATGTGATTGGCATTGCTATAAACACGACGCGGGGATTTTAATTGATTAAATTTAGAATAATTATTTTAAATAAATTTTGTCATTTAATAAATTTAAATATATTTACATTTAGAAATGTAGAATTAACATTTTCTTAAATTTTAAAGATTTATGGTCGATATCATCATAAATCACTTAGTTCTGAGTTTGTCTTAAGTCTAAGTATTTGAATTCATAAGCGTTTTATAAAATAGTTTTAAAATATTTTGACTTTTTTAAATCGCTAATTGTCAAATTAGTTTATGATTTGTAAAAAGAAAAATGTGTTTCTAGTTTCTACATTACTAGCTAATTCTGTGATTAAATGAAAATTAAGTTGCGTGTTCCGTTTATGAATTTGGTTGTAGATAGAATAATTTTATAAATAAATAAATATTTCAATTATTTTTTTAATTTGATATTAAAAGTCAATATATTAAAAGTAAAATTAATTATAAATATTATTTATAATTAAAATCACATTCTTAAACTAAATAAAGTTTAGTAGAATTTTTTTTTTAGTATAATCAATTATTTTCTGCATCAATAATCCCAAAATTCTGTGCTATTTTAAAAAAAAAACTTCAATCAAATTTAAATTATTTGAAAATTTCATAAATTTTCATCATTCATTAATTTTGGCCACATCATCATCGTATCATCGTATCATAAAAATGATTCAACTGTTGTTCAATAGTTCAACACTGACGTGTACTTATTAGTAAAATATCTACTGATAAATTCTTTTGTTGTATAGAATGTTTGATACAGATACCAGACAAATCTGTAATTTATATAAATGAATTGAGACAACAATTTTATGACACAATCCTAAATATTAGTATACAAAAATCATACGATCCAAAATCGACGTCATAATTTATAAACAAGATAACCGAATAATAAAAATAATGCTTGGAGAATTTCATTGTTTTCGTAATTATTTATGACTCATTGGTAATTTGATTTTTTGGATAGACAACCAAAAAGTTTTATATAAATTTTTGATTTAATATTTTTGATTTATTCTTAAGTTAGTGAAAAAGTAAATATCTATTTTATTTATGTATCGCCATCTATTGGAATTTTTTATTTAGAGTTTGCTGAAATTGTTTATTATTGTTTTGCAAATAGTAAATTATAGACAGGTTCTTTACATTATATTTACATATTAAAGTTTATTTAGTATATAGTAAAGCTTAGTATGCAGTTGAAACGAAATGAAAGTTATATAAATTTAACGTGTTTCGCTTATAATTTCGATCCGCAGGTACACAGCTCATGTGAAAATTTGGAGATAGCGTTAATATTTCATTTCACTTGACTTACATATTAAGCTTTTTATGTGAAATACAATTTTAACACTATTCGAAAACGCTCCAGTGAAATAATAGCAAAAAATTTGTGATAACAATTTTGACAAATAGCAATGTGCTCATAACTCTTCAATTTGCGTAAATATATTTTTTTAGAGCCAAATATCAAAATTACGCAGTTTAAATGTTAAAAGCATTATTTCATTTGAAAAGGTTTGCGGAGTCTTTTGGTGCGCGCCATCTCTATTAAAAATAAACAGAAACTACGTATTTCATATCTTTTTCATGATGAATTCGATGCCACTAACATTTCACAATTTTAAATTTGTATAAAAATTTCATTTCACACCGAAGTCGATACTAAGCTTAAGTAAGAAATGTAACTTTGTCAGAAAGATCAATTATGTTCACATATTCTCGTTCCGTTTAATTGCCTCTTCTTCCGTTATAAATGTTGTTAAATTGTTCTTTATATGGACATAAATCGTTGGTATAACAAGTACTGAAAATCTTGAACGAAAATCAGGCAGTACCGATTACCGATCGAAATTCAATTATTTCTTTCTGAACCCTTTTTTTAACGAATGATTGGTAATACATAGAAGGAATGAAATTAACAGAATGCATATTTCTAAATGTCGTTTACGAATCGCTAATTTTTTGTAAGACTTATTTAAAATTAAACATTAAGATTCCATCTCGATAATATTTCAATAATACCAGTTGGTATTTTTTTTCAATACACAATATTTCAAATTTATGTTTTTAAATTAATTCTTACCAAAATATTAGCTTAATGAAAATAAAAAAATCTTATTTATACATCAAAGTTTGATTATCTAAATATAAAATTAATGGTGTTTGTTATTTTCTTAAATATTCCGTCTTAAGTTTAGGCACAAAGTTCATTAAGTCAATTTTTATTTTTAAAAATTTATTTCTAAAACATAACAAAATAATAAAAATTAAAATAAATTGTATAACTAAACTAACAAATCTATTATTGAAACATTATTTAAACAAGAAAATAGAATTTTAGGAAAATAATAAATCAATTTATTTTTTTTTAAAACTATTTAACTTAAATTGTCACTTTTCAATAAAATTGAATGTGCATTCCTCCGGAAATAGAAAAATTCCCTCGTTCGTTAGGAAAAATGATTTACCTTTGATTTTAGAAATCTATTTTTGTATTTTTTCACTTTCGTTTTAAATACCGAAAATTCGAACTAATTAGTTCAACATTTTTGATTTTTTTTTTTCAATTCAAAATATAATATGTTAAAAAGAATGTCATCCGCATTATTGTAATTCATCAAAATGTCAAATAAATCAAATTATAATTGTAATTAGAATGAATTAAATGGCACATGAATTTATTAATTTATTTATTTATCAATCCTGTAACCAGTTTCTATGGTAGAATTCTACCAAATCAAAATTGGCTGAAATGTCAAAGGACTGAGTAAAATTTGACAAAATTGACAAATGACATGTTAAAAAAGTTGTCAAGATTTTGTCATTTGTCAAATAAAATAAGTTGGTATAAAAATTGTTGTGGACTGTTGAATAAATGGGGTTTCACGTTGAATTCGGTTGAATTACTTTGTCATTACTTTGCCATTAAAATAAGTTGGTATAGAAATTGTAGGTGAATTGAATAAATCAATGGCGTTTCACGTTGAATTCGGTTCAATTTCCCTTATTAACTCTCAAACAAGCTCGACGTGACGTACACAACAACGGAGACGGATTCAAATGTCAAACAAAAGTTGAAATGTGTAGAAATATATATGAAAAGAGTGGACAGCCATGTTTAAATAAGGGATTTCAACTTCGTCTTTCAACTAACGACGGTAAACTTGTTTGAACTATTAAACGTTGTATTAAGTTGAGAGATTTCAATATTAAATTAAATTTGAATTGATTTCGGTGACAATTTTTAATTTCGAGGTAACTATTACAAAATCTTTATTGTACTTTTAATAAAGTCTACAATTCTTTATGCTAAAATTAAATATTTAATAATCCATTAATTATTTTTTTTAAGTGGATATTATTTGTGTTTATTGAATAAAATTTATTTGAATTTATTAACTTAAAAAATATTATTATTTTTTGTAGCAAAATAAATATTTTTAATAATTTTTTATTTTTTTTTTAATAATTGGAAGAAATTTTAAGTTTATATGTTTATTTTTCATATTTTTTTTTTGTTTAATTGTCAACATAATAAATTATTAACATATTGCTAAAAAAAAAAAAAAACTAGATATTAAAATTTTCCAATTTTTTTTTATTTTCAGGATTATATCATAACCACACACATAATCAAAATATATATAGTATATATATATATATATATAAATCATTGTTGGTGTTAGTGAAACAACATATTTTTTTTTATCATATATTTCATTTCTGGTTCATAATAATATCTTTTTTGATTATTATAAAAATAACTTTTGTGGCGTCTAATTTTATAAATTTTATTTATTCATTTTTATATAATTTACGTAGATTATTTTCATATATAATCTATTTTAATATAAAATTTTCATTGTCATTTTGGTGGATGTGCAAAAATCAAATAAATTTAAAAAAAAAAATATTATATTAAAAATAAAAACAAAAAACAAAAAAACAGAAATTAAATAACCAAAAATTATAAATATAAAAATAATATAATTAAAATTAAACTTTTTAAAATCTAAAAACAAAAACAAAAAACTTATTTTCGAAATATTTGATTAAAATCATAAAAACATCATTGCAAAATGTTCATCGAAGATGATGCTCAGTAAGTATTTTTATATTTTTATGTTTGTAAACATTTTTTATAATTAAATTATTTATTTGAATATTTTTATTTTTTATAACTATTAATAATTTATTTGCTTTTTAATTTATATGATTATAAATAATGAATGAATGAAAGTGTAGGGCACATAACTATGCTCAGCCTCACGTAAAATTCAGATGAAGCTGGATTGTGATGGTTTGTTGTTTAAGACAGACCAAAACAAAGACCAAACCTAATGTCTTTATTTAGCTTGGTTGGTTCGTCCAATCGGTACCGGCTGCTTCCGATCAATTTACTGGCACTGAGTTCTCCGAAATCTTATTGTTTGTGAACCTCTATAACACTTTTCTTAAACTTTTATTATACCTTTTCTAGTTCTTTTAATAAAGTTCATCACCTTGGCTAATAATAAAGTTCCCAGTTTAGAGTAAATAATAACAGGAGATGCTATTTTGTAGCCGTATTTTGTGAGTGGAAAAAACAGAAATTTATTTAGTATACAAAATGCTTTAGAAACTGCGAGATATTGACAGATAATTCCGAGATCTTAACAAGTAACACACTAAAAATTGAACAAATAATTCGAAAATAATACTAAAAATTCGATAATAATACAGACACAGTAATAATGTTCTTATTATATTTGTTTTTGTAGTGTTAGCGGACTCTACTTTTTCGTTATTCTAACATAGGTCTGTCTTTAGGCCTGAGATTTTATATACATATAGAGATAATTCAATCTGGGATCTTTTAAACAAAATTGCAGATTTCTTTAGAAAAGAAAATGCATGTTGTTTGTCTTAACAACTTAGAAACACTTATACAGAAGTTGGGCATTTTCTTCTCTATAGTTTGCCATACGACATACGATTGAACTATCTATCTGTAGATGGTTTTTGCTATCAAGTATAATATCAT
Organism: Rhamphomyia laevipes; assembly: GCA_963920725.1. NCBI lineage: Eukaryota > Metazoa > Arthropoda > Insecta > Diptera > Empididae > Rhamphomyia > Rhamphomyia laevipes. The sequence continues at coordinate 17,346,550 of OY987259.1, forward strand.
TATTAGAAAAGTTTAGAACGGTTTAAAGTATGTTTACGAAAGTATGAATAAAAAAATTAAAAAAAATAATAAAAAAAAGTTTATATTTGCGTATAATCGAAAATGAACTGGGAACTTTGGAAAAAATTAAATAAATATATTTTTCATATTATTAATTTAATGACAAATAAAAATATCGGTGGAACAATCAAAAGTTTTATATACCGAAAAGAATTCTCAAATATAATTATATAGACCAATTTCAAATTCGAAAGGGAGGCACCCGTTTGAAATATTACTCACTAATCTGTTAATTTTCTGCACCAACTTTTTTGAGTATTTCATTTTATTTAAGTTACTTGGTACTTGATTGCTAAATGAACACTTTGTTTGTGAAAGTGTTAATAATTATATACTATTTATTTATTAGTTGTTATTCTATAAATATTTTTAACATATAAAAAAATTCGTTTAAATTTACGTAATTACAAAAAAAAAAAATCTACATTTACTTAAGAAACAATTAAATTATTAATTACTACTTCATTTTTTTTATTTTGTTTAATTAAAGAAATACAGTATATTTTAGTTCAATTATTTTAACAATAAAATTCCTTTACAAGCTTCATGTGGTGCCATCTGTTAGAATTTTAAAATTAATTATAAATTTAGTACAAATCCTAGTTTATTAAGAGAAATTTATTAAATTTAATCGTAAACGTAAATAGAAAACTTCTACTTACTAAATGTTTTTTTTTATATTTCTGATTAAATTTAGATTACTTACAAAGAAGAGTTACTTACTCCAAAGAACAATATGTTAATCCTGCGCAGTTTTCTCGAAAGTTAGCATCCTTACTTTTGCTTCCAACAGTTTTGTTTCTGTTCTGAACAAGCCTTCTAGTTAGTTTGGTTGGTGCTCAGTCTTTCATTTTATCGATGTGTGACCTAGCTATCAAAATATTTGAATACGACGTCTTTTGACTGGATTAGCATTCGTACTGCTCATACAGCTTGTGATTATAGCGATATTATCCAACCCGCATTGGATAATAACGATTACAGTTAAATACATGACTTATCGACTAGAAAGCCCAAGAGCTGTGCAATATCGCTATTGGGTATGACACAGCGCTACAATTCATATAACAGCATTGGAAACATTTATATTAGATCTTCTAAAATGATTAAAATGAGTAGCTAAAACGATTCTTACTTTAGTGACTTAAATTATTTTCATTCAATGCTCGTCCTGCCATCTGTTGACAATTTATAAATTGTTAATTTAAATTTAATATTTTACATAATTTTTATTACCCTATAAACAAAACTTGTTAAAACATTTTTTTTTTTATTTATATCGTGTCTATTAATAATTATTAAGTTCAGGTATATTTAAATTTATTATTTTATTACAAATTTTTATTACCATATTTATAAATGTGCTAAGTTTATCTTCTAGCTAGTAAATAAATTTATAAACAAAAAAATTTATTAGCAGTTTTTTCCCCACAATTTAATCAAATATCTATCAATGAACCTTGTGTATATATAAATATTTTGATAATCTGTTATGATATTTATATTACATTCAATTTCAATGTCAATGGCAACAACTGCTCTGTTACTATTTGCCACATCACCGCTGCCGCAACTACCACCATTAGATTAACAAGAAATTATATTTATGAATATTTTCCGCTTTTGATTAATAATTTATCGGTCGATTTGATTTTAATTACATTTTTTTTTAGTAATTTTTATGATTGCAATGAAACAACATAAAATAAATTTATTTTTAAATGATTTTTGTTTATCGTATTATTTGTTGAAACATTGTATAGTTTTGAAGATAAAATAAGCTATTTTAATTATTTATTTTTTTGTCGTTAATTCCTTATCGTATAGTTTTGTCTTGGTTTTTATTTTGCAAAATAAATTTTAATTTCCAATTTATTATAATTATATTTATCATACGTTGATAATAATATATAATTGCAATCATATATATTTTTTTAATTACTTTACGCAAAAACATAAGAAATTATATTTCACAAAACTGAATCTTTCCTATATTAAAAAGCGAATCGTAAGCTGAAGTAAATTCATATAAAACTTATTCACCGAGTTGAAAATGAGCAGCTAAAGTAAATGTTAATATAAAGGACCCTTCAAACCAATGCTTTTTGCGGCACTGTAATCGATTTTCCGTACTCAAATGTGAAATGTTAAAGTTTTTTTTTTAATTTGGCATCCTTAACTTATTGGTACTTTGCACCTTCTCAGAGAGCTTGCTGAAGTGGATCGTTTACGAAACTTCTCCTTTACGGCTCAAATTCATTACTTTCTTAACACTAACATTCTTTTATAAAGAAGCCCTCGATAAAGACGAAACAGAAACGGTTCCCTGAAGTAAAAAATAAAACGTTTTTCATTTTATGTTGGTTGAAAAGGCGCTCAGAAGGGGTACGAATTGGGTTCATTAAAATCGAATTATTTTTCTCAGAGGGTCCTAAGATTTATGCTACAAAAATTTACAGACATTCCAACAAAATTTACACACATTCCAACTGATGTGTAAAATGGGAGATTATATTTTATTTATTATAAATTGACTTAGCAATTTAACAAAATATTCGTTATCTAAAACGTTGTGAAAGTCAATGTAGACATATGGAAATTGTAGAAAATGAAAATGACTAATTTATTTTTGTATTATTAGTATATAGATGCATTTCTTTTAATCGATGAAAATCATATTGCTGCAGGCCAATAAACTATTTTTCCAGATTTGTGTTGAGCAAACCACATCGTTTCCATGAATAGAATTGTGTTGAGTTGAATTAGAAGTTATTCTATTACAGAAAATGCCTTTTTATTTTCTTCCCGCCAAAAAAAAACTCCAGTACTACAATTTGAACTTTTTTTTAGCTGAAATATGATTTAGCGAAAATTTAACACTCATATGTCATATCTGTGTAAGAAGCTATATATTATATAACATTAATTAGTATTCATCCATATCCATACAATTCTCTAATAATAACGTTTGCATATGAGAATATTTGCTTGCTGTTTGTTCTCTTTGTAAATCTTGACTTGACAACTTAAAAATATATCTATCTCTGTTTTTACACTGATAGTAAATTTCTCATGTATAAATCTACCCTAAATTCAAATAAATTTATAAATAAAAATCGTTATCTTAAGTATTTTTTTTTTATTTAGAAAAAATATCAATGAACTTTGAGTGTGCCATGCCAAAGATTGATAACATTTTTATAATATCAGACCATAACCGGGCAAAGGTGAGACATCGAACTAGGAAATTCTTACATAGTACTTCAGATTCAATATACAAATTTAATGTAATTCTGTAATAGTTTAGGAATTAAAATATCCAGTGTTTCTTAATTATAATTTTTTTTCTTCGCATTAGTGATAATTTTATGTTTTCAAAATTAATTGAGAATTGACAGTAGTACAATAATTGAAAAAATTTAATCTAAACTTGATAATTGCACAAATTTCAGAATTTATTATTTTTACGTGTGTAGTAAAATTTAATTTTACAATAAATATTGTAGTAAAAATAGTGTGAAATAGGTGAAAGTGTTTAATTATTGACCGATCTATCATTTGAGAATCTATTTGTAAATAAGCACTTCATCTCAATAAAGCAAAAGTGAAATTATATAAAGTGATACATGACAATCACATCTTTTGTAATATAAAAATTTAATCACTAAAAAAGTAATTAGAATCTTTGTCGCTTATGCGTCTTCTAAACTATCACAAAGAGTGTCAATATTGTTGACAATTATGCACCGTGAGAATGAAGTTACATGATGCTACTTTTTGAACACAAATCACTATACATAATTTCACTCCTGTTTTATTCAACATTGTAAGAATTTGACGATGATTAGTAGCCACCCATTTACAAATATTTTCAAATAACAAGACCGGTCAATCTACTCCAATATTCACTATTTGAAATTTAAACATTATGTAATACTTATTTTCTGTATCATACTTGAGAATGTCAAAATGCCGCATTAAGTCACTCAAAATATAGTATAGACTCAAAATATAGTATAGTTTTTTAGTTAGGGAAGTTTAATGCGGAATTTTGATATTTATAAATAAATATTGCCTCTAAAAGACGAATTATTGTCCGTTATTATTGATTCTACAGCAATAATATTTTGATAGAGTGTCATGTAAAAAAATTACTCGCATTACAAACATTTGGTATTATGATTATAACGTTTATACAACCAACAATTCTGGAAATACCCCGTGGAGGTATATGCATTTGGTAGACCATCGGTAGTATAGACTTATAAAATTATCTATTTTGGAAACCTACTTGTACGAAGGACTGACGCGTACAACAACGATTTCAAGCACATATGTATATCTTAAATGATTTATTGCCATTAAAGTTATGTTGAGCGAATTAATTATTGTTTATATCCCAATTACTTATAACAAATTATTTGCACAAAATCCATCAGGGAAACCATTCAATCCTCTGAGTTAGGATTAAAATTAGTAGCCATATTTTGTCATATTCTTTTTTTTCACATTTCTAATCTAAATAATTTTAAAATATACTAGAATTAACTTTGAAATTACGTAGGCGTATTGATAGTGTGCTATTCATTATAGCTTCTCCGGGTTCAACTCTTGACCGAGTCATCGATATCGCTCTAAGTTAACTCAGTTTTAAATGAGTACCAGTAATACAATATTGTGATTTTAAAACTGGAGAAAATATTAAAAGTTGAGTTAATTTGCTAATAACAAATCTTTCACTATAAAAAGGCATTACCTTGTTTGCAATTAAATGCTTCTTCAATGTAACGAAACTTATAGTTCGGAAGCCAAATAAAACTAGTAGATTAAAATTGCAATAAAATGTCACAAAACGCCTTTGAGGAAAAGAAAAATCGATTTAGTGCTATTAAATTTTTTAATTATGTTGTAATTAATTAAAGCAATATACATATACTTTTCAATAAAACAAACCTATAATCATAAAAATGTATTGCTGCACATGTGATAATGGATATCATAAAATTATATTATTATAGACGGCCAATTATTGATTTTATTAACTTATTTATATATAGGTATTCAAAGTTCGTTCTCTATCAGTTTTGCGGTTTTAAAAATAACACTTGTTTTATACACACTTTTATATTATACACTTTACCTACATTAATTATTAATTATATATTTAATTATTGATAAAGATTTGAAATTTTTTTTTTATATATTTGTAAGATTTTTTTTTTGTTGTTGAGTAAATCATAAATAAAAATAATTTTAGTTATGAATTGAACCTGAAACGATTTAGTTTAAAAACTAATTTTTAAATTAATAATTAATTTTGTTACATAAATTAATTATATTGAAATTAAAGTAATAAAACCAAATATAATTGAAGTATGAAATTTTTAATTAGCATGTGTTAGATAAATTTACATATATATAAAGTTAGATAATTTTATGTAAAATCATATTTTTCTAATAATTTTATATTTTATTTTAGAATGGAAAGTTTTTGGGTACAGACGGCAATCGGTGCAATAAAAGCAATTGCATTTGTTTGTGATATTATAACATTGCCGGTTTATTTGGTACTTCAACGACCATGGAAACGAAGACAAGAATCAAGAAGAGTTAAGGTAAGAGAAGAATATTTTTTTTTTTAAATTTAAATTCATTTACATACATAATTTTTTTTTAGTTTTTGAACTTTGATTTTTTAGTAAAATATAGAAAATTAAGTAGTTAACTTTATTTTGATTGTGTGATTAGATAATATTTTTATTTTTTTTAGCAAATTTGTTTGAGTTTCTAGATAATCTCAATAATTTGTTATATCATTTTATGATTTTTCAATTTAATTGTTTTTAAGTTTTTCTACCATTTTTTGTTGTTGTTGAAAGATTACATAATTTAAAAAAAATTGCGTTTAAATAATTGCATTAAAACATTTCTCCAAAATCTCATATTTCATCGACAGTATGAAAATATATAGAAAGCCGAAATATTATAATATTTACGTCTGGGTATATTCATTTAAATAACAATTGAAAAAAAGTCTGGTAAATTTTTTATCTAATACGTTGAACAATTTTTTTATATTTGAATGCCATTTTAGAAATTATCTTACATATTTATTGATCTGACAGACTAAAATATTTAAAAAATGTAAGATCTTAAGCTCCGTCTACAGTTGCAGTATCGATTCGTTCAATAAAGTTCAAATTTGCGTCTTCATGTAGTTTGTATAGAAAATCGATTGAGGGGACACATGTCTCGATTCGAAAAGAGTTTGGAATGATTGAACTTTGACGACTCCAAACTGAATCAAATGTTTATCAGTTTCCAAAAAAATATTGTTTAAAGAAGTTAATGTGAGAAAATTTATTAGTAAATATTATCCAGAATTATTATAATAAAAAGAATAAAAATTACATAAACACTAGAAAAAAAGATAAAAACTTCAAATTGACAAATTTAATCAATTGCAGTCGATAACTGTGTGTTCATTTAACCCTACGATGTACACTTAGCCATACGATTGGCTAATGTACGAATCGATTCGAAGCTGAACTAATCGATACTATTATAAATAAATAATATTTTATTTTTTAAAACGTCATTTTTTTTGGGAAGGATTCAGACAAAGCTGAATTGATAATAATCAAACTAATAATCAGTTTCAATTATGATCCATTGGATCATTCCATATATTTTATAAATTCCGAATTAAAAACTTGTAAATGGAACGCTTATTTTGTTAATGCTGGAGATACTTTCGCCGCGCGGCTAAGCAGAGCTGTTGATTTAAAATGTTTAAACATATAAATATAATGTCAAAAGCAATTTCTTTCATAAAATGATTTGAAATTCCTAATCGGCAAAGTGTAATAGTTGTATTCGAGTGAACTTTTTATTTGATATTTCATAAGCGGCCGGCAATGTAAATCCACGGTAAGAAATTACTTGAAATCATCAAATTATGCAATTATTTTCCTACAAATTGCTATGTCCAAATAATAATCTTATAAGATTTGTGTTTTATGAATCGCATTAGTAAAATAAGTAATACCATGATAACAATTATAAAATTACTTATTTTTTTTAAATTAAATTTATATAATTTTTGTACGATTTCAAGATTTATTTTGCATTGTAATAATCAATGATAAGATTAAGTAACTAAAGGGTATATTTATCGGCTACGACTTATGTTGTGTACTCCGGACTCTGCGTTATTTATTTTGTGCAAATTGATAACGACATATATAATTAAACTATAGTTTTAGTATATACCTTAAGAATGGAGAGTAAATTAATCTTAAACATTAATCTATAGTTGGTTGGAAATAAGTTTTATGACTTCACGTGTCAATTCCTCTTGTCTTATCAAATGTTAAATAATTACTACAAAAATATACGTACAGTGGACAAGCATTTAATCTTGATTGAAGAATTGTAAAAATTCAATTTCTGATTGTAAAAATGATTAGTGTTCATACATTATAAAACATGTTTATCAACGTGTTGACAACTTGGTCAAGTTTGTATCATGGGTGCGCAAGTTTACATACAATTGACGGTTGACAAATTGGTTTAACAAAATGTTAAAATATTTTAATTTACGGGGTTGGTTGTAAGTTGTATAGTGTATGGGCAAGTTATACAATTAAAATGACGTTTCTTCATGTTTTATGTCATTATAATTAGAGAATTTCGTTTGTCATAATAAATGTTTTTTTGGTTTTAACCAATTTGAAATATGTTTAGTGGAAATCTGGAAATTTACAACCCGATTGTAAAATGTATGGGCAGAATTAGCAATTTATTACCTAATAATACCGAAACTTTGAATTATGATATGTTAGTAAATCTCGATAAAAAATTTGAAATTTGTATTTGCACAGTAAAATTGTATACTAAATTTATTTATATAGGGTGTTCCTGGAATATGTAAGTGGTGATGTTCGTGTTAGTATATTGCGAAAATATTTTTTTAGTCCGAAGGAGATAACGTTATCTATTTTTCGGGTTAAAGGCAACTTTATCCATGGACTCATTCTGCAGTTACATTTTCTTTGGAAGTTGATTCAGAAAAAATGGTTTACTGCCCGAAAATGTGTCTCGGAACAATATTTTTACAATACTACCACGAAAATTACATAATACCGTCAATTTAATATCTCAGGAACATCCTGTATAACTTTATTTTATCAAATATAATTAAAAATTGTACAATTTTTGTTATAATTATCGTTTTTTTTTGTTAACTACGCACTTTGAAAACGTTGATTTTTAAAATATTCTGATAAAAGTTAATAATTTTTCGATAATTGTGTTTATTTTTAACAGTTTTATTTTTTCTTCTTATTTACCAGGCTGTACAAGTGATTGACAAATCGGCTGAAAAATTCAGATATAGTTCAAACGATCCAGAGGTTATTTTCATATAGAATTTCATTTGAAAAGTTTTCTTTTCTTTATTTCTTTTTTATTATTATTATTAAATTTTAATTTTATTAATTAACAAAAATACATTTTTTTCTTAAAAATAACTTTTTTTTTTATGGTTATGGTTTGGATTAATCTTTATGAAAAATTAAAAATTTTGCAGTGATTTTTTTTTTTTGGGAACTATTGGAAAATTATAATGAATTTAAAAAAACTATTTTCATTTTAGTGTAATCGTATTTTAGTTGGTAAATTTTGGTTTTTGACTCTGTATTTAATGTAGAAAATTATAAACTATTGTCCACAGAAATATTGGAAAAGGCACACACTTTTTTGGTTGTAGACACAATATTACACTATTTTTTGATAAACGGCATTAGTAGAATTATTTTAATTATCATATCTGATTTGAATTTATTTATATAATTTAATTATTATTTAAGTAAACTGGATTTGATTGGTAAATTTTGGCTTAAAATATTTTTTATTTTAGAAATATAAAACGTATTTAAGCAGTATTTAAAATCGATTAGCTTAATTTTTCATATTCGACATATGAAATGTCATATTCGACATAATTATCACACATTACTAAATTTAAAATCTAAAAGGTCCACCGTTCAGAGAAGTCTTCTAAAAATTACCAATTTAAAATATATTCTTCAGTATATTTATTATTCTTACGAAATATGAAGTGTAGTGACATTAACACTAAAGCAATTAACATCCATGGATTTTAGATGTGTAGATGAAATGGACATAAAATCTAAAATAGAATGGAAGTTAAATACTATATTGACCAAACCTATCTGCTTTTTCTATAAATTTTCGAAAACTATGTTTCAATTTTTGGTTTTCTGGAAGAAATTAAAATATATTTTTTAATGGCGATTAGGTCATGTCATATTCATAATTAAATAACGTCCAAACATTAATTTCTAAACATTTATCACTTCTTGCATTATGGAATATATCGTAATTTGGAAAATTACATAAAGTTCCAAAATCGTAAGTAGTAAACATATCATGGCCTTTATTGACAAATTATCCATTTTATATTATATCATTGACTATGCTAATTTCAGTATTTAACTGAATCTTCAGTTTATCATTCTTCAGTTCTTTACAGATTCTTCAATTTATTTTATATTGTTAGCATTGCATTCAATATTATAAGATCTACGTCAAATTTTCAATATTTATTAGTTACAAATGATTTTTAGATTGTTAACAGAACTAAACTATGATCTGTAAAATAATTCTACTCAACTGTCTTCTGTACTTTTATAGATTTGATTAACAAAATTTTAAACATTGCTTTTAACGGTTAAGGATATTTCGATACTATAAATTGTTCTTCAAAGAAAACAATTGTTCTCACATCTTTCTAATTAATGGTTTTCATTTTAGCAAATTCAAATTTCGTCAAATAATTTTGCTTTTGTAAAAAATTAAAATTGGTTTATTACAAGGTTTTCTTTGCAAATACATTTTTTTTTTTAAATTTACAAAAATTTTAACTTAACTAATTGAATACAGAAATTGATATTTTTTTTTTGTATTTTTATAGGCAAAAGTTATCAGCCAAGAAGATACTCAAATTACATATCGAACAACTGAACCGCCACGTGCTGTTCATGTTAAAATGTTGCAGGCCAATATTGATACACTGGAAAAAATGTTTACATATGTAACACGAATTCATTCGACAAAACGTTGTCTTGGTACACGACAAATATTAAGTGAAGAAGATGAAATGCAACCAAATGGACGTGTATTTAAAAAATATAAAATGGGCGATTATAAATGGAAAAATTTTATTGAAGTTGAAAAATGTGCAGCATCATTTGGTCGTGGTTTAAGAGAATTAGGTCAAAAAGCTGGTGATAATATTGTTATATTTGCTGAAACAAGAGCTGAATGGATGATTGCTGCACATGGTTGTTTTAAACAAAGTTTACCAATTGTTACTGTATATGCAACATTAGGTGATGATGGTGTTGCGCATTGTATTAATGAAACTGAAGTTGATTGTGTTATAACAACACATGAGCTATTACCAAAATTTAAAACATTATTATCAATTATACCAAAAGTAAAGACAATAATTTATATGGAAGATCAATTACATAAAACAGATGTAACTGGTTATAAAGATGGTGTTGAAATAATACCATTTTCTCAAGTTATTCGTAATGGTGTTGATAGTAAATTTGGTAAGTTAATATATTTTGAACCAAAAACAAATTTAACAAATTGATAAGAACATTTTTGTTTAATTGATTTGTGAAGACAATTAAATTACAAGTAAAATCAATATTAAATTTTAATTTTTTCAATTAATTACAAAAAGAGGCTTAAGTATTGTCAAGTGCCCCAAAAATTGATACTTAAAAAATCAATATTGCGTCAACTGACAATGCTAGCAAACACTGTAGCTTTTAAATTACAAGAAAAGTTAAATTTACAAATTAATTCTCTGATTTCCTGATATTGTCATAAATCGTTTTCTAAAATTAAGAACTTCATTTCATTTATTTATGTTAATTAATTCTAATGACTGAATTTTTTTTTTTTTAATAATTTTTGCAGAAGCTGTTCCACCAAAAGCCGATGATCTTGCCATTATTATGTTCACATCTGGATCAACTGGTACACCAAAAGGTGTTCTATTATCACATAAAAATTGTATTTCAACAATGAAAGGATTCTGTGATATTGTTCAAATTGAACCAGAAGATGTTTTAATTGGGTAAAGAAATTTACAATTTAATAAAGTTAAAAATAAATAATTTTAACATTTTCTTTTTAGATTTTTACCATTGGCACATGTTTTCGAATTATTAGCAGAGAGTGTTTGTCTTTTAACTGGAGTACCAATTGGCTATTCAACACCATTAACTCTAATCGATTCCAGTAGTAAAATAATGAAAGGTTGTAAAGGTGATGCTGGTATTTTGAAACCAACTTGTATGACTACAGTACCTGTAAGTTAATTTTTTTAGTTAATTTGTTGATATTATTTATTTTATTCTTTTTTTTTATTTAGTTAATCCTAGACAGAATTTCAAAAGGAATTAATGATAAAGTCAATGCACAATCGGCATTTAATAAAGCATTATTTAAATTTATGTACAATTATAAGTCTAAATGGATTTCACGTGGTTATCAAACACCAATAGTTGATAGGTAAATAAATTAATTAAATGGAAATTTTTTAAATTTATATTTTATAAATTTCATGAAATTTTTTTTTATAGAATAATTTTCAAAAAAGTTTCTCAATTAATGGGCGGACGTGTCCGAGTTATGATGTCTGGTGGTGCACCATTATCACCTGATACAAATGAACAAATTAAAATATGTCTTTGTGTTGATGTTATTCAAGGTTATGGATTAACTGAAACAACATCAGGTGCAACAGTTACAGATCGTAAGTTTTGTTATATACATATAAGAAAATTGGAATATTGATTTAATTTGAATTTTTTTTTTTAGAAAATGATATGTCATATGGTAGATGTGGCGCTCCACTTACAACATGTGATATTCGTTTAGTTAATTGGGAAGAAGGTGGATACAGAGTAACAAATAAACCATACCCACAGGTAAATTTCAATATTATAAAAATTTATTATATATAACTAATTTTTCTTATTAATTTTTTATTTTTTGTAGGGTGAAGTTATAATTGGTGGCGATAGTGTGTCATCTGGTTATTATAAACTTCCCGGTAAAACAAAGGATGATTTCTTTGAAGAAGATGGCAAACAATGGTTTAAGACTGGCGATATTGGTGAATTTCATCCAGACGGTGTACTTAAGATTATTGGTAAGATTAGATAGAAAATTGGATAACTTGATTTGATTTTACTGGAAAGTAAGAGCAATGCTTGTGAAATAGAAATAGATGGCAATTAAATCCTGTCTTCTGTCTTCTGTGTAAAAATTTATCAAGTCAAATTATAAAATTGACTGCTTTGATGATTACTAATTGATTGACAAATGTAAATATTCTGTCTTTCATGCCACTTTTAATTATCCTGACAATATCTTCTTAAATAAATTACAAATTTTAGAATTGTGCTTTATTCAAAATTTTGGATATTAAACATTTTTGATACACGGAAAGTAAATGTGAAATTGAAATAACTTATATTGCCTTCCTTATATTGTTTATCGTAGTTTTTCTGTTTTCGTTGAACTTTTTACTTTTACTTTTTGTATATAACAATTTAAATTAGTTATCCGAAAAACAAGTTCTACTTTATTCAACATCAATTTTGTAAAGTAGTCAAAATAATTTTAAAGTATGCTTATTCTACTTACACGGCCACGATTACTTTCCAGTTTTAACTTAACAAAAAAAAAACTTCTGTTATATTAAGTTAAAATTAATTGTAAAATTTTTTAGATAGAAAAAAAGATTTGGTCAAATTACAAGCTGGTGAATATGTTTCATTGGGTAAAGTTGAATCTGAATTAAAAACATGCCCGTACGTTGAAAATATATGCGTATATGGTGATTCAACAAAACAATATACTGTTGCATTAGTTGTACCAAATCAGAAACATTTAGAAGAATTGGCAGAAAAGCATGGCATTACCAGTACAAATTTTGAAGAATTATGTTCATCACAGGTTTTAGAAAAGCTTATAATAAAAGAAATTGCCGAACATGCTAGAAAATGTAAGTTTTTATTATTTTATTAATAAAATAACTAGATTTTTAGTTGTTTAAACTTTAAAATATTTTTTTTTTTTTTTTAGGTAAATTACAGAAATTTGAAGTACCAGCAGCAATTACATTATGTAAAGAAGTATGGTCACCTGATATGGGTTTAGTTACAGCTGCATTTAAATTAAAACGAAAAGATATTCAAGATAAATATCAGCATGATATTAATAGAATGTACGCTTCATGAAAATTATAGATTTAAGTTAAACACAGACTAATAATACAAAATATATTAAAATACTAAATATATATATACATGTATATATATATTAATATTTTTTTTAAATCGACAATTTTTTACACATTAAGAAGGTGCTGCAACAACATTTTTATGCCTGTTCAATTGTTCTGTTAATAGAGTTTAGTTGACTGTAGCGATTTTCATTTTAAAAGATTTATTATTAACAATGTTAATTAAAAATATGAATTTCATTTGTTACTCCTTCTCTACTCTCTATAAATGACAACAACTAGCTATGTAGCCTTTCAACAAAAGCACTGACTGACTGACATAAAATTAAAAATTAAAAACTAAATTCGGCCAAAATTAAATTAGCGCGCATGTATCATCACATAGAATTTTTAAATTCTAAACTGGCCCTTTTAATATTTTAAATTTAAACATTTTTGCAATTTGATTTTGAAAATTATTTCATATTCAAATGATTTAATTGAAAATCATACATAAGTCGATTAAATTCTCATAATACAATTAATTAATAAATAATTTTTCCAAAATTTTCAGAAATATTATTATATTATAAAAAAAAAAATATTCATTTTTTTTTCTGTATAAAATTAAGATTAATAGAAAATTAATTATAAAGAAAACTTTAACTAAATATATATTAAAATAATATAAATAAATTTATTTAATTGTATTATTTTTCTTTTTTTGTAGGATGAAATTAAATTAAATAAATATCAGTGTCTCAGTGAATGAGAAATATAAGAAAATGTTTAAAATTATTATATATATTTTTTTTTTGACTATATATAATATAAATTAATATGATATGAAAAAGACCCTTTTAAAACTGAATCCTAAATAATATAAAAAAATTATATTTAATAACAAATGGAAAATAGTAATTTAAAAAAAATATGTATATCCTTTCCATAAAATAATTATTGGCTGGGTAGCTTAAAAAAAAAAAATATTTAAACATACAAAAAAAAAATTAGTTAAATTAAAATGTAATTTTAATTAAATTAGTTAATAATAAATAATAAAAAAAAAACAAAAAATTATGTAATAATGTTTAAATGTGTATTATAAATATTATGAATTATAAAACAATTTCAATGCTAAATTAATGATCAAAGTTAAATAATTAAAAACAAAAAGTTACTTTTCTTTTATTTTTTGTTTTGTAAATATCAAAAATTAAAAATTATATATTTCGGGTATAATTTACTTTAATTGTATTTCATTTTTAAACGATTTCGGATTTCTATTAAGTAAAAAAAATAGATTATTAAAAATGTTGTTTAGCTGGAATTATAGTGTGTTGATGGTGATTTTAATTTTTAAATTACATTGTATTCGTTGAAGGAAAACGTTTCAAAGTTGCAATTTCCTTATATGTACTCTTTTGTTAAATTGATGCTACTTCTTAATTTAAAATAAATTTTAGTAGAATTTTGTTCTACTACACCGTCATCGTAATTTAATTACTTAGGTATAAAGCTGCGTATTTTACATAGTTGTAATCGTGACTGTGACGGTGACTGTAGCAGTGTGATTCCAGCTTTAATATTTTTGTTACTTTGGAAATAGTAGGTATTTTTTTTTCCAATTTAGTTTAATAAATTTAGTTGAATGTTTTATTTTCATTATTGATTAATTTGTAGTTTTTTTTTAATTATTTTAAAGTAAAATTTAAACAAATATTAACTACTTATTATATGAAAATGTACATATAAAAAATTAACTTTATTTACTTTCTATAATAGATAATACGATCCTCTCGTTTTAAAAAAAAAAAAACAATATTAAAATTAATTTTCAAAAATGTTATTGTCATAAATTTAAATACAAAAAGAAAGTAATAATTTAATAAATAAAAAAAGAAAAAAAATTGTAAATAGAAAATTGTCTCAATTCATTTTTGTTTTGTTTTGGAAGAGCTGGATGGAAAATTACCAATTAAAAATATTATGAGATTGTATACAATGGAAAAGTAGCTGCTGGGTATGTAAAGTTCAACAAAATTATTTCTAGATAATTCCTTTTTCTTATTGTCACTACTCTTTGTCGATTAGTCATCCTTGTATCTGATTGTTTCTCTGGATTTTGCATTTCTAAAAATATCAATAACTAATATATTATACAACTCTACCAAGTTTTCAATTCAGGGTTCTTTTTTCTGCCTCTATTTCTCTTGCCAACTATTTTCCTTGAAGAACTACTTGGAGGATCCTATATTTTTCACCACGAATTATATGTCCTAATCCTAGTAACTTATTTTTCTGGTCTTGATATTGTTCATTCTATTTAACACTTCATTGTTTGTTAATCTACCTCGTCATTAAATTATTAATATTCTTGTAATATGTCCAAAGTTCAAAAGCTTAAATTTTCTCGATATCCATTTTTCTGAGTGTCCATGTTTTTGGACCATCCAATAATGTAGATCCAATGTAACATTTAATTTTTTTTTATTTTAAGTTAAATTCATTTTTACAAATAAAATTGCTCATCTTGAATGTGATTTTGGCTTGTTTAATTCTTGAATTAATTTCCATCATATTTTCTCAACGAAGAGTCTCAAATAACCATATATTTTTTTTGCTGTTCATTTTCACACCGTAAAGTTGGGCATAGGTACTTATTTAGCTCTTCACTGTTATTTGTTATCAGGTTATCACTGTTGCAAATTTAGTGTTGTTAATTATTCCAATATTTATTTTAGCACCCATTTCTAATACTTCTTTGAAAATTTCTTCGTAATACACCTTGAACAACATTGCAACATTGTTTTACATCTCTTTTAATATTAATTTCATGTTTCATCGGACGTACCATCTTGATTTCTCATACTTCTGCAGATTGCATTGCAATACAAATATTCCATTTTTTAATGTCTTTCATCCAGATTTTTATTTCTTAAATTTCTATCATGTCTAACTTTATCAAAATGTTTTTCAAAATCTATAAAGCATGAAAAATTATTCATTTCTATACTACTCTGACTCATGATGTTAAACATGAATAATTCATCTTTAGTACCTAAAGCTATTCTGAAGCCAAACTGGGGTTTGCTTGTATTATTTTCCAGTTTTCTATATATTCTGTTATTCAGTAGTTTTAGGAAAAATTTTAAACCATGGCTATCTATCTCATCAGGCTAATTGTACGGTAATCGCTACATATTGCTGCCTTGTTCATTTTTTCGTACTGTTACAAAAGTTGATTTTACCCATTCTTTGGAGATGATTCCAATTCCAAAAATAACAATAAATTATTTTAACAAAATGAATATGAAGTGATGACTCCACAAATAATCATTTGCCAGGTTTTTTTAAAATATTTATTTAAAAATTATTTAATTTAACTTGGGAGTTAATTCATTTTGATTGGAGCTTAGTTCATTAACAACTTTGAGTTAATTAATTTTGATTTCCAGTTAAATATGTTAAAAGTTTAACTTCGAATAATGAAAATGAAATTTAATTACCAAAATTTTTTTGCCATCTCATATTTTTTAAATTAAAATTGTTTATAATAAATCAGACACAGGTCAAGTGAAACGGATTAACAAATAATTTGATATATTAACATAATTAAGGATATTTTAATTGTAGAATGATATATTTTATGAAAATGGTAATCTCATTAGTAATCAGACTGCCAAATAATGTATTTAACTAAATTAATAATTAACTCAATATGAATTAGTGCCCTATCATAAACCTGGATAGTTGTTAAGTACTCAAATGGTATGGAAACTGGTAGTTATTAGAATATAAATTTTTTTGACTATATAAATTAGAAATAAATATTAAAAAAACATTACAACATTTATTAATATTAAAACATTAATTTATTATAAGAAGTTGTGTTTTAATTTATTCTTAATATTACATTTATAGTGCTAACAAATATATGAATATCCAATATTGAAAATATTGTTGTCGTTATAAAAATGTTTTTTGGCCATAAAGATTAAATAAATAATTAAAACATAACTGAATTCTATATAAAATGAATATAAATATTTTCAAATTTGAATTTGTCTTTCCTCTAATGTATGCTTAAGTGGACTATGATTACGAATATATTCAACAAGTGCAGTTGTATCAGTACATTTTAAATTTTCTTGATATGAATTTGAATCCATCCAATTATAATTATCACCACCAATTAAAATATATGTTGGCATTACAACATTATATTTTTCATATAATTTTAATTCTTCATAATCATTATTATTATCACAATTTTTCCTAACTAATATATTAATAATACGTTGTCCAATTGGTTTTGTCATATTAAATGTTACTTTAATTCCACTGTATTGTAAAAATCCACCTTTATCTTGTTGATAAAAACTAGCTGAATTTTCAAGATTTTCTATAATTTTTTTACCACTTACAGTACTAATACTAATACTACTATTATATGGTAATATTACCATAATATCATTTAATGTTATACCACCATTTAATGTGATATTATTAATTGAACCACGAATTGCACCAGAATTCATAAAACCAATACATAAATTTGAGATATTTTCGTTGTTATGTTGTTGTTTTTGTCCACAATAAACCAATGAATCAGCTATTAAATTACCCATAACACATTCTCTATTACGACAATTATCACGTTTTCCATCAATATAATTTTTGGTTTTACCAATTTCAATAGATAAAGCATCAACTTTTGGCCTATAATTATTAACAATATCAATAATATCAAGTTCTTGTGGTATATATGAATCTAATAAAATTGGTGTACCATTCCAACTAATTAATTTACCATATTTATCAAATTTAACTTTTAAATAACCTAAATATTTTGTAAATGCAAATGCCTGAACAACTGGTACAATTTTACCATTTGGTTGTCGGACACCAGTTGGATATGGTCCTTCAATGATTTCTTTAAATGTTGGATTTTTACAATTTGATGATAGATATGAATGTGTATGAGCTCCAACAACTATATCAATATTAGGACATTTTTCTGCAATCTTCATGTCCATAGCATAACCAGAATGTCCTAAAGCAATAATTATATTAATGCCATGTTGTTTTAATTTAGCTGATTCTATACTGTTAATTTTAAGAAATTCATTTATTAATTTAATAATAAATTATATATATTAATAATAAAAATGTTTATACTTTAAAGCTTCAATTTCAGGTGTTAAATTTATATTGCCCGTTGATGTACTACCAATTGTCTCTGGTGTTAAATAACCAATAATACCAATTTTTATTGAACCAACACTTAATATTGTTGATTTCATTAAATTTCTAATATTACGTAATTCTGGTGTATTACTAACATCCAAATTACTAACAACAAATGGTGCATTAACATTTTTTATATATGGTGCTAAACCTTCAATACCTTTGTCAAATTCATGATTTCCCAGTGTCTATAAAATTGAAAATATTAATTATTATTTTTTTTTCATTATGCAAATTCTCGATTTATATTTACCAATGCGTCCGGTTTCAATTGATTCATTAAATGACTGCTAATTTTATCTTTGAACAATGAAAACCATATTGTCCCTGTATACATGTCACCAGCAAATAAATATATAACTGGAATACCACCCGGTAAATTTGCCATATTACGATATGATCGTATACTTGAATATAATAAAATTATTGATTATTGAAATTATTGATATTGATATTAATATAATAAAAATTAATTAAATTAAAATTAAAAATTACTATATCGTCGGTTGAGTTCTGAAAAGTCCCATACGCCATTTTCACTTCCTTTTTTTCCTATAGATATTGATTTTATGGTTTTAGAACTTGCTTGTCCTTTTACTATTATCCATATATTGCGCTATATTGTCCGATATCAGCATTTTTTATATAATTTTTTTAGTTTTGAAGAGGGGAAAAACGTCAATTTTTGTGTTGTGGCTCATTTTTATATAGAATTTAGTTATACAAATTTTATTTCTCAAGATCTAAATATAACAAAAAACATTTTAATTCTTAATTGATCCATGTATAATGTAAATTTTTATTTGATATGGATATGAATGAAATAAAAATCCAATGATTTGAGATTTTTATATAAGTTCTAAAGTGCTCCATATTCACAGAAATTTGACCAATGTGTATAGAAAAAATAATCTGGTTCAAAAAAGTGCACATGGACCGTTTAGGAATTATTTTTCGCATAGTCAAAATTGTCGATAAATTTTGAATTACACTGCATTTCCTTTTTTTAGATCAATTTTACCCGAAATTGAGTTGATGTCGTATAAATCTTTTCAGAACTCGCCTGACGATATGTATTTAAAAAAAAACAAAAAAAAATAATAATTGGGATATATACATACACATGAGCAATTCTAGCAAAACCACCATAACATTTATTTGATATTGCTAATTCCGATGAACATGAATCACCATTCGAATCAATTTGATCAAATCGACCATGAATATCATTATTATGTAAAATAATAAATTCGGTATCATCTTTTGGAATATTAGATAGACATTTTCTATAGTTGGTAGCAATAATTAAATTGTTACAATAATAAATTAATAATAATAATGAACTTTTTCGAAAAAACATTTTAATATTTTACGTCAAATCGATTAAATTTTTTTATTATACTTTCGATTTTATTAATTTTAGGACAACACTTTTATTAAATTTAGGACAACTTCTTTATTCATTTAGAATTTTATTTATACTGACGAGTTAATGAAAACTGTATAAAATATATATGTATGTATATATATTTTTTTTTTGTGAAATTTTAATTTTATCAGTTAATTTACATTTATTTTAATATGTTTTATTAGATTCCCCAATAATAATATCATCAATATTGTAAAATTATTGAATTTTTTTTGAAAATATTTCCAGACTATATTAAATAAACTCTCGTTATCTACTGGCTAAGCAATGAATAAAACTATTTTAATTTTTATTATTGAATTTGTTTTTATTTTCATTGGCTTACAGAAAATTTTATTGAACTGACAGCTGACCCCACTTGCAATAATATATATTAGCACAGCACAATAAGTGCCAATATCCGATATACAATAATTTTGAAAACAACTTAGTTTCGTTAGCTAGAAATTCTGGAAATCTAAAACTTATTTGATTATCATATACCTTACTAATTTAGCGGCTACATCCCTAGAGGATATAGCGCGCTCACCATACTAATGTGCCACCGTTGTCGATTACTAGCAATGTGTTTCAATTTCTACTAGATTTTACAAAATTTATGGTGTTCTTAATTTATCTGCGATAAGTTTACCTAGGACGGGTCACCACTCTGTTTCCTCTTTGGGTAAGTAAGTTTAATTGTATTTATGGATCGTATGACCTATGCACTTCCCTCTTCTGATCAAGCTATCTTTCTTATATTATCAATGTTATTGGCTATAAACAAAAATTTAAAGCCACTATTATAGCACACGAAGCGCTAATCGCAGGTCTGGAAGAGAATTTCTTTAAATCAGGGCCAGAAGGAAAGATCTAGTTCTATGTAGTTTACGCATTCGATAACTGTACCTATCTTAAGCGAACTACGGAAATGGTACGGTTTTTCGTTGATCTACAATTATGAACCCAACTAAATTTGTAGAACACGTGAGTGGTAGCAAAATGGCACAAACGCACTAATTGGGGTTCGTCGTCCTGCTGCTCAATACGCGTTACTTAAACCAACCAACCATAATTTTGTATTTGTTTATAAATTATAAGATTTGGAAGGAAACTTTTAATGGGTCCATATTTCAAATAAAATAATAATATAAAAAAAAATATAACAATAATAAATAAACTGATAATTGATGCTGACCTACAACATTTTTGAAAAATAATTTTCGGTATTAATTAATTAAACTTTCGGTTTCTTTATTAAATTATACTTTTAATATTATTGATATAATAATTTTTTAGAAAGAATATTTATTTTATTTTTAATTCGTAAACAAAAATATTCATTCATAGTTTCAAATTTTCAATGTTACTCAATTGTTTTGCTGATTAAAAATTTAATATTCTAAAAAATCAAAACAAATAAATAATAATTTCATTATTTTTTATTAGATTTTATACTAGTTCTTTTGGATTTTACTGGAATAATGGCTGACATAAATATATACATTTAAAATTTGGCTCGAAACATTATTACATTATTTCACAAAATTTATTTATAATTTCTTGAACATCCATTTAATACTAATGTCCCTGCTCTGTCAATGGACCATAATTGGAGCTGGTCAAGTATAATGTATTTGTCTAATATAATATATATTTATGAAAAATAATAATTTGTATTTATAATTTAATCAGTGGCGAAACTATAGTTTTGGAGCTTTCTTGCGATAGGTAGGTGCGCCCCTAGTTGCTTATCAAGATAAAAATTTATCTTTAAACATACATTAAAATAAAAAAGCTAAGGAAAAGGAACTTGTTCAAGAAACAAAATCAAGAAAATTGCTTTCGATATAAGCTATCTGATTCTATCGAAATAGTTTCTAATAAACTCAGACGGTTCTGGCACATTGATTTTTATTTTGTTTTAATTTTGGAAATGTTCGTTCCGACAGTTACGGTTAATGTAAGAAATAAAATTAAAGCAGTAACTACTTCCGTAAAGTAATTACTTCCCTATAAAAACTGTAAACTAACAATGTTTTGTATTTAATTTAATTTTACATGACATCTGATAGATCATTGCGGTAATAATATGATTATTAGTTAAATATCAAACATTTTTTGTATTTTTAAAATATGTATATAGCTCCAAAAACGTATCGATAAAAATTATTTTATTAAAGAATTTTTACTGGAATTTGAACGTCTCGAAAATGGTTTCGTGGTACATAGTTTCGCCACTGAATTTGTCTCAGATTTGTTGAAGAATTAATAGTTAAATTGAAACATATTATAAAAATTCGAATTCTTATTAATTTTATGTGGTATAACTTTAGGCAGATTTTATTTGAAACATTTATACAATCCTAAATGTATGCAATTTTAATATATTTTCTTTTTTTAAAAACTATGGGAATATAAGATTTTTTAATTGAAGATTATTATATTGTGCTTTCCATCTTTCAGCTTACAAATAAACAATAAAAAATTAATAAGATTAAAATAAGTAGAATTACATTGTTTATGGTAAATAAATAATTCATAAAGCCTGGGTCAAAAATGAGTGCAAATAAATAATATAAATAATATTTATATTATTTATTTCGTATCAAAAACAGTGATAAAAACGAAATTGATAGTGAGTGAGTGATTCATAATTTTATTAAAATATGTGATCTTAGAGTATAAAATTTTGAAATTCTTATGTGTTTTAATTATGCTATTAATTTTTCAATTGTTCTTGTTTGATTCCCATTTTTTAATTCATCTAATTATTATACAAATTTTGAAAATTCGGTTGTAATTATATTTAATTTATTTTACTATTTATTGTATTTATAACATTATAAAAGTTTTTACAACATAAATACAAGTTCAATCAGAAAATGTTGTTTTTAATATTGTAGTTAAAAATATTTACAAGCTGTTTTTTAATCTTTTTTTTATAAATTATTATATAATTAAATTCGTTAACTAAATAATTATGTAATTGCCTACCAATATTAAAGTGTAGCGTGTAGCAAACGTACCTACACTCACTACAATCAAGCAAGTATATTTTGGATAACCAAGCTTTAGCATAGAAACAAACGGTGGAGCAAACTCCAAAGTCCTGAAGTTATAACGATATAAAAAAAATCATTATGCAATTATCTGGCACGCGATGGAGAAAAGTAGTTGATATCATGGTCAACACTGTTTAATGTACAAACTTGTGATGAAGTTGAGATTGAAAATTAAAAGTCTTTGCAGAAACAGGGACAAGAAGAAACCCTTGATAATTTTTTGCGACACTATCCTACACTTTCGCGAAAAGAAGAACGCATTTATTGGGGTAAGCGTTCTTTTATAAACTGGAAGCTATTTCGAGAATCGCAGCTATTAGCATGATTCTGAATCCTTCGATATATTATTAGAATCAAAGAAATAAGCCGGATGCATTCATAGCTCTCCCAGTTAATGGTACCGCTGAGGACCATTTTGCAGTTGTCATTTGTTTAAATTTTTGATTTCATGGAAAATATAGGCTTTAGTTTTCAACTAAGACTATAATTTACAAATTAGGATAATATTTATTTCAAAATTGGATATTTTACAATTATTCAAGCAAATTTTTAATTTTCCTAAAATATTGAAAACAAATTGGAAACTAAACGTAACCCTGACTATAATAATACTGATAACTAAATACAAAAAAAAACATTTAATAATAAAAAATTTGTCTGTTAATAAATTAATCTAAACTTTGAATTTTTACTTTTAGTTGCATTTGTGCGGTCATAACTTTAACATATTTAAATAATTCGAATAATAAAAAAATGATATCACTTAAATTTTTCATAATAATTTTTATATTATACAAATCTGTTCAGTTAGCACCAATTGATGAAAATAATAAATCAAAAACATTTAATTTTATAATATTACATAATAACGATATTCATGGAAGATTTGAACAAACTGATCAAAATAGTGACATATGTACAGAAGAATTAGCAAGTGCTAATAAATGTTATGGTGGATTTGCAAGAACTGTACACCTGTAAGCAAAAAAAATTCAATTTAATATTCATCATTTTTTGATTAAATAAAGCAATAATTTTATTATTATTTCTTGACAAAAACAAAAAGTGTTCGAAAATATCGAGAAGAAGCAAACCAACCAAATGGAAAACCAGTAATATTTTTGAATGCCGGTGATACGTTCACGGGTACAGTATGGTTTACATTATTTAAAACGAATATAAGTAGTAAATTTTTAAATCTTTTGAAACCGGATGCTTCGGTAAGGAAGTGATGATTTCATATATAATTTTTATTATGTTTGTAATTTATTATTTCTAGACTTTAGGTAATCATGAATTTGATTTAAGTGTTAATGAATTACGAAGATTTTTATCAGATATTAAATTTCCAATGGTTGTAAGTAATTTGGATTTAAGTAAAACACCAAAATTACAACATCTTTTAACAAAAACAAAAATATTGGAAATAAATAATATTAAAATTGGTATTGTTGGTTATTTAACACCGGATACAATGTTTGAAGCAGCAACTGGTGATGTTATAATAACACCAGAAATTGAAGCTATTAAGTATATATTTTTTATAAAAATTAAAATTTGTTTTAATTGATTTTTCTAAATTGAATATAGTACGGAAGCAAGTAAACTTAAAGCGAATGGTGTACAAATTATAATTGGTTTAGGACATTCTGGTATTGAAATGGATAAAAAAATAGCAGCAAATTGTCCTGATATTGATATTGTAATTGGTGCACATACACATACATTTTTATATAGTGGACCGGTACCAGATATTGAAATACCTATAGATACATATCCAATTGTAATTGAACAGTTAAATGGTAAAAAAGTTCCTGTTGTACAAGCGTATAGTTTTACAAAATATTTAGGATATCTTGAAGTTGAAGTTAATATTAATCCAAGAAAAAAATATCCGAAATAAAATTCAATTTTATTTACTTTCAGTTTGATGTGAATGGTAATTTACTTAAATGGTCTGGAAATCCAATACTTTTAAATTCATCCATACCAGAAGATGATGATATTCTTAAAGAATTAGAATTCTATCGACCTCAATATAATCTTGTGAATACGGTCATCGGTAAAACAAATATATATTTGAATGGTACATATAATGCTTGTCGAAAAGATGATTGTAAATTAGGCAATTTAATTACCGATTCTATGTTATATGCTAGAAAAAAATATTTAGAATCTATAAATCAAACACAAGACGCTGTTGTAGCACTTTGTCAGGCAGGAGGTTAAATTAAATTTAATCAAATTTTATTTATTTAATTCTATAATAATTTTAAATAATTTTTCCATTAGGTATTAAAGCATCAATTAAAGAGGGTGACATCAAAATATATGATATTTTAAATGTTCTACCATATAATAATACTTTAGTTGTTGCAAATATAACTGGTCAGATAATTTTAGATGCCATAGAACATTCAGTATCATTTTATGATAGTGAAGATAATGGTGGTTTTCTTCAATTTAGTGGTTTAAAAGTTATTTTTAATGTTACACAACCGCGTGGTAAAAGAGTTCATTCATTGGAAATTCGTTGTTTGGAATGTAATGAAGTGGCAGATGAAATTTTCAAACCATTAGAATTAAATAAAACTTATGTTGGTGTATTTACAAAATTTCTATTTAATGGTGGTGATAATTATAAATGGACTGATGCTGAAATACCATTAAGTGTTGTGGAAAAAATGAGCTATACCGATTTAACAGGATTTCAAAAATATATTAAAGATATAAGTCCAATTAGTGATATAAAAACTGACAGACAGAGTTTTGTAGTTTAGAATTTCCAAAAAAAAATTAAAAAAATATAATTTAAATATAAATAATGTTTATATAATTTTTGTACATTATTAAAATAAATAAATTTTAAAATTTTTGTTAAATTTCCCGTGAACATATTAAAAGTAAAATCAAATTCCCTAGTGTTTTAAATTAAAATGAAAAAAAATCTCAGACAAGAACCACAAATAATTTAAAATGTGCGTTTTCGATGACAAACATTTGAAATTACAGCAAAATGGGGATACTTTTTGATAGTTATAAAAAATATTGTTATCCAAATTTTGTTCAGTTTGAGTGATAGATATATTCACAGTCAATGCTCGGTGTAAATATGAACTTGTAGATTTAGAACTTTAGAACTAAAAGCCTCTTTTGAATCGATTTTCGCATAATTTTATAATAATTAACTTTAACCAAAGAAAATATGTTTGACTAAAAATATTTAAGTTAGAACGATATAAGGATTTTCTCAAACTACTTGATTTGTTCCCATAAGGATAAAAATTGTATCAGTTTTTGAAAAATGATGAAATCTAAATATTAAAAAAAAATGTATACAATTTTTCGAATCTTTTCCTGCAGTTCCAAATATCGAAAACAATATTACTTTCATTTGTTGCACTGCCTCATTCTAACTTAACGACTGAACGTAAACTAAGTATGACAACGTAAACTAAGTGAACGTAAATCAAGGATATAAATCAATTAAATTTAATAAATCTTGAAGGAGAGTTATTAGTAAAAACTAATTAAAAGCTAATTTGTATAGAATTTATCCAATATATGAAATAGTTGAATGGATTAAAACTTTTTCGAATACAGCCAAGTTACAGTCCATTTTCCAATTTGAAAAGATTCAAGGAAAAACGACTTAATTTAATTATTGTACAGTTTACCCAATCAAGCCTTTGCACCTATCGAAAAAGAGATATCATTCTAAATAGTAGTGACTCAAGAACTGCATATAAATATTCAACTGAGTGGAAATTTAACTCCATTGCTGCTACAAGTTTTTACGCCGGTCTTGAGCATTTTTAATTTCAAATATATTTGTTAATATAATTTCAAGATGAATTCGAAATGAATTAATAAAAACACATTTTTTTTATAAAAAATTCTTTTACATTTAAATTTTATTCCATAGTTTTGACAAATGTTGTCCGATTCAATTATCTTGTTAATATTATTTATTATTACAAAAAAAAAAATATTTATTTTATTTATTTTCTTATATTTTATTTTATAAAATAAAAGTATAAATTCTAAGTTTTTTTATTTTGTTGTTCTTGTTGTTTGTTAATATTATATTTAAAAATTATTTTATTAAAAATTAAACTCTGAACCATTTTTTCTTCATATATGAAATTCGGATTTTTTTTTATGTTTAATGAAATTGTGCTTAATGAAAAATATAATTGTGAAATGGTGGGAATGTTGATGATTAAAGAAGCCAAAATAAAGAATAATGAATTTTACCATGACCCATGATTTGACCAAAAAAAAAGAATAAATTGATAAGGAAATGAATGACCTTAATGCTAAGCTTGAACATGATTTC
The DNA here is from genome assembly GCA_963920725.1 of Rhamphomyia laevipes. Taxonomy (NCBI): domain Eukaryota; kingdom Metazoa; phylum Arthropoda; class Insecta; order Diptera; family Empididae; genus Rhamphomyia; species Rhamphomyia laevipes. The sequence goes on from OY987259.1 coordinate 17,374,008, forward strand.
GGAAGCGATAGCACATAAAAAGTTCAAAAGAGAAGTGATCATTTATATATTTATTAAATTATTACAAATTAATTATTTAATTTAAATTTGAAAACAATGTTTTAATTAAATCAAAATAATTTTATATTGTGGATTTAATTAAAACATTATTTGAACTTATAGTATTATTTTTTTTTTTCCAATTACACATTTTTTTTATTATGATCATTCCTCATTCTGAACTTTTTTTCGCAGTTTCGATATTTAATTAAAAAAATTATTAAACATTTTTTTTTTATATAATTGTTGTTTCTAATGAATACCAACATCTATTAAGACCTAAATTCGAACATGATATTAATTTACTGTTTGTCCATTTTCGAAATTTATTAATTTTCGTGATTCATCACCGCTGGTACTGCTGCTGCTACTAACTACTGATGATGTTTCACCTAAAACTCTCATTGTATTTGAATAATCTGAATCAATTTGTGGTATTTTTTTATCATTTGGACGTAATGTACGTAATAAATCTGATAATGATAGGAAACTTTGACGACCAACATCATTACCATCATTACTATTATTATCACCTAATTTTTCAATTTCATGTGATATTTGTTTTAAACGTTGTTCAACTGATGGTAATTCACTAGTTGATGTACCAGATTCAATTGATGATGATATTTCAGATGAATGTTCCTCATCACTAGTATTATTATGTTGTTCTTCATCATTATTATCTTTATCAGCTACAGTTTCTATTTCTTCTGAACTCATATTACGTGCAATATCATCTTCATGTGATTGTTGTTCATTAATATTATCATCAGCAACAGTATCTAATTGTTGTTCAACATCATGTTCATCAATAATTTGTTCTTCATGATCTAATTTTAATGATGCTAATGATGGTTCAGAGATTTCTTCAGTTTTTTTCAATTGTGCAGCTAAATTGGCATATGTTGATGTCATTAAATGTGGGAATGGTGTTGTTGTTGTGAAAAATGATGATGGTTCATGAGTTGTAGTCGATACAATTGGGCGACTGTAAATAAGAAATATTATGATTAGTTTTTTTTGTCATTTTTTCGGTTAAATAATTAATTATTTTATTTTAATGTTAGTATAATAATTGAGAATGAAATTTTTTATGAAAATAGTACAATAATTGACATGATTTCGGTCGCGATAGGAATAATTTGATTATATTTTTTTTTGGTAAAATCGTGCATTACCAAATATTAAAGTTTTTGAAATAATTTTATTAATATTAATTTTATTAATAAGTTTATAGAAAATATTTGTAGGAAAAGCTAACCCCAAGCCACCAATTACATATTAATTTTTTGCTTTTCTATAGTATTTATAATTTTTCTGAACTTAAAGGTAATTTGAGGTTTAGGAGTTAGCGTTTTTGATGAAAATTAAGAAAAAAACAAAGCTTAAAAACTTAAATAAGAACATCAAAATTTTATGTAGAATATTTTTTTTAAATATAATTAAATAGTAATTAAAAATAATGAGCAACTAAGTTGAATTTGAAATTGATGAACATTTTCAATATAATTAAATTACATAGTATAAAAAAATACGAGACAAATGAATTTCTTATAGAAAATTATGAATGTAAGATAGAGACAGACATATTCATGTAAATAAAAAAAAATGTAATTATAGATTTGCCAGTAATTGTAGTGTTTTATTAAAGCTAGTATATTTAAGCAACACATTATTTTTTTAATAGCAAGTAAAATAAAAACAAATGGGTCCAAATTAGAGTTTCATTTTGTGTCATTAATGATTAATTAATTAATTATTTTAGTTTTTTTTTTTTGAATATACTGCGATCTTTAGTAAGTAAAATATTGTATGTGTTTTTACATAAATTAAAATATACATTAATTTAATCTATAGTTTTTACATGAAAATATAAATAAAAAACTAAGAATTAATATGTTAGCAAAATAGAAATTAATGGTGGATATTTTTGGGGTTAAGCTCACCTAAATTGTGTTTTTTTTAAGGAATTTATTTTTATTAAATTTTTTATTATTTTATTGTTTTTGTTAAATTTTTTTGTTGGTGATTTTTATATTTTTATTTTTAAATATTGTTTTTTGTATTTTTTTTTGTAATTATATGCAGCAAATTTATGGTAGTTGTTTTGATTGTTTTTGTGTTGGTTTTGATATCACAAATCCTTACCCCTGCGCCGATGAAACTGGAATACTACCATAATTATAATAATAACATCTTGTTTGTTCACAAATAAAATCTTTAACAATTGAACAATCTTCTGGCATCCATTTAAGATTTGGTGCTTTCATAACAACACATCCTTTTTCCATACCGCTGCTACTGCAATTTTTTGAAAATAAAAAGAAAAAAATCAAAATTAAATTTCAATTTATATAAATATAGCTAGTTATTTAATTTATAAAACAGAAATTGAAAATGACTACTACATACTACAAAAAAAAAAAGAAGCAAAATATGAATTTACATTGCATACCTATCCCTGGCTGTTCTTTGTGGTGATGTATTACTATTATGATCAACTGGATCTAATAAACCAGCTTGTACAGCATCAGCTGAATTCTCAAAATAATCAAATGTTGCATTAAATGGTAAACCAGTACTCATCCATAAAAACATTCCGGTACCTAAACGATTACCAGATGTCCAAAAATCATATTTACTATAACCAGCATTTTGTAAATATTGTGACATTGATTCGACTTTTTCTTTTGTTTCAAATGAGGCCAATTGTAAACCTAATGATCGACAATATTGATATGCTAAAAAGTAATTTAATTCTGGTGAATATGGATTCATTCGGCTGATAAAATATTGAACACTATCTAATTGAATTGTTGTTATACGTTGTGCTATAAAAACAAAAATATAGAATTTAATAAATTATTAATTATTAATATAAACTTTTTAAAGTTAATGATTAAGAATTAATTTAAATTGATTATGTTTTTAGTATATATTAGAAATAAAATTAATGACAAATAAAGGCCTTATCCAATAATTTCGAATAGGCAAGCAATTATTGATTCGAATAGCTAAGCGAATATCGAATAGCCAAGCCATTATTGATTCTCTAAATTATTTCAGTTTGTAATTGTACGTAATATTCCAATAATAAAAATGAAGATAAAGGAGTGATACTACATGAGATAAAATGATCCTGCGGTATTGAAATTCATAATTCATCGATATATTATGATTCCAGTATAATAATTTAAAAATATAAATATTATTAGCTTAGTTGAGCAAAAATAGTTTTCTCTTAACTACCATAATTTAAAAGCAAAATTGTCGCGCTATGCATTCTATAAAAATAATATATTTCAATATTGTCAAAATAAAAATTCCAATAAATCTTTTAGTTCACTAAAATTTTTGTGTTACGATTAATTTATAATATGCGTGCTTTAGCATCATATCAGATCGCGCAAATTCTCTTATTTGTACGTAGCGCAAATATTTTTATTTATGCATTGAAATTTTTTTTTCAGATTATACTCTGGATAAAGAAAAATAGATTCACGCAAACTTATATTATCTTAAAATAACTTTGACCATATAGTTTAGTTCAGTTCAGACATCTAGAGATTGAAGAAAAAAACACTATTAAGTTTTTGCACCCCAAAGCGCTAATCGCAAATCACAAATTCTTTTCTGTTTTGTATTTATAAGCTTTAGTATTTTTTTTATTATTATTTTTTATCGACATTCTTCAATTTAGTTCCACCAGGCTATAAATGACGCGTATCTTTTTTTTAAATTTTTTTTGCGGTTCTAAATTTATTTATAGCCTGGAGTATAAGTAATACTGTTTATATGTCTGCCAAAACTCTAGACAATTTGTAAAAATTCGTGTATAACGTTCAACTATATGGCGGCGGCGGCGGCATATGAACAAGGACTTTATTTTTTTTATATATAGTATTTATTTTCCTACTATATATATTAAAAAAAATATATATAAGGGAAGATTGGCATTATAATTCCTTTTAGACTATAAAGTAATTTTATTCTACATTATTGAGACCGGCACAAATGAATATTAAAAGAAAACGTAACAATTTCCAAAACAATTGACTTAGTAAAATGTTGATTGCCCGACAACGTAGTTATTTTAAAATCCAATTTTTTTTTTTTAATTTTTAAATGTAATAAAAATTATATTGCCAACAAGTAAAAATATGGCTATAAAAAAAAAAAAAATCTTGGGTGTTCTTTGGGTATATGGGAAAAAAACTCATCTTCTTTGGAGTTAAAATATTTCCAGTATATAAAAAAAATTTCCAGCAGTTGATTGCCAATATGGAATTTTTCATTTAGTTTTGTAAAAAGGACTTACACACATTATAAAGTAGCAAATTAAGTGATTTTAAAAATATATAGTACATAAAAAGTAATTAGATTTTGAATGATGAAGCAAAATTCTATGAAATTATATTTTCAAATGAAATAAGTTTAACGGCAATTGACTAAGTTAATTGGAAATTTTTAAAGAGTTTTACACAAAAATAATTTAACCATTAACTAAAATCGTTAAAATATAAAATTACGTTAAAAAGAAATGTTAACAGCAACAGAATATTAAGAGATTGTTAACAGCGACTCTAATACTCAATAGAGGTCACTGTAAAAAAGGAAATTTTAATTTTAGCTTTAAAATTTGGAATTTATTATTGACCTTGAAGTTGATTTTGAAATTTTAAATTTCAATAATTAGTAATCGAGTATCTAATCGTCATCAATCTAAAACACAAGCCCCATCTTCCCGTTACCAAGAAAATGAGTACCTGGGATAGAGACAGATAATTTGTTTGGTTCAGCGAAGTTAGTAAGGCTATGTTAGAAAGGAACATATAATTAAAAAAATATCTATTATCCCTAAGTTTGATTTCTTGCACTTTCTCACATGCTGAGAAAAATTATACCATCCTCAATGGATTAAGCTCCGGTGTTATCATCACCGAACACAAAAAACAAATGTTAATTAGACAATACTGTTTAATATAAGCAGTAAAATACAAATAAAAATATAAAATTAGGATAACAAAACACTAAACCAACAGTCCACCACAAACACAAGAGTTCATAGTTCTGAAAAGAACTCCTACCCCCGTAGCCGCCTGTTGTTTCAAGCCATTACAAATTGTACAATTAAGTTTTTGTATAAAAGTAGTATAAAAAAGTATGATAGGTACTACCTACCAGCCCTCTACAAGTACAAAAATACCCTAAGAAAGAACTGAAATTGTAGTACCAGCGTAATATAAAAATGTCATTCGTTAGAAATAATATCAACTAAATATTACAACTAATTAAGTGGTTAGTTTTGGTAATTTCGTTTATGTAATTTAAATTAAATTTTTGTAAATAATATAATAGGATTTATAAAAACCAAGTTACGAGCAAATATTTTACAATAATTACTATTAAAAACTGCTTCTTTCAAATTCTGACAATCTGACGAATAATATTATATTTAACTAATTATATCTAGTATCACGAAATTAACTAGTTTCTTAAAACTAAATTCTATAAATGTATATATAATTGTGTAATAAAATAAATAAAATCTAAATCTGGATTTTATAATCTATTTATAAATTTAATTTTTATATTATTTCTAGTTTTTTTTATATTCATTTCCTCCATTTTCGCAAGATAGATTTTACCATTTTCACAGATAAAAATATAAGGATTATAATTTTATGAAAAATTTATATATTTTTACTATATTTATATAAAGTTAAGTTAGAATTTTAAAGTTCGTATTTATATATTTATTTTAAATATCGATTTATCAATAAATAACAGTTGTGGTTACAACAATTTTGCGGTTTTAAACAAAATACACAATTACACACCAGAGAGCATAGATTATGGAGCATAGAATATTGATTGGAAAAGATAAGCATATTTTTTTTTTATTTATTTATTATTTAAACCTATTAAAAATTTTAATGATGGTAATTTTTCAATATCATCAATACAATAATATTATTTAATAAAAAAAAAAGGTTAAAGTCCGATATAAATATTAGACAAGAGTAGAGAACAAAGCAATCTGTACTGTGTAATACAGATCCAAGAAAAATATATTTTAACTATTTTTATGAAGCAGTTTTGATGGTGTAGTAATGCTGTAATATGGCATGGTATAATAATGAAATAAATTTCTGGCCGTGACATTGATCTTTCTCCATTTACCAGTAATAAATGTGATAGTAGTTATAATCTTATAATATAACTTTAAAACTAAAAATATATGTTGATCTGTTGATAGTAAATGATTTCCATCTATTAATAGCTATTAAAAATAGATTTTCAGTTTTAAGTCCATACATTAAATTAGTTAAAGCCATAAAATTATACGGGCACACTAATAGTGATTTTGTGTAATCGATTAGAGATAATCGATTACTAATTGGTTTTAATTTTGATACTGATTTGCATTAAAGTTATTTTGAATTGTTTAGACAATGCAGACTTTTTGATAGTATAAATAATTAAAATTCATTCAAAGAAATACTAAATTTTATAATGATTTAACGAAACATTATAATTATATTGCTACTTTAATTTATATGAAAATAGTTAGTAATTAACTTTTCGATTAGAATTATGAATTATTGATATTAATTGTATAGTGCGAATATTTAAAAACCGGATTAGTTAATGACAATTTTATGAATTTGAATAGTGCAATTTAAAATTATTTAAATTTTATTTAATGTTATCTCCATTGCATCCATTTGAAACCGGTTAATTATAACATTTATTTTACATATTTATAAATTTCAGGATTTTCAAGAAAATATTTTAAAAATTTCAGGATTTTCTTATTTTTTCTCTACTGACATAAATTTATATTTTTATTGATTAAAAATTCAGGTATTCATAGTAACACTAAATTAACAGTAAAATAACTGTTTTACTGGCGAATTTAGACAGAATGACAAAAAAAAAATTGTCAATTGTGACAAACTTGAATTTATAAAACAAAAATGTTAAGCGCGAAACTCGATATTAGAAAAAATATTATTTATGATTGATGTTAGTGAGTGGGTAAGTAAAATTTCCGAAATTAGTTTAAAAAAAATTAAAAAAAAAAACAATTTAAGTAAAATTTATAGATTGTAATTAAATAATCGTGATAAAAAAAAATAATTTATTTAAAATAATTAATAACTTCCATAAGAAATATCTTTTTTACATCGAAAAGATGTGATAGAAAAATAGATTTTTTTTTTTTAAATAATAATAAATTACAAAAAAAAAATCATAAATCACACAAATGAGATAAGCATAATAAATTATTTTACACCACGATCTCATAGGACCAATAAGGTCAACAAATATATATATATATATATATTGTATTACGAATCTGCAGAAGTGGAAAGAACAACAACAGAAGCATTGGTTACTGGCAATAGTAATAAAATATCTTCATGAAAATTTATATTGCTTAATAAATTTGAAATTGATATTTTGCTGTCAAAAGGGCAACACAAATTTTCTAAAAATTATATACAAAATTTATGTTTTTACAAATTATGTTTTTTTTTTTTATTATTTTGCATAATTCGTCATATAAATTTTTATAATCATATTGAATATTGTATCTCCACTTGTATGGAATGAATATTTTATTTGATATTATCAATATATTTTGCGAATAACATGATATTTGGTTAAAAAAAGGATGTTAATTTGCTTGTTCTTCTACTGATATGTTCGCAATAAATTCGAGTATCGTGTCCTGAATGTTTATACAGAAAATGATTACATGGTAAATGTTTATTTTTAGTGAATTATAAGTCATGTATTTTAATAAATATGAAGAAAGAAAAGTCAAAAGGTTTTGAAAAGTTAAATCTGAACAAGTAAGAGTCTATTTTCATATAAGGAACTGGTAAAGCCAAAGTATTTCAGAATTATTGGTAGTGAATTATGATAATGCACTTGGATGAACAGATGTGTTTCATGGAAACTAAATTTTATTATTAAATGAAGATTGGATGAACTTTGATGAACAGGTGCGTTTCATTTAGTTATAAAAATTTTTAGAAATGTAAATGTAACCTAAAATATATCTATTGATGGAACAGTTTCTCACGTATTTCTGACAGGAAGAATAAATGTGGAAGAAATAATTGTGATTGTACATTTAATAGTATAATATGCAACGCTTTATTCACAAGTAAAGAATATTCTAAAGCTAAACTCATAAAGAGATTCTTTCTTTGTAATGGCGCTACAGCCCAAATTGTACCTTGGTTTCCTCAAAGAGGTTTCCTAACATTTTTATAATAATTTGGACCTACTAATTTTATATGGATTACGAACCATAAGTTTCTTTATAGTGATGAAACATTTTAATGCAACAAACTAATACCTTTTCATAGTGAGATATGTGTTGTCAGCCAATACTTTCAAGTTTCAACGGTTAAAATTTTAGAATGACAATTACATATTGTAAATTTTATTACTGGTAGTGGTAGTCATTTAAAGCTAAAGCGAGATTAAAGTAATTGAAGTTGAACTCGGCACCTAAATCTTCACAGCATAACCCACTACCAGTACGCCAAACTCACTCCTCATAAATAGATTGCTGATTTTAAAAAAAATATGGAAATTGCAAAGAATTTAAATGTGTAATATATTTCCTGATCAGATCTTATAGCTTGCGGTCATATATCATTTTAACAACTCTGTCATTATTTAAATATTTTATTTTACATAAATTTGTTGTAACATTTTAACTAGATTTTTTATATGATATATAATTTAATAAATTGTTGAAAACAATTTAAATAAATAATTTGATAGAAAATTTGTAGTCTAAAGTAATTTTCCTAAAGGTAAATTTTCTATTTGCATTATAATATAACGCAGCACGGCAGCACTAATAAGTTAGCCAAGAATATTATTTGGATTTATGATAATACTATATTTTCATCATTAATCTTAAAGGGTTTTTTAATAATGAAATTGGACACGATTTTTCATTTTACAAAAAAAAAAAAAATGAAGAAATGAAAAAAAATGAAAAAAAAAAAATGACACGATTGAATATTTTTGCATAAATTTTTTAAATTCTTTTAAATATACGAGTTTCAAATTACGTAAAAAATAAATAGGAAGTTCTTTAACAGAATATAAATATTAAACATTTAAAAAAACTTTTTATAACGATAGATAAGTACATAGAGTGTAGAGCTATTAAAGAATATTATAGTAATTGGTATGCCATACTAAACTATAGAAAATTTATTAAAAAATGTAAAATTCTCACAACAAAATTAACATTTCTAATGTATTTTTTTTTATATTTGTTGCTATCATCGATCAAAATTAATTAACCATTTAATCTTGTTTGACTTTAATGCTATTTTGCCTTTTGTAGGGAGTTTATTATAGTCCAATGAACTTAAAAAAAAAAAAATTTTAAATTAATTATAATTAGCATTTATACATGTGCGAAATAAAATAGAATATTTCCCATCATTTTTATAATTCACATCATAATTAAAGTCACTTTCATAGGCTAATAGAACTCTGAACTTGATGGTTTTAAAGGGTAATTATAGTGAATAGATTGATAGCGTGCAATTACTATGTAAAAGAAAATTGAATAATTATAAACACTTTAAGAAAAATGAAAATTGTATTTTATGAAAGTAAATTCGTTGAAAGTTAAATATGATAAAGTAAGTATAATAAGGAAAGGAAAATTGAAAAATGAGAATTAATAGTAATTATATATATGTAAGATATTTTATGGTTTATAAATTGGTTTGTACAAGCTCGGTATATTTAGCAAACACTTTTAACAGGACACTCCATGCTAAGGGATCATTCCATTAAGCTACGGTGATCTGAAGTAAATATATGTAAAATATATAGAGACGAACGCGAGTGAACACTTTTTGTGTCAATGTTGCAGTCTCATCTACCTGAGACGCAGATTTTTTGGTTCATGCTACATGAACGAACTGAATGAAGAAGAAGTTTTGGGTTGGAAACCAATTTTCTGTTTTGGTCAAAACAGTTGTTAGGCCATTAATTATACGGAATGATCATTTTGTATTCATATTGATGGGAAATAAAGCCAGTAAATTGAAACATTTAATACTTTCGAGTCTATTTTAAAAAAAGAATTCATTAATAAATGTTATTCTTCTGCTAGTCAATTTTTGGCTTTATATTACACATTTTTCCTATAAACTGTTGTGAACATCTGGTCTTATAAAAATTGGTCTCTAAATTTTGTGTATTCGAAAATTCCTTTTTTTAACTCTGGTGTAAATGAAAAAATAAATAACATCAACAATTTCAAGCTCCCGAAATATATACAAATCTGTTGTTGAAATTTTCATTTTGTCGGCTTCAATTACTTTGAACATATTTTTTTTTAGTGTACATAATATCGACCGTCTAGCATATTACATTAAATAATAATTTTCTTAAACATTTATTCTGTTCGAAAGGTGTGACTTTATTAAAATATTCCACATAAAATTTTTTTTTACTAAGAATTTTTATTTTGTTTTTGTTAAATGTTCTTTATTTTTGGGTTTTGTGGCTTTTCATTATTATTGTACAGAAATTTTTCATTTACAACATTATCTAGAAATTTTGTGTAATAAGAAAATAACTTTTCAAATTTTATTATTTTAATGTCTAGACACATTTGTGAATGCAAATTATGATAAAGTTTATGTAAGTTTTTAATTTTGTAATGACCTAATTAACTATAGAATTATTGTAAAAATCATTGATGTGAAATATTAGAATTCTAATGGAAAATATGTAATGGATAAACTTCATATTCATAGTTATTTATTTTAAAATTTAATAATTATTTAACGTATATTCAAGATTATGATTTTTAATCTTTAAATCACTATACATAGGAAGGTCTGGTTAATAGCTAAATTTTGAGATTTGCTAAAAAGATTTTCAGATTCTGACCAAATTTCTGTGAAATCAAATTTTTTATGTAAATCTTTTATGTAAATTTTACATAAAGAGAAAAAATGTCCTTGTTGAAGTGATAATTGTCATATTGATAAAAATAATCTAATGATCGCAATTTTGTAGCTAGAAAATTGGGTACAATTTTTATAATAGAAAGCAAAGGTTTGACTATATTCAAATTTTTTTTAGACAACATTTTATAATTATATCGAGAACTGTTATTTTAATATGATTACTTTAATTTAATTGTACAGTCATTCGCATCTAAAAACATAGAATTCTCAAATATGGGTCTTAGCGACCCATTAATGTTAATTGTACATAAATTGAATTCAAAATAGAAACATTAATAAAATTTGATTAAATTTAATTATTCAATTACATAATTGATTGCACATTAATAATTTAAATTATTAATGAACATTTAAAATGCATAAATTTATTAAACTGTATTCTTTTAAAACTTCTTTCAAAAAGGTAAAACCAATAAAGACAAAACCAAAAAATAATAATAATAATAATATAATTTCATATAAATTCCTTCCTTTTTTGATTCATTAGATTATTTACATTTATTTATTTCTGTCTTAAGAATTATTAACTTTTTTATTTATAGACATAAGTAAACGTTAACAAAATATGTTAAAATTCATAGAAGCATATGAAAAATGGGATTTAAAAATGTCTAGAAATTTAAAATCTAAATAACGAAAATATAAATATAATTTCAAAAAGGAAATATAAATTTCCGGTCATCTACATTTAATTAGCATTCTGTTCTTGCAGAAATGACAAAAGAGATAAATTTAATGTTGAATTAAAATTTATGGTGGCCTGTATAATTTGTATAAATTTCATTTTATATTTTTCGTTTTTTTTTTTTGCTTATCGATTTTAACATTTTCGTAAGAAGACAAAAAATAAAAATTAATTCCAAGTAGGATATTTAAAATGTAAATGCAATTTAAAGTTGAAATTAAATTTTATATAAAATTTAATGTTTATAATTATCGTTAAGAATAAAATAAAATAAAAAAGTTAACATTACATTAATTGTGGCGGATTTATTAAGTACAGAAGTCTGTATATAATAAAACTATTTATGTGATAATTAAAACTGCAAATTACAGAACTTCTATGAAATAGTTTTTTTGTTAAAAAATTTATTATAATGATTTTTAGTTTTGTTATCAAGATACAATCGTGAAACGAAAATGTTAAGCGACAAACTCGAAATTAATTTCTGTAAAATTTATATATAATGTTTGTCTGGAAATTACAAATAATTTTTTTTTTATAAATATTGATAGTTTAGTTTAAACCAATTAACTCAAAATTTTGAGTTGAATTTTTAATGTGGTAAGTTACAAAGCAATTGGAAAAAATTTAATCCAGTGATATTTAATTAATAATAATTTATGTAAAAAAAATCTATATAATTTCAATCTAAAAATAAAATAAATAAAAATTAAATGATTTGTAACTAAATATGCTTAACAAGAAATTAGTTATAGTTTTTTGATTTCTTCTATGCATCACGTAAACTTATATATATTTGTATAAAAGAAACTTGCACAAGAGTTCCAATAAGTTTAGAGAGTTGATTGACCCGCTATTAACGCAATATTAAAATGCGTTAAAAAAAATATTTATAGAAAATAATGTATATAAATATAATATGACGAGTTCTCTTTTATAATCAAACATAAACAGCAGAAGCTATAATATCGGCTGCTACAGACAAGACACTATACCGCAATACCAAGTCATCCAACTCTTTTACAAAAATAAAATGAAAAAAAGGTTAAGGTAACCTTTTTTGATATTGTTGTAAATGAAAAAAAAAAATTCTATGTAAGTTGATGATGGTAATTTTTCTTAGATTGTATTTAGTTGTTTTTTGTGTTAATTTTTTTTTGTTTTGGGTGTAATGCCGTGTCAATAGTTATGTTGAAATATACAAATTTTTATGTTTTTTTTTTTTTGTATTTAATTCAAATCGAGAAAATATTTATTATGATAATCTTTTGCCTTATCAGCTGTTAAACTACCGGTATAGGTTTTACAATGAAAATGTTTAATAGACAGAGGAAATAAATGGTGAAAATGAATAGAATATGTTGTTTAGGTTGATTTGTCGTATGAAAATGTTAGATAGATTAGGATCCTAAACAAATATTTTATTGTTTAGGTGTTTTTCTTGTGGTTTATATAAATTTTTGGTTAAACATTTTTGTTTTCTTTTTTTAGGTAGACGAGATTAAGATATTAAATAAAGTTAATTTAAAAATAAAAAAAATGGTTTTGTAAATTTTTGAATTATTCGTTTCTTTTTTTTCTCACTAGTTGTTGGTAATAAAATTATTGAATTGCTGAACCAAGTTTTATATGCTTCGGTTTTTTTTTTAAAAAAAGTATATAAAGGAATTAATTAAATTTTATTCGGTGGTTTTACAGTAAAGATAATAATTAAAGATAAATTTATTTTTGATATAATTTGACGCCAATTCATTTGATAAGATTCAAAATTGTTACCAATAATGTTGAATATGAAATTTCATTTTTTATGTACAGAAAGGTGGAGTTTTTAATTAAGCTAACTGTTTTATAAATATATTTTTATATTTAATATCAAACACAATTGATTACTTTAAAATTTGTCCTACATATTAATTTCGGGTTTATGTCTTAGCATTTTTGTATATTTACTAAAAATATATTTAAAATTGATTTTTCTCATTTTAAAGATATTTTTTTCGTTGTTGAAAAAAGTAAAATTAAATTAAAAAATATTTAATTAAATTTGTTAATATTTTTTGTTTATATATTATTTTTTTTTAAATACTAACCTGGTATTGAAGCCAATACACTGAGTAAGCATAATAATACAAATTTGGCCATTTTAAATATATAATATTTTTGTAATTCTTTTTTTTTTTATTTATTTAACAAAATCACAAAATTAATATTTTCTATTAAAATTGTTGAAAATATCACAATTAATTTTTTAAATCACTTTCTATTAATATTGATAATATCCACAAAAAGAATATATTTTCCTGGTTAAAACACTCTTTATTCAAAACACCAAAATCAAGAAAAATTTGAAAACCGGCACAACAAAAATTTTAAAACTTTTTTGTTAAACTAAAAGAACTAAAAATTAATGTTTTTTAGAATCTTTTTATTTTTGCAGTGAATTAAGAATGTTTAAAAGTCAAGTTAACGAACTAAAATGCTTGAGAGAAATTCTTGGTGTTAGCTTAAAAGGAAGTTCCCCCACCACAAAAATAACCACATCATCATTATAATCATCATCAACAAAACAACTAACTATGTTTTTTTATTTTTTTTTTGAATTTGTAAAATGTAAAAAATAAAAAAAAAAAATTCAAATAAGAATTTTAATGTGAAGAAGAACAAGAATTAAAGAAGAACTGAAGTATAAAAAAAGATTCTTATTACATACAAAACATTACATATACATAATTGTATATCTATATGAGTATATATATGTTGTTTTTTGTAACATTTTATTGATGATGATGATGATGGCGCTGCTGTTGCATGTATATAAAAGATTGGTAAAGTGGTAAAGGTAAATTAAAATTGTTATTTTGATACAATACGATATGTTCTAATACAACATAATCAACAACAACAAAAAAACAAATAAAACAGAATTGAAGAGTTTTTTTTTTAATGTTTAATACTATTCTAGAGAACATAAAAACTACACACTTTTGCAAGTTATGATTATTTTGAACCAGAATAATCATACCAGCAGCTCACCACTGCAAATACACTGAAAGTAATTATAAATTGGTAAAAAAAAAATGAAAAAAAGGAAGAACACTAAAGTAGTAGAATTAATATGAAAATATAAAAATATAATGTTCTAAGTATAATTATAGGGTTGCCAGCTATTTTGTAAATTGGATGGGCAGGAGATTAGTTTTTAGCTGCACAAGAAACTTTATAATTTATGAATATACAATTATTGGATCAGGCTGGTATGTATGAGAAATTTGAAGATGTTTCTAAAAACCAATTTTAAAAAAACTAATCAGAACACTAGTAACGTTCCTCATAGATCACTGGTAAGTTAAAAAATACCTAGACGGATTTGGACGATCGTAAAGGTGAAGATGAGACGTCAGGATAAACTGCAATATAATTCAGTGCAAAATTACACCCTCAGAATGATTGTTCCTATCTATTAAGCATGTGTACTGTTTTATCGACTGTACGGGTTTCGACAATCACTGTAAGCTGTTTGACTGCAGTGATTAGGACTAAGTAGTAGTAGTTCTCCCTGTAAAATCAAATCTAATCTTATCTAATGAATATAGTATGAAAAATTCGAAATTCTTTATTGTAATTTATATTCAGTTCCTTACAGTTCCATTTATGCAAATAAGAACTTATCGCATTCTGAGCCTAACCAAATAGTATCAGCAAGTATGCAGTTAGGCTGAGAATGTCGTAAATTGGAATTTGTGAAATGGAACTGTAATTAACTGTGATATTATAATACTCTTCTATATCTTCTATAACTAGAGACATAGTTTCGAAATTCAAAATGAACAAATTATTCTAAAATGCTGAGACTACATCAATCTTTTGACGTAAATGAAAACAAATCGAAAAATTCAGTGTTTCACTCATCTTACAAGGTTTTATTAATATTTTATTTTGTGCAGAATAATTCTAAGGAATTCACGTAGTATATGAATGACCGTATTGAAGAAAGAACTGCAAAAAAGTAGCTAACTTAAAATATAACTTATAAATCCTATTACTTTACCAGTTTACTAATTGTTTATATAAAACTACTATCTTCATCTTTAGACTTAAATGGTAAAAATTGTATTTACAATGTATATTAGAGACCTCTACTAGCAACGTTTGTTTCAATCGTCCCTGTAAGTCAATTATTATTATTGTTTTGTTTTTAGAAATTTTAATATCAGCCAGAAATTATCAGGATTTAAAATTTATTTATAAATCGATATATAAACAATTTGAAAAAAAAGACAATAAGTTACTTAAATATTTATATTTTCTAAAATAAAGATTTGAATCGATAAAATATAAAACAATATTCTTTTAACGATATTTTATTACGATATAAATTGAGTTATTCTTGTAATAAAATATAATAAGTTATTAACAGACAATTTTAAAGATTATGATTTTAAAAATAATTTTTCACTCTTTACTGAAATCATGTTTCGTTGTATTTTCAATCAGATTAATAAATTTGTAATTTTATGTTTCAATGATGTTTTAAAATTGAGTTTTTTCTATTATAATCTTAATTTCATAATTACATAGAAGAAAAAATTACATTTTTCTATGCATTTACTATAAAATTTGTAAGTTTATTATAATTAAAATTGTATGGTTTTTAATTCATGATTATTTTTTCCTGACAAGCTTTCCCGAAGATCTTCTGTATTGTTATCCATACTAATTTTGAATTTATATTTGCGATACTCTTCTCCAATTCCTTGGAACTCATTCTTCATACTTTAGGTATTTTATGGTATATTATTCTATCGAAATTCTGAAGGCTTAGTACTGTAAGTCAAATGACTACATTGATAAATGAAATTCAGCTTTTAAAACTATAATGAGGGGCAACACACAAGAGGCAACACCAATTTGACTGGAAGAATACCAGATCAGAATTATGATAGAACTTTGGATCCATAGATACTGAACAATTTACAGATTAGATCAAAATAAAGCAGTTACAGATACAATAATAATAGATACATGATTTTATTCATTCTTAAGTCATAAAAAAGGAGACAAACAGAGCTTCTTCAAATGAATAGGAAGAAAACTGGGACAGGACAATTCAACCTCAAGTAGCACCTACATATAATTCGACTGTTAGCGCACCAGATGTGTAGGTTCTATTAATACGTGAGGACGAAACATACTATGTGGCTGTGAATCGTTGATAACTCGACGACATCGACTACTTCCGAAATTTTTGTAGACTAAATCAGTTCTACTGTTCCATCAACAGTGCGGGCTTGTTCAGTGACCTAATCTACTTACCACTTTTAAAATTAATACCACACTGTATCTCTAACAAATTTAACAATTTAAATTACATTGATTTTCCCTAATTCTTCCAGACTATCATACTTATGGTTACATAAATATCTGATGTCTTCTCCTACTAAGCCTTGGACATTCAATTATGCTTTTTGTCTCACAATACTCTAATGTTCTGATATTCTTGATCTAATTCTACTACCAAGAGATCCAGATGGCTGTAACACTTAATAAACGAGGGCTAGTTAATCAGGACTCCAATCATAATTATTGGATGTAGCAACAACCATTTATATTTATCAATCCTTTTTGTTTAACTAATTTGGCAGAAGCCATTTATGACACATACTTCATCAATCATTTTTTTGATTTCCTCATCAATTCCTTAACAAATATAATTAAAACTTTAAGTGCTGAGTACTGCAACCAAATACTAAAATATAAAACAATTAATTATTAATATATAAAAGTATCTTTAAATTGCATACAATGTAAATATATTTTTTAAAAAATTAATTAATATCTTATATTTTTTAAATTATTTCATAATTTATCATATAATTCTGATTAAAAAGATACCAAAACCAAAAAGTAAACAAATATAAAAACTATAAAAAGTCATTCACAAATAAAACAAATCTTATTTTTACACAACAGGAAGTCCTTAAAAAATCAACTTTATTTTTGTATATTCATATTAAAAATAAAAACAAAAATTTTGTTTTAAATTGTTTTATCGTGCAAACTTCTTTAAATATGTTTTTAACCGTGACTAGAAAATGCCAAGTAAATGCACGCGGCATTTGATTGTGAAAATAAATATTAAATTGAGAACTTCTCTACTTCTAATGGTCAAGTGTTTATTTAAAGGACTGTGAAAATTGTTAAAAAAAGGGACTCTTAAGTTCTACTTGTCAAAGATTTTTGTATTTGTTATTTTCACTGATTATTTTCAACGATGAAATGATAAAAATTAAAATCGTAGGTGTACGAAATAAATATTTTACTGCAAATATTATAATTCGTATTCATCTTCCCACGATTATGAAAACTATTACTATTAATAAAAAAACTAAAAAAAAAAACTATTTATGTTCATGCTGGTACAGGGTAATTTAGAATTATGAAAAATCCAGTAATTTTAGAAATTTAGAAAAAAAAAATAACCAATGTACTTTAGAATAGGTTCGGTAATCTAAAGTACAGAGCCTCACATTAATCAGATACAGTAGTACAATTTTTATGGATAACTAACACTGACTAGATTACCTACCCTCTAGTATGTTCTTTCTAGTAAGTCGAATGTTTTCGTTGTTCGAGACATCTTTTACAGCATGGTAGTAGGTATTGCTAGAATGAGATCTCTTTGTCAGGCGAGTGTCGGGCAATGACATAACATGTATTCCTGGGTATCAGCT
Organism: Rhamphomyia laevipes; assembly: GCA_963920725.1. Classification (NCBI taxonomy): domain Eukaryota; kingdom Metazoa; phylum Arthropoda; class Insecta; order Diptera; family Empididae; genus Rhamphomyia; species Rhamphomyia laevipes. The sequence continues at coordinate 17,392,496 of OY987259.1, forward strand.
TGTCCTAGATCGCTGCAGTTTTTGTATTGATCACTTAAGACTTGTGATAAGTTTAAGAAAATTAGTAATAATTAACAAATTTAAACTTTTCATTAAGGGTTTACAAATCTTACGACTAAACTAAATGGTGTAGAAACTAGACCAATGCCAAGCTATGGTTTTTTCAAACACTGACTAACTATCCTGATGTACTTCTAAATTTTCCTTTTTAAGTTTGCTTGATGCTGGAAATTTAAGTAAATTTTTTTATTAGGTTTAGAGTTAACTATTAACCTTTCAGAATAACTATTACTAGGGGCATGCAAATTTTTAGTTTTCATATACCACGAGTAATTTGTAATATTATGCAGTAACTTGGCTAATACACATAGTTATTTTACACATAGATAACTCCTTTCAAGTCCGGTACAGTCTTGATATCCAGAATGTTCTTTTGAATTTACAATGGTGGTAGAACATGTTCGGTGGGTGAAATTAATGTACCTTGTCTTTTATACATTTTCTACTATTCAAAATATAATTTTATTTCAAAATTTTCAATAACTTCTAAAAATACTAAATAAATAATAAATATTTCCGCATATTTTGACTTGTACAATATTAATTTTACTTTTCAAATTTTATTCCTTTAATATTAATATTTTTTTTTTTCATTTTTTTATTTATTAATTTTTAATAAAAAGTAAAAACGAACAAAATGAAAGAATTTTTAATTCTAAAAGATAATTACTTTTAATTTTCCTTTAAGTTCATTGTAGCCTGAAAAAATATTTTGAACTTTTTATAAAGTTCAATTCCAATAATAAAAATTTATTATAACATTAATTAAATTGAATGATTTATTGATCGATAATAATTCATTTTCTAACCAATTAATTCAAATTAAACTATTTTAATTATTTATGTCTGTCTGTCTTCAAAGAAACAAAAAAAAAACAGATTATTCTCAAATTACACAAAATATTTATTTTAAGAATCATTTTAAAATTTTAAATGTCGTAGGAAATTTAGAAATATCAACCAAATAGCAAAATTATTCCATTTATATTAATTTCTTATATACTGATCTGTCACCTTATTCTGGAGATCTAGGAATTGGGAACGATTTTTTGGCAGATTATATCAGTTTTTATATGAAAAATCTTCTAATTTCTAGATCGAATTCGTATATCAAAGTATGATTAAAGCGAATTAGAATGTGATTTGGTAGACTCTTCAAAAGTATCAGCTAGCAAATAAACAAAACTCTACTCTAAATATTTATCAAATTGGATTTTCTGTACCAACAAATGTACTACACAAACTATAGCAATGTGACAGTTCAAACGATGATTTGTTGTATAGAATCAAATACTTGTTTTAATTTCAAACTCATTTCAAACATTCCAAGTATACTAAAAGTTTACAAAAATTTATTTTAGTTATTTTATTATTACGTATAACTTCTTGCATAGAAACTCGTTTTCGACACTCGAAGCTATTAACTGCAGGACCTCCAAAAAACCAGTTCTTCAAAAAACAGAGCTGCTTCAATTTTATGTTTCGTTACAGGTCAGTGTAACCTCAAAAAGCACACACATACGATTGGACTGTCAGCGGACTAGGTGTGTAGGTTCTGAAATGTCCGAAACGGTGGAATACATGTAAGGGGTTCATCTGTACAAAACTTTATTATCTCGAAGGCTATGTTGTCGCTCCTTCAGAAACGTGGCGGCTCGGTCTGATGAATAATTAGAAGAGGTATCACAATAAATCAAATGGCTACAGTTAGTAGGACTGTCTTTCCTATTCTTGCCCCTAACCTATTATAAAGACATCCCTATAAATAATGGTCTCTTTATGTATTTGGTTTATTACATTTCAAATGTTCTATCAAATAACATAGAAGCTTCTTAATATCTGAAATAAATGGTTACCGACGAATGCGAGCAAACTAGATCTATCGATCTATGTCCCTTTCTAATTCAATCAAGTAAATTAATTGATATTTATGTAAATATCATAAACTTTATTACTTTTTTATTAATATTTTCGTCAATAAAACTAAATATTTTTTCTCAAAAATCTTCGGCTACTAAACTATTGATTTAATTTTTCTGAGTCCATAATAACAAAATGAAATAAAAACCATTAAGAGAAAAGTTCAACCATTAAAGTCAAGGTCAATCTCAATTGCAATTACAAAATCGTTGACCATTACAATAACAACTTTTTGTGAAATAACTTTAAGAATGTTTCTTTCTTTCAATTGTTTATATATCAATTTTTTTTTACCATTTATTTATTTTTTAATCATTATTTTTGTTATTTTTTTTTTATATTTCACATTTATTTCGGTGTGTAAATCAACCAGCACCTAATTGCAGAAGTTACAAAACATTAATCTCAAAAGTTTACAATCGAATTGGTTTTGATTGGGTAAATGTTTATGGCTTGTGGCGAAATTGAGTCTCCAGTAAGTTAATGTTAAGAATACGTGGCCATGATGAAAAGCAAAAACTATTCAAAAAGAAATTTCGGTTTAAAACTATTAATTATTTTTAAGATCGACATGAAATTTACAATTATTATTGTACCAGATTTAATTAAAAAGTGAATAAATTGATTAAAGAATTGAATTAATTAATGATTTCGTGTCCAATTAAAATTTATGTTGGGGAGCAATTTTTTACGTTAATTTGTTCCATATATAATACAACAAAATGTGGAAAATTTTGGTAAGAAAATAAAAGGTTTTCTAGAATCAATTTCGTAAATTAGATCATACCTAAAATTAAATATTAAGTCATTCATGAGAAATACTCAGATGTATCTTCCTGAATCGAATGTCTATAATCATTTAATACTTTATTATCAATATCATAAAAAAAAATGTGTTTTAGGATATTGAATTTCTTAGAAAATCGATACATTTTTCAAAAAGCCACAGAAATAAAACATCAAAGTATTTGAAGAACATCCGATATCGTAAACCAAAATCTGGATAAAAAAAAAACCAACTTTGCAATATCAAATTTTATGTTCAAGGACATTTATTTTTTTAAATATGTTTTTATTTGGTTAAATTTTATTGATTCCGATTGATAGATTTTTTGATAAATCAGCTTAAATCTGTTCTTAATCCTGTTGTATTTTGAAAGAACAATTTAGAAGTTTTTAAGGCTGAAATATATTTAAATATTATAATTTGTTCATCTGCACGATTCAGTGGCTTGGAAATAATTATCATATAAATTAGACTTTAATCGAATAACTTAAAGTAAAAAATCTCCTTACAAAACTTACAAATATCTAAGCGGCGTTATTCGGAAAAATTATTACAGCTCAATAGACAGACAATATTTTTATGAGCTTAATTGTATAATTAAGAACACAGATGGTTCTTTTAAATTTTTGAAGATATTTTGGTTATCAAAATTTAAAATTTTAAGCCGGACTGGGTCCAGGTCAGAATATACGCTATACGGCATATTTTATTTAATGAGAGCATTCAGTGCTTCATAATGAGAGCGTTCAATATCTTAGAATCTATCAATTATCTTGTATATATTTATACAGTTTATTTTTAATTAAAATTGCATGAATCCGAAATTTATCAGATTTCGAAATTTATCTTCCTTATTTAATAATTCGATATAGTTTAATTTGACAGTTTAAACTTTATGGATTACTAATATTTTGAATTGAATAATTAAAATTATTATTGTTATGAATCAGGATTGCTCTTGCAGAGACCTTACAGACCAGTTTTTGTGCGGTTTCTAGGATATACTCAATTTTTGTATGTCTATCTTCCTTGTACCTTTCTACTGTTTTGATGTTTGTTTTGCATTTAATCAGTAGTTTTAATTTTATAGATTTCATTTTGTGGACAAGAAAGATTTTTATTATCTGTTAAAATATTTCAGTGCACAATTGTTATTATTCCGAGAAGAATTACAATTATGATAGTTTGTGATAGATTGTGATACTTCCAAGAAGAAACCTGCACCACAACTTCTTATATTTCAAGAATTTACCATCGATTGGTACAACCATGATGCACCAACAAATCCACCATATTAATTTATATTTATATTAACAATTCTAAATATAATGTTAAGAGTTTCCATGAACCAAATTCAAACAACAATCTAAGCCACTGGTGCCCAAGCTTTTATAGCCAGGGACCATTTTAAAAAATATCAAAAAGTCTTTTGGCCAAAAAGTATAAAAGTATTCTCTCCAGCTATCATGAAGCATATCAGTAAATAATTTTTTGAGATGATTTCTATATTTATTTATAATTTACATAGAAAAATTTATTTTATGTGAAATATAATTTTAAGATAATTTATTAAATATTAAAAACAATTCGAGTTGGCTAAAATTGCTTGGATGGCTGTTTATGACCCGTGGGGAGTTTTTTGAACACTACAAGTTTAAGCAATTCTTAATTCTTAAATTAGTAAATATAAAATTTGATTAAAAAAAAAAAATTTTATTTGGAAAACATGTAAATTCATCAAAATCTATTGCACAATTACAATACTTTTCAATACCACGCGTGACAAAGTTTAATTAAATTATTATTATATTTTAATTCGCGATTTCAGAAATTCTATTTTATTTTCTATATTTTTGTGATAAATTTATTGATAATAAAATTAATATAATATTGTCCCTTCCGAAACGGAAATGTTATTTTTTTTTTCTGCCTTAGCAGAAAATTCGTTATCGGAATAATTAATTTGAATTTAATATTTTATTTGCTGTAAAATGCCTAATCAAAATGAGCGTAAATAAATTTTGTGACATTAATATTTATTAGTTTACCATGAATTGTATATAATTGTTGTTACGATGAAGTATGAATAATGAAATTGATGTTTTAAATGAAGAATTGAACATTAAATAAACATTGAAACATTTTGTATTTATAAAAATTAAGAATTATTACGTTCAGTAAAAAGATAATGTTAAAAAATTATTTTGATCAAGGAATCTTTTACAGATGTTGATATTAAATTATTGCTTAAAAGTTTCTGACATCATAAATTTAATGATGAAACTTTAATAAATTAATTACCATTAAAGTTCTTACGACTAAAGTAATAATTCAAATTTTCCATTAAAATGATTAATAGATTAAACTTTTATATCTTAATAAATCATTTGTTAAATAGACATTTCTAATTTTACCTTAACACGTTTAAATATAAAACATTTGCACTTTATATTGAAAGCCTTAAGGTCCTTTAGTTTTTTACAACTACACAAATTTATGAAATTGCGTATCCGCCAATAATAATAATAAATTTTTTCTTTCTTATTACTTAGTAGTAGTCTTTAATATGGAATCCCTTAAGCTATTTTTATACATATTTTTAGATTCGAATATGAAAAGTAAAAATGTGATGTATTCCATAAATAAAATATGAAATGAAAAACTACTGCAATAATGACAAATTCAACTTGAAAATTGTTTTAATCAATTTTGTTAAATATTGTACTTATTAGGTTGATATTTGTCTGTCAGATAAATATAATTTTTTTTATGATTTTATGTAATTTTAATGAAATTTATCTGTTAATTTATGAAACTATCACTCCACGATAAAAGCTGCAAAGTATTTTGGTATGAAAGTCGGGCAAAATTTTCATATCTACAAAACAGAGTGTACACAACTAAATATTGAAGATTGCGTTAAAATTTTTCTATATAACATAAAGTAAATTTGATTTATAATTTTTGCAATTGAAATCAGTTTGGCCCAGTAACACAGATAATAAATGAAACTTATTTTCAGCTTAAAGTACGACAAACTGAACTGAACCACTAAGGATTTGTACTGAACCAATTAAAGATTCTGAATTTATTCCTTATTTTCAACTTAAAGTATGAAAAACTGAACTGAACCCCTAAGGATTTGTAATGAACCAATAAAAGCTTCTGAATTTATTCCTATACACAATTTATTAAACTTTAATTGTTATTTAAAGAAACCCCAACATTTTAATTGCGATAATATTTTATTTATATCTTCTTTTTTTTTTGCTTCAATAGATTGTCGTGTACTTTAGAACCGGATAAAATAGTCAATTTTATGAGTTTATGATCATATTTTTTTGCGTAATTTCAAAAATTCGTAGACAATAACCACAACAAAATGACTCATTAATAAATATTAAATATACATTTTTTATTAAATCAAATAATCGAGATTGACATATGATTTCCGTGCATAGAAAATGGGGGGAATTAATAAAATATATATGAAATCAAATTAATAATAAATTACAAAACAAAAATGATGTAACCAACACTGAACTTTCCGAACTATCATCATTTATATAGAAACTCTTCTATATCGAAATTATAAATTCGGAATTTCCATAAAATGGGAAAAGAAATTATACAAAATCAGAAAAAGAAAAGTTACAAAATTTTTCTTCAAAATTATTTCCATGGCTAGAAACTTCGTACCGATAATTTTTCGTCATTAGATATTTATTTAATCTTCTAATGAATTGTACCGGGTAAACCACAATTTCCATTTCGATGATTTTATTCACTTTTAACAGATTTCAAAGTTTGATGTGATTTGGAAATTCGTTTAGATATCGTTAATTCCAAAACATGGTCAAAAAACCTACAACAAGTGAATTATCAAAATTTTACCAGTAAACAATTATTTCCTTTATTTGAATTCGGAAAGTATAAATATCAAACACAAATTAATTTTACTTGTAAATCTTTTTTTTTCGTTCAGAATGTTCAAAAAATACAAAAATTCTTCTTTCATTACACTTAAAAGAAATAAGAAATACTCAAACAAAAATGAAGGTTTGGAAAGATGTAATATATCAAAATTGTTATTCCTTTTTTATATATTTAATATTTTTGATATTATCTGGTTTGGCAAATTAAAGTCTTCCAAACACGAATAATCTCGGCAGGTTAACTCCCTGATCTCAAATAATAATTTTTATTTTATTGAATTTAAATTTTTTATTTTATTTTATTTTTTTTTTATTTTTGTCTGTTATTTTTTATACCCTTTAGCTACACACAAAACTGAACAACATATAAAAAAAAAAAATTTTTTTTTATAAATTTTCAAAGCTATTTTTGCAAAAATAAAAAAAAAAAACTAAAATAAAAAAGAAAAAAAAAAAATGAAAATATTTTAAAACATAAAAAAAAAAATCGAGATTCGTGATAGTTTCAGAAATTGCCTCAATTCTTGTGGTTAAATGGTCCTTGACCGATTCTATATATACACCGTACATTCAATAAGGGATTTCAAATCTTTTGAGATTGGCTCTGAGGATATCAGTTTATTTATTTATTTATTATAAAATAAAGGAATTTTTATTTTTATAAATAAAAAAGTTATTATTAAAAATGAAACTAAAAAAAAACAAACATAAGAAACCTAAAAACCTACAAAATAAAAAATACAGTAAAGTGTCGATTTTATAGAAAGATTTTGGAATGAAAATTTCATCTTTTAGATGAAAATTAATTTCGAAATGTAAATGAGGATACACGAAAAATTAAAAATTTATGAAGTTTTCAATATAATTCAAAATAAGTAAAAGCTTTTTATACATTTATAAAATTCATAAATTCATCCATTTTAATCCCTGTCAAAAACGATAAAACACTGACTCAGTTCATTAAAATCCGGCTTTAAAACTATATTTATCAATATTATATTTAAGTGTTACTGTTACATAAACTAAACATAAATTCAGTTAAATAATACAAAAGAAAATATGAAAATTGAATACATGTATAGCCGGATTTCCTAAAAGGCCTCAATTTTCCGTGTCAGAATTTATACTGGTTGTTTATTTGACGAGTCCCGATTAACATAACATTGCCGTCAATTAGAGCACCACTCGCATGTTCCATTAGTTTAGTTGGGTGTTAATTCCGTAGCATTTGCGTAGGTCAATTAGCTATTAGATCACTATGTTTGTTGAATATATGTTTAAATAGAGTTTTCCGACTACCACTGGCAACCCCAGGGCACTTGCATGTTAAATGTGCTGTAAATTTTGTTATTTGCAATTAACGGCATGCTTGAGTAAATGCCCGCATTTTCTTGAATTCACCAGTGTTACGTTTACACAACTATCGATCTGTATATATTTGTACGATATAGCTTCACTAGGTTTTTGTTTTCCCTTTTATCGTACTACAGCTAAATTTTCCTGGTCGTACTGTACGTGATTCCACCTTAGATCGCCAACGATAGGAACTAAAGATAGATATCTCTTTTGATGCTGTTTATCGTGCTATTTACCTGAAAATACAATTAATAAAAATCTAATCTTTAAACATTTTTGGCAGTTAATCAACATCATTCATTTTTGACAAAGAGACAATCTGGTTGCATGCATTAATAAAGTACACAATATTAGGAAATATAAAGAAAATTCCAAAGTGCCAGTGAAACCGAATTGCAGTCAAACTTACAACTAACAATTGAATTTTGATATTTTAAACTATATTTTTATATTAATTATTCAAAACTCCTTTAGTAATCATGAATTATTTATCTAGACTTTACTGTACAACTCGTTGCTCGGTATATAAAAAATATTCTTATAAATATTCTTATATATCAGCAAAATGATACATTTTAGTAAATTGAATAGTTGAACTCATCCAAAATCTTGATGGCAATAAAAGGAAAAAAAAAAATCCTATAATAAAAAGTAAGGATGAAAAAAAACAAAATTAAGATTCTCATAAGTTAAGTTAAACCATTTTGGCTTATTCACAATAGTAATCTTCTTATGATACTTTTGGTCAGTTTTTATAATATATTTATTTTTATATTATATATATATATACAGCATTATATATTTATGTATATAGTTATAATTTTGCTTTGAAAATATACACATAAACTTTTCCAAGAAACTGGCAGTCCATTTCCCATAAAAAAAACTAAAATAAATATATATATTTATTTTTATAATGCTTAAAATTGCGAATTGCCCAAAAGGAATAGACAGATAATATAATAATAACAATAATAATATCCTTATTTATATAGTAAGCAAATTATGGGTATGTCTAAACCTACATTATAGAAGGTTATAAGTTTGACCTGAATTATTTGTAATAGCTTTTTGAGTTCCGAATTTCCAAATTATACTATTCAAAAATAAATTTAATTTAAATATTATTTGTAAAGATAATTGAAATCATTATTATTGATATCATAAGAAGCTATTTAAGTGATTTACGGATTCTCTGTCTAACCTCGAATTATAGAAGAATTCCTAGACCGCTTCAAAAAAAAATTTTCGATTTTTCATGAATACATTTTTATAATAATGTATTCAAAATTTTATGCTAAGGAATTTTTCAAAAGATCAGCGCCATCTTTTAGTCTGAACCGTACGTAAAGCCATGATACAATTTTTGATATCTAGAGTTTACTATAGTTTCTGTCTGAATAAAAATTAAATAATTGATAATGGACTGTTAAAAAATAATTTTATTAACCAATTAATTTCAATTTTTGCTATTGTTGTTAGCTTTCCAATATAAATAAAAGTAATTAAAATTTTAAAAATGTTGGATAGCTTATAAAATAATTTGTTAAAACTTTAATATATTTTAACTTTTACGCAAATAATTGACATTTAATAATTATTTTTATATTATTTCTGAACTTGATTATGTTTTGCCAACAAAATGATGGGAAAATTGACTTATACCTAAATATTACCTACAAAAAAAAATTAAATATGATAATAATTGATTTTTTATTATAATCCGTCTTGTAAAATCCTTTTTTTTAAAAAAAAAAAAACTTTTAAAATTAAGAAGACATTTTTCCATTATTATTTTACTGGATGAGATTCATTCTGCTGATATTTCTAAGTATCTATTCAAACATGCAAAAAAGATTATAAAAATTATTGAAGAATCTTTATTTTTTTGTGATGTCTATGAAGTTTTTTTTTATTTTCGAAATATTATTCAAAATATTTAAATTAATTCTATATTTATATTTATATATTATATTTATTATTTATTTGGAGTATTCATTTACCAAGTGTATTTCAATATAACAAAACTGACAACATCTCAAAGAAAAATATTCAATTTATTTTATATAAATATAAATGATATCAAAATGATGAAAGTGATTTTAAATATTTTGTTAAGTAAATATAGAATAAGGAATTTGATAATATTTGGGGGTATGTTCACAGTGTAAGTGGTAATATGATCAGTTTATGAATTTTATCAACTTTTTAAGATGATCAGTTACTTTCGTTATTCCATGTTATTGAAAGTAGAATTATTGTTATACTGTTGCTGTTATACTATACTTAACTGGTATACTGATATGAAAGCTATAATGTTACCGACGATAGAGAGTTTCTCCAAATGGCTCTGTTCTGCGTAACAATTCTTCAGCTTCAGGTTATGTTAACCATTCCAACATCCGTTTCAACATCATTCTTCAACGGAGATTGGCTTACTCTCAGGTTTCGATTTAAAGTTAGTTGGAACTGTAACGTCCATTCACACGACGTGACCTAGCCATCTGGAATTATCTGGATCCGATAATTTTTCACTAGGTCAGCCTCCTGTTAAAGTATATGTAACTCGTAAGTATAGCGAATGCTCCAAAACTCATTAAATACACGGAGTTCAAAGATGCAATGAAGAAGGGTCAAAAGACCCTAAGACCTGCTCATCGATATTGGTTTTTGTACACGGTTGTACCCCAGACAGCCGCACTGGGACAATGACTATGTTGTATAGTGTGATCTTGATCTTTCGGGTAAGTGATCTTACTTAAGCCATGAAAGTTCAGATTGGCGAGAAAAATTCTTCTTTTTCACCATAGACCAACATTCGAAATTTCGTGTCTAAAAACTTCTGAAAATTATGGATCTAAATTTTTTTGATCTAAACGAAAACAGCTCAATAAAACTTATTTCAATTCTTGAAGTATACATTTAAGTAATATTTCTATAAATCTGTGGTGGTCTATGTTTTGTCACAATTTTAACCTAACTGAACCTTAAGGAATTTATAAAATTTGAATGCAAACAATTTTTTTCTGCTAAAGAGATTTAAAATTTCCACTTAATTCGTATATATTATTATTATTCCTTTATATATGTAGCCCCTACTCTGGGATATTTATGTAAATATATCAAATTTTGACATTGATATAAATCTTGAATGATACTTCATTTAATATTTTCAAATAAATGTGCATAAATTTTAATTTTCATACTATAGAAATTTATGATTTCTTTATTATGACGATATATAGTAAAAAATAATATTTTTTTTTTGCGATTTTATTCCTTTTAAAATAAATCTTTTCTACATCCGATTTTTTATAATAAATTCTCACCTAGTTTATGTTAATAATTGTTGGACTTTTTGAAAATAAAAGCATAATAGAAAAATTCAGAGTTTTTTTTGTCTATAAGCTAATTAAATTTAAAAAAAAAATGTAATTCAGTCTAGTCTAGATAATCATAAACTTTACAATTCTAACCTGAAAAGGATTTATAGTTTTCACTAGTTATTAAAATGTAAAAATGTGGACCATAGAAGAGATAAACCTAATAAAAATTAAATAACTATTACTTTCGATTACATTAAAATAATTATATATTTCCACCAGTAATAATTAGTAAAAATGAACTGGTTTGAAAATGTTGCCAGGATAGAAGATTATTCAAACATTCAAGAATTTTTGATTAAACCTAGATAGCAGGCACAGAAGAGGGCGACTAAATCTTCGATGGAAGGATGAAGTATAAAAACAGACGTATATACAAATGCTGATACTAACTCGATCTTGGAGAGTATATTTACAATATAGTAACCGATACAAAATGAAACTAGCCTTGGTTCAAATGGTCACATTGCATCGCTGCGTGAGTATTACTAAAGTAAAAATAATGCTTTATATTAAAAACAACATTATGTCTTTATTTTGGACAGTTTCCTTCATTCTTAAAAAAGACTTTTCTGCATCTTCTTCAAAATATTGAATACATGTGATATGGCTTCACAAAATTTAGACCTCTCTTCGACTTTAGCCTGGAAATTAATGATTGATATAATTTAAATTCTAGTTCTCACATCTCCAACAGTTATTGAATGGTATAATAACGAAACTGTCGCTATTAGAAAAAACTTATTAGAATTTCAAGAAGAGCTAAGGCTATTTATATCTGAACCATCAAAAAAGCGAACAATCGAGCTCCTTCCAATTAATATGAATAAAGGCAGAATAATGGTAGGATCTTAAGAGTTGCAGTGATTTCGCGTGTCATGAAAACCAATTAAACCAACTTTTTGGCTGGTGTTTCGTTGATTTTCCTTAGTTCCGATGGATATTATTTATTTACATATTATTCAAGTTTGCGGTTATTTTATTTTTGCCTTAATACTGTTAATTGATAAGTCCTATAAATATTTTAGAAATATAAGATAATTTAAAACTTATTTATGTAAAATATTATTTTCCATTGCTATAGTAGTATATTTAGCGGCAAATTGATGTTGATATTCTCCAGACATTTCATTACATTTTTCTGAAATTTTCAATTGTAAAATTGATTTAAAAAAAAACAAAAAGTAATAACATAAATTCATGAGATACTACTCGTATGCATAATAACAAATAAGTGAAGAATTATTTATGTTTAAAAAAAAAACACAAATGAAAAATATCCTTTTCAAAATAATAATCATACAATAGCAATTAATTTATCTAGAACATATAATTTTTTACAAATATAATAACGAAACTTTACATAAAATATTTTACGATTTAATCATTTCTCACCTTATGTGTAGAATATTTCTTACTATTACAGAAGATTGTGTCCAAAACCTTTAATTAAAACAGACCATCCGAATACGAAAAATTCTATTTTTCTGGATTTTGTACAAAAAAAAAAAGTAGGTGTTGAAAAATACATTAAAATTAATTAATTCATTTTACTTCTTTTTTTTTTATTGCCGTTGAAATATATAATTTTAACACAGCCTTAAGAAATAACACTTCTTTTTATGATCATTTATGTTATTATTAAAACTAAATTTATTGGCAATTACAAATGGAAATTATATATTGTAATGCTTCTTTTATGAATAAAAAAAAAACAGATTTATATAATTTTCAATGGTCTCCCTGTATTATTTATATAGCAAGTTTTTCACTTGCATTTTAAATATATATAATTTTGTTTTCACAAAATCTTAAGAAATTATTAAATAAATATTTTAACTAGTCTCAACATTAAACATAGTTTTACAACAGATACAGAAATTATTACAAAAAAAAATGATTTTTTTTTTCTTTCAAATTGCAATGATTTTCAACTTGCACATAACATAAAACCAGAACCATAAAAAAAGGATATTGAATTTTTCAAAATATAAACTCATATTTATTTTTAGAAAACTTCTCAGAAGATACAAAAAAAAAAAAACAATCCGAAAACATAAATAAATATAGAATTGTTTTCACAAAATAACAAAAATATTTTCTTGGAAGGTAAAAAAAAAAAAACTTTAAAAGCTATAAATTAATTTACCATTCTCAGATTTAGATATTTTTGTTGTCCTGTTTCTGTATTTTTTGCTGTTCAAATTTAATTTTCAACTTAGCCTTGAACTTTTTTTTCATCTTCAATTTTAGAATTATATTTCAAATTACTAAATTAAATATAAATAGTTAAAATATGATATTTAAAAAAAATTATATATAAAAAAAATAATTGAATTTAAATTCCTAAATATCCTAAATTTAGTTTCTTACGCAATTTTTGTTCGTACCATTTTGTATCTGTAGGTAATAAAATTATAACAATTTAAATTAATTGCTTATTAAATGATATTAAAAATCTTCGATTAATTATTAAATGATGATTTTACATTAATAAAAATTTGGTAATTTTATTTATATTAATAAAAAAAAAACTTGTCTTACATGAAATCACAATTCACGCCTTTAATGTATCGTTAAGATAAAAAAAACGACTGATTTAACATAATATGTTTTAATGTTTTTTGTTATTTCAAAAGTTTATTAAATTCTTTTGACTATGAAAAAAAAAACAAATTTATGTTTTTACTGAATTGTTAATTGAATTATGTTTTATTATATTGATATTCAATAAAGTAATTTTCAATTTCAGGTTTATTATGATTCCCAATATAGAATTAAAGTATTTATTAATTGTGATTAATATAAATATATATAATTTTTTTTTTGATAATTCATTTTTAGGTAAACATAATATTGAATTTATATATAATTAAAGAATTGGTAAAAAAAATCATAATAAATTGAGTAATTTGGATATTTACAAAATCAAGTTCGTGTCTTAACATTTTAGTTTTTTTATCATATTATATTTTTGGTATTTACAATTTGGGAATAACTTTAACTTTATTTTAGAATATTTTTTTTGTTAATCAGATATATTATATTATTAACAGCTTGTAATATGTATATAAAAAAACTTAGATTAGAGATGTAGCTTTACTGACGAATTCGTAAGCAAAAAATTATTGTAAATTGAATTTTGCCAAATATTTGACTAATGTTAATGTTGAATTTTGATTTTAAGAATTCCCTACAGTGGATTTATTTTATTGCTGTCTATGTGTTATATCTTGAAATAATAAATCATCAATAATAGCAGGGTTCGAAATCATTCTACAGTTAGATTCAATGTATTTGATTGGAATAATAATAATAAAAAAATTATGAAAACGAAAATTATAGGTTCATAAATAATCATAAATATCTGCACATTTTTCTTCTTTTTTAATATTTTAAAAATAAAATTATATAATTTTAATTAATTTTATATTTTAATACTTTAGGAATATCTATCTATATGAATTTTAAAGATATTACAAATAAATATTTTTCAAATTTTAGCTTATGTTCAATTTAATTGTAAATTATTGTAATAATATATTAAAAAACCATTTTTACAGTACACAAGAATTGTGTAAAAAAATTTAATGTCATGTCATTATTGTTACCTTTAAGCTTACATTTCTATTCCATTTACAATAACTTATACTTACTACAATAACTCTACAAAACATAATAATTCAAATATACTTATTTTAATTCAAATCAAAATTATATTAGAATTAAAGTTTAAATCCAATTATTTATTTATATCTCAGCGTACTGAAAAAAAATAACAAACTAAATTATAATTTTCTTTCTAGTCATTGTTCCATGGGAATTACAAATTGCTGTAGCATAACTTTTTTTTCCCTATATATCTTATAATTCTTTGCTTTATTGCAACTAAGAATAATTTACACTCAAATATAAATAATAAAAAAAATTATACATATTTTCTTAGTGTTAAAAAAAAAAAACGAAACATACTTTAATGATTTACTGATAACATTAAAAAAAATATATATAACAAATCAACAACGGTTTTCCTTAATTATATGTGAATGTATAACATCAATAAATACATATTGATACGATGCGGACGTATTGTATGAAGAAAGAAAGAAAAACTTCAAGATAACTAAATATATGCATGCATTTTAAACCTTCACCTTTATTGGCAATAAGTTACAACATTTTTCTAGAAAATGAAAAATCAAATTATACTTTATATACGTGTGTAAATAAAAGTGTAGGAGTGAAGATCTTCTATAGTGTGATTATTATATAGGGAAAAATAAAATATTATATTTAAATTTAGGGTTTTGTTATAAACTATGTGCTAAAGTTATACAATTATCTAATAAATTGTTGGAACTTAAATTTTAATGGAAATTAATTCGAACACGCAGAAATAATTATAGTTATAATTATAAAGTATAACTAAAGCGCTTTCATTTACAAAGAAATAATATATAGAAATAGAAATTACGAGGGCGTACTGCACTACTACTAAATAAAATATTCCATTAAATAGATTTTTCTTAGTAAATGTTGCCAAGACATTGAACTTATAGGACATATATCAGTAATTATGAAGTCTGATTGATAGTTTTGGAGAAGATAGACAGAATTTTAATATTTCATAAGGTTATATAATAGTTATTAAAGGTATCTATAAGATTGGATTCATATAGAAGCAGTTTCTATATTACTAATAAATGAATATTATCACAACTGTCAGTAGCTTCAATATATACATAGTAGTCTCAGTTTAACATTAAAAATCGAATTATAATTTCAATTACTAGTTGGTTTTCAAGGATAGGGAATTTCAAAACTCATACGCAAGTAGGCTACATAATCATGAGTCCGTTGAACCATCCAGTGAAACGCTTATTTATACAGCATGTAGGCATCCCAATTTCTTTAATGAATAAAATCACTTTGGCCTGTTTCAGTTTACTTGCGTCTTCTAGGTCTTTTTGAAAGAAATAACCGGATTTCCTAAATCTTTTATATTGAACTGAGTGATAATTGCATAACAAATGTTTCATTGTCTCTTCCTCCATATCTCCACAACACTTGGATGGTAGAGTAAGTCCTAATCTCATTATATAATTCCTAAGATCGAATTTCCCGAGACAATTCCCATTGCCTTGTACATTTTCAAAATTATCTTGAACCTTTTATGTTTAGGAAAATCCCATCAAATCGTTTTTGTATACATACAACCGTTCTGCTCATTCCATATCTATTGACCCAGTTGCTGTGTTTAATTTGTACCGAGCGGTAAGATATAACTCTAGAGCTAAAGTGACATCATTAGCACCTCTTCATGCTAGTTCATATGCTTGCTTTCGTCAAGTGCTATTACTTTCAAATCATATTTTCACTTTTTGAGCTAATATTGAAGATTTGTAATTAAAAACTTTTTATGAATATATTTTTCTAACAACTTATATAGATAAAATAAAATTTATAGGCATATTTATTCGCAAATCTATCTAAAAAAATAAGCCAATTTTTATTTAATATGCATAGAACCTATTTCTGGTTTGTTACTGAACAAGATAACTCAAAAATTTAATGTAGTACAAACACTGATATATATATACATATATAATACCAAAACTATCATGACTTTTAAATATAATTCCTAAAACATTTTTCGGTTGCGAATTAAATTTCTATAAAATAGAATATATTATTGTGCAGATGTTGAGTTGAGTGCATATAGTAGAAATCTTATCAAGAAAAATGTACAAATATATACGACCTTTAGAAGTGTTCATTTTGATGTCCAGCTTCTCTTATATTTATGTACAATATTCTTTTTGTCAGTATTTTTATCTGAACATTTTTATGTCTATAATCTGGATAGTCTTAATGGAGAAACAAATTTCACGGATTATTGGATATCATGTAATAAATATAAGTATTAATTTTCATCCCAAAATAAATGAATTCAAAATTTTTTAAACTAAATTATGTTTATGAAAGTAAAGAACTAATATTCTTCAGCACAGTAGAACTAATATTCTGCAGTTTCATATGTAAAGGATTTTTTCTGTGCTGTTCATTGTATTTGTATAAAGCTGATCTCTGAAGTTTAAAAGTAATAATATATTTCCTATTGCTTTTAATCTAAAGCAATATTTTAATATAAATTTTAAAATATAGTACCATATATATTGAACTACGACTGATATTGTTTTCTGCAATTATTATCTTATTTTTTTTTTTGCAATATCGCTTTGCTTTCGGTATTTGAACAAATAAGGTAATTGCAAAAAATGCACGATACTTCTTTGATGACACATCCGAAAAGAGGTTTCATGACATTTTGTTGCAATTTGGACCTACTCATTAAATATGGGTTCCGATCCATAAGTTTCTTTATAGTGTAGCAATATTCAATTGGAACAAGCTAATGGCTTTTATAGTCAGACATTTGTTGTCAGCAAATATTAGCATTTTTAAATATTGCAAATTTCATTACTGAAATTTCATTACTGTATTCATTTAAAGCTGAGTCAACTTAGATCAGCATGGATACCTCAGTCTAGAGTTGAATCCGGAGTCTAATGCATGGCAGCATAGTACACTATACCTGTGCCACCACCACCCTATTACCTTATTATTGGTGACAATTTACTATGTTAAATTATATTTTAGAGATTAATAAAAATATATTTACCTTCACCTTTATTAGCAGAAATATTGAATATACATTAAATTACAATTATTGGTTTAAAATAAACGTTCAAGAGAATAGCGTTACTTAGCAGACATATATGAATATACACGAACACGATATCACCTTATTTCATTAAAATTTCTAATGTGCAGTCTCCATGAATTTAGAACTATATTTACTATGTTAAATATACAGCACAACGACAGACAGACAGATAGAAATGTAATTTTTTTTTATCAAAAAAGTTGTAAAAATAATCGACAAATAAAGTTATTTGTTTAATGTTCGTCTTCGTGTGTTTTATGTGGAATATTTGTTTAGAATATAGAATGAAAATTTTCCTTTCATTTTATGAAAAATTGAAAAATAAAATTTTATAAAACTGATTTTTTGGTGGTAAGAAAGAAATTTACATAAATACTTTTTCATAAATTTATGATAATAATAATTTCTGAAAATCATGTTAAAGAATATTTTTTATCATTAATTTTTATCAAGTTCAGATAAGCCAAAACATTTTTTTTTTTTTTAGAATTTAATTGAACATTGTTTTTTTTTGTAGATTTTTATTTTCAAAAGCATGATTTTTTTTTTAGCATAATCTAAAATAGAACTCTTGTTCAAATTTTATGTATATGTATAAAAATGTTTTCGTGCACTTCCCATAATATCCGATCGGAAAAAAATAATAAAAATATTTTTGGATCATCACGATATAACAATTCAAATCCTTTTCCATGTCTAAATTACAGATAGTTCCATATTTAGCAGGAAACTACAAGTTAATATTTCTAATTCTTTTAAAAATAACCATATATAACAACGTCAGTTGAATACTAAATGAGTATATGTGCAAAAAAATGGAAATTGAGTTAATGATACCGTGGATAGTGTCGGCAATATACGTGTACTCTACTGGCCATGTCAGTGTAGCCACTAACAGAAATGGTTTTAAAGCTATAATATTAAGACTTATATAAAAAGCCATTTGATATAATGTAATATGTTTAACATTATGTATATCTGCCGACCGCGGTCTTAACAGGGCACTCAATACTGAAGAATAGTGATCTATGGCGGTTCGGCGTCATATACCACTATTTTGAATGGCTAGTTTTTATTAAATAGCTAAGCAAAGTATGTTAAGATTTATTTTGCGCTGTGTGCATCACTCAAAGTTACTGTAAAGGAAGATAGAACCATGTAATATTCGACTGACGATTTTTTTAGTACTTATCATTGTAATATGATTAATGAAACATTGTAACATGATATAAACTAATTTCCATTAAATAGCTTCATATTATATTTAGTAAAAAAATGCACTTTTTAAAATAAATATTATTAGAAATGTAATGAAAACTATCTGGCAGATGCAGTGATAAATTCAGTAAAAACAAACAACAAACAGTAATAAACAGTAATGACGATATTGTTGTAGTAATACTTATTTTCAAATTCAGCAGGCAATGATATTTACGATGACGAGTATCGTTTTTTATGCACCTTAAGTGTTGCTATATAAGGGCAATCACCTCAACCATTAATGTTGTTGTTTCTTATGAGATCTTATAAATGAAAAACGCTTTTATTCTTCCATTAAATTTACAAAAATATAATAAAAATAAAAAAAAAATCATAAATAATCTATTTTTTTTTAAGGGTCACAAAAGATACAATTTTCGTAGAGTTTTACATTTTTTTTCATTTGGTTTTGGTAACATGCAAGTTACAAAAAAAAAAAACGTACTTTCGTTTAAGTTTGAGAATTTTGATTGTGTGTTGATCATGCTGTTTAATTGAAATTGTATTAATATTATTATTATTATACTTTTGGTTTTAGTTTCCGAATAAAATCATTGAAAACCTAAGAAACATTGGAATAAAATGATGTAAACCGTAATAGCCAAAGTTCCATTGGTCAATAAGTTCATATGGGTTCTTTGATATACGGTTAATATTTGCATATATAATTGTTAAGCGGAAGACATTTCACAATATCATTGGAAAGTAAACTATTGAACTACTAAGTAATACTAAATCCAATCTGGATTTACTTAATATCGAAATAATCTAAACATATCCAAATGAAGCACTGAGAATAGTAACAGATACTCCAAAATATGTTGTTATGCACAGAAATAAATACAGTAAAACATATATTCCTTTTCTTCGTAAAAACTAAAGCCTAAGACTTAAAAATCACCTCACCCTTATACTCTTGCAGTTAACTTGCTAAATGACAGCGGAGTAACGAGAAGATAGTAAAGAAGCAGATCACTAGAACTATCAACAACATTCAACGCAGAATAATAAATTTCACAGCTAAATAGCTAAAATATAAATCAAACTAAATAAAATCAAATATGTAATAATATTAATTAAATTTAATGTTTAGTAAAATTTAAAAGAATGCTGCCAAACTAAAAATCAAAATATTTGATGTTAGCTTTCACCACTTACAGTTTATTGACTAATATAACTTCTATTCTTATACCGAGATTACTATGAATAGTTTCTTACAAGCAGTTTGTACATTTAAATTCTAATTTTACAACTGGTACGCGTAGAGATTGTGAGTTGAAAGGTTTCAATAATTTTTATTTTGTGAATTAAAATTTTTTCCAAACTTTTTAAAAAATTAATCTAAAGTTTTGTTTAAAAAAAAATCGTATCTCGCCCAGTAAAAGTTGAATATTACATGGTCGTATATTTAAAATAAAATGGAAATTGAGTTAAGGATACCAAGTTTAAGTGGTTAGTGTAGGTAATGTACTAGCACTAACCGAAATGGGTTTAAAGCTATAATATTTAAGACTTATATAAAAAATCATGTCATATGTTTAACATTACGTTAAACTTTTGAAAGTTCATTACTAATTTTTGTGATATTTATAATTAGAAAAGGTTGTATATAACTCTCTTCTTTCTAACTAGGTGAAATTTAGTTTGTGCAATAATAAGGTCAAATTACTGCACTAACCAAAGCTCAGTATATCTGGCGACCACGCTCTTAACAGGACACTCAATACTGAGGGATCATGATCTACGGCGATTCGAGATAAAAATGTTTAGAGGCTGCAAAGACGAACTGGAGATGACTGAACACTTTTGGTAATATTGAACTTATCTCATGCATATATCTCGAATCTCTTACTGTAATAGTGCTGAAAAAGGCTATGATATATAACGATTCTATAATTTAATGACAGTAGATTGAATGTCCATTAATTCGTATAGTCTTTAACCAAGTAAATTTTCTAAATGTTGCTACAATATTTAAATTTTAGCAGTTCAACTTGTCTCTCGGTAGGATCCCGGATTTTTACATCAGTTTCATCTAAAAATTGACTTATTTGAATTTCCTTACTAAAGTTTAAAAGTTCTGTCTATTCTAAGTACCACCTTATGAACCTAATAATTCAATTTAATTTTTAAATTCATTTACTTTACAAATATATTTATAGAGTACCAAGACAGTTTAAATGATTTACTTGCATGAAATAAAAATTTACCAGAATTATTGTATTCTGATAATAAGGTTTCTTCTTCTTTTAACAATCTGTGCAATTGTAATTTTACCTAAATTGTAAATTCAACCTTAATTTTTTATTCTTTTTTTGTTATAGATTAAATTTGGAAAAATAAAATAGAATTTTCAGAAGAATATTTATAAAAATCATTACAACCATGACCAAAAGAATTTATTTCTAATTATTTATAATAGAATTTTGATTATAAAAAATCCAAAAATATAACATAAAAAAAAAATAAAATCATTAAATTTAAAAAAAAATATAAATTGTAATTGTAATCAAAAAATAAAAAATAAAAAATAAAAATAATAGTAATAATAATAATTTTGTTGTAATAAAATGATTTAACAAAAATTTCAAATTTTAATGTTCTGATTATTTTTATGATAGTTGATTTTTTTTTTATTCCATAGATTTTTACATGATGTTTTTTAGACTTGAGAAGATTAATTTTATTATTATTAAATATGTGAAACTAATAAAAGCAACATAATAAACATAATAAATACGCTCAGCATTATTGAAATGTAGAAGTTTGATGAAAGTTGTAAAGAAACCAATTTTTTTATTATTATTTTGAATACAATTGATAGCTTATAACTGATCATAAAATAACATATTATCAAAGAAATTATTAGTAAAAGATATTTAAAAAAAATATTTAGAACTTTTTATAGCCAACCCAGAAAAATTAAACATAAAAACATGATTAATAAAAAGTATACAAACAAAAAATGAAACGATCAATAATATTTGGCGCGAAAATTGGTTACGAGTAAAAAACAATGTGTCAATTATTAAATGATAAACGCTAGGTAATTAAGAAAGTTATAGAAAAACCTAAAGAAATAAATTTGCTATAGGTAATTAAGAAAGCTAAATTAGTAGGAAGAATGTTAGTACAAAATTATTTTCAACCGTTAGTTAGATTGTAATTTGCAGCTAAATATCGTATTTATTATTCATGTTATTTTAGTTGGTTAGTTGAAATGGTGAGTCCCGAGCAACAAAACTAAAGCCTAATTAACGGGATAGCTCCATTTTGCTACCACTTACGTTTTCCACCAGTTTAGGTAGATGATAATTTTAGATTCATCTTATACCATTCAGAAATCGTACTATGCCGGTAAGTCGCTTAGCTACTAGAACGCTAGGATTGATAAATATGTTACTACGTAGAATTAGTACGCTATAATTACTTTCTCATTTTGCTCTCAGAAATATACGTCATGATTGGTTAAATGAGATACTCATTCTAGGCGTGTGCTACAGAATTGGACAGTTTCGCCTGGGTAGACGAGCTATTCATATGGCTATCTATCTTCAAGACAACTTTAGACTATAGGGTATAGGTAATCCTGAATCATTATTGGACTATTTTCGTTCAGGTCTAACGATCGTATTCAGATATTTCTTCATGTTTGGTATTATGCTGCTGGATATAATATAGTGTAATGTGTAATATATTTTGATTATATGGAGTTGATTTCTTTGTATTGTTGTCTGTTATATTACGTTCACACAGCATCCTGTACTGTAGAGCTACTCTTAAGGAGAAGATCTGCTTGCAATTTATTATCTGAAATAAATAGCAAAGTCTTTAATATGTTTTCAAGTTTAAAACAACAACTGCAATTCTGCTCAGATAATGGATATATATTACGAGGCACAATATTATTTACTAATTTTTTACTGAAAAGGTTAAAATACTTGCATTCCATTTTCCTAATTTTCTTTATTTTTCTATTGTAAATCATGAATGCAATGTATTTTCATATTTTCAATGTAATCCATATAATTTCAATGTAAATTTATTGAAATTATATGGTTTAGGGTCAGTTTTGCAGAATTACAGAAACGACAAATTACAGCGAGCAAAATTATTAATTAAAGTCATTCGAAATGTAAGTAATATCAGAAATAAAAGTATAGTGTAAAAACATAAGTTATCAGTTTCATTTGCACAATATGTAAGAGATACAACATGAGAAATGTGGTTATAATCCTAGTTTTGTGTCAAGGAAATAGATGTTATGCATTTTTTACGTCTCTACAGATGATTGGATAACAATTACCGACAGTAACACTTAACAATGTTTGACTTTCGCCTTAACAAGCTCTACTTAACCTTATTCTTAACAGGATCTACTTAACAGAAAGACAAACTGTTAAATTTAATTTAATATGTTCATTCTTTTTTTTAAAAAAAAAAAACACAATTTATTTGTTATTTTCTGCAAAATTATATACAAAATTATATATAATTAAATATACAATGTTGTACTCAACATAGAACTTCATATTTATTACATTGAAGAAAATCGCCCATAAAAAAGCATAAAAAATCTTCTTATAACAATCATTAAATTATATTTTCTTTCTGTTTTTAATAATAAATAATTTGACGAATTTGCGAATTATATTATAAAACAACAAATTCACAATTGTTAAGTAACGATGAAATAATAGCGTAATTTTTTTTTTTTTGTATTACGAAATTAAATGAAATTAGTGAAAATTATCAATGTTAGATAGAAATGTGTGTAGACAAATCATGATAAGAAAATGTAATCAATATAACTGTAAAAATTTGAAGAAAAGATATTTTTCCATTACATAATAATATAGTAAAATTTAAATATTATATACAACAATTCCATAATATCTTGATGAACTTTATATTGTGAATTCTTTCAAAAAAAAGGAGGTCAGGAAGAATACTTTAATCAAATTAGAATATAATTGGGCTAGTAGTAATTTTTGAAAATAAAATTCTCTCTATATAAAATTGACTCTAATACTGTGTAATTCAAAGACTCACTAAGAAATCAAAACCGACTCCAATTTTGGTTTTATTTTTATATTTTCTTTTAATGTTAAAATATGTAATTGATGTCGTTGGATTGGAACCAGTATTGGTTCTTCTTCATAATTTCACATTTTCGGTTTTAGTCTTCAAAAATAAAGGTGTATATGCAGTTTCCAAAGTCCACTCCGATGAGGTAGAGCATTCACTTGATTAGAAACTGTGACTAACACTGGGTCAGTGACCAATCAATACTTTTCCTATACATCGTTATACAGATCTCATGACTTTGTGAAGATAAATTTTCTTTATGTTGGCCAATAATTTGATTTTCTTGAATTTGTAGTACCGAATATTTAAATTTTGAACCATATTATAAGAAACTTTTGTATTTTTGCTATACCTTGACTTATTTATATACAAATTATCGGTCCGATTGATACCAAATACATGGAAATCATAAAAAATTAATCCTCTGACTGTATGATAAGTTTTAATTGACATCACAGTTTGTATTATTGTATTGCCACAAAAATAATAAATGTCTCGAATTTTTTAATTTATCATAAAAAGTATTTACTGAAATTTTTAAGCAATATTTTTACCAGCTGACAATTAACTAGATCTATGTAATTCTTTTAATTCTGTATCTAAAACATTAGTGTTTTCTTGTTCATTCCGCTTGAAATTATAGTGTTTTCGCAGTTTTCATTACAATTTATTGCAATTTGACCCTACTAATGTTATATAGCTTTCGAACTATAAGTTTCTGTAATGGAGAAGAAATTTTTAATTGCAACAATAAGCTAATGGCTTTTAAAGAAACATTAATATATCAATTATTACAATATCAAAATCATTAAAAACAGTAGCTACTTGTTTTATCTAAATAACTTCATTACAGTTTAACGAGGATCTGAATTAGGTATATTTTTATACCTATGACATCTCTAAATTGTCTTAGTTTGATGAGATATTGAAATAATCCCAATCAAACCAACCACAATGAATATGAAAATTAATTTGAATCAAAAGATTTGTCAGAAACTCTTATATATTATCAAATAATTTCTAGGTAAATATATTACATTTTTAGGATTAACTTTGGTCCATTAAAAGCCGGAAGAGTTGACTTAGAATAACAATAAAATGTCGTATAACAATTATTATTTCTGTGTAAAATGTATTTAAGATATTTGATCTATCTTACAATTCAACAGAAATAGCAATTACATTTTTGTTATTATTTCAGTCAACTGTCTTGTCAGGCCGAGACCACACCATAGTAAAAAAAAAACAATTAAAAATCTTATATACTTTTAAATTTTAATAGGATTTTTTTCAGAAACGATCTTTAAAAACATGATTTTTTAATCATATCGCATGTAGCTAGTGTGGTAAAAGTTTTCTATGAAATTATCACACCTTTTATGTTGATTTTTTTTTACATTGAATTTATAAACAATAAAATAGTAAAATTAAAAACATTTTTTTATAGATATTCTTCACTACGAAGTACAAAAAAAAAACCATATTCAAAATTTTTTTTAAAGCTTAACATTATCGTAATGAATTGTATCTAAATAATTTCATATATGATATGAAATTGTTGGTATTGAATAGAAAACATAAATCTGTTCGGTTTCTCATCTTATTATCTTTTCAATTCAAAATCTTTTTAAAAGCTTTTATTCTTTTCAATTTTTTGAATTTCTGATCTTTATATTAATCTAAGAAATACAAAAAAAAAAAAAATATCTATCAGCAGCAAATCATCAATATTTTTTTTTTTTGGTTCAGAAATAATTTAATTGTGATAGAAAATTATATGTTAAGTAAAAAATGTTGAGATTCTTTTGAAATTATATTATTTTTACTACTCTAAACAAAAACTTATGATGATATTCTGAAATTCCATATTTTTTTTGTAACTTTAAGATAAATGAAATAAAAAAAAAAAACGTTTTGAATTTGTATTTAGAAGAAATGATATTTTTTTTATGTTAGCTTTTGTCTTTTTAACATTTTTTTTTTATTTTTTAGAATTTTGATATGAAAAGTTTAACGAACTTGTTGTATATTCTCTTACAAAATATTTAATTAATTTGATAGTTTTTATTCATTAAATAATTTCGCAGAAAAATTTCTCCACCGATTATAAAAATGATTAAAATTATTTTTGTTTGGAATATAGCCTTTCCACCTGATCAACTGAATTTATGAACTAACAGAAATTGAGTCAAAATATAATGAAGGTACCCTTATAGATTTCAAAAATTTGAATAGGAAGTTGTTGAAAATAATAATGAAATGTATATTTAAATATGATGATTATTTTAGAGTACATTGATCTGGTTTATTTTGGTTAATGATGGTTTTAAATGTAAAATAATATAGGCGATTTTGACGACGCATTACGTTACCAGTTTTTAGCGCAAAGAAAGATTTCTTCACTATAAGGGAGTTTACGTAGATCCAAATTGGAAATGAATGTTCCAAATTCATTCATTTATTTCAATTGCTTTGCAACCTAAATCGAGACTTGGCATCGAAAAATTGTCTACTAAATTCAAATCTATTTTCTGAATGACATCTATAACTTCTAGTATTTAATATTTTTCTAGTATCGATTTACACGTTGCTACCGATCGTTATCTTGGTTAGTCTACTGATATATTTTCCAACCATTTTCTGTTTCGAAATCTACCAGTACTAAAAGGAGTAGAAACTCCTCCTTGACAATATAATAGTTATATTGTCAATAATGTTCTCATATTGTAGACAAAATAATTTGTTTGAAATTTGAAGAAAAATGATATACTTAATAACTAGTAACTATATCCAGTATAGCTGTGGGTTTTATTGTATTGTATACAGCCAAGGACAACTTGTCCAAACGTCACAACCTCACAACATATATTATAAACAAATATCATTCCGACTCAACAAATGTTATGGTAGAGGAGTGATATGGGTTGTGCAGCTATGTAGGATCATTGAGTAATAATCAATGGTAGGATTTATAAATTTCAGACATTTTCGATTGTATTATTCAATGAATTTATTCATAATAGTATTTAATATTTGAATTAGCACATGAGATAATCGGTTCTTAACTTAGTGAACGGGGGCTTATAATACCATTTAATGTTCACAGAACTACAATTTTTGATTATTATGATCATTGGAGATAAATAACTTCAGATAATGTAGGATTATAATAATTGTACACAAGAGTTTCTAAAATATTGCAATGCATCAGTTCGTCTGTTAAAGCTTTATTATTAATTCATAACAACTTAGAAACATAATTCTTAAAGTGTCTGAATAAATAATCACATCCTAATTCTAATACCTTTGCTAATATTTTCATTTTGTACATCATTTGAAGTCGAATAAAAATATATCTCGGTTAGCATAGGCTCAAACCATATTTTGTAAAAGATCATTGTAGTTTAAATGTTCAACACTAGATAGCGATATTGCGAAAACATTAATTTAAATATATTTAAAATGTGAAAACATTAATGTAAAATCAATGTAATTGTTTAATTCAATATTTTTCTGAAATTTAGCTATATAAATTTAAGTTAATTACTTAGTTATATTTATATGGCCTTACAAACCAGATCGGTTCTTGTGTCATAATCTTCGATTGTGTAATAATCTTCGAGTGAGTGTAATATTTAGTAGTTTTAGCTTATCCATTCTAGCAATGTGACCGAAAAATCGTAGTATTTGCATTCTTCTCAGCTTCTCACTATGTCCACTTTGCCAAACTTCTCTTAAAGCTCTTCGTTGTGTTGTATGATGAAAACATCAGAAAAGATCTTGCGAATAATCTTTCTTTTAGAAGGTACCCAAGATCTTGTCATCGTCCAAAAGTTACACTCTCATCCGTTTCTGGAGACTGGCATAACTAGTTTTATAAAACTGGATATTAGATACTCACTAACTAGACAGATGTTTTGACCGGAATTATTTACTAAACCCAAAGTAGCAGTGGTTGGCAGCGGTTTCGCTTGATTTCGGTTTTGATGTTGCTGCTCTACTTGACATGGAAGCAAATAACTATCTATACTAATTTTGTGTCCTAGTAGGTGGTGAGATGTTTAATTAGGATTAGCACTATTTATCATATAACTTTGGGTCAAAATTTATGTTTTAAGGATATTAAATATACAAATAGACCAAGTTTGAAATTAAACACAATTTTTACAATAGTTTTTTTTTTGTATAAATATTATATATAATATAAATAAATTTTTAATAATATAATTACATAATTTAATAAAAATAATATTTATTTATACTCACATTAAAATAGGAATAAAAATTCGGACATATTTCAACATTATGCAATGAATTTTATTCATAATATTTAAATCAGAATTACCACAAATTCATATAATAACCAATAATAAAATAATAATAATAAAAATTGTGTTAACTAGGAACCGAATTTCATATATTCAATAATGTGAATTTCAAAAAAATTTCCTTAAAATTTAAATGTTAAAACATAAAACTTTTATACCCAAAAATAACCAATATAATTTAACAATAAAAATATAAATATTGAACTAGAAATTCTATTACTACTATTTGGTTTATTATCTTTATCTAATTGCTTTGCAAATTGCACCCGAAATTCCAATCCTGGATAAACAGGAGATTTTGTTTTTACATAATCTGCAAATGCTTCATAATCATATTTCTTTAAAATTGTTGAATTTTCCATTGGATTTGTTGTATATGTTTCTGTCCAATTATAACCATCACCACCACTTAATAAAAATGATGGTAAAATTATATTATATTGATCCATTTGATTCAAATCCGAATATGTTGGAACTTTACATGCTGCACATAAAACTTTAACACTAACAACACGTTTATTAATTGGTTTTGTCATATCATAGACAATTTGTAATCCGGAAACTTGTAAAAAACCACCATTTGAATCGGTCTTCCAAACAGAAGCCGAATGTTCTAATGCACGATATAAAATTGAACCATTTACTTTAATCATATACAGTTCATTTAAAAATGGTAATACTGTAAATACATCATCCATTCTAATAGAACCGTCAGGTCGTTTACTAATTGATGCACGAATGCCTATACAAAAAAAAAATTATTAATATAAAAATTATTTATTAATTTTTGATTTTGTAAAGTATTTTGTTTTTACCTCCGCCTTGAACTAAAGCTATTGATGCATCTGTCCAATATGTTGGTAATATATCAGATAATTCTGTAGATCTTGAATAAATCATTGAATCAGTAATAATATTACCCAAATTACATTCACTTTTCCGACAATTGCTACCATCTAATGGTACTCTGGTCATACCAATTACATTATTTTCCAATGCAGTAATATTTGGCCTATAAATATCTAACAACTCAAGAGCATCAGAATCTTCTGCAATTGTAGCATCTAAAAGAATTGGTTGACCATTCCAACCTTTAAGATTACCAAATTTATCAAACTGTGAATGTAAAAAAAATGTAAAATTAATTTTTCCCAAATATCTTGATCAATGTA
The DNA here is from genome assembly GCA_963920725.1 of Rhamphomyia laevipes. Lineage (NCBI taxonomy): Eukaryota > Metazoa > Arthropoda > Insecta > Diptera > Empididae > Rhamphomyia > Rhamphomyia laevipes. Next base: position 17,422,512 of record OY987259.1, read on the forward strand.
CCACAACATGAAGTTTTCCTAAATATTTTGTATAAGCATAAGCTTGTACAACTGGAACTTTTTTACCACTTGGTTGGGTTATTATTTTTGGATATGGATCTTCAGCCTCTTCACTACTAGGTGGTTTTCCATTATATAAAAATGTATTTGTGTGACCACCAACAACAATATCAATTTCTGGACAATTTTTAGCAATTTCTTTATCTTTTTGATAGCCAGAATGACCTAGTGCAATCATTATATTGATACCATCAGCTTTTAATTTTTCAGCTTCTTTACTGGAAAATGAGCAATAAATTGATATTTTTTTTTAAAAAAAGTAAAATTTAAAATGAACAATTCTTACTTTATAGCAATTATTTCATCAATATACTCGACATCATTTGGTTTTGCCAATTTTTTTGTATCCGGTGTTAAATAACCAATAACACCAATTTTAACACCTAACACCGATAATACTGTTGATTTATTAAATGATTTTGCTTCAGCTATTGCTGGTGTTTTACTTAAATTCAAATTTGCTGCTAATACTGGAAAATTGACAGCATTTAAAAATGGTACCAAACCTGCGACACCTTCATCAAATTCATGATTTCCTAAACACTTAAATTATATATTAAATTAATTAAATCAATTTTTTATTTAATATTTTTTATATTTTACCATGACATCTGGTGCAAGTAAATTTAAAAATGCTGCAGTTATATTATATTTGAACAGTGCAAACCATGGTGTTCCTGTATATGTATCACCAGCATTTAAATATATTACTGGTGTTTCACCTTCTTTTGCTTTTTGACGATATCTTCTTATTCTGTAATTATTAATCATTTTTTTTTATTAATATTATGTAATTATAAATAATAATTTATTTGTAGTTATACTCATGTGCAGTTCTTGCAAATCCGCCATAACATTCATTGCGATCTGCTTCCTCCTTTACACATTTACCAGAATTACTGCTGATTTGTTCGAAACGTGCATGCATATCATTATTATGTAATATTATAAATTCTGATTGTCTATGATTTTCTACAATTTGTACAGGACTTCCACTACTAAATTTATTTACTAAACTTAGATAATATACGAAAATTACTAATAAAATATGTAATTGATGCATTTTACCTGTAAATTGAAATATATTGTATTATTAATAATTAATATTTATAAAAATATTTATTAAATAATTATTTTTAAAGATAATTTATAATTTTATATTCGAAATTTTTCGCTTTTAATTTAAATCTATGTTTGCTGAAATTTGATGAAAATATCGGGTCAGTATTGGTTTCTTGTATATGCCAAATTGGGCATTTCTAACTTAATAGGTGATCTATAGCTTTTAGAGGCAACCTCTTTCTATTGGTGCCAATAATTTTTTAATATTTGCAATATATTTGACGTACATCCCAATTTAGCGCTCGTATAACATTAAAATAAGCAATAATTAATGCATAATTGAGTCGGTAACCTAAAGTAAACAGTTTAAAAAAGCCAATAAATCAACTTACTTTAAAAGATTCTATATTTCCATTATTTTATTTGATCGTTTTAATATTAAAATTTGTCCATCGACCAAATGATGAGTACGACAAACGATTGAAATGGCTTGAAAATGGTTTGAAATTTGACGTACACATCAACACTTTCATACAACAACGTAATTTGAAATGGCTTTTGAAATTAAATAACATTCCCCGTGAAACTTTTGACATGAAATCAAATTAAATGTGAAGGAAGACATGCAATGATTATCATTATGTTTTTATTTATCTACTAACCCCATTTTTATATAGTATACTAAATGAATTTGTATGATCGTATCTGGTAGAAGCGGAATTTGAAATAATTGTTAGAACTTGTATTAAAAATTATTGATATTGAACTAGTTAAAAAATTTATAAAATATATTGAAATTAACTCACTATTTAAATAAAATTAATACCCAATTCAAGTATGACTAGGGAAGGATCGAGGAAATCATAATAACATAAAATAATATTTAAAATTAATAAAAAACGATTTTGAGGATTTTTTTCCCTAGAACTGGGATAAGTCCATCTAAAGTGATTAAGTTCATTATTAAAGAAGGTAAAAGAGGGAATCTTCCTGTCTTTTAAACGAACCAACTAATAAATATTGTTTAATTTATCAATAAATATTGTATTGCATTCAAATTCTTAATATTTTTTTTATTTTCGTGATTTGATTTATGTAAACATTTAAACAGACAATTTAACAATAAATTTTATAAATTGATTATATTAAAATTTATATAAAATATAAAATTTTAATTTGTAGTATTTGATTTTATAATATGATTTGTTTACATAAATTATGATGAATTTAAAATATGATATTTAACATATACAGACTACTTCTAAAAAGGAATTTGTGTAACTCTACACCAGGTATAATATAATTTGCGACATAATTCTTTTATATCTGATATAATTTTATTTTATTATATTTTATTTAGTATATAAAAATTAAATATTAAATCTTCTATCAACAAAAAAATATTATTTCTTATCATAATTAAATTTTTATCTTTAATCTTGAATTTGGTAATAAACAATTGTTTTTAATATTATATTTCTTTTATTGATGTGATGATAAACAAATTGTTAAAATTTATGGAAAAATTATCAAGCCAAAACTTAATTAATTTTAAATAGGTTTATAAAAGTCAATTAAAATATTATTGATATTGTCAATTACAAATTTATGATTAAATATTAATTATAATTAATTAACACAAGATTATCCTACCTTTGATATAGTTTCATATATTTTATACTATATCAAATTCAATGATTAATTTTGGTTTTTTGAATATCACAGCATTTTTCAATTTCGTAAACAAACAGTACGCGTATCGGAGAATACGTTACGATTGAAATTGGTTTCGTAAATCTCATTTTGATATCATTACGACAAAAACCTTTCGAATCGATGAATGAATCGTGTAATCTATTTTTTTACGTATTCATTTTTATGTAAATTTTAACATCAACTCTTTTAGAATTAAAAGAGTTGGAAAGGTAAAAAGTGATTTTTTTTTTTAAATTATATTATAAACTTAAATATTATTATAAATTCAATTTTTTAATAATATTAAATTAATGTTTTTTACCAACGCAAAAATAAATTTAAAAACAATTACTCAACGTAATTTTGCAAACATTATGATTTATATTCATCGATATAGCAAACATTATTGTTTCAAAATAAAAAGCATTTTTTTTAAATATTCGATCGTTTTTCCCGCTTGATCATTTTCAATCGAACGTAAATCACATTCGATAAATTATCTAAAACGTGACGAATTCCTCGATACACGTTCAGCTTAAGTTTCTAGTTAGGTCGAATTCAAAAAAATAATAATATGTTTACTTGAACTTTTCTACAAAAGATAACCTGTCTTGTTTACAAAATTAAAATAGTATAGCTAATTAATCGATATTAATTTGTTATTCTTTGTCAAATGATTTTATATTATTTAAATTATTTTACAAACAAAAATCCAAAATTGTTATTTAACAAGTAGAGTACCGGTCGCTAAACAATGACCTACCAAAAAAAGAACCAATTATTGAAAAATGTCTTCCAAAAACTGTTCGTGTATCAATCAGAATCTAAGCATAAATATGGTACTATTCGCATTTTTTGAAATTTACTATAAAACAAATCTCTGATAATAGATGGACACAGCGGCTAACATGCTGGTATCCAAGAGGTAATAAAAGAAATGCAGGGCGACAACTTAAAAGATGGAGGGACGAACTACATTCCTTCGATAATACTTGGATGAGAACAGCGAAAAATAAAGAAGAATGGAAATTAAAAGGGGAGGCTTTTACTCAATTACTTTGAAATTATAATTTGAAATATGTGTAAAACTTAATAAATTAATGTAATGTTATTGAATTTATAAATGAAATATAATTTGTAATTAGTATGTTAAGCTTAATAATAATAATAATAATAATAAAACAAATCGTATCGAAAGTTATGTTGATAAATGGCCTATATTTTGAGCAAACTAAGGTTTGAAGTGGTCACATATAAACTTTATGACATAATGTCACAAGGAACTCTAATGTGTAGAAATAAAGTGAAATATTGTTTTGAGTTTGACATATACACTTTATAAAATGACATGTTAATTTTAAATTAAATTTTGATGAAAGCTGACTTGAAATTTAGGACAATTTTAAAACAAGATATATATTCGATAAAAATATCGAATATGCCAAATTTCGAGTTATAAAATCATTCGTAAAATTATATAACAATATGTTTCAATGTCAGTTTTTTTAACAGTGTATTTATAAGTTTATGTTTACATTTTCATTGTTAATCAATTTGTATTTTTAAATTTTGTGTAAATTAAGTGTCTACTTAGCTCTTTGCTATCACTTGACACCATCATTCAACAAAATGTTATTCAAAATTATTTATTCTTATTGTATTCGAAAATTAACAAGATTTGCGATTTAATAAAAAGGTTTTTAGTGGATTCACGTTTATGTACATTCCATGAATAGAGAAATTTAATTGAAAGTATATACATAAGAAAAAAAAAAATCAGAATTAAGAAACTCCAAAAAAATAAGTATGTAAATTAAATTATTAATTTATTTGAATATGAAAATGTTTTTTAAATTACTAAATGTATTGTTAGCGATTTACTTAACAATTTAAAAGGAATTTCCGTAAAAATTATTGCAAAAAAACTTTTAGTGATCAATTGATAAAAATCGACATACAATCATCATTTAGTAAAAGTCTTAATAACAAAAGTGATTCATTTTTTATCATAAACAAAAATACAAAATTTCATATAATGAACAAAATCAAAGAATGGCGGACCAATTAAAAATCTTTACATTCTGCATTATTGTAAAGAAGAATGAGACTGAAATCTGAAATCTAGATATTGTAAACACTCTCCTGGTATACGTCAGGGAAGCAGATTATATACACCATGACAATGAGTTGGTCTGATTACATGTGATCACTACCAAATTACATATTATCTGATTCAGTTTCAATAGAAATTTACATATTTTCAAATTGATCAACACGCCTTTTCGTTGCCTTTCGTTTGTGTTGCCTTTTCGTATGTCATTACCAATGAAGAAGAAACATTAGAGAATTGGATTAAATCCAGATAATCTCACACTTATGAAACCGCTTATTTTATATAACACCACATTTTAATTTGTATTTTTAAATTTTGTGTAAATTAAGCGTCTACTTAATTTAAGTGGTACACCACATTTAATTACACAATCAATTTTTATTTAAACAAATGATTTTATTGATAAAATATGGAAAATTAATGTAATTATTTATATGGTGCCTCTAACAATTATTTATGATTTTCATGTTAATTTCTTTTACATAAAAATTTATCCATTAATTTTTTTATAATACCTAACTCCATTTAAACAGAAATTACTAATATTTAAATTTTTAAATGAACATTTTTGTAATCATTTCTGTGAAGGTATAATTAATATTATGACAGAATTATCACATTTTAATTTAAATATAATTAAACTAATTTATAGCAAGCAATTTGTTGTACTGATAATAATTTTACCAACAAAAAAAAAACAAAATTAGTAATTACTATCATAAAAACTCTATAATTATGAAAAAAATATTATGTACACTTAGAAATTAAAGAGTTTGTTTGAAGTGAAGCGTATATAAATAATACAAGATTTTATGCTCGAAAGTTAGCTTAAATTTGATTTTAAACAAATAATTTTAAGCTACAAATTAAAAGCGAAACAGATTGTAGTAATTTTGATTTGCTGAAAATGGTTAGCAAATATTTTTGTATCTGTTTTCTCTGTTGTCTGATATTGTTCTATTTCATTTAAAACCCCGCTTCAAAAAATACCAGCAAGATTTTATTCAGCTTTAAATATTTTTAAATTCAAATTATAGAAATGTGCTAAAATTTATAATTATATTTAATGAATTAGAAAATTATAATTAAATTTTGCAAATTAATTATTATTTTGTTATTTTAATCGAAAATTATTATTTACTGATTTTATATCATCAAATTTTTTTAATTATATTCTGATAATGAGATTCATTTGAAATTTTCAAATAAACTACATTCTCTGTATAATTATAATTATATTAACATACTAATGTGGATTGCTTTTATTAATTTGACAAGTTATTAAAAAATTGATAAAAAAATAAATAAAATTGAATTAAAAATTATAAGCTATAACAGCTTATGCGTTTTAATTCCCGTGGGGAGGTAGGTACACCAAATTTTTTCCGATATTTTCGTTTATAACTTGGAAATAGCTCAAAGACCAAAACAAAATTATCTGAAGCAAAATAACTTACAAAATAAATACTAAAAGTTTAATGATTAATCCTATGACCAATGAACCTTACAGATCGAATGAATCATTCCAAAGTTATCACATTGAACCATATTCAAAAGTTATGAACATCGATTCGAAATGGTGTCTACAATTCCAGCTCTTGCGAGGAAAATACCACACAATTTTTAGTCAAAACAAATCAAGGAATACGTTAAAATTGTGTGTCAGATATTTTCTGATCAACCTTATATAGCTAGAGAGAGCTAGCAACATATTTACTTTAGTTATTTTCGCAGTAATTAAAATTATTACGGAGACTCTTGTCAACTTATGTTTTAAAAATATATAATTAGTTATATTAGATTAGATAAATTTAAGGTCGTTAAGACAGATGCACGAACCTCCTTCACTTTACACTGCGACGCGTGCGACCTAAGGAGATCTATGTGTCTGCCTTGCTAATATTTAGTCAGTTCAGTACCCGGACTTTTTTTAGAAGCGCAGAGTTTTCTCTGATTTCGTAAGGACTCAGAAAACGCTTACCCATGTGTATACCGATTTTGTTCAAGTATAACTACCTGATGAGCGTGCAGTGACTTGTGAACAGTCCAATTAGTGTACGTACCTCGGTTTAGTTAAGTGTGACGATTTCTTTAGCACTTTTTTTGTTGAGAAATCTAAGAATCGCTTCGCTTGATTATTACTAGCTGAAGAATATTATACTAACAATACATAGCATTTACAAAAATTCCTCTAAATATTAACAATAACAAAATGTAACCTAAATTTAACGATTCGACCTTGATATAGTGAAATTGAGAAGCCGGTATATCCCAAAAAAAAATATTATAAATTCGGCTATTAAAAATACTGTTTTTATACACAGATAAATATTGCACTAATACATATTTTAGAGGTATTTGTAGTAGTACAGGTGGCATTTTTGTTGAAACAACTTTCGTCTGATAAATATTATTTTCGTCACAAATTAGTTAATAAGTTTTTTTTTTTTTAAAAAAAAAATATTTTATTCTCAAAAATTTAAATTGCGTGTACTATTTTTAAAAAATTTACTTCTTGTACACGTGTTCAAAAATACTTCGTTATTTTGCCAAGAATTTTATTCATTTATTTTATGTGTAATGCCAAAATTCAATAAATTTCAAGTTCAGTAAACCAAAAACGAATAAGATAAATTGTCGTTGACCAAATTAAAATTAAAATTTGACTTAATCCATTTATATTTTGTAAAAAAAATATAATTAATTATATAATTAATTACCTTATTTTAACATTAATCACAATTAATTTTTAAATTATTGAGTATATTATCAATAAAATGAAATCACAGTACACAAAATTTATTTAATATAATTAATTTCACTATTAAAATTGATTAAAATTAAAATTTTATTTTTAAATTATACTTTTATGTTGCAAAGTTTTTTTTTTTTTTGTTAATTTCACTTGTAATTTGAAATTTTTCTTATATATAAATGAAATATTTCAATATCAACATAATATTTTTCAAATTATTTTTAAGTATTTAATTATAGATTGCGTGCAACAAGTTTAAATTTTTAATTTTTAATATCATTTTTATTATATACTTTTTTTTAAAAAAATGTCACGAACATGAAAAACACGTGTTATGATCGCTGCTTAATTTAACTGACGTTAATAAACTAACCAAAATGAATGCGTACATTTCGGATTTATTATGATGAGAAATTTTTGTTTATTATGAGAAAACTTTGATTTGATGTCGCTATTGTGTAGTTGTCGTATCGCTTGTATTAATAATATTGTCGCTATTATTGATAAATATTTTTCATATATTTAAATAATTATTAATAACGGAAATACATAAGCAAAATTCTACTTTCACTCGGTATTGAAGGTTTTTTGAGTTTTTCAAAATTGATTTTTTAGTTTAAATCATTTTTTTTAGTTACCGAAGTCATAGAAGAAATAATTAAAATTATATTAATTATGTATTGATAATTATAATTGGCGGGAAATATTTAATTTGAATATAATACTTGACAAGTCATATTTTTAGACGAAAATCATATGTTAAGATTAGGTTTGAGGGTCAGAGTTAAAAACAATAAAACTTATGCCAACAGACATTACAGAAACATGGAGAAGTATTACCCACTGAATAAACATCATCTTAACAGAATTAAGATAGCTAAGCTATATAGCTCACGTATAATGCTGAATTCACAATAATGAAGTTTACGTAACGCAATGTCAACGAAAACCAAAATTGAAAATCATATTTAATAATAATATTTTCATACTCAATACGATTGAGGCAAAGCAAAAGTTGTCCAACTTCCAACTTTTTCGATTTGCAACGCTGGAAAGTGACAAAAAATTGTAAAAACAAAATGACAGTTACACATTTTTCACCAGAAAATAAATATTATATTTTTCAGGTAAATTTTTTTTTGCAAATTAAATAAAATTTTAAATTGTTTCATTTCAAATATTTTAGAAATAGATGAAATGTAATTTGAATTTACATCAGCTGATTTAAAATATCATTTTCATTGTGAATTAAAATAACTTTTCGTTGTTTCAACTTTGCTCTGTGCTGCGTGCGATATTTTCATTGTGAATCCAGGGTAAGTAATATGGATTAGATGCTTATACTTAATACTATATGCAACTTTTTAAACGGATCCAACTTAAAAAATATTTAAAGTTGAAATTAATTTGGAAAGTCTGATTTTCTGAAGTAAATCGTTCTTCAAAATATTCTCATATAAAATAGCCTTCACATTATATAGTATTATTGATTTTCTCGATTACTATAGTACGGACGATTAATTTATAATTTACAAAAATTTCATTTATGAATTTATTTCGTATTGATTAATTTTATAATTTATGATAATTTAATATGATTATATTCAGAGATTTTACTACCTCGGTAACTAATACTGAAATATATTTTGATATAAATTAAAAAATAGCTTACAGAATATGTATAAACATTTTTTTTTTTAATTATCCAAAACTGGTTCTTTAATTTAAAAATGATTTAATATTTAAAAAAATAGTTATTTTGTCCATTTTCTAATGCCTTTGCCTTTGCATGATTTGAACGAATGATTTTACATTATTAATAATTTATTATGATTAAATTATTAAGTACTACTTTCAATTTATTTGTGAACAAAATATTATTTATATAAAACGTTTTTTTAAAACACTACTGCCAAAATACACTTATACTTTCCAATGGCGACAATGTCGATTAAATGATTCGGAAACAAGGTCTGATGAAGTCAATGAGTCAATGATGGTCCAGTCTAACCAATATAATTATAAAAATTTGATTTTATTATTCATTTACAGCTGATGGCAAATTACAAAAATTAATTATATTTATATACCTATTAATATTGACACTATTTATACTAATTTGCATATTTTTAGGACTTATATTGGTTAAATATTATTTCTCCTATAAATATGCAATATTTTAGAAAGTTGAAAATTGAAAGAAATGGTAAGTAAAAACATATTCGCAAAATTAAACTAAATAAATTTAAATAATTTTATTATATTTCAAATTTTAAATGTTAAGAATTTAGTATTGATTTTATGATTTACACGTTTTTTAAGATAATTTTTCATAAACATATTCGTATCTAATCTAATAAATATTGTGATATATGAATGACTTATAGAATTAATTTATAAGATTATTTTTAAAATTTATATTCTTTAAATAGAATGAAACTCTTTGTATACTTTATTTTAAAGTCATGTTAATTCAATATAATAAAAACATACATATTCGAAAGGGTTGAGCTGAATTAATTATTATTACATTGTATATCTTAGTGAAATATACAAATGAGGGGTTTGTTAATTGTAATGTCTAAATGAAGTGATAATTTTTACTTTAATTTAAATTAACTTTATTTTACGGCAGGTAATACCAATTACCAGAAAAATTAAATTTTAGCTAAAAAATTTAGTTTTCAATAATGATAATAATATTAAATCAAATTTTGGAAAAGAATTAATAAATGTAAATTTAAAACGTAATATTTCTAATGAATTGGTATTAAAATAAATCGTCAAGAATATAAGAAGTAACGAATTTGATTCAAAATTACTGATTAAAATAGCAATAATATATATTAATAATATAGAAAATTAAAATAATATCTTACTGCACTCGTTTCTCAGACGTAATATATTCTGTTGGTTGGTTTGTTGGTTCGAGTGGCGAGCCCCAGACAGACTGTCCAGGACTACAACTAGCTTTTTAGTTTTTGGTACTACACATTCTTGTGAATTTTAGTATGGATGAGATCATTTTAGATCTATCTAATGGCGTTTAGGAAATTTACGGTTTCCGTAGGCTAGAGCTAGATCGTTTAAATCGTTAAGGTGGTAATTACCAAGACAACAATACATTTGAAAATTAAATGGTCAACTGTCTCCTTTTCATTGGGATACGTACAACATAGAAAAGATTGATTTTACGGGTTGCCTACCCGTGCGACATCCCGTACAAGCCATATATAAATTATTTTAATTTTCTCCGATTAGTACAACTTGGATCAATTACTAATTGTGTACGACAAGACTTGTACTTCGGAAATTTCAGAGTTGAGACTATTTCCCAATGGTGGAAATATTTTGTATTGTAGCTCCAAATTATGATGAGACAAATAGTTAAATCTGTTCTTTATATTATAGATATTTTGTGTATATATAGAAAAGTTATCTCATTTATAATACGTTTCTAGTGTTTAGTCAAAGAAACTTTACGATTTTTTTAAAATTACACAAATTAATTATTAGCATTGATTGTTTCATGATTGAATTTTACGCATGTAGAAACCAAATCTAAAAAAAAAAATACGAAGTACTTTCTTTCCATCCCTGAAAATTACAATACAATATTCAACATATACAAACACAAAATAATCACACACTATTTTAAATGTAATTAAAGGGAATTCCGCGTATCTAAAAGATTAATTTTAATATGTGTGTGTTTGAGAGGATATCTGCAAATTATGAGTAATCCGATTTTGTTGTAGTTTTTTTTTGTATTGTATTATGATTATTTCAATTAAAGAATTTTATCTTTACAAAAAAAAAATTAAAAAAAATAATTAAAATGGTTATACATTTGTTTGCCATATGCTCATAAAGATATTTTGAATGTAGCTGTTCTTAGTTATCTTTTTGCCTAGAAAGATTTTCTATACTGAATTTACACATGTTTTCATACATTTTATATTTCAAATGATGAAGAATTTTATCATTCGAGTTTTTAGTTCGATATAGCAGCAAATGTGCTGGTTTAGTTATAAAGGAAATGTAAATTTGAAAAAAATATTTTAATAATGCCAGGTTCGCAAAAAAACAATTAACGTAAGGGTAGCCCAAAACTCGTGATTTCATATTTTTTAAGATATAATGTATGTAAGTATTTGACATAATTTGGAAAGGTTTATAAAGACCCCATGAAGACTAACTAATTATACATAAATTATATCACGAAACTAAATCATTGACCGATTTTCATAGAAATCAAATAACAATTACTGATCTAGAATACATCAAACCGGCAGACAACTTCAAATTGAACGAAGACCAACTGGATCACAAAACTAACCTCTTTGGTAAATTTCATTTAAATCCAATAAAGATTATACCATGATATAATAATATTTTGCTGGGTACTATTTATATGTCTTCGAACACATACAGTTGACTCATTTTATTGAGCAGTCTTTCCATCACAATACTTAAAAGAAATCACGAAAGCCATACAATATCACAACGTCACAACGACAGTAAATTTACAGAGGGGTTTGTTTTTAAGCCAGCCGTCAGTCCAATATATTTTAATATTATATTTGAGCGGGAATATCCTTACAATTGAAGAGGGTGAATGTGTACATGATCGTTTTTTTTCGGTTCTGGTTCCATAAATATACAATTTTTTTGTTTTGTTTACTCCTTTTGAAATATATAAATTGTATTTATGACTATTTAGAGACCATACAAGAAATGAAGGAATTATAAAAGGATCAAACTATTTCACTTACATATGATTGCCTTATGTGATGTATGACTACTATACATACAATTATATTTTGGACTTTGGACAATGAACTTTTAATATTTCCTCTCCCTATAAAACATATTTTTTTTTTTTGATTATTAAATCTAAAATTTTAATGTTATGTCGGAGACAATATTATGAAGGGTAGTAGTAAAATTTATATTTTTATGATAACATTTTTATTTTCATTTTTTTTGTTAAAAGGAAATTATTTTATTTATATTTTGGTTTTCGTTGTGATCAGTACTGAAAATTAAACTCGCATAGTCACAGCTTGTTCTTTACATTTATTTATGTAAACATCTGGCAAAATAGTGAAATATACACAACATAATTATTTTTAAACATAGCTAAGGGAATATTATTATTTGTTTTTATATTGTGGGCGATGTGTGATAAAAATTAAGTTTTATATTAAATAATTGATAAAAAAAAATATTTCTTTTTTTTTCTGTTGATTTTTTGATATCATTAATAAGTCAAAAAAATAATAATAATAAAAAATATTAATTAAAATATTCAGAGAATTGAATTTGGAAAGAAATTGCTGAAAAAATCATTTTTTTATATTTTAAATTTTGTAAGTTTTCGTAGGCTTTAAAATATTATATAAAATTTAGTTATTAAAATATAAATACTTGCTAAATAAATTAAAAATTATATATAAAAAAACGTAATTTGTTAAATCTTTTTAATGGCAGTGATAATTTGCCTTAAATGTGTTTCAATCATTTAAACAAAAATTATGATTCAATTTGTGATGTTAGTGTAAATTTATTGATATTTCAAATCTAAATCAATAAATTTTGTAGTACAAAATTAAGTGTTTTTAATAAAATAATTAATAAACAGATTTTTTAAAATTTAATTAAACGATGAGAAATACTTAATTATTAAAGGACAATAAGTTTAATTTCATTATTAAATTGTCAATCAATTTTATAAACGATTTATATTCTACATATTAAAGTTCGTATACAGTCAGCGCCGACTCCCAATTATAATAGTAACTAGAGACTATAGATATAAAACCATTGCAAGGCCTGCACTAATAATTTTCTAAAGAAAGAAAAAACTTAATTTAGAGACGATATTTAGAGAGGTACCACGAAATTTTAATTAACTGCGGGTATATTTATGATGACCAACATGAAAATTGTTTTTGATGGGGATGCTTTGCAACAAGAACTTTCATGTTTGGTTTTATCGTTAGCAAATATTACAAAAGGATTGTTTGTTGTGGTTTCACTTTAGTTTCCACATGAACAAGTTCTCTTTTAATGGAAACACCAAGAAACTAAAAACTATTTTTAACGAATAAACTTTGGCACATATAGAAATTTGGAATTTAGACATTTTGATGTTTGGATATGTAGATCGTAAAAAAATACGTTCATTTATCAAATCGGAATAATTTCCTTAAGGAAAATTAAGTAATTTATTTGAACCGATTACTGATCTATGAAATAACAATGAACTCTCAATATGACTATACATCTTAAACATTTTGGTTAGCAGCAAATTTTCTTAAACAAGATTTGACTAATTTTATTCAATTGAAATTAATTAATATATTTTATGAAATTCCTGAAAGCAGTTCAATTTGATTCTTAATTATTCTTTAGATATATATATATCATATTTATGAAACATTTGTCGTCAATATCATTAATTGATTTCCAACACCAAACATATGTAAATTTGTATTACAAATATAAAAAATGAATAATTTATTATAGAAAACCCTAAGTAAAAGTTCTACTGTAAATTGCTTTCAAATTCTTTAAGAGTTTAATTTATTCGTTCTTTTGCTAAGCCATTATTGCTCTCGATCTGGATTATATTCTTTAGATATATTTCAGTTCTCCAACATTAAACAGATGTAAATTCGTATTGCGGTGTAAAATATTATGGAATAAAGAATTTTATTACAAGTCGAAAGATTTATACTGGCGGAACTTAGGATTCAATTCTGGGGTCTCACCCAAGTCATTATTGCCAAAGTAAAATTATTTGTATTCTAACAATGTAGAAAAACATAATATGCAAATATAGCCTTGGCCACCTACATAATATGTGTAATTTTCATATGAAAAAATATATAAATGTTACAATATTCTTTCTTAATTTCTAATCAACTTAATATAGGTTTATCTAAATTTTCTGAACTTCTGGAAGGGGCATTTGCTCCCTGCCCTTGACCACCCACAATTTCATCATTGTAGTTATTTAGAATAAATTGTTCATTTAAGTATTTATGTTATTTATTTATAACCATTTTGTAATTAGATAAATTAAAATAGCTCTAGAATGATTTAAAATTAACATATTTGCTTTAATCTTTGAGCTCGTCTAACTTTCAAAGTAGCTCATAAAGTCTATTACTAATCACAGTCATACATATAATAATTAATCGTTAAATAGATTTATAACTTGAAATTATTATAAATTTTTCATCTAATGATTGATTATTGGTTGTGAATGGATTAATGATTCTTCAAGGAAGTTTTATTTTAACTAAGCTGAATTATAATACCTACCAAAAAAATAAAATTACTTTTATCTGTAATAAATTTAAAAATAAATTAATTAATTTTAATTATTTTTCATTTCAGCCAGGCCGAATAAAAACAAAAATAATTAAATGATTCCTACCGATGATCCTACATTCGAAGAAATTTACAATTATAATTATTATACAAGACCACAGATGGCGTTTGATATGTTTTTATATTTATTAGAAATATCACGAGCTCAAACCAATTCCCATCTAATAAATAATCCAAATAATATAAAATATAATATTAAAAATTTTACAGAATGCCAACATTTAACATATCAACAAAATATTGATATACTGTTAAATGCATTTACAGGCTGTAATTTAACATATCGATAAGATAATGTTAAATTGATGTAGATATAAAAGTATATAAATTATTTAATTTTGTAGTATAATTTATGCCATTTCAAAGTGCATTAAACGAATAATTTAATTATATATAAAATCAAATGGAAAATTATTTAAAATATAATATGAAAATTAATATACCAAAAAAAAAAATGTAAGCTAAATTTAACATAATTTAAATAATAATATAAAATTTATACTCAATTTATTAGTTATTTAAGATTATTTTAAAATGTTTAAAAAAAAAACTGAATTGTTTGACAAGTTTAAAGTTAAGATTTTTCTTGGCAACATAAAAAATTAATTGAAATTTTACATTACTCAAAATTAAATATTGAAAAATAAAATTATATTTAAATCAATTCATTTTTTAAGTCAATTTTTACAAGTTCATGTAGTTCAGTTATCTCGATATCACTTTTCATACTTAATAACGATTACCACAAACATTTTAACAAGGCTTCAGTGCGTGGGGAAAAGTAGCTCCCTATCTCTTAAAACCAACTAATGGCGATTAATAAAAGTATGTAGAATTCGTGTCTGTAACGAATATTAAAAACTCAATTGGCAAATAAATTTAAATAAAATTATTTATTCTTAAATTCTTTGTTTTTTTTATTTTATACATAATTTTTAACATAAACTTATAACTAAAAATGACTAGAATTTTCAGCTGGCTCATATATAATTATATTTTTTTTTGAAAATTTTCTTTTCTATTTTGACTAGAATTTTGGTGTATAGAACTCTCCCCAGAAAAATAAAAAAACGCACACACACCTGATGACAACATAAAACTTTCAAATTGGTATTCCATCTGATTTTCCAACTAAACGATCTTTTAATGCTTTATACAATAAACTATTTTCCGGTATACCTTCATTCTGTAAAAATAATAATGTTTCTCTGGCACACATTGCAAATCCTAATGCTTCAGCTTCATAACCACTACCAGCTGTTTTACCTAAACCATTAATACGTGATACTTCTTCATCAATTTCACCATCATAATCATCACCATATAATCCATTTATTTTAAATTCATTATCGATTTCATTTAAATCATTTTCTAAATCAATGATTTTTTGTAATGCAATAATTAAAAATGAATTTTTCGATGATTCTGATGTTACAGATGATTCATCTGAACTAGATGAATCTGATGGTGTATCACATTGGTTACGTCTTTTACGTTTTACATTATTTTGTTGTTCTTGGTGGTAATTGTTATGAACTGGATGATTTGTTGTATTGGCAGCAGCTGAAGATGATGTTGAAGCTTTATTATTATTATTATTATTATTAATATTATTTCCTTCAGATGATGAATTTCCGGTATTTGTTTGATTCGTTATTATTACTGATGGTGATAGTTTTTTTGTTGAGGATTCATCATCACGTTTCCTTTTTAAATTTTGAATTAATTTTCCGGTCATTTCTTTTTTTTATTTAAATCGCATAAATTAATTTTTAAAATTTGTTTAGTAAAATGTTTAATTTTGAAAATTTATTTTCATTTATTTCCATTTATTTTATGTACAGATTTTCAGTCTTTTAAATTAATATTATTTGTTTTTATTTTTAATTAAATAAATTAAATTTTTTTTGGTAATTTTTATAATATCTTTTTTTTTTATTTTTGGGACACAGTTTATTAAGTTACTCCGATGAATTCTGAAATAGAATTGGTAAAGTAAATTATAGAGTATAAATGTTATACCCTTCCTGGTGGTGCGAGATTCACAAAAAATTATTCATATGTAAAAGGACAAATACATAAATTTAAAATAAAAAATTATTATCGAAGGGAAGTTCAAGGGGAAATTCATAGATTGTTAAATTTATATACAAAAAAAAAACCATAAAATTCATAAGGGCGAATGTGACTTAAATGTTTGTGAGTATGCGTACTGCTGAAAGATTAAACGATGGAAAGGAAACATGTGCAGTGGCTTTTGTTTATGAATCTGAAGTGAAAAAAATATTGAAAAACGTAGAACGGAAGAGAGAAGGAAAAGTTTTTGGTTGATTCACAAACAAAACAAAAAAAAAATTATATCTCTAGATATATTTGTTTTATTATCGTTCCCTGTGCACATTGAGTATGTCCGGAATATAAAAATTATAGCAGCCGGCGCGCAACTGATCTGCCGATTGCTTGATTATTGTTGTTGTTGTTATTTTGTGTATACGTTTATATTCGATTTTTTGGTTCTTAGTTACCTAGGTCTTGAATATTATCAGTCAATTTTATTTCAATAATTTTTTGAATAATTTATTTCATTTATTGTAACTAAGCTGGAACCTTTTAACCAAATTCATCTGTCATTATTATAATCAATAGTTTGAATTGAAGATTAACTGGCAATCTCAAAAAGAAATATTTAAAAATAGCTAAATATAGAGAAATTTTTTTCTTAACATAGGATTTGGCTATGGAGTGATCGAAATTTCGGATTAGATTTAGTGATCGTGGTTAACACTCATTTAAACTATAATTCAAATTATAATTCAAAGGCAACATATGACATGGTAATTGGTTCCATAATTTTGTGGTTCGAGCAATAAATTTCATTGTACGATGAAAGCTGAGCTCAAATAAATATTTGTGATTCTGGGGCTGTTCTTTTGTATTACGAGCAAAAGCTATAGAGTGTGGCAAAATGTATTTAATGTCCTAGAAGCAGATGCTTAGCAGATATATGTAGAACATATTAAGAACTCCGACATTAAGCTATGGCATGTAGATTTTAAGTCGTTTAATTGTTTTGCATAATTTTCATTTAGCCTTTGTACTCTGTCAAGACATTGGTGACAGGTTTGCAATGCACCTGCCTAAAAATGATAGTTATATTTAAGCCGTGGATGTAGTTTTAGTACATAACAAGAAGATCTAAAGTGGAAACAATGTCTTACTTCTATACAAAAATCTTAGGCATTTAGCAGCATTTTTTTGCAATGAAAAAAACTGAATTGATCTACTATTGTGTAATTAACATTAAATATTTTATCGCTCACTTTTCACTGCTGCAGAATACTTTCAAAAATTTTTGTTAACGATATGATGGTAAATCGGGAATTAATATACAATATTACAATTTTATTAAGACATGATTTGATTGAACAAAAACTAAATTTTCGCGATCTCACTGAGCTGCAAAATGTCATAAGCCAAAAAAAATCGTTATAGAAGTTTCTTAGTTATGAGCCTCTAACTAAGAAAAGAAACTTAAGAATAATGAAGTATGCATTTTTCTTATTTAACTAACTATAAAATATATAATTTATCAATATACTTAACAATTAATATTAAATACGAATAAAAGAATTCTTTGACACGGACCTCTTTAATGTCTTCTTAAAAGTGTACATTTTTTTTATTTAATTTTGAATGTGCATTTTTGCTATCCATCTGCCTACGGTTTGTCTGTTGATTTTTTTTTTTTTTTGTTTTTTTTTATTCTTCTTTTTGATCGTCACCACGACGTACAAAACTTGTAGTAATTTCGAAATGATTATCATACGCATGCACTCCCCATTTATAATTAATCGATCCATCTGCACCCCAACAAGTAAAAATGTAACTTAGCAACAAATTTCTACATACTAACATTTATATCGATAATCCACGACAATGATAGTGTCGTATCGTAGTCATCGTCGTCGTGTGTCTCTAAAATGATTCAGTTGTTTTTTTTTTTATCATGATTCAATGATTATTTAAAAGTGTGCGAATGATGCACCTTTTCTCCTGCTGATAGTCGCTTTGAAACATTAAACAACCACTATTTTAAGGGTGAATCAGAAATTTATAGAAACCCTTGTGATTTTAGTATTTTTATAGGTACAGGTTAAAATTTGTTTTCATAAATATGAATAAATTTTGTATAGTAGTAGTTGTGGCCCTTTTACACATATTCAATATTGATGATAGCAGCTGCAAAATTGTTGCTTATGAAAGCATAAGTTGCCCTCCCTCTACTGATTTATTTTTTTATTATGTCGAAAATATAAGGGATCTCTTTATTTCGATATTGAAATACACTATATAAATCTAATAATATGACTTGTGTATAAGTATTAGTTAATTTCGTAAGTGTGCCTATATATAATTGCACATGTCACTCTTTTCTCCTTGGTTTATAATTATTTTCAATAAATTTATATTAAAATATACTTATTAATTTCACATGAACTATGTCGGTTTCTGGTTGACTTTTTAAAAGGGATAAAGAATTATTATAAATTTCATTTAAACTCTGGATGGCGCTGTGAAAATATATTTATTTCCATTTCAAAATAATGAAACCGTACAGTAATTAGTGACATTTTAACAATAATTAAATATAAATTATTAAAAATATATAATAGATCGGAACAGAATAATCAATTCCAAGGCAATTCGTATTTTATATTGGTTTATTCAATTTTATTCACTTTATACAATCCCAATAATTTATATAACAATTTATTTGGCTATTTTCGAATCATATTTTTTATAGAAAATATAAAACTTTCTTAAAAATGATGCATTGATAAGAACAGATGCATTTTTATATTTTGGATTTTGTTAACTTGTCCATATGGTAATTATATGGAACAATGTTATCACTATTCAAGTCCACATAAATTAATATCAAATAATTGATAAATGCATTTATTAGACCAAAATAATAATTATTTCAATTAAAAATTATTATAAAATAAAGACATTACAAAATTAAATTTCCACAAAAACTAAGAAATTTGCAAAATTTGTAAATTTTTTGGGAAAAACTTGAAATTTTAATAATAAAATTTGAAATTTATACAGCAATTGTCACGATACATGATATTCATATGAAGCATGATAAGTTGATAAGGTTTCACTCAACCCACTGCAAGAGACAATAAAACATTTATTCAGCCATTGACCCACAGTTCAATATAAAAGATTTAGAAAATTTGATAGTTTCTTTCTAGAAAACCTTAAGCACGTTGTTAAATAGAAACCGACCAAGATGATTTCATTCATCAAAGAAGTGGGATGGTTCAATACGCTATGATAATGGTGCATCGTTCGACTGGATAGTACTGCGGGCTCACTAATATATGGCGTACGTGCGAGGCACTTTCGTAATTCTCACTCTTTTAAACCAAAATTGAATTCAGTAATTAATAGTGAATTATTATATATTTTTGTAATCATCTATTTGGGTTTACTGCAAAAATTTAAGGTATATTTTTTATCGAAAATGCTATAATTGCATAGTCACTAACAGTAATTTGTTTATCCTCCCTTTTGCCAATATAGGGTAACAAAAATTGAAGAAGATATTAAAAAATTAATTAACTCATCCGAGAAACTTCTAAAAACTTTTGTTGAAATATAAATATAATAAAAAAGACTCAGAAGAATTCATACAAAATTTTACAAATAATTAAAATCTTTATTATTAATTTTCAAACTCGATTAAAAAGTTTTTAGGTTTGTACAAAAACTTCAATTTACTTAATATTTACAATCATTTATCAGATATTTTTAGCTTGCACCTGCTCTAAAAATAGTAAATTTTGATAGCTTTTATCTGTATTACTTAATTTATAATTGGTAACTTAACAATGTTTTTTTTATTATAATAATAGTATTCGACCAGTTTTTGCAAAGTTACAATAAAAATGTATCATTAATAGCTAATGAAATGCCAACAATTCAATTTATTTTGAATTGCACAAAAATCTAAAAATTTAATTTATAATTTTAATGATTTTGGAGTTTATGAAATTACTACAAATAAAGTACATTTTGTTGGCAATATCAGTTAAAATATTAATTGATATATTTGGTAATTATATATAATTTAAATTCATCCAAGATACTTTAATTTTTAAAAGATACCATACTCTGTCATAACTGACTATTTTGTTCAAACACTATTTTTATAATAAAATAAAGTGTCATTATTCTATTAAATGCTGATTTTTTTTTTTAATATTTTGTAATAATTCTGAGCTAAATTCCAGAAATATTTTAAGACTTCGTAGATACAAACATCTCTGATATTAATTTTATCATTTCGTATAATTTTACAATGCAATGTACCCAAATACAAATTAAATTTTTGAACAAAAATATATTAACTTGATGATGTACTTATATATATACAATTAAGGGGGCTCTCCATTATTCTTTTTTAAAAGTCGTAATGATTTTTCTTTCGCCAGACGAAATGCAAGCTACTATAAATCCGTATTTAAAATCACTCTTACCATCTAATTTCCGAAAAAAGTTGTTGATTCCCACAAAAAGACGTCAATAGATGTCGCTATATCATTTATTTCGAAAGAATTTGATAGTCAAAATTAATATTAAGAGTGAAAATGATAATATTAATTAAATTATATATAAGTTATTTAAAAAATAATAATGGATTTCAAAAGAATTTTAGGTTATACAAATTCGGATTATTCGGAATGCTTAAAAAATACAAATTGTACCTCTGTTCTTCTTTAATAACTATTCATGTTATCTCTTTTCCCACATTACCTAAAAAAATATACATTGAGACTAAAAAAGACTTATGGACAGTCCCCTTTATATTATTGTAATTTTACAATTTTTTGCTTAATTTTGCAATCTTCAATATGTCATTGCAATAAATTTTATTGCAAACTCAATTCTTCTTTTTTATCATTTTTCTTTGACCATAAATAATATACTTGTATAATTACATACTATAATAATAATCACATATACAATTGACAGTAAAATTCACTTAAAAACTTAAATAATAAAATTAGCAATCAATGTCTTTTTTAAGTATCATTATGACTTTACTATATTAGATAAAATTACATAATTTTTAATAAAAAATGAATTACGATTACTATACCGTATTACTATCGGCAGTATGGTAAAAGCATTGAATTTTTGGTGACACTATTTATGTTTCTAGAAATAACAAGATTTAGTTTTTTGTAGACATTGTACAAATATAAATATGGAATTAGAATGTGAATATTTTAAATTAATTGAAGGAAAAATAGTTCTCATCAGAAGACTTCTTATTTTATGAAAGAAGTTTTAATTAATTTTTTAAATTAATTAATTTTAAATTTCAATTAAACTCGGTCAAGATATATAAATATTGAGTTTAAAACTTAACCTTCTATATTTAAAAGGAATCTTAAGGTTGTTATATATACTATGTCATTAAAAGAAATATATTTAGGCATAATTTAGTTCAATTTAGTAAGCAAAAAAAGTATTTATTGCTTAATTATAAACATGACAATACCATTTTAAAATATAAATTATAAATATTGTGATTTGAAATTTACTTATATTGTAATACAGTGCTTCACAACCATCAGTGATCAGCTCGTAAATTCTGCAAATTTTATCAAAAAATGTGACAATGATTTATTATAATATTAATTAATAAATATATAAAACAATCACTGCCAGGGATCTTATTCTTTTTCATAGTCCACTACTCGAACTAACTTCTATTTCTGGCAATATTTTTCAACTCCAGCCAGATTTTACCTAGAATTTAAGATTCATTTTTGATTGTTCTATTCGGCAAGTAGATTGATTCCATTCCATTGCGTACCGTATCGTAGTTTGTGATCAGTTCAGTTTTCGTTTCTTAATCGAGTTTTCGTTTCTTTCGTTTCTTAATTCAAGATGTAAATGACGTTTAGAAATTAGAGAGACTTTCCTTTAGCAGTTAACTTCCGGAAAAAGTCCTTGACTTCGAATAAAAAATGTCAATAGATGTCGTTTAATCAGAAGAATAGTTGTTGGTCGATAAAAATTGATTACAAAGTTAATTAATTTATATAAGTTATTTGAAAATTAATAATGGGTTTCAAAGAAATTTATAGGTTACATAAATTCGGATTATTCTAAATGCCAAAGACACTACAATGTTTACCTCGTTCTCTCGAATTCTACCTATTTCCGCGGATGGATACCGCCTTAAATGTCTATATATATTAGAAATTTCTCTTGTACTTGATTAAAGAAACCTCCAATCAAATATTCATTTACAT
The DNA here is from genome assembly GCA_963920725.1 of Rhamphomyia laevipes. Lineage (NCBI taxonomy): Eukaryota > Metazoa > Arthropoda > Insecta > Diptera > Empididae > Rhamphomyia > Rhamphomyia laevipes. Next base: position 17,445,937 of record OY987259.1, read on the forward strand.
TTATTTATTAAAATCAAAATGCATGTTAACTTTTTAGGTCATAATTTTTATCAATCATTATTACTATTATTAATTCCTTTGTTTTAAAATATTCACTTTAACAGAACGATAAACACTTGTACAAAAAAAACATAATTACTTCAGTTAAATGTGAATAATTGACTATAACCAAAACGATTAATGTAATTTCACATTTTTTATGTTTATTTAATTATACAGAACACGTGTGATTATTGGTTAACATTATTGGTTATATTATTATTGGTAAATATAAAATATAATAATTATTATTCATTGAAATAATATTTGCAGGTCAGTGTTCTAATTTAGTAATTTAACATTTTAATCATTGGGTAATTAAATTGGGTAAATTTAGATTGAAGGTTAATATTATAATTAATATAATTATTATATTAAAATTTTGATAATAATAAACATAATAATTAATAATTATTATTATTTTTAAGGATGATTTTGTTTTTTTTATACAGAATTATTATTACGTATTTAATTTATTTAATTAGCTTCCGGTTCACAAGAGTTTGGGATTAAAGTTTAGAATTGAAAAAATTATTTAATTATTCAACCGAAAATAAAAATAATTTCAATACTAAAATAAACAAGTGAACGATTTTTTAGGTTATGTTTATAATATTTTATAGAGTAGAAGTGCAACTTACAAATAAATAAAGTTAACCTTCTGTTTTTTATTATTATTCAATCTTTTTTAATGAAATTTATTAAATTAAATTATATTTTTTTTATTTCTTTGGCAGTTTATTAACAGGAAATATAAATATGATATTTATTTTTTTGTTAAAAGGTTAAAACATTTACTTACTTTCTTTTGACTTTTATGGCTTATTCTCATACCTTGAACACTGACTTGAAATGTGTCTGTTCTATGTTGATTATGGGATTTAAAATATTGAATGTGGACTACATTTTGCACCATCTATTCTATAGCTATATAAATTATGTATAGTATCATTGTGGGATTTGAATAGTTAAGAATTTTAATTTGATAATAACACCAAAATAGAAGAGGAATACCCTGCATTAATTGATTAATATTTACTAAACTGACATTATTCATATAGTGGAAAATTATTATGATTAATAAAATGCAGTGACTGATACCAAAATATACTAAAACTTAACGAGAATCTTTTGGAGATAATTTCTGAATACGTTCCTTCAATACAAATATTATTAATTTTGTTAACTATGAAATTTCTGTCTCTCTCTTTTCCCAATAAAAAACCAATCTCTTTGTTTTTAGATAAATTTGCCAGTTTCATAAATTTAGATGAACACGAATTGTAAAATTATTAAATATGTTCTAACAAAATTCGGAATTAATTCGTACCATGAACTGTTAATTCGGTAATCTACCAGTATCTACCTTGGGGTTCTCCTGGATGGGTTTCTATTGCTGTTGGGATGAAACTATATTCTGTATATCATAAAAGTAAAAGTTACCAACAGAACACCCTCTAAAAATAACATTAGCTACTACCCAGTATAATATTATTTATTTAAAATTGAAAGTGAATAAAAAGCTTGGTTTAAAAATAAGTAACTGGAATCGACAAAAGTTAAAAGAAGGCAAATAATCTTATGATGAATTCATTCAGTAACATTAATATATGTACAAGCACAGATTATACAATCAATAAGAAACTCACATCATCTCTGCTGCCTGAATTGGTTAATAAGTTATATATTTGACTAGTTTCCATATCGATTTTCCGCTTCATGATAGATCACCTAACAATATTGATTTTCTGCTTCATGACAGGTCACCGAAGACATTTAAATAGGGGATGAATGATAGAATGAAATACTTAAAATAGTCAATCATCACGCTCCTTTCTATATGTTATAACAGAAATAATTTAAATAATCAAACTAAAAATCATATCACACAAATTTTATGTTTAATTTGTTCGATATTGAAACAACTTCCAAAAATTAGATTACAAATTATTTTGTTTAGTTCATAATTATAATATCTTATAATTTGATTAATGATTTTATTACAAATTATTTGATATGAATAATATCACTTTCCAATTAATTACAAATAACACGCTAACATATTTTAATAAAAATTTCTTAATATAAAACCATATCAAATTATTTATTCACAAATTACTATTTTTATGTTGATCTCAACATTTAACATTTTCATAAAAAAAAAGTTTTAGAGAAATATTTATGTACGTACTATATAATTATATGTAATGAAAAACTACATGTTTTTTTTCATTGTATATTGTTACCTATTATTATATCACGCTTTCTTGGTACTTTTGGTCTTCTGACCACAGATTAAATCTTTCAAATAACAAAATAAAATAATATTTCCACAATATCAATAGGTTATATTTCTATCACTTGTATGGTGCTAATAAATGTCTACACCCGCTATATTTACACTTCAATACCTCCAGCAAGAATTACGCGAAAAGAAAGTAAAAGCTAAATGATATTATAATTTAAAAGCATACTTTAGAGAATACGAAAGAAATTTATGTTAAAGACAAAAAATCATGATGCATTACAAAATAGCAAAATAAAATAATATTTTTTTTTATATACTACTAAAGTATTACAACAATCGACCGTGAAACATGTTACTAATTTAATTCAAATTATAATTATAAATTTTTTAAGAGGAATTTCTTCTCGGTTTCTTTTAGTCAAAAAAATGGTTTAAAATAAAAATTTATTCATTATTTGATGTTGACGATTTGTCGTGCCGGTTTATGATTTTAACGATTTGTCAAATTTTTAACATATCCAATATGCTAATTGCCAATGCATTCTATATAATAAATTCTTAAAATTGTTTTATAGATCAATATGAATCTGACTGCAGCGCCACCAAGTGGCAAGGAAATACGAAATTCCCCTTACATTTTTCCCCTTACATTTTGGTGGACGTAGTCTAATAAAATGATTTTGATAAATGAAATGTTCACTATATTCAATATATAATCAATGCCTTCTGTCAGGTGTCAGCAGAAACTTTAAGAGCCTTTTATTGACATAAACAATAAATTATTTTTCTAAAGAGCATCTTTAAAAAATTTGTTAAAAAGCAATGAAAGCTTAAACAAACAGTCAGCATTTAAAATATTGTGAATTATTTAGTAGAAAAATGTAAAACGTTACCAGGAATTGGCTGCAACACATCGGTAATTACATAATTGCACCCTCAGAATCGTGTTAACTGTCACTGAATCAGCTGTACTGCTTTATTGACAAAACGTGCTTGGGTATGGGTAGTGATGAATAATTAAAAAAGGGAAATCACAATGGGTAGTATGGCTTCAATGATTAGGGTTTCTATAGTAGTCTTCCTAGTAAATCTAATCTAATACAACATATTATTTTAACAAACTCTTGTTTTTAATATTATCACATTTTAATATATTTTATCTTAATTAAAATAAATAAATATTTCTTTCGCTAAGTCATCTATTTTTTATACATTTTGTTATGACCATAATTCTACAAAATTGCTGTAGTCAGGAAACTTTCACTTATACAACAGCAAAAAAAAATAATATTTTTCATCATGGTTTTTATTTCTAAGATACTTTTTTGTTTATATAAATTGTGTATTTTAATGCTTAAACATAACAAAATATTTTCTTATACTGTAACACATGAAATTGTAATAAACTTGTTTTTTGCTACTGGCAACTGTCTGTAATGACTCTTTTTTTTTGGTTAATCCAAATTTATAATATCCTTAAAAAAAACAAAAACGAAAGACTTAAATTCACGAATAAGCGGCAAACTTGATTTAAATTTTTCTTACTTTATATTTTTAATGTTTGAGGCTATTTATTATTATGTGTTAGAGTTAGATCATTATGTTATATGATTTTATTATCATATTACTTTCAGTTAAGGTTTCATTATTATTGTTTCTGCATTCAATTGCATTATACGAAAAAATTCATTGCATTGCAATATAAAAAATATTTTAAAATATAATAATTAAAAATTTTTGAATAAATTTTTGTTATGTTACCATTTACAATTGAGGAAAATTTTTACTGATCATGTTTGAAACAAAAATTTGTATTTTTTTTAAAAAAAATAAAAAATCGGTGGTCAATCAATTGTAAAAAAATAAAATGAACCGGTCTGATTCAATTAAATAAAAATCCGCAGACAGACTTGTTTTTATGTAATTATTTATAGTAAAAAAATTAATAAAAAGTCTATGAACTATTTCGGTTAACGATCAAATGGTATTTTTAAGTATAATTTTGGTATATCTAATTTCATTACTTCATTTAAAATAAATAAAATATGTAATTTATTTTCAAAAATATTTTTTGTAGTGCAGAATTATTAAATATTATACTTAAATACAATGGCACAAGACCATACAAGGAATTATTTTCAATAGTACTATAATATTACATTAAGTAATATGAAATATGCTAAGTAAGTAGGTAGTGATTGTTAAATAAAATGTTAGGGTATGTGTGGTACATAGAATAATGTGTCAGTTTATAGTATTCGCAGATAACTTATAATAATTGTTTGTGATTAAATTCAGCTGGTTTAATACCATAACGTGTTCAATTTTAAATTTTGCTCACTCCACTTTGAATCTTCAATTATTTGGATCTTGTATCATTAATATATTCCTTCTCGACTGATCATCGTGAAATTTACTCAGCACTAGATAGTATACCAATTGCAACAAAAATAATGTAACATACTTGTAACCTTGTGCTTCCTTGATTAAATGTTAATTTGTTCAAAGATGTTTACATAAAATAATTCATTTTCTAATATATAGTTTGCTCAAATTCGATAAATATTCAGTAGACTTATAAAAATAATACTTAGCAATAGAATAGCCTATTATTATATTAAAATGAAATTATTATTGTCATTCCATGTATTACGCATAGTACAATACATCTAAAAATTGGAACTGAATAAATGGCTTAGTTTAACTTTGAATTATTGAATTTGAATGGGAATTGAAAGAAGTTGAAAGAAGGGAAATCATCGTGGGGATTCTGTAAAATTAATATACAAATACAGATTGTATTATTTATAAGAAACTGTTTGATGTTTTTGACCAAGTTATATATTTGACTAGTTTCCATATTGAGTTTCTGCTGCATTCCAGGTCATCTAAGAAATGTGATTGGAAGCATATTTAAATAGGAGATACAGTAGAATGAAATGCTTAATATAGTCTTTATTTGGTTGTTTAATCTAATGAATTGGATAATTAATTTTGTATAGTTTACACATAATATTAATTTCTTTTTATGTTTTAACAGGAATCCCAGACTTAAAACTAATACATCTATGTATTATCTTCCAAGTCTAAACTTTAGCCTAAGTTATAAAAGAATTATGAAAATATTAAATTTCGCTAATGAATTGTTGAGTCAGTCACCAGGAAAAAAATGAATTTTTAGCTTATATAGTAATATCCCTTCCAATTATTCGTCACTTACCAAACCCGTTCTGTAAATGACCAGTTCCACTGCTTTAGTGACAGCCACAATATTTCTGTAGCAGTTGCAACATAGCCTTCGGGGTCTCGTCACCTCAAAGCATTGGTTCAATAATTTTTGCTAAGAAATATTTGACAGTCTGGACGAACATAAATACAGTATAAATTTAATTTTCGCAAACGTTCCAAAATATCTTAAAATATGCTTATAAAATTAATTAATTTTTTTTTTCTTTTCAAATATAATAACAGAGGCGTCAAATTGACTAAGGCGCATCTTTCCGCTAAAATGATTTCATCTATTATTAAACAATAATTATCAGCCTAAATAATATAAAAATCAAGTAGTAATACTTCACTACTAATTTAGTAATGTTGCAATATTTCAAATAATAATTATTGTATATTGAATAAAAATATTATTATTAAATAAATTACAATTCTTTTTTATTCCAATTCAATTAACATCACTTATGCTTACCAAAGTACCAAAAATTTGAAAATTTCGTTTGTTACTCATGTATACAAAGTTACAACCAACCACTTCCAATTGATTTCAAATCAAAATATTTTTATAATATTTACTTTAATTCTCTTCGTTGCCGCTACTCTAAAAGTCAATACCACACCTGTGTATCTTGTTTAGCTGAACATGTGGGGGGCAGCAACTTTAGATATATTTTTTTTTTACAAAACTTGTTGATTTCAGTTTATATCGAAACGCCGTAAACATATAACGGTGCGTTTTTTATACCGTCGAGTCGTAATTTTCATAATTTTCTTACAAGCATAATTTTTTTTTTGTACAATTTTGCACATTCTATTTTAAATTTATATAGACTGACTTTTAGATAAATGGTCTAAAGTTCGGTCAAAATTCTACAATTTATTAAAGAAATTCTTCTTTCTATAACAATTTTTTTTTTAATTAAATTATGTTCTAAAGTGAAATTTAATAATTTCCAGTTAGTGCGTAATGAAGAACTGTAAAATTGCAAAAGTGCGTTTTCGATAAAAACAATTTAACTGTGCGCAGTCATTCAATGTCACTAAAAAAGGATAAACAAAATTATAAAAATGACTTTTAGTTACTATATTAAATGTTAAGGTGGCTAAATTTAAATTGTGGATTGTTATGCGAACAGCGTGAACTATAAAAATTTTTTGGATTCGGAGACATTAATAATTGAAAGAATTTTTGTGGTTTATTGGACTTTTTTTTTCAAATACTGACGTGTTCAGAATTTATAATATTTTTTTGTTTAATGTAATAAATTTAAATATTTGAGGTGAATTTTAATGTAATTCTTATTTGTTTTAAGATTTTTCAAGTTAAAAATTCTATATGGAAAGAACCTATTTAAGATATATTGAACCCAACATTATACTAGGAAATTTAATTGATAATTTCATCCAGTAATCAAATTTTATGTTTAAATAAATTAAATTCGATTATAACACAAGTAAATAAAAACATTCGTTGTCGATATAACTATTAGTTTTATAAGTTTCGGTTAGTTGAAAAAAAGATTATTCAGATAATTTTTTATGACTTATTTTGATGCCATCACAACTTTGAATCGATAACGTTATATATGTTAGGGTCTCAATACCATTTAGATATAAATGTATATTGTACCTGCAAAATTATGTCACTATTAATTAATGGTAGATAGTGACAAAATTTGTACTATCCTTAAACAAACAAAAAACAACGAAAGACTTAAATGCACGAATAAGCAGCAAACTTGATTTAAATTTTTGTTACATTTTATTTTTAATGTTTCTTATTATATGTGATAGATCATTATGTTATATAATTTTATTATCATATTACTTTCAGTTAAGGTTTCATTATTATTATTTCTGCATTCAATTGCATTAATTTGGCGATTGCATTATACGAAAAAATTCATTGCATTGCAATATAAAAATATAATAAAGTATAATAATTAAAATTTTTTGAATAAATTTTTGTTATGTTACCAGTTACAATGGAGGAACATTTTTACTGATCATGTCTGAAATTGTGTCTCTTAATGGAATGAATAAAAATTATTTGTATTTTAATTCAAAAGAAGAAAAAATTGGTGGTCAATCAAAACTGCACAGTCGAATGTAACTATGCTTCCAAATGTATTCTTAGTAACTACAAAATAAAAGTCTTTGTAACATGTTTTACTATATTAACATTATTTATAACAGTTAATACTATACATATTCAGCAAGAATGATAATTTATATTTGGTTATGCAATTTTTGTGATATATTCCTATATTAAATTAGAAAGTCTGGGAACATTTTTTATGCTGTGACCAATTCTACTCTATTGGTCAAAGAACAAATTATTGTAAGTCAATTTTCTAATAACTTTTAGAATTTAATAGTGAGGAATAATCGGACCTTCTTCTTAAATTTCTGCATTTATAATGACGGTTTCGATCTAAATGGATGTATCTACTAATACAACTCAAATTATATTTAAATATCAAAATACTTGTACATTTTCGTGTCGCATACATTTTTACTTATTTTGGCCTTGGAACATTTTCATCCGCTCATACTCATACTAGTCGTATACTATAAATTATTAGTTATTTCCGAAAACAAACAGTAATTCAAATTTTTAAAATACTTCTTGTCATTTGTAGAAATATTTATTTTGATTATAAAATACAAAGTCCAACAATCCAAATTAAAAGATTTAATTCAAAATTATTTAAATTTTCGATTATAATATTTATAGATTTTATGTTTAATTAGATATAACAAAATTGTGGTAATTTTATAATTTAAATTATTCAAATCAAAAATCATAAATAATTTGACACAATTTTATTAAAAAAATCTTTCTCAATTTTAAATTATTTTTGTTTTATTTTATAGCAATAATTAAAAATAAAAATCGTTTTTAATATTAATTTAAAAACCCTGTAACTTTTAGAATCATCCATTCATCAATTCATCATCTTTGTACCAAAAAAAAAAAACAAATAGTTTAATTAAAAATCTCAATTTTATAAAACTTATAATAAAAATTTAATTATTAACAATTTTTAATATCATAATAAAAAATTTGCTTGTAATGGATTAAGAGAAAATTTATATATTTTCAGTGTAGCGAATCTTCGAATCTCTGTTATAGTGTCTAGCTAGTGGTAGTGGCTTGGCTACTTTTTTTTAAGACCTTGTTCACTGTTCAAATTTAATTGTAATTTTGCTTTGTTTGTTTTATGGTTTTTTTATTTGTTTAAAAAAAAAGAAGTGAAATTACAAAAATTAAATTTTATGTAAAATTCAATGATTATTAGCTTATCTTTTTATTTTGCATACCTTGGAATTATGTAAACGAAAATATTGAAAAATATTATTGTAATAATTTTTTTTCACATGCTATACGAAACTTTCATCTTCTTTAATGACATAATTATATTATTATTTGGACATTGACCCATGCCCATAGAAGATTTCAATTTTAATCATCTTTAAGTACAAAATTAACTGTTTCATTATACATTATCGCCCAGGAAACTGATTCTTAAGACTGTTTTTAATGAGTCGGGGATAAATAGGGTTTATATTTTTACTATATGAAATAAGTAGATGGATGCAAGTAATAGCATTACTTTTATGAATTGAAAGGACGATAATCTTGTCATAACAGAAACGGATTTGAGTATATCATTAACATATTTTCACATCTCTAAATTTATCTAAGAAATATAAATTTTCTGTTCTTTCGCATCTATTAAATTCTTATAAGAAAGATAATTATCTTACTATTCTTCAAAATGAAGAAAATTGTTAAAACAGATTCGTTAAATTCAAACTTTTTGGCTGCAATAACTTTCGCAAATTAATTAAAAACTCATTTTCGAATGTACTCCAATTAAATCAAGCTTATATTTAATTGAAGATTTGAGAATAATTTTATGCAAAATCGTTAAAAATTCATTTTTAAATCAGTATTTAAATTAAAATCAAGCTGATTGATTTAATTGAAGATTTGATAATAATTTCCGTAAATTCATTAAAAATTCCTTATTCAAGTCACTCCATTTAAATCAAAATCAAAGTGATTTTATTGATGAAAAATTTATAATTTTACATCATGAATATTAATTTCATTAAATCATTTAATTTGAAATGGTCAAACCAGTATTTAGTATGGTAATAATAAATAACTAAATATTAAACAAGTTTATACTAAAAAATGCATATAAATATTAGGTCTGATAATTTAGTGGTTTTTTATTCACATTTACATAAAATCCAAAAATTATTATAACATTTATCAAGGTTCTTTTTTATGATTGAACATATTTGAACAGAACAAACTCAATTTTTGTTGCGCACGATTTCAATTGAGTGAATCAATTTTATTGAAATTCATTTTCTATTAAATATGCAATATAATGGAAAGTAGGTTATTTTTGTAATCAAGTTCTTGATCAAGAATTCCCATAAATTATAATGTTACATAAAAATCCATTAGTTTATATACTAATTGAAGTTTACATTAAACACTTAAACTGACTATTTAAATAAATGATATTTTATCAGGTTGTTTTTTCATGTAATTAAATATGATATTCAATATTTTTAACCTTGATCACGACCTTGATAGTTTGGTAATTGTATAATAAAATCTACTTCAATTTTGTTTTATTGATTTATTTTTGATGGAGTAATAAACGTATCAGATAAAAATTTAATCTTCAAGACGTTTAAATATGAAATTTTTGGTTGGGAATAATATTCAGTACATTAAAATTTCAAAAACTTATTTCAAAATTTATTTTTGTACTTAAATTTCCATCAATTTACAAAAATCTTTAAAATTATAAAATTAAAATTATATGAAAATTATATTTCAAAATAGTAATTGTATTTAAAAAAAATTGAATAATATGAAAGATTATTACATTTAAAATTACATTTATAATAATTATTTCTGGTTTTATATTTTAATGTATTAAAATTTTAATTATGAAAACTTCAATTAGTTTCAATGGCTGATATTTTGTGGTCAGACAAAATATTTAATATTACCGAAAACTATGGTAATGTAATCATTCAAGTTGTTGCAAAATTATCAATTTATGTAATAAAATTGATTATGAAGAAGAAAACAAGAAATTGTCATAGTCCCACAATAATTTTCTTTTCAACAATAGTTTGATATTAAAAAGGCGCGCGCGTTCATCATCTGGAAAGAGCGGTTAATAAAAAAGTAATATAAACTTGAATTTTATATTTTATTTACATTTTACAACCGGAAGCGTTACTATTTCTGGTTTTTTTATTTGAATATAATAAAGATTTCCCATAATAATTTATAAAAATTTCAATATCATTATCAGTGTTAGTTTTATATCAATTTAATGTATAAATTAAATGGTGAAATGTCTTTTTTTTCATAATGTCAATGACATTATTGTTGTGAAAAGTATGTTTTCCAATTAGATAATGATAGATTTTGTATAAATATGTTTTGGTAATTGATTAGACGCAGGCAGACAGGGTTAAATATTATTTACATTAAATATATCGTTAAGATTCACTCTTCATTACTTACAGAAAAGATGTACAAACATTTTTTTTTAGACACCAACGAATATTATTAAAAAGTCAGTTTTGGATACATTTTATATAAATACGGTTATATTTTACCAAATGAAATTTCATAAGGTCCATATAACGTGTATTATCCATCTAAATCTACTAAACTGCATACTGTAACCAATACCGTATAATCGAACTGGCTATAGCACTTCTTTATAGTGTAATAATTTGTTTTCTGTTGATAATCAAAAAAATTCTTCTTATAGTAACCAATAGATTTGTTTAATAGAAAAGAAATGAATCTGTTGTTATCAAATAAATAAAAGTAATGATAACTTAACATTTGACATGGCTCTCAAGATGGTTGGATTACTTATATACGACCAAAGATCATCACAACCATCTCAGAACTACAAACGTATTTATTACAAACGTTGTTTCGCTATAGGAGCAAATGTCATGGGCTACAAACGTATTTATTAATAAAAACTAGTATCGAAATAAATCCTGGTTCAACTTGGATTTGATCAATATGTATTCAACTGCACAGGCAATCCAACCACATTATCAATAATTGACATATGGTTGAAGCCACAAGAGGTGGCTATCTTCTTAGACCTAGCATAAAATAGTTTGTAATAACTGACGGTTGGACTGATTTGGGATGATTGTAATTTTTTTTTATTTTGTACAATTTAAAGAGAATTTATATAAAGAGTCTAATGATTGGAAAAAAACTTCAAATTTTAAAAACAAACTTTTTGTATGTATTCAAAATTTTTGGTTCAACTAATTAAAAAGAAATTTTATATTTTATGATTTTAATTAGATTAAAATAGAGCGAGAAAAATCTGAATTGGTTCATGAAACACTTTGAATTTATTTATATATTTTGTTAAAAAGGGTTTGTAACACTTCATTTAATTATTATTATAGTAAAATTAACGTAAAAATAACATCGGAATCATTTATTTCTAATTTAATATTTGAAGACTAGCTACAACAGATATAGAGCTATTTTTTAACCATTTTATGATATTTTATAAGCTAAATTTGACTAAGATATAACTTAAAACTACGTAATAGCAATGAGTTATTTACCAATTTAGGTACACTAAATTAGGTACTTTGTGAGTAATTTTTTACACTGAAACATTAACCGTACATTTCATTAACGTCACTAATATATCCGTATTCATGTTAGAATCCACGGGTATGTGGTAGCAAAAACGTGGTAAAGCGCTACTTGATCTCCAGACCAATAGAACTTTTAGCCGACTCCAAGATTCTATTTCTGAGTATTCTATTAGTGGCATCTGCTCTCCAGTTTCGGATGTTGAATGAGTTTCTTGATATCGCTAGTAACTCATTCTTTCCCACGTAGGTTTGCTGTAGGCACGGGTTGGATTCAATCACATTCCTAGCTAATGTTCATCCTGACAATGTGTCCCAATTTTTGAATTCTAATACGATTAACCACATTAATATCTCTGTAAATCTCATACTGCTCATCATTCTTGTATTGTTTCGAAATTCCATTAAATTTTCCGAAGAATATTTCTCTCAATAATGCTAAGAGCTCTCTTATCGTTATTTGTTAACTTCCAGTTTTCACATCCGTAGGTCAAGACGGGACAGGTATGATGCGAGTTCTATAAAGTTACATACACACTTTCATTTAAATGCCTATATATTCAAAAAGTTCAATGATCAATTTACATTTCATAGTTTTAAGTTTCATGTTTACAAAACTCTATCAACAAACAAAGTAACAAAGTGAAATTAATATTTATTATAAACATTTCTTGAATGAAAAAAATGCATTTGCATTTGCATTTGCATTTTTTAGCGTACATATAAATAAAAATGCAATGAAAATCATAATTACATTATTTTGAGTGCAAGAATTTTAAATAAATTCAATTTTTCAGATATATTATGTTTAATTTATAAAATCATGAAAGGGAAAACTTTCAAATTTATAAATATACTTTTATTAGCTTGTTTCATATAAAACTTAATAGTTAAATAAATATAATTAATAAAGATTTTGCGGTTGAACGCATCATTGTCTATAATACTTTTATTAATAATTGCATTTTTAAATATTTTTATTATTATTTTTAAAATATTATTTGTAAATTCACATGAGATTATGTTATTAAAAATACGTTTCGTAAATAATTAAATCCCTTATGTTGTTAACTCATACTTTTTAACTATTTGAAATTTTTACATAAAAATGAAATAAATTTTTAGTTTATGTAATTGAACTGGATGAAATTTATGTAATTAAAAAATATTTAAAATAAATATATCAATTTAAGTTTTAATTTGAAAATATTTAATAAATTAAAATAAATTTATTTTCAGGTTAGTTCATTTTTGAAAAACCAAAAATGAAACAAAAAATTAATCATAATAATAATCGTCGTCGTCGTCGTAGTCCAAAATATGCTATTATTTCGGATAATACAGGATATTATTCAGCATTAGATAGTGAAATTTATGGAATAACAATACCAGAAAATACAGATAATATTGATCCATGGGATTTAGAAAATTATGATTATGTTCGCAAGTAAGTTTTAATGAATTAATTTAAAATATAGTAAATGGATAAAATTATTTATTATAATAGACTGTAATTTTATAGAAAATCATAATTGTTTAGTTATATTTATTTTACTTCAAGAAAATTGAGTATGTCATCAGAAAGTCCATCACCAAGTCAAACTATTGAACCATTATATTCATCATATGTTCATCAACATAATATACCAAATAATATTGAAGAAGAATGTTTTGAAGATGATTGTCAAGATTGTTATTATACTGATGGATTAGATTCATTATATAATACAAAATATCATAATGATAATAATTTTATTTATGATGCTGGCAATCAAAATTTTATTATATATTCAGGTAAAATAATAACTAAAAATTGTTTAGAAATTTAAAATAATAAAGAACGAAATACTATTCGTCAGAAAAATTAGTTTATTTAGAACGAGTACTAATTTTTTATTAGTTAAATTTTTTATTTATTTCAATTTTAATTTGAAATTTTCTTTTATTATAATTTTCAAATTTTTGTTTATTTATATTTAGATTACGAAAGTCCATATTCAACTGAACGTCATATTAGTTCTAGTGAAGAAGAAAATAATATGTCTGGAAATTATGGTTATACAACTACTGGCGTATCAAATTATGCATCATCACTTTACAGTACATATTCAAAGTTTGCATTGAGTAAAAAAGGACTTTTACAAATAGATTATTCATGTAACTGGAATGATTTGGATCGTTATATTGGAAAGAAATATTAGAAAATAAATAAATAAAAAATTATATATTTTTTTCATTATTATCATAAAATTTAAAATCTCATATAAAAATATATTTTGGATTCATAAAATTTGTATAAAAAATGATTTTTATTTTGTGTTTTTATGACTGAAAACACAATAATAAAAAATAAATAAATGGTTATAAATAAAAAATTAAATCTATTACTATATTAAATATGAAATTAAGAATTGTAGATAAGTTTCTACAACTGAAGTTTGTGTTCGGTTTATTTAGTTACTGGCAGAATTTGGACCTAACACTAGCTTATTAACAATGAAGGTGTCTGTCAAATTTATTGGGTAGTTTTGCATGACATAGTTCTTATGTATGGGCTGTTTTAAGTCAGTTACATTATGTATAAACAAAAATGATATTTAAATCATTTTCTGTCATTACTTCTTATAATTAGTACAACAAGTTTAGCAAATTTTCTAGTATTAGTTAGTTCACATAGTTAGAATCTTTAATACCCCCAAACTCCCAGGACATTAGTATCGCTAAACAATTATTATGGCTAAAACTTTTTATTTGCAACGTGTTATTAATTTAATTTTTACTCGTCCGAAATATTAACTAGCAAATCCCGCGTGACCTACGTCTACAGTCAGTCAGTCAAATTTAAGAAAAGGACGTATAAACTTAACTTCATTTTATGCTACACCATAGATGGCGCCAGTTTATAAACGGGTGCGTTCTGTTAATACTTTTTTAATGCGCATTTTCAACACGCAACCAACAAAAATAGAAAACTAAATATTGGCAGCACTATCATCAATATTGAAGAAAAAAAGCTCATTCGCAACTCAAAATGGCTGATACTGAAAATTTGTATCGTCAATTTACCCTTTAAAAACGCGATAATTAATCAAGTTAAAATAAACAAAGTATTAAAATAATAAAACTTTATATAAAACTACAAAATACATATAAATTATAAAATCAATTACCAAATAAATAAAAGTGAAATATTAAAGAATAAATATATGAAAAAAGAAATATTGCAAGTACAAAAAAGTGAAATATCAATTTTCACGTGTGTGTAATAAAGGCGCTTTGGCCAAAAATAAAAAAAAAATATTGTACAATTAGCTTATTCAATTGGACAATAAATAAATTTATAAATAAAATTAAAATAATATATGTTATTGTACAAAAGAAGGAAGAAAAAAGATTTATTGCAAAATAAAAAGTTGAATTTCGATTTCAATTTTCTAATTGCTTTTTAAACGGAGAGATAAAGACTCCGCTTGTGTTGTGTAGCCTGGCTATTCGTCAGACACAAGGCAGTAAAGCTACTTAGAAATGACGCCATCTTTTCACCATATCGAATTATATTACATGATTGCGTACTTTTTTTTTTAATTAATTATATATTTTGGAATTTCATTCAATGCGTTCTGCGTTTTTGGATAAATATAAGAATATATATATATTTCAAGATTTTGTGTAATTGAATTAAACATCGCAATTTGTTATTGTTTTGTCTGGGAACTTTTTGGTTTCAAATATATATAAAATATATACCCAACAAAATATAAATTTATATTATATTTTTGTCATTTTGAAATAATATATAAAAATTGGTAAGTAAATTTTATAATTAATATTATGTTTTGTAGGATTAAAATGTATTCCTAATCAAAAACCTCACGTGGTGTTAAATAGCAAATATTTTTCTTATAAAAAAAGACGTGGTGGTGCTTTGTTAGCTTCTGAATAAATATAACACGTTTTCATATAAATTTCTTTTTACTTGTCATCTATTTAAATAAATTTATTATTTTCAATTTAAAATATAAAATTAAATTTATAAAATTCAGGTTTTCTTGTGAAAAAAACAATAATAAAAATGTTTGTTTACATATTGTATTTGTTATACCTATAAATTTTTGAATATGAAAGGAACTCCTTTTTTTATTTTCTGTTTAATTTAAATATTGATTTGATAACAAAAAAATTATATTTAAAATTATTACAATCCTAAAATTTTGAATTATGAACAAGTAAAAAATTAACTTTTTTTTAAAATAAATTTATATTTTTGTAGACATAATATTTATTCACGTTATTTTTCTTTACATCTTTTTCTTAGTTTCGAACTTATAATAATGAATTATCGATTCAAATAAATTATATGTCTTCTTGCTAGACAAGTTTATAATAATTCTGTGATCTCGTTTTTGTTCACTGTACATCGTACGTTTCCTAATAAGCTTTCAGTAAAATTCTTTTTCAAACTTCGACGAATTTCAGAAATGTAGCATAGCTATTTTTAAAATGTTCCAAGAGATTTAAATTTAATCGAATTTGGTTTGGTAAATACTCAGGCTACCCGGAAATACACCGTCAAACCCTCAGTTCACTGGCTTAGTTCAAATAAACAATTTTAAACATTAACTTTACATTAAAAAATTTACCTAAGCTAAAAAATATTAATAAAGTTTATTTTAAAATTTAAAAATAAGTAATATAGTTAACATTAAAATTGTACCTTTAAAAAATAATTTGGTATTTATTATCTGTAATTAATTAATTTATTTATATATTTATATGAAATGCAAAATGAAATGAAGTATTTTTCAATTCCATCATGTTTATTATAATTTAGTATAATTTTCCCGCCAATATACTTAATACCATTAATTTTCAAAATTACAAAGATTAACAATTCAAAATCTTACTAATCAAAAATTTTATTATATTTATTATTTTTATTTCCTGCAGGAATGAATTAAATTAATTCAAGTCCCTTGACTAATATATGTTTATTTAGATGTCAATTGTTAATATATTTGTTCTTTAACTAAATTAAGCAATATTGTTGAAGTAATACTGGTTGTGCGTCACGTACATAGCTCAATTTTGCTTGTAAAAATATGTTAATAATATTTATTATATTTAATTTTAAAAAAAATCCAAAACATGGCATTATTTATATTTTTGATTTAACGATTACCCAACAAACGGTTGAAAATAGTCACAATCGATTATCACACTTTAGTATTAAGTATTCACATTTCCATATTTTGTAGCTTTTGCTAATTTGTTCTCATTGTTTGTTCTCATTGCAACTATTGTTGTGCATTAATTAAAATATGGTAATACCATTGTATTGTACACATTAATCATAGCAGATCGTTTTTTTTTTCCTTTTTTTTATTTTTCATAGCATGTTAATTTTTTAGTCTATTTTATTATTTAAAGTCTACTGAAATTTTAATTGTTATCAATAAACACAACCAGATAATAATTAATTTAGTTAAAGTGAATTTCCCATAAAAAGTTAACATAAAACTTATTATTTTAATTTACATTGAAAATGTATAATTTAATTCAAATTAGAATATAAAAATGTAAATGTATTTACTGTATTTTAATAACTTTAAGGATCGATTATCAAATCTTGATTAATAATAAAATCAGTAATAACTTTTGAAACATTGACCATAAATTTTTGATTAACAATAATAAATTTATGTCCTTGAAAATTTAGTTTACATAAAACAATTGTTTTTTTAACAATATTTTAATATAAATGTTAATTAATTTTTTTTTTTTTTTTTAGAAAATATGGATAATCCAGGAAATATTGACAAAATAATACCAACATCTCCAGTGAATTTATCAGAATCAGATGATATGACAAATGATAAAAATGATTCAATATCAAATGAAATATCAACAGACGAAGAAACTAATAATTATGAAATTGAAGAAGAAGATAATAAAAAAATATTATCATCAACTGAACTACATAATTCAAATGATAATTTACAATTATCAAATGAATTAGAAAATGCAATTAATTCAAATGATAATTTACAATTATCAAATGAATTAGAAAATGTAATTAATTCAAATGAAAATTTACAATTATCAAATGAATTAGAAAATGAAAATTCACAATTATCGAATGATTTAGAAAATGCAATTAATTCAAATGAAAATTCACGATTATCGAATGATTTAGAAAATGAAATTAATTCAAATGAAAATTCACGATTATCGAATGATTTAGAAAATGCAATTAATTCAAATGAAAATTCACGATTATCGAATGATTTAGAAATTAATTCAAATGATAATTCACAATTATCGAATGAAATTAGTGTTTTAAAAGAAGAAGAAAAATCGCAAAATGAAACAACTGATATTTCACAGTCAACAATTAGCGATGATGATAATGACAATGACATCCAAGGAGATAATAATGATGCTAGTTATGATGATAAACAACAGCAGAATATATCAGAAGAAACATTAGATTTATCAAAAAATGAAATATCTGATCTCGAACAATGTAAATCAAAAGAAATAAGAATAAACGATAAATTAGAAGAACTTAAATATAATAATAATATTAATTTACAACTTAAAGAAGAATATGAAGAATCTTTAGAACGAAATGAAATCATCGACAATGATGATAACGAAGAATTACATGAAGAAAATGCGATAAAATCATATATTAATACAAATAATCAATTAATTAATAATGACATTAGTATAGAAAATGATGATAAATATTTACAGATTAATGGTAAATCAGATCATTTAAATAATATTGACAACATTCCACCATTTAATATTGATGAAAATAGTTGTTCTTCTTCAACAAGTTCATCTTCGTCTAATTCATCAAAGAATTTAATAATTGATCAACAAGAACCACCTGATAAAGTAACAGCAACAGCTACAACAATAACAAGTCCTAAACAAAATATACAAAAAGATTGTGATGATGATGAGGAAGAATTTAAAGATAATTCAAAAGATTTAATAATTACTTCAAATTCTGAATTATCAAGAAATAATAAAAATGAAATAGAAAATAATCCTTTAATAATGTTATCATCAAATAAAATAAATGATAATCCAATAAAACATAATTTAAGTTTTACAGAAAATAATGATAATTTGGATTTAACAAATCCATTAAAACGTAAACTAAGTTTTACAGAAAGTAATGATAATTTAGATTTAACAAATCCATTAAAACGTAAATTAAGTTTTACAGAAAGAACAAATGATGATAATATTGATAATAATTTACGTAATAAAATATTTCATTATGATGGAATACCACCAATAACGATATCAAATCTAAATCATGAAATAAATAGTAATTTAATAAATCGACAAGAAAATATTGAAATAAATAATAAAACTGATGAAATATTAAATTTAATTACAAAAAGTGAAAATACTGAACGAATATTTAATAATGAAAATGATATAATAAATTTGAAAGAATCACAATATGCTGAAAATATAAAAAGTAATTTAGATAAAGGTGGAGGTATATTTAATAAAAAATCGAAAGAATTACATAATAAAAATGATGATCGAATATTATTAAATAATCATAACTTGTATAATCGTGATAATTATGAACAATATGAACAACAACAATATAATGGTGAAAAGTTAATTACTACTGATGATGTGTTCCAATCAAATCTTAAAGAATTTGAATATAAATGTTTCAAATGTTTAAATGTTAATTATGAAACATTATCAGAATTAAGAGAACATCAAAAATATTGTCTATTTGGTGGTGTTGTTAGTCCAAAATCAAATCCAAATCCACAAAAGAATTTATTACAACAATATGATAATATAATACATAAAATATCAAATTGTACAACTTCAACAACAACAACAAATTTTAATTCGACGACTACAACAAATCCACAACAACAAGATTATTTGAAAAATTTAAATCAACCATTAAATATGATCGAATATGAATATCAAAATAAATTAATATCATCAATTTTACAACCACCATTAATAGAACCATTTTCAATTTTACCACCACCAGCGCCATCCAGAAATTTAGCACAAATTGTACAAAAAGAATTTGCACAAATACCACAATTAACGTTACCGACACCAATACAACCACCACCACCACCGCCGCCTCCTCCTCCTCCTCCACTACCAATATTATCAGCACAACAAAATTATCAAAAGTATCGTTCACAACAATTAATAAATAAAAATTTCGATAATACTAAAAAATCAACAACACCGCTTACAATAGATAATTCATCATCAACGTTAACAACAAAAAAGAAAAAATGTTTTTTATGTTCTACATGTGGAACGTATCATCAAAATTGGAATTTATTTTTACATATGCGTGAAATACATAAACGTCATATTTGTTTATATTGTTTAGGTATGTTTCCAACAGCTGAACATTTAACATTACATTTAGAAATGAAACATGATTTAGAACAAAATCATTTTGATTCACAAAATAAATTATTACGATCATCACGTGATCAATGTTTCTTAATGTGTTGTACATGTGAACATATTTTTACAGAACATGAACAATTCAGTGAACATAAATGTCAAGATTATATATTACCATGTACATTATGTGGTCAAAAAGGTAAACATAATTTGACATGTAAAGCAGCCAATAATAATAATAACAATAAAAAACAAAAGAAAGATCGAATAAAAAAGAATAATAAAATTATTGATAATAATAATAAATCATTAAAATTGAAGCAAACAACAAATAATATAAATAAATTAAATAATAATGAGAAATTAGATAACACATTTAATAATATTAATGAAACAATTAAAAATATTATTGATTTAAAATCTACAATAAATAATAATAATAATCAAAATAATAATAATAAATCAAAGAAAACTAATAATAATGATTTTAATAAAAAATATGATTTTCATAATAGTAATAATAATCATATTGATGAAAATGCAAATAATAATATAAAATCAAATGGTTATTTAGAAGAACATGGTAATTTCGATTATGATTTAATTAATTTGTATAAATCAAATCGGATGGCAATTATGAAAAAAGAACAAGAACAACAAAAATTATTGTTAGAAAATTCTAATAGTAATATTAATGAAGAAAATTTAAAACAACGATTATCATCAACATCAGAACCATTAATAAATTCTGAATTACAAGAAAAACATAATAAAATTAATATATTCTATAATAATGATTATAATAACATGGAAATGAATACAACAATAAATAATAATTATAATTATGATACAATTAATAATAACAATTTAATTAATACTAGTCAAAAATATAAAAACAATAACGATAATAATTTACTTATAAATAATTCAACAAGTATTTTAGAAAATCGTTTAACGATGAAACCAATAATAAATTCTACAATAACAACATCAACAACAACCGAATTACAAAATGAAAATAAATTAATTGTACCAAAATTTAAATTAAAAATACCGAAAGAATATCAAAATAAAACTAAAGAAACACCAACAACAGTTGAATCTGAACATTCATCAACAGAAAGTGATAGTGAAATTGAAAATGATAATAATGATATAAGTATAACATCAGATATATTTAATGATGAAAATAATCAATTAGATGAAAACATTGAAAATAATAATGATAATAGTTTAATAAATAAATCTATTGATGAAAATATGAAAAATAATGATTCAGATATGGATATTGATATAACTTGTAATAGTAGAAGTGAAACATATTTACCACCAATTATTACAGAATCAGAAAATTCAACAGCAACAACAATTGAACAAAATTCGAATATTGAAAATTTATCAAACGAAGAACAACAATCTACTACAATTGTGAATCAATTGACACCACAATCAGAAATTGACAGTGTAACAGAAAATTTATTTGATCATAAAAATGATTTGATTAAATCATCATCAGTACCACAACAAATGATTGAAGAACAAAATTCTGAAGAAATTATTATAAAAAAATCATCATCACCTTCACAAGAAATTAATATTGAAAAACCAGTAATACCGTTTGATGGCATTGAATTGGCCGAAGATGATATACAAATATTAGAATTATCATTGGATTTACCACTTGATAAAATTCCAATGATAAAATTTTTACGAATCTGTTTAAAAGCAACATTTCCAACTTGTTTATATTGTAATCATGCCCGTCGTATTGCAGTTAGTGGACATAGTTTAGCATTACATATATTAGCATTACATCGTTTTTCAGCAACTGTTGATAGTATAACAGCTGAAGAATTATTACCAACAACAATAATAACTAAATTAAAAAGTTTTTTACCGGATTTAGAATTATATTATTTTAATATGAATAGTTATTGTAATATTAATCGTGATGAGAATATTATTTTAATACAGCCAGGTGATGAAGAAAAATTATTTGAATGTTTTCAATGTCGTTTTGCAACAACAATACATAAAGAATTATATTTACATAATCGTAAAATGCATTTACGTACAGCAATATTATGTTTTATGTGTCGATCGAATTTTTATAGTTACAGTGAAATATTATGTCATATTTGTCCTGGTATACCAAATAAAGTAACACCATTTGATATTAAATTTCGTTGCTGTTTATGTGACTTGGATGAAATACCATCAGCATTTCGTTTAATGGTACATTTAAGGAAAAAACATTTTGCTTGTGATGTTTGCCTAGAACATTGTTATGATCAGACCAGGTAATTTTTAATAATATTTCTTTTTTCCTTTTAAATTCCTTATTTAATGATAAACTTTAATTATTCTCCTAATTTAAAATGTAGTCCATTTAAATCAAACTAAAATCATTATTTACATCTATTATATTTACTGTCCAATTACAAGATCCTGGATTTATGAGCAATTCAAATATCAATTTTACCCCTGCTTAATGTGTGGAGCTTAATTCCACAACCCCTACTTTTTATTGAATAATGTCTAAGTATAACTTATGAATAGTGTTGATCTCATATCAAGATTAGTAGCTGCGTAATTTAAGTATTTCCATTATTTTACCCACCCTCAAAATATTAAAATCAGACGAACCTTTTTTTTTTGAGGAATTACATTCTGTGATAAAAAATAGAAAACAAAAAATAAATTTCATATTCTATCTTCAATATTGAAATGAAAATTTTATTTATAGAAATCTGATTAATTAATTGTAATTTAATCTCAAACAAAAACGAAAATATTTATAACAGTGTGTAAAAAAGTAAAAATATAAAAAATCGATTTACTTTAATGCATCAAATTCGAGCTTTATTTATTTTCATTTCTACACATAAATGTAGTTTTATATAACCAACATAAATGTATATATTTGCAGATTTTCTAATATCTGATAATAATGAAAGACTGTGCTTTTCATAATTCTATGATTTTGTTGAGAACATATAGTTATTCTAATAACTTTTTGGGAAAAATGTCTTCTAGTATTGTTTTTTAATTTAGTTTTAAAGTTTATATATTTAATTTGTATATTTCTGCAATATATTGAAATATATTTTTAAATTATAATTTTAGGTTATCTAGTCACGTTTGGAAACATAAACTTCATCATCTTTGTTATCGTTGCGGTATTGCATACCGTAATAAACCCGATATAACAAAACATTTATTTTGGAAACATGGTACCGAATCGATTTTATGCAAACGATGTTTACAAAAACGTTGGCCACATGTTTATCATTTCTGTATACCACCACAATTATTTGTTTGTGATATTTGTAATTTATCATTTTCCCGAGCAATGTATCTAAAAGTACACAAACGTTTGCATAGCGGCGATGCACCATATCCGTGTACAGAAGATAGTTGTGATAAAAAATTTATTTCACGAAAATTATTACTTAAACATGTTACCGATCTACATACACAACAACCAGATTTGAAATCAATTGAATTATCAACAGTTGATGAAAAAACACCATCAAGAAGAACATCATCAGCATTAGCTAGTAATTCAGTTAAAGATGAATTAATTGAAGACACGACAAATAATGAAAAATTATCAATTAAAAATGAAGACGATATAAAACCATCATTAACAAATAATAATGAATATTTTAATAATAATAATGTTAAAGTTAATGATGAGACTGATAATAAAAAGAAATCAATTGATATTAAAGATTTTGTAGAAACACCAACAAAAAAGAAAAAGAAAAAAGCAAAACGTGAAAATAAAGAAAGTTTAGCAGATTTAAATTTACAGGTACCGAATTTATCTGAAAGTGATAGTAGTGATGAATCTGATTCAGATAAATTAATCAAATCAACACCAATAACAACAAAAACATCTGAAACAAATGATTTTATACCAAATGTTATGTTATCACCAGCATCAGAAGATAGTAGTGATAATAATGATAATAATGATATAAAAAATATTAATAAAACTAATAATAATGATGAGAGTCATAAAATTTTAGATATTTGGGAAAATTTTAAATCATTTCAAGCACAACAACCTAAAATTGATGATAGTGATGAATTTGATGAAGATAAATTAGATTTACCAACACCAATATTACATGTTGTACAATCTGATCATGATTATTGTCGTATGTTTAGACCATTAACAAATAATGATAAAATATCTAAAGAAAATAATGAATTAACAGATTCAAATAATAAAGAACTAATTAGTAGCAGTACTGATAGTATTGATGAATTTAAAAAATTCATTGTTGATTCACAAATAAGTACACCAACAACAACAAAACAAGAAAAAACTAAAAATAAATCTGATTCGTCATCAAGTGATTCTAGTAGTAGTTCTGATTCAAGTTGTTCATGTGGTTCAAATTGTAGCTGTAGCAGTTCTAGTAATAACAGTTCATCAGATTCAAGTAGTTCTAATGATTCAGATGCTGATAGTTCATCATCGGAAAGTAAACGACGAATAGCTAAAAAACGTGCTGCGAAAAAAGAACGACAACGTTTAAAAAATAGTACTAATAATAATAGTAATAGTAATAATATGACAACAGGTGGCGTTGATAATAACTCATCAGAAAATATTGATGTTGTTACAACAAATGAGAATATGAAATCAATAATTGAAAATGATTTGCCATCAATTAATTTAGAACCAATTGTTTTAGAATCAGATTTAGAAACTGATGAATCTGATACTGATGAAGATTTTTATGATGATCATCCACAAAAATTAGCTAGTGAATTATTAGCTGAAAAACGACGTTTATTAATGCAACAAACCAGTTTAAGTCCATCACATAATTTTGATATTGTTGAAAATAGTCGACCATCGACACCATCATTACCAGAAGAAATTATTAATCGTGAAAAGAAGCAAAAAATCAAGAAAAAGAAACGTGAACGTAAAGCATCATCAAAAAATATTATACCACCATTTAAATTAAATATTCCACAATTGAAATTACCAAATAATAGTGGCAAAAAATCGAAATTTAATAAATTGAATCCAACATTAAATCAATCAGAATCAATTTATAATCAAACAACAACAGCAAATTCAGCTAGTTTATTACAAAGTAATAATAATTTAATTAAATCATTTATGTCACCGGGTATTATTGATTTATTACCACCAGTTAATTTAATGGCATCTGGTGGAACACCAGAAAGTATTCATGCAATAACACCACCACAACATCATCAACAACAAATTCATCATTCACAACTTCCAATAACAAATCAACAATCAATTCAACAGCAATCAACTAGTGTTCAAATTATTGGTAATAATAATTTATCAGGCACACAACAATATCCATTAATTACATCAACACAAATAAATTCATCAATGAAACATCGTTTAAGTACTGGTAGTAGTTCAGATGCTGATGGTTCATTGAAACGATCCAAACGTGCTCGACGACCAAATCGTTTTTATGGTTATTCAAGTGATGATGATACCTCACAACATAATACTTTAACTGGTAGTGGTATTAATACATCTGGTTTATTTAAACCAACACCACCACCAAATTTAACATGGTGTAAAGAAGATTTACCAACACCATCAAAAAGTATATTATCAAATAAAAATTATAAATCATCACCGCAAATTCAAGATAATTTGAGTGGACAACAAAAGAAACAATCATCAGCTTTAAAACGACCAAAAATGAAAAAAGAGAATTCATCAAAAGTTAAAAGAACATCAACAGCTGGTAAAAAACTTTTAACATCAACAACACCGACGACATCATCATTATTTCCACCAATACCAACATTAAAAATTCGTCCATCATCAATTTTACCACAAGTTGAACCATCAATTTTAGATCATCCACAAACGCAATATTATCAGCATCCGCCGCCACCACCAGTTGTTGCCAATGATCCATTGATTCGTGTACCGCCAGTACCAGTTCATCACATTGAACCGCCGTCATGTTATCCATCAAGTCGTGAAAGCATGGACACTAGTGATAGTAGTGATGAAGAGAAATTGACAATACCAGTTAACACATATAAAACTCCAAAACCAAGAAATAAAATAGCAAAAACTCCGAAATCAAACTCGAAAAAATCTAGCTCAAAATTATCATCATCATCATTATCTACTACTATTTCTACTCCGCCTCCAGCTAGTACTGTGGCCAGTCCAATTGTAGGCCAAATTTCAAGAACTTCAATTGTTGAGCCATCACCACCAACACCAACATTCAAACAAAACATTCCTCCTGCATTATTACCAATTCCCGATATGGCAACATTACAATATTTTAAACGTAACAATATTCGTTATCCAATACGACCACCAGCTGGTGCTCGTGCTGCTCGTGATGGTGAATCTGTTTATTGTTATTGTCGTTGTCCATACGATGAAGTATCCGAAATGATTGCCTGTGATGGTGATAATTGTATGATTGAATGGTTTCATTTTGAATGTGTTGGTATTTTTGTTGCACCACAAGGTAAATGGTATTGTGCTGAATGTAAAGCAAAACAACCACAACAACCAGTTGATAATTATCAGCATTTATCGGCGGCGGCAGCAAGTAGTCATTATTTAGGTTATTAATATATATAGTATATATATTTATATGTAAAATTGTTTTGTGAAAAAAAGATATAAAAAAAAACTTTGAATTTCTTGTTGAATTAATTAAATAAAATGTAAATGTATATAAATTTTAAAAAAATTTTGTAAATATTAAAATTAAAAAAAAAAAAAAAAATTAACAATGTATAAGAAGACAACATGAAAAAAGTTTATTAAAAAAAAAATGATTTATTACTAAATATTTGAATTATTACGCTTAATATTTTCTCTTATTTAATATACAGAAATCAGAGAAAACAAAAAAATTCTATAAATAATAAATAACTATTATTTAATCATTGAAATAAAATTTAAATTTAATTAATATTAAT
This sequence comes from Rhamphomyia laevipes, assembly GCA_963920725.1. Lineage (NCBI taxonomy): Eukaryota > Metazoa > Arthropoda > Insecta > Diptera > Empididae > Rhamphomyia > Rhamphomyia laevipes. The sequence continues at coordinate 17,473,541 of OY987259.1, forward strand.
TTTAAAGTTGTTATTATTCATAATTTTATTTTAGAAATAATATGTTCAGTAAGGAACTGAATTGAGAATTTTATCTTTTAATCCTTTATTTTGGTTGGTATTTGTAACCAGGGTTTTGTTTGGGACTTTTTTCAACTACCAATGGGAATAGACCACTCAATATTTGGAATCTATAGAAGCAATATTTGGAATGGATTTGAACACTAGTAATTTTTACATATTAAATATACCAGTACCAGATTAAAATTACTGAATGCAGAATTACTCTGAAATTTATAGATTGTAAACTGAATCACATTTTGCTTGATCTGATTGCTTTATTTCGATTAAATGTCTATAGTCTATAGTCTATACTAATCAAATTCAGTTTGTCACAACACGTTTTTGGAAGAATGCTGACAAACATTTCTTATTTTATATATTTTCCATATGAATCATAAATAAAACAAAAGTTAAATTATTTTTATACTCCGTCAGCAAAATAATTAATTAAATTGTTATAATTACATATATTTATATTAATTAACTTAATGAAATTAAATAATAATTGTACTATTCGGTAATAAGTTTAAGGTCGAGGAAACAATGATTGGTGATTTATAGATATAGGTATAATTTTAATTTACATTATGATTTATTATACAGTAATCAACAGATAAGCTGCACTGATAACTAATGAAATTTATATCGAACATTTTTTAATTATCACAATTAATTCCAAAACCTTTTGTATTCTATAATTATTTATTTATATTTATTATTTTTAATCTTTATTAAATAATTAGCTTTTGCATTATTTGTAAAATATTTTTGAGCAGCTTTTTGGGGCTATAACTACAGAATGAATCAATGGAGAAGTATGGTATTATATGCCATTAAATAGGTAGTTAAAAAGAGATAAAGCATTTCAGATTTTTACATTGTTTGGGAACTAGAAATCCGAAAAATTAAAATTTGCTACATTTGGCCAAAGTTACCTCGCCCCTGAAATTTTTTCCACCAAATGAAATAATGCTTTTACATAAACCGCTTTTAATATGATATGCTAAATAAAAAAAAAAAACCAATCTAGCTGTTCCGGTAATGCCTGAAATGTCTGTTAAATCTGAATGATAAAGGATAATATATGCAAAAAAATGTTATACATCGAGTGTCCATTGTACTCTCAGCATGATGGTTTATTCTACCCTAGAGCACCTTTCATGTACGTAGATAGTTTATCTAGGCGACATCAACCTCCATGTCGGTCAAAACGTAAGTCTTTTGTATCCTACCGCAGGGCAATCGTAACAAAACAGAGAAGGTGCTCTACCTTTTCTTATCTTCCCCACATACGCTACTCTACATATGGTTAGCCTACTCTACGCTAATCTACATATTAAGGTTCGAGTAGAACCGAGTAAGTGTCGTTCGTTTATTCATCGGAATTATGTTTATAGACTTTTGGGTTGTTATAGCCTCCCAAAATGTTTTACTTCCGTTACAATAATTATAGTTTGTCGAAATGTTAATGTTGGTGTTCCTTTTCAACAGGTTTTACTAAAGATTTCATATATATTAAAAGTTGAAGTACTACTTGGTATATCGGAGGAAATACCAAGTAATCCTGGTCCTATCTCCATCCAATTTTCAGTTGCTTCAATACCACTATGCCCTAGTGACTAAAAGATTCATAGGTCGGTGTTCCTCGCTACGCTAGTATATTTATGTTAAATATACATTTATTCACTTTCTTATACCAACATTGTTCTCAAGAGCTTCAATCAATATATAAAACCAATATTTTAAAATAAGTGTTAATGATTAATAAATGTCACTACAAAATTGATGACTACGAATTTTGTTTAAGGATGTTTTTAAGTAGCCCAGACAACTAACAGTTTATGATTAACTGGTACTAGACCATACTCTTAAGCATTCTATATAACAACTATTTAAAAAAAATATTATCACGGCAATATTTTAAATATATTTAATAACAAATAAATATAAATTTTTTTTTTTAAAGTATTACTATACTATTTTTGTTACGTGGCTCTCAATTTACTATATTCAAATCTAATAAGTTCAAATAAATTATATTTCCCACAATTATTCAATATTATTATTGTTTGCATTATTTTTACTAATTACAAATAGTAAATTTTTTTTTTGACTTGCGCATGTAACAACAAATTCAACAACCCCTACATTTTAATGGTCAATCAAACAAAAACACTCTTTATCCACCAGTTCAATTTGAATACGTTTTTCTTTTTTAGTATAGGTGACCGCGAAAATCCTTTTTATTCATGTTAATTTATACATTTTCTACACGCAATAATTTACCTGTCCTGTATAATCTGTATATTATATATACATACATAAATCATTTTATTTTTTATTTTTTGAACTTTTTACTATAATAAAAAGCAGGTGAATTAATTGAACTTGGCTTAGTTGAGTATTTGTATCCTTTCTGAATAATTCGTTTATCTATAAACTAAATAAAAAAATTGTGTTTTTAAAATAATGTCGCGTTTTACAAAGTAATTTATTTTAAGTGCAACTATTAAATTTTATTTGTTAATGAAAAAATTTATGTAAAAAATAAATAAAATTAATTTTGGGAAATCAAATTTACTTTATTACACTTAATAGGAAAAGTGCTAAAAATTGTAATTTATTATATAGTAAATTTTATTTATTGTTTACAAATATTAAAATAGAAAAGTTATAAAAATTATGTAGTAAAAATTATATTGGAATTTGTAGAAATTTTAACTATAATTGAAAAATAAATAAATTGAAAATATGGTCACAAGATCAACTAGTGTACCAAGTGCAATTGATAAAGTTAGTGGTAAAAAAGATGGAATTAATGGTGGTGGCGGTAATGTTAGAGCAAAATTAAAAGAAAATAATCAAAAAAATTTAAATAATAAACCAAAATCAATGGTTAGATCACGTAGTTTAACAAATGGTATACGTAAACCAAGTCCGGCAATAAAAAATAATATAATAAATTCGGATCGATCAAGTGCTGATCGAAGGACACAAGAAAGAAATGCACCAATTATAATTCGTTCACGTGGAAATGAGTGAGTTTTAATATATTATGTGTAAATTTAATATTTTAATTTTAAAGTATTAATAATTTCGTGATATATTAAATTATAACTTTTTAAATTTCTTTACTAAACATTTTTATATACAATTTATTAATTTCATTGAATTTTAATATATAAATTATTTATATTATTACTAAAATAGTTTAATATGATTTAAAAGAAAATGTATTGATAAATTTTCTTTTACAAATATAATTTGATAAGGAATAATTATCGGAAAAGTTTAATTTTTTTTTAAAAATATTTTATTAAACCTTGAATATTGATGACATTGACATTTAAAAAATCCATGATGAATAAATTTTAATTTTTCCAGTAAATTTTTTATTATAATTTAGTAAATCTAACAATATTTCAATACGTAATATATATAGTTAGCCGTGTCTGTTACACAATCATCATATCTTTATATTTTAGGGTGAACTTTAGCTTACACAACCTCTCTATTCGGCCCCAACGATTTATTGTTGACCTTTTGTTTCCAATTGTTGATTCCTAATTTCCAATTGTTGATTCCTAAGTCACTTTCAATTTCAACAATCCAGAGTTTTTTTTTAGTCGTTCCTCGTTTTCGAGTTTTCGAGTTTATTTTCAGTAACATATCAGTAATATCCTGTTTGATACAATATCATTATGTCACAAAGCGTAAGGTAATTAATTTTTTAGGCATAGTATCTCAGGATTTAAGGAGTTTCTTAAAAAAATGTATATGGAAAACGATCCAAAATTGTGAGAACATTTTGCAAATATCACCATTTTTTTTTTTTTTGCATAAAAACCAATATTTTTTAATGATGGTGGAATTTTATGTGTTAATTTATTTATACAATTTTTTTTTTGCTATTTTTTGTTTTTAATTTCCAAGAAAACACGTTAATTTTGTTTATTGAGTTTTTAAATTAAATAATTTTTTGTGTTTATTTAATACTATAAGTTTTATTTAAATATGGAGAAACTTTTAAGTTAATGAATTTCAAACAAAAACACAAACTTATTAAATTTTCATATTGAATGAACAAATTAAAACATTCCATTTCAATAAATTTTAGTTAGTGTAGTTCGTAATGAGTTTACACATCGTTGTAAAATATATGGAAATTATTTAAGGTAAATCAAAAATGTCACCCCTTTTATTTTATTGACTGATAAATACCCAGGCGGACTTTGAAGAGTTGTAAAAGAAATTTCTTAAGTAAAAGGGTGGAAAATATAATAATTATATAACGATAACTATTATAATTATATATTGAATAGACAAAATAAAGGGTGATTAATAAATAATCTATATATATAATTTAGGCGATGCTATTCTTTAATCAAATTATTTCCAAGATGGAAACTATTGACTGTAGAAAGTGTTTTTAGAAATTGTAATTCATTTCAGTTAATTTAGTATATATACTTGAATCACTCTGTAATAAATAACATAAATTATCACTTATACGTACTTTAAATATTAATTGTTTACATTACCATGAATTTTGAATAATGTTTAACAATCAGTCTATAAATATTTGTTTAAAAGTCGGTACTAATGCAAATAAACATCAATTTTTTATAATATTTTAGTGAAAATTAAAAACAAAAATCAATTAAAACTACAGAAAATTGATTTTTAGGCATATTTGTTTTAGTGCTTCGTATTAGCACATTTCTGTTAGTTTCATTTTGCTCGTCTGTTTGTCTGTCTAATAGCACTTATTCTTCTGATCTAAGAGGACTTTTAAATAATTCAAAGCAACGCCATTCGAAAACTAAAAGTTTCTATAGTTGATCCCTGAATTGAATGCGTGGAATTTTGAATGTAAGTGCTCAAAATATTTTGTTTTTAAAATGGATTTTGGTGAAATAAACAATATTGGATTCGGCCCCCTAAGAAAATGCTTAAAAGTAATTGAATTAAGTCCACGCGTTCCCAATTGACCATTAGTAAGTAGTCCATCAGTTAATCTTTTATCTTACACGTTTTTTTTATTAGTAAATTAATTTATTAAAACAGTTTTATTAACACTTTTACTATGTGTATTTTATTTTAATTAATTGGATATAAAACATTAAAAAATACCAACTACGCAGTATAATTATTACATAATTTTGTCAAATAATAATAATTATTGAAATTAATTATTTCCAATAAAAAAATATTTATTAGTTAGCTATATTTTATGATAATTTTTATGATTTTTGTTTATTACTTCAAAAATATAAAATTTTATTATTAAAATTTGGTTTATTTTAAATGCATACTTTTAGTCGTTTTATTAACTATGCATTTTCCTTGATTTTAATTTTTCAGATTTAAAATCTAAAAATTATTGCAGTTTTTTAAATTTATTTAAAATTATTTGTACATTAGGAGGTGCAAAGCCTGAACATTTGTAATAAGAAGTTTATACTAAATTCTATATTTAATTAACGTTGTCATTGGTAATGTACAAACTAAGATAATTTTACTTTAAATAATGAAACACAATTTTTCGGTGATTATTGTTTGTAAATAAATTAAATTTATATACAAATTTATTGGATAAGTCACTCATCCATATTTGTGTACCAAACCATAAATTTTTTTGCTTCAGTTATGCTCCATGTGCTTCGGATTGTGAAGACTATTTTAAATTGTTTTTGTTCAATTTTAGTCTAATATAAATTTGTCCAAATTCCGGCTTCGATGCTTTATTATATTGTTATTTTACGGACTGAATATTCTAATAGATATCATTAACTTGTGGAATAACAAAATTCGTAGTTGTAGTAGTATCTAAATTTTAGTAGAATCTATTGCCATTTGGACGCTACCTGCTGCTCCTGCCTTCGGTTATGTTTGGCGAAGCATACATTATGTGACTATTGTAATATATGATCACGATCAGTGCAGCAATTTAGGCATCAATCTCAATTTTCTATACAGGTCACATTCTATAATATCAATGTTCAGAAAGAGAAATTCAATGTCATTTTACCAACAGAATTTCAATGTCAAAAACAAATTAACCATCACAGTCCATGTTAACTTTTCATTTAATTTTTCTGTATTAATTTTGAAATTCCTCAAACACGTGCTCAATTTGAAAAGTCGATATATTTATACTTATACATAGTACCAATTAAATATATTCAATCAGATTTAATTCTAATCAATCAAAATAAATGATAAATTTAGTTTTAAATATAATTAATTGACAATTCATTAATAAAAAACATGCTTTTTTTTATATTACATTTTTATGTACAACGTAAATGGCGTTCCAAAATTGAAAAGGACATTTTTAAAAAAATTATTTGTATTAATTGTTATTGACTTCTTTTTGGTAAAATAAATGATGATTACGTCTTTTTTTTATATATTTTTTTTTTTAGGTTTTTTATATACATAATACATATAAATTATGTTTCATTTACAATATAATATAAATTATAAATAATAATATATTCAATATTGATTTTTTACAGGATGTCTGTAGGATTTTTAAATAATTTTTTTTTTTAAAAATAAAATATTCAAGGACATTTCATTCAATACTATTCAAAAATTCAAAACAAACTTTATTGACGTAAAAAATTATATTTTAAAATTTAAAATTTTTAACAAAATATAACGTAATAAAAATATGATTAACAAAAAATATAGGATTTCATGTCATACTTGTTACTGTAACAATTAATTACATCAGAAAATGAAAATTTATTTAATTGGAAATGCAGTTTATTATATTACTAAATTTATTTAAATTATAATACAAATAAAAATTATATGACATGCAAAAATATTTTAATATTAAATAAATATTATGAATAAAAATATATAAATTTAATAATATTGTACATGAACTTGTAACGCCTAAACATATGCAATCAATAAATGTTATTAAATATTTATTATAATAACGTAAAATCATAACACTGACTAAACAATAAAATTGATATCACATTTTTTTGTGACTATATAAGTAATGAGGTTAACCTTTAGCATTTAAGATTTTAGAACTAATTAAAGAGACAATACTTTACAAATTACTACAAAAAACTTGATATATTAATATTATATTTTATTTAATTATATACATTAAATTAGAGGGGACTGACTATAAATGGATTATTATAGATAATTTTTAGATTTACAATTTTGATTTTCAAATTTGAAAGTTTAGATAAAATAAAATAAAAATTTCTTTCTAACTGCCATTAGTAAATTGTAAATCATTATTAGGAGAGCTCATCGTGATAAATTTATATCGATCCTAACAGACAGCTAGGCATTTCTTAAAATACTATCTTTCTACAAACTATGAGCTCACGATTAGTCTACGACTGTCTTCAAAATTAAATAATTCTGACTAAAAGGAATAAAATAAATGTGTGTGCCAGGATACATAGGAATTGAAAGAAATGAAGAGGCGGATAAATTAATTGTATCAGAGGTTACTACTACCTCATCTTTATACATATGGATTGAGCAAGAGCACAAGATCTACTGTAACAGACTTCTGGTATCTCAATTTAAAAAAAACTTATAAAACCTCAAAAATTAGAAGTGGAACACATAATCAAACTTAACAAAAGGGACATCAGTAACCTAATAGGCGTCATGACATGACCCAGTATCTTAAAATACCATCTTAACAAACTAACTGGAACAGACATGTACCGCTTAAATGACAAAGAACGACAGAACATATTCTCTGCAACAGCGAGGCAGTCACAACGAGACTTCTGAGGAAAGGTTTCCTTACCACCGAAAAACTGGCCAATATAACCCACTGAAATATCCTTAATTGTGTAATAGATTGTATTAGATTGTGGTAGGTAATGTGACTATTAACACACAATAGATGCTCTCTTGCGGCAGAAAAAAACGGCCATTAGGAAAATTCAGAGTTTAAAATTTTATTTCTCAGTTTTTGAATACTCTCAAAATGTATGGTTTATGTAGTATAGTAGGTGCTATATATGACAGGACAGGTGCTAAATATATTGAATATATCGAAACTATCCGACAGCTACGTGAGTTATGCCCCACCTGTTTAATCTTCCAGCAGCATTCATTGTACTAGAATATAAAAAAAAACTATGTTTATCAGTTAAACTACTAAATTGATGAACGCAATTCAATTTAGAGTGTACATCGTAGTACGATGTTTAAATCACTTAATTAATTAATCGGTCAAATACTATATCGGTGTTGGATTATATCCAAACTAATGTGTCTCGCTAAACCTTATTGAGGTGATAATTTTTGGTAAAATATAGAATCCAAGGTATTGATTAAATAATTGAGTCAATCTTAAAAAAATCACAGTAACACATAAAATTATCATAAATCTATAAATTTCAAAATTTATGGAAATTTATTATTTAAGAATATGAACCTAAACACGAACCTAAAGTAATATTTAGAAATGAATCATTGGTTTAAAAAAATGAATCATAAACCTCGATTAATCACATTCAAAATAAAGCAATAATAAATTTACAACGCCAAATATAATTAATCATTTTTATCGTTAAACTACAATAATGATTTTATATATAGTTTAATACCAAAAAATTTAATTAATTTAATCATTGTCATGGCAAATCAAGTCCAAGGTCTTTAATTCTATTTTAACGTACTACAACATAAAATATTCTTTATTTAGTGTCTACTTTCAATATACTAAAACATATTTTTGGGTACTCCCATATTTATATTTTTAGTCAATAAAATTCGTATTTATATTCAGAGTTTCGAATATAATTTAATATGTTAATTAGAGGTGGTTAATTTTTTTTTATTAAAATTACACATTTGAAAAATGTCCAAAATTTGTAATTGTTTTTCCCAGGAAAATTTATAATATTAAAAAAAATTTTTTTTTATTAAACACGCACATATTTAATAAATATCAAATTTATATTATTTAAAAGATGTTTTTATTTTTATTAAACATATAATCATAAACGTTTAAATTAATTGTGTTTTATTAATCATAAAAAAATTGCTAAATTATCGTTTTTTCTTATAATAAAAAATATATCAATAAAATACTTAAATTTTCAAATTTTTCCAAACCAAATTCATAAATTTCCCTATGTTTATATAACAAATTTAATTTTATAGCATGAAAAGGAATTGAAACGACACTTCTGTATTTCAATATTATTAAATTTGAGCTATATATTTACTGCAGACCAGGTCAGTGTCATAAATTTAATATGTCCTTTTTCTAGAATTTTATCATATATATTTTAATTGACATTATATAGGACAAAATTGAATCAATAATAAAAAATGAAAATTAATCATATAATCATAAAAAAAAACTGCATTAATTTAAATGCAAATTGCAAACACTATAATTATTAAGGGAATTTTTTTTATTAACGAACTTCGTGATAGTTTACTTATGGCAGTAAAAAGTAGAATTATAGTTAAAATATATATTGAATAATTTTTTATTAGATATATAAATATTTGCCTCATTAAAAAACTAAACTAATTGAAATAATTATGTTAGATTTCATAAAATTTTAGAGATATATTTATATGTAGAACCCAATAATTTTGTATGTAGCTGGACCGGTTTCTGCACAAAAATGACTTTTTAAATTTTGTGGGTTCAGTATCAGTGTGTGCTGAAGGCGGCTCGGTCCGGTTTGTACTAGCTGGGTTGTTAATTATTTGATGAATTTTCGAGACGGTTTATTCTATAATACTGAAATTCAATATTCATTGGCCCCACAATATAATAACTAATTAACAATTATTAGCTAATAGAATAATGATGCACGGAGCTTGCAATGCTAACTATAAATTAACTGGACTGAAAAAAGTTTCAGACCGACCATTCATCATTTAGCGTATTTGAAATTATTTAAAAGTGTTTAATGTTAACACTTTATGGTTGAGATAAAATATTCATTATTATTATTATTATTAAAAACTTTATTTATACCCTTACATATATTTTAACTTTACAATTCATTATTCAGATATATTTAATATAATTTAATTTATTCAATATAATTATATTAGTTTTCAATATCATGCTGTTTCTAGCAGCTTGATCCCATTTTTTAATTATTTGTTTTCCATCGTTTTGGTTGTGTGCCCAATTTTTCTCAATCCATTACGTGGTTGTGTTCGGTGTATTTAATTGTTCATCGTTTTCACTAATTCGATGAACATGTCTAGCCTAAATCCACTTTAGCTTTTTAAATCTTTATGTGATATCTGTAAATTTCATCCTTTTCCTAATAGATGAATTATTAATTCTATTTCAACTTTGTCATTTTTAGTATAGATTTTTCCATCGACTTTTGTGTTTTACTTCTAATTGTTGCATGCTATATACTTTTATTAATTTAGAATAAATATATTTTTCTAAAATGTTATCACAAAATGTTAATTTAGTTTTAATTAAAAAAATATTTTTGTATACAATAAATTACCATAGATTATGATCTTAAAAAATTTGGCATCTAAATGTTCTAATCATATTTATTTGTAATGTAATGTAATGTTAAATAAATTTAAAAACCTGCAATAATTTTAAGGAAATTATTTACATATTTCTTAAATTTCTACTGTGTACATCTCTACGTAATTTAAATTTTTAGTTACATATTTTGTTAACAAATTATATTTCATTTTAAACACAAAGAAAAGATTATAAGATTTCAACTTTATGAGTTTTTTTTTATAACCATGTCAATCTTTCTAGCATCACAGAACTCGATGACACTTTAATATTATCTTATTACCTTATTTTGGAGTTTCTGCAACCTTTCAATATTAGCATTATTCCACATAAATAAAATCTTATATTACAAGTAATGTAATATATAGATATTATAACAAATTATAACAAGTTTTTCGGTACTTTTAAATTTTATTACCGAATCAATAAATAATTATTTATTAATAAATAAATTTTTGATGCAATTTTTGAACATATTCCATTTATGTATTTGTTGAAATTCAAATCTCTATCAATAACAACACTTTTAAATAATTAATTTCATTTACTTTTAAATACTTAATTTAATTTGCTTTACATATCAAATTATAAATTAGTTTCTATATATATATCACAATTAATCATCATACATTTTGTTTTCTTTACATTAAGTTTTTATTGATTCATATAAAACCATTTCTACAAATTTTCTTTCAGACAACTTTTACAATCTATTTGATTTTCCCCAGTTATACATAACTGAAAAAAGCATTAATTTGTAGTATTTTAAAACAGTTCTTATATCATTAATATACAATATAAACAGAAAAACCCCATTTTCACTCCCATTGGAATACCAAGAACACAGTTTTACTACTGTGTTCGGTTTGTCAAATAACTTTCAAACCATTTGCTTTATGGTGTAAAAGGAATTCGCCTTTTAAAGAACATTAATAGAAATTAAATTAAATGTGATAAGGAAACATATTCTCGCTTTATCGAACTATCATCAAAAGGAAATTTGGTTACAGCTAATGAATTTGTTATTTGAACGCGCTAATAATATCTGTTGGGCGTTGGCTCAAATCTCATTAGCTTGTTGTCGTCTGTTAGTTATTTAACGTAGCTATAGAATATAGTTATGCTATTTCAGGGTTCGAGTAATATCCACTGGTTCAAAATCAAAAAAATTTTGGTGTTAGCTCAAAATCAGGGGGTCGAGAAAATATTAATTTAAAATTCACCTGGTCTAAAAAATATTTGTTTACCGCATTTAATTTAATTTCTTTTAATTATAAAAGCAAACGAAGATTATTAAGAAAATATATAAAATTAGTAAATTGTCAAAAAGAGCTAGCAGGCACAAAATGTTTATAGAAAGATAATGATTCATATACAACAACCACCAGATATTGAATGAAATCGTCAAAAATGATTCAATAATCTTCACAACAGTATGAAATAAATTTGTCCTGATAATAATACTTTTATTGCTATTGACCCAGTTTGAAAAGTAATGATAAATATATAATTAAATGTAACTTTTCCATATTATTCGAATCATTTCTGTATAGCAGAATGTTTAGAATACGAAAACTAATTTCTTAAATTATTCCCAAATATTATTACAATTAAATAATTTTCTTTAATTATTTATATTTATATAGAATTGGTAGTGCTGATACTTTAGAAATAATTGCAACAAAATCAACCGGAAGTGAACCATCAACACCAGATGATAATATTAATGTTGTTGTTAGGGTGAGGCCATTAAATGAAAAAGAAAAACGTGGTGCACATGATATGATTTTACAATTTCCTGGCAATGGACAAATAATGGTAATTTCATATAATTACAAATAAATGTGACCAAAATATAAAATATATGTATATAAATTATACGAATCTATAAAATAATTTGAATTTCATTAATTATTTATTAAAAATTAGTGAAACTCGCCCTTTACTATTTATAATAAATTATATATTAAGTTTATTTTTTTTATAGATTTAAAGTTTGTTTTTACATTAAGAAGAACTTTTATAATTTTGAAATTATTTTCGAATTTCTAATTTATAACTTTTATTTAGGTCGAAGGTAGAGGATCTGGTAATCAACGTACTGATAGTGTCAAGGTTTTTACATATAATGTTGTTTTTGAACCGGGTGCAACACAAGATGATATTGTAGAATATTCTGGTATTAAAAGGATTATTGAAATGGCAATTGAAGGATTTAGTTGTACAGCATTTTGTTATGGACAAACTGGTTCTGGTAAAACACATACACTTACCGGACCACCTGATTTGGTAAATATATATGATTTTGTAATTGCTTTTAATGGATATAATAATTATATATATTTTTTAATTTTTAAATTATGTAATTACAAGTTTATTGGTAAACCAGATCCAATGGATAATCGACATGGTTTGATATTTCGTTCATTTTTATATCTCTTCCATTTATTGAAAGATCGAAAGGATACGAATTTTATATTGAAAGCATCATTTTTAGAAATTTACAATGAAAAGGTAAAATATATATAATTTTTAATTTTTAGTTTAAGATTTTGGAATTCCTTTATAATATATACTAGAACTTCCGAAACATGGGGTTTGTTCAAGAGCACTGAAACAAAAATAAGAGATAAATAATATATTTTTTACACTTTTTTTGATTTTTAATATATTTATACATATAGTTTGTTTAAAATTCAAGTTTAAAGGAAAACTTGTGAAAAAAGTGAAATATTTTTAAGAAAAAAAACCTCCTGTTATACAGCATTGTCTGTGTTCCTGTCAGCAGTTTTTCCTTGTCTTCTTCGTCCTTTATTAATTTTAATTCTTTAGAGCAGCGGATTGTGTTATTCTTGACAGTGCCGTGTAGAGTAGTTGCCTGTGGCTCGCTAAAGATAAGATACAATACAAGTTTTTCAAATGTTTGGCCTTCTGATTTATTTATTGATATTACATATGCAAGACGTATGTAATATATTATTTGTATCTAGTGATATTCTTGAAATGAAGTGTGTAGTACACTTTTCTGTTCCAGTTACATTTTCAATTTTTATTAAATTCTTTCGAAAATATGTAAATGTTTACCTTTTAATATTGTTTACCTTTTAATATGTTTACCTTTTAAATGGAACCTTTTAATATTTATATTAAATATTGATCGTAATTTTATATTTAACTATATATAAAATATAGTAATAGTGAAATTATCTAATTGACATAGTTTTAGGTTTAAATACATAATAATATAACCTTCATTTAAAGAAATAATCTCTAAAATAGTTACTATAAATAAATATAAATTTTAACTACTATAACTACTGGCAGCCAAAATATACTCTCCATAATCAAGAAATAGAACAGAATATTCAAAATTTTCTGGATTTCTGAATGTCCCGATTCCTATTTACTTCATAAAATGAAACCACTCTATGGTTGCTTCATTCGGGTGGGCTTTATTAGGTGATTGTTACTTACATAAATTAAAAGGTAATAACATCATTCAAATGATTTTTGCAGGGGAACCTTTTAATTCTACATCTTTTCACTATAGATTAGATACTTCTAGCTAAATAGTTTTGTAAAATTATGCTAAAAGTTCCAATATCATTAAAATTTCCAAATTAAAGGACTTATCAAAGTAATTTCTTTATCAAATGTTGTTTAATGGGAACCACCACATTATATTAAATATGCTATTTAATTAGCATTATTAAAAATAAATTAAATTACACTTAAAACGAATTATTAATGATAGCGATTTTATTATTCTGTCAATATTTGAAATATTTTTGCAATTAATTTGATTCTCATTTTACTTATAAATATTAAAAATGCATTTAATGATAATAAATGTAATAATATAAATACATATACTAAAATCAGTTTACATTTCACCATAGTAAAATTTATTTAAAAATTTATGTTTTCCATTTTCTAGGTAATTGATTTACTAAATGCTGGTAGTGTTCGAAAACCTTTGGCTGTTCGATGGTCAAAAAAATCAGGTGGATTTTTTGTTGAAAATTTATTTACTGTTGATTGTGAAGAACTTGATGATTTATTAGCAGTTTTAGAAGAAGGTAAAATAATGTTTAAATCATGTCCTTGTAAATATCCTTTATTGACAATTTATAGATTTTATATAATTTTTAAAATTTCTAAATAATATATTTATGTCAATTTGATATAAATTGAAAAATTTAATATTTATAGAAAAATTTAATGAATTTTAACATTTTTGCATATTATAAAAAGGGTGAAAATATTTTAAAAGGAATTCCGTGGTTCCATTTAAGAGAATATCGTATGGTTATGCAGTGAGGAGTTTTTCTACTATATTCTCTGAAGTTCAGAGTGGTTACATTCCAACTTTTACCACGCTGTACATTTATACATTGTAATAATTCAGAAGTTTTGATATTCTATAACTTTTTTTATTGTATAGAAAGTAATAAATTTATAATTTATTTATTTTAAATATTTGAAATATTATAAAATTATGCAACATATTTAACTATAATATGTAATTGAAAAATCTAATTTGTATTATTGCCTTTTGAATTATTTATAGTATATCAAAATTTAACAAATTTCAATTTATATTTTAGGTATGCGAAACCGAGTCGTTGGTTCACATCAAATGAATGAACATTCATCACGATCTCATACAATTTTAACTGTTCATATTGTATCAGAACAACAAGCTGAAAATGGTGTATTTATATCGAAACAAGGAAAAATTAATTTTGTTGATTTAGCTGGTAGTGAAATGACAAAAAAAACTCTTAGTGAAGGAAAAACATTAGAAGAAGCAAATAACATAAATAAAAGTTTAATGGTTTTAGGTATACAAAAATATCAAAAAAGCAATAAATTTCCAAATAATCATATCAAATTTATTTAAAGGTTATTGTATTGCATCATTAAGTGATTCCAAAAAACGTTCTGGTCATATACCATACAGAGATTCACAATTAACAAAATTATTGGCTGATAGTTTGGCAGGTAAAGGAGTTACTTTAATGATAGCATGTGTTTCACCAGCTCATTCCAATTATTCCGAAACAATAAATACATTGCGATACGCTTCCAGAGCTAAAAGAATACGTACAAAACCAATTATAATGATGGATCCGAGAGAGGCATTAATTTTAAGTTTAAAACGTGACATAAATATTTTACAATTAGAAAATGAACATTTGAAATCTGCTCTAAATTTAAATAATGAAGCTGCCCAATTACGTCGCAGTCCATCTGATATAACACAAAGTCCAATACCACATGCACCACAAGTCAGTTTAGAACAGTTAGCACAATTAGAAGGTACCGAATTAGCTGAACTGGTTAAATTATATATGCATGAAAATCAAGCATTAAGAGTAGAAAATTCAACACTTTTTACTGCTAGAGAAATGTTACTGAGAGATCAGGAAGTTGTTAGTCGGGAAAATGAAAAGTTATTGAAGAAATTGGAAGATGTTAATAGGTAAATTGGTTTTTAAGCTATTTATATGTTGATTATTTTTTATTGTTTTTAGTTCTATTAAATGTTTTCATATTTTATAGTTTTGCACTATTCTATACTGTAATAATTTAGTGAAGTATAGATTTTTATTGCATGATTTAGTTTAATTAACTATAGAAAAGGGGTGTCACCAGCTTTCTTCAAGCAATATTAATACTAGGCCAGTACTTGATACAAAGATATTGAAAGAAACCACTATGCTCTCACTAACTGAAACCAATTCGCTTTTTTCACGAGTTTAAAAAATCTCTTTCAAGCAAACTATCAAAGCAATGGTAATCTTAATCTAATTCTGGTGCATAACACGTTCCTTATATCATCTACTTCTACAAGTACAATCTCAATATATTGGTAACCACCACAGAGATCTACACAAGTCAGAATTAGCTTTTTGAATATCTTTCGCAATATGCAGTGGCCCTATAAAACATCAACACTAACTTTCAGATTATTATTTAAATAAAGCATGTTTTATTTAAATAAAGCATAAAATTGCAAATAAAACTGATTAAAATACTTGTTTCTAATACTAGTTTAGTGTTTTTGGTCGTTAGATATAAGAATACGAACTGTTTCTTACCATAACAATACGTAATTCGTACGCACAAGTACAATAAATCAATAAATGAGATAATTTGTTCATCCAAAATTTGAATATTCTTAATATGAACAGAAAATCATACGGGTTCCATCTATTTTACCTTATTCTACTTCCTTATCACGTTTTTTATTATGGCGTACGTGGAATACATAGAGTAGATCAGCATGAATACATAGTACACTGTATAATTTATTTTCTAAATTTAAAGACGTGCGTTGTCTGTTTGATGGCAAAATGATATTTTAAATAATGAATCCTTTCCGTTTCCTAACATTTTAACTGCTAAACAACTGCTTAATTTTTATTTGCTGTGAGCTGTTATGTAGTACTGTGTATTTATGTAAAATTTATTTCAAAACTTAACTAAAATTATTCATAAAAATTACGGTTCAAAAATTAATTACTAGCCATTATTATTTTTTTGTATCATTTTAGACATCTAAGAGATGAGAAACAGGCCTAACTTTAATGAAAATGTTATTTATAAGAAAAAATATATATGTAAATCAGCAATAATTATTGAATTATACAATAATATAAATATTTTAGAATCCAAATTATTTAAAATAATCCTATAAAATTATCCTTTATAAATATAATTAAATTTCACAAAATTAAATTGTTATATTTTAGAAAATAAAATAAGTTTTTAACAAAATTAAGTATTTTTTTAATAATTTAGTCTTCTATAGTATATACATAATAATTAATTACAGGGTTTGTATTCGATCTCCATTGATAACAGTACAATCATTAACATCTTCTGGTAATAAAACATCTGAAATTTGGACGAATCCATCAACTCCAGATAATAATTATAATAATAATAATATTGAGACATTTAGCAGAGCAAGTGTAAATAATAATTATTAAAAAATTATTAATTGAATGATAAAAAAATTATTATTATTTTTACATAAATTCTAAATTAGACCGAACCATTAACTAGTGGAAATTCAACCAATAACAATAATAGTAGTAGTCATATTGGTGTTCTTGGTGGTAATATATTGGATTCGTCTGGTGCTAATAAAATAATTGGTGAAAATATTTTAAATATGGAAAATAAAATCAAAAATAATAATTTCGAGTAAGTTTAATTAAAAATAAAACTTATTAAATTTTCTTCTCTTTTTTTTTTTGGTATTTTTGGATTTTTGTTCGAAATCATATATTTAATACGATATTTGTGGATCCATAAGATGTTGATGGTTATGATGTTGATGATAAAAAGTTAACTTTAGTTGAAGATAAATATTTGGGAATTAAAATACCAACAGAAAAATCATTTATAATGGATCCATTTTCCTGATTTTTAAAGAAGTGCATTTTCTGAATGTTTTTCTAGAAGATTTTAATATAAAAAACCCAAATTTCAAATACATAATGGTAATTCAGTATAAAAATTGTAGACTGTGAAGTGGTAATGCATGTTTAATATATATAGTAAAATATGATATTTGTATATGAATCGTTGTGCTTATCTTTATAAAATTTGTTTCCTGTAATCTCTGTTTTATGTTTCTTAATTTTAATTCATAAAGTTATTATAATTTTTATATAAATTTATTAACATTTAATTTTTTATCTTGTACTTTTCAGTTAACGTAGTTAACATTATTTATGTATTTTGAAATTGATGAAATTGGATGGAACATTTACGATGTCAGATTTAATATTAATGGAATAAAAATATTGTTATTAATTATGTAAAAGAAGTTAAATAAAAAAGAAGCAATAATTATTTTTTAAGATTGTGGAAATTAAAATAAAATTGTTTGTTGAATGAATACTTCCTGTATATTTTTATTGAGAGACTTGTAATTCTAAAACCAAATAACATTGCATATCTTTAGGCAAACCTAACAATTGAGGCTAAAATTACTTTCTTATAATTAAAATATATAATTATAATTACATATTTGGTTATTTAAATATGTTTGCAAATATATACCTATTTCTATTAAAAATAAAACTGTTAATAATAATTATTAAAGGTCTTTCACATATTTCAATCGGTTGTGCAACTTTTTATTCGATGTGCTAGCGAAAATCGAATCAAAATAGCAAAAGTTGGATTTTTCATTAGATATATCGCATACAGATACGATTTCAATTTTTATTTCACACTATACGATTTTTTGACTGATCGAATGAGAAGTTGTACTACCGATATATATGTGAAAGGGACTTTAAAACAATTTTAAATATACTAAACAGATGGCGCCAGGAACAATAAAAGGATACAAAACAATGTTACCAACATTTTCATAACAAAATTTAAATAATATTAATTTTAGCCGCCTATTTCTATTTCACTTTAATAAATTTACTTTTATCTCTGTTTTACTGAAATAGTATGAATTATGAATTGTTTCAAAAAATGTACCAAATTAAGTACAATTTTGTAAATATTATTATTTACTTACTATATGTAATGTACTATGAGAAGAAGTACGGAAATGATATTTTTTGATATTTTTCTAGAAATGTCGATTTATGAATCGAACACATATCGACTTTTAAAGTAAATACATGACTTTGTCCCTAATTTAAAGAATACAGCCCTCATTATTATATTACTATTTGTGAGGTAAATGATTTCTTTTCCTGGTCTTACAGTTCTTAGTAGAATATTGATACATTCAATTTTGACTTGGCATTTCAATTTTACAGTTAGTTGCTTATAGTTTTTGTATTTCCCGGTGTGATATATATTTTACGATCAGGCATCTTGTTATACTGCATGCGACCATGAAAAGCTATCGAGCTTTCCTGATTGTATACACTCGAACAATATTATTAGTGTCTTATCCTTATTTAATTTAAACTGGATTTCTTAATCAATTCACTCTAACAAGATGCACGTTTCATGTGATTTATGATCGTATACTGAATATTACATATTTCTTAAATATTTGTTAAATACATTGGTCATTAATGTATGGTTAAATTAAACATTGTTTATATATATATATATATATATATAATATATGTGACTAATAAGTCAAATTCCATCGTTATTAATAAAAACAACTTGCTTGTTATAGTATGGTGATGGTGAACACCTAAAAACTGACTATACCTATGTATATAAGCCAAACAAATCTAGCTGGCCGAAATAAGGTGCCATATAAAACTCCTAATAAACACGGATACATTTCCAAAAGCATAAAACACTATTAGTCCAGACCAGATACTTTAAATATAGATCTCTATCAATAATTTTAAAGAATACATGCCAATAGTTACAAATATACATAATACAAACACATACAACTATTTATATGAGTACCAAAACAAAAATTCTTAAAGTACTTATTTTATTCACATAAAAATTACAGCACGGTTACACTGGTCATCATAGCAGCACAGCAGTCGAATTGTCGCATTCTCTCGAAAATCAAAAAATTAATTCTTCACACGAATTAAAAAAAAAATCTAAAAAAATTGGTGAAAAATTCGCGTGTGCATTCTTTCAAATTAAACAAAATAAAATTAAGTGGTTAATTAACAAAAAATTGTGTTGTAATCTCAAGGTAAAAAATTTATTAAAGTAATAATAAAAACATTAAATTGTGTAGGAAATCAGATACTCTAGACCGCTACACAAAAAAGGGAAAAGAACGCGATCATTTTTTTTTTTTTGACAAAAAAAAAAGTGAGTGTTTAGTCTCAGTCTGCCTTTTTTTAATATATATATATATATATATATATATACAAATTTATATATATATATATATATATCTATACAAAAGGCGACGTAATTTTACATTACATATTTAATTCGTGTTTCTCTGTGAAACTTGAAGATTTTTAATTAAAAATAAACTTCAAAAAAAAATTTGTCATAATTCGTTTCTACAAAAACAAAAATATTCAATTTATATTTTATAATTTCCTGCAATTTATTTATTTATTATTTTCTTTCCACAAAAAAAAAAACGCATACGAAAAAATATTCAAAAAAGGACACAATTTAATAATATAAAAAAATAGGAAGCTTCTAGCAGATCATTTTTATTATAAATGTATGAATAAAATAAAAAAAAATTCTAAAATTCTCGAAAAATCGAAACTAGAGAAAAAAAGTTGTAAAAAAGGATTTCAAGGCAAAATAAATTTAAAAAAAAAATTGAACGCAAAAAAAATATAAAATTTGAAGCGAAAATTTTACTTTTAAGAAATTGGGAAAAATAAAAAATTGTATTTAATCATTATAGTCTCGTGTTGTGTCTAGAGAGGGTCGGGTGTGTAAGAAGTTAATTTTTCTGTTGCAAACAGCGCAACCGATGTCTAGTGCTGAAATTGATAGTTCCGTTGAGCCCCCAGCCGCTAAAAAGCGGAAGCTGCCTTCAACAGCCCAACAAGATATACAACAAGATACAAAACAGCTTAATAATATAACACAAACAACAACAACAAATCCATCATCACCAGCATCATCAGTATTTTTTGGTAAAGGAGACGAACAACAACAACAAATTAATAAAAATAATCATTCTGTTCAACAAGAACATTACCATCATCAACAGCAGGAAGGATTAGCTGAATCAATTGCAACAAATACAACTACTACTATTACAGTTGCTACTACAGAATCTCCAAATAATAGTAATAATAATAATAGTAATAACAATAAAAGTAATAATAATAGCAATAATAATAATACTACAACAACTTCATCAGCTACAACTGCAAAAAATTCACCAAAAACATCTGTTATTGAACAACAGCAACAACAACAACAAAATATATCGTTATCTCATTCTAATAATAATAATTCAACACAGAAACAACAACAAAATATTTTAACGAAAACTGCCATTGCAGCCAATAATTTAAAATTAAATAAAAATCAACGAAATTTACAACAAAAAAAACAAGAAGAAGAAGAAGTAATAGAAAAAGTAGTAGTAGTTGATAAAAAGGAGGAATCATCGTCATCATCGTCGTCGTCTACTTCATCAATTATAGAACAAGAAGATATTGAAATAAAATCTATTGTTGTTGCTGGTGGACAAAAATTATTATCAGCAGGATCTTCAGATAATAATAAACAAATAATAAAAAAAGATATAATTAATAATAGTGATACATTAAAAGCAGAAATGGCTAATAATATTCGTAGTAGTAGTAGTGGTGGTGCTGCTGGTTCAACTGATATTGATGAAGCATTATATTCCCGCCAGTTATATGTACTAGGACATGATGCTATGCGTCGTATGGCTAATTCTGATGTACTTGTATCTGGTTTAGGTGGATTAGGTTTGGAAATATCTAAGAATATTATTCTTGGTGGTGTTAAATCAATTACACTACATGACCAAGCGGTTTGTACCGTAAGTACTTTTTTTTTTTTTTTGCTTTCTTGCCTGCTTACTTTTTTTTTGTGTTAATTTTGTGTTTGAGGAGATATTTTTTTTTTTTTAAACATTATTTTTTTTATGTTTCTTTGTTCTTTTACCATTCTTTTTTGAAAATTTAACAGTAAATATTTTCTTTTTAAATTAAATTTAATTATTTTGAATGAAATATGGGAAAAAAAATTTTTTTAGGTTATAATTTTCTTAGTGAATAATGTGTGTGTGTCTACACAAAAAAAAAAATCGATAATTTTTTTTTTCTGGCCATCACAAATTTATTGTACATAAAAAATCATAATTATATTTTTCCTAGTTTAATGAAAATTGTATATTATTAAAGAGAAAATTCGGGTTCTTATTTTAATATTTTGTAGGAAATAGTTTTTTAATTTGGAAAAATTCTCTATTTTTAGATATTAATTATATGTATATATATAAGTTTTTCTTTCTCTGCAGTTTTTTCCCTTTACATTTGGAAAAAATTTCCATTAAAAATTAAAGAAATTATTTACCTAAAAAAAAAAAAAGAAGTGAAATTTGACGATCTGTCAAAATATATTGTGAAATTGATCATATATACACTGCACTAATTTGTTATAAAAGCTCAACAAACCATGATAAATCATGAGATATATATAAATATATATATACACATATTTATATATATAATTTGATGAATAATAAGCGCAAAAATAATTGTAAAAAACCAGAAATAATGAACTCTCTTTGCCGTTCCCTTCCAAAATATGTTAGATTATATTGTTGATGAGTTTCTTTCCTTTTTAAAACAATTTAGAATCTTTCGTACATAATTTGTTATCTTCCAACTATTGATATTACCACTTTTAGCGAGCAAATTATTTTTTAAATTTTCTAAGAAAGCAAGAAAAACTAGTTTTAAGAAAATTTATTCTTATTTTTGATTATGAATAGAGGTAAATTACATTTAAATCATATAGCTTAAAAATGTATAATTAGCAATTATCACTCCGAGGGGGTACAGCTTGCCTTAGAAAATTAACATCAAATTATTTTCATAGTAGGTCGACGTTGAATTATTTGTTTGCTGGGTAGATTCTGCATTAAATAATTATTTCATAGTGTGCAACACAATGTACCCCACATAAATCTATATTTACTTACATTTGAAAATTAAATGTATTAAGATGAATCAAAAAAATCTCTAAACTAATCAATTCTTTTAAAGTTATCCTGAAACACATCCCATTCGAATGAAAAACTTAATTTACCTATTATATAACATTTTCTATAATCACATTTTCAACTCTTTGTTTTTTTAAAGATATTAGTTTTTTTTATTAAAATTTATTAAAGGTTTAATTAAAATTCTAAATTTTGTTAATATTTTCTTCTTTCAACATAGATTCGTGATTTCTCATCACAATTTTACCTAAACGAATCTTGTATTGGTAAAAATCGTGCTCAAGCATCATGCATTCAATTGTCGGAATTAAACAATTACGTCCGGACTAGTGCTTATACTGGTGATTTAACTGAAGATTTTCTGAGAAATTTCCGTGTTATTGTATTAACTGAATCGGATATTTTGGAACAACGTCGTATTGCTAAATTTGCTCATGACAATGATATCGCAATAGTTTTAACTGAAACACGTGGTTTATTTGCAAAAATCTTTTGTGATTTTGGTGAAAACTTTACTGTTTATGATACAAATGGTACCCAACCAGTTTCAGCTATGATTGCTGGTATAACACGTGATTCAGAAGGTATTGTTACATGTTTAGATGAAACACGACATGGTCTTGAAGATGGTGATTATGTAACATTTAATGAAGTACAAGGTATGACCGAATTGAATGGTTGTCAACCAATAAAAATTAAAATATTGGGTCCATATACATTTGGTATTGGTGATACAACCAATTTTACTGAATATATACGTGGTGGTATTGTACAACAAGTTAAAATGCCACAAATGATTAATTTTAAAACATTAGAACTGGCTGAACAAAATCCAGATTTTTTGACAACTGATTTTGGTAAATTTGATCATTCAGCATCATTACATATTGCTTTTAATGCCTTACATCATTATGTTCAGCAAGAAGGACATATGCCACGTCCATGGAATATAGAAGATGCTAATAAATTTTTACAATTGGTTAAATCAGTTAATCCAGATATAAATGAAAAACTGATTATAACTTTTGCAAAAATTTGTAGTGGTAATTTGTGTCCAATGGATGCATCAATTGGTGGTTATGTGGCACAAGAAGTATTAAAAGCTTGTACTGGTAAATTTTCACCAATTTATCAATTTTGTTATTTCGATGCTATTGAATGTTTACCAGAAAATGATTTACCTGAAGAAGAGGTACAACCAATTGGTTCCCGTTATGATGCACAAATTGCAATTTTTGGTAAAACATTCCAACAAACTTTGGCGGCACAAAGGTGAGTTTTATTCAATTTCTAATTTTTAGGAAACTATTTAAGATTTATAAAAAAATTATCTGAAATTTTTTTAGTGTGTGTTTTCTCGATTAAAATAGATATTGATCATTTTTATTGTTTTTACATAATGAATTTTGATTTTAACTGGTTTGGAATATTGTTATATTGAAGTTTTACTTTAACAAACAATAGAGCTAGTCAAATTATTAGTGTACAAAAAAACGTAATTGAAAGTTGATCAACTTTAACGTTGTAAAACAGAGATATATCATTTTAACACTGAATTTAAAATATCATTCAACGTCGATAATTAAAAAAGTTTATTAGTTGAAAATTGACTGTCACTTTTATAGTTATAGTTCATCTGCTTTATTGATATTTTATAAATTAAGTAAAAAAATATTTTTTCGAGAAAACAAACATTTTATTAATGTTCAAGAGTTAAAATTTGTTTTTTTTTAAAAAAAAAAAAAAAAATTAAATTTACAGATGGTTTATTGTTGGTGCCGGTGCTATTGGTTGTGAATTATTAAAAAATTTCGCTATGATTGGTGTTGGTGAGTGTGAAAATGGTGGCATATATATAACTGATATGGATTTAATTGAAAAATCAAATTTAAATCGTCAATTTTTATTCCGGCCAAATGACGTACAAAAACCAAAAGCTAAAACTGCAGCTGTAGCTATTAAACAAATGAATAATCGTATTAATGTTATATCACATGAATTACGTGTTGGTGCCGAAACAGAAAAAGTGTTTTCTGAAGAATTTTATGGTAAATTAAATGGTGTTGTAAATGCATTAGATAATGTTGATGCAAGAATTTATATGGATCGTAAATGTGTATTTAATCGTATACCAATGGTTGATTCTGGTACATTAGGTACAATGGGTAATACACAAGTAATTGTACCATTTTTAACAGAATGTTACAGTTCGTCACAAGATCCACCAGAAAAAAGTATACCAATATGTACATTGAAAAATTTCCCAAATGCTATTGAGCATACATTACAATGGGCACGTGATACATTTGAAGGTGTTTTTAAACAGGTAGCTGAAAATGCATCACAATATATTAGTGATCCAACATTTATTGAAAGAGTTTTAAAATTAGCTGGTATTCAACCACTTGAAGTATTAGAATCGGTTAAAGTAAGAATTAATCATTTAAATTTTTTTTTTAATTTTACGTAAAATTTTTTTATTTGTTTCTATAGGCCGCTCTAATTGATGATAAACCAACAGATTTTGCTGATTGTGTAAAATGGGCACGTTTACATTGGCAAGAACAATATTCAAATCAAATACGACAATTGCTTTTTAATTTCCCGCAAGATCAAATGACATCTAGTGGTGCACCATTTTGGTCAGGACCGAAACGTTGCCCCGAAGCATTAGAATTCGATGTTAATTGTCCATTACATTTGGATTATATATATTCTGGTGCTAATTTAAAAGCTGAAGTTTACGGTATACCACAAGTTAGAGATCGAAATGTGGTAGCTCAAATAGTGTCACAAATTCATGTAATTTTTTTTTTTATTAAATACATTTATAAGTTAGTGTTTTTATACAATAACAGTTAATGATTTCGACATAAAAAATTACGTTTTATGAATCTCATAAAAATATGTGTAAATAAAAAGTACTCATAATTAATTTTTATATGTATTAACATAAAAAGCAACAAAACACTTGGAAATTAAGGTATTTTTTAAAAGTACTTCAGAATTCCGTACTTACAAACAAATATTAAATTATAATTTCCAAAGTATTAAACGTTTATTATCGCTAATTCTTGTCCGTATTGTCAGTTATTGCTAAATTATTTTGCCTAAATGAATAATTTCACAAAAGCAAACTATTTCAATTTAGCAGATAAATAAATTAGACAAAACAGTTGAACTTCATTTAATTATACTTGTAAAAAATTCATTTCCATCGAAAGTTTTACTATAAACATTTACTAGTGAATGTTTTCTTTATACTATAAACAATTTATTAAAAACTTATGATTTATTTTCATTTTTTTATAATTATTAAATATAAATTATATTCTTGATATTTCAAGGTACCAGAATTTAAACCACGTTCAGGTGTTAAAATTGAAACAAATGAAAATGCAGCACAATCTGGTAATAATTATGATAATCATGGTGATGATGTTGATCAAGATCGTGTTAATAAAATATTAAATGAATTATCAACATTGAGTAAACCAAATTTCAAAATAAATCCATTAGAATTTGAAAAAGATGATGATAATAATTTACATATGGATTTTATAGTAGCATCATCAAATTTACGTGCTGCTAATTATAAAATAGCGCCAGCTGATCGTCTCAAATCAAAACTAATTGCTGGTAAAATAATACCAGCAATAGCAACAACTACATCAGTTGTGTCTGGTTTTGCAACATTTGAAGTAATAAAACTAATTCAAGGGTAAGTAAAAACAGAATTTATATATATTATATATATAAAAAAAGTTAATTTTAAAATTATATTAATAAAAAAAATTTTTTTTTTTAGTTATAAAGTTATGGAACGTTTCAAAAATGGTTTCACAAATTTAGCATTACCATTTCTTGCATTCTCTGAACCATTGCCATCTGAAAAAAATACATATTATGGTATTGAATGGACATTATGGGATCGTTTTGAAGTTACTGGTGAAATGACATTGTCTGAATTTATAGATTATTTTCAAAATGAGCATAAATTGAAAATAACAATGCTATCGCAGGGCGTATCAATGTTATATTCATTTTTTATGTCGAAAGCAAAATGTGCTGAACGTTTACCATTACCAATGACTGAAGTTGTTAGACGTGTATCAAAAAAACGTATTGAATCACATGAAAAATCATTGGTTTTCGAAATATGTTGTAATGATGAAGATGGTAATGATGTTGAAGTTCCATATGTTAGATATACTTTACCTTAAATAAATATATATATATATATAATACATCTATATATTATATACACATCTGTGTAAAAGAGAGAGTGGATTATAAACAATTTTATCTAATTTTTTTTGTATGTTTTCTTTTATTAAATTAAATTTTTATTTGTAATTTTTTTTTTTCAGTAAAACTAAAACGAAAATGAATAAAAACAAAGAAAATTTAATAAAATCGAAAAAAATAAGAATATGAAAAAGCAAAAAAAAAAAACTATATTAATTTTTATTTTCTTAAGATAACAAAAATTATATATTGAAAAATGTCCTAACATAGTTTTATTTTCTTAATTATAATTTTTTTTTTTTATTTCAATTAAATTCATAAATATTTGTGTAAAATTATTGTATACAAAATTTTTAGAGAATATATTGATTTACAAAAAAAAAAAAAACTAAGAAAAAAACCAACTAATTTTCCCAATTCTTTTTCATTGAATTAAAATATTTTCCTTTATTCGTTTTATGCTAAAAATAATTTTACAATTTATTATATATTTATAATTTGTATTAATTAACAAAAAAAAAAAGTAAAAAAAATTAATTATGGGTTAATTATAATATTTACGTAAACAACAGAGAATATCAATTTTTGTAGAAAAATAAAAAAAATACGATAAAAAATGAATTAATACATAAAAATTAAGTTTTGGTTTTCAAATTATTATTAAATGAATTAAAATAATAATAAAAAAAAATATTTTTAAAATAATATTAAAGGAAAAATATAAAAAAAGCAAGAAAAAATGCTTCATATAAAAATTGAGAAATTATTTTTGTTTATTTTATAAAATAAAGTATAATTAATTTTAATAAAATATAAAGAATTTTTGTGCTTTTATTTAAAAAAAAATATATACATATTATTATAATAAATAATTAATTTGATTTTTCTTATTAAAACTTAAGAATTTATGAAACTTTTTTTGTTAATTTATTTATATTTTCTACCCGTGTCAACTAATTCCTATTCCATCCTATGTTATATATAACTCCTATATGTAGTTGAAAAAATAGATTTCATGATTTAACAGTACACTCGCAATTTATAACTACATACTGCAGATTGGATGGAGTCAATGAACGAAATGTGAAGCATTTTGATACCTACCCAATTAGAATATCGTATCTGAATTTCCTACTATCATGTATGACAGTATTATGGCTAAATCTTCGACTAACATTAAATGCTTTCGATTTATGTTAAATATTCATTATATACTCTATGGCGGTAGAGATGTTTATACTGTAGATCTAGAGAGATTAAAGAAGGATATTATGATTGTGCAGTGCAATGAACGTTTCACCTAACAAAATTAACGTTCTATTTTATCAATACTATGATTAAAACGTTTCCCTATCTGTGGACCAACCTTTATAAGTTGATTTCGATAATGTTAAACTACGTTGTGATTGTGATACAAAATTTGATGTTATATGAACATTAAAATTTTATGTTGGAGCAAAAATCTAATTATCCTAATTGCCATTGGAATATTTTTTTCAAATACGAAGAATTGAAATACTAAAAATGAATTGAAGGCTAAGCTAAAAGTAATTTTGAATTTGAATAAATAATTTTTTAATATTTTAACAGATTTTTGTTTTAATGTATTGAAGAAACTTTACAATATGTTATTTATAGAAATATTTTAAAATTTATACAAAAAAGAATCCGGCTATCAGTGAAATTTTAACGTTATACATATTTTATATTTGGCTCATATGGCAACAATTTAATTTTGTTCGCATTTTGGTATCACTGGTTTTAATGTTTATAATCGCCGCCATGCCATATTATTATTCGTTTGTAAAGTTTTGCAACGTTTTGTTTATTGTTTAGTTTATCGTTTATGTAGTTTTTAAATTTTGTTGGAATTGTCTTAGTATCGCGGATATCAGTTTACAGTTTTACGTAGAATCAAAAATCTTGGAAATCTTTATTTTATAATTGGTGAACGTATATATAATCTATCTATTAACTATAATCTTATTATTAAATAATTTTTAAAAATTAATATTCTTAAATATTAAACTGCATATATAAGAATATTTAAGTGCATAAAATAAAAACACTTATCTAATACTAGTAATAATAATATGACTCATTGTATAACAATTGCTGTAATATTCAAAGCTTAAGTTCTAAATATTTTATGTTAAATTAGAATTTATTTTATTACAATATTTGTTTTTTATCAAAATCTGAGATATCATATTCACATATTATGATTATGAAAATTAATAATTCTCATAAAACTTAATTTTTATTTCTACCGATATATTAAAAGGGGGTTCCTATATTAAATTCCTCATAATGTTATAATGTTAGAGGTTATTGTCGGTCGACAACGACATACTTTTTGCGTATATTTGTATAGTTTTGTAATTTTTTGTTTATGTAAGTTTGTTTGCCTAATTTAATCTAATGTATTGCCTGTTTAATATTTCGATTCATTAATTTCTGGTCAAATATTCCTTATGTATTTGAAATCTTGTAAAATAAACAATTTAAGCTTGATATTTTTCTTTGTTTAAAAATTTTAGTTTGTAAATTAATATAAATATAATATAAACAAATATACATAGCTACTTAAAAATATATTTTCCAATTTATTATTTATATTTTCCTCTTACTAGGTATAGATAAGTAGGTACATATATTCTTTCTTCTTAAATATAGAATTAGGGTTACCAAAAGAAAAGGAACTATAAACTCTGGATTGAAAATGTTACTTTAGCTAACAAAAGCTAACAATAAGGTGCAGGGTATTTTCGCTCAAAACTCATTTGGATTTTAAAAAGTATTAATTTTCCAAAAAAATATTGTGGGGATTAACATAATGGTGTCTTTTATAAAATGTTGAAAATGATGTGGCCAATTTAGACTTCAGTGGCTATTAATGCTCGTATAAGTTTCTTGTGATATAATCTACACAAGTTTTCCTATTTTTTAACTTTTTCTATAATGCTAGTTCTGCACGACGTTCTAATTTCTTTAAATTCAGTAAAATGAAAATTACTTACACTTATAATTTTCAATTAATTTATAGGTATGTATTGGAATACGTCGCGTTGCTACTTTGAGTTATAAAAAAAAAAGTAGAAACATAGAAATAAATATCAATGAAAAATAAAAATTGTTTATAAAATAATTTTTTTTTCAAAGCGCCACAACGGAAAGAATTAACTTTCCTCAGAACAACGCTGAGAGTTTAATTACTCTATCCCTAACACTATCTAATATATTTCTATATTTTACAACTTTCCGTGCCGAACCTTACCTACCACAAGAGAAACTTCAGTGTTAGGGAGTCAGGAAGGAAAATTTGTTAAAATAAATTTTCTTCATTAGTTCTTTTTTAAGTTGGTTGGGACGACAATTGTAAATAAAATTAAGAGGACGTTATTGTGCATGTCTATATTATCTGACAATCGACCTTAATTGAACTTTTATCTTATTTTTATCTGACTGTAGGTATTGAATCACAGCTCGTACCATGTTTGCTACATAATATAAAATGAAATCAATCAAATTTCAAGTATTTTTTTTATGCTTAGGTGAACTATAAATTGAATGAAATAAAATTTCATATTAATATATTAAGATTATTGAAAGAACATAAAACTAACAATAATAATTAACGTATTAAAAATATAGCTATTAGTAAATGCAAATTCAGCAAAATATAAAAACTATGCAAAATAAAAATTAATTATTGGCTAATTTTAATTAATATCTAATTGCAAAATATTTAGTTTTAATAAGCACGTTTGTAATAACATTTTTATAGTTATCTTTCTTACAACACTGCTGGTCATCCATTAAAATAATTTATTAATTCAAGCTAAATTTCTTTAATTAAACACGTAGTGAAGACGTATTTGAAAATATTCGGTCCATTTGTTGATTCATATTATAAATTTATATTTATAGGATTTTTCATAAAATTAATTAAAATGGATTTTAAAAAATTTGCTTGTAAATCATGTGGACATATACCAAAATCAGAAAAAATTTTGAAATGTAAATCACATCATATTTATTGTTGGGAATGTGCATTAGAAGTTGATAATATCTGCGAAGTAAGTTTGTTTGACTTATTTTTTAAAAAAAAGAATAAAATCATAAATTGTTTTTATAAAATTATAATTACAAATTATATTTTTTTTGTAGTGTGATTCTCGTTTAGTTGAAAGACCACATCCATTACAAGATAATTTAAAAAAGCAAAATATAAATAATAATGCCATTTTATGTCTATACGAATTCTCAGGATGTACTTATAATTTTCCATCGAAAGGAAAATATTATAATGATCATATTTTGGAATGTAAATATCGTCCTTATCAATGCATTCTTAAGAAATTCAAAATAATGGAGTATAATACAAAAAAATTAAAATTTATAATATTCTTAAATTAAATATTTTATATTTATTTAGTTGTCGCTGGTGTGGATATCAATTACAATTTGAAGAACATTTTAAAAAATGTCATGTTAAAAATATTGGTAAAATTTATACACATTCTGAAACTGATTCAATTATTTTTAAACCGAAAGGACAAAATTCTGATAATTATCAGCGATTACGTTTGATAAATGCATTTAATAAAAATTTTGTTTTTTATTATTTATCGGATCGTATTGAAAAATTCATATCGATAATAATATTTTTGATTGGTAAAAAAGATGATTCTGATAAATATGGTTATGATTTTACATTTTTATCACCGGACACTGTTGGAAAACGTATTAAGGTTTGATATGTTTTGTTAATATATATTTTAATATTTTTTTTTTTTTTATAATTTCACTTATTTTATACTTAGATAAAATATTCCCAAGCTTGTTTTAATGATAATGATGATATTAATAAAATGATTAAGGATGGAAAATGTGTTTCATTACCATATTATGTTGCACAAAATTATGTAAAAAATAATGAAATACAATATTACTTTAGAATGACGAAAATGGAAACAATCAATTAAAATTCAAGTATTATTTTTTTATGCTTTGGTGAATTAAGTATGAATGGAATGAAAATTTAAAATTTCATATTAATATAATTAAATTTATTGAAAGAATTTACTAACAATAATAATTAAGTTGATTTATTAAAAATACAGCTTTGTATGAATATGCAAATGTAACAAATTAACTATGCGAAATAAAGCACATTTAAACTAAAATTTTGACTAATTTTTAGGGTTTTTCATTATTACTACTAACTCAACTTGCTAACAATTCAACGTGGATATTGTGATCATGTTTTCTTTTACAGTTGTTTTCTACCTATCACAGCCATTCGCAGCATTTTTCCAATTATGTACTGTCCTAGATCTTAAATCAAATTTTAGATCAACAGTCGCATCATATTCTCTGTTGACTTGAGGTGCGTACTTTTAAAACTATAAGGCAATTGTTGGTTGGTTTCAGAAGGGGGGAATGGAAGCCGCCAAACCTCGTACCTAGATCACACGGTCCGTTGTACCCCCTTACGAAACGTTACGCATTTTCACCACGAATCGTGCCATCCCACTTTTATAAAGTTTATCAGGATAGCAGGCTTTTCCATGCATACTTCTATTAAATCTCATACAAAATAAAAACCGAAAAAATGTAATCTTTTATTACACAGAAAGATATTCAATTGACTCGTCATTATCTATTGGGGGTTACTCCAGAACAGCTTTGCGTGGAGAGGAGAGAACTGTTCAGCGCGACATTCTCTAACCTATTTTGTTCTATTAGCCAAAGTCTTCTAATCAAGTTAACTGGGTAATCACCGATCTGGAATATTGGGAGCCTGGTATCCATCGCACCATTTCTAGCCAATTCATCAGCTTTCTCATTACCCATTATCCCTATGACCAGAAGACCAAATAATAATCAAATTATAGGTATACGGACGAAATCCAAAAAAAAAAAAAAAAAAAATCCAAATGTAATAAAATACAAAATAACAAAATCCAATTTAAAAAAAAAAAAAAAAATCCAAATGTAATAAAATACAAAATAACAAAATCCAATTTAAAAAAAAAAAAAAAAATCCAAATTGACAAATCCAAATTTCTACAAGTTTGAAAATTTAATTTTTCAAAAATTTCAGAAGAATTTTTTCACTAGTCAAAAAGGGAATACCCCAAAAATATATTATGTTTTTAAAGGAAAAAATATAAAATGCATTACAACAAAAGTAGAAAGTTGGTCACAAAAATTTCGAATTTGCGATAAAATTCTATCCATATTGCACATATCTAACTAATTTTCTTTTTATTCTGTATTAAATTATCGTAATAATTTTTAAATAAATATATACTTTCTCTTTTCTGTATTAATGAATTAACTTTTTTTCTGCAATCTCAGCCTGGAAAATCGTGCTATGGTCATCTAATCTGATGCTGACATTTAGATCTAGATCTTCGGAGAAGATTCCAATTTGGAATCTAATTTTTAATCATTATCACCAGACCAGGGATCCGTAACTAAGAATGGATCTAATTACACAGGTATAGAGCCAGTGTATAATCTTCGGTGACAAAACCCAATTTTTTTCCCAATAGCAACTCTACTGGCCCAGAAAGCATTGGTTGTTTTAACTGCCATGGCTTCGAAGTGGTATAAGTTTCTTATCAAGAATTATTACACCTATGAATTTGGCTCTTATCAGGATCAACAAGGTCTTACGCTTTCCTACGGATTTAATGAAAACAAAAATCTTACAATTTTTTATTGAAATTATTTTTATTGTAGCATAAAAAAAAAAATTAAAAAAAATATTAAAACTATAAAAAGAAAATCATAAAATTTAATTTTTTATATAATATTTTTATAAATTTTTATATATTTTTTTTATAATAAAATTTAAAATTATATCACAGCACAGCTTCGTACACAAAATTTTCATTAATGATTTTTTAGGGTTTAAAGAAATATTTTAATATTTTTGTTCAAAACGTTTAAAATTTTCACTCGAATTGAAAATATTTTGTTTGTACAAAGCGCCATTTTGTCTTATCTTAAACAATTTTTTTATATAATTATATTTTTATCTTAAAATTTACATGAGAAATTATAAAAATTTACATGAGAATACAAAAATTGTAATTTATATATTTTATTCAGTAATACAAGTATAAAATTTAATATTATTTATTGAAGAAATTTATAGCAAATTAAGGCACCGATTTTTTTCTATATTTTCTTTTATCAGTTTATTTTTATCTAAATAGCCGGCAACGATTTTATTTTATAACACTTTCAATAAGCGTATAACATTTTAAATTATTTGTTAGATCCTCAGAAAAAATGCTATATTTGTAAAGCTGAATGTTGCTTATTTTAATTGCTTAGAAACTGGATCTAGCAGAAGATTGAAACCGTCTCAAACTGATCATTTCCAATACTTTATTTTATACAGTAAGTAGTTATACATCTGTTGAAATGTCGGTAAGTTGCCAGCTCTTAGTTAATAAATTTATAATATTTTTATTGACGGTTTATCGTAAAAAACAAACTTTATTGAGTGGCAGAAGTGACGTTTAATGGCAGTTACAAAATATACTATTTTTTTTCAAAAATACTTATATAAATAAGTCTACTATTTATTATTACTAAATGACAATAATTTTTTTAATGTAATGAATCACTCTCATAATATTCAAATTATTGTATGTTATTAACTGATTTTGACATCACAACAATTTGACAACTAGTCCATGATAAATTCTCTTTCAAATAATTAATATTTCTTTAAAAATATCTTAAATATATAATTAATTAATTTTTTTTTTTTAAATTTAAACAGTCACAAAATAAAAAACTGATGTAAATAATAATATCATTATAAATTCTAAATTAATTTTATTAATGTTGGCAGATCGATTAGGTAATATTGGACTAGATGAAGAAACTAATGCCGAATTTCGTTCAGTTACTCTATAATCATAATCATGTGTAGATGTTCTAGGACATTGCATCCATTTATGTGC
The DNA here is from genome assembly GCA_963920725.1 of Rhamphomyia laevipes. Classification (NCBI taxonomy): domain Eukaryota; kingdom Metazoa; phylum Arthropoda; class Insecta; order Diptera; family Empididae; genus Rhamphomyia; species Rhamphomyia laevipes. The sequence continues at coordinate 17,509,005 of OY987259.1, forward strand.
TGAATTTTTTGGTTTAATATGTGCAACTCTCATTCTGCTGTCATCAAATTCCCAATATTCTTTACCTTTGAAGAAATATGTCTTGCCTAAAAAATGTTGAACAATTAAATAATATTCAAAAGATGCATTTTTATTTCTATATACTATTAAGACTTTTACCATTTTGATATTGGAATGCTGCATCAATATGAAAACCAATTCCTTGCCATATTGTCATATCTCTTGGATAATCTAATTCAACTTTGCCAATATCTTCATCTAAACGCCAATATCTTGTATCACTGTACAAGTATGTACGATTATTATAACCCCATATTAATGCAGCATCGATACGTCTTAATGAACTTGGTAATCCGAGATTTGTTAATGGTTGTGGATATCCAGGTTCCAAAATATTTGAATTAAATACGTAATATTCTTTACCTTAAATGAAAAAAAAAACAACAAACAAATTAACTTCAAGTTCCATACTCAGCGCTCCAATTTTTTATAACATTTTACTTACCAATAAAGAAAACGATTTTCATTTCTCGATTTTCATAAACAGCATCAACATGAGTAAAATTTTCTGGTAATTGACTCCATAATCTTTTCGTTTCATGTGGATAACCATTATAGAGACCCTGATCACCAATTCTCCAAAGAAACTATATAAAATTAAAAAAAGAAAAATGGAAAAATTAAAATCTGATTATACAATAAATTATCAAAAAATTTTTTATACCTTATCTTTGAAGATAAACAATTCGCCACGAATCATACCAATTGCATCGTAATTTGTGTTACAAGTATCAGGTTTAATATTATCTGGATTATCAATTGGTCTATGATATGGTGGATAATTCGTTGGACTACGTCTTGTTGGTTCAGTGCGTGGATAATCTCTTGGTGGAATACGACCTCCATACGGATTATCCGAATATTGTCGTCGTGGATTTGATGTTGTCGTTGTTGTTGGTTTAATTGTTGTATGCTCATTGTGACGATGATGATATCGATGTTTATGTTTTTCCTCATAATTTGGTTTCGGATATTTTGGGAAATTATTGTAACGTGGTTCATTATCACGTGGATTATATGATGGATAACGAGGATTATATCTGGGATCATCATATGTTGGTCGTCTGGGTTTATTATGTCTCGGTTGATCTGGATAAAAATTTAATGTACGTTGAGTTGTTGTTGTTGTTGTTGTGGTTGTTGTGCTAGTTGTTGGATTTGCTACTGGTCTATATGGTGTTTGGCGATTTGGATAATATGGTCCCCATACTTTTTCATTACGTGGATATAATTGTTGTATAGCTAAACGATCGTCATCGGGTAATGGTGAACTTAAATTATAACCTTGATACCATGGAAACATAATAGCACCTTCTACAGATGAATGACCTAAACCAAGTGAATGACCAAATTCATGAACAGCAACACCCAATAAGTTTGTACCACCTAGATTAAGTATATATATAAAAAAAATAACAAATCAAAATTAATGTCCTTAATGTAAGTATATTTCTAGATAAATAATTTTAATTATTTTATTTATCGACTATTTTAGAAGAAAAACTATTCAATTTCAATATCTAGTAAATTTGATGATAAAATAATGAAGAATGACCATAGATAAAAAGACAATAGTGGATGATATATATACCTGAATATCAATCAAATTAAAACTGTAATGTGGTAAAGATATAAAAAAAATGATGAAATCAGAGATTCGTTTCGTAAATCCTTTTTATTTATTTTTTATTAATATTATGTTTGAAGTGAGTGGGAAGATAAAGAAAAACTGATAATAAATTTTGTTGGTATTTTTTTCACCATTTGCAGGTCATTATCGAAATGGATAAATTAAATATATTAGGAAGAACAGAACACAAAAAATAGATTTGTTGTGTAAACGAATTTCTAAAATGAAATCAATATATTTTTTATTATATTATCTGGTAAAATGTTATCTTCATTTTAAAAGATTTCATAATCTCGACATCATTGAGTCCTAAAAAATTTTGGTACTAATCAATAATAAGTTTACATCAGGAAAAAGATATATAAGTTGTCCAGTTACTCTATAATTATAATCATATGCTCAGATGTTTCTATCAATTGGTAAAGTCCCCGGGAAATAATAAATGGATCAATTGTGCTGGATATATGGTGTACTAAAAAGTCCGTGATCTTTTTGAAATATTACTCCCAACTACTGGAAAATCAGTTCAACGAGGAATGAAAAAGGTCATATCTCAGTTGACAATTCATTCATCATATCAACGAAAAATATAGTATAAAATTAAAAATTCTGAAACACACAGTTTCATTTGATTTGGTTACATTTACATGTCACGTGTGACATCAGCAAGTGTTTCAGTTTTAGTATATAGTGATGTTATTCAACGATTTAAACTGTTAAACATAAATTTGAAAAAAGCTAAATTAATGTACAAAATTAAACAATAATTAAAATATGATCTGTCAATTTAATTGTTTGTCAATTTCGAATTAAACTTTGTCGTCAGCTCTTTATTATCAACACTATAGTCAATTTAATTGATTTCTATCATCCAAAATATTTATCCGATTAAAAGAACTTCGATATTTTTCACATATCGCAAAATAAAAAAAAATATCACTAAGTAATATCAAATAAAGCAGAAAATTTAAGTGAAACAAAAGCATGATATAAAAAAATAAGTGATAAGAAAGTTAACTATATACAAGTAAAAGCAAATATATATAAATAAAATATAATAATAATAATAAAGAAACGACTTTATCCTTTTTATATCCGATCGATTAATTGTGATTGATTGATTTTTTCCATTCCATTCCACACATTAAAGTACACAGAGAGTTTATTTCGATCATAAACTATCCTTAATATATCTTTAGATAGTATAGTACATAAATGTGTGTTAATTTTTTTTTTGTTTTAACAAAATATCCTGATAAATTGATAGGACTTAATTCTGACTATCATCATAGAGAAAAATATTTTAACACACAATATAAACAAGAAAGTTAAATAAAGTGATTTAAATAAAGTGAATTTTCTTTCAAGATTTTTGTTCAACTTTTCTTCAAGATTGTTTTTTGCATTTTTTTTTTATAATCCTTGATGATGAAATATATAAGATAAACGAAAAGAAAAAAAAAAGGATTTCAAATTTATTATCTAATCTTTTTTGTTAATTAATCTTGAATAAAGAAGACGAAAATTATATTTAATTTTTGTGGTTCACCTTTTATGTATTTCAATTATTCTTTTAATCTGACTTTATTATCATTATCGCGTTAAATAACACCACCAATAAAATTAAATTTCTTAAATCCTTTGTCAGTTTTTATATTAAAGATTATAATAATTTCATATTATTATTAAAATAGAATTTTGGAGTTAAACAATTTTTGAAGTAAGAACGATTATTTGAAATTGTAATGGAATAGTCACAAGCCATTTACATAAATTAAAAGCTTCTATGTAATAACTATACATTTCGAGAGTTTACATTTCGTTAGAATTTAGATGGATAGATAGATCGATGGAAAAATAGTTCATGACCGCGTATGTGATTTTTGCTACATATTATTTTTGAATAAGAATGTATTGTGACCAAAATTTGAATTTAACATTTAGGCCTGCACAGTTTAAAATACTAAAATCGAGAATGAAACTATACATACAACATTTTATTTAACAATACAAGGTACCTTGAACCTTTTGCAAGAAATTTAAAAAGTTTTGTAGTACTGCATGGTGAGTAATTACGAGTAATTAGTTATTATTAAAACTAAAGTTACGAGTTACATGTTTTATTTTGGCACGTTTTAAATGAATTTGCAATAATTGTGGCCTAAACAGAATAAACTAAGATGATCCGCTGCATATGTATTTTTTGTAAAGGTTATTTTATTTTGGATTTAATGATTTGTTAGGTTATGATTTAGTGCCATCGAGATTGATTTTTAATATTATCGTTGTCCAATTGATTGATTCGTTAATGACAAATTTGAATTAAGGTTTTTACTTGGTCGGCATATTTCTTTTAATTGATGGGTTATCTCAAATTCTATCATTAACAGTATGACTTAAATTAAATAATAATACCTTCAATTAAAGTACACATAAGGTTGAATATAATTGCAATTAATCGCTATATTAAATATTTATTAAATTTTAAATTTATCTGTATTATTTTAATGATAATTTTCTTAAAAATACCATTCACAAAATGTTATTTTTTATAGGTTAATGTTTTGTTTTTAAATTATATCTTATATATATCTATACCAAATTGAAAACTATTTTCATAACTATCAAAGTAATCTTCTCATTTACGAACTACTCCAAACTATTTTGGAGTAATTTAATTATATAAACGGATCATAGGTAAGATTTTGTATTTTTTATAACTTCAATTAATTTGAAAATTTCTCTTTTCTTGCCATTTTATTTAATTGGCATACAAATTTGTTTCAAATTAAATGTCTTTTTTACTGTAATTCCCATCCCAGAGCCTAACTAAATGACCAACAAGATAAATATCATTGATATACTCTTAACTTTTCAGTATTTGGCGGAATGAGACTTACAGTTTAATTATAATTTCCAATATTACCGTCCAACTTTGCTCCGTTTTTCGGTATGCTTTATGCTAAATATTATGTAAATATTTATACTAATTAACTTAACAAATTAAATTCTGATACTATAATTATAATTTATTATAATAATTATATATACAAAAATTTTAATCCTTCAAGTTAAAAACTTATTTCTCCTGTTTTTCTAAATAAATTTTTTCTTATAATTAGATTTTGTTCACCTTTGGAAGGTATTTTCTTATTTATTATAAAGTAAAATCAACGTATAAATTTTGTGGTGTCTAAGTGTGTCAATTATAAATGAATGATTAAGTTAATGTTAATAGAGGTTAAATGATAAAATTTTATGAAAATAAAGACAAGTCTTTTGACCTTTTTTTATAGTAGAGATTCGTTCAGTCAGTGTACATTCAAACCGTATACAAAATTTCAAAAACTAATTATAACAACTTTAACATAAAATGTGAATTTTTTTATGTAACTTGGAAAAGTTTTTAGTATTATTTTAAAATTATATGGAAGCCTGATGATTACTAAATTCATTCATGAAAAGGACATATTTCCAGTTTATTAAATTTTTTATTTTTTCCAGAAAATTATGAACATTATAATTTATCGTTTCAATGTTCATAATTTTATCAAATTCGAATTTTATAAAAAAGTTTTTAAAAATTAGTAAAGCCAGAATCATAGTGCCACTGTTACAGTCATCGTCAATGAGCATTTACGGTGACCTTAAATTTAATATTAAATTGTTCGCGTTAAAAGGAATATTTCAAAAGTTTCATTACTTTTTTTTGAGATTGATGATATACTTAATGTTACTTTGATATTTGAAATAAGTGTTCTAGTTCTACTACAATTCTATCATCGAGGCCAATATATATTTGTGTCAAAGTCGTGTTTAAGCGATGCTGATAGTAAATATTTTTCTACTACACCATCACCGTCACCGTTGAGCATTGTAATTGCTGATGGCATAAACCTGTGTATTTTACAAAGTATGCCAACGCGACTGTCACGATGGGACTGTAATTCTAGCTCAAAATTTACTATTGCAATAAATAATCGGATTGGAGATAAAATATCCTTTATAAATTTAATCTGATTTCTGATATTGTTGAAATAAATTTTGAATTAATCTTAACTAAAAATTCGATAAAACTGCGTAATGGCTACGAAATGACAATATCTAAAACATTGCATAAATAAATTCAATTTTTATTCGTTGCAATTTATTTTATAGCTGCAATAGATAAATTTTATAGTAATACTATTTTTTTTTTATTTTCTAGCATGGAATATATAGATGGGTAATATTTATAGTTATAGTTTGTTATATCATGCAATTTATATTGATTTAAATATAATCTAAAACTATACGTCAGTACGAATACGAATATGCCCTAATGCGTTTAGATAATATTTTTCAATTTAAATTTTTTCAATTAAATTTTTATTTTTATTTTTGATAAGGGAATGAACATTGAAATGTCTGGCCTTAACGAAAATCTATTTGCTATGTTGTATATAGCAAGGAAAACTTAAAATCTAGCTATACAAATTGAAATATATACGAGGGCTGATTGATAATTACGTGGACTGACACAGAAGACACAGTTTTTTTCAGTTTTTTTTTTTTTTATTTTTCAACGTAGTCACTTTTTAGGACGATACACTTAGTTAGACGATGTTCCAGTTTTTTGATGCCTTCCAAAAAATATGATTTCTCCAACCCTTCAAAATACCCATTTGTTTCGTCGATGACCTCAGCATTTGACCCAAATCTCTTTCCTGCAAGCCATTTTTTCATATTTGGAAACAGGAAAAAGTCAGAAGGGGCCAAATCTGGAGAATATGGTGGATGAGGAACCAATTCATATCTCAATTCTAATAATTTTGCTGTTGCAATTCCTGATTTGTGAACTGGTGCATTGTCTTGATGAAAAAGAACTTTTTTCTTTGCTAAATGTGGTCGTTTTATTATAATCTCTTCATTCAAACGATCCAATAATGTTGCATAATATTGTCCTATGATTGTTTTTCCTTTTTGTAAATAATCGACATGGATTATACCATGAGCATCCCAAAAAACAGTGGCCATAATCTTGCCAGCTGATGGAACTGTTTTTGCCTTCTTTGGAGCCTTTTCACCTGTAGAAATCCACTGTTTTGATTGTTCTTTTGTCTCTGGTGTGTAGTAGTGTATCCATGTTTCATCAACGGTTATGAATCGACGCCAAAAATCGACTGGATTACGTTGTAATAACTCCAAAACTTGCTTTGATGTTGTCACACGATTGCGTTTTTGATCAATTGTAAGCAAACGCGGCACCCATCTTGCAGATACCTTTTTCATATCCAAATATTGATGTAAAATATTAAAAACACGTTCCGATGAGATGTTCACGATGTCAACAATTTCCCGCAATTTCACTCTTCGGTCATCTAGTACGATATCATGGATTTTATCGACCATTTCTGGAGTAGTCACTTCATTTGGACGCCCAGAACGTTGTTCATCAATTGTGCTGGTACGGCCACTTTTAAACTCAGCAAACCACTTGCAAACCATTGATTTCGAAGGTGCAGATTCACCATAATATTTATCCAACTTTTCTTTAGTTTCCTTTGCTGTTTTCTGCCTCAAAAAATAATGTTTTATCAACACACGAAATTCGTTTTTATCCATTTTTAAAAATTCACTGAGATTGACTTACTTAAACGACTGTTACATGGAAAGTATACAAGATATCGACTTTAAATTTTATATATAGCCTAGTAAATGATTTTAGAGGTAAAAAATACTTACTTTATACCTGTGCATTACCTGAATCACAGGTAGTCCACGTAATTATCAATCAGCCCTCGTATTTTGTTGATTCATTTTTATGTTTCACAAAATTATTGCAATTTCAATTTTTTGTACGAATTTTGTGTACTTTATGTCTGAAATTTTTAAATAAGGTCATTCAATGCATTTTATTTAATACAATTTCAAGTTCTTTTCTAAATATAGTTGCGATTAATATCAATTTTCAAACTATAACCGCGATATAAAGATTTTTGTGATATTTTTATGGTAAATTTACCGAAAAACGGAGCAAATTGGGACGGAAAGATTGGAAATTATATTTAAACTGTAACTTTCATTCCGCCAAATACTGAAAAGATAATAAAATTTCAAAAATTTAAATATTTTTCATGTAAATTAGGACTGCGAAATCAATAATTTGATTTTGATTCAATTTCTCGGGTTCTTCGTTTTTTTACAATTACAATTATATAATAATATACAGAATTTAGATAGACCAGTGGTCTTCATACTATGTTCTGCTGAACTCAAGGGTTCCAATTAAAAATATAATTAGTAATTGTAACTTAAACTTTTAATAATGAAGAGACAAAATTCACGATTATAGACTGCAATTAAAGACTGCATAAGGAATAAACGACTACTATATCGTACAAAATAGAAGGTTTCCATCCACCAAATATTATTTTACTACAACAAGAGTTTCCAGAAATATGGTTCCTTGAAAAATGTTATCAGTGTGAAGGGTTCCAAAGGTCGCGAAAGATTAAATTTTTAAATTCTTACGTTGAACATTTTTGTGTTTCACTGTTTCAAAATTAATTGCAGTAATTTTTAATCTATTTCTTATTATGTACTAATAATTCCCAGATGTTACGATGAGCAGGACATTTACCAGAATGCCAGACATTAGAGCTGAAAAGTGGATTTTAATACCATAACCGAATATGCCAGAAATAGACGTCGATCAAGAAATATAGATTGATCAAATAACATAGAACAAAATTTAGAAAAACTAGGTGTCGGAAACTGAAAAGAATCAGATAAAGATAAAAGAGTAAATGGCGACTAATTGTGAATCAGGCCGAAGCTCAAAATGGGCTGTAAAGCCAATTCCTATATAATACATTTTTTAAATAATAATTTTCAGAAATGAAGAAATTATCGCCTTAAATAATCCAAATTAAAATATTATTACAAAAATTTGACTATTTAACCAAAAATTATTAAATCGTATTAGATTACGTTACAAATTAAAAATTGTATTATCACGATTATATTTTTGTTTAGGAAAAAAAATTGATTACAAAATTATAATAATTAATATCATTATTATTTAATTCACTCAATTTTTGATTTATCAATATAAAGGCCCATCATGTTTTGATCTGTAGATAGGTAAAAAATTCAAATATTTTTATATTAAATCATTAATTTTTTTATTTGAGCTGGAAATGAAATATCAATGAAAATATTTTTTGTGTAAATTCCAAACACGAAGTATTCATGGAGATAAAGGAATTGGTATTCATTCAATGTAAACTTAGCTTAAACTTAACTGACAGTAGTACACATTGCATTCAAGTTGGCAGAATATTAAATTATCAATTTTCAATAGTAAAAGCTGCATCAACTTTTGTTTTGACATTTAAAAGTGATAGCGCATAGCGAAACCGCTGCGCGGTAAGATTATCTCCAGGGTAATATTCATTTGGAAATGGCTATATATTTTAAATATATAATTTGAAATTAAATTTTGATAAATAACTTAATTAAATTCTTTTTATAAAGAATTCGTTTTTATTTCGTTTTATTTTGTGTAAATTGATAACAATTTCAGCAATTTAACACAAAAAATATAAATTAAATGCAAATTTTACTTCTTTTATATGTTAATGTTTTACCAATAATAAATAATTTGATTAATAATTAAAAATATGTAATTTTTTTGATAATTATTAAACAATTTTCTTTTTTGTTTATATAATAATAATATACTTGTTTATACATTTTAATGGTATTAAATAAATTAAATTAATTAACACTATAAAAGTATAAATATTATTATTATTGTCATTTTACTATTTAGTAATTAAATTTATTTAGTATATTTTTAATGATATGTTTTGTTATCAATTTCAAAAGTAAATAATGAAATATTTTTTAATGTGTAATTTAAATAAAATTTATGAAAATAAAAGTAGATTAACATAATTTTTATTATAGATAATTAATAGCTCCGAATTATGTACATTACAATTTTTTTTTATTGAATATTTTTCAATAAAGATTTATACCTCAATAAATCCAATTTCAATTAATATTGGAATTGTAAATATTTTACAATTCAATTTTTAACAAACCATTAAAAGTTGACATTATAGGGTGATGAGATAAGTACAACTAAAAGAGCTAGATTATCAATAATCTACAATCTAAATATATAGAAAAATAACTGAACTGTTAGATCCACAATTATAGAAACTGTATTAAACCAAACCTAATCTAATCATGATTAGGATGTTTTGTATGAAAAATAACCTTAAAACTTTCATATATTTAAGAACTGTCAAAAATCACTGAAGTCGTCTGCTATCAGAGTTGTTAAAAGTAATATAATCATTGTTTTTTATTTGAATTATGTAAAATTAGGTTGCACATACTAATAAATGCTATAATTACTTAAAGATACATAGAATTTCCAATTTTGTAATGTTAGAGGTTAAAATTTATTTAATTTTATCTGTTTATTTTAATTGGGATTCCAAATCATAAGTTTCTTTAGATTATATTACATTTGAGGACCGCTATTAGCAATAATTACTGCAGCAAATACAGGTTGTTGTGATTATTCCTAATTACGCATCACTATCAAGACCGATCTTCTATAAATAAAACAGTATTTATGCCTAAGGGACAGTTACTGGAACCACTATTCTGAAGTAAATGTAACTACCGATTTTTTATAGCCATTTTCCCACTAGCACCTTGCAATTACATATTATTTTTTCTGCCATCTTATCTTCGCTTTCACTGAATATGTTTACTTGGTCTTCCGATAGTTCAAGTCTGTGTAAATGTTTTTTTTTAACTTCCCAATGTCCTGTAAGGAAGCTCATCAGTGTGCTGATTTCCACCCTAATCATTTTAAGTATTTTCGTAGCTCGTGTTTTAGATGGCTGATAAATGAATATATCAGAATGTCTCATACCTCTCTGCCAACTTCGAGGATTTTAATTTGATCTTTACAGTGACGAAATATTAATTGCAGCAATTTTATAATTTTAATAAATGTCATGTTGTGGGCCTCGATCAATAAAATTTATTTTCAAATTTACAACTTTTCTTCCTATACTTCTATCGATTTCTATGAAGTTAGATAGGGATGAAATAATTCGGAGAAACACTACTATTAAATATAAATAGTTTTAAAATATTTCTATTCAATTATAACATACAAATTCAACCAAAAATTGGGTTTCTATTATGTACCATACTTAAAATAGTTTCTCCTAAAATTTAAAATTAAATTTCTGTAAACTAAGATTAAACATTGAAATATCTTGGTTATAGGCAGTACGTAATGAGTGAATGCATCTTTATATAAAAATCACACTATATTTTGTCTACGACACCGTGTTCTGAAATTAAATTTTACTATAAAATATTTGCATTTATGCATCGTAATTTGAAGAAAACTTCAATTAAGTTTTTCACTAAACAAAAACATAAAAAAAATATGAAATTTATTAATTTCATTTTCATATGATTCACAAACAAAAAGATATATAATAAAAATTCTTGAAATATATTTGTGAAATTGAAAATTTTACCATTTAATTTAACTATAAAACAATAATACTATTTTGGTATGATGAAATGCAATCATATTTATCAGTCTACATACCAACAATTCTAAACCAACTTTAATTCATTTTTGATTTCTTCCGACGACGATGACAACTGACATGCAAAACAATTCGAAAAAGGATTATTGTGTTATTTTTTTATATACGTATATATATAGAAAAAGGATGTATAGCAAAGGATATTCGTAGTCCTCTGTAAATCGCATAAAAACTAATGTGTGGTTTTTGCAATTGCATATGCGGTGTTTTATGTATAGAGAACAAAAATCATTCTTAAAAACAAGGAAAAATTTAAATTAAAATGAATAAAAACGTATACGTTTTTTTTATAGTACTATAACTATAAATATATTTTTATTCAATTAAGAATAACGACGAATGTTGGCTGTTATTTTTGGTATCCATCAACATTCATTGATATTTTATTTAATTGTCGTCATTTTAATTAAATATTTTCAACCATATGTGCAGATTTATTGGAATATTTTAAAAGATAACATTTATTTTGCATTTATAAGGAAATTTCTTGAGAAAATTGTGAAGCATTAATTAATTTCAGCTTATTGATAACATTCTGTTACCAACAATAAGGCAGAGAAATTTAATTTTTAACTAAATTTAATTTTTATGAAAAACAATTATATCATCAAGTAAATGGCATTTTGTTTATTTTCTGACAGTACTCTATTTTATGACAGTAGTAATGGTTACACCTACAGTATTGTAATTGACAGATTAATATAATTATTTGGAATACTGCTTACATATTAATTCGATTGGATTAGTTTAAAGAATGGAACCGCTAGAAGTATCCTTCACGTTACATATTCCGCAGTGACTTACTGAAGCAGCCACTCATTCCACCGAATTTTCCAATTGACTTCCACTTCATGTAGTAAGAACCAAAGCATTTCCGCGGTAAGTGGCATGAAACAGGTACAATAACACAAAAGTTGTCTCATGGTTATCTCCGCATCCTCTATACACGTTTATCACGGATCACCGTATTTGAAAAACATAATCCCTATATATATTTTCTAATTATTTCTCGGTGATTTGGGATTCCCCATATAAGTTTTGCATTATATTAATAGAAATTATTCATAAAATTAATTATAAAATTTATTTATTCGTACCATAAACAGCCGAATCTAATCCTTGTGTTACCCATGTTTCATCAGCATCAAAATGGGCATCACCACCACGTCCAATACCAGGATAAAAAGCATGTGCTAAAACTTGGCCTGGTCCATCAAAATCATAACCATCTCCATGATGTTTTCTAAAATTAAAAAAATAAAATTAGCCAAAAATTAATTATAGTACAATTATAATTAAATAAGTAGTAGAATTTCATTTTTATAATATTTAATTTAAATGTCACTGACAAAATATGAAATTTTCACTTTTGACAAATTTATTAATTACCTTGCAAAAAGCACTTGAATATCAGCATGTTCGCTTGTCATTTCACGAAATGATAATTTCGAATTTTTTGCCCATACACCTAAGGCATCTTTCATAACACGTCTTACTTCACCAACATCCAAATCGGACATTGTTTTATTCACCAATCTAGAATAAAAATAAAATAAATAAAATCGTAATTATTAAAAAATTTAATAATTTTCCATATAATTTTATGTAATATGCTGCAAAAACTTTTATCTTGTTAAATATGTAATTAAATTTTTTTTGTTGATAATAATTATATAAAATTTCAAAGTTTTAATTGATATGTTATTTATAAATAATACTTCAAAAAATTTATATATATATTTTTTTATTAGCTTTCATTTTATTTTTTAATTTAAAAACTTTATCATTATTACAACTTGCACCATGCAATTTCCCCCATTATAACTACAAAAAAAATTTCTTATCTATTATTATGGAAAATGTGCAATTACAAGGATTGTAATAAGTCATATTGAAAAGTTTATATTCATATAAAAATTTATATTATAATATAAATAAAATTATAGAAAACTTTAATTTTATTTAAAAATTGATATAGGTACATATAGATAGAGAATATTGCAGATTTGTGTAATTCTGCATGAATATCCTTTAAAGTTAGCTCTGAAATTAATATAATATTATATGAATAATAAAATCCAATATTAACAAACTTAATTTAATTTTGAATACTTGGTTAGAGAAGTTTCGAACGAATAAAAGTGAAGAAACTAAAATATATTAAAAGTAAAGCAGAATATTCTGAAATGACATTAATAAAATTTTTTCTTCTGTACGATATAACTTTTAATATTTTGAAATTATCATTGTACTACAATGATAATTCTTATATGAATTTTAAAATAAGGGATGAAATAACATAATTATATTTTTTATATTAGTTTCTTTATTTTATTAGTTCAATTTGAAGTAATTTTAGTCTTTTATTTTTAATTTTCTTGTTTACTCCCTTTGTTAGCATACGCCCTGAGTAAGTTTCGTTGATGCTTTCTGAATTATAATTTGAAAGGTGTAATTGGAAACTGCTGCTACTTTTAAGGCACTGAGAATAGTACCCAATTTTATGAAGTACACTGGACCGTGGACGGGAAAGGCTAATATACTATTCATTCATGGACAAGCAACAGAAACTCTTCATTCGTGAACAAGCAACAGAGCTCATTCAAATGAATATAAAGAAAGCCAGAACAATGGTAGTATTTCTTATAGCTTACTGTAACCTTAAAAAGCTGCTACACAAAATTGCAATGTTAGTAGACCAGGTTTGTAGGTTTTGTAAGCTATGATGTCACAACTATGGAAACGTGGCGATTAATATTGTTCTGGCTTGGTCAGTGACGAATAATTAGAAAGGATATGATAATTGATTAGGACTTTCTATAGCCCACCTTTACTTTATACCTAACGTAATTTATATTTCGAATAATTGCTATATAATATTCATTCTAAATCCCTTCTGAATATGTACATTAAAATATTTGAAAGGAATTTCTTTTGAAAAAGTAAGCGAAAACCGAGTAAATAGAAATTTTTCATTTCTTTTAAGGACATTTCCTACAATATCATTGCGTATAAAATTGCCCCATTTCAATATTATATTTATATTTTTACAATTTTTGTGTTTATGGATTGTATTAGCTTGATAATCGTCATATTAGGTTTGCATAATAAAATTTTGTATATTGAAAATGTCCTTTTCTGTATTAAACTAATAAAATGTAATCCTTGCATATTATGTTACACAAAAAAAAATATTAGTTCAGTTTGAAGTTTTCTTTTTTCAGTTTTGTAGTACAATGATAATTTTAAGGTTTGATAAGAATGTTAAAATTATTATAGTAATTCAATATTTTAACATTAGTATGGCTTTACCAATTTAATGTATATGACATCTTTTGAAAAATCATAATGACCAATTTATAGACACCCTTTCTTAATAACGATTATTTCAGTTTTAGTTTAGAATAATTTAATTGTAATATAATAAAGTATTTTTTAGTTGAAATTTCTACACGTTTAATATATTTCGGTAAGCATAGATCATCCTTAACTTTGACACTTACACCTAACCAATAACCTTTCTATTTTAAATTACAAATAATTCCTTAGAATGAGATAAAATTTTGGACTTGGTGTAGCTTTTTGCAGCTGAAAAGTAATGTGAATTAATAATCTGAAAAGAAATATGATAGGCAATACCTCATTTTTAAAAGCAAACTGATGGAATTCAGATTAAACAATAACATGATTTAACATCCTTAAAATATTGCTATATACAAATGGCAGGCAAATTAATTTTAAACTTGTATTAGTAAGAAAAAGTTATATTTTAATTTAATATCATCACTTTTAATTCAAAATTTAGTAGACCACCTCGCTCATATTCATATATTTAAGACGATATTAGGTAATATTTTTAAATATAAGAAAATTTCCCTTTAAAACTATTTTAAAAATTTTCCATTTAAAAAAAAATATCATTCTTACAAATATTTTCATAATTTAGTGAACAAAAATAATATAAAAATACATAATTGTAAATTACCTCCTTAAAATAGTACAAAATAAAACTCAAAAACCCAAGAATAAAATATCTAGGACAACAACTACCCAACTATAGTGAACATAATAACCTTTAGCCTGAAGGATTCTCTATTTTCACAACTAAAACTTACAAAATAAAATAAAAGAATTTTTTTTATTTTGTATAAACAGATTTAAATTGAAATGTTAGCATAAAGAAAAAAATATGTTCTTCAATGCTACTAATATGTATTCAGTACAGAAAAAAAAAACGGATATATGACAACGATAAGGATTCCTTAATTTTTTCGTATTTTTATTCTCTGCGATAAACTGATATATACCAAGATCAGTGGCGACTCGTGCGATTTTTCTCTAGGCGTTCAAAAACAAGCACAAGAATAAAAAAACCTTAATTTTTTAGATCTGTACTTTTTTTTATATTACATATGTTCAAATTTGTTTTGAACGAATTGCTCATATTCTGCGATTTGTTTGCTACAATGAAACACTACAAAAAAAAATTATTAGAAATTGAGAAAAATTCATAACATTAGAGAATTAGAGTAAATTTCGTTTCTCGCTTCGCTACCTCAAACCCCACCAAAACCCAGACCCACAACCCACAACTCAAACAATTCATATTTGAATTTGAATATAATTTCTTATATTTCATTATTTCATATTTCACTCATGCTCAAAATTGATACATATTTGTATTTGCTTGCTTACATCACATTCATTGACATCATACAATACAATACAATTATAATAATTTATTAAGAAAGGGAAAGAGAAAACCTTGTTTTGTGTGTGGCATGTGGCTATGTGGCTATGTGCACATTCAATATGAACGAAATGACAGAATAAAATTTGTTGCGATTTTTTTGTTACATGCAATAAACCGCAGGGAAATTTCGTTTATATCAAGAGTGCACGAATTGGCTTATAGAAGAGTGTGATAATTAGTTATAATTATGTAGTTTGTAGTTGTAAAGTATCCTCCTAATTCTAACAAAATAAGTTGCTTGTTTTTTAATGAAGGCGAAAAAAATATCTTTACATTCACATTATTTGATTAACATATATGGTGAAATTTATGATAAATTATTAGGCGTTCATGAACGAAATGAACTATTAGACGAGTCGCCTATGACCAAGATAAGCCGCATTAAAAAACCCTTACAAACACAACCTAAATTGTTTGAGTAGTTATGCTAGAGTAGAGTTTTTGTATATGTTTTTTATGTTTCTTTTTTTTATGTTATTGTAGAATTAACGGTCCGCAAAGCATGAAAAAAAGGAAAACTTTGAAAAGGATCTCTTTTAGAAAAAAAAATAAAATAAAAAAATTAAACTCTTTATACACAGAATATAAAAAGTTAAATACTGTATTATATACGTAATTTACATATAAGTTGTATCGCCGTCTTAATACATAATTGCAATATGCGTATATTTATCTCTTTTTTGGGTAGCTGAGGTTTGAGTTACAGAATTTTGAGTTTAAAATTTACTAATTTAAGCAGAAATTAATTTAATTATCAAGTATCTAATTCTCATCAATCTGAGGCATAAGACGAATAACGTTAACCGATAAAATGGGGACTTGAGAAAGCGATCGATTATTTATTTGGATCAGCGAAAACAAGCATAAAAAGAGATAGATATTGTTAGTATGTTTATGTTTAAAGTTAAATATAAATAAAGAAAGAAATTATAGTTTTATTTATAAGCTTGATTTCTTGCATTTTCTCACATCCTGAGAAATAATTTACTTAAGCTCTAATGGATTAAGCTCTGATGTTTGGATTAGGAGTTCACAGTTCTGAAAAGAAGCTACTACTTCCCTAAATCAATTCATTACAAATTTAAAAAAGTTAAATTGATAAAAATAAAGTAGTTTTAAAACTATAAGTAAAAAAATAAAAATAAAAATATTGAAATATTATTCCAGCGTCAAAAAAAGTACAAATGAACAGATTACTACAAGCTTTAAGCTATAAAAGTTTTGAATATAATGCTACAACTTCCTCCGCTGTCACGTGTAAATTTTAAGGCTTATAAATTTAAAACAACAATATTAAGAAAGCATGCTAAATTTCAAATAGCAGTTTATTATATCAAAAGTCATGAAAAAACCATTCGTCAAAGTAAAGACATAAATATAAAAAACAAACAAATTAAAAGGTTACCACTATCTTTATTAACTTCTATGTATGGGCTAATTTTCCCACAATATGTGCAATGAAATTGTATTTTAAAAATAGACACAGATCTAAGGGACTCAAATTGAATATTAAGATTTATCCCTTCTAAGAGCAAACGAGAATCAATAGCACCAGTAATTACTTGATAAATATTAAGTCGTAAATGCATGATAATTTATGATGTACATAGCACATCTTATTGGTATAAAGAAACTATAATGATGTCGCTAATTTGTTGTAATGTAACTACACAAAATAACAATAAGTATTTAGCATAAGACTGACTTTATGGATATATTTTACAATGTAGGCAGATAATAATCTGATTATAAATCAAGTATTAAGTCAAAACAGGTTAAAATACTTATACAGCATTTAAGTGCTCAGTTGGAGGAGCATTAGGTATTTACTATGTTAGTATAGTAAAGTGTAAATATACTTTTAAACGGTGCAAGATGATAACAAACAGAGAAATACAAAATATCCTTCCTATAGTATATTTTTTTATTTCAAAAAGAATCTGTTTAATGATCTTTTTTTTTATTTATTATCCTTTAAAATACTTACATGTTTATATGTTATAAAAAGTACACTGAAAGGATTGAAAATTACTGGTTGAACTGAAATATACGAGTCCTTATTATATAAATTTTTTGATATTAAAGTTTGGATTATAAATTAATTTCTTTAAGGATTAAATATGATGATATTTTTTTATGTTTTTTGGATTCCCATTTTCTTGGAATGCGAATAGTGTCAGATATTAATGTGGATTAGATACTCGATAACTGCTTTAGTTGTTATGCAGTGAAGCGAACTGATTCGCAAAGTATACCCAATTTAATAATTTTTTAATTTTTATTTACCTTATCTCCAGCCAAAACTAGCTTTGACTCCAAACCTGAGGATAGGCGCAGAAGAGGGAGAGCATATCTTCAGTGGTAGGATGGTGTTGAAGCGGACATGAGGATACTCAATATAACCGGAAGCTGAAGAAATGCTGTGCAGGACAGAGTCCTATGGAAACATTATCTTTCCTCGGCTCTGACTCACTAGAGCTGTAGTACCGAGTAAGTAATTTTGCGGAATGATTTAAATTAGTATATACAATCATACCAATATCTTGAAGCAAGCAATATTATGTATACAAGGTTAGAATTCTAATTGTATACGATTATATTCCGTACTTCTTAGACACCGAAGAAAGAAACCTAAATAAATCAATTTTCTGATAGAACTGCAAAGCAAAAGTATATTTGAATCTGGGTTTGATTATTTTGTGGGCTTCTCAGACACTGAAGAAAGACATCATAATTAAAACAATTTTCTGACAGAACTACAAGGTAAGTGTAGTTTTGAATCTGGGTTCGTATTAAATTGTTTTTTTTTTTTTTTTAAATGTAGCGAAAAGTAAAATACTAAAATAAATACAACAAAAAATTTATATTTTCTCTTGATCGTTCTATATAATTTTGCTATTTAAATGATTTTGTGATGCACTATCATTGTATAATCCTCTGCAATTCTGCTGGTTGAAAAAAGATGAAAAGGAAATAATTTTCTTGAAAATAATCACACTTTTTTAAGTATACCGTAGTATCTTTTATGCATATTTTCCACAATGTTGTATTGCTCAATATAACATCCTGGAGGTGTTATCATAATAAGCAACGATATACACTTACAGGATATTTTAAATATTATATTATATATAGAAAGAGTTTTTACTATATTTCCGATATATTGCAGAATGAGAACTTGTTTAATTTTGTTATTGAAAATTTGATTACTTATTATATATATTGAGTATAAGTGTAACCACTACACAAGCAAACAATATTCATTTTTTAGAATTACTTTTTTGTCCTTTTTAATGCATTTTTTTTATTTAATTTCTTTTGGACACGTATTTTTATATACCCAAGAGAATATTAAAATTATAATAAATGTCTGGGTAATGACGAGAAGGACCTTTTACAAAATAAAATTAATTTAAACTTTTTGAAATAAAATTTTGAATTTGTTTAGATTTATTATACCTTTTATGTTTACGTAAATATTAAAATAAAAATATAATAATTTGGAATTTTTTGAGAGTTTTTTTTGTGACATAATAAAATTTTTTGTATTCGCGTTGTCCCAGCGTTTAATTTGTCAAATTTTCCAAAAAAAATAAAATTATTTTTGTCTTTAAAAAATTGTAAATTTTGTATTTAATAAAATGTTATTTGCCATTTTGTAATCGTATAATTCTAATGCCGGCATGCTTGATAATATAAAATGACAGCTAATGCCATAATTGTCCGCTAGGTTGCCATATTCAAGCCTATTCAAGTCATTAACGAATTTCATAGCTTTGATAGCAAAAAACTTTATTATTAAAATTTAATTTCAATAAAAGAGTATGTTTGTTTCATAGATGGCGCTGCAAGTTTGTTTCATAAAACTTTAAAAAAATGTTTACAATCGTCCCTGAATGAAACTATTGCATAGTCTTTCGACTATGCGTTCCTTATATGCCAAGTATATAATAAAATGGACTTAAGTGTTAAAATGTCATTGGAAGGATTCAAAATTTCTGCATTAAATATTTTATGTTCACAGAAGATATTAAAAAAAAAAGAAATCTAAAATAGTTGAATCAAAGAAATTATGTTTTTCATTAAAATAAGTTTATTAGGTTACCAGAAATTTTGAACTTTGTGCAGTTTTGGTATATCAGTTATGTAAAAAATTTAATTACTTTGTATGCCATGATAATTAACATTATTTTACATTATATAAAAATGGTTAAAGAGCAAATGTAGTGGATTATAAATTTTAATTTTTAGTGTAAAAGTTCAAATATATTTGTAATTAGTTATAACTTTTCAAAAAGTTTGAATATTTGGTTAGTAAAAAAGGCTAATTAACAAATTTTGGCTTTAGAAGATAAAGATATTGTAGAAGTTTTTTAGCAATGAAATTCAAAAATATAGTATATAATAAATTTATTTAAGTTTTTAAAAAATTTAAATAAAATATGCGATTAAATTCACAATGGTTTGGTTATGTCTGTCCTTCTCTCATAAATGTATAGTTAGTGAGTTAGTTGATAATTTAATACTTAAATAATGAAAAAGAAGGAAAAATAATTTAATTTAAGAATCTTTCGTTATTAATTTTGTAAAATATTAGATTTCCTGTAAATTTTTCTTATTAATCTTCATATTTCGATATTAAATTTTATACTTGTTTGTTTAAATAAGTCAGTCGTTACTGAGGAGAAGTTAAATAAACTAAGAAAAAATAACTTACAATAGTTTAGAAAAAATAGTTTTCTCTAGCAATTGATTATATTTAAATATATACATAACTAAGACAAATTTTATACTACAATTGTTAGTTTTTGATTCAAAAAGTTTCTGTCATAAAAGTTTAACAAAATTAATCCAAATATTTCAGCTCTAACTATGTCCCTACGCTTATATTTTAGGAAGTTTGGTGTTTTGTTTTTCATGTACAACATACAACGGCATCGTTTTCTTCCTATATTTAATAAATTTGGAATTTTCTCTTAATTAGTTCTTTAAAGAAATCATTAAAACCAAAAAAATGGAATCATCAATTTCATATAGTATTAGAGGTGGCATATGATAAGAATATCATCAGTAATGGAAATTTTAAAACTATTTATATTTTGGAATTGTATTTGATTTAAAAATAAATATTTAGAAAATTAATTTTCTTGTAATTGTATGTTTTTCTAAATTATGTACATACAATTAATGTTCTTTCAAATATAATTTATTTAGAATTTGTGATATCGTTAAATCAAATTGTAATTTAACCTCTCCCTAAATTAGAACTTATGGTGTATATACGTCGATACGACCATGCGCTGGCGTATTCCAAAATAAAACAATATTTTAAAGTTTCACGATCGAAATTTAAAATGTTAAAATTGCTTAGTAATTTATACGCTTGCCAAAATTCTAATTCTCGGGGTACGTACATCGTGAATTTCGGTATCTACACTACAAAAACTATACTAAACTCATGCGTATACATTTTGTATTGGAGATCTCGACATACACGACAGACGTCGTACCCTATACGTTCTGATTTAGGGAGAGATGTAAAGTATATTTCATAATTGATAATTTATATTTCAAATTTCAACTAATTTTAAATGAAATCTTAAATATATTTCATTAGTGATAACATAAATAAATATCTTTTATGATTTTTACTATCATTGTGTTTAAAACATAATTGATAACTTCTATTGACATAATGATAATTAGTGTTTATATAAAAATAAAGATTAAATTGAATTAATCTTACTATATTATGAAATCAAGTTCAGATAATTTTTCGTAAAGATACTTCTACAAAATTTTAGTTTAAATTCAATTCTTCTTAGTTGAACAACAGAAATTTTTTGGTATAAAATAATAAAAATGACTTCTCTAGTTTGTATTGTTGATTATGAGAAACAAGCTAGTAAATTAATAGAAAAAAAAGTTTTAGATTTTTATAAAAGTGGATCAGGTGATGAGCATACACTAAAACTGAATAAAGAACAATTTAAAAAGTTTGTAAAAAATTTTAATTTTTATAAAGAAAATTCTTAAATAATTAATTTTAGACTTCGTATACGTCCGCGATGTTTAATTGACGTTTCCAAAATTAATACAGAATGTGAAATATTAGGTAAAACAATGAAATGGCCACTCGGTATATCACCGTGTGCAATGCAAAAAATGGCTCATCCAATTGGTGAAGTTGGTAATGCCAGAGCAGCAGGAAATTATGGTAGCATATTTATAATGAGTACGATGTCGACGACATCTATTGAAGAGTTGGCGAAAATGGCACCGAATACAATAAAATGGTTTCAACTTTATATTTATAAAGATAGGTAAAAAATATGAAATTTTTTGAATGTAGACGTAACTCTAGTTGTAATTGGAAATAACTATTAAATTAGTACAAAACAAAATGGAAAATCTACTAAAATTATCGTGTAGGGACATAGATTGGCATACACCATACAGCTACGAGATGTATTTTCAATCTCAGTATATTTTTCAAATTAAATAATGATTTAAAATAAGCTTTCGAATTATCTCTAATTTATGTTTGATGATTTGTAACTGAAGAGAATTTAACAAAACTTTCACAGAACTCTATCCGAAAATTTAATAAGACGTGCTGAAGCTGCTGGTTTTCAGGCTTTAGTACTTACTGTTGATGCTGCTGTATTTAGCAATAGACGTGCAGATATGAGAAATCAGTTTTGTTTACCCTCACATTTAAGGTATATATCTAAAATTACTCAAATAAAGTTTTTAAATTTTCAAATACATATTTCAGTTTAGCTAATTTTTCTGGTATTCAAGCTGATGGTATACAAAATTTTAATGATTCATCTGGAATTTCTGAATATGTTAGTAAAGAATTTGATTCTTCATTAACATGGAAAGATTTAGAATGGTTAATTCAATTCACAAAACTTCCAGTTATAATTAAAGGAATTTTGTCTAAAGAAGATGCACTTTTAGCTGTTCAATATGGTTGTTCAGGTATAATTGTCTCGAATCATGGTGCCCGTCAACTTGATGGTGTACCAGCAACAATTGAAGTTTTACCTGAAATTGTTAAAGCTGTTGGTAATAAAACTACAGTAATGATGGATGGTGGTATTACACAAGGTACAGATATATTTAAAGCATTAGCAATAGGTGCAAAAATGGTTTTTATGGGCCGGCCTGCATTATGGGGTTTAGCTGTTAATGGACAAAAAGGTGTTGAAAATATTTTAGAATTATTAAAAAAAGAATTTGAAATTACAATGGCATTAACGGGTTGTACTAAATTATCAGATATTGAAAAGGATATGGTAGTTCATGAAAATTATTATTCAAAATTGTAATTTTATTATTTATGTATAGAAATAAATTTGATTTTTTAAATTATATTTTAAAATTTACATTTTGTTTGATTATATAGTTAATAAGAATTAAAATTTATTTATTTTAGTTGATGAAATTTTATCCCGCTCTCGCTCACTCAAGGAGGTTGTGATGGATACCAATTAAATAAAACATCACACCCAGGTTGAGTGAGTCAAAGAAGGATAACAAGATTGATATTATTAAGATTTTTATTATTTATATATTTAAGTATATCTCTGCTATCTGCATCTGCTCTGTTTCTTCAATCTTCCAATGTATGTAAAACCTAAGAATTTAAGGTTAGACTTATCCTTAATGCTATTAATTGATTTATGTGTAGATTCCAGATTAAATAAATAGTTATATTAAAGATTAAGCTTTAATTACGTAAAGGCATCAAATTATTTCGATATACTTTTAATTTTACGAGCCTGTGGAGGGATTTGATGAATGTGTAAATAAAAATTACTTTTTTGTTCAATATAAGTTTTAAATCACCAATTTGAACTTACAAACTAAATGCTTGATTTATGTAAAACTTCATAATCTCACATTTCTCAATATTTACTTTAAGATTATTTTTTATACACTTTTCATATAATTTATTCAGATTTGGCTGGAGTATTTCACAATTTAGCATAATAAAATTTATATATATAAAAAAAAGATATTTAATTTGTAAAAAAAATAATTTATCTTTCCTAAGTTTATTTTATCTTTTATTAGGTTTATATGTATGAAACTTAAACTTGTTTAAATCATTAACAAGTGTTGATAAATTATAAAACAAAATAAATAAATTCTGTAACCTTCATCAATATTACAAGTATAAACACATATTAAAATAAAATTTAATTCTTTATTTTATTATATTTTGTATTGATGATGGCTGTCCTAACAAAGAAAATTAATAAAAATTTTATGGAAACAGCAAACTTTCATAGTTAAGCAAATTCTTTTTTTTTTTTTGTTGTTTTCATAATACTGAAATTTAACAAGAGTTAATTAAGTTTGACAAGTCTATTCAACAAATTGCTATATTGTAACCATAATTCAATATATCCTTACATAAACAGATGATTTTTACTTTGTATTTGTGTAAAGAGTTAATAAAAATTTCAATAAAATCTATTTTTATCATTATCCATTAGCAATGGTCAAAGCATGGGTTATTAGACACCTTTATTTCGGAATATCAACCTTTTTCAATTGTTTGTTGGTTGTATTATTTAGTAAGTATCGATGGAAGTTTCCTTTGGATGTTTCCTTTGTCCGTTAATCAATTCAAGTTTGTAAATATTTAGCTATAGTGGCGGTTAAGCCTTACCACACTGCGCCAATAATGGTAACACTTTTATGCATAATTAACTCTAGGTATTGATGTGTATTCTAGTAAGTCGAAGCATATTGTAGTTGCAAAAAACGTGAGGAATTTTCTATTACTACAATTCGAAAACTCTTTTACAGCTGGGTTTACATTTCTCCTAAAATAAGATCTCTACATCTAGTGAGTGTCGGGCAGTAGCATAGAAGATGTTCTACTTCAACGATTTCAGTTTATTATAGATCGCTGCAGTTTCTGCACTTGCAAGTAGTCCCCAGTGAAGATGCCGACTGCTGTCTTTCATTGGCAGGAAGAAGATGCTGTTTAGAACCAGAAATACAATACCGACCGACAGACACAGTCAAATTAGAAAACACATAAATCGTATGTTAATGCTTAGAGAACCATTGTTTAGTTGTAGACAGCGATATAGTCAATGTCGCTTGTTTAGAATCTATTTTTTAATTTTGTCATCTTTCATTTGAATATTTATTATTATAGTGGCCATAGTGGAGATCTACAAAATATCAAATTGGTAATGTATCAGAAACAATTGAAGTTTCATACGAAACTGTTAAAGCTTGTTGTGTATTTCGTGATTTTGTTTAGTTTTTATTTTTTTTAATCTTATTAATTATAATTATCTATCTGTCAAAGTATGAAAATTTCACAGCGAACTCGATACTAAGCTTAAGTTTATTTGGCATGTAATTATAATTTATTAGTTAAAAATTAATGTAATTTCTGATAAATTTGATGATATTGTAATTTAAATTTTTGAAAACATTCTACAAATTTTAACTTTTTAAATTTCCTAATTTTTCTTTTACATAAATACTCATCTAAATAATAAAATTGTGTAAACATATCTTTATAGTTTTATAGTATAAATTTTCAATTTCCATCATGACGACAATATTTTTTCTATTTACAAATAAGTTTTTCCGTTCAACAGCAAAAATAATACCAATAATTCTTGTTTTGCCTGATAGAAAGTAATAAAAATGTTCGATATTTTCCAAAAAAAAAAACTTAATTAAAAATGTCACAAAATCCCATACTTTATCTACAGATACAATGTCTAAAATTAGAGAAATAACAGGTAAAAATTAAATGTTTTATTTATAGTGAACGTGAATGTTCCAGTGAAAAATTACTTTTATTAGTGAATGTAAAACAAATATGCATTCACTAAAAAAATGACAT
The DNA here is from genome assembly GCA_963920725.1 of Rhamphomyia laevipes. NCBI lineage: Eukaryota > Metazoa > Arthropoda > Insecta > Diptera > Empididae > Rhamphomyia > Rhamphomyia laevipes. The sequence continues at coordinate 17,534,972 of OY987259.1, forward strand.
TTTAAAAACATTCACGAGTTGGTTGATTCTTTGGATTTAAAATTCCTATATTTGGTTGATTGGAAATATTATTGAAAATCTGAAAAAATAACTAAAATTGCCAGTAACGAATTAAATGGAATTACATCAAAAAAATATATAATTTTTTCGGTGTTCAAAAACTAAAGTTAAAAAAATATATAACGCCTAATGGTATACTATGAGGAAAAAAAACATTCTATGAAATTTAGTTAGTAATTTTATAAATTGGTTTAGGCAGTAAAGGGAATTTTATCGATAAAAACATAGTTTTCTTTTTTCACATAGAAAAATCAATTTAAAATAATGAAAATGTTTTTTTTTTTGTATTTTCCCGCCAGTAAAACTGTGTTAAAGTTAGCGTTTTTATAGCAATTTCTTAAAGCTTCTACAAAAATTATTAATGAACTGGTTAATTCTAAAAGTTAAGTCAAAGACTTTGATTATGTGTTTTTGGTATAGTTCATTGAGGATAAGAAATAATTTTGACCTGTTGGAATTTCCAATTTCATTACAGAATGTTGGGATTTCACAGTTAGTAACAAAATCACTAATTAAACTGGTCCGGCCAACAAAAAGTGCACAAATAATATTTCATTGATAAGATAAATAGTACGTAATATTTTTTTCGTACAAGTGGTTCTGCTGACTCATGATAAAATAAACTGTCAGTTAAAGATAGAAATGTCTCTAAAGTAATTAAAATTACTGCCAGTTGACAGTCCTTTAGCCTATAAATGATTTTTTTTTTGTTTAATTATTGCATAACATAAACTTCTAATTGCCATTAAAATTAATTTATTCGTATTTAAAATTTAGTTTAATAAATTTATTACTTTTGAGAAAATATAAATTTTGAAAAAAAATCTACGTAAACATAAAAATGTAAAAAAAAAAACTAACAAATTATCACCGAAAAATCTTAATTTGAATTTTAAATAAGTGTTAAGAAATCTTGAATATAATACACGAACTAATTATTTGTATTATGACTAGATTTAAATAAATCTTTCTAAAATATTATGTACAGATGTAAAATAAATATCCTTGTCAAAAATACATAAATTTACTGTAAATAAATAAAATCATCGCTTTCGTCATACTTTAAAAATTCTCCAAAGAAAAATTCCTTTCGACACTTTAATTTTAAAATTATTCAATAAATTTTACCTTTACGCACACGTTTATTTCTAAGGATTTACATTTTTTTGTTTTGTAGATATGTTTCAGTTAAAAAAGTTGGATGTGTTTTGTGTAGCTGGTATTATATTGAATAATTTATACTTTACATACCAAGAAACTGCTATACTATGGTGTAGTTCTAAACTTGGAGTTTGTTAAAAGATGGTTCAGATATGTACAGAAGAAGTGCAATTTTACTAAGGACATCACTCTTAAGAATGAATTTATGAAAGACAGAATCTTTGATATATAATTACTCCTTTAATTTCGAATCTTTGATATAATGTGCAGTGATTTTAATGAGCCAAAATTTTTGAACAATTTATTTTTTTCAATATTTCATTCCATTACAATACATCGTAATTGTACCTATATAAATCCTTGGTAAAAAGTATCTAATAATATATTTTGAAAACAAAATATTATAAACCAAAATAAAAATATCCTTTGGGAGTGAAAATTGTAACAGAGTAAAAAAAAAAAAAAAATTCTTTAAATTTGCTTATTCACACAGAAAAATGTAAATAAAAAGTAAGAAATATACTAACAAATTATTCGTCCTTTTTTATTACAAAGGAAAAAATAATATGGAAAAGAAAAATATATAGAAAATTTACAATCAGTTTTATTTCATATTTTTTTATTTATCCGAACATATTTTACTAAATTTCCTCCTTTATTTTTTTTACTCCTTTAATGCAGAATATTAACATTATTTGTTATTCCTTATGGAAATAGAAGACAATTTTCTTTTTTTTTATCAAACAAAATTTATAGATATTTTCTTTATACATTTTTTTTTACCGAAATTTTTTTAAAAGGAAAACTTCATGTTTCCATGAACTGGAAAAAAATTTGAATATTTATATTACATTTATATAATATTTTTATTGATACGAAAAATGTGATTAAAATTTGTAAATTTTTTGACATAACGAAATATTTAAGGAAATATAAAAGAATATTTTTTGATATTAAGTTATTATTTAAGTTATTTAGATTTAATGTAATTTCAGAGTTAGATTTTAGATAGAATTGTTTTTAAATAAAAATAGTCTTCATATTGTAAGAACTGAAAAATTGAGCTATAAATATTGAAAACAGTTTGAATATACGGTAGTAAATAAATCAAAAAAATTAAGGTACATTCAGAATATGAGCAATGACTGCAAGTGCTTAAATGCAGATTTTATTGTCAGTAGTAAAAAAAAATAGAAAATTCGCGATGTGAGCAGTAAGAACAATTTATATGCAACAAAATTTCTTGGTTTCCGACTTTTTTAACCGGCATTTATCATATTTTATTCAGGAAGCATGTGAGAAAATTAGGTTTAACAGAAACTTTAACATGTCATCCTCTGTCACTGCCCTGTAGTAAAATATAAAAGATTTAAACACAAGGAATGTTATTTTTTCACCGAAGGTTAAAACGATTTAGACTTATTGCGCTCATAATAAAGGTGAATTAGTATGATATGCTCTACGGTAGAAAAAGCCATAATGCAGAGTGTACAATGGACTCTCGTGGTCTAGGTACGTGTAGTGGTTTTTTGTGCACTTCCCTTCCTTCAAACTAATCAATCAAACACAGCTGCCTTTCAATTTACAATATTGCTGAACATATAACTTTTTTTATCGAGCAAGAATCGGCAGATTTTCGCGGAATAACTGAAGTATCATAAATTTTCTAAATATTAAAAAGTAACTGCCGGCAGCCTACGATATATTATTATTAATAAATTAATTTTTTTAACGATATACAAATTTGGTTAGTTGAATGGTTTAAAAAGAGTGGACATTTCGAGTCTTCCTCGCATGTAAACCACATATTAATGAGCCCGTTGTATCCGCCAGTCGAACGATGCACCATTTATCATTTAGGACGCATTCAGCGTACCCGTGTCTTCAAACTCAAACTTTAATTTTTTGGATTTAAACTACCAAATTTATATTTAGCTGAGGGGCAATTTTTTATATATTTTTATAATTTCTTATAAAATTATTTACTTTTCTAAATGTCATTTAGACATTAAATTTAGCCTATACAAACTAACTAAATTTTCTATTATATGGTAAAATATTAAAGTACTATTATTATCTCTTTTATGACAGATTTATATTCTTATAAGTATGTCCTTATAAAATTATTCTCCTTAGATAGTATAAAAATCTAAGGAATATAAAGTAAAAATAAAAAACAAAAATGATAAAAAAAATAAAAAATATGTTGAATTATATACTGAAAATAATAATAAAGTTCTGTTTAGCGTGTTTTAGCTTCATAAATGATCCTATTCATAATATATCTGAGTAAATTCTGTATAGCAAATTAAAAATGATGTATAAAAAAATAATATAGAAATGATTTTGTACAATAATGTTATTTATATTTGAGATTTTTGTTGTTGTTATAGCACAAAACATACTCTAAAAATACAAAAGGCAGTAAGCATAAAGATATTATGTTATATAATCACTCTTAAGAATGAATTTAATGCTGCGGTATAAATCCTGAGACGAATGACGATTGCTTTATAGAATTATTGTTTACATTTCTATAAAATAAATGAAATTTTTATGCTTTATTTTCATTCTCTTACTATATAGCCAGAGACTTTTGATATAATAATTTGGTGTTATAGCCAAATAGCTAATTTAATAGAAAATTATGTTGTATGTAAGTATATATTTTTTTAAAAAAATTACAAAGTTAAGCTTGGACTACAGTGTATCGAACACTTCAGTTCCGAACTTAATTAATAATCGACTGATTGATTTAACCAATAAATTAAATTTGTCAATTTGAAGTTTTCTTTTTGTCCTTTTTTCTGGTATTCATATATAATATTTATTTTGTTTATTATATAATTTCCGAATAATTTTTAATATCCTCTATAAAATATTCATTCAGCTATGTTCGTTCACATATAAATTTCAATTCGATTGACAGTAAAAGTTCAATTATTCCAAACTCTTTTCGAATCGAATCTATTGCAATCTTATCTATGAGGCCATCTAAATCTATTTTCCATACAAAATATGAAGATTTAAGATTAATGAACGAATCTATACTGAATTGATCGATTAATACATTGTAGTCCAAGCTTTAAAGTATATATTTATTATGTAATTATAAATTTCAATGTGAAAGACTTGTATATTTAAAATTGAATTTTAATTTTCATAGAAAGCTGTCATTACAGGAATTCTTAAAAATACCATAAATGTTATATTGTTAATTATATCTATTGATATTAATTGAAATAATTGTGATATGGAGGGCAACGGGAGCTATATTAGCTGAAGTTTATTTAGCTAAAGTAGTCAAAATTGAGTGCTAAGTGAAATGTGTCGTTCCAGAAAATGTGATTTTCTGAATTCAAGCAATAGTTTAAATAATGCACCTTAGTTTAAATAATGCACCTTAGTCAAGTAATTCTTATATTAGTTAATTTTTACCATAGTCAAAACACTTATTGAAATTCTTGCATTGTCTTGCTGTAAAAATAATGATTTTTTCTTCTTCTTTATTACTGAATTCCCTGATTTGAAATCCAATGATTAAAAGATGTTGGACAGACAAATTTCATATCCAAATGAAAATATAGATAGTTAAATTATAATATCCATAACCATTCAATTAATTTCTAAATTCATCTAATAAACCATTTACCTTAAAAATGACTTTAAAACTTTCCTGAATAATTTAAATAATTTTTCTTTTAGTTGAATTTGCTTTTATAGTTTAAAACAAAAATTTCATTATGTTTGTGTCATTTTATATAATAATAATTTGAAAAAAAAATTGTATATAATATCGAAAGGATAATTACATCTATTCAAATTTGTATATATATTTAGTTATCCTTTTGTTAAAACCTTATACCAAACTAAACAAAATTTCATTATAATAATCATCATCATCATCGTCATCATTATATTATAAAAATCAGTTTACCTTTTTCTATTCTATTGTATGAAATATATTTAATGACATCGACAATATTCATACTAAACATGGTTACGTTTACGTAGTTCTATCTTTTGACTTCATATTTTCCTTTTATTGTATTGTGTTATATTTATATAAAATACTAGACATTATTATATCCTTTTAAATAAAGTTGTATGCATAAATTCTTTATCTATGTTTCTTTTTTATTTATTTTAGATATTATAACAAAATCATATATTTATGTATTTAGGCTTTAAGCAATTGAATAGAAAAATAATTTTGTTATATAAAAAAAAAATGATAATAAATTGTTTAAAAAAAAGTTTATAAAATTTGATTTCGATAGCTTTTTGAAGAACAATAATTTATAAACAGGATAACCAGAAACTTACAGATAGAATACGTAACCAAAATCAAGAATTCGTATTTAAAATTTATTAAAATTACATTCACTTTTAATTTAACCTCAGTATGGAAAAGTTAAAATTGAGAGAAGAAGTAACTACAGTGATTTGATAATCTGGCTGAAAATCTGACACTGACCTAGTTACAATTGAATTTGTTTTCGGTGATGAAACATCAGAGTTTATACTCAACTGTGGATAGTAATTTTTTTCAACACATATACAGAAAGTGCAAGAATCAATGCTTAAAGTTTAAAGATGTTATTTTCTTTTTATTGGGTTCTTATCTTTTACTAATGGACCTAATAATAATATCTCTACAAGCTTGTTTTTGATGATCTTAAACCAATAATCAGTTTCATTGTTAAGTCCCCATTTTCTTGGCAATGGTAAGATGGTTGTTTACGTCTAAGATTGATTAGGATTAGATATTCATTAGATTCAATAGAACTATCATATGAATTTTCTTTGAAACGGATGTATTCCGAATTCCGATACAAGTATAAATTCATACTAATACGTATGACAATATATGGAATTATGATATAACACAACGGTACAACTATTCCTTTCTCTAAAGAGGTCAAATACCTTGGTGTAATGCTTGATGGTAAACTCAACTGGAATAGTCACATTGAAATGACTCATGCCAAAGCTACAAGAGCAATGTGGGCTTGCAAAAGCTTATTTGGCAGAAAATGGGGACTCAATCCCAAGATGATATACTGGTGCTACAGAACAATCATCCTACCAATAGTCACATACGGATCTACAGTATGGTGGACTAAAACTCTACAAAAAAAAGCACAACTTCTGCTACAAAAAATACAAAGATTTGCGTGTCTTAGTATTACCGGCGCTATGTCAACCTGTCCAACGGCTGCAATGGAAATGCTCCTAAGTCTCCCACCGCTACATCTCCATATAAAAAAGGAGGCGGTAAAGGGGGTTATCCGTATTCAAAAGGTTAAGAAGTATACTTCAGGTGATTTTAGGGGACACCTAAAAATCCTAAACAACCCCAAAATAGAGGTGCTAACCTCAATTCTATCGGACACTATGCCGACAAAATACAACTTTGAATTTCCTTTCAAAGTTATAATCAGAGATCGTAAGGACTGGCAATCCTCACTACCTGAATTTGAAGAGGGAGCTACCGTCTGGTATACAGATGGATCTCGCACCTCCGAAGGTACCGGAGCCGGCGTTAAAGGCCCAAACTTCTCGGTATCGAAACCTCTCGGCACAGAAGCAACAGTCTTCCAAGCTGAGATGGTGGCGTTAGAGCTATGTATTCAAGAAAACCTTAGAAGAGCTTATCGCAACACCATCATCTACATCCTATCAGACAGTCAGGCAGTCCTTAAGGCTATATCCTCACATTCACAGGGTTCAAAACTAGTCTGGGATTGTCTAACAAGCCTAAAGATCCTGGCCAAAAGGAACAAAGTCACCTTAATGTGGGTGCCAGGACACACAGGTATTGAAGGTAACGAAGAGGCAGACTGCCTTGCAAAATCTGGCTCAAGTACAAAATTTATTGGACCAGAACCATTTTGTGGAAAACCAAGAGGTCACCATAACCTCTCTTTATGTAGATGGATTGAACAAGAGCATAGAACCTACTGGTACAATATACCAGGACTCTCTACATCAAAAAAATTCATCAATCCAAACAAAATAAAAGTGGAAGATATAATAACACTCAGTAAAAGGGATATAAGAACCCTGACTGGCCTCCTAACAGGACACAGTCCTTTAAACTACCACCTCAATAAAATGGGCCTGGCTGAAACAGACATCTGTCGCCTTTGCCTTAACGACAAAGAGACGACAGAACACATTCTCTGCAACTGCGCGGCTCTCGCAAGAGGCAGACTTAACATCTTAGGCAAAGGTTTCCTTACTCCGGAAGAACTGGGATATATTGCCCCCTCAAACATACTAGGTTTCTTCAAATCTATTAAATGGTAGGAGGAATAGGGGCTATAAACGCACAATAGATCGTCAAGGTCGCAGTGCTCTCTTGTGTTACCCCTTTCAAAAAAAAAAAAAAAAAAAAAAAAAATTCATATTTCATATACGAAAATATTTCGTCATTTTTATAGCTTATGTGACATGATGATAACGATGGCGGTAATAAACTTATATAATAAAATATAATAACAGTTGAGTTAAGGATGTTTTTTTCTTATGTGTTATGGAATACATTGAAAATGGATGAATTTAATAACAGCACATATGTTATAATAATAGCGCATTTTTAATGACAAAGTATGTGGGTGTATAATCAAATCCGTTCTATTGCATTTTTCCCAAAGAACGTTAACTTTAAAGGACATTTTTTGAAAGGAATTCATTGAGGTGAATGCACATTTTCAATTATATGGGAAGAAATATATATTTATTTATTTTCTGGTTGTACGACAGCTTAGTATATATAAGTAGGATTACAACATAAAATATTTTGAAATGTTTGTTTAATGATAGATTGTAAAAAGTAACCTTTTTTTTATAAGTATGTATTTAAGTGGGATTTTAATTCGTTTATTTTTAGTATTTTACTCTAAGAAGTTTGGAATTTTTCTTTAATATTCTATATGAAATTGGTCCTATTAGAAGACTTTGATTTAGGTGGATTGACAATATAAATCATGTAAGAGTTAACAGGTGTCATTGCATTGGCCAAAGAAAAGTATATGGAGACAAAAAATAAGGGAGTTTGTGTAGGAAACACACAATTTTAGAATAATTCTTAGATATAATTAGTATCAACTAGTTTGATACTAAGTTTAGTTTAGTATCAACCAATTGGAAATTAACTTTTAATTAACTTAAAAAAATTAACGTACAAAATGTCAAATTTTCTTATAAATTAATACTGAACATATCCTAGTAATGTGTTTATTAGAATCAAATCATACAACTTAATGACATAAATCATAAATTTAAAGCGTAAACCAAAAGCTTTATATTATATGTTCCAGTTAAGATTCAACATAATCATCATACAAATTATTCACAAACAGAATACAGTGTTAATAGAAAATTTGTTAAATTCATCCGCCAAAAGGACTCGAAAATTAGCAAGGATAATGAAGATAAGAATACTTATCAGAAATGAAACTTATTATATACTGCACAGGTTCTGCGTATTAAAATATGATTTGTGAGAAAGGATAATTTTATGTTGAGATGCTTGTTAAATTCGGTAATTTTATCAGAATTATAAAATGTATGAGCTAGTTTTAACAGACGTTGTTACCCGTATGCTTTGACTTATTTTGAGCTCAAATTATGTTCTAAATATTTTAAAATTTTCACAACTCTGTTCTTAAAGTTACGAATAAATTTAAGTTTAATATTTTTCTTTTGAGTCTTGTTAAATTTAAACTTTTTGTACACTAAAGTTTTTTTTTTCAATATTTATTATCTTTTTGAGTTTTTTTTTAAATATTTTTCCAACAGAAAAATCTTAATGTGTGCCCATAAATTTTAATGGATGATAAACACCTTTAGGGATTTTCAGTTATCGTAGAACTTGTTATCCTTAACAGTATACGCTATTATGAGTTCATATGTATTTTTATTGATAACTTTACAACAAGCAGTTTTTTTTTCTAGGATTTTTTTTTTGAAGATAAACAATATTTACTGTTAGTGTTAGTAAAGATATTTTATGATTTGTTAGTATTATTATTATATTTTTTGAGAGATACTAGAAAATCAGGTGGAAATTGTCGTATCACAATTTTCTTATTTATTGTACATAATTTGTTATAATATTTATATTGAGTTCTTCAAAGAAGTCAACGTAATATTATCCTCAAAATGACTTAATTTATGATTAAATATGTATGTGTATGTGTGTAAGGACGAAATTTTATAATACAAAATTGTATTTTATTTTCTTATTTTCATAAAAACTGGAGTTTTCTTTTATTGTCTACGTTCATTGTAAAAAAATATAAAATTAAGACGGAACTTCGGTTACAAATTTTATGCATAAATCATATTTGGTTTTCCTTTCCAATCGGAAAAAAATTGTATTCAAGGTATTTTTTTTTGTTATATTTTGTAAATATTTTGCATATTTAATGTTAGATGATTTCATGTTTTGAATACCGTAATAACGTAAAGTTCTTAGCATTATATTTTCAATTACAAATATGTTGCAATAAAATTAAAACAGAAATTTGAATATCTTTAACCAAAAATTCTAATAGCAAATTCTAATAACTAGTCGGCAATATAAAAGTGTACGGGAGGTCACAGTTTATAGATTATTCGCAGTAAAGAACCCTATTGCTCGGCATCAATATGAAATAAGTAGGTTCAGAGTGTAAAGAAACCTTTAACTATCACTAGCCAAAAGAAGGTTTAGATACATATTTCAACTCAGTTATAGAAGAAGAAGATGAAGGAAGAAGTCGTGAGCATTTTATAAACTATTTATGAGAATTATCGCAGCATAAAGAATGATATACTCAATGTCACCGCATTACTCAATGTGGTGACATTTACTGACAAAATGGTTTACATTATACTATTTAAGAACATCGTTTAAAACGTTGAGAATACTGTTTTTTACTAAAACTGATGAAATATCACGAAAACGTGCTACTGATGTTTCTGTCGAGGTAAAACACATTCAAATATTCAAATGAATGCTTGTACGTACAAAAACATTCTGGCAGAGTCCTAAACTCTTAACTAGAAAAACTATAAGATAATTTGAAAGATGAACAAGGCAACATCCAGATTATCAACTCTATGGAGGAGGAACATTTATTATACCATTTTCATTTAGTGCAACAGAAAAAAATTATGAAATTTGGTATAGTTTCTTCCTAGGAAACCTTGGTAAAAAGAAGCCGGCTAAAGAAGTGGAATAGGGACGACGTACTGTAATAATGATACAGCATTCGACTGGTCGCTACAATGGACTCATTAATATGTGTATTACGGGCGAGGAAGTTTTATTATTCTCACTACTTAAAAATGAACTTACTAACATAAAGAATTTCACTGAAAATATTGTTTAATTTACTGTTTTTGAACAAGGATATCAAATTAATCGTAATCTGTGGCATATCAAATAAAATTTCTGAAATGTAAGTTACAAGTTGAAAGTAATTCATAGAAAATTAATATTAAAAAATAAAAAACATAAATATAAAAGAATTTTATTAAATGAATTTATACATGAATTCAGTTGATCCTCGGTGTTCATTTTCGTGCATGTTTATAAAGATGAACGATAATAAAATATAAAATTATCATTGCTAATATTAAACATATTCGTAAGAAGAAATAAACACTGATTATATAATTTAATAGCTTTCTTTGATTAAAATAAATATTTTATGAAATTTTCTGATTAAATTGCATTAGTAATACAATATTTTTCAATCAGATTCAGCCAGGATTTATGTCAATAAAATTAATTTATTTTCTTCAATCTTTTTGATAGTTATCTTCGTAATACAATTTTAAAATGACATTAAAAATATTGCATTTATGTAAAATATTGTATTTATTTCGAAAAGTTTATTAAGTTTCTCGTGAATAAAAATTACATAATTCACTGAATTTGTTACAGAAAGTCTAAGATTTCAGATAATCGGATATAACTTTTTTCATAAAATATAATTTATAAATTTAAATTTAATTTATTAGAAATTAAAAAATTCTTTTATATATTATGGTCATTATTACGAAATATTTTTGTTTTTCCGATTATCATGATTGGAATTGCACTATCATTTTTTGTTCTTCTTTTTCTGGGTGATTTATGTTTCGTTTTATATTCATTATTTGTGCATTTATTGCAAACGATAAATAATCATTATATAAAATTATTTTGTATCCTTATCCTTACAATTCTCACTACATGCACATATTATTTATCTGTACATTATATAAATTTTTGTTATAAAATGAAATATCCTTGATTGATGTATAGTGTGTTTTTATATAAACTTTTCCAGTTAATTTTTCACTATCCTGATCTTTTTGGTTTCGTGGTCTGATAACATTTTCAATGGTCAACTTTAATGTTATACGTAAAGCAAGGTTTTAGGGAACACAAATTTATTTGAAAATTAGAATTTTACAACTTTGTAATTGTGGTTTGTAAATAGTTCAATCAATTTATAATGCAAAATGATGTGTCAATCGCTCAAAAAGGATAATTAATAAATTTTATACTTTTTAGATATCTTTAATGACGAAACATTTTCTAATAATTAGTTAAATATAAATTAAAAATAAAAAGGAAATTGTTTAAAAGATGTCCATATCATTAGTTCAGTATTCGTTGTAAAAAAAATATATTTACATTTACACTTACCAGATTTTTTTTTTTTTTTTTATATTTAATTAAATTTTTGTTTAATTATTGATTTTGTTGCAATAAAAGGATATTTACCAATATAATTTGATATTTAATTGAATGGTTTGGTTTGCATGATTTATGTAAATTATTTAAATATGTTATTCTTACCTGAAATAAAAAGAAAAAAATCTATTAGTAAAGTTATTAGTTTACAGTGTATAAAATTGGATTTTGAATATTTACAATATTATAAGAATTATTTAATACAAACGAGAGACACAGATCATCAGTGCATCAAAATTTATATTATTAGTTTTCAAGTAGTTAAAAGTGTTTTAATTTTAAAGGAAATCCAAATATTACTGAAACTGAAAAGTTCATTACATTTATTATGGTTTTCCTCTCATTATTATATCACTAATAAATCAAACGTGGACTCAGTACTTCTTTAAATGGTGCACTACTTGGTACTAATTCCATCAAGAGAAAACTCTACACTTTCGCAAAGCGTTGTCTTTGAAGCATCCTTTGGATTAATTGATCCAATCCAACTTCATTTGAAACAAGAATTTGCTTTACAAAGGTGGCGATGAAATAATAGTGGATTGGCCATGCAATACGTAAGGGTGAAATAATATTGTATTTACCCAAGAACTTATGGCAGTTTATTGAGACTGACAATCTTCTATGAAATTATCTTAACATTGGTCCAGTTTTCTAATTCTATCAATTTTATTGTTAAATTTTTTGATTCATAATGTTTAATATTTATCTCAGTCGAAGTCGAGTGACAGTAATAAAAATTTCAATATAATTTCCAACATTTTAATTTTAAATAGTACATATAACAAATAATTTTACTAATTATTGAAATCTTTTTGCATAATATATTCTAAAAATAATTTTCAGAAATCTTAATTATAAATTTAATCTTGAATAATTCTTCATCAATCTGTAAAAATTAATCAAATTTCTTTCTTTTTTTAGTGTGTTGAAAATACCATCATCAATAATCACTCCTCAAATTACTTTTATCTTTATTAAATTTAATCCTAAGATAAATATAGAATTACAAAAATTAAATAACCAAAAAACTTAATTTGAAATCCTTTCATTTTACCTAAAGAGAAAATTTTTTATGTAATTTAAAACTGGGATATTTTTTCTTCAAAAATTGTATAAAGTTACATAAAATTTTTTTTTTATGATAATTTCATAATTTTCCAAACCACACATTATTGTATAGTCAGTCATAAAATTCATTAACCCATAAATAATTTCATTAAAATTATTTTTACCAAGAATATCTTTGAAGCCGTAAAATTTGATCAAATTATGAAATAAAATAGCGCAGCTAAATTAGCTTAGGGTAGTTTAATTTTTGTAAGATATTATGAATACCGATACAAGCATAAGATTTTATGAAATATATAGAGTTTATAATCTAATACTAACAAACAAATACTCTAAATACATTTACCGTGCAGTAATCAGTGCCATCTAGTGGGGCGACAGCAAAATTCTACTACCTTAATTTCCTTTTTCTATTTATTTCCTGTACTTTAATTTATGTTACTTTTTAAAATTATTTGTTCAAAATACGAGACATCAAGTTTTGAAAAGTGACATCAAGTTTTGAAAAAGCTTTGAAATTTTATCAATACCATAGCTTTATAGGGTTTCCAACGCAGTATTCAATATCCAGAAAGAATGATTAGTGTAGACAGAGAAGCGTTAACATCCAGACAGACGAATTGGCATAGAATCAGAAAAATCATGTTTGTCAAAAATACTTAAAATTATATTTTGTTTTATCAAAATCTTAAAACCTTTCGGTTATATTTTACTTTTCCAGGTTTGTGGGCTTTGGATTTGGAAATTTGGTAAATTACTGAGCGGTATTAGGTGTAATTATTCGAAATAAAATTGTGCTAAGTTTATAAATATGTAATTATTTTATAATGTCGGAAACTTATATTCGAAATTTACTATGGTTTTCAAGATACAATCATGTGGCGAGACACAGACAAACTGCCAAGGACTTTAAGTAGCGCCGTTTTGCTACCATACATTTCTCGTGAATCTTATAGTATGGATGAGGTTATTTTAAATTCATTACGTTGCGTTAAGTACGAAGTGGATTACGTGGTAAAAGTATTATAACTCATTTATTTATATTTCACTTATAATTACTGAATGGTTAAAAATGAAGTTGACAACTTTCAAATTGATTTTAGTACAAGGATAGAAAAATTGGCTATGTGGAAATTATTCCATATTTATTGAAATTTCATCATCATTTCATTTCTTGTTAACTATAATTTCAAATTTTATTATACAACTTTAATAATATCGTTCGATTAATATTGTAACCTAATTCATTCTGTTCAGTTCAATGATCTTTTTCCTCCTTAAAAAATCACTTTATTTACCACTCTATTTATTTTAGATAATTTGACATGGGACTTAAAATTTTGAAAGCTAATATCTGGTCATATGTAAAGATTTTTTGCAGTTTGTTTTTTTGTTTGTACAGAAATCTTTTTGGTACACACATAAAACATATTCAATTCATTCTCTGGATATTAAGAAGGTATCATCTTTCACAAAAGCAAATATTTTGGTAGCATAAAGAAATTCATTTTTATATAGTTTTGTAGAACTTTGTGATTTGATTTTCTTATATATTATTATTATTAGTTTTTATTTCAAAAGAGATTTAGCTATTGATTTTTAGAAGTTTGGTTGATTAAAATTGAGATGATATATTAGAGATTTTCCAGAAAAATAATAAAATTGATATTGAAAATTCTGGAAAGATTATAATAGGAAATGTATAGTAAAGAATTATTTTCAATTTTTTTATTAAAATTAAAATTTTATGAATAAATTCTAAATGCAATTCAACGTTTCAAAGTAATATTTTCAAATAATTTTAATTTTTCATATAAATTTTAGTTCTTAAATATATTTTCAGGGCTGTCTTTACAAATTTAAACTCCCTGGGCCAAATAAAATTTGAAACATTTCTCAATTTTTAAATGAATTTAAATACAGTGCAAAAATGTATAATTTGGCGGCAGTATCGTGATGCTAGTGTGCTATACATTATGTCCGGGGTTCAAGTCTAGACTCTCTCAGTTGATTCAGATTTAAATGAGTACCCAAAGTAGAAAAATTGTGCCAACGACAAGTAGGTTGAATGTGTAAAAGTAAAATTTCAAATAAATAACCATACAAAAATCATTATTACTTGGGCTGTAGCCGATTTAGCGTACTGGATAGTGGCTTGTATATAATGGAAGTATGTTACCTACAATAAAACTCGTAGAATATTTTTTGTTGTGGGAATATTTTGTTAATAGTCCCAACAGCGATAATCAGGGATTACCAGGTACATATTACACCCTTATATTTTCAAAAGGATATTTCCGACCCTTGAAAGTAATTTAATACAATTTTTTTAATTAATTTTTATATTACTATTCCAATTCTTCGAAATTTACATTCGGACATACGGTCTGTAAATTGATCGCAAACAGGATTTCCTCTATAACTAATACAAAAAATAAAGTTAAAGTAAAACTCTGTCTAATATTAATTATATTTAATACTGTGACGGTCAGACAGAAAATAAAAAGAAAACCTTTAAGTTAATATATTTATAATGATTCCTTTCTCATTGGACTCAAGGACATTACCATAAACAAAAAACAAAAAAAAAATTATTGAAATTATTGAAAAAAGATATGTATATAAATAAAATTATGTTATGCTTTTTAAAGGTTTCTTTTTGGTATTATAATGAATTGTCTTCAAAAAAACCAAATTAAAAA
Source organism: Rhamphomyia laevipes (assembly GCA_963920725.1). Classification (NCBI taxonomy): domain Eukaryota; kingdom Metazoa; phylum Arthropoda; class Insecta; order Diptera; family Empididae; genus Rhamphomyia; species Rhamphomyia laevipes. The sequence continues at coordinate 17,550,704 of OY987259.1, forward strand.
AAAAAAAGGTTTCGTTATCGCCAATACTCCTTTGGGTAATAAATTTATAGATATAAAATTTAATTGAATTTTATAACCAAAGACGAATGAATATATTAACATTAAATCAAAAAGAACATAAAACTAAAAAGACAAATTTGAGAAGGCGACAGAAATATATAAAAGCAAAACTGTACGAAGCCAAACTTATAATATTCAATATCAGAAAATAGTAAATATCCTTATGGGAATCCTTAGAAATGACATATGAACTTAATTTGAAAAAAAAAATATATATAAAATAAATAAAATTAAAAAAAAACTCAATTTTTTATAATATTTTCTTGGATGATATTTTCTATTTGTAATGAAACAACAGGGAATTTTAATTATTTTTTATGAGGAGTTACTTGGGAGTGTTGCGATAGAATGAAAAAGTAGGAATAATAAGAAATGTTTGGTTTGAGATTCCGAATGATTCATGTAACAAAATCTTGATTTAACAATGTGAAAATGTTGTAATGAAAAATAATTGGTTAAAATATTTTAATCCAAACAATAATTTTTATAACTTTCTCAAATTTCCGTAGTAGATACAATTTTCCAACTTTCAATGAAAATGGAATTGATTCAGTTTTAGTTTTGGTAGTTTTATCGGGATTTAAAAGGAAGATTGTCAGAATTTAGTATATACGAAAATAACAGACAATTTGGCAGAAATAATTGTTTATTCATTGAAGAATACCACTTCGAAATTGTTAATGACGTTAAATATTTAGAAGTTGGACATAATAATATAGCTAGTAACAAATATATGGTTCAAAAACATAAAAATCAGACATCAAATAAATGTGTACTTCAAGATTCATCACAACTAATAATTAGACCAGTGCTAATGTACGGGTACGAAACATGGTGCAGAGTAGCGGTAGAAATTAACAATTTAAATAATTTGAACGTAAAATTCTTCGTAAAATAATTGGACTTATTAGACAAGCGGATCAGTCATATCGGAGAAGATTAAATCATGAACTAGAAGTGAAATAAAGAAAATCTTCCAAACTGGTAACAAATAACAATTGTCGAGACAAAAACTAATGAAGCCATGAAGAATAAGAAGAAGATTCTTTATTTGATAATAGTTTCACAACAGCTTGGAAAATTTTATCTAATGTCAAAACTGTTTTCCTTCCTTTTTTATTCAAAAACTGACAAGACCATAAATTTATTAATATTAAATTTAATGTAAATTCTATTTTTAATACAATTTAAAAAAAAAACTTATTTTTACTTTAGTTTAATTAAAGAAATATGGAAAGATTCTTTGTCGTACAGTAAGGGGAGATAATAACTAAAACCAAAAAAGGGAGAGGTTTAATGTGCAACTGTAACAACAACTAAGAGTCCTTTTAAACACCAATACTCGTTCTTAGTTTCTTCATATTATTTGTAGTCTTTTCAATATAAAATACGCAAAGTTTGTACATAATTCTAAATATAGTATCCAATTTCAGATATTGGGTCAAATTTTATGCTTAACTTTTATACAATTTCTATAAAATTAAACAATGAAAGAATGAACTTTGATCTTTTAACGTTCATTACAACAATTAAATACCGAGTGATCTTAATACCATTAAAAAAGAATAAAATTTAGGGGAAGACAAAATTGATTTGAAATTAGTAAAGGACGAAAATGATTTTAAATGATGAAATTGAAGTAGCCATTAATTAGAATTTTTTTTTGAGATATTTTCATTTGGCTTTATAATTCGATAATAAAGTCAAAAGGTTTTTGATTTATTTTTATTTTAAATTTAACTAGATACATTAATTATCAATAAAATAAATGTAAATTTAGTTTAAATGAAATTAAAATTTTATTCATATTTATTTATTTACAAAATTATGCATTGATTTTTTATATGAATAATTTTTCAGAATTGCTGAATAGTAGAAACAAGGATTCAATTTTATTTATGTGAATTATTATAGAAATTATTTTTGGAAAATATTTTGAATTTAATGAAATTATTAATATAATTCTAAAATTTATATATATTAATTCTGAAAATTTTATTTAGGGTAAACCAAAGTAAAAGTTCAGCTATATTGAAAATAATTCTGAAAATTAAATACCATTTACAAAATATAATTTACCATTTATTTAGATATAATAACCATACAATTTATATTCAAACATAATGTATCTACAATGATTTATGATGTGGTTATCATATAATATAATAATTTAATTTAGTATGCAATTTATTTATTATAAATGTTTTGTCCTTTTACCTAATAACTATATTAAAAAAATATATTTCTACTATGGTAATACATACGCTACGTACTGCTGATATAGAAATTGAGTAGGTAAAATTATATTATATAATTATTTATTATGGTATTTTAACTTAGTTAATATCAATATTGTATCAAATTTATATATAGAATGTCCTTTGGGACTCTATTTAATAGTAAATTTTGCCAACAAAAATTTACCAATTTATATTTTAAAAGTAAATATAGTGTTTGAAAAGTATTCGGGAAAATTGCCTTTAATGGAGTTAAATTCAGATATAATTTTATAAAAATATTATTAGAATTTTATGGTAGGAAATTTTTTTCAGAAAGATAAAAAAAAAGTTGTAAAATTTATACCATTAGTACAGGGATTTCCATTAATGGATAATGTCGCTGTGAGGATGAAACTATATATCCCATGGTGGAACGTCTAGTATGTGATTACCATAGACATGCACGCTTCAGGTAAACAAATGAACATGGTTTGTTGGTTTGCAAGGGGTGATGTATTCAAAGTCCTTCTCGGACTTGAGCATATTGACCCCTTTACCCCTGTCGACGGCCGAATAAGTTTCCAGCACGTTGATCCATCCGACAGCTATAATGGTATTTTAAAAAGTCTTTAGTGCTTGGGGGAAAATAGCCTCCTGTACTTTAAAAAAAACCAAATGGATCTATTGTGGTCCCTATGTTCAGAATGAGTTAATCTGAACATAGGGACCACAATATAGATCCATTGATAGCTCTAGTGATGTATGTTAACCTAACATAGTCTACTGTTTTTGTGCAAAATTGACAATATTTCAATTTTTGGAATTCGAATTATGTAAAAATTTACGAATAGAAAAACTTTATTGACTTGTCAAAATAATTTGTATAGCATTAGCATAATTTTTATATCAATAATTTAAGCGTTGCATACTTTTAGGATAACTTTTTAATAAATAGTTTTGTTACATAGTAGATTGGTTTGTTTTAAACTATAGGAGGTTATTTTCGCCTAACGACTAAAGCCTTATTAAAAGACCATCTTTTTCGTCATTGTAGCGTGTCAAACCATCCTACTTTTCTAATGAACTCAATTATTATTTAATTTAATAACATATTTTGAGGCGTAACCACCAATAAGAATTTAATTAAATTTCAATCATTTATTGTTTAATTGAAAAATATATTTCGAAAACAGTCTTTTAGGAGCAATTTGAACTAAAATTATAGAATACTTTTTGGCGCAACCATAAATTAATTTAAAAAACTATATGTATTTAATTTTATGATTTTCAGATATCTTTTATTTATTTATTATAATATAATAAATTTAAATTAAATTATTATAAAAACGAAAAATTTCAAGAATTTTTAACACGCACTCTAGTACCAAGAGATATTTATAGAAAATTGAATTAAATTATATTTTTATTCAACTTTTTTGTTTTTATAAAAATACTTTTGTCACTTATTTTCCATAAATGAAAAATATAGAAAAATATGAAAAAGAAGACATGACTTTATTCTAAATATTGTGATCTTTAATACACTTTACTCTTGTTCCTATATACTCACTCAGTATATTTATAGAGATGATAAAAAAACATCTGTAAATAAGTCCTTAATGGACTCACATACTTTCTAGGATCTATAATAATAATTTATAATATTTTATGATATATGAGTTTTTATTTTTTATGTCCGTATGATAAAGAAGACACTTCATTCAACACTACAAATTGTAGACATATATTTTACACTTGTTTAAAAGTCCTTACATAAAAACAAACTTGTGTATAATATTAAGGAAAGATATGTCAGGACTTTGTGAAAGTTTTACAAAAAAAAAAAAAATTGTGAAAATTATGTTTCGTATTTATTTTATGAGCCTGTTAGAAAATTCGCTGTTATAATAAGTCAGAAGTTTAAGTTTGGTTATAATTTTTTTTTTGGTAGAAAATGAAGTCTTTGAAATGCAGGATGTTATGAAGCCATATATTTTGACGCTTTTAGTTTTAGAATGATAATGTTGTAGGGATATAACAGAATTGTCAAAGAAACAGGAAATCAAAAAAAAAAAATAAAAAATAATGAAATAAAATATTAAAAATGTAAAGTTAAATATATTGCACACATTTCGGTGATGGGTATTATTATTAATAGGGAGGACTACTAGAGTCCTAATCACTACAGCCACACGGCTTATGCATTACACTGTCCAGACTCATCCTGTCACATGACAAGATTCTGAGTGTGCAATTATGTAACTATCGAACAGTCGTTCACATTCACATATTATGTTTTCTGTCGTCTCAGCTTCACAGAATCTGCATACCCGTTCTTCCGATATTCAAAGTCTGTGTAAATTGTAAATGTTTTTTTTTAACTTCCAGTGTCCTCATTTTCTTCCTATTCACTGCAAGTATTTCCGTATTACGTTTTTTAGATAAACCAGATATAATCAGTGTACTAGGAGTCTCATAGCTACTTGCCAACTGCAATAGTTTTTTTGGTTCTGCGTAGTTTGGTCGTTTTGAAGCAAGCGACTTAAGGTATTACTTCACTAAAATTTTAATGTAATAAATTAGTTTTAACGAAACAATTTATAATTTTAGTTTGATTAAAATTGAATCAAAATAAAAGAAAATATTAAAAGAAATTAAATATTATTCGGATACTGTTTTACTAGAAAGTTTCTTGATACATTAGTTAAAATTAAGGTCATGTGGCGAATATAATCTGATAAAAATAAAAAAATTAAATGTCAATAATCCACGCAATATAATAGAATATCATGGTAAAAAAAAATTGTCTTTGAAATTTACGTTTTTTAAATCCCATATTTCTATATTGAATTACAAAATTTGCTAAATAACTTTCATACCCTCGCCTTTGTAAACGAAATTATGACCTTGTCAATTTAATATCATTCATAAGTAAGAAAAAAAAAAACATAGAAAACTCAGTTGTATCTGTTAACTTCACAAATTTCCATTTTTATTATGTATTTCCAAAACAAACCATCATTATGGTGCCACCACCATCGTCGCCATTATTTTACGATATCATAATTTATATATACACTTACACATATAAATTTTATGTCCTTGTTCTGATTATAATTTGCATAAACAGCACTGTTTCTATCATTATAGCTTGTTCGTTTCGTTATAATAATTACATAATTTCCATTTTTCTTTACAAAATTTTGACGAAAGCAACTCGTTTTATGTACAACATGCTGTCATGAAAAGCTATAAATTGTTCTTCTTCAATAATTTAACTGAAAAATTATTATTTTGTATAAATAAAATAATAATAAATATTTTTTAATGCATAATTTTAATAATAATAGAATTTTTGACTTCAAATGAGTTGTACATATTTAGTGGAAATAAAAATGCATATAAATTATTTTGAATAAGGACTTAAATTTTCGAATTAATGGATCATAAAAAATACTAATACCTGATTTCACACTATGAGCTTAAGCTCACGCTAAAACTAAACCGATTGTATGGCTTGTTAAGCCTGCAATTTAAGGCCAATTTAATCACTAATTGCCCTATGCTTTAGCTAAAGTAAAAAATTGTTGTGAATGATAATTTAAAATAATCTTATTGTAAATGAAAATTAATCAGCTTTGTGAATTAGTGTGTTTGCAGATTTTATTATGTTGTAAGTGTTTTATAATAAAAATAAGTTAAGTTAAACCTCACTTTAAGGAAACCGAAGCTTAAGCTCTAGCAAAGCTTTAAATATTTAAAGTTAGTAAATACTGGACTAAATAGTTTTTGTTTACTGAAAATGTTCGTTTTGCATCAATTAGCAAATCGAAATCGATATCACATGAACCACGAATTATTTAATCAAATTTATCAATAATTATAGAAAATTAAATTTTATAATAAATTTAGCTTACGCTGATTCAACCACGCAAATTGTAAGCATAACCTTTCAGTTTCATATAGCTAATTTTATAAAATAGTTTTAATTTTATCAACATTTTTCTCATTTTCTCACTTTAAGGAAACACAAACATGAATTGTTGAAAAACTACCAATGAAAATAATGTTTGGTTACACAATTTTCAATATTTTAGGTGTCTTAATGGTAAAAATATTTTATCAAAATCAAAATCAATCATCACTATAGAAAATTAGGTGTAATATTGGGTTGAAATAATGTTCCATCAATTGCCATTTAAATGGATACGTACAAACAAAATAGTCGGTTCAGTACAATAGAAAATCATCAAATTATTCATTAATCCATTAAAAGTGAAAGTATGGTGAGCTATGTTGTGCGAATGAATCAATTTCCTTTACTTTTTTGAAGATGTATACGTAACTGGTACTGGAAAACGTTATCGTACTATGTTTGATAAATATTTGACAGCAGAATTGAATACATTGGGCTTGGTTAACATGTGGTTCCAATAAGACGGTAAAATTTCACATACAACCAATGTTACCATGGAATTACTGAGAGATCTATTTCCACAGTCCCTGGTTTTAATAGCCCCGGAATTCTTTTTGTGGGAATATCTAAAGACCAAGGTTTATGCCAATAGAAATAGAAACATTCGTTACGAAATTAATGAAATATCGGTTGAAATAAAAATACACCGCATTAGTGTGGCTAAAATTATCATTCATATGGAATTTAGGTAACATTATCATTCATATGGAATTCCCAACAATCAATAAAACTTTTATTACATTTAAACCATTTTGTTTTAATTTTTCATAAAGTTATACAAAAATAAAGTAGTAAACCTGACCGGTGAACATCCGTATAACTTTAGTAAAAATTTCATTTTTATAATGGATATTTCGTAATAGTTTCTAAATTATTAATTTATTGATTGAAATTTTTTTTTGACCTTTCCAGAAAATAGCAGATTGTATTATAATAACAGTGTAAATAAATATTCAATCAAAATCAAATTTGATTGAATTGAAATTGATTTATGAATATATAAGAAACTTCTCTGCATTATAATTTTATTTAGTGCTCGAATTTTTGATTAAATTTCTTATTAAATTTTCAATTAACATTTGATTTTATATTTCTATTTAATTTCAATTTTATTTAAAAATTAACTTTAAAAAGTTTTCAGTTAAAATAAATGTAAAGTTTATTGCCCCAAAACAAATAATTCAAATATTTATTTCAATTTCATTATTTTGTTGTTAAAATATTTTTGTTTCAGAATGAAATTAATCATAAAAAAAGAAATCTAAAAATAATATCCTGTCATGAATTTGTCAGATTTTCATATTTTCCAAAATATAATATTATAAAGTTCGTCATAGAGAAATCTTTTTTCCAATATTTTTATTAATGGCAAATTTTCTATTATATTCAATAATTATTTAACACATTTACAACACCATGGATTATACACATAAATATTATTATGGTAATAGGACAGATTATCGTGTACAATTCATCGAGCACTTTTGATTGTGTACATTTCATCACGTCCATTTAATCGAGAAAACGTTTCATTACACATGAAATTATCATCTGTATTTTCCAGAAAACGTAAAAACTTGGCCATTCCGATGTTCCCAATTTTATAAAATGTATAAACCATTCAAAGTTCCCTCGATGAATTGTTAATTTTCATCGAATTGACAGATGACAGTGGAGGGAATTAGTAACGTTCTTTTCAGAACTGCGAAAACTAAATGCAGTGTTAAACTATTAATTTGCATTATGTGCTCTCCTTGTTATTGGTTTAAGTTACCAGGTGACGATGGATAGAAATAGGTAGAATTTTTTTCAGGACTGTGAACCCCTACCACTGTAGCCATTAATAGTTTTAATGTTTTCTTCTTCTGAATAATTTAAATATTAATATTCATTTAACTGCTTTGATTAAAAAGTTGTGGTTTATGAATTACTAACATTTTTTTGTTTTCGGTTATGGAAATATCAGAGCCTAATCTACTGTGGATGGTAATTTTTTTCTTAGCATGTCAAGAAAGTGCAAGATTCAAAGCTTATAGTTTAAAAATATTATTATTTTCTTTTTCTTGTGTTCAAGGACCTCATAATAATATCTCTCTACATTCTACAAGCTTGTTTTCTATGATCCAACCCAATAATCAGTTTCATTTTTAAGCACTCACTTTATTGGCAACGAGAAAGTCGTGCTTGATTAATATTAAATACTCGAATATCCTAATTCCTGGTATGAAATAATGTGGTCGATAAAATTGGTTCGATAATCTGCTCTGGAATCATTATTAAAATTTAATATTCCATTTATTTTTTTGGAAAATCTATAGAAGGTAAATAAATATGTGATGGTTAAAACGATTGGAAAAATGCGACACAATATAATTTTTCTAAAGTGGTTTTTTTTATTGTACGTTTATAGCTTCTAAATAAAATATATTATACCATTTTTCTTTGTAAGGATATATAGCACTACTACATACGAAATTATATTATGTATATATAATTTTATTATTATGGATTTTCGAATATATATATAGAAAAAAAAACATGACAATATAATGACTTTAGGGAATTTATGTGTAAGTGCGTTACTAACAAAATAAAAAATTATATTATTCAATCAAAATATTAATATTTCATTACTTGGTAACCTCCTCTACTCTATTCTAAATATTTATTCTAGCTAAAATTGGTTTACATTTTATTTTTGTGGAGTAGATTATTATAGATATATAAAAAAATTTTCTGTTAACTTTTATAAATTCTCTGAGGAAATGGAATATTAGCAAAAAAATTATGGACTTTTGTTATAAATTTTAACTGAATTTTATATTTGCTACCATTTAAACTTCTATTTTATTGAAAATATTAAAATTATGAAATTGATCTAATTCTATTATGTAGTAATCGATATAATAAATTTATTAAAGTAAAAGATTTGACATGTAATAGCAACGATATTTCTCAGGCAGACTCTTAACTTTAATACCATCATATTTGATATGCATTCATTTCCTATTTAAAGACATTTTGGAATTGTTAATTTAGTGCCATCATTTTCAAATTGTCGACTCTAAACACATCTAAATAATTTTTTTTTTTTGATATTTTTAATGAACCCTCTTCTAAAATCCATTAAATTATAAATATAACAAAATTTTTACAATATCATTAACCCCACAAAAATAAAAAGAAAAAAATTATTTATAATTTCTGATTTTATCGTAAGCAAAGCATAACTAAAAATCAATAATTTTCCTTGACATTTTTACTCTATGACTTCCCAACTCAATTTATATTTAATGTACCATTTTTAATGTATATAATTTTTTTTTATATTTTTATATTGTACCTTTAAACATTAGCTAAATGGAAGACAAGCGAATAATGTTATCCTTGTTAACAAAACAAGAATAAAAAAGAAAAAATATATAAAATAAAATAAATAGCATTTTATTTTTTACATTAAATTGAAAATATCTTACGTTTTTCTGAGTTACGATTTTTTTTAATTTTTAAAAAAAAAATCATCCTTTTACTGCGTGTCAGAGAGGAAGTGTATTCGGTTATCAATTTGTTTCTATGTATAGTAATATAAAGTATATGTAAGGATAATTTAATTTACACTAAACATGGAAACATTTTCCATTCAAAACGCTAAGAAATGCAATATATTTTAGCTAGATAAATTCATTTAAATATATTTCTGTATATGTAAAATTTATGCTATCACAGTTTTATGGATAGAATTTTCCAGGACACTAAAAGTTATATCATACGTAAGGTTTATATATTATAATCATTATTTTTTTTTTTTGGTGGGACAGGAAATGAACATAGCAAATAGGTATTTTATTTGGAGGGAGTACGAAGTAGAAAGCGAGTCACTTTAAAATCATTATTCGTTAAGTAAATTTCATCATTTTGATTGATGTTTCCTATCGTATTTTTTTTCCTATTGGGTTGGGGGATTGATATTTTAATATATTGTAAGGATGGCATTTTCGCTAAGTAATTTATATTAAAAGGATAGATAAATAATGTTTATTTAATAATAAATATAATGTTTAATAATTAATATTTAAATATGTGAGAAGTTCGTTTTTTGAATAAATATTTAAATACATTTGAGTGATTTTGTTGTAATTCTATAAATTTCGTAAATTTCTATGATAATTTGAAATAGTTTCTTTTGTTGAGAATTGTAAATATTATTTAAATCAATTGATATCAATTGATATAACCGAGTTCTGTCAAATTTCTAAGGCGTCCTAGAGTAAACATAATAAATACAAGAGTGCCTCATAATTTACAGAACAGAAATAATTTAAGAATTATATTGTTAATATTCTGATGGGGCCACTGTTGATTATTGCGAAAAATGTCAAAAAAACTGAATCTATAATAGTAGATTGCAGTTCTAGAAGATGTAGGAAACATATTATGCATCATAGAAGTAAATTAAGATTGTTAGATAATTATTGGTTTTTGATAGTTTGAAAGTTATTTTACTTTTTTACCGATTTTGTGCGACAGGCAAAATAGGTTGAAGATTTTGTGCGACAGGTTGAAGTTTATTTATCTCTTAAAAGACGATAAATCGGCGGTGCTGTTATTTTTGATAGGTTGATATGCAAAAAATTTTGGCGAATACAAAAAGCGATGGAAATCTAGGTCGAAATTTAAGGAGTAAGCAAGTAATTCTATAATTGTAATTGTCTGAGTCACAAAAGCGAAGAAATTGATTGCATAAGAGTGAATTTAGTGGTTCTTTTTTAAGTAAGATTATATACCTGGAGAAAGCTGCTATCAAAAAACATTATTTGTCGAATACAACTGTTGACAAGAGCTCGGAAAAAATTGAATACCAATTTTTCAATAACGTGTATAGAAATGAGGTCCTTGAGAACTGATTCAAATTAACTTTAATTACTAAAATTACTAAAAAATATTAAATTTTATTAAATTAAAATTTAATAAAATTATATTTAAATAAATCCCTTGAGAATCATTAGGTTTCCTTTTGTAAATTAATTATGGAATTTTAAATTGGCTTCATAGAATTCTTCTGCTTTATTTTTATTTTAAAATTAGATGATAGTGAATATCTAATTAAGTAATTAAATAAAAAAAAAAGACCGTCTCTTTCAATTAAGTGTAAGTAATTTTTAATTAACTTAAAAAGGTTAAAAGGAAAAATGTAATTTAGGTTAAAAAGAAATTTTCCTATAAAATATAATGAAATTATTAATTTGATTGAATTCGAAAAAAGAAAAAAATAATAAAAATATTAGAAATTTACTAAAAAATCTACATTTAAAATTCATTTTATTACATTAATTAAAATTTAGTAAAATAAATGTTTTTTATTACTGAAAAAATTACAAAAAAAAAAATGTTTATATCAAATATTTCATTGTACATACAACAAATTGGTTTAGATCCTTTTCAAACTTATAAGTTGAAATTTATGTTAAGAAAACTGAGTAAAACAAATTGCTATAAAAAGATTACATCTAAAATTTTGTATATATATGATTTTAACAAAAAGATTTACTATATTATTCAAAAGGGGTTCGTATCTTGTAGCTATTAATGGGCAAAAAAAAAGGATTGATTTTTCTTTCGGAAAAAGTTATATTTACAATTCGATAAAAATTGATATATTATATATAATTTTCCGTATTGATAAGAATTGCGATATTCACACATTGGTAAAATTTAGTAGTTAACTTGAAGTGGTATGTCATTTAAGGACCAAAACAACAATAAAAGTTCTATTGAATTCAATATAAAATAATTATGTAATGGAATTATGACACTTGCTTTTTTTCAAGCTATTTTTCCATCTTTCTATGTACTTAGAAAGAGTGAAAAAAAAATCATAGACAAATTACACTGGAGTGAGTGAAGTATTATAGAACTCTTTACCAAAGCTTTATCGTAAATTGAACGTGACAAAAAAGAAAAATAATCCAATTTATATTACTGGCTATTCTTTATCGTAAAAAACTAACCTGAAAAAAAGAAAGTGTTATAACAGCATAAGCCAACTTTCATTCATTCGACAACAATTTTGTTAAAGCGCATTTCTTTCGAATAATTTCAATTCCTAACCAACCATCATTTAGGCCAGTATCACCTAATTTATACTTATTTAACCTTACTTCAATTCACAATATTTCAACTAGGAAAAAATAATCATATTAACAGTTTTAGCTCGTATTTCCATAAAATAAGAAGTTATACTTGGTTATTTTTCATCCTTTGAAAGGACGTAAAAAACTGATCACATACATTTTTACATATAACACATATGTAAAGTGGCTTTTAATGTCCAACGTTTGCCATCAGGAAACTATTTTATTATTTAGAATTGTATTTTTTTTTTAAACAAAACAAAAAAAAATCAGCCTCCAGGTTTTTCACAAAAGATTTTCTTTCGTTTATTTGTATTTGCTGAATGGAAAATTTTGTATATACTGAAAATGACTTGGCTTTTCCTGATTTTTTTTTTTTGGTTTGGCATAAATTGGGTTTTGGCAAACGATATAATTTTTGTTTAAATGTATAGATGGAAATTTTAAGAATTTTGTCCTTATTTGTAGGAAATTATATACGCTAAGGATATCGAAATTTTTTTTTGTTAAATGTTCTACCCTAACATTGTAGGGTAGAAGATTTTATTGCCAAATATAATGTTATAATATATTTGTAAAGACAATGTTTGCATACTAATTCGATTTTGATTTTTTAGTTTCCAAAGCTGCCAAGATTAATACAGAATTTGGAAAAAATTGTAATTTGAGAAATTTAATATTTTTGAGAAATTTAATATAGTTTTAAAAAACTTGAATTTACCTTAAGAATCATGAAATTTATGAAATTTAAGGTAATTTTAGTTAGTCAATGACTTGCTGTCTAATTACTAACATTTTTTTGTTTTCGGTGATGGAAACATCAGAGCTTAATCCACAAGTTCAAGAAACGAAACTTAAAGTTTAAAGATATTATCTTCTTTTTCTTGTATTCTTCTATTTTGTTAATGGACCTAATAATAATATCTCTCTTTAAGCTTATTTTCGCTGATCCAAACAAATAATCAGTTTAATTCTTGTGCAACACTTTCTTGTGTTGTTTGGGTCTAAGACTGATTTGGATTAGATACTCGATTACTAATAAAATGAATTTAATCGTTCATTTTCAAATATATTTTTTAGTATATTAATTACAGCATCAATGAAAGAGTCTGAATAATTAACAAAGTCAGTTCTCTGGCAGACTAATACCAAAATATTGAACCAGTAAGTAAATTTTGTAGCTGGTACAAAATTAAACTCTGTTATATAGTAAACTTGTTAGTGTTACCAAAAAAAATTTAATATTAAATAATAGAAAATTTGTTAATGTGGCATATTATATTTTCTGCTTTCCAGAATGACTAATACTAAGCTTTAAATTATTGATTTGAATAATATTTTTCGGCAAATCTAAATACTATACAGAACTGTTCCGTCTTTAATCCAAAAACTTGGAATTTGTATATAAACACACATAAAATTAGGTGTAAAACATAAAACTTTAAAATTGAATTTCATCATTTCATATAGAAATTATCAAATTAGCATAATTTGAATGTTTGTTATACCTTTAATTTCTTCATTTTACAATATAAATATTTAGATATAGATATTTGAATAAATTAAATAATTAAAATACAATATGTGGCATTGCATTACATAAAAAGTATCAATTTATTTTGGTATTTTGTACTTAAATAATTTGTACGTGATAGTTTCAATTTTGTTATTCTTATATTGTAATCTGAATAAATTTAAGATATTTTTGTATATTTTATTTACAGATTATTTTATCAATTTAATTGTAATTTGATTATTATTAAATAGTTAAGACTTTAAATATAATTTAATATCAAAATTTATCGAGATTAAATAATAAAATTATGAATTCTGATATTTTACAGACAAGAGTGCGTTTAAGATGGACATAATAATGAATTAAAGACTCAACTTTATGTGTGGATTTGCTATTAAATATTCAGTCTTTTTAGTTTTACTTTTATTAAATAAAATATTCAATATCTCAATACCACATATTAAAGGTTTGGTAGTTCTGAAGAGCGTCATTTATGTAAATTTTTGGCTTATAAAATATTTGTTTAGCCTAGTTTCAAACGGTGTCAACCATCAATTTTTCGAAATTGACTTTATTATTGAATATAGTAAAGTTTTTCTGATTCTTCAGCATAATAATATAATTTTCACATTTATCATGCTATTTTTTGAATTATAATGGCCCTAAAACCAATCATTAAAAAGTATTGGGCCATCGTCAACCCATTCAGTTTTAAAACAATCTTTGCTTCATTGTAGTTAACACTTTACATCAAAAGTTTAAAATTAAAAAAATAATTATTTGTCGCTCCTGTAAAATTTGGTAAATGTTAGTTGAAGCGGTTTGAAACAAGGCTAACGATTTGATAATTTATTTTAAAATTTGTTTCATTTGTACATTTTATAGACAATCGTAGTGAAAGTTGTTCGTCGCTCGGATCGGATTTAAGGAATTATATTGAAACATTAAAAAAAAAAAGAAATGCTCAGAATTAGGATCATATCCTAAAATTATAATTCTGTATTTGAGGGTTGCCAGTATAAAATCTGTACATAATAAATAAAATTCTTTTGAAAATCATTAGAATTCGATAAAAATTTTATGTAACAATTTGCAGTCCATTTTTCTTAAGTAATAAAATGTTAAATTTATATTTTCTTTAAATCCTTTTGGTTTGCTATTGACGTAATTTCTAACAGTTCTGATATTTTTCATTATTTATTATACAAATTTTTCTTTTTTTTGGCATTTCTTTAAAACGTAATAAAATGATTAAATTTCTATCCGGTTTCCCTTTAAAAAAAGAAGTTTCAGAGAAAATGACAACAAAACTAAAATAAATAAAGGAAATTTCAAAATTATTTATAAACAATAACTTGTCATAAACATAAAAAAAGCAAACTAACTAAAGGGGAAAAAAAGAAAAATTGTTGATGATGACAAAGTTGGATCCAGCTGAGTTAAGTCAAAACAGAAAGCAATGAAAATAAGCTAACAAAAAAAAAAATCATGTTTATCCTTCCTATCCTTGCAATAGATTTCATATTTCATAGAAGAGAAATGACAGTAATTTTTCAAAAATGAATAAAATATCAAAAATATTAGTTAGTTAAGCTAAAAGTAAAATGAAAAAAACTAAAAAATTTATGAACTTTTATATGGAAATTTAACATTTTTAAAGTACAATTTTTAGTAAATTGACTATTTAAGAACTGCGAGCGAATGAGGGCAATTTTGGGGTAGATAGTTAATAAAATTAGATCAAACCAATAAAATTTCTCAACAATGACATTATAATGCTAGTAACTTAATATACTATAACATCTACTGGAGTCAAGTCTGTGAGAGAGACTATATATAAGTTAAATAATGAGCCTGAGATAGAGTAATCAAGAATTTTAGAGTTTATATAAATTATTATATTGGTGTTAAACATTTGCATTTGATTAAAATCACAGCTTTATCAGTAATAAAGCATTTAGTCTGTGGATTACCAACGAAAAAGAGACATTTGACTACTTCATTTGCAAGTCTCTAGAGCAAGCCAGATATACGTTCTCTTGGTAACTTTACCTTAACAATTTAAACTGTATATTTCCTTAACGCTATGGGATGATTCTAAAATTATAACATGCATATACAAAGGTTCACGAGAATGCGTGGTAACAAAAATGATACCAAAGAACTACTTGGAGTTCGGGACAATATGTCAAGAACTCGCTAATCGAAAAATCAAAATAATCTGATTTTTATTATGTCTATCTAAATTACTGAAATGAATATCATTTATTTTCGAACCAAATTCAATCATGAATTATATGCTCTATATCAGTATCTAAAGGTCACCAATGCCTCATGCGTATACCGGATGGCAGAAAACTAATTGTAAAGCTAAGAACAATATAGGTCCATGCAGTTGCTGGGGATTTCAGAAGAATGTTGCGTCCAGAATTGCATGTGGGTTGCATTAGACCGAAATGTGTAGCGATGTCATATAGTTAAAGTTATAGCTCGATTTGGGTTTATTAGTCTATTGATATTCTTTAAATAATAACTTAAATTTTGTTGATGCCATTAAATTTCAAAACTGATTTGATTTGTTTTCCTTTCTCAAACTCTTTTAATTTGATTATTAATTTGAAATAAAGCCAACACAAAAAAATTGTGAAAAGTTTTTCGTGATTGCTGCGTGACTTTAGTTAAACTATAAAATATATTTTTCATCATAAAATTTATTCATCTTTGAGTCTGTTAGAAATTATTTTAAAATAATAAAAAAAAGGAACTAAGAAAATTGAATTAAGTAAAGTTTACAAATAATGTCACGAGTGACTTACTGTGATTTTTAAAAATTTTCATGTATTTTTATTTAACAATTTCCTTTTGTAATTGAAATCAGGAAATTAAGTCAATATTATTTTATCTTTGGAAAATTCCGAAGAAAAATGAAAATTTTGTTGTTTACATATTTAAAAATTATTCTATGATTTTCTTGCAAATTGTTTATTTTTTTTTTTTTTGTTTTATTAATTTACAAACAATTTTAATAATTTTCTTATATTCGTTATAATTGTAGATTTTTTATGTTATACGAAAATGGCTTTTTGAGGATTTAATTGTTAAAAAATTTAAGACTTTAGAGTTGTGAAAAGAAAGACGACAAGCTTGGTTATTTTTATCGGCAAATTAAATGAATTGTCAACATTAATTACTTGATATTTGATGCATATTAAAGTATTGATTAATTTTACTGGGTAGTTATGGTTATGGAAACTGATAAGTGGTTGTATCATCAATTAAAATTCATATTTAACACAATGTATAATATAAATATTTTTAAAAATTGTAATACTAAAACTTACTCAACCTTCTAGAAATATGAATTCAAGATGTGATATTAAATTTAGTTGAAAAAATTTCAAATTACCTGAAAATAAACAAATGAAATTTTTAAATTAATCATAACAAAAATTATTTTTTAACAATATATTTTAGTTTTAAGTATTTTAAATAATTTATTCTATGATTTTTTATTCTAAAAGCTTAAAATTGTTGCTTTAGATATTCACTTTTAAAAAAATGATAAACCTAACAAAGCACCTACGCGCAATTGGATTATCACCGAACCAAAAGTGTAGGTAATGTCAACATGATTACGAAACGCAGAACACAATACTATGTGACTAATGTGGGTCCTTTAATTTTAAAATATACGCACAGTAAAATTACATAATGTATCGAAATTGATTAGTAAAAAATTAAACTTATACCTTGTTCAGACAGAAATGTTTAACATGAATTAATTACGTTTAAGAATCTAGTGTTCACACAGAAAAACGTAATTTTCCATTTTGAATTTATATTTTTAAAAAAAATGTTTTGAAAGATATTAGCTGTAAAATGACAATTGGTTTGCAGGGCTGTTAAAATTATTTGAAAAAATATCGAATTTTACCAAAATAATCGAAAAAATGTCATGGCTATCCCTTACACTAAACGTAATTAGTTGCTAAACACTTGTTTAGATAAACGAAAATTTGTATGAAAATAATTACGAACTAAACATGATTAAGGTTTTAAACATGATTAAGGCTCTGTCTGAACATGGTATAAATTATAATTTTATTTAAATCTCATTAATCTTAGTTTCATAATTTTTATTCATACACCGACCAAAAATAATGGTATTTATAGAAATTTTCCAGGACATTTTAAGGATCTATTTAAATTTAAATTATTCTATTTATTTATTATCCATTTCATATTTTCCGGTATCTGAGTATCTATACAATTTGTGGGGTCACAAGAAAAAGAAATATTTATGAAAATTCAAAAGTTTTTTTTTTTTAAATTTTAATTTGTCCTTGTTTTCTTCTCATATTAAATTTTCACAGAATTTCATTTTTATTTAAAAAAAAGTATAAAAATTTAAAATATATTCATAAAATGTGACACCAATATTCAGGATATTTTTCGTATTTTGTATATAAAGAAGCCAAAGCTAAGATCTTTAATCATACAGGATTACTCTGTAGAATCGAATTTTTTATTTGTTTAAATAACTTGTAATAGGAATTTAATTAAAATGAAGGACATTGTCATATGTGAAGAAAATTTCTACCAGCTTTGAATATCAGGATACCAAAATTATTTTTTTTATTATATACAGTGTAAAAATAAAATTTGTGGTTTATCTATTACAGAGAGACAAGAAATAAAGATTTAACATAAAATTACATAAAAAAGGACATTCACAAGAAAATTGAAATGATAATATTTACTGAAATATAAAGAAAATAATATGAAAATTCCATAATTTTCAATATTTTGTAATTTAAATTTTTAATTTTTTGTAAAAAAATTGAATTTGATTTAAAAGGTTATGATTATTAAAGTTCAAAATTTCCTTACTTTAACAAATATTTTCTTTTATTTACTAATTTTATAAATTATTTTATATTCAAAATTTAATTTTTTTAAACTTATTTTTGGTTCAAAACACTCCAAGTAAACATATAGAAATATTATAATCTGGTACAATATTTGCAAATATGGAATAACTAAATTAAATTAAAACAATTTTTGACCAAAAGCAAAATAATTTTTATAGTATATAATTACATTTTCCTATATATATTTATATTTGTCCACATAATATTAACAACGGGATCAAAATTGGGGGCTATATTATAAAGTATTTATTACCATTCTTTCATATAAAATCTCCTTTTTTTAAAGTGGCTATCTTCCGCCCATAGGTTAGATTTTAAGGTGGTAGGTGGTAGCAACTTGTATTAGAGAGACCACATCGGCTTTTTCGCGGCATCAATGAAAAAAAGTTATAAACAAACTTGGATATACCAATACCAAGGAATTGATATTCCAAATATTATAGATTTATCTATATTGACGTGTTGGAATTCCTATATCGAGATATGAAATGAGGCCTGGAATAACCAAATTCTTCTCTGTAAGTGTTGGACAGTCGCATAATAAGATTGTTCAAGGTTTTTTTTCAGCAAAGGTAATCGTACGTGTATGCTTACCATACAAGTAATTTGCACATATAAAGTTCGGAAATATACTTTCGGTGATTATACTTTTGTGTTTTCGAAAAAATGAAGAACAACAGAAAAGGACGAAATTAAATTAGTTTTATGGGAACAGAATTACGAATTATGATAATCTAGATTTTACTTAAATACTAAACAATTTCTAAATTTTTTAATATTCAAGGATTAAAAGAGAAAGTTATCAGTTCCATTCAGATAATCCAGAACAGAAAGGTGTAACACTTTAATATCTAACCTAACAAGCGAGTGGAATTCAATAATAATGAATTTTTATCCAAAATCTACATTAAAAATCGTTAATAAATTATTTTTATTCAATAATTTATAACTGGGGGGGAAAATTACATTATAAATAAAATTAATATTAATTTTTAATGAATTGAATTATAAAAATAAATAATTTTATTATAAAATCAAGCAAGTTGAAATTTAAATTAATTAATTTTTATTTTAATATTTTAAATATTATACAAATTAATGTAATTAAAATATAAAATCTATTAACTTCATAAAGTTTTATATTAAAAATATTTTGGTAAATTGTAATTGAAAATTGAACTTTATAAATGGCAATACGTTCGTTCAGTAAAGTTTAAATTTGTATGGCAAATCGATTAAAAGGGCACATAGGCGCGATTGGAATGATTGAACTTCCAAAAAATAAATCAAATGTCAAGGAAAATAAATTTAACACTTTAAAAAAAAAAAAGAATCGATGAAACATGGCTGGAGATATTAAATCTACCTCAGAATTATAAAAATTACATAAACACTAGAAAAAAGACAAAATTTGCTATATGCTATGTGTTCTGTCTACTTAATCAGTTGATTTACCACTGTATGAATCGATTCGAAATTGAACTGATCCATTACATTGTATTCCGAGCTACAATGAATTCATGGTTTTATTTCAAAAATTTTAATAAAGCAATAAACGACGAAAAAACGTACCATATTTATAAATTCTACAGAAAATTAATTGCCACTAAATTGATTCAAATATTATTAGATCGTAATTTGTGTAAAACTAAATTAATTTTTCTATTCAATTATTTTCTAATAAAAATATATAAATTATTATAATTTTTTGTTTTTACTAAAACTAATCATATGAAATTATATAGAATTAATAGTTCCTCGCCTTTGAATACCGTTGATAATTGAAACAAACAAAATATATATAGGAAGTTTGAAACCTTTAAGGACATTAAACCTTCAATTTACTTTATATACTCAACTAGTTTGGTTCTATATTAAAAGGAATGGCCAAAAATCAATTTTTGCTTCTATAATAAAAAATTATATTAACCACCAGCACGAATTCACTAAAATTATTTATGATATTATTCCCTATTATATTTTTATTGAATAAATACATTTGGGGCTACGAAAATAAAAACTAACTAACTAACTAACTAAATGTAAATTAATTAGAATAAACATTTTTACTTCGATTTTTCCCAGACGACCAACTAAATATTTATTGATAAATAATAAATATAGAATTTATACTTCCTGGGGTTTTCTCCTGTTCAATTCCGTATCGATATAAAATGAATGAAATTATAATGTAATGTTTTTATTTGTTGGTATTATATAAGACGTACATAAAATTATGATTCCAGGACGTATTATTATGAACATTTCATCGAACACACATTGAAATTATGAACATTTCATCGAAAAATTACAATATGTTTGATTCATTTATGATTAGTTTAAACTCATGTAGATGCTCCTGTTTCTGGTTCTATAATTTTAGCTGATATTATATTAAAATTAGGGGGTTACGGTTTATTGCTAGTTTTTTCCTATTTACAATTATTGGATTTAAAATTTAATTATTTTAGAAATAGAATTAGTTTAGTTGGAGATGTTTTAATTAGTTAAATCTGTTTACGACAAACTGATTTTAAGGCTTTAATTGCTTATTCATCTGTTGCCCATATTGGAATTGTTTTAAATGGTTTAATAATTTTAACTTATTGAGTTCTGTTGTTCTAATTTATTTTGTTTAGCTAATATTTATTATGAATTTACGATGAAATGAAAAAAATCTTACGATGAAATGTGAGCGCGATGACTTATGCAGGTCAAAAAGTGTTTGATAAAATGTGGACCATAAACTGCCAAGTTATCCAAGTTAATCATAAAATTTATGTAGAAAAATATTTTCCTACATAAATAGGTTAGGTTAGGTTATATTGGCGGCAGAGCTTCGATAGTATTATCTAGTAAGTCGAAGGATTTTTCTCATTGATGGAAACCCCACATTTTCAACTGCGCTTAGAGTTTTGTTATCTAGTATATTCTTTAACGTTTTCAATTGCGGTAGATCCTCTGCGATGATCGAGTTTTGCTTCTTCCAGTTCATCTAGCTCTTCATTGTCCTTAATGCTACAGTGTTCCGGTACGCAGTAGAACTCTACATTTTTGTTTGTAGACATATGTATAGAATAAAGGATCAGAAAAAAATTAATTTTAAACTAAGCATAAATATTATAATTATATAATAGATGGCGCTGCATTCTAATGGAAAGTATTACATATTATATTTTAAGCAATTCATAAATACAATAAATTAGGTCAATTAATTAGGTCACATATACGATATTACAATTAAATGAATAGGCAAGGTTTAGTTTTGCTTGTTATGAATTCTGAACTATTTGATTGGAAAGTCTATTATATTCAATTACATATTTATATTTACTGGTTCATTACACAAATCAGCGAATTCAGTAGTAGCTTCTACATACTAAACATCACATTTCCATATAATTCAATTGAAAGAAAAATATCCTTCAGGACTATCCATCTATAAATTAATAATCAATTTGTTGTTTTCTATATGATGTTTATGATAAAACGCAAAATGTTAAATGCCATATATGTAACCACTATTCCATAGATGAATTAATAAAATTAAGGTTTTGATATTATATACACTAGGATCTATATATACCTACTTTATATTCCCAAACTGTTTAGCTACTCAGGAACTATAATATTCACTGATCTACTTAAATATTCATATTAAAGGCAAGGGAAAATTTTAATTTATTTCATCGTCCTATAGAGAATTTTTTGGTTATTTTCAATTTATATTATTATTCTTTGTTGGAGTTCATGTCGAGTGTACACCATCATTTCACTTTTGTTATACATATTATATGAAGGATACCAGTTAAATATCAATCCAATTGATTCTAATTTAATATAGGATATTTTCAATGTATTTTTTATTTGTTGGTTGGAAATCCTTTTTAATACACATTTAATGCTAAAATTGGATTATATTACATAAATTTGTATAGTATCAATGCAAATGTAACTATTTCCATGGTTTTTAGGTAACTATTTATAAATAAAACTGGCAAAATAATGGAGGGCTTATAACAATTTAGAATTTTTAAATATTTTCGGTTAAGTGATTATTTTTGTTTAGATTTTGTTGCTTATTTGCATTGTATCCTTGACTAATCCTTGTTAGAAGGCAAATATCAATAAAGTTGACAACATATCATAAAATTTTTATTTAGTTAACATTTTTCATGATTTTTGGAAACTTTATTATTAAATTCTATCAAATTATAATACAATTCTTTCATTGTGAACTGAACTGACATTATTAATGTTGCTTAATTGCTTTGCTTGACAAGTTTATCTATAGATTTTTAAACTAAATCATACAAAAATGATAACGCAGCATAATTTTTTCGCAGAACGATCTAATCTAAACCATTTAAGAAATCAATTTGGCAAATTTAAAGGTTAAATCAGTTTCGCAAATTTAAAGGTTATATCATAAATTCGAAATTTCAAAATAAAATATGAAAATATCTGTAGGCAAATTAAAATTTATTATTCGTGGAAAAAAAAAACATAAGGTAAAATACAATACAAAATAAAAAATGAGGTAAAAAAAAATGATGAAAACAATTTTTGGATAAAACCCAAATCCCATGACATTTATCATCTCTATATTTATGTAGGTAATCTACTCTAAAAATTCAATGAACTGTAAATTTTTGTGGTAATATATAGAAAATAAAAAAATGGTAAAGGTTTTTTTTTTAAAAGATTTTAATAATTTATATTTATGGAAGGATTTCTTTTTAAAATAAACAAAATATTAAATTGATTTAAAAAAAAAAAAAAATTAAATAAATAAATTTATAAATAAATAATAATAAAGAAGAACAGCAGAAATATTTTGTAGTAGATTTATATTTTATGGGCTTTTTTAAGTGGCCAACCCAATACATTTTAGTGTAACTACACGTTCAGTGTGACGCTGTGCTTTGTCGTGCTTAGATAACGTACAAAACTTAAAAGTGAATCCTATTTATACCACGTCTTTAATGAATGATTTTCCAATTTTGAAACCGACTTCAGTTTACTCGTGAAATATTTTCTATAAAGAATTAACCAAATTTTTAAAATCTTTTATGTTGGTAAGTTTATTTTATCAACTCTTCATTAACTTTACCAACGTTTAATATAAATTTTACACATACTAAATTGCGATATTTTGTGTTAAACAACATGTTCGGTCAAAAAGGGACTAACGATGGCTTCTAGCGAATAGCGATTGGTCTAACCTTATTAATTCGTTATCTACCAAAAATTTACGGACTGAATTATGAATGTTAAGCTGTGTACATAGGTGATTTTTGGTTTTCTCAATGTTGCAATTAGTATTTTTTTTTATGATTTCATGTTTTTCTTGCTTTTATAGCTAAATTGAGTTTTATTTATTTTTATGTATATTTAATTTTGTTGTCAACTAATTTGTGTGCTTTCTATAAATAACTTTAAAATGATTTACGTAGAAAAATCTTATAATTTTCATCATTAATTTTGAAAATTAGATATATATAATAAAAAAAAGAAAATTCTATTTTCAATTGTTTGTAAGATATCTATTATAAAACCTTCATTTTACGAAAATTCTTTGGAAAAAATCAAATGGAGAACTTATTATAGCCAACTTAAATTGGTTTTGGTTTTTATTTTGAGAATTGTTTTTTTTTTTTCTTCTTTCTTTTTAACAAATTGCCATCAAATGTTACAAAAAAAAGCACATAATAATTTTACTAGAAGAATTTCTATTGTGGTTTGGTGATTTCCTTTCCGAAAAAAGGATAGATTACTTCAACTTAATGTTTTGCTTCTAAAAACTTCAGCAACTTTAGAAAAATAAAAGGATAAAAATGTCTTTTGTCGCGATTTTGATCTTTTTCTTTCTTTTTGTTATAGAAGCAAGGACGAATGGTTCAACAGGAAGGACGATATAATATCAAAAAAGCTTTAATAAAAATGTAATTAAGTTTTGTGAGTGTTGATATTAACAGAAAGGATTTAAAAATTTTATAAACAAAAAACAAAAGAAAAAAATATATTTGGGAGTGACAGTGAATGATTTAGGTATTGTGTACACGATGCCTGGGATGTAATTAAAAAAAAAATTTTATTATAAATTTAAAGATGAATTTTTGTCATAATATAAAAGTTTTGCCATTAAAACAAATTAAAAGTCAAATTATAGAAATTTGTTTGGAAAAATTTATTAATATTTCAAAAAGTCTGTGCAATGAAATGATGAAAGGGTATTCAATATACATAAACTGCAATAACTTGGTGCACATATTACATAT
The DNA here is from genome assembly GCA_963920725.1 of Rhamphomyia laevipes. Taxonomy (NCBI): domain Eukaryota; kingdom Metazoa; phylum Arthropoda; class Insecta; order Diptera; family Empididae; genus Rhamphomyia; species Rhamphomyia laevipes. The sequence goes on from OY987259.1 coordinate 17,575,818, forward strand.
TTGCAGCTGTTTGTTAACGTCTCTGAAGCGTCGGAAAATCAATAAGTTTCAGATGGTCAACATATGGAGGTAAGTTGAAAAAGAAGATACTACGTTGGACCGCTTAAACTCTTTGAATATGAACCTGTTGATATGGTGATTACACTTGACAAGCCGTTAAGATAACAATCATGAGGCAGAATGAAGGTTGATCAAATGCGTTCACGGGATAACGTAATATATTGGCATTCGTTGATATTGAGCTTCTGATGATTTTTCTGACAGCAAATTGAGTATTTATTTGAATTCTCCTCAAGGACAATACTATGTGCTTGAGATGAGATTCCGATTTGTTTCTAATTAAAGTAATATCATTTATGGAAGCCAAAAGCTTGAAATTTTAAGAAGAATAATATCATGAGAAAGTTTATGAAATGTTTTACTAAAGCCAGTAGTGAACCTTCCGTTAAGGCTATTAAATTAAATTAGTTAAATTAGTTGTAGACGATTTGCCCTTTAATATTTCGTATTGTTTAGGTGAAATGAAAGATTTACAATGAAAGAAGAACGTATAATAAACAATGCTCCCAAAAAGTTTATGAGGATAACTTAGCTATGGGCCTATAGTTACTAATTTCAGCTTTGCAACCTTTTTTACGAACGGAGCTAAGAAAAATTCAAAGTTGCTATGAAAAATTCTGTCATTTAATATTTAATATTATTTTTACTAAAATCTACTAAAATATTACTAAAGGCAACAATAAAAAAATTTCGTCCTTTATCATTCATAAATTATAAATGCACTAAATTTATAGAAATCGTATGCCAAATATATTTTTCCCACTATCAGCTGAAAGTTAAAATTGTTGCCAAATTAAAATAAATATAAACTATAAAACCAATGGCTAAGGACATGTATGAGTGTATCCTTTTTTTGGAAATATATTCATTAGTTTTCAAAAGTTAAAATAATATGTATAAATAAAATTTATGGTCTTGATGTAAATTACTACAATAATTTAATGTAATTAGAAAAAAATTTGCTTTATTACTCCAAAAAAATATAAAAAAAATCTTTATCCTTGATCGTACAAGATAAGAACAACAAAATTACTGGACGTAAACTTTTAAAAGTCAATAATTTAAGGACGAAAAGAGAGTGGGATTGACAGTAATTGGTATATCGTAAATGTATATAATAATATAATTAAAATTATGTTAATTTATGTTAAAATATGAAACAAACCAAAAGGATATTTTATGGAATTAAAAGGTTCTTATTTTTCGGATATATATGGACTTACACTGATAAATTTCTATACATAAATAAACGTGTTTTATGGGAAATTTTAATATCTATGGTTAATTGGGAATTATTTTTCATTAATTTTAATAAAATTTATTTAATAATTATTCAAAATTAAACAAGGATTTGTAAACAAGGACTACAAAAAGTTGTATAACATTTTTTTTAACATTCATAAATGAAAATAGATAAAGTATCTCTTTAGTAAATATCCTTGAAAAATATCCTTTATTTAAATAACATTTTTTTTCTCATATTATTTACAAAGTAATTTTACTGACAGAAACTTGGGGGCTTTTTAAATGACAAAAATTTTACAGAAACTTTATACTTAAAAGTTGAAGAAAATAGAAATGTCTGTACAAATCTAAGCGTTTTTTTTAAAAAAAATTTCCCCTAGAATATTTTTTTTAAAAATTTTTCTTATTATTATCTCATGTATTACATAAAAATTAAATCTTCAGATAAATAAAAAAAAAATAACAATAAAAACTTGACAAAACTTTTTGAATTTAAAGTGGCCGACCATGCACAAGTACTGAAAAATGATGCAAAAAAATTTCAACTGAAAAAAATATTACATACATTTTTATTGCGAAAGAAGTTATACAAAACATAAATAAATGAAGCCATCAAAATTATTGTGTGTGGGATTCAAGGAAGGATATATAAATATCGTTACGTAAGGAAGTTATGAAGAACAGAATTTCCAGATATAAAAATTTGTAAAATTCTGTTGTACATATTCTAGAAATTTAACTGATTACATAACACAGAATTATGTAAACTCTGTCAATTATTTTGTGCTACATTGAATCAGTTTAATAATTTCTTTGAACAAATCTGGTGTTACGTGCTGGCCAATTAAATTCTGAGTTTCTTAACAAAAATCGTTCTTCATATTTTTTTGCATATATTTTAAGACAATTCGTTAAATGTCAGTTAATTTTTAATAAATTATTTGAATAAAAACTACAAGAATCTGATTTAATTTGATTCCATTATAATAATTGAAAAGGCTTGAATTGAAATGCTTGAATTAACTAGGTCATTATATAGTACGAATTTGTTGTTCCCTCCTGTGTACGGAAGTCCCATCCTGCTGGTACCACAAGTTTTCTGTTACAGGACGTACAAAATTATTTGTCATATCACGTTACCTGTCCTCTTTAACCATCACTGCATTGAGCACTTAATTTTGAAAAATAATATGATACTTTCTGTCAATCCGCACCATTCTATGCACATAAGCGGGTGAAATTGGTGCTGGTGAGAAATTCGGGGGTTTACTTTACAGAATCTCAAAATCGGATGTTTTACATAGTCATTAAGATGTTAATGTGCTTCATTACTTTCGGTACGATCTTTGAGTTAGTAATATTGATCGAATATGTGAAAAGTAAAATGCTACAATTTATTTCCGCTCTTCATTTGTTAATTTTTGTATTTTGGTGTGTAGCAAAGTTCTATTGACAAAATCCCGAAAAAAAAAAAAATTAATGAATAAACATAAAAAGTTATGCACTTTTTACATCCATTCGTGGTTTGGAGTTTGATGTTTCTCTAGCAAACAATTGCATTACATAACTTTAACGTACCAATAATCTCATATTAATAATCTAATTTTTATTTTTAAGAGAACTTTTTAAACATATCTCAATCCTTATTTATATCACAATAAACTTTTATTACATATAATAATTAATTTTTACTTTACTTGAATTAATAAACTTTATACGTTTTATCTTTATTTGACACATAAATTTATACTTAAACTATAATTTCCGAGTTGAAAAATATGGGGAAGTTTTCATCTCTGGAACAATAAAAGTTTGTGGTTTTCCTGTTAAATGGTTTTTGGAATTATTAAGGATATGAATAAAAATAACACCCCAAAGAATATTCTACATCAAATTCTGTGTAGTTAAAATCTATTTTGTTCATTCCATTTTCAAACCACGAAAATTTATAATATGGTTTTATAGAGGTTAATTGATTTTTAATTTGATAAAACTGAAAAGTTTTACAAGAATTTTTATTTAGTGAATTAGATCACTTTAATTGTGGTGTTAATAATGGTTAAAAAGTGGTACTTGGTGTCTGGTGTATTTATTATTTCTAATAAATGTTTGTAAAGTATTAATAATGATTGTATAAGATCTACTCGTCAAAATGGACTCGTTAGGAATATTGAATTATGACAGTAATATGGAAAACTATAACCACATATTAAGAAAACATGGCCGTCGTATGAAAGAAAGAAAACCGATAATCTACTAAAAGTACCAACATTAATAGTTCTGTACATTGCACACTGGCCAGACTAGGTATCTCATTAATGGCGTAGTTTCGGTTTCGGGGAACAGAATGAGAAATAAACTATAGCAACTTAATCTACAAGTACCCAACTTTGGCCAGGACCAGAAGTCCTACTACAACCTACTACAAATATGGTACATTTTCTGAACGCCACGAGGTGAATATAAAGTAACTCTTTTATCTAAGCCAAAACGTAGCAAAACGGTGATAACCTGTTAACTCGCTAATTGGGGTCGCGTTGTATGGGATTCGCAACTTAAACCAACAAATCAATGGCAGTAATAAAGAGTAATTGAAAAACTTTAAAATCGAATTTTGATCTATAAAATTTTAATGAAATTAATTAGTGCGAAAATTCTAATTAATTTATATTTAACAATACATTTTTTTTTCAATGTTTTACATTAGTTTTTACAAGAAATATTTTTGCAAGATTTATAATAATTTTTTTTATATTGTAAAATAGAAGTTTTGTGATTAACATAATGTGAAGATACTATTAAAATCATAAATTATATGAAAAATGAAATAATATAACTTAATAATTATAAATAATTATAATAAATCTTGTATTTTAATCTTAGCCAACTTAATTCCCACTGCAAATAAACTCCTACTTCTTTGATATTTTCTTTATGAAACAAAAAATATAATTAAAAATTTTCTTGAAAACTTCTAGAAAATTTATTATATTTTTCTTATTCTATACATATACATGTGAATTTTATATTGGTATATGTATAAATATTTAATTTATTACAGTTCATGACAGTTTTACCCTTTTTTCTTTTTTATTCCATTTTACGCTAATTATGTATAAATTTTTAATAACTTTTTAACGTCAAAGTCACATGAATTTTGTGAATATTTTTTTATATATGCAATTATGTGATAAGAGACCTTATCCTTAAATTTATAGAGTATATAATAATAAGAGACAACAAATAATTTATATAAATATAAAAGTATATAAAAGGATATAATAATTTCACAAAGAAGATAATAGACTGAATAAAATTTATGTGATTCGTACTCTAAATCTGGCCCAAAACTAAAATAAAAATAATTATTCCAACTTGATATTATAACATAAATTTGCGTAATTGAAAAATGTTTCTATTTTTTATATTTTCCCTATCAGAAAATTGAAAAAGAAAATGTTTATAATTGAGGAAAAACCATTAAAATGTATTCTATTTTTTGATTGTTTTGTTGGCGTGGTTGATACATCCTCATACTATTTTTTTTGATAATTTCTTTCTATATTTTCATTGTAAAGAAAAATCATGAATTTGATAATAAATAAATAAATAAAATAAAAGTTTGTTTAGATTTTCTATTCTAAATGTTAATTTGTATTAGGTGGTTAATAAAATACTAGTTAGTAGTACTACACAGTCAATTTTGTAAATCTATATTTAATTTTCCAATTTAAATAATAATTTATAATTTTTATAGAAAATTTTATTTTAGCAGTTAAAATTTCTAGTCTAGTCAGAATTCCTGGCTAGACTACAATTTTTGAGAAAGTAACTAAAATTATGTATTAAAAATGTAACAAATACTGTAACTGTTATACTAGTATAACAGTTGCATTAACTGTTACACTTAGTATAATAATATTAAAAACGGTTATACTAGTTAGTTGGAACATTATAAATTTAATTAGTATACATTTTCTTGAACAAATTTTCCAATTTCATTTTTAACAATTAGTAAATTCATAGATAAAAACCGGTTTTAAACCGAACCGGAAAACCACTAACCGAACAAATTTTGTGTGAGCTACAACTAAAGCAAAACCGTACCTAATTTTGAAATTATCGCTGGGTCAAATAATTTTGAGTTTGCTTTTGATACAGTGAAAATCTATAAAAAAAATCGGAAAACTATCAAGTCTTTGTTCAGAATTCGCCAAACTGACAGTTTTTGTTTCAGAATTTTATTTATTATCTTATTTTGTTATTTAGTTAATAATGACAAGAATGTAATTAAATATTCTTTTTTTAACTATAATTAATATTGGAATTTATTTAACAAAATCTTTACCCAAAACCAAACCGCACACTAAATAAAGGATTTGGTTTCCATCTCTGGTTAAATTATAATATTTGATATTTTTGTGTTAAAAATCAAAGTTTATGAGTTGAGAAGTGTTCAGGTTAAAAGTTTGGTTAAGTTTCAACATTAACAAAATTTTTAAATTACTTTTTGTTTTAATATTACTATTTAAAATTTCGAAATATTCGAACTTTTTTAATTATTATTTACTAAATCTAATAAATATGACCAAAACGGATAGTTTCGTTTCGTACAATTAGTGTATTTACTTTTAAAAGTTTAATTTTTGAAAATAATATAAATACTTTAATTATTTCGAGGTTGCTGTTAAATTTCTGTTAACATTTGGTATTTTCTTTGTGTGTAACTACTTTACAACCAGTAACTCTGTAATTGGAAACTTAATTACAGTAGTTATTTATAATTATTGAACTTTTTGGAATATTAATTAAAGAAAAAAAAAATTAATTAATATTTTTAATGTTTTTTTTTGTGTAAATTAATATCAGTTTTTAATTAACAAAAAAAAAAATTGTAAGTTTCATATTTCTGTTCATTAAATTTTCCAAGAATATTAATTATCCTTATAAATTGTTCGTCTTTTTAACATAAATCTATTTTGTATAATATTTATGCTAGGATTACTCTCTTCATTGAATGTCGAATGAATACCGAATGTAACTAGGGTTAGTTGTAAGAAATTTTGTTAATTATCATCAGAAATTTAGATGTTTAGATTAAAGGATAATGGGATTTTATTTTCTTTTTTAAAGGCAATCAATAATCTAATAATTATGATTGGAATGGGTTGGAAAAATTCACATTTAAATTCGCCTATTAAATTTTACTTTATACATAAAAATATAAAATAATTTTATATTTTTATGACATAATTAATAAAAATAAAATAATTATTATAATTTTACTATCAAAATTTATGTACGACATATTAAAAATATTTGTGTATAATTAATTGAAAAAATCAATTAATTTTGATGGGTTATTAAAAATAATATAAATATAAATAATTACATTTTTATTTGACATCAAATTTTTAATATTATTTTTTAGTATTAAACGTTACATTGTTTCGGATGAAAAACAGCAATTAATTAAATTTTATTGGAATTTTATAATATTTTCTATCAGAAATATTGTATCAATAAAGCTGCTGACAGAATACATTGCTGACGTCGGAAGTTGTGTTTTTGCCAACGATGGTATTTAGGACGTTTTCGTTTCCATTACTAAACACAATATATTAACTCGGAAAACAGTGTCATTGTTATTATAATTTGATGTTTTTGTATTCAGGCAAATTTAAATTATAAATGAAATTCTTATTTTGAATATTTTTCATTCATTTCTTTTAATTTTTGTGAAATAATACAATTTGTCAAAATACGGCGACCAGCGAAATAATTAAATAATATCAATTGAAACGCAGCGACAAAGGCAACGATGCGCCTCATAAATGTTGTTGAATAATTCGAATGCAAACTTTTCACATTTCTTTTGACATTCACGATAACAGACGATAGCGATTTCACGATAACTGACAATAGCGACAGCGCCGTATTCTGGTATCAGCTTCAAATATATGAATAAGAAATTTGGATTTATTTAATTTTTTTAAATTTTCAGCAAATTTGTATTTTAAATTTGATTGATTACAATAATCTAACTTTAAAAGAACAAGAAATATATATTGACTATAACGTATAACTGATGTGTCAGCTGTCAGTTGACTGATGTTTTACTAATATTATGCTAATATAATTTTAAATAAAAATCAAACTTATTTTGACACTTTATTATTACAAACTTAGTTCATGTGATTCCATTTAAAATCTTATAATTGACTATGACATTTCGATTACTTAATTTCTTTGAAAATTTACCACAAAATTTTGGGTTAGTTTTTTACATGTTTTCTATTTGTGAATAAACTATAAAAATAAAACTTGAAAACCATAAAAAAGTTTTAAAAGTTCTGGAGTCCATCGAGTTTATCAATAGACAAAAATAAATATTGAACAAAAAGTTTCAGTTTAGATTTTGTATTTGTGGCAAACTATGCCAAAGGGACCTTTACTTCGAATTTATTAAATATCTCTGCATTATAGATCATAAAAAATATATATTATTATGTCATTCGGTTTATCTTATATCACTGAGGAGCTTTTCTTAAAAGGATTTTTTGATTTCCAACAGTTTAATTTAAATATATTTTACTTCCAGCTCCCAGAAGCGGTCGAATATAATGATAATTTGTTGCAAAGTTTTAAAGTAAACCTTTTTTAACATTAAGTTTAATAAATATATTTTGGCCTAGTGGCAAAAACATTACATTGCCAAACTTGTACGCATCATCAATTTGTCACCAGGCAGACAGAGAGTGGGATATGCGGATGGCAAAGAGTTAATATAATGGGATTTTTGGTTTCTCGAAGGCAATAAAATAAACTATAAATTTATCATAAAACATATTTGTAGCATATTTTTAGGTGTTTGTTAAAATAAAAATAAGGTTATTGTACAATACTGAAATTTAAACTCTTCATTTAACAAACCCCCATCAAATGACGAATTAATTTTATTTCTTACTAAACAATATCAACTTCAATAAAATCAACTTCAATAAAATATAAACCTTTGAAATCTATAAAATGATTATTAAAGACAAGAAGTTTTCTTTCTAGTTAAAGTTGAAACGTGTTCAATTGATTTATCTTATAATGTCGATATTATTTAGAAAGGATCTTTCATATATAATATTCTTCAAAAACAAAAAATTTAAACTTTGTTCATATTTCTAGTATCCTAAAAAATATCTTTTTAAAGGATAATAAAAAAAATAAAAACCAGCTCATAAACTTAACTTTTGGTTTCTTTTTTAACCAAGATGAAGTGAAGAAAAAATGATTCTTGGTTGTTTTCCAAAGAAAAATAAAATAAATTTTAAGTTTATTTCAATTTTGTTATACAATTTTATGAAGAGTCCTTGCCCGTTTTATTGCGAAAAAGGATAAAAGTTAAAGTAATAAAATCAATAAAAAATATATTCTGTAAATAAGTGTTCTTTTTTTTTTGTTGCGTGCAGAAATAGAAGAATTTGAGTTGAATTTGAATTGGAATAAAAAAAGAAAAGTTTTCACAATTTTGTGGGTAATTTAAAAAACAAAATAAAAACTATCAATATTTTTTCCAGTTTTTATATTTCAGAGAGATGAAAGGAATTAGTGTAAGAGTTCCTTTGACATAGGAAATTGAGGGTAAAAATATAGATTTAAAAAAAAAAATTGTATTAAACACGAAAATTCGTCACGGATTCTTCAAATTGACTTGGAATTAAATGAGTATGAGTGATAATATTAACAGTATTTAATATTGATTGATTCATACTATGAGGGGTTCATGCACTGGGTTAAAATGGGCTAGAATTAACCCCATTTTAACTCTCGGAAATCCTTCATTTTATACATGCCGTATTTTCGACCGAAACAGAAACCCCTGCTTCATCCAACCCATTATGCAGTTTGTTCATGTAGCAGGAACCATAATATCTGCGTCGCAAGTGCATGACAATGACACACTAACAGTGACACAGAAAGTGTTCAATAGTCTCGCATTCGTCTCCGCATCCTCTACATATATTTAAATAGGATCGACGTATCTTAAAGGCATGATCCCTACATGTAGTGTTACATGTAGTGGCGCTTGTCACTAAATCAGGCTTGCTCAATGACGAATCATTTCGTAATAAGCTGAATGGCTGCAATGATTTAATGTAAATTAAATGTAAATCCCAATTCTTTTATTAAACTGTCATTCAAATATGAGCTGGTATTTAATCATGTTTACAAACACATTTAACAAATTAATAATTAAAAATTTATTTTTATAATTGAGGATATGCTCATTCTACATATAAATTTCTTCTTCTAGCACATATTTAATTTTCTAGGATATTTTTATTCTAAAACACATGTCAGAGTATATAAATGTATACATCCTGTTTTGTTTCTGTTGGTGGAAAAACAATATTAAAACATTGGTTATTTTGTTCCATAAAAGTTATATAATAAATGGTTTTTATGAAAGCTTATTTAAGGTTTATGAAAATTACTCCAGACATATATATATGTACATACAAAATAAAGTGGAAGTTTTCTTTAAGGTGTGTGCTTATCCTGTTATATATAAATCTATACTATATTTTATACAAAACATGCTACACTTATCCACATAATTATTACGTGTTTTATTCACATATGATTATGTATATTTTTTTTTATCAGTCCCTTATGCTATTCTATAATATCTCTCACCCAATGAAATTCAGTGTTAATAAATATGTACAAATTTTTTTCAACTTTTATGTTTTTTTTTCGAATATTTTCACTTCTTAATATCGCGATTCCTTCCCGGAAGAATGTATTAAGCGACATTTTTAAAATTTTATAGGAATAACAAAAAAAAAACTTCGTATTCCCTTTTTTTTTTGTATTATGTATGGTTGGTTGGTTAAAGTGGCTAGTGACCGTCTGCTTTAACATAATTTTGGTACCAATCACACTCGTGAACCGTCGATGAGTTATTTGGGTTTGTTTAAATCCACCTCGTTTCATTCAGGAAATATAATGTTTTCGTGGATAGATCGTTAAGATCGTTTAGTTCATGGTTTCTAATATAATAATACTTGACCATATCCAGCGCCATGCGACGTGTTTGATCGTGCTATAGCTACAGAAAGACTGGTTATACGAAATGCATATACTCTAAATGGCGAATGTCCAGTATACACTGTTACTCGATGTTCCTACGGGAGATCGGGATAGTTTAAAATGTTATTGGTATTATGTATAGTATTGAATAACAGAGATTGGCGATTAAGACTTTGTCGCTTCGTATAATGGAAAATGTTGCTTAAAAAAAATATCTTCCAGGTCGCTACACGTAATTTTAAGTTTTATTATGTTCGTAGCGATAATTTCGATTAACTAAGCGACATGCTGCAGTTTTATTTTGTATATTGCATAATACAATTAGAATTAGATTATTTTGTCGCTTAATACATTCTTCCGGAATCGTATGGCACTTTGGTTTGTCATACCAAAAATTATATGAATAATATAAGAATTATTTTTTGGTGATATTATAAATTTTGAATATTTTATGCACAAGCGTTGTTGTCATAATGCTTATAATAATATATACCAAAAGTTAAATAGTCGAAATTGTACAAAGGAAAATTGTGGACATTATTCTAAAAAAAGACTCATTTAAATGTAAAATAAGAAATATTACTATAAAAATTATTACATTTTAGAAGAGATTGGAGTAAAAAAAAAAAAAAAAACGTAATATTATTTATTAAAAGATAATATCAACCAGCTTGTCATGACAATTTTTAACATTAAATTAATTAAAATTTAATATATGATAATAAAGTTAATGTGTTTTTTTTTATATGATTTTTATAGATTATATTTTTGGTTTAGTATTTCAAGGATATACTAAGAAGGATAATTTGTTCTTAGAAAATTTTACTAATAGGATTAAACATATAAAATAAAATTGCAGAATGAAAATAACATTAAAAATATACCTAAATTTTAAGTACATATTTATATTTTCTTCTACTGATAAAATTAAACATAATTCTAACGAAAGCATTTCTATTGATCAGCTCAGTATCGATTCATTTTGTAGAATTCAAATTTTACTTCTTCATATATTTTGTACGGAAAATCGATTGAATGTATACATAGCTGTGAGTGTAATCGGATCGAAACGAATCGAATCAAAAATTTTTGGAATGAAATGAACTTTTACGAATCCAAAAAATGAAACAAATGTGAAGAGAAATTAATGTGTGATGAAATAATGGCTGACGAACATTTTATAGGGGATACTAAAAATTATCCGGAATTATAACACCGGAAAAAAGTACGAAAACAAAACTTTAGACTGACAAATTTAATCGATTATAATCGATGGGCTACTTAACCAATTGATTGGCTACTGTACGAATTCATTCGAAACTGAACTGACTGACAAATTTAATCGATTACAATCGATGGGATACCTAATCAATCGGTTGGCTACTGTACGAATTCATTCGAAACTGAACTAATCGATACATTATAGCCCAAGCTTAACACTGAAAAACCAACCGTTAATTAATTTAAACTGTATGACAAACAAGTAATTATTTAACTTATGGCTAAAGAGTAAGTTCATATTTTTCAATATATCGATCCAGGTTTTATTACCTGGTAAAATTACACACTATACAAAGAATGTAGTTATGTAACGTGTAATGTCCTTTTCTTCCCCAAAAATATTAATTTGCAAAACTAAAATTTATAATTAAAATATCCTATATACAAATTTAGTTAAAGCTATTTATATAATAATCTTTTCATCATCCAAAAAATATGGCTAGACATTATTTGCATAAAATATTTTTTAAAAACGTGCTGATTTAATTATTTTTAGAATTTTCATTTTACAATTCTAGTGAAAATATATAAGTTAATAATTTCTATATAAATACAGCATTTTAAATTATTATCTGGACTATTTTAAACGGAATGAATGAAAATAAGGATGTAAAAACGGATACCCAAATTGTACAGATAATAATAATTTTTGTGAATTAGAAATTTACCTAGAAGTCAGTATGTCTGTAATTATTGTCTTAAAGAAAAATGCATGAACTTTTTATTATAGCATAAAATTAGATTTGCATTTTACTTCAAGATAAAGTCAATAATATTTTTAACAGTGGTTGTTGACAATTGTAAACAATTAATTTTCTGTATCCCAAATTTTACCTTCATCTATCTCTGTGGACGGATGAATATTAAAAAAACGTATTATAATATTAACGTTTTACGTTTTTTTTCAATATCATAAATTTTGCAACAAAATTAAATAAATCAAATAAAATATAAGGACGAAAAATAATAGTATTAAAATATTGGTTTTTCATATTTTTGTTATTTTCAATATTAATTTTTTTTTGTTGCCTTTAAATTAAATAAAGGATTTTTAAAAATTTGTTGATACTTATCATTATTTTTTATTAAATTTACAGTCAATTTTTGTTGTTATATAGTCCTTACCTGAAAAATAAAGAAAATTTATAATTAGTTTTAATTTAATGCAAAATTAAATGATAATTATTATGAATATAAATTAATTATTTAACATTTTAGTGTAATTATTGAAATATTATTAATACAGTGGCTAAGTCATTACTCTTAATTTATACCTCATAATTTACAAAATGCAAATATGCAACGCTTTTGATCTCCTGCGTATTAGTTGTTTGAATACTGAGAATTTGTAGTTCTATTAAATTTTATTTGTAGAATTAAATTTTCAAAAGAATTAATTTAATTTTACTCTTTTTTCCGTTTTAAATATTCAGACAAATGGATGAAAATTTCCATCTAGTGGATGACCTTCGAACTTACGTCATCACAGTTTAATACCAATTTGTTGTAGCTTTAAAACATAAAATCTAGCAAGAGATTATGGACATTTGGTTGCTTGGTTGATTTGTTTTAAGGTACAGGAAGCTACTTTACGCCACGCACTGAAGTTTTTATTAAAAGGAGAGTTATATTCACAAGTCGATTAGCATTTTTGTAGATCGCAGCGTGTCAAAACACTCTACTTTACTTAACTAATGAACTTAATCATTTTAGTCGAACTTATCCTGCCTGCTTCCTTCAAGTTATACAGCAGGAAATTTCCGAAATTTCTGAAACTTTTTTGTTGCACCTTTTTACTATGTAAAATAACCACATTTGAAAATTTTCTGAACGTACAGAGGAAAGCGACGAAAAAGATTTCATATAATGATTTTTTTTATCTTAAAAAAAAAAACACTAAAAATGGACACTAAATTTTCATACAAAATACTTAAATTTTTAGCTCTTAAAACATAAAAAAAAAACATATTTAAAATTCATGCAAACTCGTACATTATATTTTATGTTGTAGGTATTACAGAATTTTACCACAGGATATAAGTTTTATTAAATATTGTTGGTCAATATCCTATTTTCATATCTTTAAAAACATATCAGCCAGAATGCAGAATAAAAAAATCGTAATTTTTTTTACATAGTCATTGGCAAAGTATAGAAGTATTTTCATCACATAGTATTTTTAACAGGATAATATTTACTGTATTGTTTGGTTTGATACAATCTTTTGCTAAAATGACAATAAATGCTACCCGCAAAAATGCTATAAAGAAATTGTTGTGTGCTGTGGAAAGCTGTTTTTCTAACGACGAAAAATATCACAAGGACAAGCTAAAATGACCACAATATGCCCGACAAAATGATCTATGTATAATCCTTACAAATTGAAGAGATCTATTGAAGAGTTTCCGAAGAATATTAGTATTAATAAATTTATATGAAAAAAAAAAAATTTCACAATTCATTTAAATTAGAGTTGTTAAATAATGCAATAAAAAAGTACTGCAGTATTGTAGTACTTATTGCAGGAGTTGCATTACCGATTAATGCTAAAATATACTGCAATACTTTCTAAAAAGTAACTTAATTTTTTATTAAATCTTTCTTATATAGTAATGGAGTAATGCATTACACCAAACGAAGTATTTTTTACTTCAAGGAATAATTTTCATGGTTCAAAGAAGTACCGTGAATTAAAGTACATATACTTCAAAATACTTCAAAGTACTTGAAAATTTGAAAATACAAATGTGAAGTATGTATTTGTAATGCAATAAAATATTGGTATTGTAATGAGTATTGCATTTGATATTGAATATAATGAGAAATTGAAACATTAGCTACTGCTGCAATGTTTCGCTAATGCTGCAGTACATTATTTAACAATTCCGATTGATATAAATTATATTTTTTTTGTTAAGAATTGTAATTGTTCGGTTGGGTTTATAGTTAGCTTGTAGTTCAGTTTTATATTCACTATTTTTTGAAATGATAATTAACTGTTTATATTTCAGTTGAATTGGTTAATTCATCAATTGAGTTAGATTCAGAATAAGTGAAATAAATCTCATAAAAATGATCATATTAATTTGTTCTCAGATAACGAGAAATTTTTTCACTTTTATACTAAAGGTTTAGGTCAACTAGAATTTGTTTTTCCTTCTTCACTTCACTTTGGGGGCATATCACTTAATGAAATAGGTTTCGTGACATTTTACTGGAAGCACAAGTAATTAAATTTTATTTGTTTAATATAAAAATTCAAAAAAATAACGACATTCTGCAAGTTTTTCCATCTCAATTACATTGCAATATAATCGGAAACTAATGTAAAGGGAACTAAAATACATTGAAGTTTTAGATTTTCATAAAGATACAAATTTTTTTTAGTGATGGACATATACATTTTATGTTAAAAGGCTTTTTCTGGCTAGAAATTGATTTCTGAAGGCAAATACACAAAAAAGAAAAGTAGGACCCAGTCAGTATTATGGTCATCATCTAATAGGTTTTTATGAAGAAGATATGCTTACTGTATAAATGAAAATATTTACATAAATATCTGAATTTTTATAGGATTTTGTATAAAATAAAATTACTTTGTGTTCTGGATGTGTGGCTGAAGTCAATTTACCAGAGTTTACTTTATCTTCATAAAATTTTATTGAGTATATATAACTATACTGTTAAAGTAAAGTGAATTTTGGTTGTTGTGTTAGAGATGTAGATGAATTTAAGTGTACTTTTATATACAAATTTAATGTTGAATAATTTTTTTTTGGTTAAACAGAAATCTTTAATTTTTTTGAAACTTGTTACTTGGATTTATTTTCTTTGGTTCTAATTATTGGAATTAAAATCCTTTTTTTAATTCCAACAACCACCATTGAGTTATTTATCCTTGGTATATGATTTACTTAAATCTATTAAATTAATATTGATTTTACAGGAACTTTAACTGCCGAATCATTTGGTTTCAAATCAAATCATTATAAATTAATCTCATTTTAATGTTGTGATAAGTCAGAAATTCAGTTATCGAACGTAATTATTACGATACAACTTCTAATATAAACATGATGCTTGCAAACACATGAAATTATTTAAATTGTACAAGTAGTTTAATTAGATGTGATTTCCACACTTAGTTAATACTTGATACAACTCTGTAATGTGTGCAAATATTTAATATAATTTGTGATATTTTGAAAAAAAAGGTTCTTTTCGGATTATTATATAGTAGATGATTCTGATCTACTGCAGTAAAACGTCAAATCCGTAAAAAGATTAGAAGAATGTAATAAAAACAAAATTTATAAATATAATTATTCAGTTCTCTCTAAATATTCCATATGAAAATTATGATCATAAATCATTAATTTTTACATTGTTTTTAATATTAATTGTTTCTACAACAAATTTACATTTTTTCTTATTCATTTTCCACAGAAAATAAATTGTATTCAGTATAATGTCCTTTTCATCCTACCAAATATTAAAATATTATGTCCAGGAATTATTGTAAACAAGGATATTTTTAAAATTCATTAATATATTATACAAAAAAAAATTTGAATTTCATTAAAAGTCCTGAAAAAAAAACTAACAACAACAATGTCACAAAAATTTAAATATTCCATTTAACTAAAATTTTTGTTATTTTTCTTATGCATCCAAAGTTGCTGTTTAACACTTCTGGGAATTTTGTATACAATAAATTTTTAAAATTTCTAAAATTAAGTAAAGAAAACCATGCGTCAGCACCACCTGGACAATTTTAATAAACAAGATAAAAAAAAAAAAAAAACGAAATCATCCTTTGAAATATAATAGTATATGTGGAACTTGTATTTTTGGTATTAAATTTTGTATATACATATTCAATTCCAGGACATACGTTTTAAATATATAAATTTAAATAAGGATCTGGCCAGGAATAAAAACATGCTAAATGATTCATGATCTCATGGACTACAAAAAAAAAAAAGAAACAAAACCCAAGACGTAAAAAAGTGTTAAGGAAAAAAATATTTATACGAATTTTGTTGAAAAGGATATATGAAAAATAAAAATAACCTTTATGATCCAAATATCAATTGGAATGATGTAAATGTATAGTATATGCGGTGAGACCAATTCATTTACTAAAAAGGATATGGTTTTTTTTTATGAATATTATATGTAAATTGTTTGTATATAATATTAAATTTTACTTTAAGTCAACAATATTTATTTAGATTAAGAGGACATACGTGAATATTATTATTTTTTTTTTTTGGTAAAACAGAATTTTATTTTTGTCCATTTATCTTTACTTAATGAATGATTCAAATTAAAGTGTTGAAAAAATGTTCACACTGTCATTTGATGAAGATTCATTTTTCGATCAGACCATTTTTTTTTTCATTATATAATTTTTTTTGGATTGAATCTTTTTTGTGTGATATAATGAAATTAGGAAAATTGTAGACAGATTAATGAAAAATGTGAAGTTTTTTGATATGTGCTTAGTTCTTTGATATTTGGAATTTATCAGTGAAACAGCTATTCAGCCTTATAATCAATACAAGCTTAATCAGTGACATTTATTAATTGAAAGAGATATTACAATAAACCAACTGACAATTTTGAAGGACTTCTTTCAACTTTAGGAACTTGTTTGGTTGGTTGGTTTCAAAGGATATTCGTGAGTCCTCATATTAGAAAGCTAATTGTACCCTCCAGTCAAATGTTGCATTGTGACAGCGTATCCATTCCATTTCTTTAATGAATGATATTCTCTTTAGTTAGTTTCAGTTTACCCGAATCTTCAAAGATTTCTTTAAAGTAACAAATGTTTCAATTGTGTTCTCCTCCTTTATACACCAACGGTAAGTGCCAAATGGAGTAAGTCCTAATCTCATTCCATGCTTTCTAAAAATTGCATGCTCCCTGAATTATCTTAGACTTTATAGTTAGGGTTAAGGGATAGCCAAGAACGTTTATATATTAACGTGTATATATAGAACCGTTCTGCTGATTCCAGTTCAAAGGGTTATATTTGTTAGGCCTGTTATTTATTAAGCTTTTACCGATATAGAAACTTAATTTAATAATATATTTAACATTGATTACAGCTTTATATTTCAGATTATTGATTAGTAAGTTTTTTTTGTAATCTTGACCAATAATGAATTATTTACCGAAAAAGGAATAAACATTAATATCAAATTTTATCCTTAATATGATTAGAATTAACTTTACCGATTTTAAATCTCAATCCAAAATAACAAAAACTTTATACTTTAAAATTTAATGTATCTCTTAAAAATTTTGGGCACATCCTAAATTATTAAACTTTTCTCTTGTTCTTCTTCTTGTTTCTTTTGTGCCACTTATTATATTTTTATTACCCGGAATTTAAAGGACGAAGAAAAAAAAATATAGAGAATAGTGTAGTAGTCAGTAAATAAAGTTTATATTCAATTTCCTTTCTACTATAGAAAACATCCATACATACAAATATATATATATATTAAGGACAATGAACAAAAGAAGGATAAATATGTCCTTTTTTTCACATTTTACAATAATACTAAAACTTGTATTATAGAAATATGCAAAAATTCTTGTTGTGTTTAACTATTTAATCATTTGGGGATTTAAAGGACTTTGTTTTTGTGGACTTTTAATGGAGTGGTATTATTCCGAAAAGCCAACAAAATCATATGTCCAGGAGTCTTAAAAATGTTGAATAACAAAAAAAAAAAAAAACATCTCAACAAAATAGAAGACAAAACAAAAAAGGATATTATAAAAATAATACAGGAGCAAAAGTATTTATAATAAATGATGAAATTTAGGTTTTGCTGTTCTGTACATATTATAATAAAAAATAATTTTCTTTTAATGTTATACATATATGTATTAGTTTTAGTCCTGTTAGGAGCCTGTTAGTTAAATAAAAGAATAAAATGGATTTTTTTGTTTTGCGTAACAATTTTTAATTTAACATTTCCTAATGATGTTTTCATAACCACACACAGACACAACAACAAAAATTTATAGTAATGACCTTCAAAATGAAAGTAATAATAAAGGAAAATTTATATAAAAAGAAAGAAAATTATTAATTTATTAAAAAAAAGGGATAAGCTTTTTAAAATGTGTACGAAAGAAAATAAATGAAAATCGATGAAATAGGAATTATTAATGAATTGCTAAAAATAAAACTGTTATACAAATAATGAATAATCACAAAGTTTTGAAATAAAAAAAATTATATGGAATTAAATTATGCAGCTATCAATCATTCTTTTTTTTTTTTGATTCAAGAGTTACACATGTAGTTGCAAACTATAACGCTGAAAATTGCTTATTTTACCTTAGTGGACATAGTTCTAATTAACCTCACCCATGAATGCAGTTATTCTGGACGTCAAGTTGTTCTTTATGACGTTGAAAAAATGACGTTCCAATATTTTTTTAATGTATAAACGCAAGGCAAGTAACAGAGAAAGTTTTCTAGTATTTCCTCTCCTTTGCCATATCCAAGAATAGTAAAAGAGGAGAAATTCTAGCGTGTCCTTCTATTGCCCACATTTTTTAGAAATCGAAGTTTTCGTTAATGCTTGCAGAGTAGAATATAACTAATGGCAATCACAGATTTCAAACAACATTTAGGGTCGTTTATATCTAAATGTTGAATTTTAATTTGTTCAAATATTGAAACTTTATTTTTCTGCTCAGGATTTCTTAGCAGTTACTAGTGGGAGTCGTACTCTTACTCCATTTATTAATTTATTTTTAACAATATTACTTTGAAAATAAAAATTACAATATTACAAATGTGAAAATTGAATAAACGAATGTCAAAATTCAACTCCGAAAATAAATCAGAAAGTTATCTCTTAGGTCACTATACCAAAATTATGATTTGACGTAATTATACATATTTAACCCAACTTCTGAGGAATGCGTATTTCAGTACGAGGTTAACTCGCTGAACTTAAGTGTGATAAATTTAAATATACTTTCTGATTTATGCTTTGTACTGCATATAAAATAATAAAATAATTATAAAAAAAACTGTTCTCAACTATGAGATGATGGCATGCAGTTGAGAAGACCATAAAATAATTAATTCAATTATTTTTATTGTTAAGAATAATAATTTATGGTAATTTTAACTATAGGTCAACTTTTGAAATGTAAATTGTAAATGATTAGATATTTTCAATGATTCAATTTAACATTTTATTATATAAATTTTTGACCAAAAATATTTCTGTTCCCAGCAGAGATGAGAATTTCAATTTTGATTTATGGAATTTCAAATTTATTTTCTAAAAATTAAATTTAAAATTTTATTCAAAAGTCATTTTCATATTATATAGACAATTTGAAAGATTAAATTCTATTTGTCAAATATAAATATCAAAAATTTAAATATTATGTCACTAAATTCATAATATCCTTTTTCATTTGATTTCTGTAATATTGTAAATTTACAATTTAAATAAAATAGAATAAAAGGATAAATCTTGCACCTTTGGCATATCTTAGAAAAAAATAGTTCTAATATTTTCTGTAGCTTGCACATGTGAGGAATTTAAAATGATTTTCGTAAAACTAAATAAATTTTTAGAAAATTTGTTATTTCTTAAACTGATGTTCCTGTCAATTTAAATTATAGAGTTTTTTATAAGTAGTACTAAAATATGAAAAATTCAGGATTTGCATTACATAAGGGAATATAAAGTCATATGATTATGTCTTAAATAGTTTTACCAGAAATATTCGAAGAAAAGGAATTTTTAGATATCGGAACTGACATGGATAAAATTGATAAGAAAATTGCATAAAATGTATTCAACAAACGTCAAATTTTTATAATATGAATTTGGAAACAAATAAATTTAATTATATTTTTATTAAATATAATTTTAAAGATTATTTTTGGGACACTATTATAACAGTTTTATGTAAAAATTGTTATATAAAATGATTTAATTGAAATGCTTACAAATGAATTTGTCATCATCATTATGTAAAAGAATTTATCCGAAGAAGTTTCGTGATATTTATATTTGGATCTAGTAATTTTATATGGATTCCGAATCATAAGTTTCTTGGTATTGGTAGTGTGCTATGATGTGATGCATTAGATCCAGACCGAGAAATCAACATCACTTTAAATTGATTCAGGTAATTGTGATTTTAAGACTGGGAAAAATGATACCGGCTAACAACAAATGTCTCTCTATAATAATTAAATGTTTCTTCACTATATAAAGAAACTTATGGTTCGAAATCTATATAAAATTAGTAAGTCCAAATTTCATTAAAATGTCAGGAAATCTCTTTGAGGTGGCCAACGCTCGATTTCGGCTGTAGCGTCATTGAAAAGAAACATAAGTTTCTTCTATATAGGGAAGTAATTCAAATTACAATAAAGTTTATGATTTTTTATAGTGAACCATTTGTTGTCAGGGAATAAATTGTTAATATTTTGTACCCAATTAATCTCACCATAAAAAAATACTACAACGATTTTAAAGATAATTCTGTGCATTTGATATTACTATTTTCTTCTAAATTATTAATTAAATTTAAAATTTATTAGACAAATAGAAAATGGAGTCCCTTTGCATAGCAACAATGTCAATAAATATAACAAACTTTTGTGTTACCATAAAAGGTTTTCTATAAAAAATTATTTATTACTTTTTCAAATAGATAACTAAAAGATATTATTAAAATTTAGAATGAAATGATTTAACAATTTAATAATAAATTTAGTTCGCTGTTCTTTCCATTCTGTCTAAATTCTTTCTAGTTCTATTCTTTCTATACCCTTAGTCGATAATGAATTTGATATTTCGAAATTTTCTTTAAAAAACTTAGAAGAAAAAGCAGTAAAAGATTCAAATATAAAATTTATAACCTTATAAAATTTCTGGTAAATCGCCAATAATTTAACCATTACAAAATTTTGTGTTGTTTATAATAGACTATTATATCAAATGAAATTAAGCAGATAGGCAATTTAGAAAATCGTGTATACAAAAAAAAAAAAAAGAAGTTATATAATAAAATTTTCATATCGACCTCTAATAAACAATGTTTTAAACGTGTTACCAAAATTAATACTATATACAGTCTTAGCAAATCCTTACAATCCTTGTTGAAATACAAATTTTTCAAAATAATTGTTATATAGCCAGAAACGTATACAGAATAATATAAATGTTAAAAGGTAAAATATATTTTTAACGATTCAGTTATTATCATGCCATTTACTAATTTCGAAACCTTAAACACGAATGTCCTTAACACCCACTAACTTATACAAACATCTAAAATATTGTATCTAGATACAGTTTTTTGTAATTGTAAATCTTTCAACCAAAAAAAAAACAAAAATTAGGTTAAGTTATATTGGCGTTTATATATTTTATTAGTGATCAATAACAATGGGAATTATACAAATCACTAAGTTAACGACCGAAAATATAACAAAAATATATAAAAAAAGAAGGTACCAATATTTATTATGCCTTCAGTTTAAGGAAATATAGTCAAGACAATGAAATATTTCATTAGACTCGTAATATTTCAGTAGCTTATTTCAAACAAAAAAATTGTGTTGTAGTAAGTTATTACTAACTGGGAACTATGAATTATTCTGGAATACGATAAAGAAAGATATTAAATGTTGTCTAAGTCGGAAACTGAAAGTTTTAAACTGATACTCCGATTTCCAATGCTGAAAAGTAACAACAATCTTATTAGTCACCGCAATAAATACCAGCAACATAGCAACAAAAACTCAGTTTATGCTCGCGCTTTTCACAGAAGAATGAGGGATCATGCCTTTAAGATATGGCAATCCAAGTTAAAAACAAATGTAAAGGTTGTGGAAACGAACGCGTGACAACTACACATTTCTGTGTAACTATTCTTGTCGGAACTGCAATGCAGTTGATTTCGTTCTTATCACAAGAACGAACTTTATCAAGCAATCAAGCAGGTGTTCTGCATTGAAAGGTTTAGAAACTGTTTCGATCGAAAGAATTGTTGGCTCAACTAACCGCTACGAAATATGATATATAAAGGGTTCAACGGATAAAATGGTACTAAATCGGTTGCCCTCTATTTAAATTATCAAATCAATCAATATTCAAGTGATTGATTTAGAAATATTATTTTGACCCTTCACAAAAGACGTTTCGTAGTCAAGATTGCCATCGGCATTGCCAAAATGCAAACAAATTTTGAAATTTTTAAATATTTGAACACAATCTTTTATGGTTTCTATATTCTGAATATATCTCACCACTACGAATCTAAAAAATTTCATTATTTAAGTACCTAACAAAAATTATTTATGCTTTACCAAAAAAACAAGCAAATCAAAATTCATTTTTGTGGTATTTTGAACTCCAATTTATTTTACTTGATTTTCATTTTTTTATTTTACCAGAATATTTTAAAAAACCACTGGCCACACAGATTTCCTTATATGTACGCAATTTCCCACAAATATACGAAAAAAAATGTAATTTAATCCTTAAAAACCAGTCATCCAGTGAATATGAAACTCAATTGAGGATATGTGAAGAACATTCGACCGATGACGACAAGCTAGTTTGAATATTTTAGTAAAATTTCTTTGCGGGTTATTGGAAAAGCAGTGGATACTATGATGATATGTAAAAATGATAGAATATAAATTTTGTATATAAAGAAAAGAAAAAGGAAAAAAGGATAAATGTTTTTATGTCAAATCGAAGAAGAAAATGATTTTTCAGATGTTACCATTATTGCAGTCTGCAAATGAAAAAATAAAGAAATTTTATTATTTTACATTTTTATTTTCAGTATAATTTAAAGTTATAGTATTAAATTTTTATTTTAAGGATCAATAAGAAAAATATTGAAAATTGTATATATAATTTTGAAAAATGCTTGAGTTATTTTTAAGAAAATTGAAATTCTTTTTCTGTTCATCAATATTCAATTAATGAAAAAATTCTTCTAAAAATGAACTAAATTTGAGGTTCGTTCATTTATTCTGCTGTTCAAAGTAAACTGAACTTGAAACGTTTAAATACCATTTTTTAATTCAAATTCAAATTTACATTTATATTATTTAATAAATCACTAAAAATATTTTAATTATTTCATCTGTCTAAAATAAATAATTTACAAATTATTTAAATACCGATAATTAAATTTTTAATAACATTTATTTTTCACTAAGTAAATTTCCCATTTCACAATAATTATAGTCAACAATTTATTACGAAAAGAATAATTTTTAAATGTCATTTTCATTTCCATATCTTTTAAAAGTAAAAATTATAAATAAATTTTCTTGTTATACATACATAAAATATCCTGACGGAGGGAATTACATCCTTAAAAAGCTCCAGTTCAGAATATAAGAAGAATTTCTTTATCACTTTATCTAACCAAGTTATTCTATCGTTTGTTTAAAGAATTTTACCTTTAAAGGAAAACAATGAAAATTTGAAATATTTTAAAAGAAAACAATACATTAAATTTTCCAGGATAAGGAAAATCCTTGTTAAAGTATAAAAACATATACCAACAAAATATTTGTTTTAAAATATACTTTTTACCTGTTTAGTTGTAAAGTGATTTTCAGTTTGTTAGCAAATTTGTTCATTTAAATGGCGTAACAAGTTTAAAAGCTAAATAAATTCGAATAAGAAAAAAAATATAAATGAAAATAAATTTTCTTAGCCATATTTTCCGTACTTTTTCCCATGTAGTTAAATATACAGATACGATTTATATACAAATAATGGTATGGGCTGAATATTAATTTGGTATTAAATTTGTAACAACATGTAAAAGTAGCTTATGTCGAAAATTGAAAATGTTCAGGAATGAATAAAGAAAATTATTAAAAAAAAAAGTTTCTAAAAAAGAATATTCATGTAATATTAATAAACTTTTTAATACATAACTAAAGATTATAGAGAATCTTAAAAACATTGTTAAAGCTAGGATGAATCTAAATCAAATTTATGTAATTAGTTAAAATAACTTAAAATACTTGAGATATTTTACAAACGAAAATAATATTAATATCTAAGCGAATTAAAATATAGAGTAATTTCGTTTATATAGACTTAAGTTACATAGCCAAATATAAATTTAATATTTAGTTATGTTGAGTTAAGTTTTTTTTAATACTACTATTAACACCTTCTCTGCACTTAAGTTATATAAATTTTTCAATTAAGATAATTGTAAGAATATTTTTTTAAACCTTATCCAGACATAAAATATTTTTACATAAGCTTGATACTATTACAAGTGAATGACTATTTAAAAATGACATAAGTTATTATGTATTTTTCGAATAAAACTACCAATACAAAGCCTAATAACTTCGTGACTAGTCAAGAAAAATGGTAAAAAAGAGAAGAATATTAAAATAGAAAAATATTAATTTTTGCTTATATCGACTTAAGCTATTATTACGTGTGACAAAAATATTCTACAAAAAAAAAGTGAAATTGGTAAGAAAATTATTTTAATTAAATAGAAAATTTATTACATATAGTTTTACAATTTCATTTAAAGGCTTTAAATAAATGTCTGATAATGTTCTGGCTTTGTATTTTTATTAAAGAGAACTAGCTAAAAATCATGACTATTACTAGTAATAGAAAGCAGCAAAATTACTTATCAGTAGCTGTTACTCTTTCTTTTCGATAGTTGTGTCTAGATATCATTTTCTGTTTACAATTAAAAGTGACAGTAGAATATAACTCCAAAGAAACAATTTACTAAATATTATAAACGGTAATGATTCTAACACTTTTCAGGCTGTACGCTCTATAGCGCTAACATTTGCAACACTTTGGAAATTCAGTTGACACCGTTTGATTAAAAATTGTACAAGCTTTCATAAGCAGGTCTGCAACAAATTTCATAGGATCTTTACTATGTCATATATCAATTTGAAAAGGTGGACATCAAGATATTAAAACGTATATTTAAAGAATTTACCTTCCAATTTAATTTTCAAATTATTTAAGAAACAATTCGATTGAATATATAAAAAAAATATTCTTTAATTTAGAATTACTTTTGAATATCTTTATACTTCGTTAACAGACCAAGGATAATGAATATTTTCATAAATTTTCCACCATTACTTAAAAAAAAAAACAGAATTTTTGTTAAAATATTTAAAAAGTTTTTGTGAATATTACCTAATAGTTATACTAAGAAATAATTTTTTTTACTTTATCCTTTGCTAGTTAAAATAATTTTCTTTATACGAAAGTAAGGAAGGATATAAAATCAAATAAAATAAAAAATATGAAAACTCTAATCCGATTAAATATCAAAATTTTTAAAGAAAATTATCATAAAAAAAAAAAAACTTTGAAAAATACGATAGAATTTTTGTGATAACATTTTTTAACTATGTGCTCTACGACGATGAAGTCGAAAGTCCTGTTTTTTTTTACTTTTTATTTTACTTGAAAGGACATGAAATGAAGAGAATAACTTTTAATAAAAAAAAATATAGTATAGATAATATTGAAAATGAAAAACGATTATAAGGATAATTATTTTATGTTAACCATTTTTTTTTTTTCAACATTTCTTAAGGATAATAAAATGGCTTTTAAAGTAATTGATTTTTTTTTTTAGTATTAATACTATTATGATTTAAAAGCGTTTTTTGCAAGAAAAAATAAATTAAAAAAATATTATATTTTAAAAGATATTAGCGAAATTTATTCACCAAGGATATCGATAATTTTATCAAATAAAATATAAATTTTTATTTCGACTTTATAGAATTTGAAATTTTATTGAAAAGGATATTAAAAAATTCGAATCTTGATATAAATAACATTAAAAATGTTTACCTTAATATGAATTTGTAGATAAAATAAATAATCTTTTTTTTTTTGATCAAAAATCGTCAGTGAGACTTAAGTCGTATGTGACAT
This sequence comes from Rhamphomyia laevipes, assembly GCA_963920725.1. NCBI lineage: Eukaryota > Metazoa > Arthropoda > Insecta > Diptera > Empididae > Rhamphomyia > Rhamphomyia laevipes. The sequence continues at coordinate 17,602,475 of OY987259.1, forward strand.
TTTCGTTGTAACTGTGTGTTTCATATTTTATGAGTTAACTTATAATAGTATTGTAAAATATCATGATTTTTTAATTGGTATGATCAGAATTTCGATATGTATTTCCAATGAAAAAATATAGCAAAATTTAAAAAAGTCATATGTGTACAGTATAAGCTTTTTAAGGATTTTTAAAAAAAAAATATTGAGGAAAATTTGTTTTAAGTTTAATGAAAATTATTTGTATTTGCGAAATTATTAAATTGCCTGCAATTGGATGGAACTAGAAACTAGAAGTTAAGCAATTTGGCGTATACGTCATTTAAAAGTTATTATTATAAATATTTTTTAAACGTTCAATATTAGAAATAAATTTGTATTTACAATAATATCAAATTTTCTTTAGCAAATTAGGTTGTAATTAATTTAATTACATTTTCTCATAAATTATATTTTGGAATTAATATCAAGATAACCTCTAAGATCAACAAATATAAATTTAAAAATAATTAATTAATTTGCCCTTTTTTTCGGTTATCATTATTGAAATTTATATAATTATATTTATATTTTGTATTAAATTACAATTTATTATAAAATTTATTTATTTTGTATAATGATTTAATTAAATTTGCAAAATATTATATTTAGGAAAATTAGGAAAATTATTGTTCCTATTCAATTAATTTATAATTTGTTAAGTTAGTTATTAAAAAATAATTATAATTGGAACCCAAGAAATTTGATTTTTGAAATATTTGTGGTTTGAGTAAAGCAAATTTTAAAGAAATAAAATTGTTAAGGATTCTGGATATTTTCATTGTGGATTATCAGATTAATTACAAATTAATCACATTAATTGATTTTTTTTTTCAATAACTTTCGGTTTTAACAAATTAGGAATAAATAGGTAATAATATTTGGTAAAATTGTTTCGTAATTTCGTAAGAATTTGTAAAATTAAAATGTCAGTTTTTTGTTGGGTAAAAAAATCTTAAATTTTACTATTTTTTAATTAAGTTTAAAAGTAATTAATTTCTGCTTTTGTTAATATACGAATTTGGTTATTAATAAAATGAATATTTTTAAGATGATATTTTTTTTCATCAAATTATGAATTTGAAAATTGTATCATAAATTTTAATGAATTATTTAAAAAATTATTTTTATAATTTCTTATTTATATCGTTTCTAAATTTCATATAAGATTTCCAATATAATTTCATTAAAAAGTTTTGGTTGTAGGGGATTGTAAAATGAAGTAGAGTGATAAAAAAAAACAATCACTTAAATAATGTTTTAGCATTCTTTCAATTTTACTCTAATTTGAATCAATTAAAATCATTTAAAATTTATAGACTGAAATTGGTTCTTTTTTTTTAAGGGGCGTTTGGTATATTCCTTAGCAAATGAAATTTGATATTTTTCAATATGATGATAAAAACGATGAATGCCTGAAATTTGAATTTTTTTTTTTTGTTAATCGTGTAAAAATATCAAATTACTGAAACTTTTAATCACATAATTTTTTTTATTTATAAAATTTTGAATATACAAAATAAATTTATATAAAAATTATAATATTAATTTTATGAGAATTTTAAGATTTACCTTTTAACGCAATAATTATGTTTTAATAATTCAAGAATTCTTCAATAATGAAATATTTTTCATAAAAGTTTTAGTTTTTCTTTTTCGTTTTGACCACTTTTGATGACAATCACTTAAACACAATAATTTTAATTGACAAGTCATTTTTATTTAGTTTTAATTTAAAATCAATTCCTCAATTAATTTTTGATTTTGATACAAGACAAATTCATATTTTCATGTTAAACAAAATCGATCAATTTGTCACTGAATTTGAAATGGCAGTGTTTTTAACACATAACATTACAAAAATTAATTTAGAAAATTGAATATTTTAAGTTTTTAAACTTTATATTTTTTAATTTTTTTCAATTTTATAATATAATTTAATTAAATTAAATTAAGAAAACTAAAATATATTTTTAATGTTTAATTGTTTTATATTTAATTGTGAGAGCAAAAATCACTAAAATTTCACTTTTCACAAACTTCAAATATCGAAAAATTGATTAAAATATCACTAATCTTTAATAATTTTAAATATCCGACTTAAAAAAATAGAAGGACTTATCCTTAATAATCAACATACAAAAGGATTTAAAAACATATTTACTATTCAAAACCCTTTTAGTATTAATAAGAAATTATATATCAATTTACAAAGATTGAAAACTCTTCAATTTCTATTTTACTTTAAATGCTTCTTGATATGCTGAAGTCCTTCAGGCAACTAAATATATTTTTTTTTTCCATTTTTAATATGTTTGTCACTTTAGCAAGAAGAGCTTTACATCCAAAAATCCCAAATATTCAGAACTTTTTAAAACCAACAATAAAAGTTTGAAAATCGTTCGAGGGAATAAAAAATTGTGTTGTGTTTATTTGGTAGAACTTCCGAACTAGCCAAACACTTGCAAAGAACTAAATGAAATTTCAATTCTGCTGTTCTATTTGAATGAAATGTTTTTATGTAACTTGGAATTTTATTAAACATAACCTAAAGCTATATTTTTTTAATGTGAATGTGAAATGAAGTGCACCAAAATTTCAGTGATATACTATAAAATTTACTGTGTTACCAATTGTTGTGAATAGGATTATTGCAAGAGAGTAAAACAAAAATTATTGGGGTAAAAGAGAATAACAAAATTAATTCCCCAATATTCACTTTATTCACTTGTCACTTCCATCTAAATTTTCAATATTAGAGAAGAGTATCAAACAGTAAAGGATTTCAATATATTCAATGAAATAAACTCCCTGGTCACTGCTCGATTTTGTTGTACACTCGCAATCCATGAAATTTTGAAAGTGTTATTCATTATTAACACAAAAAAAATAATCAAATTAATTTTTTACGTTTATAAATTTAATAGCTAATGTTGATCCGTCTAGCGAATAAAGATTTATTTTATATATTATATAAAATATATCATGCTATAAAAATTTGAATTTATGTTTGTTATTTCAGATTAATAACTTTGTAATAAAAACATTTAAAAAAAAATTTATTATATTAAATTAATTATTATTTTTAAAATAATATTAAATTAATTATAATTTTTAGAATTTATGAACTTTGTATTATTGGTATTTTTCAACAAATTGGTAACAAATGTAATATAATTTTAAATATTCAATTTGTATTATTACCCAGAAAAGATCAGTTTCTTACTTTCGATTTAAATGTGTCGATTTAAATTTTAAATATATCATTGACATTATTATTTAAATAAATTTTTTATTTAACTTATTGGCATGAAATGGCATTCTGGTATATTACCGAATTGATGTTACATAATATTGAATCTAATTTATTTATGTGACGAATAAAATATGATTAGCTATTATAGCATTACAAAACATTTTGCCATTATATATTTATCGCATGCAACATTATTGTTTTTCTGTATTTCGTAAATTAAACTAAAAAATCTTAAAGAGAATTTTTGTCATTGGGGGAAAATGTTGTTATGTCATGCAATAAATTATACAGAAATTATATTATTTTATATGTAATTCAAAACAGGTTATATTAGTGAGAGAGTTTTATTCGTAAAGTTATATAATATTTGAGAGTTTTTTATGGAACTGATATTAATTTTCTGACAATACGCCAACTAGAGAAATCCTTGAATATATTATGATAAGCTTTAACTTTGAGTTAAAAAGTTAATTTTCCAACCAAGAAAACTTGTTCTTCTAATTTTCTTATTATATTTTTTCTGGGTAGATTTTTAACCTTTCGTAAGAAGAATAAAGAAATTATTAATTATGTGTGTATCTCTGAGATATGTCACACATATCATTTTCTCTAGAAAAAATTGAGTAAACACTTTTGACTATTAATTATTTGATTAGAAATATATAAAAAACATTTTTAATTCCACTCCACTCTCATGATAGGCAGTTTCACAAAACCTATAGAGTTAAATTTATTGAAATGTCTTAGTATGTCGGGGTGTCCAAATCGTTTGTCCTAATCTAAATTACTTACTTACTCGATGCTAGACCTTTTTGGAACGAGGAAAAAGGGTTCTATCAGAGAACTCTGTTCTGCGCAGCAATTCTACAGCTTCCGGTTATTTTATGCATTCCCATATTCGGTTCTAACTCACCCATCCACCGGAGATTGACCTCAATCGTCTGCGCCTATCACCAGGTATGTAGTTAAAGCTAGCTTTTGCTGGAGACTGCGTGAGCTAGCCAGTGAAGTCTCTGTTGTCACCATGCAACCGAGGTATATAAATTCATTCAACGTCTTAAACTTGTACTCCATCATGGTGACATTTTTATCTATATGGCGACTGATATTTTTATGCACTTTTCTTATTTGTGACATAAGATCAATTCGTATCGTTCAATATTTTTATGGTATAGTTAATATTAATATTTGTTGGTCTTTCAATATTTCTCGAAGTAAATAAATTAATTTACTTTGTTTATTAAGTTTTATGTCTGAAGTATTTATAATTATTATACATGATAACGCTTAAGGGCCAGCAATGTTTTATATTTATAATAGAAATATGTCTTTCCAAAAGCCTCGGAAAATTATATTAAAATTAATTATAATTATAGCAGCCAGAAATAAAGAATTTAATTTTTATGATTTAATTATTCAACAGACTTTCTACTGAAATTATTCTAATTGAACATTATAAAGTGTTAATCGACAAATAATAAATAAATTTAATTTTTTTAATGAATTTACTTGTTTTTTTTTTTTTTGTAAATTTCAAAAATTATTGTAAATATGATATCAAAAATTAATTAAATTGAAAACTAATGAAGTGTTTCAGCAGTTCCTCAATATCAGTTTTAATTCCGTGATCCTTTTTGTAACGAATCCAGAATATATTTATTGGATGTACATTATTTTTATTCGCTGTCAAGTCGTTTTATTTTTTTAATTTATTATGAATTTGAGTAATATCCTAGAAAGGATATTGAACAATGTTTAAAAGTATAGAAATTTTAATTTATAAAACGAATAAAGTAAAATAAAAAATTCCAACAATTTACATTAGTTTTCAATTTAAAACAAAGATAATTATACATCGTGGTTTGTAAATGTTCATTTATTTTCTTAACTTTATTTTTACTATAGTGATACCAAAAAAAAAACCATAGTTGGATTATTATAGATATTCTCAGTATATAAATTGCTTTTCTGGTACTTTCAGGATTATAGTAACAGGAAAGATATAACTATGAACAAATATTTAAAAAGTTTATAACCGATTGGAAAAATTAATTGTTTTTTAATTCTTCAATTCAACTTAAAAAAAAAAAAAAAATTTAAAAGTATATTTAGAATTTAACACTTAATTAAATTAAATGCTTGAGTTAAATTGAAGCACAGTCAAAGTTTGATCATTATAAATAACTCGATAATTGATTTGGTTATCGAAAATTTATTAAAACAAATCATACGAAAAAGAACTTCTATAGCAAGTTTTCGGCATAAACGTAAATTTAATAGAAGTTATTCAATGATAATTTTTGATTTTTACATATTTTTATCATATATTTTATATTTTTCCGGTGAATTATTAACTATAGTTCCCTGGAGATCATAACCAAAATTGAAACCAAAATTTTACCACAATTTAGACGTCATGATGCTAAGCACAATAAACAATCTCAATCATTTTATACTATCCATCCAAAAATTGTGAAAAGGGTTGGTTACATGACACTCAGTTAAAATAGTGCAGGGTCAATTTTACCTAGTAAGAATTTTTGTTCATTACTTTTGCACTTCAGAAAGTAAAATTATAAAATTTATCGTAATGTATTTCGTTTTACATTATCTAATAAAATATTTATTTGTCAGATTAACCAGCAACACTTAACTAATTATCTTTTAAGTAATTGTTGAAAATGATATGACTTTAAAAATAAGAATTTTCATTTTTGTTAAGAATTTGTTGGTTAGTTTTTTATTGTTAATGGCTAGTAAAAAAAATATTGAAAATTAAAATAGAAATAAGTTGAAATTGCAATTTTCCTAATTGAATATAATTTGTAGTAATTAATTGAAGAACTTTTTTCATAATAGCCACGACACGCCTTCAAAAGATTATTTTTACAAATATAGTTTACAAATATAGAATGGAATTGAATTGAAGGATGACATTTGAATATATCAGGTGAAATATAAATTTTGGGGCAACAAATTAGCTGAAGTAAGTAAAATTACATAATCCGATGCAGTAAACATATCCAAACTATCTTTAAATGTATGTGGCTTTACTATAACTGCTGTTTTAAAAAAGGGTTGAAATTTATTTATTATATATATTTTATTAAATCAACCCTTAAAATAAATTAAAAATAAAATTGAGTAAAAGTATAAAATTTCTTTAATGGATTTATAGCATTTATTTATCACATAGCCATAGCCACCCGCTATTTCTGATCCTTTTCAATATTGAGAATAATCATATTATAATTATAAGGATAGCATTTGTTAGTGCTTGAGTTAATCTACTAGTGCACACATAAATTAAAGTAATTTTATAGTCTAAAGTTTTTCATTCTACTATTTTCATTCGAAATGGTGACCACTTTAATGGCGGGATATTAAATTACAAGTTTCCCTATTTGCAAAAATATAGACGGGATTAAGTGCTATTTGTAGAATTACTTTAAAACAACAAGGGGTCAATTGATAATATATTCACAATAAAAAGAGTTTTAATAAACTTTTTACTAAATTTAATTTATTTAAGTTAGTATTTACTACTCCTGGATACATAAGACCTCCACGTGCATCTTCTGAAATCTTGCCGAAATGCTTTTGCTTTGACAAGTTTACTTTTTAATATTAATGCGATTAGCTTACCGAAATTGTACTTACCGTAGACAAATCGCAGATAGTAAGTTTTCGGAAAAACAATGGTGGGCCTAGTTATAGGTATATTGATCATTTCCAGGAGTTTTTCAGTCGCCATTCTTTTGATGCTATTGGCTTTTTTCTGATGTCAAGTACAATCCATCTCAATTTTCGTCATTATAGGTTCAAACTTTACGAATTTTAGTAAGTTTAATTTAATTTAAATGCAATGCTCTCTCAAACAAAAATAATGACTAATTAAATAGTAATTATAAATTTAAAATAAATATGAATCGGATTTTCACATTTAAAAATTATAAATAGCTACGAAAAAATTAATACTAAATTGAACAATTGATCAAAATATGCGGGATTGAATACTCTACTAATGAGCTCATTTGACCATCATCAAATAGATTTATTAGTAGATAATTAAACAAATCAATTATTAAATATTACAAAATAAAAATATATTATCCAGACAAATCCAAATAATTTTGTTAATTCTAAAAGTGCTAGTAAATTAATTTTTATTTACTAGCTTTTATAATTAAAATAAAACCATATAATAACAAATATTTTTAATTACTGATTGAATTGAAATTTATATTTTTATTTACTGTGAATATTATATAAATAAATTCATTTTGGTGTTTTATTTACATATAAATATGTAGAGGAAGCATAAATGTAATTGCGCTATTAGAGACATTCATCGAGAAAAATTCGATAGATAAGTCGTTTCGGTAAAAAATATTTTATAAAAATTGATATTTGATTGATTGATTTATATAGAGGAAGAGGAGACTCGCTAAGGGTTCATGAAAATTGGTTGTTACATATGACATGACGGTTCGCTGAACCAACGACTTTTTCGACTGAAACAGAGAATTGGTTTACAATATTCCAACCCAGAACTCCTAATTCATACAGTCAGTTCATTCACGTATTAAGATACCATAATAAAGTCGACAATTAAAAGCCTGACTTTGTAAATCAAACAAATCGTAATTTTAATTAATATACATAAATGCAAAAATCAATTTTTTACACCAGGGCGGTCAATCATTCAGCTGTTGCGTAGTTGTTGCAGTCAGTCGGTCATTAATTTAAGATATACAGCACAATCGGCTTAATTGCCATATCAAAATTCAAAATACTAATGCAGAATTTGCAGTTTTCAATTTTTTGAGTCTGCATAAGCTACGCAACGACTGAATTATTGATCGCACTCCACCTGTGATATTCAATAAAACTACTCGAAATTGAAATAGCGAACTAAAATATCACATAAATTATGGTAGCGTAGTGAAGATGTGAAAGTTAACATAGTCGAACACTAATTTATTATAGTTGTAAATGTTCTTAAATAGTGCCAAATAAGTAAGGTTTCTTTACAACAAATTATTTCTCTATCAATTTTCCATTTCGTCAATTTTTATTATTTTTGAAATTTTATTTTGGTTTTTTATTGTCTGTGCTTAAGTAACTCCCAAACTATCTGCATTGTTTTTTTTTGTTGTTGTTGTCAAAATACAAGAAGTTTAAAAATTGCTGATACCACTGAAATAAATCTACAATAAGTTTATTTCGACAATATTCACATTTGTTTATAAAAAGTGTTGAATTTCATTATAATTATTTATTTTATATTTTTGTACCGTAAACGGGTGCATCATTGACCTATAACAATCAAATATTAGGTGATAACTAATTCAAGATTTTTTTTAATATTTTATGTATAGATTATAATTCACGAATTTGACAATTGATTAATTTGATCGATTTTATATAAAATTTTAGGTCAATTTTCAGTAATTTTATTGTATTTTTTTTGGAAAAGTTATTTGTCAAAATTTTGTTTTTATTCTGACTATTATCGTATAGCATTTATAAAAATTTCTGGATTAATTTCTGTAAATGACATCAAAGTGTAAATTTTCATTTATTTGAATATTTTTTTTATATTACTCTGGAGTTGTGGAATATTTTATGTATATATGTCCAAAAATTAATAAGAAAAAAATAATAATATAATTTTCAACAATTTTGATGTTAATAAGTGAAGTGTCATTTAAGGGCTTTCAATTTAGTATAAATGATATTATTTTAAATTTATACGTACATGTCCAAAACGATATCTGCTCCACTCCTCATATGAAAACTGAAATCATTCGTTAAATAAATAGCATTATTATTCTCATGATGGGTTTAAGTTTGCATGGATATTTATTGAAATTATTAAAATATTTCCCAATTATGTCATAAATTTGTATATTATAATAATTTTTTTATATAATGAGTGTGAATAAAAATTATGACAGGGTTAAAAAATGACCCTTTAAGCACCATTCGGATTCCATTTTTCAGTTTTAATTTGTAAATTTGGTTTACATAATAGTTTTTAGTGGATAACATTTCTTGTTAAAGATGTAGAAATTTAAATAATCTTATTAACCAAAAAATTAATTTATATTTCCATTGCCATAAATATTTAATTTATTTATACATTATCATTAAATATTTAAAATATATTGATATATTATAAAAAATAATTTTAAATTTTTAATTAATAGTTTTTAAGTAATTTTCAGTGTTCATTTTGACTTCAGTTTAATTTCGCTTTTACTTTATTTTAAGTTCATTTTGAATTCATTTTTGCTTCAAATTAACTTTACTTTGAATTTATTTTGTCTTCAGTTTGACGTAATTTTGAGTTAATTTTGAATTCATGTAGGATTTAGTTTGAATTCATTTTGGCTTCAGCTTTACTTCATTTTGAGTTCATTTTAACTTTATCTTTACTTCATTTTGAATTCATTCTTGCTTCAAATTAACTTTACTTTGAATTCATTTTCTTTTAAGTTTGATTTCATTTTGAATTTATTTTGGTTTAGTTTGAATTCATTTTAAGTTCAGCTTTACTTCATATTGAGTTCATTTTGGCTTTGGTTTGAATTCATTTTGAGTTAATTTTGAATTCATTAATGATGCCAAAATGAAGTCAACTGAATTCAAATTTTTTTAACTTAGGAACATGAAAGTATTCCGAAAATTTTCCAAAAGGAATCAGAAAATATGAATCCAAAATAAAGTCGTCCATATTGAACTTAATTTTAAAATCCATTCGAAATCCGCTTGCTTAAAGCGAAGGTTTTAAAAGATTTCGGTCATAGTTAATAAATTAAACGTTTGTTTTTAATGCATTTTTTAACAAATATAATGATTGAATTACTGAATAATTGAATTCATTATTATTATTAATTAAATTGCAATCATTTTCTGAATTAATTATAAACAATATTTATTTTTTCATTTGATTAAAATAATAGATAAATAAAATTTATGAAATAATCGACTATAATTATCACTATCGTATGTCTATTAAATAAAATTACGATAAGTATGGATATATAATTTTTGAAATTTTTTGAAAAATTATATTATAAAGTTTCATTGGTTTCATTCACTTTCGCGATATTCAACATTTCGCGGCCCTTGGAATCCTTCTAGCTTGATTGTATTATTCGAGGAATCCAATTTTTGGAATATCTCCGGAAAGTATAAAACAATTTTATCTAACCAACTTTTATTTTAAGGTTAAACCTTTAAAACTTTTAAAGGAAACCTTTAAAACTTTTCATCTGGTTCCTCACTAGAGCAATAGAAGACTGCCCTAGAGAAACATTATAATATTGGTAGATTATTTTAACTAAAAACCTATTTAGTAATTTTTATCATTTATTGAATATTTGCATATTTTTAGGTGTAATTAAATATAAGTTAAAGTGGTTAAAAGTAATTTACTAAATTCCGAGAGTTGTGAAAGACGAAAATGAAAATAAATAATTAATTTATTATTAACTAAAATTATTTTCAGTATTTCTTAATAATTATAATTATTTTGTCCTCATTTCAATTTATTATAATTTATATTTTTTTTATTTATTTTTGATATTATAATAATCAAAATTTTAAATTACATAATAATTGCATGAAATATTTTTGTTAGATAAGATTTTAAAACAAAAATTTACTGATAAACTAAAACGCCTCCAATAACCAAAAGTAAACGATAAATTTTATAATTTAAATGTAATGTAATTTTAAATAAAAATTAAATTAATTTAAAAACTTACAAATTTGTTGGTTAATTTTTTTAATGTTAAAATTAAGTAAATCTTACCTGAAAATAAAAAAAGAAAAGAAAAATTAATTTTAAAATTTTTGAAAATATTTAATTTTATTAGATTGAATTAAATAAAAAAATACTTTAATTATAGCTTTATAACCAGCAAAGTTCTTATATTAATTTAATTTGCTAGCTACAAAGATTTTAATAAAAAATATTAGATTAATTAGTACTGGGTAGCCAATGATCACCTTAAATGAAATTTGGGTGGGCAAGGAACACTTTACATAATATTGTGCAGTGCATTCTTTAATGGTTTAATGTGTTTATAATTTCTGATGTACAGTGATATTGATTAATGAAATTAAATTGTATCATGGTCGTTTTTATTCCTTTTAAGTCCTTTTTATTACAAAATATTTCAAAAAAATTAAGGTAACACAAAAACGAATTATAATATAGATACATTTTATTGTGTGTACCATTTAAAGTCCAATTTTAGTGAAAATTTATATTAGCCATTAATGAAGTATTTCACCTGAAGTAACCGTTCAAGGACAAGGAGACTCAAAGCGGTCGATATTAGATCGCTTTAAATGTAATGCGAATTTCATTATACTTTTTTTGTAGAACGAAAATTCTTTAATATTAACGATTTCTGGATTCATTATTATCGTTATATAACTAATAAATTGAACTATTTTACTTGTGTATACAAATTAAGTTTGTTATCAGAATATAAAGTTTATAATAAAATAAATAAAACTTTGTATTATAATGATTTTCTTGACAAGAATAACTTTAAAGTTAATTTATACTTTTAAATTAAAATATTAACAAAAATGAAAATAATAAAATGAATAATCTTTACATTCTGAAAGTTAATTTTTGTAAAGTTTTCATTATTTTTCAATTCAGGATTCTTTTTTGTAATTTGTTATAAAAATTTAAATCAATTTATGACCGACAAAGAGAAGAAAATTATCAAATTGAATTTTTTACTGAAAGCCTTTTTTATTTTAACAGAAATTAAAATTTGTTTGAAAATGATGAAATTTTTTTTTTTTTTTTGAACAGGTATTAAAAAAGTCTTAAAAATTTCTTACTAGGAATTTACAATTTACATGTAAGGACTAAGGAGTTAGTTCTTTGTGCTATTTTCTAATGGGAAAATCCTTAAAATTGATTTTAAGTTTTGTATCTTGCTTATACGAATTTGTTTTGAAATTTAACATTTTCTGAAGATGTTGAAGAGGTCTGCGTCGTAGACGTTGAAGGTTTGAAATGTTAGAAAAAAGTTGTAATGTATAAAAATATATGAAAGCAGAAAAACTCGCCGTCGTCATGACGAATTTGTCTTCGCAAAGTCGATTCAGCAACCCCATCATATCAAATCGACAACCGTCTGAAGCTAAAAGAATATCTCAATGCTCAATTTATCTGAATTGTTATTCGTTTAAAAATACAAAAATCAATGACCTACTAAAAAATTTAACATTATAATCAAAAAAAGAAAATATGATGGAAGCATTTTATTTATGCATCCTTAATTTTTCTATGAAATAAATAAATACAGGAAAAAAAGAAAATGTAGAAAGATATTTAAATATTTCAGTAGCCATAAACAAATAAAATATATTATATTTCTGATTCTTGTTCACTCCACTTGGAAGCATAGAACCTAAATGATAGAAGTTTCGTGAAATTCCATTGCAGTTTGGACTTATTAATTTGTAAATAGATTCCAGACAATAAGTTTCTTTATAGTGAATACACTTTTAATAACAACAATCTCATAGATTTTTGTTATTCATTAGAATGGTTGTCTTTTCACCTGGCGTTTGCCAAGGACAGAAAGTGGAGATAGATATCCAATATTGTAATGGTAGATCTACCAGAACGGCCTGTGATGCATTTAGCTAGTTCATACACATGTTCCTAAGTTCCTATGTTGCTATGACCTGGAACCCACAGTAACGTGACTCGGACCTCCAAGTTTTTCAGAAAACATTCTTTCGAGCTTGGATGATATTATTATGGAGTTTACAGCCAGAATCACTGCTCGGATATCTGTCACTATTGTAAACTTACTTTTCATTCACGAATCATTTCTTATTATGACATTTACATACACTGCAAATTTTTATTATTATGGTACTTATTTAAAGCTGTCAGCAGTACAAAAATTTTCAAAGAATATTTTGAATTTATAATTTTTTTTTTTAGTAGATACTTAAAGACATAAATTTTAATTCTTTCTTTATAACTCTTTACTTACACATAAGAATCCTTACTACGTTTTGAAGTGACATATATAACAATGACATAATATAAAGGATGCTATTTCAACCAAAATAAATTCTCAGTTTTTTTTATGGTGGTTTTAATTACATTATCGTAAGAAATCACAAAAAATATCCTCGAAACATTATCACCATAAAAAAGCATGATATAAAGTAGAAAGTTTCTTATAATAAATATAAGAATTATATGAAATTTTTCTTTCGAAAAATCAAATTAAAATTACATTTTCAAAAATTTGTCATATATTATCAAGGAAAACCCGCAGAAAATTTTGTTGTTGAGATACAGTGAAGTATTATTTTACATACTTTTATTTTGCAGTATTTTTGGCATGGTGTTTATTATATTTTGACACAAAATATCATATTACTTTATAAAAGGATGGACTATAAAAATGAAAATGTTTATGTCCTTTTATTTGTTATTGTATGAACAACAATTCTTTATGTTTTATTTTTTAAAGGGAGGCGAGGTTAGAATTGATGTTAAAAGGATTTTTATTATTAACTATGAAATTATATTATTTTCGTCCTAATAATATGAACATTAAGTTTTTTTCTTGCGGAATATAAAATTACATTTTCACTCTGGGTTAATGGTCTCATATCATTTAAGAATTTTTCTTTGTTTTTTTATTTTTATTATATTTGCATCCTGAGCAAAGACAAATGCAGTTATTGTGATCTGAAAAAAGGATATACGCAAAAGATACATACAAAATAATGATATAGCAAGAAAAAAATAAATGATGCTATTATCCATATGACATTATTATTCTTGCTTATCCTTGTATAAACTTTAATGTAATACAAAGAAGAGGAAAAAACCATCTGGGAATATTAGCAATTTTTTTTTTTACAATTTTGTCATTTTTTATGTTACAATTTTAATGTTGCACAAAATGGTGGACAGTTTGTCTTTGTAGAAAAAAAAAATATCAAATATTATTTCTTTCTTAATTGCCAATTCAATAAAATTTATAAATATAAGTAACGAAAGATTAATTTTAAGAAAACTCCAGAAAAAATACTAAAGCAAGTAAAATACAATTTCGAAGTATATTTTTCAAAATATGTATTACTATAGTTTACATCGGTTGTTTAGTATAGCAGTAGCGTGTGCTTCACATTTACGCCATACCAGCACTGTAAGCTGCTTACAAATACGATAGGTTAGGTTAAGAAGAGTCCATGAAGATCTATATGGTCATCACGAATCACGAGAGATCTTAATGGTTTTCTTGTGGTCTCTATAATGTCAGGTTTGAAAAGCACTAATCTTTAATGAAATATTCTGTTTACCCTAATGAAGAGAACAATTCTTCACAAAAGTAATGTCGAAAGAGCCAATAACCTTGCAATACGTCATGTCACAAGCATTGGCATTTAATTCGTGCAAGTCTATCTTAGTCAGTTACTCGAGTGTAAGTTAGTTTAATGGCATTCTAAGGTTTAGCTACCGTGTTTACCGATTCAGCAGTGATCAATATGGAGGCATATCAATATCCTTCAGATTGTTTTATTCATGGACATAATGAATTGTAATTTATGCTAAGAGAGTCACGGCCTGCCAATATCGATAGTCATTAATTTGCAATAACTGATAATGATTCGTTTGATATTTAAATGAACTCTAAAATTGCCGATGAATTTCATCTTTATATTTATATACAAAAATCGTATCCTTAAAACAGACGTGTGTCACCAACCATCAATAGAAAATTAGAAATAGCTTTGTCTTAAACTATATTTTGAACTGAACTTGCTACTGCTCATCAAGCAAACCAAAGATTATCTCACAGTGTCTTATTTTACACACTTTATATACAATAAAGACTTTTCAGTTCATAGCCATTTGTAATATTAGCAAATTTTATTCGTCTCTCTAAACTTATTTGCTTAATGTTTCTAGTTTTACAATATCAATAAAAAAAAAAGAAAACAGAATATTATTTTCAAAATAAACACAAAAAGTATAAAAAGGAAATTGCATTGTAGAGCAAACAAAAGAGTGCAAAGCCATTAAGAAGTTTTTACGGTTTCTTCTATAAATATCACAACAAATTGACTGTGTTTTTTCAGTGCTGTTTTATATTTCTATAATTTTCATACGTACGATAACAATAAAAAATATAAAATTAAAATAGCTACGAAATGTGATTTTGTTCACGAAAGAATTAACACTCAATATAAAAAAATATTGAAAGTTAATTTTTTTTTGTCCATTAGCAAAAATATTCTTAAATAAAATGAATTTAAAATATTTTTACTAAAATGAAAAAAATAAATGTTTCCGCCCGGGATCGAACCGGGGACCTTCCGCGTGTTAGGCGGATGTGATAACCACTACACCACGGAAACACATGTTTGGTGTTGTGTTAAATAAAAATTCGTCATGTTACGAGGAAATATTTTGTTTGATATTTTAATGAAATCCTAAAATTATGCAATTTTATTAAATTGAAATAATAGAATTTAGTACTACAAAACTTTCTCTGAAAATCCTCTGACTATTGAGTGAGTATTGACTATCAAAAATTGTTCGTTTGGATATTAATTTAAATTTAAGTTAATTATTAATTAATTAATTAAGTAATCATTTTTTTTCGAACATTCATTTGGAATCAGTTGATTAATTATGAATACATCATTCGTCTATAAATATTGAATTTAACCCCATTTTGTATGCAAAATCAATTTTTCATTTATTATTATATAAACTTTTTAAATGAATTCAACTATTTTTAATAAAATATTTAATTTAAAAGTCCTTTAATAACAAACAAACAAACAACAACAAAAAAAAAAATTTCCATCTGTCCTTTTTTGCAATCTGGGTTATCATCACCACACCAGTCCATCCAGCAACAAATTAATAAATAAATATGTCGACCGGCCGGCGGAGTATCAATGTGGCGCCAACAAAACTTATTACACACAATAAAATGTTGATATAATTTTTATGCCGTAAATGAGGAAAACTGGTCTACATCATCTACACATTCAACAGGAGGTTTGTAAAATTATTTTGTATTTGTGATCTGAGAAGAAGGCGGCAAAAAGGGAGTAAATCAATTAAAGGAGAGGTTAACTTTTATATAAATGAATAATGGAAGTAAATATTTATGTAGTTGTTGCTGTTGTTGTGGGATAAAGAGGAAAATGTAGAAATGAATAAAAAATAGTTCCATTTTAAAATATAAACAGGATGTATAAAACAAATATTAAATTCAATTTGCATATTTTTTACATTTAACGAATTTGTTATTGTCTTTTTAGATTTAAATTCATTTGGAAATTTTAATTTCCGATGTAAAAAAAAGTTGATGGAAATATTTAGCTTTGTAAAATTTGTTAACGGAAATTGAAGGTTTCACCTAATCATACCAGACTTAAGTATATGCTAATGTACTCCCTACAAAAAAAAAAATATTTCTAAGGCACATACGTGCTCTTTCGACAGAACTTTATGTTGCTCATACATTTTACAAAATCAACCACGTTGTAAATTCACTCTAAACACATTTTCACTTAGTTTCCAACCGTTAGCACAACCGTCAAATGTGAAAAAGTTGGGTGAAAAATAATTATATTTCAATTATTGATAATATAAACATATAAAATAATGTGCTTTTTTGGACATAAGAGACGTCATTTTGGTTGTAGAATTTCCCCATACACAACTTGCAACTATCAACATAAATTAAAATATTTTAATATATCTTTAACCGATTTATCAACAGTTAAAATGGTGGTCAACGTATTTTAAATATAGTAGATTTACTTTCAACTACTGAAGCTAATCACATTGTATAAATAGAATTTAATTACTGCAAACCTACAGACAATTAACTCATACTTAATTATTGTCTAATTATAAGTACAATTCAATTATTTCGACTAATTTCCTATGAAAACTTAACTTTATGATGGTTAACATTATAAAACAGAAAATTTATCGGAAACTGTTTAATGACATTCTAAAAAAATTATTCAATTTAAAGGATTCATAAAAATTAATAAAAAAAAAAAAATAAACAACAACATGAAATAAATTTAAATAACAAATAAAATTCAATTCACGAGTTTCATGTTCAAATCCTATCGTTAGATGACTTGTCCTTAATTGCTGTCCTGGGAAATATGAAAAGTTTTTTTTTATTTTATAACAAAAAAAAAAAAAAAAATCAAATATGATATTTTAATTGAAAGTTGTCATTTATGATATTACTAAAAGTTTATTTTATATTGAAATCTATTAATCAACAAATGAAATAATTCCATTTAAAATAGATAAAAAATTCAATATTTTTTAGATTCTTTTATTGAAAATAAATTGAATAACATTTTATATCAGGATAACAAGTGCAATCCTCAATTGGATTCCGTAGTTGTTTTTGATAATAATTTTAGTTACTTATTTGTTAATGAATATATTAGGTATTGGTCACATAATTGAAAAGTATTTTAATAATAGGATTGCATTACTGCCGCAAAAAAATAAAAAATGGTACAAAATAGAAATAAATCAAAATTTATAAATAAAAATAATTTAGATAATTAAGAGGTTGCTTCAACCACAATTGGGATCGCATTGCAATCCTTAAATGCAGATCTTAAAAAATGGAATGATGATACTCATCTCCAATGCTCGCAAGCTTACAACAAAGGTAAAATAATGAAAAACTTATGGGGAATTTCGAGTAAAGTATAGTCACCAAGAAATAATTACAAAATAGAAAAAGTTCAATATACCAAGCGACGGTGGGTTTAACAGGACAATCAACGCTGAGAGATCATGCTTTTAAAATACAGCAATCCGAGATAAACATTTGTAGAGGTTGCAGAGATGAAAGAAGAACAACTTAATATTGTCATTGTCCCTGCCTCAAGCATTTATGACGGAAATGCTTTGGTTCTGGGTCGGAAATCAATTCTGAAATTTGGTCGAATGAGTGGCTGGTTCACACAGTCATCTCGGCATCTGTAACACGACTAATTGTGACCTACATGCATATACCCTTAGCGATTCCCCTCTCCAACACCCATCGAATTCAATCCAATACGGTTTAAAAAGTCTATTAAATTTTTAAGAAATTTTCAATTCATCATTAAATTTTCAATAATATACAAAAACAAATTATATTATTTATTGATGTAATCTTAGCTTATTTGTAATTGTTTTGTATCAATTACAAATAAGCTAAGATTACATCAATAAATAATATAATTTGTTTTTGTATATTATTGAAAATTTAATGATGAATTGAAAATTTCTTAAAAATTTAATAGACTTTTTAAACCTTATAGGACTACAAAATTGAGAAGTAGGAATCTTAAAAAGTCATGTATTTCAATTTTCAATAATGTAACTCCAATTAGTTTTGAAAATACATTTTTCATAATTAAATTATATTTATCAATTACTTTTGATATTAAGGTTTGTTAAGGTTCGGGACGAGAATGAAATTACATTATTAAAGTTCTGTTTGGGTTTAGGTACCTGTAATTAATTTTTACATGCATTTACCCAGTAGTAATATTTTTTTTTTTATAATAATATTTCATTGAAAGTTGTTTTGTGGATATTTCGAAATTTACAACAAACTTTTCAATCAACCAATATATTACTAATAATCCTTAATATTTTTTTTATATATTTTCCAATAATATTTTATATTATTAAAAGTTTTCCAATTTATTTAAAGAAACAATTTTCTCAATAAATTTCTTTGATTTGAAATTTTTTTTTTCATTGTAAATGATACGTTAAAATTTCTTTACAAATTCAACTGGCACTTATGCAATACAAGAACTTTCTGATATAGTAAATGGTGTCACGTGTTTACAAAGGTTTACAGCAGCAAAAAATTGGAATTTTTGTTCAATTTTGTTCAAATAATACGAAGAAAAGTTCTATTCATAGATGAAATATAACTAAATTTAATATTAAAGGTGATATTTGATAATATAATTGGGTAAATTTAGTTATCTGTAGTATTTGTCACAGTAATTACCAAGTAGGATAAGCTATGGAAGGTGCTTGAGTTTTCATGGCCATCACGAAGGACGAGAGATCTCGATGGATTAATTGTGATGCCTACGTCATACTTGCCACAAAGATAGTGTTGAAAGAGCTGATTATCCATGCTGTACGTCACGTCCCAACTATTCATACTTATGTATGGTGTTTACCGATCCAACAGTGACCAATAACGAAGCTGATCAATTTCGTTAACTAGTAAGAATTAATTTGTATTCAATATTGTGCCATCAATTGACATAAATTGTAAATAAAATTTCAAAGCAACATTTTACAGACACAGACAAAAATTGGCAATATTAATATTTATCAATGTATGGATCGATACGAAAAATATACAACGAAAAAAAGACATTTAAAAGTGCCAAGCTCTCATGGTTATTAACACCTTAAACCGAATTTAACGTACTAGCCAGTAGGCCTTCGGAAACCGAAAAGATTAAAGAGAATACGTGGTAAGAAATTATACAAAACTGCTTTTTAGAGTCCTGGACAATCATTCCACCCATCCAACCAATAATAATTATCCTGAAACTAAAAGCGTTTACAATACTGAAGCCGGACATTTGCACTAAAACTATTACAAAAGAATTTATTTTTGGTGCAATTCATGTATAAAAATACGGAATTATAAAATCTCATGGGATAATCTTCATTAATATAATGAAAACTTTTTAAAACTCTTTATAAATTATATAAAGAAATCATTTATACATAAATAATTAATTACATTTAAGATTAATTTCACTTCTACTATTATATATTTCAGTTTTAACTTTTCCACCTCATACTAATAATTTTCCTTTTTTTATATAAAGCTTTATCGAAATTTTTTTCTTCAAGGATTAATAACTTTTAATTGAATAATCAAAAATTTTCTGGAATTTCTTAAACATAAAATTTTACTTTTCGCGTGTGACATTTAAATGAAAAATGACAGCGTATCATTACAAAAACATTACAAAATTGAATAAATGTAATGCCTATACGCAATAGGGGAGCATATAATTGATATTACTTTTGGCTATCACATATCCACGGAAATGGCAAAGTATTTATTAATGTCGCACTCTGTGAGTCCATTCTTTAATAATTGTATCGTTGATTATTGAATTTATTTCATTTACTATTACATTTCCAGAAATAGAAAATATGAAAATTATTTTAATTCGTAAAAGAAAAATTTAATTTATTTTAATTGGAAATTTTATAATTTTCCCTGAAATTTGCCTGTTCTCTTTGGATTGTACAATGTTTAGGATTTTTCTTTTTGAAGTTGGCGATAGTGTGGAGTGGAACTTGAATATCGACCGACCTCATTATAAATTATAAATTATATAATTGGATTATAAATTGGCCTCGTCAATCTAATCTCGCACTTATTAATAATATATTTTGTAAAAAAATTCTTGGAAGCTGACATAAAAACCAGATTCAAATTTATCAAAAAATTAACTACAATATATCAAAAGGATGAATAATTAGCTGTCACTCTTGTAAAATTTACATTGAAATTAGTTATCCTGCAGATATTTCAAATTGGAATGGTAAAAAATATTGAAAAAAAGTATTACAATTTTCACAAATCGAAATCAATTATTCGAAAAATCCTTCTAATCAATCGTAAAAATTCCTTTAAATTCAACTTTTATTTCGTCCTTTTATATTTTACAAAATTTTAACTGATAACTTTATTTATTATTTACAGAATTTTTTTTAGCTTATTTTTCGGTATTGAAGTTTAGATAGAATTTTTCTTTAGACACAAATAAAAAAAAAAATCCAGGACTTTTTTTTGTGTGTGTTTTTATTTCGTTTTATGTGGTCAATTTATTTCCTTTCTTTTTTATTTACACAAAAAAACATAAAATGAAATTGGCTTAACTCATTTCAGTTATTTCCTTTTAAAATATATTTCGACTGTGGTTTCTAAATTTCAGGAAAGCGAAAAAAAGGACTAAAACAAAAAAAAAATCCAGAAAAAAAGGAATGAAAACAAAAAAGCTGGAGCTAAAAATAACTCTTCATTAACACAATTTAATTTTTAAAACTTTTTAATTTACAATTAAATTAAGTTATCATATTTTTTTTCTAGAGGGGGTCATTAGAAACAATGAGACAATGATGATTGAGAATTATGTAAAAGTTTTTTTATTTAATTAATAATTTTTACAGGAAAAGGATTTAAATTATAGTGAAATATAATTTTGATTCCGATATTTTCAAGGATTCCTTTATTTGGAAGTTTTCGCGTTAATTACGCTACGTAAAGTCTAACGATTGCTGCGTAATAGGCTTTAATTAACGATATATTAAGGCAAAATTTGCCATATCTTATATGAATTGAAGTAGGCTGCACCTTTTAGAACTTTAAAGTCTACTAATTTTACTAAATATCAAAGGTTAATTGCAGTTTTTTTAGATGAATTTTCTGATTTAGCTAGTTTTGGGTGATTTTGTATGGAGTAAAGTGGGGCATAGTCGTCAGTTTTTTTATTTTTGAAATAGGTGTGAGGCAAATGAGAAATACATCTTCTAGCAGAAAATTGGCCTCACTCTAGTTTCTTCAACTTTACTCTATATGACTTTTTTGTAATTATTCGGAAAGACCATAAAATGACGGTTTGCATGGTGTACATTCGACAATGGATGGACAGTTATCATCATCCATCATTATGATAACTGCGAAACTACATCAGCAGTTTGACAATTTATAAAGAATGTTTTACACTGTTTTGTGAAATAATTTAGAGTGTTTCAAAACATTTAGCCAATGTGCCTTACTGATTAATGTGCTCCAGTTTATCCTACTTGTTACTTGTATATATTTTTTTAAGTAACTTTAATGGATTTTTATGGTAATTATTTTCTCTAAATATTTACAAATCTATTTACTAATATTTAAGAAAATTTTAATTAATATAAAATTCATAGTTATTCTGATAAAAGAAAATGTTAATAAAAGAAAGTTACTGAATGCCGAAACTGACAGCGTATAAAACTAGAAATAAATTCAACTTTTACGACGTAAATCCATAATTCATAAGTTAAACTCGTTTTTTTGACAGTTCAGAGAAATTGGCACGTTCAAAATTAGTTGTTAAATAGGAATTTGTTTTTAAATATTGAAGGATATTTGTTATTTAAAACATTTTACATAATGATAAAAACATTTTGACATTGTTGCTTAAATAAGTTTTTCAAATAAAGATGGAAGTAATACTTCTCCGGGTGGTTGGTTGTACGTCCATCTAAGCTCTAAAGGTTTTACAGAACCCTATTTTTATAATCTATATATTTAAATTTATTCTGGGGTGATAGATATAAATCTAACTAGTTTCTCTGATACTTTTATACATATAAAGGAGCTATTGAAAATTACTTTTGATAAAATTGACTATACTCTCTATATTAGTAAAGAAAAGTTTCTTATGAATCTATTATCTACACAAGAACTTAACATTTAAGTTAATTATTTTCTTCTTCCCCGCATTCTTTTAAATTAAGAAAAATTATTGAAAAACCAAACATATTGACAATATTAAAGCACACAAGGATACCTATTAAGGATATATAACTATCTAGTAACCAACAGAGTTGAATAATACAAAAACAAAACGAATCTCGATTCAATTCCATAAAAAAATTAAATTAAATACATAACAAAAAAAAAGTTTCCTGTGGTTTTATTTTATTTTTTAACTTATACAATCGCAATTTACAGGACAAAAATTGAAATTTTCTTTTTTTTTATGATTTCCAAATAATCATTTTACTTTTACTATACGTAACAAAGTGAGAGTTTAAGGAGAAAGGATAATAAAATTACGGCGCGCCATCAAATATACATAGACAAAATTGTTCAGTCAATATAAATATAAATTTAGGAAGGATATTATGTTATATGGTAAAGTATGTTAGTATCTACTATCTGTATACAAAATATATATAATTTGAAAAGTTAGATAAAAACTTTTTAATAACTGAAAGCCGTCGTTTGTGTGTTGTCATCAGTTGTGTAATTTTATTGTCGTCAGATTGGCGCCAAGTTTAATATTAAAACAGCGACAAAATACAAGTTTTTTTTAACACCATTTTCTTCCTTGTTTTATATATAAATATGGAAATTTTTTTTTTTTATATAATTTAAATATATTTACACAGTTTTCCTAGGTATATACAAAAATTGTTATATACATTCATAGAAATGTTTGTTTGTTTGTCGTTAAATTTGTGAAAACGTACTGAAAATTGGATCTTTTTAATCATCATCAAGTTCATTATTTTTATACGTTTATATTACAATAAACGTTTTGTATTCTATCTATTTCCTCTCTCTAGTTCTAGCCAAACTTATACTACAGTAATTTATTTGTCTATAATTTATGAAATTTTGTTTTCAGGAAAATCTAATTGTAAAGTATACCAATAAGATTTTTTTTTTGTGAGCTGGAAAATAGAGGAAAATTTTATTGGTGAAATTTATATTTATATATAGTTAGTTAAATAGAACATAAATTGAGCAACAAGTTCCATTTGGTATGATTTTAAATGTTTAGAATGAAGAAAATTTATATTAAAAATATCAGGATGATTTTTATGCGTCAATTATTTGATTTTTGGTAGTGGGAAGAACATGTTTATTTAGTGATAACTGACGGATTTTTGATTGAGATTTGTAATATGAAATATTTGCAGAAAATTCATATTTTGGATAATCATATTTCGAAAGCCAATATCAAAGTAACGACTTTAAAATATTCTATATCCAAGATTTTTTTGGTATATTGCTCCTAAGTATAATTAGGACTCCATTCATCAAATTACCATTGCTTCACTTCACCTTATGATTATATTATTTAACTTTTGTAAACATTTTTTCAACCTTTGGAACGTTGTGGTTATTATTTCAGCTACGAACAGATCTCGACAGAAGGAATCAAACTGACGTAACTTAAAGTTTGTTATGTTTCGGAATTCTAGACTGTAAATCTAATTGTATAATGAGGAATATAAAAATAGGCAAATTTATTAGAACAAATTTTAAAATTTGAAGGTTTCTGCTTCAACGCTATCCTCTCGATGCGGAGTCATATTAAATTTTACTTTATACATTGTGGGGGTATTATTTGAAAGACATTTCGGTAAGTATACATATGTTTCTGTAGTTGGAACAAGATCAAGAAACTAAAACACGGGGAGGGGGGTCTTAAATATAATTGTTGTAAAATGTGTGTAGGATATGAAAGATTTTGGTGACTGGTGAGTGCATATCAAATTATATTTCAATGAAAACGATATCAGTTATTGAGAACTGGGCCCCAACGAGAAATTGGATTAAGTTTCAAAAGAGAACACAGCCATGAGTGTATGTATAGCTCAATAAAATACGCAAAAATAATGGTAGACATGCTAGCAATAAAGTTGGGTAACGAAATCAGTCGAGAGATATTAGAAAAACTATAGATTCTAAAAAAGCCAAAGAGTCACTGAATGTTCGGCACGCACGGTATATTAAGTTTGTATTTCTCATGAAGTCTCGTTGAGGTTATGAGACTAATAAAATTACTATTGAACCACTTGTGTGTGATAATCATCGTTTCGAATTCGAAAGATGCAGGAATGTGGGTTGCATTATACTAGAAAACTTATTGACCTCGTGTTGTTATTTTTATGGAGCATCAAATTTTCTATTATATAAATATCTATAACAGATAATAACAATAAGGAACTCGGAATTCAGTACTCTGAACATAAGACATTAAGACCACCCACAATGGATCCATTTTAGTTGATTTACAACATTCGAAACCTAACGTAACTAAATATTAAAAGAATTATCTGAATTTTTTCTTAAAACTATGGAAAAATTTAATTAAAATTAAGCTAAATTACTTAAATTATTGTTGAAAGTTGAAAATGTGAATATAAATATCAATATAAAATCAAATTTGTTAAAAAAAATACCAAAATTTTTATAATTAAACCAAAATTATAAAAATCTCACATGTGCCGTAAGTCCTTTAATTGTATTCAAAACTTTACAGCCAAAAGCAACAATTTCGAAGAAATTTATGTTTGATGGAAAATACTTTGTAAATGCTTATACCCTTAAACCTGCCAAATCTCATAATGATAATTATTATAAATAAAATTCTAAAAACAATTCTTAATTGCTTTTCAGTTAAAATTCTTGGAAATTAATATAAAATTTATTCGACTATTTTACCATATAATTTTAAATTCATTGACAACTTCATTTTTGTTATTTTTGTTTATATAATGTTAACAAGGTGGTGAGAGGAATATGGTGTCCCAGAAGAAATCAGCTTCTTTTAATCAGTAAACTTTTTGAAAATTTAATCGCAATTATAACTTTTTTTGACATTTCCTTCTATTTAATTTTCTATGTCATCTCTATAATTATCTAATGAGTAAATAGTGATTAGCTTACAAGGAAATGTTTTATATAAATACACTGCATTATCCCAAATTTCAGAAACAAGGTCTATACAGACCGTAAAATAGCATCCGTCTAAACAGGCCTGAAATTAAATAAGTCTAAACTTGACTGAACTTGTCTCTGAAAAGCTTTTAATATTAAAATTGTATTTGTTACTTGCATTAGTAAATTTGCATTGGTTTGACTAAATAACTTCCCGTACCCTAGATAAGGAGTTAAGTAGAAGAAGTAATTTAAAGAAAACAATATTCTGCACAATTTCCCACCTACTAGAGGTAAGCCATTATTTAGTAAAGAAAATTAATTAAAGGATTAGTTAAAAGTAATAAATAAAAATAAAGTATAAATATAAGGAAGAAATTTGGTTTATTTAAAAGAACTAACGTAAATGAGTATTTAGTTATCCAAGAAAGGGACTTACAACCGAAAGATCACAATTTGAATGTTCATCAAATGCTCTTTCTTTTGGGTATCTCTGGTAAAGTTGGTGGGTTAGTCTTATCACTACTATAAATATACTTTTTACCGTAAAACAAACTTCACAACTTCAACGTTCCAAAGAAGCTTAAATTTATCGAAGAGGCAACAGGGCTCGGCAACTTGTAATTTTTAATGCAAACCGAAGAAAAACTTTGTGGTAAAGTCCATTTGTTTAACTAATTAAGGATATTTTTGATTTACGTAATTATTTCATAAGTAAAAAATCGAATTGCGTTCAACTGAGACAACCAT
Organism: Rhamphomyia laevipes; assembly: GCA_963920725.1. Taxonomy (NCBI): domain Eukaryota; kingdom Metazoa; phylum Arthropoda; class Insecta; order Diptera; family Empididae; genus Rhamphomyia; species Rhamphomyia laevipes. The sequence continues at coordinate 17,629,058 of OY987259.1, forward strand.
TACTACATAAAAACCCGATTTTTTTCTTTATATTTCTATGCTATCACCCAATAAACACAATTTTGTTAAATCCAATACTTTTCTGTTTTGCGGAAATATGACTACCCTTCATGCCACACAGTTCAAATTTATCAACTTTGTTCATTGTTTGGGATTCAATAAAAATTAAAATGTTTAAAATATTAGTGAAAATATTTTTTTTGTTATGGTGGTAAAAGAAGTCCTTGTTTTTAAAAACCATAAAAACTTTGTTGTTTAATTCAATTTTTTCAGTGACAAAATTTTGTGTAAGCTAAATTAGTTTAGAAAAGTTTAATTTTTGCTAAATATTTAAGAATATTTATAGATAAATTGTATACAAAATTATATTATATTAAAAAATCATTGATGTTTAAAAAATTTATAATAATTTTCTTTAATGATGTAGAAATGTGAAATTAATTTCGAATGGCGTAAATTTAATAAATGGAATTATGTGAAAAATTTTTAATATCAAATTTTGTGGAGTTGAATAAATTTTATTATTGAATTTTTGGGTAATTGTTTTGAGTTGTAAATTATTTTTAAAAATATGTTAATTATTTTAATTTTAAATTATATATAAATATTTATTTAAACAATTTATTGATATGTTAATTATTACTATAATCCACATGAATCATAAGTAGAGCCTTTTTTTGCTTTCAACTCGTCAAACAGATATCACGAGATTTTATAGCAATTTTGACCTATAATTATTTAATATGGATTCCACACCACAAGTTCCTTTATAGTTAAAAAAAAAAACTTTTAATTGAAACATGCTATAAAAGCATCTAATAGTGAGACATTTGTTGTCAGCAAATACTTTCAACCAATAGCATATTGCCCAGTCTTAAAATTGCGATTATAATTTTGTTACTCATTTAAAGCTAAATCAAGTAAGAGTGAAATCGATGTTTCGGTCTGCAGTTGAACCCCGGATCTAATGCAACACATAGTACATTTTCATTACGCCACCACCAGAGATTTTATGTTATCATTATCTCAACAATTTTGAAGCAACATGATCCAGGATCATATGAAGATAATTCCAATAGAAATAGACAACGGGTAACATTTTAACCTGATATAGTTTCGACATTATACTCGCAATAATGACAAGATCAAGAATTTGGTTTGATATTTCTAAATAATTTTAAAACATGTTTTTCCTAATGAAGCTTCCTGTCCTGACACAGTCATAAGCATATACTTTGTATTTATTAAAATTAACGGTTTATTCAACAATTTATACAAATGTTTTAATATCAAAACTGGATTAAGCTAAAATTAGGTATATATACAATAATATTGGCTACAAAATTTTAAATTTCATTTATTCATTGTCAAATTATTATATTTCAAGAATTTCATAAGGAAAGGCTGCACTTATCTGTTCCAGATTACATTACTAAATATTTTTTATCATTGAACTACTCTTCAAAATGAATCAAAATTTTATAAAGGACAACGTGAAACCACCATGACATGAAAATTAATTTACAATGAAATTATCCTTCTTTTAGTCAGATCTTTCAATAAATCTAGAAAATTAAACCGAAAGTATGACATTCTGTGTGTGAAACGTAATTTTAAATTCCTTATGGACCGAATAAAAGTAATATGACAATTTTCTGGTTTTAATATTTTTTTTTGTGCATTTTTATGTTTCGTGTCCTTTAGCTGTACATTTTTTGTATATTATACCAAAATCATTTGTGCACGTAAGAATCTCGAAGGAAATTGCGCTTAAAATTCATTTTACCATTTTTGCAGTTACTATAGTAGTTTTTTTATATCTGAAATCTGAAAATTTTCATTTTTTTTCTGTTGATTCTAATGTGTTATCCTCTGAAGAAAAATTAAACTCAGGGTAAAATGTCAGTTGTTTATATTTTTTGCAGTTTATTTCATGTGTAACACTGGAGCAACAAACTGTAAGGATAACTGGGCGGATTTGAACAAATATTAGAAGATAGCAAGTAAAACTAATACTGAAGTTGGCTGGAAACAAATTGCATTGGAAGAAATTTTTTAAATTATATAAATTTGTTAGAATCAAATTAGGCAAGCATCGTTTAACACAATCAAATCTGTTTAGTTTGAAAATTAAATATTTAATTATGAGGTAGAGGCAAAGCATTGACAAATTGGTATTACAGGTTCCATAAAAACTTCATTTGGCATTACAGATTACTTCAATTTTTAATTTAGAGCTCATTATTTAAGATCTGATTCGTTAAGTATATTTTATATTGTTTGAAATGTTTGATTAATGACATGGCATTAGAAATTTTTATATTTTAAAGATATTTTCTGACCTATTTCCGGAGAAATTGAATAATATTAATTTAGTATGATTGTACCCCTTTTCACGAAACTCTTAACCTAAATTTTGTAAAACATTTGCAAGTTAAAATAAAATGGGAAATATAAAAGATACAAAAATTACAAATATTTTCTAAAGTTAAATTTTATTATTTTTCAATAGATGGGGTAAAATTACATAAAATTACAATAAGTTACCCCAAAAAAATTATGAATCTTTATATATTTTTGTAAATTTTGAAATTCGACAGTAAAAAGGGCAAATATTTAAATTATAAAAGGGCGCACTTCCATAAATATACATCTAAACATAATTAGAGAGAAGAAATAACAATTAATTCTATATCGTTATCAATGTCTGTCCAATGTGAAAATGTAATTAAAATGGAATTTGTTGAAAGTATCAAGAAAACAAAATTTTTGACAAAATTATAATCTTTGTAAATAATCTTGAAAATTTTATGTTAATTCATTTTTTACGTTGACCATTTTTAAAAATTCAAAATTAATGATCCAAATTTTAATAAACCGATGACCCCGGTCCAAACTATTGTAATTCAATTTTGAGTTAACTACTCTAATTCAAATACGTAAGTGGTAAGAATTAAATTTTAAAGAGTTTGATCTATTGCAACTCAATTTACGATATAATGTTGTACATTAACTTGTAATAGAATTGTAAACTTTAGAAATTATTAAGTAAAGATTGAACATTTGGTGCTTTTCAGCCATGAATTAGAATAGAAAACAAAAAGCAATATTTTTTTATCCTATAAAACTGAGAGCTTCAAAATTTTGCCGAAATAGGCGCTTTAGTATGCAGCACTAAAAAACACCACAGACGCCAAGCATTATAAATTGACTTGGAATAGTATGGACCGGGGACATCGAAACTAAGTTTTCAAAAGTATTTTCAAAGAAATTATTGGCAAATCTAAACGATTATAAATATTTAAATTAAATAAAATCCAGTTAATTAAAGTTTTTCTCCCAAGTTCATTTAATATGTAAATTTTGAACATTTAAAAGAAATTGTTTCGAATAAGAAAAAAAATCGTAGACCGATGAATCTTATCCTATTTTTACGCCATATTGCCAGCAACTACAAAACTATCCATACAAATTTGATTACAACTTTTATATTTTTACATATTATTCTTAAACTATAAAATAAATATAAAACTTTTTAAACGTACCTCCATGTTAAATTCGTATGATCCCATTTTGTACCTTGTAGAACAAATCTTTTTGATCTTTTATGATATTTTTGCTGTTCACTATTATTTGAATAATTTACTTCTAATTCACGATTATCAGGTGAATAATCTAATGAATTTGGTTTATCAGAAACACCACAACGTGGTCGTTTAATAAGATTACGTGTTACCTCATCGATAACACCAGTTTCTGGTACATTTCCAAATTTCTATTTCATTAAAAAAATAAAAATATAAAAATTTTCTTTAAATAATCTTTATTTATACAAAAATAGTTTTTAATTTTTTTTGGGAAAATAATCTTTAAATAAATTGTAACCGAAATATGGAAAAAAAAAAAATATATTTAAATAAGAAAATGGATAAAAAAAATCCAGGTAAAAGGAAAATATCAAAAAATTCTTACAAAGCCAAAAATTTTAGTAAATAGTTTTGTTTTTTTTCAAAGGATTTTATTTTCTGTTGTACTTTTAATGTTTTATTTACCTGCAGACTTTTAATAGCTTCTTTCCATTGTGCTTCTGTTCTTAGGTTTCCTGTTTCAATGTCTGACTTTGGAAGATATCCAAACTCCATTAAGTAATTGTTCTGCAAAAAAAATAAAAATATGATAGGATAAATATAAAATCTAAAGAAATACAAATTAAATGATGAATAAAAATATATAGAACAAATTTTTTGAAATAATCTTAAAAAATGTTTTTTTTTTTATGTTATTTGGTAAGATTTTTAGTGAATTTATGATGTAGAATTTTATAATAGGTGAAAAAATGTTTCTTAATATTTGAAATGTAAATTTATTTTAGGATAATTAGTTTTTCTTTCTCTTATATTTAAATTAATTAAACTTCATAAATCAATGAGATGAAATTATGGATGGTGTTTATTAATTAAACAAAATCCTTAAATTATGATTTTTCTATAGTTAATTAGTAATTCTTATCAATTTCGGACACAAACTACATCTTATCATTACCGAGAAAATGGGAACTTGAGAAAGATACTTGTTTGGATCAGCGCAAATGAAGCACAAGCAGAAATTTTGTTAGTATATGTTAAAATATAAAGAGATAAAGTATCTATTTTCTTTAAGCTTGATTTCTTTCATTTTGTTACATTTAGAAAAATAATTTTACAATTCGCACTGGATTATGCTTTGATTTAAAGTGCATAAACATAGATTATAGAGAGCTAGTGACTGATTTACTTTTCGCAGTCATGAAAATGATTAAGCATTAAACATGAATTTGAAAGTCTGGTAACATTGTGTATTGAAACCCCGATCTGTAAGGAGCACCATTAGCTCCAGCATCGTTTCTAAAGAAATATGGACCGATGATGCTTCCAGCATGTGAACGACCCCATACCGTACATTTTTGAGAAATCAATGAAACCTCCAGAATTTCTTGAGGATTATTTACGTAGCCGTTTCAACCAAAAATGACCTTCATCACTAAACATAATTTTTCGATAAAAAATTCTCTCTTGCAGCCGTGCATAATACACTAAACACAAACGGATAACTTACTACCACTTACTATATAGGAATATTGTATTTGTAATCTGATAGGATTTAGTGTCGCTATGTTGAACTGATTTATAAGCTTATGTAATTTTCAAATACATGCAATATCGTAATGAAATTTTATCTCATTTGATGTAACTAAATTAAAGCTAGGGTTTGGTGCAAATATACCAGACCTTCAGTACAGCTGCTTCAGTGAGACCGTCGAAGTCGTCTAGAAATCAACGCTTCACCGCCACATAATATATATTTGTCGTTTCGTCCGCGTGATAACAAAATCCACCTAGGCTGCATCTGTTCCAGTATAATTCCTGAGATTGGGTAGTTTTCTTCTTTTGCAGCTTAAAAACCACAATGTCATGAAATGTTATGTAATTGCATAACGAAGTCAAATCATAAAATACGAAATACTCAAAAAATGTACCTAATAGCCAAACTTCATAAAAGAAGATGTAGAAATATTATGAAAGATTCCGGCTCTGAAATTGACATTATTTTAATTAAAAAACTTATGTCGCGAATACAGAAAACTTGCTGATAATAAAAACATGTTAAGTAAAGAGGCGGCATCATTTACTTATAAACAATTCCGAAACATGAATCTTGTGCATACTAATATTACATGAAACTTGCACAATTCATGTGTTTGAACATCTAAATCGTGACGATTAATCGGTAGAATGATAATCTAAAATTACTAAGCGTTGAAATATTTCCTATTTTATATTTTTATATCGCCTTTAGGGGAATTTTGGAAAACTTTAAATTTAATAACGAAATTATTATTACAAAAATTTTGTCAAAAATATTTAGTTGTGAAACTACTGACGAATTCATTTGTATCTTTATTTGAATATGTATATGCAAAAAATTTATAATTTAGATTGTAATTAATCATATTTTCTTCATTGTGCAAAAAAATATCTCACAATTTTTCTATCTATGTTTTTCAAATATGTTTTTTAACATATACAAGGAAAATGACTTTAATGTGAAGTATTGTTGCATTCATAAATTTCCTGCATACCGTAAAGCATAGTGAAAATTATTTCGCTCGTATAAAGTCATGTAAAATGAAAATATGAGCGAAAAAGTCATAAATTTTATATGTAAGCAAAAGTTTTGTAGATTATCACAACAAAATTTTATGTTGAAGAAAATAAATTTTATAGCTGAAATTTTTGGAGTGTGTTTGAAGACGCAATTTCGAGTGTAAGATAATCCAATAAATCTTAAGTTTTAGACCAATTTTTAAGATATATATTACGAAAAAATTACACTTCTTAGAGACTGGAACAATTTCAGAGATGCAAACTAAAAGAATTTTCGGAATGGTTCGGTTTTGGTTCATTTAGGTTTAGGATTGGTTAATATTTATTTAAATTAAATATTAAATGCGTTTTTTTACAAAAACTTTGACCAATTAGTGAAAATTGAATTCTTGATAGACTTTTCAACATTTCAAAAATAGTAGATAAAATTTACTAGTGAACTTGCTAGTCGACGTGAATTTTATTTCAATACTTTAGAATATTAACATATGAACCGATCCAAAATTATATTGATTTATGATTCAGTTAGAACTGCTTTGGTTCACGCAATTCATTTTAAAACTGGTTTGGTTTTAGTTCAGTTTTAGCTTAAATTTAAAAGATTCAGTGTTTTTTTCGTTCGGTGCTAGATCCGGTTTGCATCTCTGATTTCATGTAATTTGTTTGCTTACATAATTATATTAATAATTTTCTGTTATTGGATTATTTTCTTTGTTCGGAAAATTAATTTTGAATACGGAAATATTTTCTTTGTTTACATAAACATATTTTTTATACGAGACATGAATTTAGAACATTATTAAAAGTATAATAAAAAACGCATAGAAAAATATAGTCAAGAATTTTACGAGTAAGTCAAGGATTTTATTTAACTTTCTAAGTTGGTAAAATATTAAAGCTTTAATTAATTCTAAAATGGAGGCACAAGGATGTAAAATATTTTATTTTTAAGTTATATTAAGTATACAAGGAAATATGAATAACTCAAAGATATTTGATTATCGTGTTAGCAATTATGTTTTTCTGTTTGACGGAAAATTATCATAAATTTTCTATAGTTAAAACTTATTAATAATTATTAAGGCTGTGGTTATCTAACAATGTCAGTAAAAATCGGTAAAAAAGGAATTTTTGGTGTTGTTAAATTTTGATGCAAATTGTAATCAAATTTAATGCTTCAAATTGAATAAAATGCCAAGGATTAAGGCAAGATAAAATTGCACTACAAATCCAAGTTTTAAATAACGACAACAGAAAGTTAAACTATGATTTTGAACGGTTAAAAGCTGATGGTGTGTACGAAAAAATAACAGAGAACTTTTAAAATATTTGCTAATTTTATACACTAGGCACTGATAACGTTACAATAGTAAAATTGATAATGGTACATTGCAAATATCTGTAATTGAGCAAAATACTTTCTTTGGTAGTTGGTGCTTTCAATAACAATCCGCGAATGATATTTTATCGAGCAAAGAATCTAATTTGTCGCAAAACATTTGTGATTGTAACCAATTTGTATTTCTAATGATGTATACATATTTTATGTAGTGTGTGCCCTTATATTTTCACAATTTTTTTAATTAATTCTCAAGTTCAATATAATTTAACAACAAAAATAAATATTATCAATTCCTCCACCATCATTCATCGTATCACGCTTTACCACCTATACAAAAAATCTCATTAATTTTTAATTAATGAATTTCTTTTTAGCTGAGCTTGACAGATTTTTATATATTGAATTTAATTTTTAACCCTTAAATTCAAATAGTTCAAAAATGAAAACAAAAAAATAATTAAAATTTGTAGTGAAATCGTTGCTGGCATTTAACACTTCTAAATGTTTACAGAACATACAGAAAGATAAATGTGCAGATATTTGATTATAAAAACTGTCAAAATGACTTTAGAGAGAACTGCTGGTATAGTTATAGTAGAAAATTGGGAAAGAGAAAGGCAATAGTTTCTTTAAATAAAATTCTTTATTCTTTTCGATTTGATTTCGGAATGTATGTTTTTCCAAGAAACACACTGTAAACAATTTCATAACTTACCAAAGAACACGCTAATTCATAAGAAACATATTCCGTAATGTATTAAAAGTTGGATAGGTAAAGAAATTCATAAATATTAAACCTGATTATAAATAAAATTTTCGAATTGCTTACTTGAATTTGAAATTTATGAATTGTTTAATTTTTCTATTTTCTACAATTTAAGAAGTTTTTATTTAATAAACACTCAACATTATTAAATTAAAATAATTTGAAGAAATAACTTGAAAACAAATTTATTAAAAATATTATTTTGTTATGAAAAAAAAAATATTTATAAGATAACTTCTTTTAGTTGAATTATTATAAAACTTTTCTATAATATTTTTCTAGTAAAGTTGATATTTTCATACCAAAAATATATGAATAAAAAATATTTTGCGCGATATATGTTTTTATTTTTGACAAATTATTAGAGAAACTATTGGCGAAATGAACTCTTCTATCTGGTTACAATTTATGGTAAAAGTTTATTTTACATTCAAAATTTATTTTATTTGTTTTTATCATTTCAACAAAATTCTATTTCATAGTTTTTACGTAAAAAAACATACAATAAAGTTTATAATTATATTTATAATATGGAAATAAAATATTTTTATAATTTATATGGTACTACAACACATGCAGGACACTATCCTATTATTTAGAAATGTATATGGTATGGCAAGTGAGATGGATGAAATAATATATTCAAGAATAACTATGACATTAATCTCCACTTATGTAAGATTGAATATAATTTTTTTGTATATTGAAATATTATGATTTTTTTCCCCCTAAATATTGGAATATGCTTAAAATGTTTGGTAACAGAAAATATAATATTTAGCATTAGTCAAAAAACTATATTTATTAATATGTTGAAGGATATTTGATTTGGATAAATTCATCATTTACAAATTAAACACAAAATTTTAAAAATGTTATAATAATGTTCTTCACTTTTCAATATCCTTCATATCGGTATTTATCTGAAATACTAAGTGAAATATTACTACTTTTTATGCAGATAAACTGCATTTTTTCCCCACATTACCTCAAATCTTAACAATATTCTTTTGAAGAATGTATAGCATGCAAAATAAATTGCTCATTAATAAAAGTAAATCTCACCGACGTTTATATTACATTTAAAAACAGTCATTTATTTTATAAAAATAGATTATATCTCCGATCTTCGAGTATCGCTAGAGAATAAATTAAGTTTCGATCTTCATTAAAGACCCATTAATTAAAAAAAATACGTAGGTCACCAAATCATTATACTGCTAAATAATATATCGGAATAAATTATGCATAAAATTGCTTCTTAATGGCATACAAACTATTCAATTGAATAACTTTGTAAATTCAATATTAAATTAATATGAAATTGAAGATAATGGATTGCATTTTCCTCAAGTATTCTTGGAAACTATATACAAATTGGATAAGTTAAAATGCAAATACATTATTATTCATATTGGGGTTCATGAGGTCCAAATATGTTGATAAAGAAAAACTAAAATAAAGCTGTACAAGATCATCATTAAAATCACCTTAACCTGTGGATTCGAAATCTAAACGCTGTTAGCAACAGGAAGTAATGTAGTAGACATCGAAAAATAGCGTATAAAGTACAATGATAAACAGTACACTCGGATTCCATGAGTTGGTCTGAGCGAACGTTTTTTTAAATACATTTACTACGAAAATAACAAACTGAAGAAGTACAGTCATAAAGCCGTGAGTAAGATGGTCGGACAAAACAAAAATAAATAGAAATATTCTACGGTTGAGAAAGCATTTAGAATTTAGATGAATCTAAGGCTTCAATTAGGCTGTAAGAGTTTAAGAATAATAAATATATGTAATTATATTTTTTTAACATTTCTTTTCTGGTTCAATATTTCGTTTGATAAATTGTGCAATATGAATTGTGCCGAAAAATTATGTAAATCTTTTTTTTTTGTTCTTACTTTATTTCATGTCCATTCATCACTTAGTTTTTCTTGAAAATTATATTTCTATACAACCATTGTGATTAGTTTACAGAAATATCATATGACTTAGAAAAATATCCTTCATGTTTATCCTGAAAATTTATTCAAATGTGAATATAATCACCATTAAATGTTAATGTAATTTATAAGAAAGAAAAAAACTTGCTCAGTTTTTATTATCGTAGTAAAATTACTCATTTTGTTTTTATAGAATTTGATTGGAAAAATGGTTTTAAGTTTCTAATTCAGTAAAAGTTTTTTTTAATGTTGGCGAAAATAAATATTTATTTATTTTTTTCCATATTAAGAAATTGGGTCAATTTTAATTAAAGTAAAGAAATATATAAAAGTTTGTATAAAAACAGAAGTGTTAAGATATTCTACTATTTTTTTCTGAATAAAAATTAAATGTTTAACGCAATTATTTAGATGAATATACAAGATAGTAATTGATAATCTAGTATTCACCTATAAGCTACAACTTTCAGATTGAATATTAAGGATTTTTCGATTAAGTTAAAATGGTAGAAATTGATTTCCGAAGTTTTACTCATTGTAAATTATTCTTAATATGAAAAATGAGACTGTTCAAATTTAAATTCATTGGTTGTACCCAGTTGCCGGATAGAGCATTTACTTGGACCTTGGGCAAAACATCTTCGAAAGCATTTTTTTTTAAATACGTAAAGTAAATATCTGAATCAGTGTTGTGTGACATAGACTACATCATTATATGTAGAGTCTACTTTTATATGTGGAGAATAGTCCATTGTCTACGTCATAGTTTCCTCGTAGACAATGTCGACAATATAAAATCAATTCAATATATAAAAGTTTTTCTAAAATAAAATAAAAAGAAACTGAAATTGTGTTTATTTAAATATTTCTTTTTATTAAATTCTTAATACAAATTATTAACGTGCTGGATACCATTATCAACCTTATCTTATTGAACTAAAATTTTTGTGTTTGACAGATTTTAAAAAGTCTACATTGTCTACACCATTATCATCTTTATCTTACTCCATGGTCGACATTGTCTACACCAAATATTTGTTAGTATGTGCTGTAGTAGTCTGTGTAATCAATGAAAGTATGTCAATGAGGAATACAACTTATTTCACTATACTTATCAAATAGTATTATATTCACCTTAATGTCAATATGATTTGAAATCCCATAATATTTGCAAGCACTCACCAAACATATAGCAAACCTATCAAGCATAGATAAATGAGACTTGCTAATGATTTAGATGAAGAAAACCGATTTTTTTTTTTTAATTCTTTCAATTTTCATTCAAAATTGAAAGAATCAAATTATACTCTAACTTTTACTTTACGCACATATTATCTTTATAATTTATGTTGAGTAGAAGTCAATAGTCTCTCTAAGACAAGTGGACCCTGGGCAACTGCATAAATTGGTTGCACCCTCAAAATTGAAAGCCTTTATTTGTAATGTAGTCTCCTTATAACTTAAATAAATAGAAATCGGCCTATGAATTCCTCGCGAATGAAAGCTAAAGAGATATAACACAGCAATAAGTCGCATTATCATTGCCCGCTGCTCAAAAATATAAATATCATCTGAACAAAAGTGGAAAGTGAGTCAACACAGATTTCCGGGTCTACTCGGATGATTACTCGAGGTATATATTTTATACGATAATAAATCTATATACTCGGGAGCTTATGGACACAGTTCGGAAAAAAAATTTCTATACGAACTCAATTACTTAATTATAATTAGCTGGTTATGATCTTTGTTCAAGAAATCTTATGGTCAAAGTACAGTGACTTTTAATGTCCCTTATAATTTAATAGTATTTCTTAAATATTTCTCTTATGCTATAGGAATAGGCTATAGGGTATAGGTCACTATAAACAAATAATTTTAATTAATTTTCTTTTAATATTAATATTTGTTCCAATTTAATTATTTCCTATTGTAATTAAAAAATTATTTTAATTTTCTTATCACATAATATACAAATATAAATAATTATTTAATTTAATTTATTTTTGAAAAATCTGTAGCATTTTAATTACACTTTGCAGATTGATTTCAATTTCATTATTTTTAAATATAAAAATTTCTGTTATTCTGATAATAATAATTAATAATAATAAATGTTAACTTTATTGTCCATTTAAATAAAATAAATGTTGACCAAAATTAATTCTGAAATGATAAAATTTATGGATTTTAAAAAGTTTATTTTGTTTCACAAATAAAACATAATTAAAACATTTTTCATTTTATATTTATTGCTTAATAAAGTCACAAAAATAATAAAATACAAAAGTTTTTAACAATTTTTGATGGAAATTGATGACAAATTTTGGTTTCGGGATAATTTAAAATCTTAAATCCAAAGAATTTGATTTTTTACTAAATTGATTATATCATGGCGTTGTTGAGGAGTACGAAAAAAACTTCACTTGTAAGTACCCAACATTGGTCAAGGTCAGAATGGAAACTCTAGGTCTAGGTAGTCAAACATTCAATAACCCTAACGATAAAGCAGATAAGCGACATACGGAAATGGTACAGTATTCCAATGGTACGAAGTGGATAGAAAATTAATACCCAACTTAACTTTGTGGAACACGTATGAGTGTTAGCTCAACGATGTTAACGCGCTAAAAAACGATGCTAACGCGGTCATTGAGACAAAATGCTTTACAATGCGAAATATCTTCTCAAATCTGACAAATTCATTATGAGGAAAGTAAAAGCTCTAGAATTCATTATTAAATTATCAGAATTCTAATGAAATAGTAACTTCTATAGCATATTCGGGTCAAATACGTCTTTTTCTATATCAAATTTCTCTTTTCTATATCAAATTTGAAATAAAAAAAGACGAATTTCTATATCAAGAAGACGAATTTGACCCGAAAATGCTGTATTTTTTTGTTATTTTCTATTTTTATAGCAGTCATTTAACTGAAGGAAATCCATTTGGAATATACAATTAATTCATTTTGTTTCATTATTCTCGCCAAATTAATCATCCACCCACAAAAAATATCCAATGACAAAATTGAAACCAATTAAAGTTCAATTTTAGTATACAAATTACACAAACACACAAAGGACTATTAAAAATTCTAAGGAAAAAAGGATATATGATTAAAAATACGATATTTATTTATTTTACGACTGTAATAAAATATTCTTTAACTTAATTAAAACCATGTCGTTTTACCAGTGAAACGACTTTAGTGATAATTTTTCACTGTTTTTCATTCAATTTTATATTGACTTTTTAATCAGAAAAATCACAAAATAAAATTTATATTATTATTATGATTACAACTTTTAAATGGCATCATCAAATTTATTTTATGGTTATCTTAAACGAACTCGATTTATTCGCAGTTTTAGCGAATTATTCGCAATGGCAACGAAATTCGCATAGCAACGAAATTTGACACATTGACGTAAAATTTTCCCAGTGATTCCTAAACTAAATTTATTCGCTGGAGAATCGTGCAGAATTCGGGTTAATATGATCTTTTTCATTAGCCGCCATATGATTAAATGTGTAAACGGAATCAAAGGGTGTAAAAAATCAGATGTCAAAATAAATAACGCAATTACATATTTAAATTAGTATTAACTCAACCATTTTTAATTTCGTTATCTTTCCTTTACCGGCAAATTAGTCTTATTTTCTGGAGTTGATTACGATGAATGTCATTTGGAATCCATATAAAATTAATTTTTATAATTATAAGTTTTTAAACTTCTAATTTATAAAAAGGGTTTACGATAAAGAGTTAATCGAAAAGGTAAAAAAATATGAATTTATTAATAACTGCTTTCGCCATTGTTTTTCGTAATGGTTGTGTTTATTATTTATTATTCACTTTCGCCATTCACCTTGGTTCTGTTTACCGCTTAAGAAGTCCACATAATTAGCGAATAATTTGCGTTGGTTTGGCAGAACCTTTATGAAAAATTTAATTTCATAAGATTTAATTTCATTTTCATTATAATGTGAGTTAAAGATTTTATTATACATTTTTATTTCAACTGTAAATCATAATTTACAGCAATTAAAAATCAATTCAAATTGCAACATAAAAAAAAAACAATATCTAAATTAGTGAATTGGAAAAAAAATATACAATTCGTCATTATTTTGTTGTATTCAAAATTTGATTGAATTCGCCTTGAAAATTATTATATATAAAATGCATTTAAATTTGGATTGATTTTTCAAACCAGAAGAAATTATGTTGAGAAATTATTGAAGTTGTTGAAAGATTATTTAAATTGATTTATAATTTACAATAAAAATGCAAAGAAGTCTGTTAAATTTGTAATTTATTTCTTAATTGATTTTAAATTTATTTTTTTGATATAAACATAAATAAATGAATTTAATTTTAATTTATAGTAGGGAACAGATTTTAAATTAAGATTTATGTTGAAAATTTTATATTTAAATTAAGCTGTAACGACAGGAAATGTCAGTTTTAAATGATTTTTTTTGTAACTATAATGTTTGGTTGACGATGATGTGATAATTTCAAGAAAACAAATTATTTAAAATGAAGTTTTTTCGATATCCATGGCAGGAAATGAAAAAAATGACAAAGTTCCAAATAATTATGGTGTAAAACTTGTAAATTTACCTAATATTCTACATAATTCTTTAATTTATTGCCTCACTGGGCTGTTATACCTTTTTTTTAAATCGATATTAAAGAAAAAGTCCAAGTTTATAACTTCATAACTTCGAAATGAATCAATGAATCAGTATAAATCAAAAGTTATTTGAAAAATATTTGAACAATCTTTTAAACAAGCTTTAACAAATCTGTACTTGAAGCTATTTACTGATTTATTTAGTCATTGAAAAGTAGTGAACTAAATTATGAACCGAATTTTATATCTAATCAAAAAAGGGACGACACCGGCCCAGAGTAATGGAATTCGATAAAATAGCCACATAATTTGTTTTTAAAGTGATCGTGGAATACAGTAGTGTATTTGCGATTCACTCTGTACAGTAAATCTCTATAATATTTCAATTTTTCAGGTCAAGAAATTTCAAAAAGTAAATTTTACATAAATAAATTAATTTAAATAGAAATTCAATGCTCGTACGACTAAATATATTTTCATATATTGGAATGCATTTGATTATATTGCCTATATTTACATAGATTTACGACATTTTAAAGAAAGTTTATATAATTGAAATATACTCTATGATTAAGATACAAATTATTCTAGTCATTAGTATTTTCTACAATTAATTTTACCAACTAAAATCAATAATCAAAATTTTTACATAAATTTAAGTATATTTATTTACCTTGACTACGTTTTATTTTGAAAATTTTGTAAATAATGAAATCAACAAGATTAAACATAAAAAATATCCTTAATCTATAAAGTGAATAAATTTGAGATATAAAATCAAGTTTTCTATATTAAATTAATGTTGATTTCAAATAAATAATTTTGGGGAATTGGTCAACAAAATTTACCAAAAATTTTCATCTCTTTTATGATTTTATTTATGATTTGTATAATATTCAAAATAATCCTCAATTTATGTCATATCAATGTTTATGCTTCGATTCACTGATATTGTTTATCTTAAATGCTTATTTAAATGTCTATTAACAGATTAAAGATACAAAAAAAATTCATTGATTAATTTTTGTTGAGTTAACCTTGTTTCACGGTTGTTCTTTTATATAACTGAATTCCAAATAACGAAAACCTTTAATTAAATATTAGAAATCTCATAATCACTATAACAATAATAATGGTATGAGAGATTTAAGATTTTTCCAAGAATGATGAAAAGATTTCAGAAAGAATGTAAAGATTTTTTACATGAGATAATTTTTGGTTTTTGTTCAAATCACTTTTATACCTTCGGAATGTTTCTTTGTCATGCGTTAAGAATTTTTGAACACGATTTTTATTATTAGACATTTCGTTGAAATTAGTCAGTTTTAGTAGTTATTAGTTATTCAAATGATTTGATTAATTGTGACATTGATTTGTATATATTTTATGAAAAGATTCGAAATTTTTTTTATTGATGAAATTTAAAAATACTTTAGAGAAACTAATGTAAATCTCATTGGTCATGCAATACCTTTTTAAAATTGCAAAAGCAAATGACATTAGTGTTTTATGTCAAAATGATTAATTTTTTCATTCGGTGAGTTTTGTTTCAGTCCCAACACGTACGTAATTTGTTGGCAATGAAATGGAAATAAATAAAACCTGATGCGTTAAAGTAACAGGGAACCCTTTAAATACGACAGTGCCTACATCAGGTTTATGTTGGTATGCAATTGTCAGCCTGTCATAATATCAATTGTTTACTGACATAATATGAATATAACCTAAAATTTATAGAACCTTAATAAATTTATAAAATTATATATTAAATTAAATATTTTTGAAAAAGGACAATTAATTAAAAGTAAATGATTATTTTAATTATAATGCCACAAATTGTATAATGTTTGGCTACATAGTATCGTAGATTTATTATCAACCTGTCAGGCCTGATGTCTTCTGTCAGGCCTGATGACGACATCATAGACGAAATGCCATGTGTAGTTATCATAGGAACGTTGTGTTTTTCTTAGGCTGACTAGTTTGTATCAAATTCAATCACTGAGTATTTTAGTTAGTTTGAAATAGATTAAAATCTGTTTAGGAGCAATTTCTTTAATATTTACATCAACGTAAAAAAAATTATCTCAGCAGTTCGTTAAACTATTAATTTCGTTATTCCTTATTAAGATTTTTGCAATTATCTAAGAACATATTTTAATAATATCTATTGTATCAAAACAGTCTAGAGAGCATTATAATATTATTCCAACTGAAATCTGTTCAACGAACTAAAGCAAAAGGTTAACGTTCCCATAAAATACAATTTGTCATCAACAATATAACAAGATAAAAAATTATGTTGACATAATTTGTTACGTTTTATATCAATTTCATCAAAATTTATATTCCTTTTAATATCCATTTATCTTAGTATTAATTTCTCATATAAAATGTATCTAGATATAAATATATGTGGAGATACATAATTCTTCTTCAGATCTTTAACAAAATATCTATAAATCTTTTTAACAAAATAAATTCATCCCACCGTCACAGACCATATTGTAAATTATATGTTGATTGATTGACATATTAATATTTGATACCTGGAATTGCTATTAAATTAGCACTCTTCTTATAATATAGTTATGCAACGAATAAACATAAGATTTTTACGATTGTTATTAATTTGTTCGTTCAAAATGATTTATGATAAAGTTTGAAAATTTTATTTGCAAAAATTACAATACCAAAATGATTCAGTTTTTGTAAATTAATCATATAAAATATATAAAAGATATAGAAGAGTGGACTTTCAGCAGACAATTCTAAAATAATGTTTTAGTTTTTACAGAAGCACAAATTTTATCTATATATACTCATTTCCTTTTTGCCAGTACCATCAAAATGAAAAGAACTTTTCTTCCGGCTCTGATAAAATACAAATTTTTCAAAATTTTCCTCTTCATTTCTTCAGTGTATTTTGCTCTTAATGCGACATAACATAAGCATAAGCATTACATTATTTATATTCTTTATGTTTTGTTAGTGAATCATCATAACTTAATTTAAAAAGCATTATTCGATAAAGAAATTGTTTTGTACGTCGATTATGCCTTATTTTTTATATAATCTATACATAAAAAAAAATACGATAAAGAAATTACACGGGCGCCAATTTAAACGCTAAAAGAAAGAAGAAATTTTTATTTTCCTCTACTTGCATAAATTGTTAAAATATTCATAATTTATTATTCAGTTTATTATTTGTTCATACGTGTAACGCATTTTTGATTATGATATTAAATTTATGGAAAAAAGACAAACACTTATGCTATTAGGGTTGCCACATATATATCTTTTTTTATAGGTTTTATTCTACTACAAAATTATCTTGTCTTTAATACGAAATTTAATTTTTCTATTTTGAATGTCTACTAAATTTCAATTTTTGTATCAATAGATTTGGGAGTAGAATTGTTTCAGTAGTTTTGGAGTAGAATTTTGTAGTAAATATGAAAAAAAAGAAATTACTTTTATAGTATTTTAAGATATATTGTATTTATTCTATTTACAATAAGATTTATGTAATAATTTCTTAAAAATCTACTCTAATCTTTGTTTTGATATAGAACCCGAATTTACAAAATATTTATAATAAAGTTCTTGCACCAGAATTTCTTCCAAAATTTATAAAATCTTTGAGTAGAAACCGAAACTAACATAAATTTATTCTTCATAAAATTAATGTTGATTTTAGTCGTTGTGGCAAACCTAATCTAACAAGAAATTATTAATATTTAATGTATAAATACATGAAAAGTCATTAACAGATTTAATGTGACAAAAGCAATGTCACTTTAGCACCGTAAATAAATTTTAACATCAAGAGGGGGAGACGAATTTATATGTATAAAAATTTAGCTAAACCAAATTTAATGATTACGTTGACCTATATTGGCAAAAAAAAAAAAAATAGATTAATCGCTTAAATAATTTACTGTCATCATCATATTATGACATTAAAGTCAACAATTAAGATAATAAATAAATTAAATTGGGGGAAAATTGACAAGTTCAAGAACAATTCATTATCGTGTATCAAATTTTTTATTATATTTTAAGTTAAATTAATCAAATTTTGCAATGCTAAATAAAATTCTCTCTTAAATCAATCCGAAATTTATAATTGAAATTAAATATGAAAATGCTTTAAAAATTGTCTTCAAAATTGTAAAATACAAAAAATTTCAAATCGGATATGAATCACTGATCCACGTATTTATATACAGAAAAGATAACACTATAACTTAGATTCTCTTGACAGAGATTACTGCAAAAAAATAGAATAAAAAAAAATCGTTTATATGTCGAGAGGATACAATGTCACTAGAAAAACAATTTTACAAATATCGTTGACACATTCATCTAATATCTCAATGTATGTCTGGATTTTCAACTGAAACTATTTTTCAATGTCATTATCCAAGTCGTCATTGGTCCATATTGTGGTTAACAATGGAAATTGTAGAAAAATATTTTATTAGGATATAGTGGGACAAGAAATGTTTAATAGAAACCACAAAATAAAATTCATATAAATTAATTATATAAAATAGAAATTACTTCTATTTTTGCAATTATTGGACCAGTACAGGAAAGAAAAGATAAAATTGCAGTAGGAGAATATCAATTATTATCAGGTGACAACATTATGTGAAGATCTTTTTTTTTACCATTAATTTTAATTACAAAATTTTTGTTTTGTTTAGTTTAAATATGAAATTTTTGATTTTAAAGTAAAATGATGTAAAGTATAATTATTCCTAATGATTGATTACTAGCAAATGTTGTAGAATTATATAACAATTACTTAAGAAGAAGAAATATTTTAATAAATTTGTAAGCAATTTGATAAATTATAAATTAAAAGTAAATTTAGATAACATTCTAAACCAAAATTACAAATCAAATTACCTCCATTGCAGTAATTAAACTAATAAACAAATTTAGTAGTTATTAATACAAAAAAAAAAAGATTTATTTAATAATTTCACGTTACCATTCACCATATTTTAGGTGCTAACATCTTCTAAATAAATAAATTTCTGTATAATTTTACTAACCACCACTAAAAATAAGTTTTTGTCGAAAATTAATAAAAAAAAACTTATCAAAAATTCTTGTCATTACTTTCTCAGCCATAGATCCACAAATTATCAATGAATTTCTGTTATAGTTCGACCATAATTCTCGTAAATTTAGAACAAAAATAAACCAAATTGGCTTGGAGCGTAATGAAATGTGGTAAAGGATGTTATTTGAAATAACTTTATTTATTATTCAAGGACAGAGATAAAAGAATTATCAATAACAACAAAAAGTTAGATAATTTATATGGTAACATATGGTGTTGAATATATTGTCAACATTAATTCGCGATGTTATCATTTTGTGCAGGTCAACGCATCTTCTTTTCATATATTAAATAAATATACTTTTTCATATCGACTATAATTCTTTTATTTTTATTTTTTCTTCTTTCAAATAAAGACATCAAGAAATAATAACAAACTTTTAAAAATAATTTTCATTTGAAAATGTGTAAAACGAATAATATCAAGGATAATCAAAGGACATATAAATAAAATATTAAAAGTAAAGTTATATTTGAAAGTCAAATTTATAAGTCAACAGTTGGGATAGCAGCTGCATCCAATTGCCATCATAATTTTTGGGGTGAAAAATGAAAATTTACAAAATATAAAATATTAAAATAAATATTTTATATTATCTTTAACAGAACTTTTTTTATATATTAACTTTAACAATTTACATTGCTTTAAGAATTTGATTAGACGATATTTTTATGAAATATTTTTTTGGTTATTTACAATATAAAAGATAGATTTAACTTAAACATAATTCAAATATAAAGCTTTAATTCATCTTTTAATGATATGTGTTGCATTGAGATTTTGATTAGCAAAAGTTCACTCAATGATTCGGGATCACGCTTTTAAAATTAAAACGATCATCATGAACCTGATACGATATAATACTTTCCGTATTCATATTTGAATACCATACTTTATGAACGCCAGGTTGGGGTGGTAAGGGTAACAGAATTGACAATCAAAAGGTGTTATCGAAAGAGCGAGTGGCTTATTGAGGCAATACTATCGCCATATGTTTAATATGAAAACTTTGATTGTATAATCGACTTAATTCTGGTTTGAATGCATGAATCCTTTCGAAGAATTTCTTCCTTTAATCAGTTCATACATCCAATATGATAAATAAATACATTTTAAAAAAGTCAGCATAAAAATATAACTTTATTCAAACATATTCAACATATAAGAATCAAAATGCAGAAATTACATTATAAATTTATGAATATGTCTTAAATGTACAAACAAAAGTAAATTTCATATCTAAATTTAAAAAAAAATTTAAAATAAAAATAACAAGCAAACTTTAAAAAAATTTCTTTAATTTCTCAGAATTTTACGACAATTTCTATATAATAAACCATTAATCTGTCATGTTGTGCATTGTATTCTCCAATGAATAATTCGTCCTTTTCAAGTAAATAAGAAAAACATCAAGTAAGAAAATATACTTTATAATCATTAAATTAACTTTAAAATTCGTATCAGATTTCTTAGGGATGAGAAAAGAGAATAAAGTATAAAATCGTAAATAGCAAAATCTCTTATGGCCCCATTCCCCCATCCTATTGGTCATAAACCGCGGCAAATAAATTTCGAAATGAAAAAAATTATATAAGGAATAATTTTATATAGGAAAATTCAAAAGGAATTTCTAAATAAATAAATCTTATTCCGTTCGTCTTTTGGGCTTTCCCAAATGGAATTAAAGTGTATGAGAAAATTTATTGTGAATGTTAAAGAGTTTGTTAAGAGTTTACTTAAAAAAACCAAAAATGAAATAAACTGTGGCAATTTTAAATCAATGTTGTGCAGAACCATTTTTATATATAACCACTTGAATAACGACTGACACCAATTCCACTTCTAATGGCGTAATATTTCGAAACAAAATAAATATTGGTAAAAATTGGCCACTGTCATTAAAATCTGTTGAATTTTCTTCATCCTCACAAATAACTTATTTTGTCTATAGCGTTATTTTATATTTTACGTTTTAACCCGTAGTAATGAGCTGAGCATAATTTATATTTTTTGTTCCAGTTTATTTCCTATTTTTATTGGTCCAAAAATCCAGACACCCGAGAGTTATAAATTTTTATATAAATATACAATTTTGAAATTTAACACTTGATAAATATAAAATTATCAACAGGTAAAAAGGGTACATTTACTCTTCCGTTTCATTTGATTTTTCAAAGTGGTTCAACAGAACTGAAAAATTAAATTTATCATTTTAGAATTAAATTATTATTTGTGAAAACTTTAAGAATTTTTAAGAAATATTTACAGGCAAATTTGTTATATTTAACTGATTTTTAGGCGGAATTAAGGTATTTAAAAAAAAGCAATTATTACATAAAATTATAATGGTAATATATTTGGTAAATTACATAAAATACCAACTGTTGGACCGATTCAATATAATACCGTCATAAACTCCTAATGATTTATAATTAAACGTCGTTTCTGTTAAAAATCTTATAAAAATACTCAGGACTCAGGACAGGAATATCATGAAAAAAATCTGGGAATCTTAAGAAAACCTAAAAAATATGATAAAAAAAATACAAAATATTTAATTTTATTTACCTCCTATGACATGCAAGATAATTCAAAATGGGCGACTATAAAAAAAAAGTCTTCTAATAAATTTTCACAACCTCACTAAATAAACTCAATTAATTTTGTCTCTCGTAATAAATTTATATTTTTAATTTGCAATATTTTAATAATAAGTTCGAAATTTCTACATTTTTTACAAAACACTAAATTTTTATATTAATTTCACTATAAATAAATTATTCCACAACAAAAAAAAATGGTTGACTAATTTTCAATATCAATGCAATTTTTTAAAATGAATTCAAATACGCGAAAAACTAGGAAAATTTAAAAAAAATTATAATATTTTTAATTAAAAATTATTTAGGAACATTTATTTTATAAATTTATTAATGTTTATTGAGGTAAAATGTTAATTTTTATAATTTTAATTAATTTTTTTCACCATTAACTACCGACACGTTTATTCACACCGACAATTAAATCTAATCTGACAACGATGGGCGTGAACAATTAAATGGAAAAACAAATTTGTGCGAAAATTGACAGTTTATATTAAAATGCGCGAAATTTGAATTTGAAAATATCATTTGAATTTTGGTGAATAATAAATATTAATTTAAATTATATAATTAAAATTTATAATGTCTTAACAAATCCGTGAAATTTTATATAACGTGAATTTTAGCTAAAAGTTTAAATCGTTGGTTGAGTTAACTTATTGTAATTAAATTGTGGAATTTGACATGGTTACCTTTATGTTACATTTCATGATGCCACCAATAGGGTAACGCGCATAAATCGGAATTCTCAGTTTAATGCAGATTTAACCATCGACAATGTGACACAAAAAATTATTAACTCATAATTTTAGGCTAATCTCTAGTTAACTTCTTTGTCCAGACGGGATAAATATATACAAACTTTATAGAAATTATATGTTAAAAGATAAACAAACAGTTTCGTAAAATTGTTTAATTTAAATTTGTTTAAGAGCAAAATTTTGAATCCCTGCTATAAATAAAACTTTGGATATCTTATTTTATAATCATCTACACTGCAATACACAAAGAAGATTAGCCTGATCTCGCTAGACATAATTATGAAATATTACTTTTAGTATGTTAGACGATCCCTTACATAATTTCCACAAAACACAGACATAATTTATACCAATAAAATTGATTAGATTAGATATGCAATACGGCTTACTGTGATTTCCGTTTTGTAATTATGCGTTACTGCCCAGACCCGAATATCGATAAAACATTATCGTACTATCGATTTCAGGTGTAGTTATGTTAGCACCGACGTGTCATGTATTTTCCACTATCTCTTCACATTGACATAGTATGTGTTCTGTCGTCTTGTCTTCGTCTTTACAGAGCTTTGGGCTTCTGATGATCCAAATCTTTCCAGTTTCCTGTAAATAAGCCTACCAGTGTCATGACTTAATTTCCACACATCCCAAGCATTTTGGTAACTTGTTTTTTTTTTTTGGATGAGCCAGGTATGAACATCTTTGAATGTTTCATACCTTTCATCAACAGGTAACATGGATAAGACTGGTTCATACAATATCAATTAGCTTTTAGCTAAAATTCACGTTATATAAAATTTCACGGATTTGTTAAGACATTATAAATTTTAATTATATAATTTAAATTAATATTTATTATTCACCAAAATTCAAACGACATTTTCAAATTCAAATTTCGCGCTTTAATATAAACTGTCAATTTTCGCACCAATTTTTTTATCCATTTAATTGTTCACGCCTATCGTTGTCAGATTAGATTTAATTGTCGGTGTGAATAAACGTGTCGGTAGTTAATAGTGAAAAAAATTAATTAAAATTATAAAAATTAACATTTAACCTCAGTAAACATTAATAAATTTATAAAATAAATATTCCTCAATAATTTTTAATTAATAATATTATAAAAAATCTAAAATTTTCCGAGTTTTTCGCGTATTTGAATTCATTTTAAAAAATTGCATTGATATTGAAAATTAGTCAACCATTTTTTTGTTGTGGAATAATTTATTTATAGTCAAATTAATATAAAAATTTAGTGTTTTGTAAAAAATGTAGAAATTTCGAATTTATTTATAAAATATTGCAAATTAAAAACATAAATTTATTACGAGAGACAAAATTAATTGAGTTTATTTAGTGCGGTTGTGAAAATTTGTTAGAAGACTTTTCTTTTATAGTCGTCCATTTTGAATCATCTTTTATGTTATTAAAGGTAAATAAAATTAAATATTTTGAATTTTTTTTTATCATATTTTTAGGTTTTCTTCTTAAGATTCCCAGATTATTTTTCCCAATTATTTTTACAAGATATTTAATAGAAATAACGTTTAATATAATTATAAATCATTAGGAGTTTTTGACGGTATTATATTGAATCGGTCCAATAGTTGGTATTTTATGTAATTGACCAATGTTACCATTATAATTGTATGTAATAATTGCTTTTTTTTAAATACCTTAATTCCGCTTAAAAATCAGTTAAATAGAAGAAGTTTGCCTGTAAATATTTCTTAAAAATTCTTAAAGTTTTCACAAATAATAATTTAATTCTAAAATGATAAATTTAATTTTTCAGTTCTGTTGAACCACTTTGAAAAATCAAATGAAACGGAAGAGTAAACGTACCTTTTTTACCTGTTGATAAATTTATATTTATCAAGTGTTAAATTTCAAAATTGTATATTTATATAAAAATTTATAACTCTCGGGTGTCTGGATTGTTGGACCAATAAAAAAAGGAAATAAACTGGAACAAAAAATATAAATTATGCTCAGCTCATTACTATGGGTTAAAACATAAAATAAAAAATAAATCTATAGACAAAATAAGTTGTTTGTGGGAATGAAGAAAATTCAACAGAATTTAATGACAGTGGCCAAATTTTACCAATATTTATTTTGTTCAGAAATATTACGCCATTAGAAGTGGAATTGGTGTTGGTTGTTATTCAAGTGGTTAGCTATAATGATGGTTCTATTCTACAATATAACTTTGATTTCAAATTGCCACAATTTATTTCATTTTTGGTTTTTTGAAGTAAACTCTTAACAAACTCTTTAACATTCACTATAAATTTTCTCATACACTTTAATTCCATTTGGGAAAGCCCAAAAGACGAACGGAATAAGATTTATTTATTTAGAAATTCCTTTTGAATTTTGCTATATAAAAATATTTCTTTTATAATTTTTTTCATTTAGAAATTTATTTGCCGCGGTTTATGACCAATAGGATGGGGGCCATAAGAGATTTTCCTATTTACAATTTTATACTTTAGTCTCTTTTCTCATCCCTAAGAAATCTGATACGAATTTTAAAGTTAATTTAATGATTATAAAGTATATTTTCTTACTTGATGTTTTTCTTATTTACTTGAAAAGGACGAATTATTCATTGGAGAATACAATGCACAACATGACAGATTTGTGCAATCGCAAAAGGGGATCCCCTAGAATACTTATAATTACGGCAACCCATAGTGTAAGAGGTAAGAATGACCATACAAACATTTAATTCAATTAACAAAATTTACAATTTCGTAAAGAAACCAATAATTTTACGAATCTGCTATTTCTCTTTTAACATGTCATTTCTAATAAAATTTTATCCTTTACATCCTTAATTTTTTTATTCAATTTAGTTTATATATACCTTTACTATCAATTTACCTCAGGTCTAAAGTTATCTTTATCAGGCAATAAAAATGGTAACAAAACATAAATAAACCTTCACCCCAAACCGAAAAAAGGGTCACATTGGTTTAAATACAAAGAAATAAAAAAAAATTGTATTTCCTATTTAAGATGGCAACATTTTAGTATAATTCTTCCTGTAGTATCCTTTATTTTTGCTAAGAATATATTGAAATAAAATTTTGTTTTTTTGTATATCTTTAATCTAATTTATTTAATAAATTTATGCCTGAATTCATTTTCAATATTTTTGTATTTCCTATGTCCAAAAACAAAAATTTTGTGTTAAAGAAAATAAAATAGAACTCGATAGAAAATTATTTTGAAAATCTTTTATATTATAAAATTAATAATAAATTTTATGAAAATGGTTTTCGATGGTCAATTATGTGATAGAAAATCAAAGGAAATAAATTGGGGTAAAGGAAAATCAATTTAATACCTTCAGCCTTTTATATGAAATTTATATCGGAATTAAGATTTTTAATATTTTATTAGATTACTCTAAATTATGAATTGGGCATCCGACATGACTAAATTAAGTAATATTATTTGGGAAGATAAATTTAAAGAAATATATTTATAAATTTTATCTTAGATCAGTTTTTTTTTAGGTTTGAAATTATAGTTTGAAAACGTAAAATACTAATCAAACTGACCACAGTATATTTTAATTTTTTTTATATGGTTTTTTTATGGGTTTTGAAGATAACTAAAAAATCCTTTATATTATCACAATTTTGTGTCTGTACGTTCATTTTTGTTGCAATTTTTTTCAAATTCTTACATTTAACATCGTAAATGTTTTCATAGATTTGATGTCGATGCATTTGGAATAAAAAAAATTTGAAGTATTTACAATCAGATGAAGTCAACAGAAAACAAATATTCAAAAATCGTCTCTTCGTCCAAACATATTTTTCAATTAATTAAATAAATAACTTTTTGAAATTAAGTTTCTTTTATTCAAATTAAAATGCCATTTAATAAATCAAAAATTAGTTTGGAGCCCTCATTAGAATGGTAATAACTAAATAACTAATATAACAAATTACTGGTAGAGGTAGTATAGTTATGCGTTACGAACTTAGAAAGAAAGCGTTCTAACAAACAATTTTTTAAAAATGGAGTGATATATCACATCGTAATAATTTTGATATATTTTGTATCTTTTACACATTCCGAGATATTTATTGTCTGTTTCAGAGTCATATCTATATTTTTTTCCCCTTGCAGTTTAGTTAACAAGGAACTGTGCAGTTTTAACTGTATGATTTATAAATTCTATAATTCTTGATTTAAGATTTTATATCTTCTTGTTTTTTACAGTTCAAATAGAGCTCTGTATATGTGGTGCTGGATAGTTATAGATAGAACTAAATTACCTTCAAAAATTGGAATTAATGCTTTTTTTAGAACCGGATTTTTTCATGTGGCAGTAAAGAGACGTGCATATCATCGATATTATTAGAATTATTAACAATTAGTTGCAGACAAATGGTTCTAAGTGCATAATAATTTCTTTATAGAGCATGGAAGTTCGATTTGTCAAATAAAGCCTTATTATTTTATAAAATTTTACACTAAAGTTTGGCAAATTAATTAAAAGTAAATTTACTCAAAACTAATTGTGGTGCACATAGAACCTTATTGTTCCATAAATTTGTTTTAGTTTCTAAGCTATGCTATTAAACCTTAAAATTGTTTTGAAGAATTTCTCAAACCAATGCAATTTATTTGCAATGGTAGCGAAATTCTGTTTTCGTGCGAATAATTTTTGTATGATAAAAAGTCGCTGCAAATTGTACGAAATTCGAGTTGGTATGGCCTATTCCATTATAATTAAAAGGTGTAAATAATTCGAGTTTCTTTTGGGAGACCTTATTAAATTATTCCATTAATATAAAACTACTGCACAATAATTTTACTCCGCGATAAATACTTTTTTATTTCCTTAAAATTGTTTTATGAATTTCATTTACTACATAATTTGATAATAAAATAGTTATTAAATATTTATTACATAATAATTTACCAAATGTGAATATAATCAACTAAAATGTAGCTTCAAATTATTTCTTACAGATCCTGCAATACTTTGTTTATTGCTACTGAATCAACCGCGTTTTCAGTAACCTAAAATGTCTTTAAATTATAAAAAAAATTCTGGTAACATGAGTAATAACTCCATAATTTCATTTATATATACTTAAAAATTAATTATTATTAAGTAAATTACTAAAATAATAAAATAATTTTTATGTTTTTATAATTGAGAAAAATTTTATGGTATTTTTGTTTTTCAATTTTTTTATTATTACACTCAAAGTTTTCTTCTCTTATGGCAATTAAAGATTCTTTCATGCTGAGTATTTTTATTCCATGGGGCGACAATTATGGTATGAAAATCCACTTTATCAGATTGAAATAATTTTCTTTAATTACACAAAAAAGTTTTTCAACTATCTTCACTAAAAATGTATTTTTATATAAATAAGAAGCAATTAAATTTTCCAACAAAACAAAGAATATTAATATTAAACTCCCTACCGAGTGAAATTGGCATTACTGTTTTTTCTATTTTGGACATGGTTTGCTACTATGTTTGAGATATACATAAATATTTTTGTTGAATTCATTTTATATCATCAGATGGTCATCAGAATTCTGTTTTCAGTGTTGCTGTAAAGTTAATCGAAAATAATAATTAAAAGCTAGGGGGAACGAAAATGTTTGTTTCTTTGAAATAAAAATATTATTAAATTTACTATAATCGTTGGTAGTCTCGCGAAGGGGCAATAAACTAATAAGGATTTTTATTAGAAAATATATATAAATTACAGTTTAGTTAATAATTAAATAAAAATATATAAATTTTGTATCAATTTCGAATTATTTTTAATGGTAAATTTTATTTGGAAAGTTATAAAATATTTTAATCGATTGATTATAAAAATTTTGTTAGTAATTTTCCGGCGGTCATTTCCGAAAATGGAAATTTAGTTAATTTTCAAGAAAAATGTAGTTATTTATTAAGAGTATTCGTGGAGTTGTTTAAAGTGCACTTAATTCATTCAATAAGTGGAAAAATTGCAAGAAATCAATCGTAAATATAAAAGATATTATCTTTTTTATGTTTCCTTTTAGACTTAACGATATCGTCGGTCCATACTATTCCAAGTTAAGTTAAAATACTTGTCATATGTAGGGTTTTTGACTGTTCCATACTAAGACACCAATTTCGGAAAAATGTTAACAAATATGTAATATTTTAATTTCAAACTATACAGAAATAAATTATCTTTCTAATAAATACAAAATTTTCATTGACTTTTAACTAGGACTGAAATAAAACAGTATTTATGCTGTCCTGAAAAGTGGCAATTTTTAGTTATACTAGTATGAATCGGGGACAGCGATAATATTGTAAGAATAACTCTTTTTTATGCTTGTTTTCACTAAACCAAACAAAGCACAAACTTCTTTATTTTCTTGGTAACATAAAATTAGAGTTTGATTGAGGGTTTGATGTGGATTAAATAATAAATGATTAATTAATTAAAATAGGGGATTTTAAAAGAAATAATATCAAATATAAATTCAAAATTTTTCATAATTTTTTAAATATATTTAGAAATTAGAAAGTCTGTTTAATATTTAACACTAATCAAATCCATTATTCTGGATAAGTAAAAATACTATTCTCTAAAAATATGGACATACAACAATGCCATCCAAAAATAAACCATAGCTTAGTCATGAACCAATGAATAGTTTTTTTTTTAAATATTTTGCCTGTGTAAATTTGTAGCCGGGAAAGCAAGCAGACAATTTTAATTATATACTATAAATAAAAGGTTAAAAATAAAACATGTGCAATCATAAAAATCTAAATATAATATGATTTTAAGTCTGGTTATAAAGATATCTTTAATATGCGAAAAAAAAATTATGTAGCCTTTAACTAATGCATATTCTTAAAATGAAATTTAATGCCATTTTTTTATAAAACCATTTTAAAAATTTAAAACCAATAGAAATCTTAATATAAAATTCAGTAATATACAGGAAATGTAATAAGATCTTTTTGACAATTTAAGAAATATTAGCATCATATTAGTAATTAAATCTAAAACTGAATAGTTTTTTTTAAAATAGTATCGAGGACAGTCAGAAAATTCAATTCATTCATAAATTATCTTAACTAATGTTAAAATTTAATCTAATATATATTTGTAAAAGTATAATATGTGTCATTTTAAATATCCAGCACTGTTTCGAGGGCAAATTATATACCATATGTCTTGCAAAAATTAAGGTATCAGATATTGCAAAAAAAAAAATTCTCGCTAAATTAATCTATTTTTAAATAAACAATTAAGCGACAAAAAAAATTGTTGAATTTTCTGAAGACATTTCCGTTTTATAAATTGAAACTTTGGGGGTGAAATTCATGATTAAAAAATACTAAGAATCATATTTTTTTTCTTATACTGCTCCCGGCAATTAATTTATTTACCCAAAAAAGTTCAAAACCCTTTAAAAATATTAATTTTATGCAATTTCAATTAATCTGTCATTCACAAAAGTATATTTAGTAAATCTATAAACAACTTATTACATAATATAACTAACATAAATTGCCTCCCTTAATCCTTAACATACAATATACGAAAATTCAATTATTAAATCTATAAATAATTGAGTTTTTTTCCTTAAAAGTCCTTAACGTAATTATTGTATAAGTAAATTTTTTGACATAATTTCAATTTTTGACATAAAAAATATAAACTTTTTCATATTGGTCCGTTTTTTGATACTTGATAATTTCAATAACTGGCGCCATAAGGCGTTAGTATACATCTGTATAAATATATATAGAGAACGATATTATAAAACCGAGACAATATTTCCATTCTGATAAAAATGATTATCCGTATTTAATTGTTTGTCTGCGTGTTAATAAAGTCCTTGCAAAATTTATAATATACATAAAAACACACCTATACTAATCTTTTAGAAATATATGAAAGTATCCAGGTTAATTAAGGTAAAAACACCCTCAACACTAAATTTAAACTTATATAAATATAGATTTTATTTTATATATAAATAGATTCTTGAAAATAAGGGTGCATTGCATCAGATTACAAGGAAAATGATTATTTTTATATTTGGTATGGATTTTTTTACACTGAATTGAATTTTTTTATAATAAATTGGTGCAATTGACATTATCGTCTGATGAAAAACTTTACAAATTGTATGTAAAGAATTGTAAAGTTTATTAAGAAAAGTGTAGTTCTTATGAATGTAACATTCATAACAGAACATGTTGTATAACTGCCGGTTTACTAACTGACAGATTTACTAACAACCTTTAAAAATTAATATTAAACAATTAATAACAACAAATATAACTACCTAATAAATGCTAAATAAAGTTATGGATAAGTTTATGAGCGACCCGAATGAAGTAGTCACCAAATAGTACCTACAAAGTAGCAAAACCAGCTTAACAGGGCATTCAATCCTGAGGAATCATGCAATGTAGATGGTAGTTTGTGTATATCACTGTCTCTGTAATACAGAAGCTCTGGTTCTTACTACATAAACGAACTGTATGAAGCAGGAGTTCTGGTTTTGAAAGCTATTCTATATGAAAAGAGTTACTGGCGGCCGTGTCAAGTATAATGTGAAGGATACGAGAGCTGCACTGTGCCTAATTCTAGTCTAAGTGTATGAACTCCTATCCTGAACGACTTTGTAATAAATGAATCAAAATAAATTCCATCTAGTCCGAAGAAATTATCATTAATTTTAATAAAGGTTGGTTGAGGTGATGGAATCAAAGTCTCTCGCACACTTGAGTCTATTGGCTCGTTGTACGCCCCCCTCCGTCGATGGCCGATTAAGTTTTTCAATTATAATAAATTTTAACAATCAGTGTTTATTTAACTATGAGATTTTAAAATTTATTATGAAAAACTACATTTTTTACAGTAAATTGAATCTAAATTTATTCAATTTGTTACAAAAAATTGTTTTACAATATTTTGGAAAAAAAAAACTTATTCCAGTAATTGTACAAACATTTTTTAATATTAACAACTTTAAAATTTGAAAATTATTGAATGGTCAGTTTTATGAGGTACAGAACAGTTGGTTTAAAAAAAATATTCATTTACAATTAACTACACGAAACTAAACATTAACTACCAATTAGCTACAATTATTCCATTTGTTATCTAAAATCACAATTACATTTAATTGTTCAAAATTATGTTAACTTTTAAATTTCATAAATTTTATTTCTATTTTTTTAAACAGTGAATAAATATGTAATTTAATTGTATATGTGGCATGTATATATGTATATGTAATTCTATATGTTACTATAAATAAATTATTCGCCCAAATAAAATAAATTTTTAAACGAAGTGGAAATATGAAGCATATAAAAATGGAATGAGAGTTGATTAGGCAAAGCCAATCAACCGACCCTTAAATAAACAATTCCTAATATTACATACAAAATATGAAGGGTAATTTTATTTTTGTTTAATTTCGTTTTTTTTTTCTTGTTTTTTGACATAAAACATTACGAGAAAATTTAACACGCATATGGATGGACGGTAATTTTAGACATACAGAATTTCATTCTCACATCTGATTATAATAGCATGTGGTCAAAAAGATATTGTACTAGATTCAAATATCATGAAATAAGTATAATAATACTTCAGAGAATGTGGTTTTTTTGTGATACTAATTTCTGTAATTTTGACGTTTGAAAACATGAACCATTTCTAATTTTTATTTATATAAATTGATTTACCACAAAATTTATTATGTAATTTTAACTTTAGGGATTTTTCTATAATTACAATAAATTTTAAGGTTTTTAATTGATATTGAAAAAATAATGATGGTAATAAACTGGAGAATAATAATAAATATTATTATATACAAACCGGACCAAACATTTGTAATTAAATGTCAGAGATTTGTTAGCTATTTATAACTTGTAAGTTTTATCATATGTTTAAATGTATAGCAGATTAGATTATATATTAGATTAGTAGATTGGATTTTACAGAGAGGATCACTAATAGCTCCAATTACTGCAGCCAAACAGCTTATTGTGATTTCCCTTTTCTACATATGCGTCACTACTAAGACCCGTACTGCTGTTGGAGTGACATAGATCACGATTCTGAGGCTGTAATTATATTACAACCGAGGTGTCGTTTGCGTTTTCTCGCTGGCGTCTCGCATTTAAACAAAATATATTCTGTCGTCTCATTCTCGTCTTCGTTGGTGTTTTAATAGTCTAAGCCTCTGTAAATGTTTATTATATTTGTATAGTAAATAATAATTGAAAAATATTTATTGCCTGTCCAATATATTAGAAAATTCTTAATAAATTTTCATTATATAGTTAACACTTCTTGCAGATTTTCTACCTTTTAGAAATAAAATTGTTTATCTATTTTTCCTTATAATTATTTTTATTAATTTTCTTCAACATTTTATGAATATTCATGTCATTTTAATAAAAAAAACTTATATTGTTACCAAGTAAAATATCAATTTCCTTCCCACTTACAATACAATACCAAAATCTTTTTGTATTAACGAAATTTAAGGGAATTTTCATACAGCATAGTAAAAAAATATGGGAATTAATAATTTTTGACCAAGATAGTTAGTTACAATGGTAATTTAGATTGTTTTACAAAACTAGTGTGGCGATTAGATTTTGAAATATTAATATTATATTTCGCTTAATTAAAAGGTTTTAAGATTTAAGTAACAAGGGTCACTGTCACCCGCTTTCCCGAATGACATTTCAAACTAGACTATCAGCCCGTAGGTATCAATTTTTACAAGGAACTATTAAACTAATCAATAAAATATAAGAATAATTAATATTATTCATTAAACGATTCGACAAGTCTGTGAACAATCTTCCCCTAAAAACATCTAATAAATAATGAAAAAGTGCAACTAATTAAATTACAAATTATTGGAAACATCACATCAAATCGCAATGTTTACATCGAAATATTCTGCATCACCAATAATTAAGTATATTTTTTTCTTGTTACAATATACTGCAATCCATTCAATTCCTTCATATTCTCATGTGCTTGGACCATTGTGCAATGTTACAAAATCACAAAAAATCAAGATTTTCTTTTCCACATTATACTTTGTCATCTTTTTTTTTACTTCTAACCGTGACATAGTCATCCTTTTCAAAAGTGTCATAATTTCAATTCTCTTGCAATATTTCTATCTGCCATCATCTTTGTATAAAATATGGTTAAAAATGTCGTACTCCATATTCCTTCGCCATCCGTATCTATTTTTTATATATATTTGAGTGTCAGTTCATGTACTAGAAAATTTACAATGAATAAAATTTCGCATTCATATAAAATTCTGTATTACTTCAGGTTCGGTTTCTCTAGGCATAAATGGTTTACCGAGATGGAAAACATTATATACATATTTTTTAATGTTGTATTGCATTAACACAGCATAAAAACTACTAAATGCAAAATAGATTGGCGCTCTGTGTTGTGAAAATAAGGATATGGTCCCTTAGGCTAATATTATATTTATATATGTATAGTAACTCTTTTAAAGATGATTATTTCCGGGATGAAGAAATCAGAAGAGAAGTGATGAAATATTATAAATTCAAAATGAAATGTATTATTTTTTTTTATGTAAATGATTGCATTAAAAATCTAGAATGAGACAAGATAAAAATCTGCAACTCTTGTAAGGTTGTTAGTATATACATATAAAAAAAATATTTGATACTAAAGGAATAAAAACCGGTGGTAGGTACACTTAAAAAGATATAACAGTACTTATAGATTTTTCAAAATTTCTTTTCATATTTTAAACATAGAACGACATACTTTTTAGAGAGAGACTTTGGAGTTTCCTTAAGGGAAACTCCATACCAAAAACGATGCACAACTTAAAAACTTGTCAACGAAAGACGAAAAATATATGATGAGGAAATTATTGAATACTATGGTAAAAAATGTTATTTCTTGTTGTGTACTTGTTGTTTTTTTATATATATATATCGGAAATGAAAAGAAAAATGTTGACGGTGCCATTTTTATTCATAATCGAACCAACGAAATGGATTCATCGATGGTAAAGTGTAATTATATTGGCTTACAAGTGGCCTTCATTTGAGGAGATACGTCCCATCCTTATAAACCACCGCCAACCATTATTATTATTATGTATTTTCTATAGTTGTTTCTTTTTTATAATGTTGTCCTCATGAATTAAGAGTGTACCGTAGTGTGAATAAATGAAAAGAATGTTTTATGATGGGAAATTTTTATGATTTCTTTTTTCTAGCTTGTATAGTATTTTCTTTCGGGATTTCATGAAAACTCATGAAAGGATTTTATTTTGTTGTTGTAATGAGAAATGGTTCATGACTATGCAAAAATAGAAAAATCAAGAAAGTGTTCAAGTAGCAATTCTGGTTGTGTTCAAGAATTTTTTATATGAAATATTTCATTTTTATTGTTTTTTTTTTTTTTTTTTTTAAACAAAATCAGGAGTTCATTTTCAGTAAATATTAAATTAGCGTATATAATTGTTAATTAAGTCTTAATTAGATAAAGTAAAATATTCTGCAATATTTTGATGGACCATATGAAATTGTTAGTATTTAGATTTTGTTTTTCGACATATTTTGCAATATTTGCATATAATTTTCGGAAGTTCTGAAATAAATTAACCATTTCCTAGTCTTATTAATAAGAAATAAGACAAATCGTTATTGAATGATTAAATTTTAAAGCTATAAGATTTTTAAAGAAAAAATTACAATACAAAATTTAAGAAATATTCATTACTGTATAGTCAATGAAAGTTTATGGACGACTTAATCCGTCAGTGAACGTCATACCAATACTTTAAGTATTGGACAGTCATATCAATACGTAAGATTGACGTTATGAGCGATTCTGACACTGTTCTATACTGAAATATGTGCTTTTTCGCGCTATAAGCAAAGCGTGTAGTGCACAGAGTTAGGGGATGAGTTTTCTTTTGAGTTGCATATTTTAATTTACATTACTTTCTTCTTTTAATGCTATAGATTTTTCCTCTCACTTATAAATTAATTAACAGTCGATTTCATTTCTTTGGACCCACAAAGGAACTCCAGTAAAAACTATAGTAAAAACAAAACTCAAATTGCGTACTCAATAAAAACTCAAATCAAACCGATATCACTTTAACCTTTCCCTATAATGCGTACAACAAAAACTTCAACAACAAAAATAAGTACATATAACGAAATGAAATTGGTATTGCTCAGCTATACAGGATAGTTTAATAGCATTTAGCTTCAAAATAAATTTTTGGTCATCAAACAGCTTTGCTCCAATCTGTGATAGATTTACATATAAGTGAGCAAATTTCTAGAATATAAAAAGTGTCCAGCAATACACAGCTCATGAACGTTGCCCTAAACGTAGAGTGTGAAGCTGATTTTACCTCAATTAATTAAGAGTATCATATCCAAGAATACATCTTAAAAAATGTCTTCAAGTTCCGAAATATATAGAACGTCAACAGTTAATTACTTAATTCAGTAATAACAATATTCAAATGAAACAGAATCATTTTTTACACGCTAAAAAAACTAAATTTATGAAAATAAAAAACCACATAATAAAAACATATCAAAATAGATTATCTGACATTATTTCTAAGCTGTAACAGTCTAACTTTTTATAGTTTTTTTTACCATAAACCATAAAGTAAACATTTTGAAAATCATTTTCTCATTTATATGTTGAAACATTAATCACATTTATAATTTCTACACTTGTGGTGGTAAATTTAAATGACTCCGGATTGGAAATAGTATCTAAAAATAAAATATGAAAATTTATTTTGTATTTTGAAGTCATTTTTTAAATCTTATTTGGATTTTCATTTTTTGTATATAGTCATATTCCGTGTGAGATACAGACAAAGGAAGGCCTTGTTAATTATAATTTCTTTTGATACGAAACAACATAATTTTCGTGACATTAAGTTATTTTTTTTTGTGGAGGTTTGTTGATGTTGGTGGCTTCGTACTGCATTTAAATATAAACTCGATTTTATAAAGTTTTTTTTAATAAAAAAATTAATATTTTTTATAATATGAATTGAAAAGATGTCGTGTTTAAACAATGTTTTGATTTTCTATGGATCCTTTTGATCAATTGCGGCGGCTACTCTTGACAATTTTGTTTTTCAAGATGATGATTGACTGTATATATGATAAAAAAAAAGGGTTTCTTCTGAAGAATTAGTATCAGAGACATAAAAAATTTTATTAATAAAAATGGTTTTTTTTTTGGTTAATATTTAAACAATTATCGTAAATTTGATCGTTTAAAAAAAATAACAGCAAAAAATAATAAAATATCAGAAGCCAATCAAAATTTTAACGATTTTTCGAATTAAATAGCATCTTAAAATTATTGCTGATTTTTTTTTATGACAGAATATAAAAATTGATTCGAATATCAAATAAATTAAACCTTTTATAGCAATAAAATATTGAAAGTGAATTTTTACAATTCATCCAGATATAAGAATAAAGTTGTGCTATTTGGTCATGTAAATTCAGATAGCAAATAAAATAAAATTATCAATGAGAAAATCTTGTTTATATAGTTTAAAGTTAGTCCATTCTGTAACATTTCATCAATTTCATATACATATGCAGACTATACCAGTTTATCCAAATTTAAATAATTCATTCATACAGGTTTAGAAATAATTCATTCGGATTCGTATTGGTTCCCAAGGTGCTGGTATCTAGTTAGTTAATTGTTGCTGGAATTCAAATTTTTTGATTACCTCAATTAATTATCTCACTTTTTCCAAACCGGTTAACTTCAACAGTTCCAATGTTAAAGTATCTAGTGTATAATATAAGTCAGACAATCACAAATCAGTATTTCATCAATTCATAATAATTACAACAAATTTATGCACTATGCTCGCAGCAGGTCCAATTCCACAGAATAAAATTATTTTTTATTAAATTTGTTTTACATTACTTAGTGCAGAATAAAACTAGAATAGTCTTAGACAATAATTTAAATATAACTTAAAAATTTCGGTACAGTATTAACAAAGACA
The DNA here is from genome assembly GCA_963920725.1 of Rhamphomyia laevipes. Classification (NCBI taxonomy): domain Eukaryota; kingdom Metazoa; phylum Arthropoda; class Insecta; order Diptera; family Empididae; genus Rhamphomyia; species Rhamphomyia laevipes. The sequence continues at coordinate 17,667,515 of OY987259.1, forward strand.
AATTAATATTCTACATAAATTTTCCAAATTTTCTATGAAAATACATTTTAATTGTATTATATACTAATACTGAAATATTATGAAAATTAAATTACTTTCTATTATCTAAGACTACAGTTTTCATTCTGTACCAAACTTAAAGACCTACATAATTTTTACTACATTACTGGGTGGAACATTTTATATTGAAAATGTTTGTAAAATTTAAATTATAATTAAATTTCATTTGCAACAAAATTGCAGAACATTTTCTATATAGTAAAATAATGTTTTTGTATATACGATTTAATTTTATTACCTGGAAATTTGTATAGCATAAGCAAAATAGAATATCTAGTAATAGTTAATGTATTGTTAGTAGGATGGCACACGATAAAACTGCAAAACTTATAGCTACATAACAAATAATTATTTTCCATAGTTGACATAAAAGTAAAATTTAACTAGCTATAAAAATTTAATATACACAAACATTTCCAAAGTAAATTTTTACATCAAATAAACCTACAAATTAAAAAAAACTCCTTTAACCTAATTAAATAATTTAGTTTTCTTCGGTGTCCCGTGGTTTATATATCAAGATTTTTAAAACCCACGCAAATCTTTTTATACTTTTTATGCTTTTTATGCTTATTTATGTTGTTAAATTTAAATATATATTTAATTTACTGAGCATAATTATTTTTCACATAATATAATTTTATTTATATAAACTTTTAAAATGTTGGAGAAGATTTATCTTTGGTCATTGGAATTCGTTATCCGTTTATTATGGATGGTAACAAATTATCACCAATTCACAAAATAATAATTCTTGTGTATATTGCGTGGTTATGAACCGGTTAACTATATATATAGGAACTACTTTGACCACAAATTAATGGTTCATATTGTTATGTAACATATTTTGCAATAATGTATTTTATGTTTTATTGCGCCCACATTTTCATAATGTAATGCTGAAGTTTGCAAAACGGTTAGTGTATCATATGCATAAAAAAATAATTGTTATTTTAAATTTATATTTTTTTTTTTTTTGTAGAAAATATTTTATTTTCAACAATTTGTAGAAGATAATATAAAAATAAATATTTAATTTTATTAATTTAAAATGACGAGTATAATAAAATTATTTTATAATCAGGAGGAAATTAATTATACAAAATAAAAAAATTATACTTTCTCAATGAAATGACATTTATTAAAATTGTTTTATGTTTTTGAAAACAAGCCCACCCTGAAAATGAATTGGTTCTTAATTATTATTATTTTTTTCATAATTTTATTAATCAATATATTTATCATTTAAGTAAAGTAAAACTAATCATTTTTATGATCATAAGAAGTTAATTATCATTTAAATAAGTGTTAGAGATGTTAGTATAGTACCAATAATTTTAATTTAAAAATGTAATTTAAGTAATAATTCATAAGATATTCACTTAAAATTTAATTAACCAAATATTTAAATATTATATAAATGAATAATTATGAAAGTGATGTGCCATTAAAAAATCTCCAAAAAATTTAATTGGGACTATCATTTTTGCTTTACAATTGATGGTGTTATTAAGATAAAGGGAAATTTTATTCTGTATAATAAAATTATAACTTAACACTTTGGCTAGGTTAGGTTATAGTGACGGCAGAGCCTCGCATAGACCACACTGAGTTCATAGCGGTTTTATGGTTAACTAGCTCTGAGTATGTGTCGAGGGATTATCTAGTAAGTCGAAAGATTTCGTAATTGTGGCAAAATTGAGGAGTTTCTTGGTTATTCTACCATTCGAGAACTCTTTCAGGGATGGGTAGTTGGCCTCTCCCAGAATACGACCTCTACATGTAGCGAGTGCCGGGCAGTGGCATCAAAGGTGCTCTAGGGTTTCAAACTAAACAGCTGATTGTAAGCTAATTGTACAATTACAAAAATACTTTATTATAATATTTATATTACATTGAAATACAATACTAATATTTACTAAAGCCATATACATAGATATGATGAATGACAAGTTTTTGGTGGTACATTCACCTGGGCAGTCATACCAGTATTTTTGATCTATATATTAAGAATATTTTGGCACCTTCATTAATAGATGATATACCAAAATATCATAATACTCGTAATTACTTGATCTGCAAAACCTGACTTAGGCTGATATATCAGAAATCAGAATATTTATCATGATTCCTATTTTTATTGCGTATTTGTTATGAGAGCTATGGCCCCCTAATCCAGGGTTAATTATTATTAATTTGATATTTCATGCAGTCTACATTGATTCTTTTTCGCCAATGCTTTATATCGAAAGAAATATTTCTAAAAACGACAATTGTAAGACTACACTTTCGAACATTTAATTAATTGTTGAGAGTCTTTATTTATGACTTCTGCCATAACTATTAGTTAAGTAAGTTTATATTTATTGGGACAGACTTCCTTTTCATTTATGGTAATTATCCTTCGGTCAATTAAATGTTAATGATTCCAGTACTGCATATCATAATTGAATCGTTTCCTTAAATGTCGTACTTTTGAAAAACAATTTTAATTGTTAATTTATTTTTGCAGTTTTTTTGTAATGGATTATTTAAATTTATTTCTTATTTTATTTATATTCTATATTTTGCTAGTGTCCATTCACAATTTCCGTATTTCACTATCAAATTACTTACATATATCTTTAAAAATAAAATATAAATCAATAATTTATTGTCAATTTATCTTTCCTCCGTCCATCAATCATCATGTGCGTAATTTAATCAGTCATTAATTTAAATGTTGAAAAATGTTTGTTTTTTAACATAAATAAAAACTCATAAAAAATATTTTTGTTATTTTTTTCAGCATTTTGCCTTTAAAAACTTATTTTTTATTCTGACATTTTTGAGTTATCCGTTTTTTTTTTTTTTGTTTTTTTGTTCACCGGAAATGGCATGCGTTTGGATAATTTGCATTTTATGGTTTCGGAAATATAAAATATTCACTGTACGAATTGACGATACCAGACAATGAAAAATCATTACAGAGAAAGAAGAAAAAAGTGCTATTTTTATTTTCAAATTTTCACTATAATATTTAACTGTGATGCGTCATTATTTTTACGCAATGAATTATTAAAGACAATACGATTTTTTTTAGCACGTTTGAGAAACCATAAATACATGTTAATAACAATTTTCTGGCTGCCCGAATGTCTGTATTAAATAATTAATAATTGACATAGTAATTATTGTATAGACGCTGTGTTTAAAATCTTGAAATAATTCGAATCACATCAACAGAAGTTCCAAACGTGTTTTTAATGAAAAATGACAATTTAACGTATAGAGTGAATGTCTGCAAAAGTGTCATCTAATGATACGCATTACGGAAGAACGTCTAGAATATAATTTAAGTTACTTTTATTCAAGATTCTGTCTACAGAGGCTTTGCATCTCAGAATATATTCATATTTTAACAAAAAATATCTTAGTCTTTAGTCGAGTCATCGCTCGCAATTGAAAGAATATAAGGTTTATGTAGTTATGCATTTATCCTGCAATGTGACACGATGAAATATGATTAACTTAATTTAAGCATTCAGGCTGGGTCAATAGATGGCGGCTAAAAGAAGTAGTATCGTTTTTTTCAGAACTGAGAAGTCCGAAGTAAGTAGTGGTAATTTGATTCACGATATTTTGAAGCAATGCATATTTTTTTGACCCTGAAGGCGGAAACTACTTCCTGTAGGTTTTTGCAATCTTATTTCAATTTTTAACTAATTTGTATTAACTCTTTTCGCCTTGCTATATTAACAATTTCATTTTCTTTCTGAAAATGGCTACTGCTTGTATTATACTAAGTAGGTTGATAATCATAAAGTAATCTGAGCTTAATTCATTGCGGATAGTAAACAATTTTGCCAGCATGCAGAGAAAGTTCGTTGAATATGAGCTTAATGAAATGTATATACTTTTACTAGTCATATCTTTATGCTTGTTCTCACTAATCCATACAGATAATTCGTATCGATAATTCGTAGACAGTCAATTTATTGGAAAGCATGCGTTTTACAGACTGAAATGTCTGAGCTAAAAAAAAAGCTACTATATACAGTTTCTTAGTTAGCTATTTTATAATGATTGTCTTGTCATTTTTTGGGGGTTAACAATATAACAGACAAAACGTGATTACGTGTCATAATTCAATTTAACAGTTTTGTTTTGTATTTTTTTTAAAATAAATTCGTGATTAAAATATTTGATTAGAATATATTTTTTATGATTAACATTATTTTTTATATAATTATGTTTCGAAAAGTTTTTATTTAACTAAACGTAGTGGTACATTGAACTTTTAGCTATATTATTAAGTTATAGTATTATTTGTATATAAATATTTATAATTCAATTTATCAAATAAAATAATGTTTTTATTCATAAATTGGCACATCATAAATCATTTTATCAGTGACCGAAAAACGAAAAAATTAAATAAAAACATAAATTGTCATAGAAAACAATCTAAAATAAAACTAATAATCTAATTGGGACACAAAAAATAATCACGATTTATTTACTATATATGAGAAAGTTTATATTAAATCAAATTTTTGGAGTCATCAAATTTTATACGTACAATTTATATAGACCTAAAATGTGTCATTTGTAATGTCAATATTTTTAATTATACAATATTTATATATAATTTTCGATAAGATCAAGATAATCTAAAATAAACAAATATGAATAATTTTAAAGTCATACCTTCAAATTGGTGATAAATAGATGTGAAAAAATTATATTGAAAAATCACTGTTTAGTGGAAAATTTTAATTTAGGTGTGTAGGTTATATTTATTATTGTATTACTCTAAAATTTGCATATTAATGTAAATATAATTTCATTTGAGGGTCAATACTATAAGTAAAAATAAATATTTCTCTTTTTTTATAGTCTTTATATATAAACTTCAGCACGATTTTTGCAAATTATGTTGTTAATAAAATTAATGATTTTCATTTAAAAATTATGCACTAAATTGGCTTTAATGTTATCAGTTTCGATACTTCATCATTAGTACTTATTAATATTAATAATTGGTTGGCTTTGAAGAAGTGGGAATTTCGAAAGAGCATGTTAATCCAGTTGTACGCATTGTCACAACGTATCGGCCCATCCCTCTTCTTTAATGAATGAAATCATCTTATCCGGCTTCAGTTTACCCGCGTTTTGTAGAAAGAGATAAGATAAATCTTTTATGTTGGAATGATACGATAAGTGGTGATGGAGTAAGTCCATATACATATTTTATTTTCATCGAACTTCATATATAGTTCGATATAGCATTCTTATTATTTATAACATAATTTGTTTCTGCCGAAATATTTTTATTTATTGAAGCTTTCTTAATTTTAAACCTTTAAACTCATTTCAAAATTGTTTAATTTTCATTACTCATTAAAAATTATAAATACTCGACCTTTAATATTATTGTCAATAATTATAATTGCGTTAATTTAAAAGTTATTCTATTAAATTTGAAATATTTCAAGAATAATTTTATACAATTATTTATTCTTCAACAATTCAATATAATATTACTTATAAAAACTATAAAACTAAAGTACATGTACACAATTTCTACATGCAGCGCAGCATCCCAGCTCTCAATTAAAATACATGAGCATAATTTTTTTTGACAATTATAAATTACAAATAAAATCATGATATTTTTATAAGGTCAATTAATTTCTTCTTCATTTCTTAAAACAAAACTTTCCTTTTTAATTTATACGATTTTAGAAAATCTCGATTTTCATTGTTAAATTTCAATGTCATGTGTCAGAATTGTAAATTTTCTTTTCGTGAGTTGTCGGTCTGAATGTTTTCTGTTGTGGTAGCATTGCCGATACACAACCAAATTAGAAATACACATTACTTGCATCTGCTAAATATAATTATAATTACATTTTAATTTATCTGTGATGCATACAGAATTTTGCACATATATTTCAGGCATTATTGAATTTTTCTCACATATTTTAAATATATATTGAAATTTTTCAGATATTTCTATAAACTTTTTCGAATTAACTTTATAAGTATATAATGTACATTGTAAAATAAACTAAAAATTTCAAAAAATTTCTACATTTATAATAAAAACTCATTCAAAGTATATTTTTAAAAATTTATTATCGATTAAATATTAAAAGATTAAAACTATTTTCTATAAGCTTTTTATACTGTTAAAGTGTATACTATTTGCCACTTTAATGCGTTATATTGAATTACATATAAAGTAAACTTAAACGTAATAAAATTGGTTACATGGAAAATTTATATTTAGTACTACATATACAAGTTTAGTGTAAATATAAGTTACTGGCAATGACAAAAAAGCATTAAGATAACCAGAAAATACAAATAGAAATGTATAAGAAAAATAACTTGTAATATATTTATAACAACATTCTTTAAAGCTTAACTTTATTTAATTTCATTCAATTTACGTATTGTCATTGCTAATGTAAAGCACATAGTGAATGAAATATTAAACACCATGTTAGTAAGGAATAAATATATAAACTATAATTGAAACTTAATAAGAATAAATTGTGAAATTAAATAATGCTCAAAAGTTTATTGAATTGTTATAGTTTTGTACGACAATATAATATCAACCTAATCGTTTGATGCAGAAATCGATCTTATGAAGAAATTATTTTTTTGGTAGGTATGGTAAATTTTCACATTTTAACCTATCAAGAGCGTGGAATATCGTACGAAAATACTACGACTATTCATGTATGTTTTGCAAACCTCATTTGCTGGTATACTTTTGTCCAGCTGTATGGTAAAATTATTTATATTAAAATGAGTTATACTTAAAGTTGTCATGAGATAAGCTGGTGATTAGTTAAAAAGTTTATCGCTTGTTTAATTTTAACATAAAACGTATCTAAAACGTCATTAAATTTAAGCAATTTATTATTTATTCGCACTGTCAACTATAAATGAAGCGAAAAGTATTATATATATATCTGACACAAATAACAAAAAGATCAAAATGCGATATTTTTATGATCTAATTGAGTACATCTTCAGAAATCTTACCGCAATGCGTTTACTTTGACAAATTAATTCATAAAGTAGCTATATCGCATTAATTAACTATTATCGTAGACATATCGCAGATATTAAGCTTTCGCATAAATCATGCTGGGTAAATTATTAATTGTTTGAGATAATCCTAAGTTATTCAAATTGAAGCTTGTGCTCAACTTTGTTGATCAAATCGTCAATAGTATCGCCAGACCGTCTAAGATTATAGGTCACGCGTTCAACTCCAGACTGAATCATCGATGTCGCTCTGAGTACAAGTAATAAAATTTACAAGATGTAATTACGGTTTTAAGACTGGGCAAAATGCTAGCGATTGAGACAATGAATTAGCTTGTTGCAATTTACTATAAAGAAAGTTATGGTTCTTAATCCATATAAAATTAGTAGGTCTGAATTGCAATAAAAATTACATAAAACGTATATAGCTCCTAGTTGCTCCCAAATGGAGTTAACAAGGAAAAATGAAAATATATGTTCCTACTTCATATACTAGCCGGATTACTAGTAGTATCACAAAAATAAACTTAAGATGATCAATAACCTTATTTAGGTACTTAATTTCAATTTAGATGAAATTTTATATGAATCTGTTCTACATGAGCTCCTTCAATGTTCTGAAAATTCTGTCTTCGCAAAAATTGACTTTATACAATTTTCCATTAAAATATTTACAATTTTTCAGTTATGTCGGTTATAAAAATATTCTAAATTCTAATCCAATATTGATGTTTAATATTCAAGCAATTAATGTTATCTTCTAACTGTATACATTCGTCATAGATAATTGCATTAGATAATTTAACATTATCTGTTCTAAATTCTCATTATGTTTTCATTCTTCTCTGGTGATTTTTAATATCTATCCGGATTCCATTTGATTTTTTTTAAATAAAAAATATTATATTTTTAACACGTTTTTATTTATAATTATAGTGGAGATGAAATGAGAGTATAAAAAAATTCGATAAAATTACTGTAATAAATTTGTAATGAAATCTGAATGAATGAACATTATTAGTAATTCTCGAGGTCATTTACCAATGGAAGATTAAAAAACAAAGGTATCAATTTTATTAGTAGATACAGAAGAGAATACTGAAATGTATTGTAGATGTAATAATTTATAATGTTATTGGTACCGTAGAAAGTATCATTTATTATTACTATGATAAACGATTACTTTTTAAAATTTATATTAAATATAAAGTTGTTAGGTTAGGTTTATAGTAAGGTTAGACCAGACGTTTTGTGATAACCCTTCTATTTATTTCTCCCTGACCAAGGCCTTACTGCTGATTGAACAGTATAGCTGCTTTAGTTATAACCGCCACGTTTTCGAAAGTGCGACAACATCGCCTTCAATTGTCCGAAGTTGTTTAGACATCAACGACAGTTTTGATAGAACCTACGCACTTGGTCTGCTGACCAAGTTGTGGCTTTAGCATTTAAGCAATTCTTAAATACTTTTTCCATTCCATATTATAAAAATCGATTTAAGACGATTATCAAAGTAAATCAAATTATTTTATCTAAAAAATTGAATTCGTTTACATCGTGGTAAACGCTTTTCCAATATTAAAATCCATTTAGTAAAAAAAGAAAATATTTTTTGGTTAGTTTACAATATGCAATAATTTTTTTTTTAACAAAATTTCAAAATAGAAAAAATTGAAAACTTTTTAATACATTTTGACAAGAGCATATCTAAATATTCAACTAAAAACCAGATCATAACATTTAAAACGCTCATATTTTTTTTGAATGACACAAAATAAAAGCCATAGATAAACTTTTCCAAAAAAAAACAAAAAACATTTAGAATAAAATATGAGGTATGGGAATGGGAACTATAGTAAAATATTGTTTTATAGCAAAAAGTATATAAAAAGGAAGAGATCAAAACTTATGTAAAATTTTTTGTATGAATGGTAATTTGAAGATTAAATCCCACAAGCATGAAAGCTTTTTTCCAAATACACATACTTCCATAAAACCATATACTTTTTGGTTTTATGCAAGTATGTGTGTATCTGGATATCTTTTGCAAAAACTTTATGATCATTTCATTGGTTTTGGGATATAATCTTGAAATCTTAAAATTAAATCACACAATAAAAACTTTTATATGAGTTTTAATCTCTTTCTATATTATTCTGTTTGGTTATACTTTCGTATAATTTGAAAAAAAAAAAAAAAGTTTTTCGGGGTTTAAATATGTAAAATCCACGGGGGTAAATCTGGTTTATGTTATATATTGGACGTATTTTATTGAAATGAATTTTCTGCTTCGAAATAATTGGCAATAATTCTTCATGGAATAATACATTTTGACAATTATGGGATAAATTTAACCCATAAAATCGAAATTACTCACATTTAAATTTCATTTTGCTTTATTGCTTATAAAAATTTTTTTTTTCTTTTTAAATAATTTGATATAAATATAACATAGAAATCGGTCATTTTTAAAAATGGTGTCAATTTAACATAAAAGATATTAAAAATTCATATAACAAACTCTTTCAAATTCACGGGGACTTTTATTGTATAATTTACTCATGACAATTACTTTTATTGAAAGCAAAAATAGTGTGACGCTGACCAGTAACTTCAAAGTTGTTCTGTTCATGTAAATGAAACACGCCTATTTATATAATATTTTGTTATTTGTGCAACCAACGTGTTTGAAAACTCTGGTTATTTATACTTATGATTTTCAGAAGTTTTTTTATTTTTTATTATTGTTAGTAGAGATTTTCGTTATGTCGACAGTTTCATTGAGTTAAAACACTAACTTGTCAGTTGCAATACTATAAAAGTCACTCAAAAACAAATATTTTTAGAAAAAAAGTAGATTGAATTGAAATTGGAAAACAGCGGAAAATATACTAAATATGTTTATGAAAGAAAAAGTAAAACTGGATTAAAGAGTTTGTTAAAATATAATTTTTTATTATAAATAAATAGGTTTATTATTGTTGAGTTAATTGGTTGCTAATCTGTAATATATAATTTATGTTAATTCAATATTTATATTCATATTTCACAACTCTTGAAGAGAGATTTTACTATAAAATTTTCAGCTATATATATTAAATAACCGCTAGAGGTTTATGCAATTAGGCCAGAGTTAGGAACATTATATTCTGCGAAATTCTTTAGACCGAAACATTAAATTGATTTCTATATCAGGCCGCCTGTTTCGTATACAGTTCGTGCTTGCAGTAAGAACCACAGCATTTGTATAGTTTATAGTAGATGGATGACACAACACACAAGGACAGTGTCATAAAAAGTGTTATTCAACCGTTGCGCGTTTTCCCATAGCCTGTATTAAATTAAGCGGTTTCAAAAATCATATTTCAAATACTTAATATCAAATAATTTAAAACGGCCTAAAATTCGGTTTATATAAATTTTCAAGTAGATTTGTACTTTGGAATTAAATGGTACAAATTAACTAAATTACTATTTTTAACAGCATATAATATAAAGAAATTTAAATATTTTACTTGTCTTATATGCGTCCAATTATTTACGTCAATGGCAAATTATGAAAATCTTATATTTAACCGAATAAATATTCGTTTTCCGTCAAAAACATAATTATCTTGAAATTGTTATTTTTTATTTATAATAAATATCTAAAAAATTGAACTTAAAAATTTAGAAAATTTCCTAAAATAAATGAAACACCAAAATATTAAAATGTCAATTTTAAATGTTTACGCCATTAATTTTACCATACTAAAAAGTCTATATTTTAATAAAGTATAGTATCTTCTTAAATAATGACAAACTGATGACTAAAAATTCAAAGGTCAATGCAGAGTAATATTCTGGGTTAATTGGTAATTATATTTATTTTGCGTGATTTTCTTCAATTTATGTGTCTTTAGGATAAAAATCGATTCAAGTTGATTTTTGTCAATTGAAATTTTATTAGAGAATTATAATTTGAGTTTAAATATTAAATATTCAAATTAGGTATTAAAAGTTTCAATTTTATGTAACTCTTTATTATAGTCTTTATGATTATATCAATTTTAAGTGGTTTTTTAAACATTTTAAAATTTAAAAATTTTCATTATACTTAATGATTTCAATAATTTACTAAAATTAAAAAACCATATTCTTTTATTTAATAACAATCACAATTGATTACGAGAATTATTTAACTGCCATTTTATCGAACCAAATTATCAATTTTAATTAAGTTCTTTGATAAAATGTAATATTATTAATTATAGACTAAGAGCGAACAACGTGAAAATTATTAAACATATTGTTATGAATCATTGAACATGGATTTAAAGGTTTAGATGGTTCAATTTCAAAGGATTTTAGTTACATCAAACTTAATTATGATATTTTAAATAGCAATGACACTAACGACCCGCCAGATCATAAATGTGTGAGTATAGATGAGATAGTATGGAAAAGCACATATATGGAATGTTGATCGCCGTATCGTAATGAATTTTGGTAGCAACATGTTCAACAGAAAGTTAATCCACGAGAACTTCAGGGGAGTTCATCGCTACACTATTGTCTACTTCCTTTTAGACAGTCAGTAGTTCTTAAATCTTTATCCTCACACGCATATAGGGTTCAAAATTAATATGGGACTGTCTGCAAAACCTACAACTTCTGAACAAACGGAATAAAGTAAGTTTTATGTGGGTGCCAATGAAGCGGCAGACAGGAACTTTAATGTAGGTAATGAAGGAAATGAAGAGCTAGACAATCTTACGAAAATTGGCTCTACCGCAAAACATATTAGCCGTTCTACGGTAAACCAAGAAGATACTTCAACCTCACATTACATAGATGGATTGAAAAAGAGCATAATGAATAAGATTGAATAAGAGACAACACACAGCGACAATGCTACATTCGTATTACTGAAGCAATCAGCAGTACATAAATCAAAGCTTTGGAAACTATCCGCTATATACAACATACAACCTAATGTTCTGCACGTTATGAAAATAGTTAATTTTACCAGTGCTTTAAATATGCATTATTAAATTAACACTCAAATTTAGGTTGTTATCAGTACAAATTGTATTAGGGTTGCCAGCTTTGAATTCCCTGTTTACAACAGTTTGTGTAATAATTTTCGCGACTATTAAAAATTAGCTAAAGTAGTTTTATTGCTAGATCTCACCCGGCTAATAATGCTATTATAAATATTGCCGGCAATTTTAGTTATTACACTTTTCACTTAGAATTATTAAACTAATTATTCGCAAAAAATAAAAAAAAATATTAAGAAAATACTAGGACTTTGACCCTAACTTTTGTCATCAACTTATAATTTAGAGTTTCACATAATATTTTTTTTATGCCAATTTTGTGTAATGTCAAGAATCTTTATAAAAGCAACTCGTAAAGAAACTGTTTTTTGCGACAAAAAAAGAAATACAGTAAAAGAAATTATTTCATACACGCGATATGTAAATTGGATTTGATGGGAAAGGCTATGTATATATTACCCTATATCAAATTTCAAGGAGTGTGATATTATTATAGACTCCACTGAAACTCCCACATTCATTAATATAATAAATAATAATATTCAAAATTGTGAATTCTGTTATAAAGCAAATTTGGTATAAATTGTACGCGGAATAAAAGTTATTCAACTTTTAACATAGACCTAATATTTGACATAGATTTCTGTACACTATACTTTCGATTTCAAAAAATCAATTTGAAGAATTATAATTATTAAATTGGTATTGTAATTATTTACGAATTTACGTTTTACTAAAATTACATGGAATGATTTGTATGCCTTACTTCTAATGGAGTAGAGTTTATAGACAAATATTTAAGAGAGTTAAGTTCATTTTAGTATTAAATAAAATTGATTTTTTATAAAAAAAATTATAAATTATTTCAATTTAAAAGTTTATTTTAATTGTATCTAAAACTGTTTTGAATACTAAATGTTTTCATAGAAACTACGAACTAAATGATCTAGCTATCAGTACACGGCCTACGGAAACGTAACAATTCCTGTACGTCATGGTGTGCATCTAAATAATCCAACTAACTAACTCATTTGAGTAGTATGAAAATGGTGCTTAAATGCTATTTGAAGTCCAACCAATCAAATGACTAATTTCTTAATTAAAGTTATGTAATAAAATAATTTAAACGAAGGCCAATTATGGATTCATTATATTAATGCATTAATTGGTCAATTTCTTCTCATTAGAGATCCATCATCACGAATGTCTCAAGTTGTCTTGCAAAATTTATAAAATTTAAAAAAAAAAAAACGAAAAAAATACATTACGATAGTAAAGAGAAAAGTCCGCGTCCTTACAGAAATACAACAAAATTTTTCCTGAAAATATTAGATAAAAATCTTATATAGATAAAAGTTGAAGCAAACTTGCTAATTTTTTGTCATTAAATAAGTTTTACCTATTTTCTTTTTTTCGTTTCTAAGAAATATTATACCATTACCACTTGAAGGAAATCTCTGCTTCCTCGGTGAGTACAATTATTTTTTATAGGGGTTCTTAATACGATGGCAAGAGTTATTTAGTTTGCTTATTAACTACGTCTACAGAAACATCCTAACTTATAATAATCACAAATTCTTTAAAACAAAAATTAGGGTGTCAAATTTTTCGTTATATGAAGATAACAACTACACTTCCTTAAGGAATTCAGAAAGTAATCAAAAGTTTGTCTTGTAAAAATTAGATCAACTAAAACTTAATCATAAACGATCAATCAATGACGCCATTTGGTGATGATGAAAAGATTAAATCAAAATTTTCTTTTTTATGGGTATATTTTTTATGCAGAAGTTTTACTTTTTTGTTGAAAATGCTACGGAGACAAATTGCATAATATGAGAAAATATATAATAATTATTTATTCTGAACTTATTTTTTGAGTTTTTCTTGGTCAGATTGTAGATAATTTTGTTAATATCCAACTAACAAAAAAAAAATTGTACGAATACTTTAAATTAAAAAGTTTTGGAAATGATATTAAAAAAGAAAAAAAAAATTATTTAATGGTTTAAATAAAATAGTGAACATCTTTCGGAAATGTGAATAAAAAGTGTGAAATTTATAAAAAAAATTAAAGTAAATTTTATTGTTGGTTTACACATCTTACTATTCTAATTAACGTGATTGTTGCTTTCAGATTGATTCTATATCGGTACCAGCTTGATAATAACTTAGTAACATTTAATTATTCATTATTCTAACAGATGAGAAGCTCCAATGATTCTTTCTCATCTTCACAACGAACACAACAGTGGAAGAACTTGACAATACCAAAGCAATTTGCATTTTTCATCAAAAATTGTACAATATTAAAATTAAATTCAATTTACTGACAATAATTTCATTTCAATTTTGGTCTCTTTACTCTTTTACAATAAAGGTCTTCAAATTAAGAATCGAAATGATTATATAAGTGAAAGTTCTTCCTAAACATTTGAATATTACTTAACCACCTCAATCATTTTAATCAAATCCTATTCAAAATAAAATGCCTCATTAAATTTAACAATTTTATATAACAAAATTATGAATTTCTAAAGAATCTTATTTTAGAAAACTCTTAATAATCTTCTAATAAATACTTTGGTATATCAATTACCAAAAAAATATATTGAATTTGAAATATTTTATTAGACAGATAGAAATTACAATTAATCTAATATTAAGGAAAGACTATGGGCAATTTTGTTCTGGTTCGTTAATTTCTCTTTGATTATAAAAACGATCAATCATATATAAATATATTATCAAAATGCATAAATTGAAATTATAAATGAATTTATGATTTACCATAATTTCATTATTTATGTATGTATGTATATATTTATGCTGGTGGGTCATACATCACAGATTATTTCAAATACTTAATAATTACAAAAGGTTAAAATTAGGTTATCAATTTTAGTAAAATTATTTATATATATATTATCATTTATAATAAATTGTTTATCTGTTAAATAAATAAATATTATGATAAGTAAAATATTTTATAATCGATCAGTTTTTTTTTTCTTTTCGGGATTGATGACCATAATTAAGTCATTAAATATAAATTTATTTTGTATGGAAAATTGTTTTTATGATAACATTCGAAAATAATAATTTCAAGATTGTTTTTGGTTTGTTTATGGTAGCGTTTGATTTAATACATCAAAAAGATTTATAAATATGATTTTGTGGATAAAATACTTTCAAAATATTGTCAAAAATCTGTCAAAATTTGGTCTTTTCTGCCATAACTTGGACAAGAGAGAATTAAATAAATTATATAAAATATCCAAATTTTAATCAAACTTTTATTCGTAAATAGCAGATATTTCCTAGTTAGATTGAAGAGTGATTTATGTGTAACACTGTTTTGTAATTAGACTAATTTTTTTTTTATAATTCGAAATTTTGATACGGACTCACATAAATTACCAATTCCAAGGCACAAACAGAATCACGAACTCAATATGTTTACCGAATTTCATTGAAATCGGATAATAATTATATGCTCTACATCCATAACATAAATTAAGTATGTGACTACTTCGGTAACTAAACTAATCATATTTTAGTTTCCAATGAAATCAGTAAAGCTTCCAATTCAGGGGCATTAACTAACTAGATGACAAAATCAACCTGAGTCTGAAATATCAATGAAATGGGGTGATAATTACAGTATATTATATAAGAGAGCATTGAATTTATATAATTGAGAACTTTAACGTGAACCCACTAAACCACAGACTTCAAATACATACAGCATGTACCTAAGGAAGCTGTCATGTGTGCCAAGTTTAATTCGAATCAGATAATAATTATTATATACTCTAGCTAGAACGTATGAAATATTCATCGGAAATTTTAGCATGGACCTCCTAAAGCTACTAAGCGCTACCTGGATAGGCCATGTATAGCAAAATACCTGCCTATCCGTAGCAGGTATTTTGCTTTAACCGTAGGTATAGTAAAAAAAAAGACATCTGTACCATAAACGTGACATTCTACGATAGAGCAATTAAAAGAACCGATCCTAATATCTGTACCGGCATCAAGATGAAGTTTCGATTAACATGTGTGCCAAATTGTCTTCAAATCTGATATGTTGCTGCTTACATGAAACTGTTTTTTTCTGGCATCAGACCTCCGAACTCGAAAATGCCCGGAAACAAAATTTCAGCCAAAATCAATTTTTTAAGAGTTAAAATAATAATATTTTTAATATTACCTTACAGATTTATAATTTCCTTCTTGAAAATAAATAATTTTCATTTAAATCTTGACTTTAAGAAAACCCGTAATTTCTCCAATCTTAAATTACGAATATTTATTTTCAAAATAAATGGAAAAATTTCATTCAGTATAAATAATTTCCCATGTGATAACAATTTTTGTCTTCTTTAATCTTTAATGTCATAATTTTCATAAATTTATTTTTCTTCTATATAATATAAACATAACCCAAACAAATGGAAAATATAAAACATTTTTGATAATGAATGAAGAAAAATTCTTTAAATTCATAAAAAAATCTAAAAAATTTTCTTAAAGAGCTCAATAAACTTTGTTGGCTTTCTAGAGTTTTTTGTTTACCCTAGAAATTTTCACTCATAAAATCATTTTTATTTTGTTGTATTTGTAATATAAAAAGAGCTAGTAAAGAATAAGAAAGATAAATAAAAATCTATATTTGTATAAGCTACTAGCAAGAACAATATTTTGCAATATCGCAATGCCATATCGGTTTCAATATTTTTCATACCATCTTGCAGAGTATAAAAACTTTTGAAAATGAGATAAAAAATATTATTTAAAAAAATTATTGAATGTAAAAAAATTAATATTATAAAAATTATTTTATAAAATTATTATATAGAAGAAAATTGTAGTAGAATAGAAGCTATATATAATGACTGAAGCGACTACTGGCACTCCCTTTTTGAAACCCTTTCAACAAATAATTATACCCACACGCAATAATGTCAATACACAGTGAGAAATAAAAATTAAATATATTCTGCAGACGAAATTAAATACATTGAAGTAATTAATTAATTTCAGTTCTGTGAACTCTGAACTGTCAACTGTATGCTGGAAAAAAGTTGTATTGTTCTAATTCTTCGAGCTGTTTAGCCGCAAAGTATTATATCCACGTTGCGATTGACTCTATATTAAATACTATGGTAAACTCGTTTTTTTTTTTGTTCAGCATTGGGGTCTCGATGATAGAGGTTTCATGAAATTTTTATTGCAATTACGGAATACGAAAGATTTTTTATAGTGAAGAAACTTTTAATTGCAACAAGCTTTGGAAAACAATTAAAAAACTTTACTAAACAACATCTCAAAAGAACACATCAAATACATTTTCGACATCACTATTTTAATGGTCCTAACCTACGGACCACGAACACATGGTCATTAACGTCAAAAAATATGCTAAAAATTTGGATAAAGATAATTTTAGGAACGCTACTTAAGAATCTATGGAACACTTTGTCCAACAAATTAGTAAATATTCTAGAAGAAGAAATAATTAGCTTTAGTTTAAAGGTGCAGAGAATTAAAAAAGCTATTGGCTGGACAAAAATTTAGACATAATGACAATAGGTGGTCCAAACTGGACACCAAATGGAGCAAGAAGAGTAGGAAGACAACTTATAGTTCGGAATATTAAGAGATTGAATTTAAAAAGAAATTAATTATATTATATTAAAATTTATTCTATACAATGCTGGCAAAGAGTGTTAATAGCTAAAAATAATGGCTTTTAATATTGCAACATTTTCTTCTCAGTAAATGGTCTCATACCTTTACCATTTTTTCCATTCTTATACAATTAAATATTGCAAATTTTATTACTGGTTTGGTTACTCATTGAAAACTGAATCAACTTAGAACAAAATCAATACCTCGATCTGGAGTTGAACCCGGCACATATGGTGTCACAGCATAGCAGATTACCACAACGCCAATCGTTTAGCATAAGCTTATTAAAATTATAATAAATTTGAAAATATAAAATGAAAGCATGGACCGATTTTAAATTAACCAAAATTTTCATTTCTTAAATTCAATTGTTAAGATTTATTGCTAATTGCTAATTAATAAAACCAAGTTTTTTTCAGTGCATAAATCATTAAAATGTAAAACAGAAAATTTTTATTTATTGTACAACAAAGAAAACTTTTGTGTTAAGGCTGTCTGCAACGTCAAAAAGAACCAGATGTAATCTGTCGTCAGTTTCATATGAAAATTGCGAATATTATTTATATAAATTATTATTTCGAATTTGGTACACAGAATCCGAGATGTTCGACTTAAATATGAATATGAATTTGTACACTGTTTTTAATAGTATATTTTAAATTTGCTAGTTTGTCTGATATTTTTTAAATTTAAAATTACGAAATAGTAAACGTAAATTTTCTCAAGCTAATAGACATTTTTAAATTCATTTAAAACTCTATAAATTTTTAACATTGGTCAACATTTTCTTATTATATGATATAAAAATATGATTTTCTTTAGAAAATATTATAGTGTGATATAATATCGCAATGAAATTAAGTTAGTTCTGCAAAGATAACTAAAAGAATCTCTTGTGACCATTCTGGTTCAATGAACATCCATAAACCGAATGACCTTTATATTATTTTTCTAGGGTATAACCATGGGAATATAATATACATGGAATTTAAAATGAAAAACAACTAAGTATATCAAAATTTAATTTATCCTTTACAGGCGAGGATTCAACATTTTCTATTTTTATTATTAAAAAAATTCTTATATTTTTTTTGTTTTAAAACTAAACTAGCAGAAACTTTACCAGTTTAAGGATATATTATATTACAGAGTAAAGATCATTTTATCCTTCATAATCTTATTATTATTATTATTATTATTTCAAGAAAAAAGTCCTGTTTTCAGTTCACCTTTTCTGTGAGAATTTATTTTAAGTTGTTAAAGAGTTAAAGGTCAATAAAATTTACTACTCAAATTACTATAAAAAATTAATGAAGAATTTATGCAAAACTAGTCAATTCATAAGAAGAGGATATCAATTAAGGATATATTTTCAACAAAATTGTTATATCCAAGAGAAATAGCTATCCAGAATACAAGATTGTTTTAATAATACTTTCATCTTGAAATAGTTATCTACGTGTATGATGTATACATACAACAAGAGGAAAGTGAAAGCGTATATCAGTAGTAGACAGAGTTATTGGCGCTTCTTGATCGGCAAGCATGAACGTTGACTTAGAATTATTACAAATGATCAATACTTAAACTGCAACGATTAATGACATGCAACAACTCAAAAAATACCTCCGGCACTCGTTATACGTACAGTTCTCTTTCTATATGAGAACTGTACTACCCAGCTCTGAATTACGTCTCAAATTGCAATGCAGTACTAGAAAACAGCTCAAGTTTGCTAAATTTGTTGTAAATACGAAATCCTTAGTAAAAATAACCTTAATACCAAGTCAGAGTTAGTTATCAATAAAAGTGGTACCACAATGAACCCAATAGTCTATGTGAGGTTCTTCCCGGTACTATAATCTAACTTTTATCTAATTAAATTTACCTTAAAAATAATACAAAATTTCATGCGATATTATAATTATTACACCACTTAAGTAAAATGTCAAAGTAACTGGTCAATTAGGTTATACGAACTGGACTACTGTATAAAATTATTCTACTGAACATGACCGAACAACAGAAAAAATGTAATTTAAATACAAAAATTGAAAATAAAAAATCATTAAGAAAATAACATAATTTCCATTAAAATTGCAATCTTTTAAATGCCATTAAGATAACGAAGAAAAAAACGCACCCTACAGTAGCAATTAAAAACCATTTTTTTGCAAGCACGCTCGTTAAATTTTAATTGCCGAAATAATTTAACAATAATTTTTTATTATAATTTTGTTTTTTTAGTTTTAAATGATAAAATTAAACTTTAAATTCAACTTTAAACCTTAAAATAATATTTAAAATTTATGCTGCTATATTGAAGTGAAAATTTCTGTCAATTTAAATTAATATTATAAATAATTTTCATATGTAATTTAACATTTTATAATGGCATCATAAAGGTTGACTTTATGTTGGGGAATTATACTAATGTGCATTATAAAATTAATTAATCAACATAATATTCGTAATGTATTTAAGTTCAATTTCAAATAAATGTCATGTTAACTTTTAAAATGCATTCTTAAATATAAATAAGGGAGTGAAATGAATTTTGTATACATTTATTAATTTGTATTACAAATATTGACACCTTCCTTAATGATTAAATCGGAAATAATTTTTGTATTACAATTTGTTTGATTTTAATGGTAAAGTAGTCTCGGATTCTTAACAAAGATTTGTGATTTTAATGGCCGGTATGTAATGGGTTTCAAGAATAACCTCTTTTAGGATATTATTTTAAAATCAAATGATTGGTTGGTTGGATGGTTCGAATGCTGTGAATCAGGTAGACTCACTTCAAGTGAATGAGGTTTTTCAGATTGATCTCGTGCCGTAAGAGAAATGTACGGTTTCCGTAACCTGTTTAATGGCAAGATCGTTTAATTCACTGAGTTAATAGTTACTCACCGATCGGTCAGTATTCAGTACACATCTATATCCATATAGCTATGTCCCTAATTTAGGAAGTTTTCTGTTTGGGTTTTCGCGTACAGCAGCTACGATTATACTTGAAGTTCCCTTCACTTAGAATAATCTAATATAGAAAGTGAAGCTAGATATCACGCTTAATCAGACGATTAGAAGGAATACAAATTATTAGTAAGTGTCAATAATTTAAAATTTAATAATTTTAAAATTATTGAAATGACTAATATAATTAAAAAAATTGTTAAATTTATGATAATTTTTTATAGAATGTTAAAAAACTCACTTGGAAATTTTACAATTCATTAAATATTACTTTAAAATTTCTAATAATCATGACAAATTTCTAAATATTATACCCAAAAAATAAATGGGGAAACCTTTCAAATGATGAGTAATCCTTTTATATTTTTGTAGTCATTCTCCTGTCAGTCGAAATTGTTTTATAAGAATAAATTTTCAAGGTCTGGTTTATGTTAAAGATTATAGTGTTAATTGTAAAGCTTATTGTATTAAAATTAAAGGTGTTGGCTATTTAAGCAGCATACATGCAATACTATACACAGCACTTCAATAAATAGAAAATAACATACTATAATAATAAGGTATTAACAATATGAAATATTTAAAAAAAAGTATCAAATATGACCAGCGAAAATAGCTTACAGAGGAGCAATCTACAACGTGTAACCTATTTAGTTTCGCAGTTACGTAATTAGACTTTTCTGTAAACAGGAAATTTGTGGTTTGGCAAATAACTTGCAACATTACAACTAACAAATTAGGAAACCATACTGAATCAAATAAAACGAAGGAAGTAAAGGTCGATAAATCATACCATGAATAATAAGCATTATCCTCAAAAAGATCAAGGAATGATAATCTATGTAATCACAAAGAAAGTATTTGTAATTTTATATGGGAAATCACAAAAACATCAGGCAAACCTTACTCAGTTGTAAAGTTGAAGCCATATTGTTTCAATTAGTAAATCAGTTTCAGAAAAGATGAAATATTATAAATAAATATTTGTTTCCCCCAAAATTTAACCCTGACCATAATTCTAAAATATTTATATTACTTAATAGAAAACTTACCACTGTATCATGTCCAATATTATGACCATCAAATCGTCTAGCATCCAAATTATATCCATTTAATAGTAAACTTATTATTATAAAAATTTTACATTTCCAATTGAAATTCAAATAAAAATATATAAAATTTTCAATTAAAAACTTTCTAAATACCATGATTATTTATTTCACTTTTATTCATTTAAAATATTATAAAATAAAATTTAATTAAAACTTATAATAAATTATTAAAATATTTCACTTCACTATTAAAAACTGGCAAAATACACGAATTTACCACAAAAATTAATGTGAATATTTATAATAATATCGAAAAAAGAGTTCTAAAAACAACCTGTAAGCATTATACTCAATATTACATACACATATACAAATATACACTAATACTATTTTATCACTTTTTATTTAGTTTTTATTTTTCGTCCTTTTTTTTATTTAACACATCACACAACAAAATTTTCTAAATAATAATTTTATGGATAAATCAAATTCAAGTTGGAAATGAAAATGTTAGACAAATTTTACACACACTACTTAATATGAAAATTACAATAATGAAAATGGAAAAATCCTATTGTTGATGGTCACAAATACAACTTTAACATACACACACACACTTTCGTATTATGATAAATTTGAATTTAATATAGTTTTAAAAAAAAATCTTTGGGATAGTCTAAATTGGGCAGTAATTTAATTATAAAACTTAGAAATTATTTAATTCTTAGAATTGGTGGTAGACATGTGCAAAATTTATTTATAGGATCAGAATTTTTTTAATTTTTATATTTAGTGTTGATTTTAGTTCGAATTTTTGGCTAATATTAATAAATTTAACAAATATCACAGAAATTAATTTATATATGACGATAATGAAAGGATAAAAGGATATTTTTTTTTATTTTGGATAAAATCCAGAAAATTTTATAACGAAATATTGAAATATTCGAATGTCCTTTTTATAAATATTTGTCATTTACACAAAGAAATTTTCACAAATTTTCTTTATAATTGTGTCTGTATTGTCTGTATTTCTATATGTCTATTCGAATTTTTAGTCCTTGCTTTAACGCGGTTATTGAACTTGAAGTTTCGTGTTTCTTATTATAGTCGATTTTTATTATTATTTAAATTCACTTTCAGTCTAATTATTATTTTATTTCATTAAATTAATTAATAATTTACATGATATACAATCAAAATCAATAAAAGAATTAAAAATTATTTAAAAAATTTAAATTTAATTTTCTGTTAAATATAATTTTAAATTTTACAATTTTTTTTTAAATTTTAATATATTTCACTTCTTTTAATCTATTTTTATGTAACTTTTGAAATTAAATTACATTCAAATTATATTTTTCAATTATTATAAATTTTATTTTAAAGTAATTTTATTTATTTAAAATTATTATCTTTGAATAGTTTTTATATACCCGGTTATAAATTGTAGAAACAAGGAAAAATAATAAAATTTTGTTTATATTCCATCCAAAAGACCGGAAATGTCATCCAAATTTAGAACACATGCGCGTAATCTATCTATATAAATTCATCCTAAAAATATTACATACAATTTCTCTCTTTTTTTTGTAATGTTGCAGTCTGATAAGAATATGAATTTAGTAGATACTTTTACTTTTTACTAAATATATACGAAATTATTACGTTAAATTATGTTTTGGCGACCGTTAAAAAGTATTCGAAATTCGAAAAATTTATATATTTATTATATAAATTAATTAAATATATAAATACAAATTTCCATTCAAAATGTTGCCAAACATATGAATATGAAATAAGCGGAACGCACAACGCTAATGAAAATTCAAGTTACACTAAAATATTGCCACCTCAAAACAAAACAAAAAAACAACATCTAAAAAAATTAACTCTCATGTTTCGTGCTATTTGTCAAGCTCCCTACTTATGTTTTGTGCAACAGCTGATAAATTTATAAATATGTATTTTATATAATTTTATTGTGTATTTTATGCAACAGAAACTGAATAAAGAATTTGAGCATAAAAGATACTATACAAGATAAATTTTATGTTTATTTGTATTTTATACATAAATAGTAAGAGAGGCCCGCTAACATACTGCATAAAACAGCGGCTATATAAAAACAAGCCGACTTAATGATTCCCTTTTTTATGAAAAGAGAGAATTTTTTATGTTGACTTTGTTTGTTGTCGGTTGTTTGTATTTGTATTTATGTTATTACTTCATAACAGCTGATTTAGAAGCATATTTAAAGATTATAGATACGAATAAGAGGCTATTTTTAAATTAGATTGGTTTTTCTTTTATTCAAAAAGAGCACAAGAGATTTTGTTATGTTAGACGAATATGAATTTAAAAGATATAATATTGAAAATTTTGTAAAAGATATTCTAAAAATGAATTTACAATTTTTGTGTATATGTTTTGTAAAATTTCATTAAATTGATGATGATTATTATAATAGCATCAAATTTATTTGGAATTTTATTTATTTTGAAAAAGTTGTTGTCTATCATCTTGGATGAGTTTATGAATGAATTTTGAGAAAATGATATTAAAATTATGTTGAATAAAAAATTTTTAATGTTGTTTTCAATTTTTGCGGTTTTGATTTATTTGTCTTTTTTTTTAAATGGCAATGGCGCTACAGACTAAATCGAGGCCTCCTCAAAGAGGTTTTGTAATTTGGACATATACTAATTTTATATGTACAACATTTTAATTGTAACAAGCTCCAGACCGAAGAAACATTTAAATTGTAACAAGCTAATTCCTCCCAGCATTATTTGCAGGCATTAAAATCACAATTACATATTGCTGGTAGTCATTTTAAACCTGGAGTCGACTTAGAGCGACATCGATGTTCCGTTCTGCAGTTCAACCTAGAATCTAATGCATCACAGCATAGTGTACTAACACCGAGGCGATCTACACACCGGAGAGACTCTGGCACTCAACTCCAGTTGGAAAGCAGGCCAAGGATCGTGAAATCGAAAACAGGTCTATTTTTATGCCTGGATTCGCTACAACAGCAACAATTCTGATTTAATTGTGTTATTATTAGCATATTGCAGACAAGCTATTCATCTTCAATTTATATAGAGTATACTAACAGGTCAAATTACTAATAACCAATATATAATATCAAATTATTACACTAATGCAAAAATAAATTTATCCGAAACAATCATAATTTAACTATTACTCAGAAATTATTCAAAATTTTAATATTGAATGCTGCTTGTCTTTGTCATTATAATGAAAATATTTCATTATTTTTAATTACTAAAATAGGCGCCGTAATTCTAATAAAAATTGCATAAATTATTTTCTTTTATATTTTTTCTTATTTCTCTATAAGTTTATTTCGATGTTATCTCTTATATAGTCCCAATTCAGCTGTTCAAATTTTCTAGTGTGCTGTGTCTTGTGTGCGTTATATTTTCAAAACAGGAAGAATAAGTTACTGGATGTTTAGCTACTTACTATACAGAGAGACATACATTAGCCGATAACTTGTTTATTATTTACAGAGTCTTAAAAAATAAATAAAATAAAATATTTGTTTTAAAAAATTATCTTGAAAGAATAATTATTTTACAGGATGGGCGCTAAATATTGAAGTGTACCAAATAAAGTAAAGTAGAGAATTTTCCCGGATTCAACCCCCATTTCGAGTGATTTGTAGTTTTCAAACTAGAAATTCGAAAATCTTTTAAATCTTGTTTTTAATTACATATAAACCATACTTCTTTAATTGACCCATT
Source organism: Rhamphomyia laevipes (assembly GCA_963920725.1). NCBI lineage: Eukaryota > Metazoa > Arthropoda > Insecta > Diptera > Empididae > Rhamphomyia > Rhamphomyia laevipes. Next base: position 17,693,162 of record OY987259.1, read on the forward strand.
GTAAAGATATGGTTTCCCTATTGGTACTTTTTTTTTAAGCGCAAACCGGAAAATGAGCTGCATCTCGAAATGGAGACGGAACCAAGGAAAGTGTCCATGCTTCTGATACTACCATATAAATAGCGTAGTAAAACTTTGATCAATTATTTTGTGTCCACCCTGTCTAATAACAAATAGCATTCATATTGCACTATTTTACAAGCATATTAGCGAGTCTAAATATAGTTTTTAAAAAGAAAATATAATCAGACCAGTAGTTCAATTATCATAATATTAAAATGATCTATTTGTGCGTTCCAGAGAGATAACAATGGCGATAATATTGAAGTATTTTATATTTCAAAAAGAGTTTAATTGCCAATGTATTGCTAGATTTAACAATAATTTAATTCTGATTTCTATTTATATATTTATTAAACATGATTTTTAAAAAAATGCGTACTTGTTGTGACGTATACCAAAAATAATTGATACCTCCTTTGAGAATATTATAAAAAAACAGTTTAAATAGTGCGTGAGCGTGATCTGTCAAAATTTAATTTAATACCAATTGTTAGGAATTAAGGCTATAACATAATTATTGATATGTTTCCCATTCTGATGGGGAATGAAGCTATTGTACTCTTAATTTCTGTCGTTTTAATTCATTGGTCCGAAATTCCAATTTTGGCTGTATTCGAATACAAATCCCAGATTATGAACTTCTCCGAGTACGCGGTGCAGTATGAATGATACAAATTATTATTTTTTTATTTACTTCATGGCTCTACAGCTAATCATAAGAACCTCAGTAATATTTCTATTTAATAGAGTTTCAAATAAACGATGAATCAGATCATGTAATTTTTCTTATTGTCTTATTTTAATATAGGATATTAAGTCTGAAATATTATGAACAGATACTTTCTATCATAAGAGTTAGAAAAATGCGGGAACCAGCATGTTATTTTGAATAACATTATTCATTTGTCATAAATAGCTATTTCCCAGCAGCTCATTTATTAAAGAGAAATTGGTATACAGAAATATAGAAAAGAAGTAGAAGAAATATCAGGCTCGAAATTATAACAAGAATAGCGTACAAAAAGATAATCCTAAATATAACTCTATATATAAATACTAAAATTTATTCAGAGGTCGGATATAATCTAAGTGCAACAGGCCAATTGTAAAATTATTCCGATCACATTGTCTTTTAAAATCGATGCAATCATGTTTTATGCCTGGATGCCCTTTTAGTCTATTCAGTTTTCCTGGTATTTTCTCTTTTTAAGGTGTTTTTTTTTTTGTTTCTAATAACAAGATTCTATAAATAAAAGGTAAAAATGGAATATAAAAAATTATCGTTTTTTTTTCTTGTTATTCCCTAATATCAAAAACCACAATTTCTTAAGTTACATTATGACGGATAATAATAATAAAACGATATTTCTTTTCAATTTACTATACGTATAGAGTTTATATGATTATATAGAAAAACGTCTTTAGGGTTCATAAAAAGGTGCAATAAGCATTAAATAGGAATTTTAAATATAATCTATAAGAAAAAAAAAAATTCTTGCGGACTTAGCATTACAAAGTGTATAAAGAGTAGGAGTAGATCATAAAACTGGTTTTCATTTTGTTTACTATATGTTTTCTGTGTGACTTCTGTTTATATTAGCCATCGTCAAAATATTGAATTTAAAAGGTTGATTATAAAAATAGCATTATGTAAATAATTAACACTTCTACTTAGCACCTGAGACCTGAATAGATAAAATGCGTCTGTGAGAAATCATAAAATAAAATCTGGATAACATTGTGGTCCATTGGTTATTTATCTTTGGTAAATGAATATAAAAATACTTGTTTTTTTTTTTTTTAAATATTTATGGCTTCGGTTTTGATAATACATATTTTAATTTCATATTTTTAAAAGTCAAGAGCGTTTTTAATAGTACGTTTCACTAAATTGGCTTGCACTTAACACTATAGAAAAACGAGAAAATTTTTGCTTGTAATTTTGAATTCTTAATGTTTTCTATAAATGATTTTTTTTATTAATGTTTGTTTTAAGTGAATGAGTTTCTTATGGCATCGTCAATTAAGTTTTTCGTTAGCTAGCAGCCATTTTTGATTGAAGTCTTCAAAGAAGTAATAATCAATATTAAAAAGTTAATTGAAAATTTCTTATGACTTACAAGTATAATAAAGCTAATTATTACAAATTTAAACGAGCTTTGGAGAATTTATTAGACCATTGTGCCTTCGTTAATAACTTCAGTTTACATTACATTTCAAATTATTTAAAATTCAGTTTTCGAATTTGTGATGCAAATGTGGTAGTTATAAATTATGACTCGATTCTGTAATTCTTTCTAAAAAGCAATTCTATGAATAAGTCAATTCCAAGAAAATTCAATTATACCTGGAATAATAATTCTCTAACAAAATAAAATCCAGAAAAATTTGTTCCTCGAAATTGGAAATTCCCAATTAATTTAATTCGACACAAATGACAATGTTCGTGCTATATATCAAATATGGTAATTTATGGCATAATACCACAAATTATTAAGACTTTAAGGAAAATTATTATTCGTACTTTTAAATGAAATCAAAGAAAATTAAATATTTCCTAGTAACAAGTAGTATTTTTGCTTCAAGGTCCTATAATGAGATCGTAATATGTCATTACTATACATAAATAAATCACTCTGATCTGAACAATGAACTATTAAACTATAAAAAAGTTTCTTTATTTTTATTAAAAAAAAAAAATCTTTTAGATATGCCAAAAATGGACAATTTATTCATTTTATTTTTCTGGACTTAAAAAATATGAAAACAATCAATAAAATTCATTGCATCCAACCTTGAATTAAGCGACTCGATTTTTATTTATCTTGTAAATATTTTATTGATTGTAAAAAATATTTTAATATATAAAATAAATATTTAAATTAACTAAATAATTATAAAATGAAAGAAAATTAAAATAAGAGAATTATTGATAATAAAAATATTTAATCAGGAAAAACTGGTGTAACCGCCAGACAGTCTGTAATACTGTCTAAAATAATTATTTTCAGTCTGACTATGAAGATGATATTACAATTAATTTTGTATATTCAATTTAATTTAAAAATTAATGTGAAAATTTGGAAATTTTTTTTTACTTTCTTCACTTCGAAGCACAGGGTTTCAATGATAGAGGTTTCGTTACTTTGAGGACTTACGAATTTTTAATGAATTCTTAACCATAGTTTTCTTTATAGTGAAATGGTCTAAATCGTTAGTGCTTTCATTTCCAAGTCTTCGACAATTCAATATTGCAAACTTTATTTACTGATGGTTACTCATTGAAAGCTGAGTAAACTTAGAGCAACATTGATGCCTCGGTCTGCAGTTGAAGAAATCCGGAACGGAGACAATATTAAGAAAAACATTATAAAAAAATTATTTATAAGCTTATTAAATTAGGATAACATTGGCCATTAAAAATATAATTTCATTTGTTCCACATTTTTGTGTTATGTAGCATTCCATCTTCTTACAACGCCCCCAGATGCACCTTACAAGAACCTATTTTAAAATTCAACATAAATTTTTGTTTTGATAGATTTAAATTACAATGTGAAATAAAATATCCTATAAAGTTCATAATTTTGATAGCAAATATTAGAAATCCTGGTAAATAAAATATGAAAATATTAAACATAATTTTATTATATTTAGTTTGAAAAAGGTTTTCTCGTAGTGCGTGTTTTACAATTGGAACTTTTTAAAAAATTTATAATAAAAATTTGTTTTATGGTCAGTTTTTGTAAAAAATATAAAAACAAATTTTTATTTATTACAAATATGGAAATTGTCACGAACTGGTTATGATTCATTGCTGTAGCTGTATAAAAAGTTAGTTAATAAAAATAATTACATTATTGGAAAAATGTTAAAAAAGAAGCATTCTTTTGTAAACATACTATAGAAGCTTAATTATTTAGCAGGAACTGTGGAATAACTATCATGTTGATAAAATGGAAATTGTCGAGAACGGCTACGACTTCAAAAATGTAAAACAAAGAAAATTCCAAACGTATCCGGGTTCGCGGTATATGTTTTGCAAAAATGACTTATAATAATTATTCTTTAATAAAATTTGGTACACAATAATTTTATCTATAATTCATGTCAGTTAAATTTTGACTCAGGAAGTTAAATAAGTTCATATTAAATATTCCGAATATCCTGCAAAGTTTTGAAATATTGTCCGTATTCTTGAAACTCGTTATTTTCATCAGACTTTATTAACTGTACGTATTTCAGATTTTTAAATAAGTTATTATTAAACCATTTATTATAGGTTAGGTTTAGGTTTACAGTCCTAATTACTTAGACACTCCTAATCACCGCAGTCATTTGGGTTATTTGTGATATCACTTTTAATTATTCGTCATTAACCAAGCCCGTACTTATTAATTAAACTATATAAAACTGTTTTCGTGACAGCTTCTATGTTAGCCTTCGAGATTCCGAAGTCATAGACATCAAAGCATGCATCACAGCCAAATAGTTAGTGTTCAATCCTCATGTTTACAGAGCCTACTTCATTTGGTTCGCTCACAATCCGATTGTGTGTAGGTGTTTCTAAAGGTTGTAGTTCCTATAAATAATCTATACTATTGTCCTGACTTTCTTCATATCTATTTGAAGAAATTCTACTTCTCGTTTTTTTGATGATCCAGATTTGAATAGCTTCGGTTATTTTACATCTTCAAGCCTGTTCTATTGTAATTGTTCAAATTGGGTGCTTTTCACATGTTGCAGTACCTTCATTTAGTTGCTTGAGATACGAAATAATAGTTCAAAGCCACGTATTAGAATCATAATTAATAAATTCTATATAGAAAACGTGATTTCTTCCACTATGTTTTGCGGATCCTTGAAATATTGAAAAAAATGCTATTTTTATGGTGCTATTACATTTAACAATCAAATTATATTATTCTTAAAAACACGTAAAAATATATTTTATTAAATTAATCTAATTCTATTTATTACCTCGGTGTGACCACCATCTTCAATGAATATTCAAAAATATATTCGTATAATTTTAATATGACCATAGTACAAAATTAAAATTCATTCATAAATGCAAGCATGCATAAATATTTTATATAGTAATTAAAAAAATTGAATATACAAAAAAACATAAAAACAAAAATTCTACCGGAAATCCGTTGTCTCTGCAAATCACGTTTAAAAACGTAAATTTTATTTTTAAGCTGAAATGTAAGGCCACCAAAAATTGACCTTTAATATTATTATAAAAACAAATCAAATTATTGACACAGTATAATTTTTTTTTTTCGAAATATTTTCTGAACTTTATCAATCAAATTAAAAGGTGTGTAACCTTCTCAAAATTATACATCTGTACATTTTTCCATATGAAAATGCAGTATTACAATTTTTATGAAAATATAATTAATTAAATGGTCATTTTAAAAGTTTTGATTCATCAGCCCCTGATATAAAATATTTCTTTGTCTCTTATTCCAATGAAAAATTATTATTTTATTTGTTAATAATTAATTTAAAATAATAAAGAATTATTTTTATAAAATATAAATTTCGAATGTCATGAATCATAAAAATTAAAAAAAAAAATGTTTTATAACTTTTATTATAAATTAATTATATTGCAATTTTAAAAATGTGTATGAGAAGTTTGGGATTTTAAAAAAATTGTCAATTTTTCTTTTAACCCTTGTAATCATATCGTTACGAAATAAAGGTGTATCGCAATTCATTGGATTTCAATTTTTATAAAGTAAATGTTCAAATGTGTATAAAATTAATAGTAAATGTGCAAATATTAATTTGTTAATCAGTGGCTGTTAACCATAGTGTACCGCGAAGCAATGTTGTTCCGAGACTGTAGCGAAAATGTCCTGGAAATATCTGAAGATAAGTGAAAACTTAAAACGGTTATTAAAAGTCGGGTTTAATTTTATCGTACTTTATGTTGTCTTTTATGATTATCTTTAAGTAGAATGTCAACAATCGAAGTGTACGGACATGTTTCCTGCTACAAAAGGTTTTTGTTAGTTTTGTTTTACTTCAAGTATTTCCAACTTTTTAGACACATAGCCAGTGTCATCTGTCATGTCATATTATGTATTGTTTTGTATAATTTTGTAGGTATAAGTTCATTTGCGACAAATTGATATTCTAGAAATTAAAATAGTTCTAATCAGCCTTCAAAGAATTAAAAAATTCGGCATCATTGTATGACAGTTTAAATATTTTTTAGTTACTTACATAAATAATAACGAATATGCTTATAAGTCCTGATTTAAGACGATGCTTTCTTCGGAACGATTTTAAAAAATTTCAATATTTCTGATAAATTTTAGTTAAGTTAACGATACGGAAAAAAACTTAACGATTCAGACGTATTCCTATTGTGGTTTGCACCATACGATTTATTTGAAACCGGTTATTTCCTTAAATAAACTAACCATTTCTTTCATTATGGTTGCGCCTTAAGTGTATACATTAACAACAGTTTGACTACATAATATAAAATTATTTCATTATATAAATAGAATTATATATATAAAACACGGTTTTAAAATCGGTTTACATGTTGAATAATTAAAAAATTAAAAAACCGGAATTCAAATTTAATAAAAAGTTTGGATTAACTTATAACACCGAAAATAGATTTCAGTAGATTGTTTAAAGCGGTTTATTAATATCTGAATAGAATCGAAATTACATTCGTATCAAATTTATCCCCGGATTATATACAGACAAGATCTCATTAATAATATTTCAATAATTTCGATAAATGATACATTATTCATCGTTCTTTAACCAGTTTTATTTACTATTGACATCAAACATTAATGGTTAACAAAAAACGAAAGAATTTCCGTAGTCTAATTGATTTTAATATTTGATTTACAATTTTCATTATTTTATATAAAAAAAAATAATATTTTTAAACCAATTTTATGTATTTTTTATGACTAATATTTGTATTTAAATGATGGGTTTTCCCATGAATATTAAAAAGAAAATATTTGTCTACACTCATGTCTCATAACATTCATCATAAAACCACAAAATTATGCTCGAAGAGTAATTAATTGTAAATGTTTTTTTTTCCAAAATATCGAAATATATTCATTCTTAAATTGATGTGTAATCATATTCACAAGACTTAGTTCAATAATTCAGTTTTCCATTTACTAAATTGTAAACCCAAAAATATTATTTGGTAACTCTTCAAATTGATATCCCAAGCAAAGTAAAAGTTAATAGAAATTTTTTAAATCTTCTCTGATGATTAATTTAAAAAAAAACAAACTGAACAAATTTAAAAAGATTGATGTCAAGAGTAGGACAAAATCATCGAAATAATTACAAACACAAAACTTTAAGCGAAAAGCTTCCATCGGCACAAAATTCTGTAAACAAAATATACAAAGCAGCACAATGACCTCAAATTTTATTTCGAATAACGAAAATTGCGTCACAAAATTTGATATTATAATAGCGCCATTAAATACGTCAGTTTGTTGTATAGTCCAAAATTTGTAGATTTTATGATCAAATAAATTAGCTTAGTATTTTTGGTGATAATAGTTTGAAAGCTTTGATTTTTTTTTTTGGTTTTGATTTATTTCACACAATTTTATCTGAAATAATTTTAAGTTTAGTAGTTAATATTGTTAATCTTATAGGTTATATAGGTTGCACGAAGTTCCACTGTGTTCTCTATGTCATTTTTCAAAAATTGAACACTAATCCAATTATAAATTTTCTTACCCTTACGACGAGAACCATTCTCCACAAAAGTAGTAGTGAAAGTGCTACTCAATCATGGTACTTGACGCGAGTAAATTAATCTTATACTTATTAAATATTTGAAATTTAAATTAAATTGCAAAACTGGACAACAAACCCTTCGTTTCCTCTAAATTAGCTTATTGCGGTAAACAAACTGGTCAAGGTAAAATATTCTTTTTATATTATATTTTCCCGGCTAAAAAGAAAAAAACAATGGCAGAAAAGGTCTACGTACTGCCATGGAATAAAACCAAGAAAAATAAATAATCTATCAATTTTTGTTTTTTAAATTGACATCACAAGGAAAAACAGAAAAATTAATTGAATCTCCATGATACAAATATTGTGACAAATATTTTTATAAGCAAAAATATCCTGAGATTTTTTGAATACTGGTCTTTCCTTTTTAGGATTCTGATGAAATGTTTTCTTTTATTTTTTTTGACTACAAAGTGGAGATTCAGTAGCAAATTTTAAATGGATCTCTAGAATTGATTTTATAATTTATAAATACGAATTTGGAAATTCAGCAGATGTGATTATGATTGTAAATAAATAAGTTGATTGAAAGTTAATTGCAAACCAGTGAAAATTGATAATAACGAGATAAAAATGACTTCAGAAAATATAAAAATTTGCAATAAATTTAGGTAATATTTTCTACTTAAACATGTTTATAAACTTGTTCACAACTTGTGCAAGTAATATCAATTGTGACAAGTTTACAAACACCTTGACAACCGCTTTGACGTTTAATAAATCGGTTGAAAAAATATTAAAATATTTTAATTTATGTAAACTGGGCTGGGCACTTACAATACTGAACCAAAACATTTAAGTTGTGCAACCAAAATGACACTTTCTTCACGTTTTATGTCAAAAAACACATGTTTTTATAATGTTTATATTTTTTATTGATTAAAATAATTATTAAAATATAATCAGTCAATTGTAATAATAATAAGCATATTTTTTTTTTTGACATTTGACACTATCCTGAATATACATATGTACATAAAAAGAATATTTTGTTTTTCAAAAACAACAGATTTTTGACGGTTTCTAATATTGGATGTAAACTAAATTGAAATGAGTGTAGTGAAAATTTACAACCCATTTGAAAACCAGTTTGTACAATGTATGGGCAGCATAGTAAAGAACAAATTATTAATTTGAACTAAAGGCATTTAATTGCCTAATATTACAAAATTAGGCATTTACATAATTGTAATGTATGATATAATTATGAATTTAACTATAAAGCTGAATTTTAAAAAATTGTCGATTAGTCAGCATCCAGTCCCTTAACTGGAAGATAACTCTAAATTCAAATAATAACAAATAATTAATCTTTCACTATTAACTCAACATTTTTGAATATACAATCGCGAATCGCGCAGATCCTCCTAAATTGATATAAGCGAAAAAAATCATCGGTTCTCAGAATTTAGGTTACGATTTTTGTCACTTTTCTTTAAAAACCGACAGAAAATAATTATTAATTGTAATATTTTTGCAATTATTTTCTTCAATTCATGAAAAATTTCAATTTTGTATTCTCTTTCATAAAAATGGTTATTATAATTATGTGCAGAAGGGCTTGGTATTAACCCAAAATTAATATGAAGATTTTTTATTCTGATGACTGATAGCATGAAGCTTGACGATTGACGAAATTCAAAAGAATTGGAAACGAGAGCATAAAGTTAATAAAAAAAACTTATAATAAATTATGTGTAGAATGAAATTCATATAATAAATTATGTATTTTGTTATTGTAAATTGCATTACTTACAGGCGTTCTTAAAGATTGTAGAAGTGCACTGACCTTTTTATGTCTTTTGAAAATTTGTCAAGATTTCAGCATGAAATAAAATTTGATAAAAAAAAATCTAAATTTTCGGTTTGTTTTTGAGTGGGTGACAAAAATTTGCAAAACACAATAAAAAAGATTTATTTAAATTCATTTTTGTAATGTAAAATTTAATATAAATTTGTGTAAATATTACAAAAGAAACCGCCTTCCTGTACCAAACTATATTATTTTATAAGTAACTTTTATAATTATATATATAATAAATAATAGATAAAAAATCAATTAATTAAATTGTAATAAGTCAGTTATTATTTATTACAGTGGCGCCTTTCCTAGCCAATATCTCAACCAAATTTAGTAAGGGCACAATTTCAAATTTCATATTATAATAAAATCTGTTTCTGTCTCTCGTTTTCCTGTTTTATTTTTTCGTGTTAATTTCCGTTTATTTTGAATTGAAATATTAGCAATTACATACGTTCGAAATTCTTTATAAAATTTTATTTTTATTAAATATTTATTTAAGATCCACAAATTTGATATTAAATACTAATTGAATAGTTCTAACTACAATGAATCACACAGGATTTGCTATTAAAAAATTAATAAATTTTAATAGCATTTTAAGGAATACTGGAAAAGGCTATGCACTTTAAACATATTATCCCAGCAAGAGCACAGATTATCATGTAAAAAGATTATAGGCCAAGCGAATAATCACAATATCTCATATAATTTAAAAACATCATAGCTGATATAATTTTTATATTAAAAAATTACTTTATGAGATGAGCTGGCGAATAGACAAAAAGTTTTTCGCTTGTTTCATCTAAAAAATACTTTGTATTAAACTTAACTCTATAGTTGTATGTTGCTCTGAGGATAATCTAAAACGTACCTAATGTATTATAATTTTTTGGGTTATTGGATAGCTGCGATAATACTCCGGTCCGTGAATATATCAATTACCATAAAATGATATTTTAATTAAATTTGTAATCACCAACTGCATAACAAGAGGAAATACATTTTTATGTTAAATAAACTTAGGTATCATATTTCTTACATTCGACATTCACTAGCTTCTGCATCGCTAGTGTAATAATTTTTAATATGCTGTGATGATATTAACTAATAATATAATTAATATGTGAGAAGCAAGTAATTTAAAAATAATTTGCATTTTTTTATCTCAGATATTAAAATGATAGTTATAAGAAATATCAATAGTAATGAATTAATATGAATAACCCCCCATCTGCTTCATCAAACCAATGAATTTATGTCAAAAATAATTATAAGGAATGGTTGCCGAATTCCTGATAGATTCTGATATGATATGAATTTTTTTTATGAACTGATTGTCGGACATTTCAATAAATTTATATTATTTATATAATAGGAAGGGAAAATCCACAAAGGACTAATGCAGTCAAACCATTGTTACTCTTAATGTCACATGTGTTGTAGAAATTCTCTCGACGCAAGTGTCACACATTTATACTCAGCGAAATAGAATGCAGTAAATGATGAAAATTTAGATTATTTTATAATTATTACACTTGACTGAACCTACGATTTTTGCCATCATGTGTAAAATTACTATTTACTTAACCTTCTCTATAGTATACTCATTTGTTAATTGGGTTCCTTATCCTTATCAATTTTAAGCCTTGATGACATTTTTACATAATTATAGTAAAGTATTTATGTATAATATAATAAAAATATATAAAAAATTGTATAAATTGTGATTATTTAAGTTTTAATTAATTTATAAATTATTGTCACTAATGTTACTATGTTAACAATTAAGAAAGTTTTTAGATGCTTCCTGGAATTTTTTGTAAAAGCTAAGTAACATTTACTTTTGCAATATCATTTGCAACCTGTCGTTATATGAACCTCGCTGTATAATTAATTCTCTTTTGCACTAACAATGAACAATCTATTAAACAAATGACTATGCAGCAATTTTGGTGCTCCAATATAGAGAGAACATCCAGAATCTCCTTCTGAGTCTAAAAATACGAAATTAAAGTATGTGTCAAAGTTTACTCAAGCGACGATTTATTCATTATCAATTTTTATACTGCATATTAAAGTGATACCAAATGAAAATGTTATTAATTACCTAATATTTGTTTATAGATTCTAAAAAAATCTTTACTTACACTTAATGATTGATTACTAGAATGTTAATATTCTTAAACATCATCGATTAATTTTTTTAATTAGTGTCGTAGTAAATAAATTTAATATTTATATTTACATTTAATATCGATATAATCTGACATGAAATGAAAGTTATTTTTATGAATTATTTATTACTAATTAAAAGGTTATAAAGTTACAATAATTTTTATGTATATATTTAGTATTTCAATAAAAAGTTATTTTAAATTAATAATTACTAGTTTACTATTATCAACATCAATCAAATTATAGTTAATTATTGTTTTAGGTTGAAAGTTTTTATTTGAATTTATGTATTTTTTATGATATTATTCAACTGAATTTATTAATTTAATTATACATAGCACGTGAATATACAATAATATGTCAATTCAAATTCAAAACGTGTTGGTTATTTAGTAAAAAAGGTTCACTTCGAAATAAAATACATTTTGTAACTTTTATGTTTTCTAATTTCATAGATTTTGTAATTTGCTTTCAATGTTTCTGAAAATCGTAATGTAAACTCTATACAAATATTTATCGACTTTTATGTCACAATTACAGCAATTTTTTGTATTACATTTCGATTTACAACTATTTATATGGAATTACAATTAAAACCTTTATGTATACATAAATACATCACTGTCGACAGTCGAATTAAAATTTGTTAATAATAAGTGATCGATTATATAAATAACGTTTATATGCTGTAAAAATATGAATATATAATGCAGCGTTCGAATATTGGCTATAACAGACTAACTTATTTGTGGACTATGTGTATGCGCAGTCTCGTAATTCCCACTTCTTGACTCTTATTAATCAAAAGTATTACATTCTAAGTCCTTTATTGATATTATACCTTATTAACTGAATAAAAACGTTTGTAAAGAAGTAATTTCTCTTACGCAGATATTCGTCCTTATCTTAACTATATTCATATTATTTTTATAATGTGGTATTTGCTGAGTGCTGGCAATCTAAAATTCTTATATGGTAAAATAAAACAACTATGATTACAATGTTATTGTTTTTGATTTTTTATTGTATAAATTTTGTAAAACCCAGGATCCTTATTATCCTCTTAGTGAAGTGTTATAATATGAAAAACCCTTAAATAATTATTTTCTTAATATACATTTTTCAGTTAAATGCCAAGAAAACATTATAAGATAATTTTCATTTTAAAATTTATGCAAATTTTTAATTTTGATTGACTTTTTTCTTAAATTGATGTTTGTGTTATCTTCGATGCTTATGATTAAACTACGGCATGTATATGATCATAGCCATCCTTGTTAACTGCAAATATTAAATGTATAATTGGTAAAACTACTCCAGATCCATCGACATTTTGATTTTAACCATCTTTAATTATGTTTCTAAAATTAGATTAAGAAAAATTATGTTAAAGATTACTTAAGTATGTCCAAAAACGTTCACCGAGAAAGGGCTAACAATTTATATTTTCTGTTTGAATTTACTATAACGATTACAAAGTTCAGTTACTATACTAGTAGTGGTACCGGAGAATTAATCATATTCGTTAAGATTTACGATATTATTTACAGATTAAAAACTTACTTACGTATACTGCAATCCATATCCTCTTCTAGGGCAAGAGGACTGTCAAGGAATTCGGTTTGTGGCGGTGTAATTTAGGTATATCCAGGCCAGGTGTACTATATTAATATTAATTACTACGTCAACTGTTGCCCATATTTTTGATCACCATCTAATAAAACTAATGGGAAAATGAGAATTTTCCATTTTTCATTTTAAATGTACTGGAATATCAGCTTTCCAAATCAGCACGTCACCAAAGCGTTAATTGAATTTAAGACACAACTACGGCATCTGTCAGACGTCTCATTACTAAAAAAAATATATACAAGATTTTATTAAGTAAATAATATATTTAACAGTTCGTGAATTTATCACAAACTTTATTATTTGTCAAAATATTTCTAATAATTTATAGAAAATTACTAATTTTACCCTTGCACTGGTACAATTTCAGCTTTAATAATTATTTATTATATTTTTCAGAATATTGTACAAGTATTATAGAACGAACCCCTCTAATTGTCACATGAATAATCTCAAAAAAAATAATCCTTAAATTAAACTGAAATAATTAGAATTCTAGCTGGTAAATTGAAATTTTTTTAATTAACATTATTCTATTATGATGATGAACATTCATGCCGCTATCGCTCACTCAAGGAGGTTGTGATGGATACCAAGTAAATGAAACATCACACCCAGGTTGAGTGAGTCAAAGAAGTATAAAAAAAAATAGATGATGCCTTAATTTCAAAAAAATTTCAATTTACCATTTATTATACAGAAAATAACAAAATTACTCTACAAAATTATATTAATTTCAAAACTTGTTTATTTTGATTATCGTCCTTTTTATCCATACTATCCATACATCACAATTAGGGTTCGTTATTTCAAATTATATTAGCTCATTACGAAGTGTTAATAAATTATAAGACAAACACTTTTTTTACCTTCATCAATGTCGCAAAAACTATCACAGAAAAAGGGAAAAAAACACAAAAACATAAAAAAAATATTTTTTCCTTTTTCTGTGATAGTTTTGCAAACAAAAAAAAATTAATTAAATTTTGTTGAAAAAAAAAAAAATTTTTATTTTTCTCATATTTACTGAAATTTAACAAGACCTAATTTAGTTTGACAAGTCTATTCTAAAAAATTCCACATTGTCGAATTTACAATTCAATTATTTTATACATAAATCGATTTTCTGTATTTCATAGATAAAATAATTGAGGTGAGAGTAAGTGTTAGGTTAACCCTCCATTTAGGACAAAAACAACTTAATTTAAGGACATATTATTTTGTAAAAATTAATTTCAGTATTACCTGCATATTGGTGGATTTGAAGGTATATGTTTTCAGTAAACTCTCAAATATATTTCGTATCGTAAACAGACATTTTTTTACTCAAAACCATGACTGAGCCAGTACCGAAATGCGGTTTTAAGACTGGGATTGAGACCATTAATTTGCTGACAAGAAATGTTTCACTATTAAAAGCCATTAGTAAGTTTCCTATTATAATTAAATGTTATAAAGAAATGTTTGCTTCGGAATCTATATAAAATTAATAACTCCAAATTACAATAAAATGCCACCAAATTGCAAAACGTCATTGAGGAGGTCATGGCTCCATTTACGCTATTGCAGAATAAACTGATATTTTACACTTCACAAGTTTTAACAGAACTGAGAACTCTGAGTTTTTGCAATTTTGATTCCATTTTTCTGAAATGCAAAATATATGAGTAAATTTTAATTAAATTTATTAATTAGTTTATTGATTTATTGCTATATTTTTATTAAATCAATTTTAGTAATCAGTATTGATTAGTACTATTTAATAATATAATCTGTTCATTTTTGGATCTAGTTTCGAAGCCACGAAACTACATATTTAGTGTGTCCCTTCTATAAATTTGATCTAACTTAGTTACTTACTCGGTGGCTTTAGTGGAAGCAAACTTTCTTAAACAAAATTCTATTGTATAAATGGTACGAAAAATATAGAAAACTAACATTATCGGAGCCCTTTCAATTTACTCATTCGGTGGGTCTTAACTTTAAAGCAATCTTGTGTGTTTGTGTGGTATTTATTTTATATCAGAAATTAATTAGATCAATAATAAACTATCAGCAAATTAAGGTTAATTTTAAAATAAAATAGAAATAAAATTATGTAATTTATAAACGAAATGATATGATAACTGAGAATAAATCAGTTATAACGAAAGAGTTGTGTCTGCATCTGCATTCTAATGCTTTCATCTATGTTTATTTATATAAATTTATGATTAATGTAATAATTGGAAGTTGTAGTCAAGTTATAAGCAATCGTTTAAAAACAACAAATTAATTTCAACGAAAAATTACTTCAAATTATGATTTTCCATCAAAGCATTTATCATATAAATAATTCTAAAATTAAATAAAATCACTGAAAATTATCACATAAAAATTAAATTAAATTTTAATCGATTTGAATAAGTAATAAATTTCAATAATTTTTTTATATATATGTATATGTATAATAAATATCCTTATTACTTTAACTATACACAAATGGTTTTATCATAAATAAATAAAATAATATCATCATCGCTTTCGTCATATACTCTAAAGACCCTTCAAGACACCAGATTTCGTTGCTTTAAGTGGTTCAATATATAAATGTTACTTTTATACACGTTTTGATTACTTAAAAATAGAATTTACAATGTATTTAATAAAAATATATCACGATATATTTAACGTATGTTTCAGTTACATAAGTTTCTTATTATATTATCCATAATTTTTTATTGAATAATTCATACCTTGTACACCAAAAAACAGTTCACTCTTAAGGATTCTCTGTATGATATTATAATATTACAAAATATTTTTGTAAATAATAATAAAGTATTTTATAAAAACATAAAAAATTTAAACCAAAATAAAAATATCCTTGGAGAATGATTTTTTTTTTTTTTGTTAAACAAAAATAACAAAATATCACGCAGCTGAATTACTGCACAGTAGTATCATATTAATGGGATTATTTTTAGTTCCTACTTAGTTGAATAGTTTTATCACTAGGAAAATTTAAATTTTTATTAATTTCAGGTCCATCTGGCGTTTGAAATAATCTTAAATATAAGGTAAGTTACAAATCCACCACGTGAACACCGAAAAATGTAGTATGGAGTGGATTATCAACTCCGCTCAAAATGTGAGGAGTGATGTGTAGTGTATTAGCAAATTCGTAGCACGTAAACATTCGCGTAGTGAAGTAGAGTTGATTTTGACATTTGTTTTATTGTTTCAAATTGAAATTGCAAACGCACAGCACAAAAACGATTTTTTAATTAAAAAATACTTCACAAAAACGATTTTTTAATTAATTTAAACAATTTCAGAAAAAAGGATATGTCAAAAAAAATAGTTCAACATGTCTTCACTAGATGCGTTATGGTAGATTTACTACGATCCACACCCAGGTGAACAATCATACTACGACCGGATTTACAAATCCAGTCCACTCCACTCCGCACCACGTGAACAAAATAATAGAGACTTGATTTATAGCAACTTCTATTTAATTCGCATAAGCATCTATTATGGTGAGTTCTAAAAATATATAATTACTTTTAAATTAATATCGATCTAAAAAAAATGGACCTGCTCAGTTTACTTTTAATTTTTACAGATGGATTCATTGTTTTGTCGCATTTAAGTCGAACAATAAATCCACGAAAAAGGAAACAATGAAGCCACATTTAGTAAATACATATTTTAAGATTTTGATTACAAAAATTACACTACACTGAACACTGACCTGATCTGTCTAATTTAAAGTTATCGACAATTTTAAATGTGGAAATTAATTCACAAATGACCCAAATGGCAAATGTCTTTTTTTTTTAACCAGATTATTTTTTCCGTACACGATGGACAAATTTCCTTTTAGATGCAACTTAAATAAAAATCTCAAATCTATGGCATTATATTAAAATTTGCATGTATGTGGGTCAATTATCGACGTGATATGTCCATTCCATATAACAATGACCCATATCCCAAAAATCTTTCGAGAATGAAATTAGCTCTTCAGAATTAAAATGTTACAAAAAATCAGATATAGGGTAATTCAGCACTGAATATCTTTGCAACGGTAAAATATAGCGAAATGTGGATAACAGTAAAATAGTGAGCAAACTCCAAAGCCTTTACAATCAGTTCGTAAGTTAAAAAATGTGTAAATGGCATATAGGATTTTTTCAGAACTCTGCCGGGTGTATGTTAAATAATGATTTGAAAAAATTTACTTACAACGAATGAACATCAAAGTCTAAAGCGTTATTCTTCGGTAAATATAATAGACAATTTTTTGTTTTTAAATAAAGAAAATTTACAAATATTTTCCTTTACTTTTTGTATGGCAAAAGAAAAACTCCATGTGCAAACATGAAGTATAGAAAAAAATTTGAATATTTATTATTACATTATTTTTTATTATATAATATTTATTGATACGAGGAATGTGATAAGAATTGGAAATATTATCGTGACAAAATATTTTTTAGGGGAAAAGCACAAAAATATGGGAAAATATTATGTTGGTGATAAGTTATTCAGTAAGATATAAAGGCTTCGTCAGACGAAATTGTCATATTTAATGGTTTAAAAATTTAGTTCAAATTTTAGTATTTTCGCTGAGGAAAATAAATTTACAATTATTAAGGATCCCAATCATTGTATAGATTGCAATCATGGATCTCCTAAGGTTTATAAAAAGCGCGACGTGGCTGGAGTAATGGAAGAGTAAAATTTACCTAGTTTTTCTAACTAACTGCTATCTTATATTGATCTGATTTTCCTTTGGATGGGAAATTATATTTAGAAAATAAAAAAATATGTTCTTTAAAATTATTTGTATTATATAATTTAGGCTTTGGCAACCTCGATCGCTTTTACCATGTTTTACCATATATGGCAACACTGTTTCATAATTTATATTGGATAAGACTTGCTAAATTTAATTTAATGTTTTGTTTATTAAAAAAGGTAGAATTGATTCATTTGTTACATGGAAAATAATTCATCGGAGTGGTTCATTATAAGATTCAAAGATTTAATTAATGCAACTAAAGAACTTCAACTACAAATATAGAAAGTTTGAGAAAATTTTTGTATCCCAAATTTTTCAATTTTCTAGCTATCTCTAGCTCTAAATGGTTAATATCGATTATTTTAATACATTCATATTCAAATTATAAATTTAACAGCCCAAAAAATTTACTGACTCACAAAATTTCTTATTTATATTTTTTGATAAAAATTATTTACTTGTCAAACAATTTACTAACTAAATTTACTTTTAGGGGAAAATATTATAATCATCAAAGTTATGTAACATTGAATAGAACATAGAAATATATGGCCTTATAAAATATAACTATATAAAGCATAATTTTTACAGTTTTGTTTGACATATTTTAGCTTAATATCATGATTCCTTCTATTCATAATAGTAAATTCTATATCATATTAGAGACCATGTCTTTGTATTTAAATAAAGAAAGTTAACAAAATGATTTGACACAATGTTTGTAGCTGATGATTTTTATACATACCGAACCGACACATATTCTATAATCATTCTTGAGAACGAATTTAATGATGCTGTATATAAATCCTTTTTGAAGGCGTAGGATGACAATTCCTGGAATTTATATTTCAATATTTTCATATTTTTTTTTGAATTTTTTATTATTATTTTCACTAGGATAGATTTTTATAACAATCAAATAGTAAATTTAGCGAAAAATTATTCTAAACATATTTTTCGAAGATACTTTAAATAGTTCACATTTTGTGAGACTAAAAATATTGATTTAAAAACTGGTATATAATCAGTCACAAAAATGATTTTATCCTGTCAGATTATTTAAATTTAAAGTATTGAGAAAATTCATGAAGCTACAAATAGTTGAATATTTGCGATGAAGCTCTTTTGTATCATGCAATTTGAGGTAACTGCACGAAGGCAATAGTTTAGAATTATCAACCAATTCTAAAGTTTAATCGGGGGCCCGGGGGTGTTAATCAACCACTTCGGTACGCATAACATGAAATATTTTAGAAGTAGTATAATCGGTTATATTATTTGAGTTTCGTGAATCCTTCAAGGATTCCTTATTTATCCATATTTCAATTGTATATTGACTTGAAATTTCCAAATAGCTTAAACAAATGTATAAATTCAGTGTTGCCAATTTTTTTTTTATTAATTTAATTGATTGGATTAGATTGGACAGGGTAACTGCCATAGGTTCATGCCGTTAAGATAGAATAAGCTTCACGTTACATTTTTCAGTCAGCATTTGTTTCGATCGAATCGTAAAACTTAGTTCATGTACTTAGCACCACAACAAGTTCGTTGACAACTGGTGGAATGACACATGTTTACCTCGTGTCTTAAAAGTATCATTTCTCCAGCATTGAGTGTTCTGTTGTTAAAAGCGTGGTTGCCAGATATACTGAGATTTAGCTATTTTGCATACATTTCTTAATGACTACTTCTCCAGCACTTTTCCCTTGCTGCAAGTTTACCACTGTTGGAGATGAGTATCATCAATCCATTTTTTAGGGTTCGGCGTATTTACAGAATGATATACTCAATCTGTGGTTAACACAATCTCCAAGTTGGGGTTCCACCTGCTCTCTCAGGTTCGTTATTTAATTGATAGTTCGAGGCGAGGAATATTTTGAATCAAATCTGAATATTACTATCGAATTTAATTGAAATTTTGATTAAAATAAATAAAGATTATTTGTAATAAAATAATTATACTGTCAGAAAATTCTTCTGTCCCTGAAATTTTATTATAGATGAGAATAAATTCATACGGAAAGTTGTACGATTTCTTCTTGTAATTCTACCTTATTTTCCGTTTACCAATACAAAGACACACTTGGACTTTTAGTCTCCAACCGTTCCGGGTACTTTATTGGCTGGGTTGGAGAGTATGACACACATGGTAAAAATTGAAAAATCAATCGCAAAGCTTCGAATTGTATCACAAGCAAATTTTGTTTTAGAAGACATAATATTCCGTTTTGTAAATATATAGAAAACGCCATTAGGTTAAACCAAAAATTGATTGTACATTATTTGACATATTATCTAGGATAATCACGTCTATTCAAATTTGTCTATTTAGTTTTTCTTTTGTTAGAATTTTATGTGAAACTAGACAAAATTTCATCATTATTTGTTATACTATCATAAAAAATCAGTTTTATACCTTTTTATTCTATTATATGAAATATTTAACGATGTCGTCAATATTTTTGTACTTAACATTATAAAAGGACGTTTAGTTATTAGTGCGCCTTCATAACTTTTTTTTTGTGCTATTATATTTATGTAGAGTATACTTGACATTATTATATCCTTTAAATAAAGTTTTATGCGTAAATCCTTTATCTATTTTTACATATATACATTATATAATATTATCCTAGTGCTTGGCCTGAAAACTAAACAGTCTATATACATATGTATTTATATAGTGTCATATAGACTGGCATTTGAAGCTATTAAATTTGTTTGTGATTTTGTTATTTATAGAATTTGATGTAAAAAAAATTTAAATAGCAATAAGTCAATATTTACGATGATGTGACAAAATAATTGTGAATTTATAAAATATAGAATAATATAGAAATTTTAATTATACTTTATTAATGAAAGTTACGTAAAATTTTCATTATGGAACATCGAAAACAAAAACTTCAAATATACGTAAACATTCTACATAACTTTTAGCTGGTACTCATAAAGAAGGAAATATTTGGTAAGGTTAATATATCTATTCATTTTCTTGTGAAAATTATTTTAAAAAAAATAATATTTGGATGGTTAGTCCTTTAAAATCGTTCCACAAATAATATAAATATTTTAAAATAGCGTCTGCCTTACACTTTCTTGTAATCTAAAGCTTTGTTTGTGGAACACACTACGCTTATTATTATGAAATATTGAAGAACTTAATCATTTTAATGATTTCGAATTATCCTGCTTGCTTTCTCAAAGCTATCCGCAGGAAAAATATCTCAAAAACATCTTTGTTGCAGCGTGGAACAGTGACCTAATACATGTTTCATCTATTATGTGACTCCTCCTAAAATCCTCTTCATGTTGACGTTGTTAATCTACAACGCAACATGATTTCTAAAAATTGTGTATGACTTGTTGCGTGTACTTTGTACATATTTTTAAGGAATTCCTTCTTCCTTGTATTTTTAAGACTCGATTGACAAACCATTCTATGCTACCCACTTTAGAAGGTTACATCCTTTAGCCTAAATACTTATTGATTCTTAGATTGTTAGTCTATTTTTATATATAATTGATATTTTTAGAAACCATTATAGAACCACAAAACAATATTGGAAAGTCACATAAAAATTTGTTTTTAAATAACATTACTGGTTAAAATGTTTGTCAGTTCTCACTCAATTCGTAATAAAACATCAATTCGTAATAAAACATCTTTTAATATCGCTTACAAAAATTTTTTTCACTCTATTTCCTTTTGCAAAATATAAAAACTCTTTCAATAAAACTGATAAAAATACTGTCAGATCATAGCTTGTAAAACTGGTGTAACATAAAAATATTTTCAAGTCCAGACCGAAAATAAAAATGTAAACCTATATGTAAAATGTTATAAGATCCTTTTTCAATATATAGGAAGGACTCAAGGACACACCATATAAACATAATAAACTTTATTAAAATTATTGAAAAAAAATATGTAAATAAAATTGTTATTTATAAAGGCATCTCAATTTTGATAGGGTCGGTCTCTCAGGCATAGAATAATAAAAAAAAAATGAAAAGATTACAAAACTCCTTTGGGGTATAGTAAAGTTTCTTATTCTACAAAATTCAGTTTAATGATATAACCACAGACAAATAATATCAAAAAGGATATCAATTCTAGAAAGAAATATTTTTGAATGCGACGTATAGATGAATAAAAAATTCACATTGTACGAAATCAATATCTTACGAATAGTAATTATACTATTGAGAAACCCTTAGAGATGACATATGAGAATAATTCGAAAAAGAAATAACTTAAATGACTTAGACTTAAAAGATGAACTTGGAACTGTCGGAATGGAAATTTGCGGGTTAGAAATAATTACATTTTAAAAAGTAAATATATTTTAAGGATCACAATTTTTTTAGAAATAGAATATGACCAGTAGAATAAGACCAGTGAAAATCCAGCTACATATAATCTCTCTGGTCGCTTATTCATCAGAATCAATGAGTTTACATACTTCCAAAAGGCGAGCGTAACAACCATTATAGTCTGCCCAAATATTGACGTGTTCTTTTTCCACCCACTGTGCTGAGTTGTCCTACTTGGTATATTCAAAATAAATCGCTAGTAGTTTTAAATATTGTCAATGCGTCAGCTTTTTCGTTACGTTAAGTCCCACTCTGTCCTAGTGACCAAAGGTCTCTTATATCGTTGTTCTTTGCTAGTTCTTTGTAGTGTCGCTTATTCATCAGAATCAAGGAGTTTACGTACTCCTAAAAGGCGTTCCATAACAACCATTATAATCTGTCTAAATATTGAATGTTCTTTTTCCACCCACTCTGATAAAGCGTCCTATTTCGCATATTCGAAAGAAATCGCTAGTAGTTTCAAATATTGCCAATGCGTCAGCCTTTTCTTTAAGTTAAGTCCCACTCTGTTCTGGTAACCAAAGGATTCTTATATCGTTGTTCTTTGCTAGTGTATTTAAGTTTAATTTACATTTTATTATATATGTCAATAATAAAGAGCACTTAAAATGATCAATAATAAATTTAATACGTTTATTATTGAAAATTAATTACTATTAACAAATTATTCCATTTATACTTTGCCCTATGACCATTCATTAATTTACAAACCGTAAAATTTATATGTAATGTGTATCTGCGTAATATGAATAAATTATGTGGTCATCATATATAAAATAAATTAATTCAGTATAATATAATTTATTTATGAAATATATATTTCGTCCTTTGAGAATATATTTATGTATTTATGTATATATATTTAAAAACCTTTTGTAATATTTTATTGGATCTATTAAAAAATAAATATATTTTTCTTTGGTTCTCTATTCTATAATATATAAGGATATAGTAATGTAAAATTAGAAGAGTTGTAAATAAGGAAATCCTATAAACATAATGAATATATTATAAACGTTGGTGTGGTAATAACATTATTTTAAAGGATTTTAAGGGATTGACGGGAACTTTTCACACACCGAAACCTTATTAATTTGTAAGTTGTATTCTCAAATCGACCACTTTTTCTCATTGTAGCGTATCGAGCCAATGCATTTCTCTAATCAATTTAATCGTTTTAACCGGCCTATTACCTCCTGATTCCGCCAAGTTTTCAAAGAATTTCTTTTCCAAAGTTATGAACCTTCTATGTTGGACGGAGAGACAGTGGCACAGTATGGATCCACCTTTTCCTTACATTTTCTACATGTTGGGATAGCGTTCAATAAACTATCTAAGAATTGCATATCATATAAGAACTCCACTGAATAATCTATCTGTATATGGTTTTGTTAATTTTTAAGAATTTTCATTCCATTCCTTATCTTTCTAGGAATTGGGGTTCCCAAGAACAATTTATTTGTATATTGGCAACCGTTTTCTACTGTCCATCTGATAAGGTTACATCATTTAGCCCCAATACTGCTTAATTTGATGAGTTACTTATCATCCGTAGACCCTTGTAATTATTTTCGATCGAGCTGTGACAAGAGTATTTTGCCGGTTTATAAAAGATTGGATTGAATTCCTTTATGAAATTCAAGTGCCTACGCTGGAGTAATACACTATGACAGCGTAGAGCGTAGTTATTCTTTTATTGATCAGGTTTTATTAAAAATCAAATTTTTGCTGCACCGTAAAAAATAAATACATAAAATTATGCTATTAATAAAATTGTGAATGTTGTGATCCTATTGTTCCTATCCTTACATATTTTTTTGATATGTAGAGATGAGTCAAGCAGCTGGTAAACAAGTCCTTAATGGACTCACATATTTTTTTACTATTATATGTCAGACAATATTTTTTATAATATTTTAAGAAAGACATTTCATTCAACACTACAAATTGTAGACATATTTTAATAATTTTTATTCGTAATTTTTTTGCTTGTGCGAAAAAAAGTCCTTGAACACTTTTTTTTTATCTATTATGGAAAAATATGTCAAGAGTTTGTGAGAGTTTTTATAAATTCTATTTCTGCTAAACTTCGTTCAGGTTTTTTTTTGTATATATTTCGTGTAGATAAGAATTTGTTTTTTCTTCCGCTTTTTGGTTACATAATAATTACGTATAAAATAAAGCATAATAACAATTATCTTTAATGGAAATATTTTTCATATCGTCAGCTGCATTTCTACGTGTCCAATTTACCAAAAGTTAAAGATTAACGAAAATAATTGGTTAACTTTGAGGTAAATTTATATTATCACAAATTATAAATATTCAACAAAAATCCTAAAATTGGCAACAATTCTTGGTCAGTTAATGTAATAAACTTATGATTCCTTTTGGAAATGGTAGAATCAATTAAAATTGAAATTAAAGTTGGCACTACGAAACCAATGTCTTAGAAATTTTTTATTAATAAATTTTGTAATAAGGACGAATCGTTTCCTATTATATAAATTTCATCATTTAACCGAAAATATAACCTTGAACGACCTGTTTTCCTTGTTAATTCATATAATTTCCATTTTTATTATGCATTAAAAATAAAATTATGATGCCACGTGCTACCCACCGACGCCAACTTTACGATCTTTTGCCAAACACATGCCCATTTTGTTATAGCGTAATAATTTACATAAATTTTGTCTTATATCATTTTTGATTCTTCCTATCAGAATAATTACATAATTTTAACGTTTCCGTACACAAAATTTTCCTGTGTCTTTAATAAGGCTATAAATTGTTCTTCTTCAATAATTTTATTTAAAAATATTATTTATTTATAATAAAAATTATAATTTTTATTATAAATAGCAAAATTTTGATAAAAAATTTCCTTAACTGTGAACAAAGGATTTGGATATGGGTAAGGATAAGAGTTTAGGATTGGAAAAACAATTATTTTAAGTAACAAGGGTTAACAGGGAACGGTTCACATTACTCTTTAACTCGTTTAAATTATGTATATTTAAAAGAGAAACAAAACGTGGTAATTTATTTCATAATTCGAGCATTAAAGTAGCTCTAAATTTGTGCATAGTGAAAATTTGGTTCAAGCGAATAATTGTGAGCCTGAGCATGCTCCTCGTGTATTGCGTAGAATGGTTTTAAAGTTTGGCAAAATACACTTAATCACATCAAAGTAATTTCCCAACCGATATCTGTTGAACAGACAAAGAGCTCGACTCGACCATTACGGCTGTGACTTAGAGATGTTAAGTCTTTTTATATTTTGGCATACTTTATAATTTCTATGGTTAGCCTTGGTATTCTCTATCAAGATATTGGAGACAAGTTTGAGATGCACCTGCTCAAATATAAGAACAGTATTCAAGCAGAGGATGTAAATAAC
The DNA here is from genome assembly GCA_963920725.1 of Rhamphomyia laevipes. NCBI lineage: Eukaryota > Metazoa > Arthropoda > Insecta > Diptera > Empididae > Rhamphomyia > Rhamphomyia laevipes. Next base: position 17,719,223 of record OY987259.1, read on the forward strand.
AAACAGATCTGAATCTGAAATATATCTCTATAATTGTCATAAATTTAATTTCAATAGATAAAAACTTGAATTTATTCAGTGGACTATAATAATTATGAGAACAATTAATTTCTTTGAGAGACACGCGAAGCTTAACTTTTCGAAAATTATGAAGTTAACTGATTGTAGAACGCAACAAATTATATTAAGTGATTTTCTATTAAAACACTTTAGTAGCATTTAGATTTAGCATTTAGCATAAAATATTTCCATTAACCTGAACATTACCATACACAAATTTAATAAATAATTTTAGCTTTATAGATTTTTATGTACTGACTTTAGGGAATTTTCTAGAAATTTCGCATTTATGCAAAATATTAATATTTGATTACCAGATAAAAAAAAAAATCTTTTTTAACTCTCACTCATATCCTCATACATTGGGCCAAGCTTAATTCATCAAATTTGGTTTTTATATTTTTTTGTGGGGATTATTTTCATGATGATTTTTATGAATTATACTTAGCAAAATTTTATTATAGGAATTTTGATTGTTATATTTAATAAAATTCCAGGATTTTTATAATATTTGTAACTTTTATTATAATCACAAAACGCCAGTGTTGTTATAAAATCAATAATTTATTATTTTTGAGATAGATGCTCAATATTCTAAATTCAGGGTACTTTTAAATAATGAATACGAATGGAAGGTAAAGGTATTAAATTATCCTTGTTAATAAAATGTAATAATAACAAACTAAATTTTAAATTAAATAAATAGCATTTAATTTTTAGGTAGAATTTAAATTGTAAAGTATAATCAAATCCGTCTTATTTAGAAGCATTCCGTGTTCACCGAAATGATATTTATTAAGTAAATGTAACGATAATTTAATTTACATTTAACATAGAAACATAAACTCGATCAAATCAGCGCATTTTTGTTAGAAATTTATTTATATTATTTGATGTATGATAAACTTTACTTCAAATCTATATAAGTGTACTGAGAAAAGTTCCAATATTAATTTTCCAAATATATTTTGGTTTTATGATTCAGAAAGGAAATGAACAGCAAAAAAATTATGTTTGAAATCTCATAAATAAATTTCTATATTTAGATTGATATATTATAGATTTCACAGACCTTGTAAATAATTGAGTCCTTTCAGAGTTATTCAAATTTAAAAAAAAATGTATTTTAAACAATCTTGTCGTATTTTCACTAATTTGCAAGTCATGGGACACAGCAACAGAATTGGTTATATCCCTACGGGATAGCTTAAGAAATTTGCGTGTTTTCTTTCTTCCGTATGACCGCCATATTTTATTGGTTATATGGAAAGTGGGTTGTGTCTTTCTTGGTAACAAAATGTAGATATATCTATCTCTTTTCAAACTGATTATTGAGCGGTCTACCAACTCTGATAGTGACGCTTTTATGTTGGTCGTAATGCATGTCCATTTCCAGGGATGAAACCACAATAACATAACTTTGTGCTAATTCCCTAAGAACGTAAGCTCATCGGAGAATAGCTTTATGAGTTTGTATGATAAATTAAATTATTATTAATTGATACAAAAATTACTATAAAAAAATCCTTTTTCGTTATTTGTATTCTAACAATTTAATTGTTAATAATTATTGTTTTGGCGTATTTACTTTTGATGTCAGTTTATGTAAACAGATTCAACTAATAAAGACTTTTCGAATAGTTTTAGGTTTCTTCATTTTTATTGATCCAACAAAATAAATTTCAATAAAAACTTTGATGACAGCCAACAAAACACGACAATTCTACCTCACTTATTACATAAAATAAATATAGTAAAAAGAAACTTGTGAAATTGAATAAGGACTCTTAATGGAATTGTAGAATTAGGTTCGCTCAGACAGAATTAATTAAAAAAAAAAAGTTTTATATAAAAATATTGAAAAAATATCTTTCCATTTTTTTTTTATTTATAGATCGACTAAAATTTATTTTTAATTAAACTAAATTTCAGAATATTTTAAGGATATCATTTAAAGTTTAATTTTTTTTTCTTTAACATTTATTTACTGGTCTTACTTGTCATATTTCGGAATGGTTATCTGTATGTAGAAAATTTGTGGATTTAAAAAAAAATTGAATTTTGTCCTTATTTTCCTTGTAATTCAATATTTATAAATTTAGTTTTTTATATTATATTTTAATAAATTTATTAGGAGGGAATATTAAAATAATTTCAAATAGATTATCAAAAAATATATACGTTTTTGAGTAATGAAACCAATGTAAAAAGGTCACGTTTTGAACCATAAAGGATTAAAAGGTATATCGCATAACCACACAAAATAAATATATATAAAAATTATATTGTAATTGTTTTTTTTTTTTTGTGTATGATGTAAAGTAGATATATTTTTGTTTAAGTAAAGTTTTGTGTAAGGGATTTAATTAAAATAAAGGACATATTGTAATGTGCCGAGAAAATTTCTATATATACCAGGTTTGAATTTAAGGATATTCATCAGATTATTTTACTGATGTATATATTGTTAAAAATATAAAATTGTGGTTTATTTATATATAGAAAGGTAAGAAAAAAAGGATTTAATATATAAAATGACATAAAAAAGGATATTCAGAGGATATTCAAATGAACATTTACAGAAAATAAATTTTGATTGTATTTTTTTTCGTTTATACTTTTATAAATATATTTATTGTATATTTAAATATTTATTATCTTTAATTGAAATTGTAATTGTATTTGAGTTAGAAATATTATTTTAACTGATATTTGGAGACATTTAGAAAGATTGGGTTTTTATCAATTATCATGACTCGTTCACGAAAACCAAAGAATTTAGATTACATAAGAAAAAGTTCACTATTATGGGAATTTAAGGTGAAATTAGGAGGAATGGACAATTCTGATTTTAGGATTAGGAAGGAATTAGATTAAGTGACCGGCGTTAAACCAAATGGCTCACATTCCTCTTAAACTCATTCCAATTAAAATTTAAAGGGAACATTCAAGCAAGAACGAGTTATTAAGTTTTAGTGTTTGATGAAAGTTGGGCTTAAGTAAATATTTGTGCGCTTGGGTATATAAAGGTTATAAAGTTTGGCAACATACACTTAATCTCCTCCGAGCAGTTTCTTAGCAGATATCTTTAGAACAAACTTAACAAAACAGAATTGCGGAAGCAACTAAAAGATGATATAATTCAATTGGGTCACAAATATAATGAATGTAGTCTAGCCAAATACAAAAAAAAATCAATAAAATTGATCTAATCCCTAAAAAGGATAGTATATTTCTCCAGGATATTGTGAATTGGGTAATATCACATAACCAACTGCAGTACTTTGTAAAAGTAAAATTATAGTGAAGTGTTGATGTCAGCTGCCATTATTACTACCAGGTAGTGACATTTGCTTTTCAACTAACTAAGTTTATTAAAGATTTAAAAATCTTCAATTTTTCCATAATTCTAAAATTGGTACTCAAAATTCGATTTATTTAGAATTTTATTACTCAAATGTTAAAATATAATATAAATTCTTTGACAAAAATGTTTCTATTTATTATTTTATTCATGGAAAATTATTATTTTTAAAATTAATTTTTTTTTTAAAACATCACAGCAACAAAAATATAATAATGGAAATTTTATTTGGTTTAAATGTTATCATAAATGCAAATTAAATGTAATAAACTCTCGCATCACAAATGAATGACACATGAGATATACACTAAATAATCTACTCTAGTAACAAAGTTTTACTAAACAAAATTTTTTATAGTTGTTACCATTAAAAAAATACACAAATCATTATAAATATCAACTGCAGCATTAAAGTATTCTACCAACTCATGACACCCCAACTTATGGTATAAATGAAAAATTGTTATAGTAGTTTTATTTATGAAATATTGCGTTAGCTGAAAAATTAGATGAAATTACTTTTAGTTCTTTTGGAATTATATACAGAACGATCAGAACGAGATTGATGAATAGGATAATTTCAAATAAATATGAATTTTGGTATAGTAAAATAAATTTTAATGTACAATTTTATCTAAACTTTTGATGTATACAGTTTTAGACATATTTCTGCCTTAAGACCGGATAACAAGAGATATCAATTTTGTGTCCTGCAAATTTCATAAAGCTAGAAATACAGTTCCATTATCATCGTCACCGTGACTTTAAATTTTAAATGGCATTCTTCGTGTTACAAGGAACTTTTTAATGTTTCTGTTTCCTTACTTTTTTGTTAAATTGATGCTACTTAATATTACTTCTTAATTTAAAAGAAGTGTTCAAGTACATTTTTAACAATGTAGTAAATACCTATTTATGTCAAAGTCATATTTCAGCGCTGATTTTTTAAGGTACACTGTCAGGATCAACGTTGAACATTGTAATTCCTTTAGGATAATTTCATAGTACCGATCAGTTGAGTTTCGATTTAATTGGTTAAGTAGACTGAACACATAGTTATCGATTACAATCTATAAAATGTCATATTATTATTATTTATTTTTTTGAATCTGTCAAATTTCTTTTCTCTTGACATTTGCTTCTGTTTAAATTCGCAAAAGTTCAATCATTTCAAACTCTTTCGATTCTTTTTCTTCAGATTCGATTTCAATCGTACAAATGTGTCCACTCAATCTATTTTCCATACAAAATTTATGAAGACGTAAAATTTGAGCTTTACTGAAGAAATCAGTACTGATCGATACAATCTAGTCCATACTTTAAGTAAAAAACAGTGTATTTTACACATCTGTCAACACTGTGATTCCAATTTAAGATAGAAAATAAAAAAGACTTAAAAGTAAGTCTTTAAGAAGTGGGAAGTGTCCTACATAAATGATACTATAAACTTTTTCAAAACAGTTTGAGATATAACAATTGTATCTTCAAAAACATAAAATTAGTTAGAAAATTTTTTATATCTACAGTCTTTCATTTGCCATATAAATTGATGACTTGAATTAAAAATATGCACTTTATAATGACAGCAACAGCACAGTTCCATTAGTATATAATTTTCCTATATGAATTTCCACCATTGACTATATAAATTGAAATTTATGTTGAGACCAACATTAAAAGCTATCTATGCGTTTGGGATTTATGAATTAAAATTAAAAACACAAAAACAAAAATCCTTCAGAAAATACTATGTAAAATACATAAATAACATTAAAATAATAATAAATGTTTTTGTTAAATGTATTTTAATTAATTGCTGTTTTAATTAAATGTGTTTTTTGTATATTAAATTGCAATATTAATATTTATGAATTAAGATTAAAATTTATAGACTTTGAGATTAATGATAATTGAAAATTATTTAAATTAATGAAGTGTAAAATTATTTAATTAAATAAATTTAAATCTAAATTTTGTTAAATTTTCATAAATTTTAGGTAATATGAGATTGGCTAATCTGATTATTTACATTAAAAGAATTGGGATGGATCGATAAGATATATAGAACAAAATTGAACTGTTTATGGCAATGGGATAGATTAGATTAAATAATTAAGGGTCGTTAATGCAGAAGTATGAACCTACCTACTCACTACACTGCGACTTGAGGAGATCTATTGTGCGTACCCTGCTAATATTTGGTCAGTTAATACCCAGGCTTCCGTAGAAGCGTTAAGTTTTCCTGATAGTCATAAAAATACCGCACATATCCGGTTAAATGCAAATCAGCTCGCTCCTGTTCTTGCAAGCTTATGAACATTACCGCCTATTCCCTCATGGCCTGACAACCACTTCAGAGTGACTCTGTTGTTTGTAGCCAGTTACTTGACCATTTCCATTTGACTTGTGCATTGAGGATGAGCATTCACAATTGACTTTACATTCAAATGATTATGAATCTAAAGTATTGAGGGCTACTTGGCTGTCCGACATAATAGCTCTATTTGCAGTACGAATGCGTTTATTCATGCATTTTTTAACTTAAAGCTCTATCGCACAGGACTGTGTTAGCCTGTGTAACTAGGGAATACAACATACCTAGATCTACTAGCTTGAGCATAGATATTCATATATTGAAATTTTCAGGTGCAGCTATTGGGATAAGCTTAAGTTTCATATTAGTCCTAAATTTTTATTAGGGTTTACAAATCATGATAATATAAATGTTCGTTCAAGATTGGAGGTACTGTTTACTCACCAATTGTAGCCACTAATAATAATTTAAAATATATATACTTCCACATTTTTCAAACGGGTACGGAATTAAATTAGTAAGAAAGTAATACATTTTATCAATCCTATATTAAATTTTCCAGCCTGTTTATCTCATTACAATTAATTCTAATAAAATATAACTGTCATAAATTATGTTAACTCTTCTTGTAAATTTTTAATAAAGAATTTTATTAAAATTACAATAACACAACATTTTCCTATGAAAATATATAATTAAATCCTTTTTTCTATTTAACAAAATTTCGTCTATTGGAAATGTTATTTTATAAACGGAGTTAAGTTTATATTTAATTTATCTCAGTTAATTACAATTTTTCTCATTATACTTTTAAGCTAATTACGTATAAATTTTTAATAATTTTTAGCCGTCAAACAAAGTTGTCACAAGGATATTGTGTTTATGCAATTATATGATAAAGGACCCCATATCCTTAAATTTATAGAGTAATAAACACAACAATTTTATAATTTACTATGTTTATTAGTATAAGATTTATATTTATATTTTGTAAGGATAATATTATTACTTAGCTATTAGACTCATACAAATTTATGATGTTAACTCTGGGGAAAAATTACTACAATGAATACGAACTAATTTTCTTTTTAAGCCAAATACTTTGTCAGTCTGTTGGCATATTGTAAACTTAGATTATATTAGATTTTATTTTCCGGTAGGACTAGCCATAATTACTCCTTTTTTTATTTTTATTTCCTAATTATACTAATAAATTATAGTACAGCTGCTTGAGTGACAGGAACTACAATTCTGAGAGTGTAACTTATAAAGCCGTTTTCTTATACACATATGTGTTCGACCATCTCATCCTTGCTTTCACAGAAACTACACATTTAAAAACTTTGATTAGTAAATGTTTCGCTTAACTCTGGGCTCTATAGGTCTATTTAAAGCTACATCAATTTACTATCATACTGACATAAATTCATAAATTATAAGGTCATAGATTATCAAAACGTTATCATAATTTGAATTTGAATTTGAATATTGGAATTTAAGATGTCGCTTTGGAAAAGGTATATGAAGATTAGAATAAAATTTAAATTTAAACTATTAATTGTAATTAATCAGCATTCAAAATATGAGCCCATTTATACAAAACTACTAGAACTAGACAGTAAGTAGTGCTGTTTTGTTACACACCATTTTAATATAATGTTAATAAAGTATTTTATATAATTGGAAGAAAATATTAAATTATCCTTTCAGAATTTATGCACATACTTTTTTTGATATTATTTATGAAATTAATTGCATTTCTTGATAGGAAAAAAGGATAATAAAAAGGATGGGTAGTAAAATAAAGAAATAAAAAACTGTGTTAAAAAAATTATGTTGCGCTTATTTTGGTTGTTATTCCATTGAAAAACTTATAATTTGTAACATTTTCTGGCTCTAAATTTTCGATAGTGCAAGATTTTTACATGGAACAATTCGGTAACATAATAAGAAAAAATCAATTATTAATTTGAAGTGGTCGGATTGATACAAATATACAAATTAAAGAGTGTGGAACTCAGCGATTTGAAGCCGAAACTGTGAAAATGTTGAACTTTAACATGCAAATTCGAATTCATCGCCATAATTTTCTGTCTAAAATAAATTTTTATTATGTAAAATTTAATAAATATATTATGTTACTATATCCTTATTGATTTTTTATATATCAAAATTAATTAAGAACTTAATTTATTTAAAATTTAATTAAATTGCATGTTCGTTCCCTTAGTTAAATAAAAACTGGTTTGAACAGAATTGGGCCATAAAGTAGATGGAAATTTAACCCTTTCCTGCCACCAGTTGCTTAATAACTTTTGGTGGTTATATTTAATAATCTAGGCTACATAATAAATATTTTAAGGGTTCTTCACTTAATTAATTGTATTGGCTTATTGAAAAAAAATTCTAGTAAGTGGCCATATATTTTTAGTATGTTTAAGGGAAATTAACTTTTTGAAGAGCTACCATTTTGTTGTACGCAAGTTTAGTGATTTTAAAATATAATAATTTTGTAATAATTCGGTAATTTTAAATTACAAAAACAATTTGTAGTAATATATTACCTAATAGTTTTTGTCTCTGAAAAACTAAATAGACCAGAAAATTTATTAAAGATAAGTAAACTATTTGAAGATTATTCACAGTTGTTTATAAGCAACTATGGCCTTTTTTAATGGAAATAATTTAGAATTATTAGGAAATATAGTTGCTTAAAAGTTGCCCATAGTTGCTTAAAAGTAACTGATACTTATTTTTTTTTTATCATTAATCTTAATTGAAAATGGTTCAGAGTGCCTCCTTCTACAATAAAACTGTCGAAAAGATTTTTTAATTGTCTCCGAACATAATTCGAGCAGGAAAGGGTTAATGGTTTTATAAATTATTAATAATTTAAGTTTTGTTATAATTAATTAAAAGAAATAAATGTGTGTAGATCAACTATAGAGTGCCCAACATGTATAAAAACATTTCTTCAAAATTTATTAATCAATTTTTTACTAGTAAACGCCGGTATCCTTAACAATATCCAAGAGTTTATCGTCCTAATATTTATTGGAAATTTCTTACAAATTTTACATTTGATGACTGATTTATTTTGAAGGATATTTTTTTCATTAAAAAACATTCTAAACTTACATCCATTTCATACAAGCTCAAATTTTAAAGTTTATCATTTTTTTTTATAAATTATTTTAATCATTTCCGACCTTTACATTTTATAGAAATTTTCATTTATACAAGGTCATTATCAGTTTTTTTTTTGTTTATGAAAATATCGTTCGGAAATATCAAATTAAAAAAAATTCAATATTATTTCATTATGTATTTAACACTGACAGACTCTCACACCCACCGAAAGTCATTTCTATTATACAGAACAACAAATCCTAAATTCTATCATTTATTATATCCTTTTTTTGTATTCTGTTGTTTTGTTAAGTTTTATGAACATTTTAGTGTCCTGGACATATGATTTTGCTGGCTTTTCGAATAATTCTACTCCCATTAAAAGCCCACAAAAACAATATAACCTTAAATCCCGAAAGTTATGAATTTTTTCCATATACATTTTTATATTATTTTGAATATTATAAGAAGGATATTTTTATCCTTCTTTTGTTCTGTTTATTTTTATTAGTTTTTTTTTTTGTCAAGTTTTGTGCCGTTTTCCAAGAAAATCATCCTAAATAAAAAAAATAGAACAAACACAATTTTTTTTTTTAATAATTTGGGTAGTGCCCAATAATTTGAATAGGGAAAATATTTAAACTAATTATTTCTAAATGGCTGAATAATTCAGAAAATTATTATAAAATAATTCAAACTTATTTGTGTATTAATTTTAATTAATTATTTTGAAGGCTTCTCAAACTCTTATGCAAAATTCAATTAAAAAATTTAATTAAACCAAAAAGTATTTTTTAAATTATAATTTTTTTTTTAAATTTAATTCTATTTAAATAAAATTAACAGAAATTTAAATGAAATTTAGAGACAAAAATGGAGATGGATTGGACACACACTCCAACAGGGCGAAAACCATATTGCACGATCCGCTATGGAATGGAACCCACTTACTCAAGAAAAAAAAAGTGTATGTTCGCCCTAAAATAACGTGGTGGAGAACAGTCTAAAAGGAATACGAAATTCTGGGTAAAAAATGGTTTGAGCTGAAAAATATTGCCACAAATAGAACTGGATGACGTACAGGAGTCGAGTAGTGGATGCCCTATGCCCCACAAGGGGATTCAGGAACTGAAGAGATGTTGTCAAATTTTAAATTCTTTTTTTGACATATAAAAATTATAATATTTAGTGATCAATAATTTAAAATATTTTCCACAAACTTACAAAACAAGCAAGCTAAAATTTGAATATGAAAATTCGGATTTATTTGTGGAAATGAACCAATTTTGAATTCTCATATTTTATTTTTGTACATTTTGGTAATTTAGCAGAGTATTTTAGGAAACCGCATGTGGTCATAAATATTTTGGTTTTCTTTTTCATCCTAGTATAACTTTAATTCTTAAAAACTGCAGTCATCCAGAGAATTTCAAAATCAATTGATATGTGAAAAACAATTTTTATTATAATCATCAACCGATGGCGTCAAGTTAGTTTGAGTATATTGGAAAATTTTCTTCCCAGGGTGTAAAGAAATCAGTTTAAATTGTTGTGATATAAAAGAAAACAGAAGATTTTATAAATAAATAATGGAAAACGATACATCTAAAGAAAAATATTCACATCCATACACAAGGACACTTTTCTTTAAGATATTTTCATTAAAATTTTCTCTCATAAATTTAATAATTCACAAAAATATTTTAATTATATCGTCTGGCTAAAATAAATTATTTAAAATTATTTATTTTAAATAGCAATAATTAATTTCACATAATTAAATTTTCACAAAGTTAATTTTTCTCATTTTAAATAAAAGAAAATTAATTTATTGCGGAAGCATAATTAAAATATTGTTCAAATAAAAATTATAATTTAATGTTGTCCTAGTGCTAATAACGTTTTATAATGCCATTTTCATTCTGATCAAGTTACTGGTATTATAAATACATCCTTAATATAATTTGTTTCTTCAAAAAGTGAAGAATAAAACTCGTAAACACTAACTTAATGGAGCAAAAAAATTCCATAGTTTTGTTTAAATTACAAAAATTTTAGTAAAATTTTTACAAAAGTTTTAGTAATTTCCTTTTCCATTATCAAAATTAAGTAAATAATTTCCGTAAAATCCGTGGTTATCTCATTTTCCTCGAAAGATTTTGTAAGTGTGAATTTATGATTTTCCAGCTCACTAAAAGTATAAAAAAGTAATAGAAAGATATCGGGTTAAGTAAATTATGTTGGTCCTGTTTTACAATGCTGTTAAGTAGATGAGTCAGTGGGTAACCTTTGATTTTAGCAAATGCTTTTACCTAATTGTATATTCTGAAAAGGTTGATTCTATATAGAAAATTTTCGAAAAAAAAACTGAATTCAATGTATAATTTTCATATTGTCCGAAATATCAAACTTGTTTCTAATAGTGGATTTTAAAATCAAGAAGAGTGAAATAAGATATAATATTTACCCTAATTTATCAATTGAAATCAACAAAAGGTTATAGATTGAAATCGATTTTACAGACACAGTTTTTGATATGTTGTTTTCTCGCTAACCAATTTTGTATTTAATAACTTTCAAATAATTCTATATAAATTAGGAATGCTTATATAAATATAATCATAAATTGAAAGATTTACCTTAAAATCGAAATTACTTACAATAAATTTCAAATGAAATATTTCATCAAAACAAAATTAATTTTAATTATTTCCTCATCCTTTTCATTCAATTTTGTTGACAATTTTCCAATTATATTAATTGACAATCCATTATTAGCTATAAGAGTTTTAATTAGTTTCAACATCTTCATTGAAACGTTTATTTTACAAATAATATTAAATTTTGTCCATATTCAACAAATTTTACATCAATCAGATTTAATTCTTTGACAGTTTATATCATGACTGTATAACTAAATCAAATTGAACTATTTTAATTTATAAATATTTTATTTGTTCACTTTTACAATTAAACCACGGAATTCTTATATTTCACCAAATCAAATAATATAAAAATTCCAGGAAAACTATGAAACCGTACCACCAACATTAGAAAATTCTTAATAATAAATTGAATTTTAACTATACGTAAAGCAGCATTGTATTTAGTCAGAATTTTGTGGTCCTTTTTGCAATACAATTTATTGAATCAAATATCAAAACTGTTGACACACTAATATTAGTCATGTAACTAAATATTATCCTTTCGATTATATTTGACATTTTAATTATAAAAAAGAGCTTTGCATTTAAAACATCAAAACTTCAGAAATTCGTATACCTAAAACTATTAAGCAAACAAAATTTTTTAAAACCGAATAGCTAAATATATTTTTTATATGTGAACTTCCGAGCTATTCAAATTCACGAAATAAACTAAGAATACAAAATGTTTTCTGGCGTTTTTCATGGAATTATTTTAGTAATTCAGAATTAATTCTAAAGTTTTTTTTGTGATGTCAAACTTTCAGATATAGAATTCCCATCTTAGTGTTGCCAATTGTGAATGAATGCAAGAGAAAAATAAAATATAGATATTTAATTGGGGAACAGTTAAATTAATTCCCCAAGGCTCAAGTATAGTTTCAATTTTATCCTTTTCTCAACAAATTTTCTATAATTTTTGTTATTTCTATTATTATAGTATTATAGATGCAACCTCAGTGCCAATTCAACGAACTCTGTTTTATGCGCATTGTCTGTATAAAACATTATTGAACAAAATTTATATCATGAGAGAAATGTTTGAATTTGAAATAATTTTGTTGTTTAGGGGAAAATTTCATAATAGAAATTAATATAATTTAAAGAAATGAAACTTTTTGACAGACCATTTCATGATTTAAATGTTTCTTGTCCAAATGGTTGAATTGTTGAATATAATAATAGATCTATGTACTACCACGGTACTTCTGGAGCACAAAATATTTCATAAGATCAGGGAAAAAATCTAAGGATTTTAAGTTCTATGAAAAATCATTCTGGTATTAGTTCTTGTAATTTACCAAATTTCTGGTAAATTTATTTATTTTACATTTAAGTTTTAACATTTTTATCGGGTTTCTGCTAAACTTAATAAGAATACTAAAAAATAATTTGCAATAAATTTATCCTTAATAAGCAGAATAAATTTTAGTTTCATTCAAGTTGCAAGAAAAACATAATTTTAAATTATATCTTCACCACAAAAGGACGATTCATTATAAAAAATTTTGAGAAAAACTTATATAAAATACCCTTATACTTAAACCATAATTGGGTACAGTGCATTTTACCCTATTTTTTTATATTCTTAAGGATTGTGTAAATGATTTTTGCAAACCAGCAGCATAACAAAATTGGTCATTGATTAATGAATCCTTTGTTAAGATAATTCTATTTACAAAAAAATATTAAAATAAAATTATTTATTATACAAGAAAATCCTTTAAATTTATATCCTGATAAATGTTTTCAGATTTCCTATCATGGTCGTTTTTATTTTCTTCATTTAATTTTTATTTCAAAAAAAACTTAAAATGCTAACCTAGAAGTAGCCCCTAACTCAGAGTTTGTTGATATATCATATTAACAAAAAAATCTGAAATGTATCATTCGGAAATTTTTATTAGGACAGACTAAAATTAAATATAGTTATCTTAAATGTAATTGGCAGTAACTATAGATCGTAAAGCTAAATTTAATTGAAATGGGATCGAGAACAATCTAAAACTATTGAACGAGTATTAAAATTTGATTGGGGATAATAATTACTACGAGATATTTCTGAGTACGGACGTTTCTTGTTCTTCTTTTCTCGATTGCTCACAACTTCGGACGCAAAAAGAATAATTGATTTGTTCTAATTCGTGTCCAAAAAATACAATTCAAATTTAAGACCTACAGGAACAGCGAAGAGTTTATTTTACTTATAATATGAATTAAAATCACGTCTGAAAATTCAAACAAGAAATGTGTTAAAATATTTTAAGTATTTTCCAGCAACATTTAAAAAAGAATGCAATTTTTTCACAGAAAATAATGTTACAACATTTTATTGCATTTAACTATTCAAATAAATGTATTTAGTTCATGAGAAAGCCAATCTAAAGAAAATACATTTTCTATAGTTTTCATATAAAAAGTGGAAAAAATCGGAAAAAAAACAGTGCCAATTAAAGTAAATGGTCTAATAAACATTACAGTTTAAAGCCAAATTAAATTATTATGTTCAGACTTAGTAAATTGAAGACATTCATATAAATTTAATAGAATTCAAATCTGTATTTCTAATATTATAATCCGAAATTTGTTGTTTCATGTAAGCGGTTGTAAATATTTTCAATTTTTAACACGAAACTTAATTTGCACTAGGAGAATTCAATTCGCTCTATGACAAACTCTATCACCTGCATTATTAGACTAAACTAGTAAAAAGACTTCGTTGTTTGGGTTACGTTGTGCGAAACAAAGATATATTATTAGCTGCAACCAAAGCTGGCTTTGACTCTAATCCTGAGAGTAGTTGCAGACGACGTAGTTTAAATTTACTTTGGATGGATAATGTCGAAGTAGATATGGAAATGCTTAATATAACCGCTGCCCAGAAGATTGATCTGGAGGAACTCTATTTCCTTCGTCCAGGTTAACTAAAGCTGTAACGCCGTGTAAGTAAATAACCAAATATTTTCCACTTAACACTATGCGATACTGTACATTCAATTTTATACTTTCGACTAATTTTATTTCAAGTTTTTACTTGTTTATTTTCTCCTTTATCTGTTAACACAGATAAAGGAGAAAATTTATGAAAATAAGTAAAGAAATATTTTGCTCTGAAGCTCGCGTGGATCCTTGTCCGTACGTATTAAACTTTTATAATATACTATACATAGCTATATATACATAGTTTATGATTCCTTATAATAGTTATATAACTAATAAATTGAACTATATTTCATTTATATACAAAAAATAAGTTAAAGTCGTTGTCAGAATATAAAGTTTATAAGAAAATAGGAAAAACTTTATGTAATGATTTTCATGTCGAGAATAATGTAAAAGTTAATTTTCTTTTAAATTATAAAACATTTCGCTGATTTATATTCAAATGAGTTTAAACAAAATTTTAATTGTATTTAGTAATAAATATTTCAATTATTAAAAATAAATATCGTCCGAAAACTTTAAATTAATAAATTTTATTTATTATTTTCCAGTTTCACAAATGAGTGAAAATTTAATTTTTAAAATGGATTTGATACAATTTAAGTTAAGTTTATTTATTTCTGCAACAATATTTCAGCAAAAGTGACATTCATATTTAAATTTCATCAATTCCTGACTTTTTATGTGTGACATTTTCTTATGCAATCTATAAAGTTGACGTAAACATATTTTTTTAGAAATTTACTTGTTAATTGGGCTTTTTTATGAATATCGGTCTTAAAATATTAAAACAATTTGGAGTTTTATCTATTGTAGCATAGAAGAACAAGATTTGCATCAAATATTAATAGCACATTCAATTTCGGATATAAAATGAAAGGCATTGTTAGAATGGACGACACTTTGTAACATCAAAATGGAAAATTTAACATAGATATTGATAATTCAAACATAGTACCAATATTTTTGGGGAGTAATGAAGCTCATTACAATCTTAATGGCTATATGTAATGATCTTCACTACTCACACAATTTTGAGGTAGTGCAAACTTCCGAGTTGCTTCAGCAGTGCCAATTGCATCAGTTAAAGTGTACAGCGGATTGATATCAGAATGAATACTGATATTCAGTCCTTTTTTGCAACTTAAGACAACAAATTTTTAATTAAAAAATTTATAAATCAGTAATAAAAATTGAAATGTTGACATAACTTTAAACCTCATTTTGTACTAAATAAAAATATTACTTATTATAAAATCTTCACTTCAATCGTTTTGATTTCATTTTATAGGCTATACGGCTATACGTAAAATAAAAATTAATTTGTTTTCCCACCATCTAGTATTAAATAAATCAATTCATTTCAATGAATACTCATCCCTTTTATTTCAAACTGTGTTATTAAGCAACAAATTAATAAATAATTATTCCAAACGACCGGAGTAGCATCAATGTGGCGCCAAATAACTTGTTACGCACAATAAAATTCATTGTTCTTCTCTGTAGTAGTAAGAAAAATGGGCCACAACATTAAATAGAAGGATTCAAAAATTTGTTTCTGAATTGGAAAGAAGATGGCATAATAGCAAAGTTAATATACAATAAAGAAGGTGTTAAATATTGTATAGCTTTATGCTATAAATATATTTTTATAGAGTGTGGAAAGGATAAAGTGGACGCCTACAAACTTGTTACGCATAAAATGGAAACTTTTATTTATCAGGATGTATACAATATTTAATTTGCATATTTTTTTGACATTTTTTTGGAATTTGGTGTTTCCGTTTTAGATTTAAATTTGTATAGAATATTTTTTTTATTTCCGCAATCTACAAGTAGTTGTTTAGATATAAATTGCGGTTATAACTGGAATTGTAGAACATTTACAAATCATTGAGTACGAGTTATATAGAACAAGACATTTTAATATCGAGTTAAATTCTTAATTAAATTATGACATACAACTTTACTCAAAATGTATCATCCAGAAATATACTTTTAAATAAAATAATTGAAATGTTAAGTGTTTTGATTAAAACATCGTAAAATTTCAAATATAAGATTTTCAATCGCTTTCAATTTAAAACTTTCGATAAAATACAAATTTATACTAGTTACTATTATATTGGTACTGCTAAATGTAATCCAGCTAGCAGTAAATTCATTCCAAATGTTTTCAACAGTAATCTTGAATGTAAAATCATGTTTTACTAAGAAGAATTGATCGTCCACTTTCGTGCTACATTTTCCATTAACATTAAATAATACTGATCACTGCAAATACATTTAAAATACATTCTCAAAATGTATTCGGAATATGTATATTATAAAAATGTATTATTTAAATACATTTCGAATAGATTTAGAAAATACATTTTCCAATGCATCTTTAGAATACATTCCCAATTCATTTTGTCTTCATTTTTAAAATATATTACAAACGTATTTAGAGAAATAATTCGAATGCATTTTAAACTTTATTATAAATGCTGTTTCAATGGATTGATTTGATTGATCAATCAAATGTGATTGAATTAATAAATATTTTAATATATATATACTAAAAATATAATAAAACATAATCAATTGAAATGTAAATTAAAAGTCAAGTTTATATTTGTATGGTGCTTCTGATCTGAGTTATAAAATAAAGAAATGGTAGGGGGATGTAACCAATTATATTAACTGTTATACTATTACTCTGATGCTGTTTATTATTACAATGTAATTGTTATGCTGTTACTGAAACACTGTAACTTTTCTTTTTGACTATGAAATAAAAATTACAAATGAATTACTAAAAATAAACTATTTATTCAATAAAATTTTAATATTCTTTACATTTATAGAAGACTATAATTCAAAGAAAGTAAAAAACACAAATAGTAAAAAGAAAATTTGTAGATATTTTCTTTGTATTTTATATTCATATGTTTTCAATTTAATTTTATCGAATATTTTACTAACAAAATCGGATTTATTGAGTCGATTCTATTAGTATACAATATACAAAAGTGTAAAACAAGGAGAAATTATAATCAGAAAATTTTCTTATTTATTTTTTACAAATTTATTATAATATTTTTAGAAAAATTGTTCTTATTTATGTAAACTTTAAAAATATTTGGGTTCATTTGCAGTATAAATTATTAAGTAGTTTTTTTTTATGTAGGTACGGGAAAGGTTTAATTATTTTGGGTAATTTTAGTCTAAAGCTTATTTATTTGTGCCTTTTTTTATTATTTTTATCAATTAATATTTTACAACTAAAAGCTTTGAAACAGGGATCTGATAATGCTAGAATTCGTAATGTTATTCGAAAACGTTATGAAAAATTTAATACAATCTTGCACAACTTTCTCAAGGCTCAGCTTAAAATGCTGTGTAAATTGTTGAACCAATTGAATTGTATAACTCATCTCTTTTTACACTATCAAACACAGTCTTAAAATCAAAGAAGTATGATGAGCATCGATCTGAAATTGATGACTTTTTTCTAAATTTTGTGTAAATATTTGATGAATGGTAGATTTTACAAGTCTAAAGCGGCGTTAACCGTTTCCAATGATATTAGCTTTGGCCTTGACAATAAATCGATCACAAGAACATTTAGCTATTTAATGCTTCTGTAGTCACATTTTTAAAAGATTGAACAAATGATGCTTTAAAAAGGATTAGAGTTACATCAAATTAACTGAAATTTAAGTACATTATATTGTAAAACATGCTAAACAAATCAAAATCGTCCCTATCAGATCACAAATAAGATTCCTAAGTAAGTAGAATAAAAATATGTGCATGTACGAGTACGACATAGCGCATTATATAAAATGCTACCACTGAAATTTAGAGTATTCAATTTTAATAAGAAAACTATACAAGGTTGCCAGATTTCTTTAATAAATTTATAAAAGTTTTCATAACCATTTAAATTACTGCTAAAATAACTCAAGTAAATACGTTGATAAAGCTCTCTAGCAATATAGAAAATTATACAATAAAATATTCTTTACAAATTCCCATGCACTTATGCAACAAAAGAACTTTTTTATAATCCTGGATTTCACGTGTTTGCTACTATTATAAATCCTTGAAGTTTTTGATCAAATAAAATATATTTTTATATTAAATTTCATATTCAGATTATGAAAAATTTAATCATTTCCATATAATATTTATATCTGTTATTCAAGTTGATATTTTATAATAATTGAATAAATATAGAAATATATAGAAAGATTAAATAATTAAATTATATAAAAGAAATATTCAAATGGATTTGATACAACAAATTTTAACTAATAAATTTTAATTGAAATTTATATTTAAACAATTTTGTAAAGAATTAATACTCATGATTACTTTCAGCAAATTTCGTAACAGAAGAAAACTTCCATTTTAAATAAATATAGAAATATTGCAGCGATCTGATTTTTTTGATAGATTTTTATTTATTATTTCAATTATTAATATAATTAAATAAAAAATAACTGATATTAACCATAAATCAATGTCAAGAAACTAATTATGAAAATACTTAATTATTTCATAACAGAAATCAAAGACATCAAACTTTGACATTTATGACAAATGAAAAAGAACCAACAATTTTTTTATAATAAAATTCCTGATATAAAAATCTATAAACGAAGAATTATCCATCATAAATATTTAACTTAATTAATAGAATTACCTTTTATAGTTAATTACATTTAAAATTAATTTGAATTAATTACCATCAGTAAAAATTTATATTAATGCTGGCTTATTTTATCGTCAGTTCTAGTTATAGTCCAGATTCACGTAGTTTGCGAATTACATTCCCTAATTTGTTTAAAATGTCTTAAAAAAAATTGATATGATCAGAAATGATAGTAAATCTGTTCCTCATTTTATGGTACTTGGATGATATATAATATAAAGTAAAGTCCTGACCAACCAGATAGTAAAATAATGAAGAAATTATTAAAAACCAAAGTTTTCTCCTAAGTTTTCTCTTTTAAGTTATATGGTTAGTTGGGTGGTTTGAAGGATGGAAGGAGTTAAAAAGTCATCCACTCACCTAGACAATAATGGTCCTTTGCATACTCCACATGATCGCTTATTCTACGCTAGAGGCTATCATTCCAATTTACACTTCTCATGATCGCAATTAGGCTAGACGGTTTCTACGAGACCACCAAAAAAGGTTTTCGTTAAGTAACAATCATTAAAGTTTGTCCAAATATCGAAGCGGTTGCTAGTGGATGGTATATCGGATGGGAATTTCCAATAGCTATCCATATCTTGCCAATTCATCAGTCTTTCCATAGTCTTTAATTCTAATATATATTCTCGTGATCAAAGGATTCTTATTTTCTTGTTGTATTTAGGTTTAATTTACATTTTTCATATAGTAAATTTATAAAACTTAAAAGGCAGTAAAAGAAATTAGTGTTCAAATTTATATGACAAAGTAACGATGTGACATCGAAATATATAGACAAACAATTTTCAGTTAACATGAATAAAACATTGAAAGTTGTCGCTGTTATTATCAGATGTATAATTTTGTTATCGTCTATTTGGCGCCAAATTTAATATTAAACCAGCAAGGCAGCAAGAGAACATAATATTTTTTTTTTAACACCATATTCTTTTTTCGTCATAAATATGAAAATTTATATTTTATCAAATATTTATATCTATACATTCATTATATTTGTATGTCGTCGTCAAATTTATGAACCAAAAATGAAAATGGTATCCAGTCACCACCCATTGGTTCATTATTTACAATTATTCTTTATTTCTTCACAAACTTTTTGTATAGCCATAGAATTTTATAAAATTTACATCTGAATTAAATTTATGTATTTAAACGATTTGATGGAAAAAAAAACAAAATATCTAATTGTAAAGTACCAATAAATTTTGATGTTTTGGAAAATTGAGGAAATTTTTTTATTAGTGAACTTTTTATAGCTTTGGGCATACATTCTGAGCAACAGGTTTTATATTTTTTGGTATGACGAGATTTAAAGAAAATTTATTTTCAGTTAGGATTTGATAATTTTACAGATTTTGTAAAAGTTTATAAATTTTGGAATATAATAGATGCAGCTTTATTGGGCTATATCCGATCTTTGGTATATTCATTACAAAATGATTTTAATTAGTATTCAGTTTTAATTCTGTTACAAGTTTTATTCAAATCAGATAATAATTACTATAAATGCTTTCTAGAATATATGAAATAATAATCGAAAATTTTAGCATGGACCCT
Organism: Rhamphomyia laevipes; assembly: GCA_963920725.1. Classification (NCBI taxonomy): domain Eukaryota; kingdom Metazoa; phylum Arthropoda; class Insecta; order Diptera; family Empididae; genus Rhamphomyia; species Rhamphomyia laevipes. The sequence goes on from OY987259.1 coordinate 17,740,003, forward strand.
TTGAAGATACTGAGCTCTACTTGAGTACGTGCAAAGAAACCAAATTAATCTAAATCTAAAGATATAATTTTTTTGAAAAATTTTCCGTGTAGATAAAAAAAACACGGTTTCTCGCAAAATCGTGAGAAACTTAGACCCACATATCAAATCATCTCAGGCATTAGGATAAGGTGGGATGCACCTGTGTGGTAAATTTAATTAAAATCTGAAAAACGATTCTAAGAATTGCTACGTCAATACAAATTATGCGTATGCTGTCGTTTTTTTCATTGCATTTTCGAACTACGCGTCCTGGAAAGAGCCCAGAAAAAACTTTCAGCCAAATCAATTTTTTTGACCATCAAGTCCAATCTAACCAAATTCTCGTAAAAATATGATCAAAATATTATATTTTTCAAATAAACAGATTTGTGGTAATGTGGAATTATAATACATTGCAAACACTTGTTGTCCTTTTTAAAATATATATTATATGTACGTATACAAATTACCCTCTACGTATACAAATTAGTTTTTCATTATTTTCCCTTATATGGAAACCACAATATTTATATTATTAATACAATATGGAACACAATTCATCATAATATTGTGGCTAAAAAGGATAATAATATAGTGAAATTTTTTAAAACCTTATAAATCCAAAGGATAATTGAGTGGCGCAACAACGACTGTCTGGAGCCTGTGTGTTTTTTTTAGTATTTTGATTTTGGTTAAATGATTAAATTGTATATTGAGTTTAGTAATTTTATCAATCCATCAAAATGTTAATGATGTGCTGTGAAAGTTTATTTCAAGCATGATTTATTATTCGCTGGTAACATAATTTCATTTTTTTGTGCAGAAAATTGTTTGTGGTATTGTAAAAATCATAAATTGCTGATTATTTAATTATTTAGATAATTTAAAAAAAAATCAACAAAAAAAACTGATATGTTAAAAAACTATTTTTACACATTTACAGTCATTTACATTAACTCAAACTCGAAATGATAGGGCAAAGCATTGGCAGGATTTCAAAATCGTACACATTTTGATAACATTTTAAAAACACGAACAAAAACACAGTAAATAAATTGGAATTCTAACTAAATAATGATAAATTATATATTAAACTAATTAAAATCAGATTTTTTCGGTAACATTATAATACCGAGGACAGTATTAATGGCATTATACATTTATTTATACTACAAACCCTTAATAAATTATATTCTATCATAAAATTCCTTTGGATGAAAATTAATAATTCTTAATTTTGATAAATGCATAGGCAATAAATTCAATATACTATCACGCATTCAAGATCACTTATGATGATCCGTTTTAGTCTGATATAGCAAACATAATTATAGAAGTATGACAGAAATATATATAAATAAAATAAAAATGAAAAAGTTAAACTGGAAGAATTTTTAGTGTGACATATTTTTTGTGATTTGTAAATTGGTTCAAATTCTTATGGAGTGATAACAAGAATGAGCTTTACTAATTGTTGTTGTTACTGATGACAACATGTTAAATATCCAAAAATTTCTTTGAGGGAAACTTAAAAATATATTTGACAATTTTTAGCAATGATTTTTTATTTTAATTAGTTAGTTAAACTGGAATCACAGTGCTAACGTAACCGTGGCGTTTGACAGCTGGGTAAAATACACTGTTTTATACCTAAGCAATGTTCAACGTCCACGGTGCTAGAATATTTCAATATTATCGTCTCTGGCACATGACTTTGGCACAAATATGTATTTTTACCATGATATTTAAAGTAGAACACTGTTGCCGTAATTATAAATTCAACGTCTCTTTCTAAATTTATACTTTTAAATATAGTTTTTATTTAATTAACTTATACATATTACCAATTTAAGCTCAATAAATCACATATATTTTTTATACCTAGAGTTAACGTATTAGAAATTCGTTGCAAACATTTGCAACGCTGTATTGGTTGCAAACATAAGGGATATAATAACCAAGTAGTGACAGTAATAGTGTCAGTGCCAGTATGTAAACGAACGTGTCACTGAAGTAGTTAAATAAATATGCAAAGCAGTTTCTTTAAACGAAAATATAACCAACCCGATTTTATAGTTGCATATTTTAAAGTGTTTGGAAAATCTAGATTCCATGTTACTAAAAATTAGTGATTGTAATAAAAATACAGATTCCAAAAAAGAAAAAAATATTGAAATTAAAGAAAATTTTAATGAAATTTTGTTTTTATTTTTTTGGAAAAAAAAAAATCCATTAAAAACAAATCTAATAATCATTTAAACAAAATTGAATGTTCTGTGAAAAACTATTTTAAAAACTTATTACTATTAGATGGTTTTCTATATCTGCAAAAAAAAATATATATCCAGATGTGAAAATGGAATTCAAGTTTAACATTTTTCCATGACAATATCCTTGCAATTATCTAAAAATTTATATGTAAATCCTTTTTGTAAAATTTACACATTAAAAATTAATGGTCAAAAATTTAATAAACTAATAAAAAAAAGTGTTGTGCTATTTGTGCAAAGATAATATTTGTAAATCTGGAAGCAATTATGAATATTTGAACAAAATTTGAAACAGTGTATTAAAGTTTTTATTCCCAAGTTCATTTACATATTCAAATTTGCAAAATTTTTTAGGTTTTTTTTTTGTTGGTACCATTAAGTTGGAGGAGGATTATGAATCTGAATTTTAGAAATTAAATTTTTATAATAGAGTTATACACTATACTATACACCATACTTTAACAACTCATACCTATTCACTCAGCTCAACGAAAACGGAAGACACTACAACCTGAAGAAATATTTTCATAAAATTGGTCTATAGTTCAATTTTTAAAATTGGTATATAGAATTTTATGTAGACTTCCTCAATTCGGATACGGTTTTATGGATTCAATTGAACTGTCGTCAAATCAATTCTAAAACTTACTGTACTTCTTTGAAAGTACTCATCTAACTTGAAGGGTTCTAACTTTAAGAAGGGTATATCATAATAGACACCGGTGCCTACCCAAACTTAATCTAATCTAAATTTAATATTTATTATAATTATTTAAATTTTTAAAAAATCTTTTTCGATTTTTATTGAAGTTTAATGTCGAAATCATACATGATATTAAACAAGTCCACAAAACATTAAATTATGCTCATAAATTTTGCAATGGCATATAAACTAAAACATTGCGTTTAAAAACAAAAACTACCATTAAAAAATAACAAAAGGTGGTTACAATATTATTAATTTGATTGATGGAAATTGTTGATAAATTCTGTTTTCGGAGTAAATTGAAACCAATTAAATTGACGTTATGGTATTTGGTTTAAAAATTGATTTTCATTTATATAAAAACTTAACATGGGAAACCGCGATGCAGTATTAAATAAACGTTAACATATGTTACTTTTTGTAGTTAAATTTAAAATGACACTTCTCTATACGAAGTAATATTTCAGAAGCTATCTGGTATTTGACAACAAATTTCTAATAATAAGAGAATTTTGCAAAATAAAAATTTCTTTGACGCCTCAATATTTTAAACATTTGTGATTTTTTAATGGTGAAGATCATAAAGGTGCGAATGCAACCAACATTAAAAAACAAATTCATTTCTCAAAATCATTGTATATTCTATATAGAAGATCAAAATATCTGAAATTCCGAATTTATTGTCATTGAATCCTTTAAAATATACAATTAACAATTCCCATCCAATTAATAATTAATTATCCATCAAAAACAAGTAAATTATCCATGACTAAATTTTACCAATTAATATTCAATTTACTATAGAAACAAACAAAAATGACTATTAAAAAAATTAAATTCATTTTATGATTGTAATGTGATATTTTGTTAACTTAATTAAAGATATTTCATTTTGAAGATAATACCAAAAAGATAAATTGTCCTTATTTTTCATTAAATTTTATCTTGTTTTATTAATCATGATAATAAAAAAAAGTTAAAGGACAAATTTTATAATGAAAATTATTATTTTCGGAAAATGAAAGATTTTATTTTATTTTCATTATAATTTTAATGTATATACAAAATTATTATTTATATTTATTCAACTGTGAATCATAATAAATTAAAGCAATTATTAAAAATCAATCGGAATTGCAAGTGAATTGGATAAAAATAATAAAATAATTATAACTTTTTGTGTTCATTTAATTGAAAATGCATTTCAGTTGCATTTTTTATTAACCACAAGGAAACTTGACAAAAAAATTACAATTTTAAGAGTTGTTTTTAAAAGTGTGAATTCGTAAATATTAATTCATTTTTGATTTATAAATTTCAATTAATTGTAGCAGGAGGATGAAATTGAATTCAAGATTGTATATCAGGAAATGTCAATTTTAAAATTCCAATAATCATGAAATTTTACTTCTCTTGCGTGGCTTTTCAATTCTCTGAAATATACCCAGGACTAGGATTTTTTTTAATTAGGAAATCGTTACAAAATCACGGAATTAATAATAAATATATCAATAATAAATGTCCACTGTTAAATGTCCAATAGTGCGGCAGCAAAAGGATATCCATTATTTCCAGAACTTTTCTCAGCTGTTCTGGAATAAGTTTCTAGAAATATAGACCTATAGAAAACATAGAATTGAATATATAAATCTAAGATTCTAAGATTTACTGACGACATAACTTTGTTTAATGAAATAAAACTGTCAAATGAGAATTTAAAATACTGTGTAAATTACATTTAAATAATTTGACCGAGGAATTTCGAACAGCTGAAAGCAGTTTTGCAGGTTAAATTAAAACAGCAGGAAACTACTGTACAATAATGGCAATATTACCTGTGATGACATATAGAATACAAACATGATGTATGTCATGAAAACTTAACAGAAGCAAATTACAAAGTAAACCAAAGTGACATGCAGAGATCGTTTCTGAAAGTTCTATAATGTAACGAATTACGAATGAAAGAATAAGAGAAAAAACTAATTTTCGACACGTAATAACGACAGCAAAAACATTAAAAAGGCTGCGGACCGCTCATGTAATCTATTCAGACGATAATCGATGGTCAAAAAAATGATTTAAGAATAGTGGGACTACAAGTTAGAATATGAAGAGATTACTTGCAAAATTTCAGAAACAATTGTACGAAACGTACAATTCTTGTCAAAAATATTGTGAAGAAATAATGTTAACTTACGAATCCGGCCATGGCTACAAATATTTTCATACCGTGGTTTTAATTTTATCAGATTCTTAGATAGAACTAACAAATTCTTTCCAATCATTATACTTCAGATGAATTCATCTCACTTAGATGCTTTGATTCTATCGAATATAATAAAAAATACAAGAAAACTTTTTATTTTTAATAATTCCACGTTCTATTCCGTATATTTTAAGTGTTAAAAAAAAAAAAAAAAATGGTTTAGTCTTTTTTTTTTTAACTTTTTAGTTGTACCCCCAATAAATTTTAGTCAAAAAACTCGTATAATAAACTTATCAAAAATTCTTGTCATTCCTTTTCGCAATATATCATCGCATTATCAAATAATTTATATGTGTATATATCCATATATCCTTTTTCTGTATCACAACACAAAAAAAAAGGATGTAAACAATTTTTTTTAACAGAAAAATTATCAAAAAATAAAACTAAATGGTTTTTTGAAACTATCATAATATACGACATAGGGTAAAAGAATATATGCTGTGTAAGTCGAAACTGTTTTATTAATATTGTAAATGGAAGATTGTGGAAGGACATATGCTAGAATAAAAGAATTAAACAAAAATTCAAAAAAAAAAAAATATATATATATAATTTATATGGCAGCATATGGTGTTGAATATTGTCAACATTAGTTCGCGATGTTATCATTTTGTCCAGTTCAATGTATCCCATTGTACATTGATATGAAGAATACTTTTTCGTCCTTATTTTTATTCGCTACAAATAGAGATATTAAAGTAGCAATATAGTTTAACTTTTATAACTAAATAAGAAAAATGAGAAATAAAAGATCGAGGATAACAGAAGGATACATTAAACATTATATTAAATATATATATAAAAAAAGTTTGAGGTTGAATATAATAAGTCAAATATAATATTGGACAACTGGATCCAATTATAATCAAAGTTTAAACATTATAATAAAAAAAATATCATTAATATTATGTTTTTATAAAAAATAAAAATTACACCTAAAAATAAGAATATTTTTGTATGAATTGCAATTTATAATTTAGAATTAAAATTGGCCAGCAGGTTTAAGGAACCTATTTGACTCATTTTCTTGTATTATATATAGTTATAACTATAAATATATGGTAATTAATGTTTCGAAAAGGTATGTCAGCGTTTTTTGTCAATTAATAAATTTTCACTAATTCCTAACAAAAAACGCTGACATACCTTTTCGGAAAATTCTACATAGCGTTCTTGTTAAGCAAGAATTAATTCTACATAGCGTTCTTGTTAAGCACGAATTAGATTGAACAGAGAGTTTGTTTTCAACCTGAATGGAAGTCGGTCATTTTATTATGAATAGTTAGAATATTTTAGGAGAATCATTGTTATGAGAATTGTTACAACACTTTATTGCCAAAATTAATTTAGACCAGGTAAAGTCAACCGGGTAAGAATTAAGTAACGTCCGCCGTAGATTATCGATTAATCTTGAATAGTTTACCACCAATTTTTTTAAGTTTCAAGAACATTAATTATTTAAAATTTACTATTTTGATACGATATTTGTCTTTACAAAAAAAATTGACATTAGCTATGTAATTATTTTCTCCAAATTATTTTAATGCTTTTTGTAACTTAAAGACTATTTAAATCAAACTAAAAAATAGTCTCAGCTATTTTTATTATATACTTAATTATCAATAATACAAAATTTAACTATTCAATAAAACTAGAGATGTCAACCGGTTTTGGACTTAAACGGAAAATTTAAAAAACCAAACCAATTTTTGGTCAACCAAAATAAAACAAAATACGAACCCAATTTTGAAAGTATCATTGAATCAAACTATTGATATATCAAGTTTGGTTTTGATTCTGTTAAAATTTAAAAAGAAAAATCGCAAACTCACAGTTTTTGATTAGAATTTGGAATGCAATTATATATTAATTATTAATAACAATTTAAAATAATAAATTAATTAAATATTTTTTTCAGTATAACTTAAATTAGTGTTTATTAAAAAATATCTTTAATCTAAACCAAAACCATAAATACCATAAAATCTCGAAGCTAATCTCGAAGCAAAATCGAAGCACTGCGAAAATGGAATTGTTTTCCATCTCTGAATAAAACATAAATAATTATTTTATTTAATTTTTTTTCTAAAAATATTAATGATTTCATTAATTGATAGATTTTATGATTTTGTTTCAATTTTTGTTTTTATTATGTTCTATAATAAAAGAACTAAAAGTTTCCCTTCATACTTTGTAATTGAATATTTTCCATGAGTTATTTTTATGTTTATACTTTGGATGACATAAATTATTATTATTGTAGTATAAAAATCCACTTTACGTGATTGAAATATAATTTTCTTTAATAACCAAAAAATGATTTTTTTTTACTTATCTAACATAAAATGCATTTATAATGGTAGCAATTAAAGATTTTATTAAACTCAACGCAGTAAGAATTCCATTAAACAAACAAAAATACTTTTCGGACATTACTTAGCTATTTTTACTTAATTTTCTGTTTATTTCTGTTAATCGAAAGTAATAATTACAAATATAAGTGGTTTTTCTGATGGTTCAAAAGTTTTACATTATCAAATGTTGCCAGCCTTGTAAGCAGTAAACTGAGAAATCTTTATTACCAAACATAAGAAAATCTATAAATTTTGTATTTATAGTGAAGTGCGACAATATTAACTTTAAGAAGGATTTTTTAATTAAAATAAGGTAAATCTCAAAATCACAAAATTTAATTACTTCAAAAGTGACTCGTACTGAAATTACTCCGCAAAAGTATTACATTAATTTGGTTAACCTTCAGAAAATATTAATTACTATATTTCTTAAAGATTCTAGTACTAATAATTCTTATAACTTAAATTAAAGTCTTTTATCTCACCAAATAGCGACACAAAGCTGCAACGTAAAATAAAATCTTCTCATGAGTTCATAAAATGAGTTTGTCTGGTTCATCTCGAAAACTACGAAAATAATCCATTGCTAGCTCTTAGTCTATAAGATATTTATTACAATATGTATTGCAATACAATGCAATTCAACATAAGTTTAATTTCTATATTTTTACTGGTAATCATATCCATCCTTGTTGAAATGTATTCAACCAGCAACATGCAAAAACATCTTTAAATTATCGTATACCACAATGAAGATTTTACCTATCTTTTCCCAAGGGAGGAAGTTCTTTCTTGTACTAAGAGAGATATTGCTAAATATAGAGTCTAACTCACTTTGGAGAAATATAAAATAGGTCATAAATTTTTGTTGAATAAATCTTGATATACTTTATGGATCCTCCAGACTAAGAAACATATTATTTATACATATATTACTGGTTTCAATAAAAGGATGATAATCGACATCGGGGACGAAGTTATCAAAAGAAACATGACGATTTGTATTATTGAAATGAAATAAATTTATCGAAAACCGAGAATCAGAAAAAATAAAAAAACTGAAAACTCAATAAAAAAAAATTGTATTCTGTAGTGAAACGATTCTTGGTATAGGGAAATTGCGGTTGGGAAATTCAGTATTCAGTTATTTATGTATACGTATGTACTATATATTTTTCTCGTATACCGGAAACGTAACAAAAAATGTAGACGGTGCATTTTTTCGATTAGCTTTGATTATATTGTACTAAAGTTTCTACTTTGGTTACTGGCTGTGATGTTGTCCTCAGAAATGAAGAGTGTTCCGTAATGGGAAAGGAATGTTTTATGATTTATATTTTTTTTATGTTGTTTTTATGTCAATATATGTATATTAAATACCGTTGAATGTTATGTAAAAAGGATGATATAAGAATAATTTTTATTTAATGTATTTTCAAATAATATTTTGAGGAAAATGAGAAATTTATTAAAGGAAATTTTCTTTTAAAAAGAAACAGTTTTATGATTTAGTTAAGTGTCAATTTTTTTGTTGTTGATTTCATTTTTAAAGTGCAATTCTGTTAATTTTTATTGCGTTTTGCATTAAAAATAATTCTTAACTATATTCATTATTAAGGGAATTATTATAGTGAATATTAAATGATTGAAAGTTTTCGATATTATCGAAACACTTTTTTATGTTTTTGAAGAATTGTTGTTTTTAACTATATTATTGTAAATTATTTTTCTGACAAATTTAATATAGTTCCTAAATTTTCGTTTATATCTTTATTTTTAGAATCCAATTCTTTTTTTCTAATTTCAACTTATTATAATTTGGATGATTTTCGACTCCACTAAATAAATATTGACTTCTTCTTTAGTTGATTTACTTCGTTTCTACTACTCGCAAACACAATTTTCTAATTTTATTAAATGTGGAATTTTCTCATTTTCATTTTTCCTATTTAATTTGTGTAACAAGTTTGTTGACGCAACATACATGCTTCGCCAAATGGACGACAAATTTCCGTTTTTTCAATCCAATTTGAAAAAAAAGGATAAGTAGACGACAACAGGATGAATTGATCTATAAATATAAATTTGTTTTAATTATCCTTATATACTCATCAAACAAATAATATTATAAAGCTTCAAACATTTTTTTATTAAGTAAATAAATTTTCGTGAACAAAAATTTTTGGTTTTTACTTAAATAATAAATAATAATTGCACTAAAATTCTGCAAACAAGTAAAACACTTTTTTTTGTTATAGTAGCTATAAACAGTACAAAATTTCTTAACAACTTTTCACTCTTTTTAGAAAAATTCTGTGAAATTTTATGTTTTGCTTGTATATATTTATTTAACAAAATATTAAATTTTATTGATATTGCAAAACTAGAAACATTAAAACAAAAATAATTACGAATAGTAAAAATTTTTAATATTATAAAACTAAATAAAAACATTTATTAAAGTTACAGTATAAAAAGATGTGCAAAACTTAAGAATTTAAACTTTAAATTAAATCAAAAATTATATAAAATTGTTTCAGTTTTTCCCAACATTGTTCACAAACATTGTTTGGTTATTCCCACCGTTTTTGGTGTCTTCCAACTGTTACTCCCACTTTGTTAGGTTGTTTCCGTCCTTTTTCAATTATTTCCACTGTTTTTCTGTTGTTATCATCGCTTTGCAGTGGTTACCACAGTTTTGCAGTTGTTTCCCATCGCTTTTAGGTTTTCCCACTACGCTTATTATCACTACTTTTCTGTTCTATCCAACTTTATTCCCATCATTTATCAGTTACTCAAACCGTTCTTCAGTTATTTCCACAATTTTTCGCACAATTTTTTCGTTGTCCGTTCCTACCGTTTTTCACATGTTGCAAATCTTTCCGATTATTCTCACAGTTTTGAGTTGGTTTTGTTGTTAATTTTAAGCTGCCTATATTGATACAAAAATTGTATTTCGCACAGTTTCTTAATCTTACTTTATAACACATTTTCTACGTTGCCGATTATTTTCCATTTTTTACAATATACACTGTAACTTCTTGTTGTATCATTTTACAGATTATACGTGGATAATAATGACACATGATAATCTACATTTTTTTTTGCGTATATCTTTTCAGATTAGAAAAAGTTTATTGTCTTTGCACTGGATGCAAAAACGTAATAAAACTAGAAAGGATATTGTGCATTAAGCAAATGTAAATGTAATTTTGTATCCCGAAAATCCATTTTAATATGAAATTCTTGGCCATTTTAAGTAAAATAAAAATAATGTGAAAACGTCATGTCATTGTATCATCAACTATTAAGTTTTCATTTTTATAGTTAATCCTTTAGTAATATTAGAATTCATGTAAAATTTTGCTTTTAAAAATTTTTTTTACAAAATTTCTGAGATTTTTCGTTTCCGATATTATCATCACAATACACGTATAAGAAAAATTTCTTATACATACTTTTATGACCTGTTTTCTTATAATGTTATCAGGACAATTTGTGTCATGTTTTTCTTATGACAATGCAATTAAAAATAATAAAATTGTTTTTTTGCTCTTTTCCTTAACTTTATCTTTGGTTTAATATCCTGCAATATGTCGTTCAATGTTTAAATGCTCTTAACGTATTATAAAATGTGCAAGAAAAAATATGGAAACATTTAATTTTTTATAGATAATTTAAAAATTTAAATGAAAAACATGAAAATATTGCCATCTTCTGTTAATTTTTTATGGGAAAATTAATTATGCAATAATGTACATACAAATACAAAAATAATGACATTTTCATAATTAACATGTCAACTTTGATTTAATAAGATTTATAAACAATTTCATTATATAGCTAGTCCACCACACCGAAGCACCCATCGTTGTCGATTTTTGATAATGTGTTTCAATTCCTTCCATAGCTTTTACCAAATTTCTGGTATTCCTTTTGAACTGATTCTAGTTTTTCTGATTCTAGTTTTTCGACTCACTATTTCGTCTCCTTGGGTATATAGGTTCCATTTGCATGCCCTGCAATTGAATTGACTCCTTTATGAATCCACCATTCCACTGCCAGTGTTGTGTCCTGGTAAACAATTCATTATCTTGAACTGCACTAAGTTAATTATTAGCAATATTCGCAATTGAGCAAATTGAGTAAATCATTTAACAAAATTCAATATTTAAATTTGATAATTTTTAAAATTCATTGAATTTATTATTTCGGCAAATATTTTAATTTATTTTATTTATTTATTTATCATTAATCAGATAATGGCCAGAGTAGCCTGTAGCGATTGAAATAATAAAGATAAATAATATAAAATATACAAAATTTTACAATATTAATGGAAATTGGAATTTTGATATTTTCAACTTTTGATACTATACTTTTAATTATTGTATTTACATTATTTACCATGTTGAACGATACACACACGCAGCAATTTATTCTGCAGGCCTCCCTACTTCTAGCTATGATATGACATAATTAATTGTAAAATTTGTATATATAGATATACGCAAATATTATATTAATAAATTAATTGAAAGCTCTTAATTGGTACTTCATTGCTTATTAACGTAAAGTATCATCAAAAATTCAGGACATATTACTATTTTTATTAAATTATCGGATTTGGACATTTATAATAGCATATTTGCATTAAATCACATTGATAATTTTACTCTTTGTGCTGTCAATTACAGAAATTTAATGTATAAATTTAAATGCTGTGATTTAATAAAGTAACTCTATAATATTTAAAATTATCTAGAGTTGAACCAAACTTTCCAACACTTTTGAACAAGTAGGGCTTAATATTTTGAATATGATTACGATACAAGTATAGATACAACTGTACGAATATCAAAAATATATGAAAATCAAAAGTTTCAATTAATTTTTTTTTTCAATTAACATTATCTAAAATTAATGTGTAGGGTATAAAAAAAAAGATTCCGCAGTTCCCGCTTTTAAATTGTGTTTCAGTATAATAATTTAAATTTAAAAAACAGTATTTAACTTTTAAAATTTTCCTAACAAGTTTCACTTTTCATACTCATATATCACTATCACGTATCACCTGATAACCAATTTATATTCTACAAGTATCACAGCTAAAACTATAAGAAAGTTAAGGAAATAAATTAACTTTTGCCACTACTTAAATTGTGTTAAATTGATAAAAATGATATAAGTAATTTGAGTTAAGTTTCACAAAACTTGGTTCGTATAAAAGATTGAATATTTTTCTAATTCCTAAAAAATATTCAAAAAGTGGTGGCAATAAATTATGAAAAGCTGTAAAATTGGTGGCAATAAACTATTTTAGAATGGAAATCGTAAGAAATAATGATAGAAAGTATAGCATAGCTGGTAGATCCACCAAAAAACAACGTGAAAAGTGATATTTATCTTTACTTTTTGTCCTTAGCAAACGGAATGTGGAAATACGTAACCATTTTAAAACAAAAGAAAACAGGCAATTTGCTAAAGCTATTCTGAAGAGTCATAGTTAGATAAATAGCTGACTAAATGGTACACTCGTCAATTGGTAAACATGCAGACAGACTAGGTGCGCCATTCAACCAATCATGTCGTATAGTTGTAAAAAATAGAATAAGAAAGAAACTATAGAACATTTCACTTGGACCGGAAGGCAGGTAGGAACTCAACAATTCTAGGCTATCTAGCGACTAAGCGACGTACATATATTGTATGATTTTTGAACGCCACGAGATGGATTTGAAATTATTATCTTAGCTAAGACAGGCAATCACGTGCAAGCCTACGCGATATTTAAGGTCGTCGTCGTGTTGTCTGATACTCACCACTTAAACCAAACAACCTAAACTAATAAAATTTCATATATCCTTTAAAATTATCGTTAAAAAGCATAAATGCATAAAACATAAATATTTAATTTTGCAAATCTTTGATATTTTGTTCATTTTACAAAATTGGTTGAACACAACTCACAAAATTCAATTATATTAGTAATAGTATGTGATAAATTTAGTTTTACTGGTAAATAATTATTGAAATATTATCCAACATTTAAAATTCCCATAATAAACTGATAAATCTCTCAGATGAATTTTAAATCACGAATTTGAGCTTTGCGGATATTTGAAACACAAAATTAGTGCAAGTATTGTATTACTGTGACAACAATAAATTTTTGGTAATATGTGAATTGGTAATGAACAATTTTGTTAATTAGACAATTAAAAAAGAACGAAAACTTCTAAATTTTAGATAAATATATGAAAATATATACAAGTAATAAAAAAATAACCTAAATTTATAATTTATTAGTACCAACTTATATTAAATATAAATTTGACAGGAATGATATTAACGCACCATCAGGGAACTGACAAACAAAGAAGCATTATTATTGTGTGAACAGGACAAGATATAATTATTATTATGTTAAAAAAGATGGAAGCATTTTTTTGAAAATTAGTAAAATTTATTTTATTTTCATGTACGTGTAGCAAGGAGGAATCTTCTATACCAAATATCACATCAACAAAACATAAATAAGAAAAGCTCTTGAAGAAAACTGTGTTTTCAATATTTTCTTAAATACAATTGTTATTTTTGATCATTTTCATAAACATAACTTTTAAGTATATAACACAAACAAAATCTATGTTTTCATGTGGTTTGTTTTATACTCTGACAAGTGTTCAAAATTGAAAATATGTTTTTACGTAGGTACTACAAGCCTATTATAAAAATATCCTTTTGAAAATTAAAATTTAATGTGTTTGTAAACATGTTTATTTTATTGAACTTGTTGGAATGTTAATTAGTATAATGAGTAGAATTTTAATTTTATTATAAGTATCTTAAATGCTTATTTCAAATTTATGTTTTGGGAACAACCGAAAAATTCGTTTTCTACTTTGGGAACAGCAAAAAAAAACTGACTTTATACTGAACGAACTTGTGAATGTATAAAGCGAAAAAAGTGATTTTCCCTGTAGAGACAACTGAAAAACTAGCTTTCCCCATTGTTGGAATAATCTGAAATGTACTATAGGAACAACAGTATTGCAAGAACAAAGCCATTTTCAATAGTGGATGTACATGCATATCGCTCAAACTTTGCAAAACTTATCATACCAACTACCAAAAAGTAAAACAAATTGAAATGAAACCAATTTTGCCTTCTAACGGACAAAACTATGGTTGCTAAGTGATCCGATGCTAACTAATGTTGCAAGTGTAGTCCCCGATTTTTTCAGTTTATATTTCTTATTATTTTTAACATTTTTTACAGATATTAATTTTAACAACTGACACTAAATTTAACATTTAAAATACGAAAAAAAAAATCTTATTAACTTTTATTTAACTACAGTAAACCCTTAAAATATAAACAAAAAATCTTTTTCAATGAATTCTTTTATTTCTGATACTAAAAAGGAAAATCCTTAAAAAAACTTTTTCATGAAATTACCCATACAATCAATATATAAAAATAAAATTATGTTCAAAATCTTAACCCTTGACCCCAATATAAATTCAGCTTAAATGTTCTGTCTGGCCAGTAAAAATATTTTATTTCCAAAAATATTTATTGTTTTTATTCATTTAACAATAAAAACAGGAAACGATTGTTCGGAATAACCAATAGAAATTGTTAATTCTCGAAATAAATTTCAATTTTTGTGGATACAATAAGAAATATTAAAGACACAAAATTGGTTCACTTTAAGGCTTTAAGCCTATATTTAGGTTTTTCAAAGAATTTTTTTAAAAGAATACCAAGAATGGTAAATCAATTGAACACGTTTCCCTTTAACTAGTAATAGACACCAACTTGACTAGATCGATTGGTTTTTCGGTTTGTTGAATGTGAGATTTTTATGTTTATAAATTAAATTTGATTTCTTTCAATTGAACTTGGTTTGTTGGTTGGTTTTAAAGGATAGGGGGATACTCTCCCCCACGCACTGAAGCCTTATTGAAAGGTCCTTACTACTACTCAGTCGATCATCTTTTCCATCATTGTCGAACTATGCTACGTTTTTAATTAACTATAGTCGGATTTAACTTCCATGTTGTCATTTGAACATAGATTGAAATTATAATTTTACTATTTAGTGGCTGACAGAATTTGAAAATTTTCGACCCTTAATTCAAATTTTTTTAATTGAAAATTGCATGTTTGCCTTTTACAGCACATTATTCCCAATTTAATTTATGTAATTGACACACAAAATAAGTAAATGTGTAATCCCTTTTAAAGGACTCGTCTTTTAAAATTCATCTCAGTTTACTTTTAATGTATACATTACATAAATCAAAAAACACACATTTAGAAATTTCAATTTAAAGTCCATGAAAATCCATTATCATTTTCCAAATAGTGTGGTGAAAATTAGCTTGAGGATAAAAATGTGTTCAGATCCACAAAATGAATAATTATATTTTCCGTTGTCTCATTTTCATATAAAATCGGCACACTTAATGGTAAATGACATTGCATAACTTTGTGCAAATCTCGAAAAACAAAAAACTTATTAAACTTTTTAAATTATTTTTTTTTTTTTTGTACGCTGTTGAATCCATAAAAGTTCCAGAAAATTTATATTTAGTGGTTTGGTTGGGAACTGTTTTTTTTTTTAAATATGGGTAGCCGTAGCCGTTCAAGGGCATAATTATTCATATTTGCGGTATGATCATTGAATTTTTTTACTTATGTTACTAAACTTTTGGAAGCATGTCTCTTTTCACCATTTCCATAATTGTAATATCTTTGTAATATGACATTTAAACTGATGTAGTTAAACTTCCTCCAACTCATATCAATATTTAGTTATGAGAGAATTTATAAATCTTATTATTTATTGCCAAATTGGTACTACTAAGGCTAGAATTATTGTAGTCTGAAATGCAGTAAGTTTGAACAACAATTTACTAAAAATATATTATATTCTTTGATAAATTTTCATTCTTTTATAAATTTCGGGAAATGGGAAATGCTTAAGCATCTCATTTATAACAAGGAGACGAAGAAGTTTACAAAATATATTTCTAAATATTGTTTAAATTCGGCCTTGTTTTGAATTGTATAAGATTCAGCGGATTTGATTCATAATATTTTTAAAAAAAGGTAGAAAGGAATTTAATTTTATTGACATTAGTCGAAACTATTTAATTCATTTTAAACTAATTAATTGATGGCAGAACCTGTTGTTTCTATTATAGAATCATTAAATGCATATCACTCTTTACCAGGGCTGTTAAATAGTGCATTAAATGTTAACATATATTGCAATACTTTCAAAAAAGTAATTATTTACTTAAATTTATAACTAATATTCTGACAATAGAGTAATGCATTACACCAAATGTAATTAAATTTTTGAATTACTTTACTGCATTACAAATATACTTCATATTTGAAAATTTGAAAATTTGAAGTATTTGTAATGCAGTAAAGTAATTTAAAAAAAACTCATTACATTTGATTAAATTTAAATTACCAGTATTGTAAAAAATAAATAATACATTTAAGCATACGCATTACAATTCGCACTGCTAATGCAATAAAAATAATGAATTATTAACTGAGATCTTTACATATAACTTATTATATAAAAATATTCCTATTACTTTACTCTAACCCCAAAATAATTATCATGCCAAAATCCACCATTCCACCCTTAAAAGTCATGCTGTCATAACCCAAAATGCGCTACACATTAAATCCGAAAAGAAACATCAATCAAAGTGACGGAATTTATTTAGCGGGTAATGATTATAAAGTGAATTAAAAAGTTAACTTCATAAGAAAAAGTAAACGTTTTTTTTTCGGTTCACTTCCTGAACCATCCCAGAAATAAAATACACGATAATAATTTTTTTTTATATATATTAGTTTTAATGGCCTGCAATGCTCTCTCTTCAAAGTATAATTATTGTAATTCAACTAAAATGTTAATACGGATAATTTTTACATTATCGAAAGTATATAAATTAATTTGTAGTCAATTTTTCATGTTTGTTGAAATATTTCAATTCTTACGAATATATAAAAAAGAAATAAAATTCGTTTAAAGGAGTAGAAAAAGGATGATTTAAAAAAAAAAATTGTTATTAATATGGACAAATTTTATGTGCTGTCTTCCATCTATATTCATATATTTAAAGGTACATTAAAAATAAATTAAGTATTTTGACATAAATATATAAAAAAAAAGTTTAAACGGAGTGCATGCCTCCCTAGTAAAAAATCAAGGAAAAATTATTGATTTTTTTGGAACGCGCTGATAATATCAGAAATTGTACATATTATTAAATAGAAATTATAAGTAAATTTCATATTTTTGAGAGTTTAATGACTTGTGAAAATGTAAATATTTAATGGTTTTTAGATGAGGGTTTATTACATGTCAAAGACATTTATGTCTACAAACTGACAACTGGTATGAAATAAAACGGAATATTAACTTTAACACAATAAATAATTAGCCAAAAAATTAGTAGTAAGTTTTTGATTTTATTATTCCATACCTCTTCAAAATTCACTTTTAAAAATCATATTCTGATCCCAATAGAACTGAAACTCATAGAGGTTTTCTTTACTTTTCTTTTCATAACTTTACTCTAAAATTTCAGATTTTTGATGTCCAAGCGAACTTGAATTAAATAAATCATTTTTGTTTGTTAGTATTGCTATAGTTTGAAGTATGATTTTTGAGAATATATAACAAATATGTCAAAATAAAAAATAATGATATGATTGTCATTTTCAATTGTTAATCGAGGAGTAAATCTGAAAAAAAAATATAGATTTCAAAAAAATTATCTTAGTTAAAAAAAAATTGATTTTTCGTACCAAAGAAAACCTCTTTTAAATTCATATTTTATACATTTTCATATGTTCAATTTAATATTTGAATATTTCTTATCTAATGAAAAAAGAATTAAACAAAAATTAGTGAAGTTGTCTTTACAAATATCAAGTATTCCATAATTAGAATCTTCACCACCTCTTCCGGGCTTTCAAAATTTATATAGTTAATCAGTTTTGCCGAAACTTGGTTAATAAAAGTATATGTCTTCTCCTAATTCATATTTTCGAAAGAGGACATTGATCAACAGTCTCCTGACTATATTACTTATTAGCCAGCATATCCCTGTGGAAATCCAACCATTAACGATTAACCATAGTTTAATCAATAACACCAAGAACACAATAGCATATTCGTTTTTCTTCTTGGACATAATACCTTATACGTACAGACAGGAGACTTATATGTTCTTTTACTAACTATTTAGTCACGGATTTAATGTCATTTAGAGAATAAATTATCTGATCAACTCTTTGAATCCCACTCTTTTGTCAGTTCATATATTTTCTACTTTTTATTCCATACAACAGGACCAAAGGAATTTTACTTCGCTGTCTCTTGCCAGACTTCACTGTCTCTTCACTGAATTTGACTTCTTCACTGTCTCTAGCCAGTTTTTTTAGGTTTACCAAAAACTTTAAACTTGTTTTCTATAAAATAATTATATCATTCAATTTTCCACTGTTTTACTGATTACGATTAATTCCTTTCAATAATTTCGTTCTGTTTAATTTAAGCTTAAATTAACGTCTTTCGATGAAAAACTATCATAAAAATTTCACAACTTTATTATACAATTAAATTACAAAGAAATTATAAACGATTTTTGCTAAACATCAAAGTTACAAACCAAAAATTATCCTAAAATAGTAAAAATCATTCACCAGAGAATTCGTATATAATACAAAAAAAAATTATTAAACTGGGAATGGTTAAATATTCTTATTTAACCATTCCCAAGTCTAATCATTTTACGCAGTAATGAAATATTAATACTTTGATTTAATCGTAATACTATAATTTTTTTTTTATTTGAAACGAACTTATATAGAATTCCCTAATGTCATTATTCTGTCATGTTTTATATTCAAAAATTTATTTACTAATATTATGATTAATATTTATGTATAGATTGTTATATCCTTATCAAAAGTTATATGCTCAATGTATATAAGTTATATAGAAATTAGGAAATAACTTTACAAAATGGAAATATTTTGTCATAAATTTCCTATTTCATTTTCCCATGAAAAGTATCTATATCAGTATTCGTATATGTATATACAAATTCCATTGTGACTAAATGTGTGTAATAATTTTTGAATGAAATAGTAAATTTAATAAAGATTTTGAAATAAGAAAAAAATTTAATAGAATTTTAATTTTAGGACAAGAATTTTTTTGTTAAAGTTAAGTAATTTTTTAAAATTTCATATTTTAATCAATTTTAATTTAAACTTAAATTAGAAAGATTAATAATTGTTTTCAAAATATATAAATATTTAAATATCTAACCATCAAAATTTACCATCAGGAGTCACAATTTTAATATCCTTTTACAATGCTTGACCAATTTATTTAGTATTACTAATATGTGAACAAATGTTGGTCAATTAAATACAAAATCCCTGTTCAATTGGAACATTTTGGCTACTGATTATTGTATGAATACTTTACAAGTTTAAAGTTGACTTATTAACTATGGCAATATTTGTAATTTTTTTACATCCATTGAAATTATGTCCATTTTATTAACACTAATAAAAAATATTTAACATAATTTTCTTATTATATAATTAAAATTTTCACAAAAACAAAAAAAATTATGCATTAAATTATTATTATAATAATTTAATAAGAATAAAATTTAATAGTTTTTTTTTATGCTTACATAAAATTGATGAGAATGTATAGCAACATTGGCGGCAACATACAAAAAATGTAGAACATAAAAGATGTAATTTCGTATAGAAAATATGGAAATTATTAAATTATACTGGAAAAAAAAAACAAGCTATAATGATGGAAACAGTTTTCATTGTTCATGCAAATTACATTGTTATTATCTGAACAAGGATATATGAATAATACGTAAGTTTATATGTATATATTTGATGATGAAATGGGATGACATTGGTGGTGACACTATAATGACCTTTTTAGTTTGAGTGCGTAATAAAAATGGAAATTTTTACAAATTTTTAAAAAACCCAGTTGAGTTTTTATCTAACGATCTAATTCATAAACATTGAATTGGAAAAAGAATGTTAGAGGATGTAATCTGAATATACGAACTCGAATGTAGATTTTATTTTTGGAGCCATCAGAAATAATTTTATAAATTTGACAGGCTGAAATAAAATGTAGTTTTGTAATGAAAAATATTACTTATATTACAACTGTACCAATAAATAAATAAATATATCTTTTAACTTATTACACAAATAGAATATTTATTTCAATATATGACCTTGGATAATTGTTGAATATGAGGACATATTATGTATCCCATTCAACCAATCATACCAGAGAAAAGAAAAAGAAGGAAACTATAACAAATTTAAGCCAGTTCCTCTACCCGTTTACTTTCATTGTCTACACACTTTAGAATAAATTTAATATATTTTTTTATAAGTTACTTGGTTATGATGCAAGTTAATAATATAAAGGTTTACTTTACTGACAATAGAGAAGGTCAAAAACTTAGTTAATACAAAATTATTATTTGGATGATTCAGAAATTTTATTTCAAAATTATAAAACCAAGAATTAATATTTTAATTAGTGATAATTCTAATCCAAAATTGATCCAAAGAAATAGAAAGCTTCTTATCTTCGAAAACGGTCAAATAAGAGGTTATGTGTGAACGAATTTTAATGTGTGGATTAGGGAGAACAAGCAGAAAGATCGATATGATTATTAAGAGGATATTCATTTCTTTAAGCTCGCACTTAATGCAATTAATGCACTCAATCTACATGTTGAGAAAATTGTTCACTAATGGATTAACCTCAATACGGAGCTTAGTACATTCAGGTTAATTAACGATTAACAACCACCTGTTTGACCTTAGAACATATTGAAATTATTAATGTAATACTAGAGTAGCAAAACAATAAATATTTGTCGAACAAAATTAGTTAATACATTCAACTAATTAAGAAAATTGATTAAAAAAATTATTAATTGTTGTATGAAAATAAAAACAGAGTGGATCAACAAATTACCATTTGCTTCGGTCTTCTCAATTCTGAAAATAATGATACCACTTCCTTTCCTTATGCCATCATTTATTGACTCAGTATGATTAAAATTAATGATCTAATCATCGATTAAGATCAATGATAAGAGCCATTAATCAACAGATTACCAACTGCTTCGGGCTTCCAACTACATGAGTATTGCAGTAAATATAAATGGCTAAATAACTTTTATATAATCTAATATAGTTTACCTAACATCGAAAAAATGTTCTTATAAGACAACATATTACTAAGTACAACAATCGATAAACTTTAGATTTGCATGATATTTTCAAGGAACGAATTATAATTGAATTCCTATCACTTTAATATCGTAATACCAATAAGTAAAGTATTTCCGCAAATTATTCTGAAAGTGTTTAAAATATTATTGAACATTAATAATATTTTCCAATAAAATCTTGACAGAATCTTGATATTTTTGTACACATTTCTCTATAAGAATTTTTAATAGCAAGATAAAACTCTTCTCTATATATTGTCTGTCTGTACCAAAAAGGATTACCTAATTAAATTTAGAAATTAGAAAAATAAAAATAAAATGAATTTAAAGTCAGATTTATATTTTTATAACTTTTAAATTCTGCTAAATAAAAAAAGTTTTTTTTTCTGATTTTATTCCATTTATTGTGGATTATTTATCCTTAAAATTTTCATTTTCCTTTGTAAAATAAAAACCTCAGACGAAAAACATCTAAAATGAGTTAAGTCAATTATTCCATTTTGTATAAAAAAAAATATTAAAGAAAATAAATTGACCACATAAAAACATAAAAAAGATTCAGGATTTGTTTGTTTAAAGAAATCAAAAAGGACAGCAAAATTCCGTACGAAAAAAAACCCTAAAAAACTTTGAACTTGCAAATTTAGCTAGAGGTTATACAAGTAAAATTTACCGTATGAATTAAGAACGATATTAAAAGTTAATTGTTGTTATTAGAAAGGGTCATATAATATAATAGTTACAGTAACTGTTATACTATAAGTCCACCTTCACGGCTCTAAAGAGCCTTCACCTCCCTTATCACCATATTCCAGGTGCTGCTATCTTTAGCAGAAGATTGTATTGTTGTCTTATTCTTTGCATAGGTTCATTCCGGAGAAAATCTTTTGATTATCCGAGACGCGTGTTTGGGGCCTCGTGGCAATTAGACTTTTCCAATTTCTTGGACAGTCCGATTTGTGATACCTAAGCCAATCCTATGTAGGATGATCTCATCACTTGCTGTTCAGCCTGAAATAAGTAAAGAGAGCAACGATCCAAACAATAGCCACCACGGAGAGCAAGACGAGGACTCTTTGTTAGGATCAAGAGGATTGTTAAACGAGTTAAGGCATTTGTTATAACATAAGCATAACTAATTAATAATAATTACAAAAAATATTCGAAAATTCGACAAAACTCATATAAAAAAATTTTGTATGAACGCAAATTTGGAGATTAAATCATTAAAAAGCTTTTGGAAAAGTTTTTGTGAATTAATCTTTAAATCTTGAGATTAAATTCCACAATGAAAACTTATATATGAATTTTGATCTCTTTCTATACATAATTTTTAATATAACTAAAATTCTATATTTAAATAAATGCACTAGAAACATAGCTAATTTCAATACCAAAAACAATAATATTGAAAGCTTCCACAGGAAAACCTAGAAAGCAAGTTTCGTTCTGTGAAATCACAGTTAACATTTCTTAAACTATAAATCAGTCATTTTATAATTTACGTTCCATAGTTATTCAAGCTAGATTTCAACTATAGACGATACAGCAGTCCAATAAATAGATTCATATTTCACAAAATCTAACTAAATTATCACTGGAAGTCCTTAGTTACTTCAATCTCGTTGCTCATTCTATTTATAATAAGATAGTTTCTAGACAAATTTGGTTTAGAGAGTTATTTATTGAAAATTGGTAATTAAATTATTATAAGTTATATTATTTTTCCATGACTGTTGCAATTAAAACAAGGCAAATTTAATGTATATCGAAAAATATTTCCGCTAAATTATATAAATTAAAAATATGGAAAAATTATTCTATATTATTTATTAATAAAATATATAATTTTTGTAATCTTTAAAATTTTAAATTATTTTGTATGATTTAATAATTTTTCATTATACCAAAACAATCTTTTTTAAAATTACTTTCATCTTTGTAATCTAATTTTCCAGCTAAATTGTTACATTAAATCCTTTTGTTGTTAGGCTTCTTAATAAATCTTAAGAAGGAAAACTTCTTTTAAGTAATATAAAATATGTTAAATTTTAGAATCCCTAAAATTATATAAAACTTAAAGAATTTTGCTTTAGTTTTGATTTAGCTAAAGAAATAGCATTCTTTTCTTTAGCCATAAAACTCATTAACCTATAAATAATTAAGTTAAAAAAATTACTTTGAACTGAAAAATTTAATTGAATTAAAAAATATTTTTAAGATCTTAAAATTTTGGTTTTCCACTTTAGTGATTTTTAGTTACTTAAGTAAATAATGAGAGATTTTTGGTTAAACTTTTTAAAAATTTAATAATTATAGTTAAAACTTATGTAAATTAAATATTACTTTTAGATTTGATGATAGGAGAAAGTGAATACGGTTTTAATGATACCAATTAACTTGCAAGCCAATTATCATTATCGTTTTACGATCATCGAGCTTGAAATGTAATACAGTAATTGCCTCATAATTTTGATGCTTGTTTGTGAGGACGACCTGAAATGAATGATAATAATTTCATATCATTTAGAATATAGGCCATACAAATTTTATTAACACGAATTACGATACCCCTTGATATTGACGTTAATAGAAGCCCCATTGCCATTTTCAATGAAGTCTATTTTTTGTTTTATCAAACTAGGACAAGGATGCTGATACTATATAAATTTGGCACCGATCCAGTCGTCGCACTGTTGCCAAATATTAACTTAGAAGAACGATATTATATAGCCAAATTTTACAAGTTTATTATTTATGCTATGGATTTATGATACAAATTATTTAATATTTTTAATATTATATATTTTACAATTTACATTACAAATGTGTTGTAATTTTTGTCTTAGTTACCTTATTTATTCTAATCAGTTGATTATTTTTTCACTCTTAAAAGACTCTTTTACTTACAACATCTTACATTTCCGGCTATTTGACATAAAATGGAAAAAAATATTGAAAAATAATATTTTTATATAAAGAATATTTTCAGCAATTCCAATTCTATTTAGTTAGTAATATAACCTTACCTAAAATCTCTTGCATAAATCTCTTATTTTTACAAAAAAAAAAACATTTATCGGGAATAGAAGAAGGTGTCATCTTTCACGAAATGTCGAACATTATATGGAAAAACCAATGTCACATATAAAGATTTATTTAAAATAATCTAAATTTCAATGTAAAATTCTTTTTAGTTTTTCGCTGTAATTTTTTTTGAAGATTTACTTTTAAATATTAATAGTTTTATATCAAAAAATAGAGTTTTCTTTCAATATTTTGAAATTTTGTCTATTAGAAATTGAAATAATATAAGGAATATTTTTAATGATTTTCTTCAATATATTCGATTTTATATACCAAAAATAATATTGATATTAAAAAATTCGATTTGTTAATATTCAAAAGTGTCTAGTAAATATTTAGTTAAGGATTATGGGAAAAATAAATAACAATTTTAAAACATTTTCAAATATATTAAAATATTATATAATTCTAAAAGAAACATGGAAATTTCGGCGGTAATCGTGAAAAATATCACAAATGTTATCAATAAGTGGGCACAGATGATACCTTGGTAATTCATTAAATAGGATACCCTATAACTTATATGAAATAATCAATAAGAAATTATGTTAAAAGGTGTAACCTTCTCTGGTGGGTAGCACAGAATAGTTGTCAACACACAATATTGTTCTGGGGACCTCAAATCCTAGAAATACAAGGAATCTCTTATAAATGAACACCATTCAAATTATGGACTATTCGTAATTCTCAGAATATATGCGGGAAGGTTAAGATTTACCACTTACTTCAACATGCAGTGGATAGAGAAAATGCGAGTAGAGCAATCGCTCGGTGGCCCAACATAGAAAGTGTTGCGAAATTGGGAAATATCTTCATAAATAACTAGGAGTAAGCAGGCGGGACAAGTACGGGTAAAATATTTAGTTCATTACTTGCCTGCTTACTTTATGGTATCAATACTAGTTATTCAGGAAGATATTTCCCAATAAGTCTTTAAATAAGGCTTAAGTGCGTTGATTATTTTACAACGAAGATGCTGAAAATTACTACAACTGAAATGCTACTGCCCACATACATATATCCAGATATAGCAGTCAATCATTGGTCCTATATTTCTATTATAATATTGTAGAATTGATATCAATAAAGTTTTAATATGTTTTTTTATAAATAGTATGTATCAAATAATATAAAATCAATTACAATCTTGAAATTTTTTAAAAACGATTTTTTCTTATGTTACAAATAAGAACACCATATATAAAATTTACTCCCTCCCTAATCATTAGCACAATGCAAATTAATTATATTAATTAATTTAAAACTACAATTAATTATTTGTAAATTTATATTCTATAGTTTTTAGGTATCATCTGACCCCAATAAAAATTAATCAGAAAGTTCTTCTGCCTTACAAAAATTGTCATTTATGATTTTATTCCTTCAACTTTTACATCCTTTACAACACAATAAAATCGAGAAAAGATTATTCGGATAACTCATTTTAAAAAATGCATTGAATTTGTATATAAAAAGAAATTGAAATGAGCTCTTAAAATGGTTTAGAAAAAAAAAAAAAAATAGAATTTTCATAGCAATTTTCTCTATAGAAACTAAAAAGTTAAGTTTATGAGCTGGATTTTTTTTTTATATTATCCTTTAAAGTATTATCTTAAGGATACTAGAAATTGTTAACAAAAATTCTTATTTTTATAGAGAATATAACAAAATTTCATAAGAAAATATCTAATTTATAAGATAAATCAATTGAACACGTTCCCCTTTAATAATACCATCTTTTATATTTATAATAAAGATTTTAAAGTTGGAATTCCAAGAGCTTTTTATTATTTTCTTGATTTTTTTTTTTTGTTGCAAAAATGATTAACTCATTCATAAATATAGTGTTCTAGTTTCAAATAAATCCACATATACGAAAAGAAACTCAGTATTCATCGAATTAGACATAAATGTGGAAAAATATGGTTTATCACTAAAGCAGCGTTTTTAACAATTAAATTCAGAATGCATCAAAATAAAGTATATACACGTTTACAGTCCCTGAGTTGGTGGATTTAAGTTGCGAGTTCCATGTAATATGACGGGGACCCCAATTAGCGCGGTCCACCGTTTTCTACCGCACACGTTGGTTGGCTAAGATATCGATTTTAGATTCACCTCATAGCATTCAGAAACTATACATTATCTGTTACAGTCCCTAACGCTCTTAATTCGTTTAAAGTATTGTCTTAGCTACTCTTTGGAAATAGAGGTTTCTAAAGTATTATTGGAAAAATTTGAAGAAAATCATAGTGTACAGCAAATACATTAGTATATGAAGAACATTTTCAAACAGATTCACATATAAGAGAACCCAACTCACTATTTCCCTTATTAAACATAAATTTGAAGCAAATAGAATGTTCCCAATGAATAATATTATATAGAAGTATATGAATATCGAGATCAGAAAGATTAGAAGAACACCTGGTGGCAATTTATCGCGAAACTCCTAAAAAATCTGCTAGTGCGTAATGAATTTGAAAATTACCATGTGGAATTTTTAATTTAGATATAACTCAATATATTAATAAATATTGTAAATTTATAATTATCTAAAATATGTAGAAATATTTTTAGGACACCTTGTACTTGGATTTGTTATATATATTTAAATTAAGTGATTTCTGTATTTAATTTTTTAACTAATAATAAAAACATTTTGTATTTTGAATTATAATATTCGAATTAGTTGGTGGTAATGAATAGATTAACTTTGTAGTCAAAAGTTATTTATTTTAATCATATAAAGCTCTTAAAACTTTTTATGTATTTCATCTTTTTTATAAAAGTTTTATTTCCCAAAAAAAAAAAAAAAACAATTTTGACAAAAAACTGGAACCATAATGGAACCATAATCACCGTCAAAGATCGTTAACGGTGACCTAAAAATTTAAATTACATTGTACGCTTTGCAAAAGGAACTTTTCAAAGTTTCCATTTCCTCAGTTTTTTATGGCACAAAATTTATATAGTTTTGCGTGCTAATTTACTTGGAAATATGTACGAATTTTCTTATTGTCGAATGGAATTCATATACAGTTAACCAAACTCACTAATAAATACAAAAGTAAAATGCTGTGTGTGGTGTACGATATTTCTAACCTATTTTCTTCAGCAAAAGGTGTAGGAATTCCTTTCACCAATATATAACTATTTTCCGTGTGAATATCGATTTTAAACCTGGAAATTGATACGTTTTATGTGCGACAAGTTTGTTAGGTATAAAATTGTGTATTACACAGCGCTGTCAACGCTACGGTGATGGTGGTACAATGATGAAACATCGAACATATGTCCAAATCCTATTTCCATAAATAGCTTTACTAAATTTTATTTATGAACATCATAAAAATCAGTTTTTCACAAAATATTGCATTTTCAATATTTACGTTAATAGCTAATTCGAAAAACCTTAAAAAATCATATAAAATAATGAATAATTTTAATTGCGGTTTTTTAACCGAAACGTTTGCAACTTTTAATATGATAACAAAATAATTTTTTATTGGATCATATTAAAGATTTTTTACTGTATTTTGTTTATTTATTACAGGAAAGTAATATTAATTTTAATATCCAACAAAATTAATTGAATATTTCAATTAATTATATATTTTAGGTTGCCAGACGTCCCGGTTTCCCAGAATTATCCTGGTTTTTAAGTTAATCCTGGTGATCCGTAAAAGGTTTGTGCTACGCTCAATCGTTTTGTTTCAAAGTATTGAAAATTGAAAGATGCAATAAAACAGCTCCTCAAATTTTGAAAAGCCATACGACATAAAGCTAAGTATAGTGGCTTTGTTCCTTTTGGATTTGACATAAAGCTATATCCGCCATTTTTCAAATTTTTCCATTAAAATGGGACATAAAGCTATATCGTCTTTTCCAGAATTTGTAATATAAAGCCATATTTGCAACTTCTCGGAAAAAATAAAACCTGCAAAGAAAATTACTTGCAATTTGCAATTATATATTTGTTATTTCACCTAAATAAATTTTGTATTTAATTTTTTCATTCATTAACTGAGATTTAAGGCTTTAAGGATTTATTACATAATTGAATATGGATATAAAAAAAAGTACTTTTAAGTAGTTTCGATATAAAGACATATCTCTTAATGTTATAGATTTTGACATAAATTCATACGAAAAAAAAACTGTCAGATATTGCATTATGTCCCATCTAAAAGAAATATAAAACCATTACGGCAACCCTTACTACATTGGAATTATCTAAAAAAAATGATAAAATAATTTGTAATTTTAAAGGGTTACATAATTTTGTATTGTTGATATATGTTTTTGAAGAGTTCGACACAAAAAAAAAATTATATCTACAAAACATGTACAACATAAACTAGAAAACAATTTGTTTATTACGTAAACATATTTCTCTTATAACATTTAATAATTCTCTCTTATATTATTTTCTGTAACACCGAAAGCTTCATTGTATTTCATTCAAAAGATAAAGAAATAAAGTGAAGCTATAGAATAACTATATGGAGTGTTGTAATGGATAGATAAGTCCAAATTAGTTTTTTTTTAATGCAAAAAATGCTTACATTTTCGTGCGATAATTTGTCATAGTAATTTGTATCCATAATTTGAATGAAATTTGTAACTGCTTTGATTTAAGAGTTATTTTATGCTGGTATGTTCAGTGGTTCGATGTATATAAAATGGATTCTTGATGTAATAAGAGATCTTAAATTATGTACAAATATTTTTCTATGTGCTGTTATAACAAACTCCATGTTTTAGGCAATCCCTATGGTATCAGTTTTTTTTCCCCCTGAAAATTGTATCACGTTTCAGTACTTGTGCATTGTCGGTCACTTTAAAATGAAAAAAAAATATTTTTTATTCTTTTAACATTCTTTTTTTTTTAAGAATTCAGTTTTACAAGAAAAATTTAATAAAAATTACATTGGCAAAAATTGGTTTTTAAAAACCATCAACTTTCTTAAAATAAATTATTTTGTAGCCAGCTATAATTTTAAGCATTTAAGTTAATGACTGTCAAGGATTTTTTTTGATTAAATTAACTGATTTTAGGAAAATTTAAAATGGAATGATATATTCTATTAACACGTTGACCGTAAAATTTCATATCAGATACACGCGTATATGTATTACGTTGACCGTCAAAGTTAGTCATATTATGAAAAGCACCATATCTGAATTAAGTGTTTTTTGGCAGAAGAAAAAGATTTTTTGTATTTTAGGGGTTCACTTTATCAAAACTGAGCCCAACTGTAAAACATTTACTCAATATGACGAATTATATAGTTTTTTCAAATTAAATATTGTATTAATAATTTAACACGTTCACAGTCTTCAGGACCAAATGCGTATATATAAAATAGTATGATTAAATTGAAGCTCCTTTAATTTATAAATTCGACGAGTGTATTAGAAAATAAATATTAGAAAAATAAATTCTGTTGCTTTCTGGTTTTAAATTTCTTACTATAAATTTCATTAGTTCATCTAATTTATTCTTCTTAAAAAATATTAATTATAATTTTGTTAGAGTTTTCAGTAATTTCCTTACTTTCTATAAAGATCACTTTTTCTTATATAATTTTAATTTATATTGTAAAATTGTTTTCAGTGAATAAAAAATGGGAAATTGACTTTAAGATTTCTTTTTCTGCCTTTACTCAGCTGGAACCAACTCTTTGTCATCGTTATAATAATTTAAATTTTATTTTTTAATTTTTTTAATTTTTTTTTTTGCTTGTGTCAGTTTCTGAATTATGTTTATGATAAGTGATTGTTTATAAATTATTTTGTTGCTCTTTTTTGTTTAATTTATTAAAAGAAACTGGAATTTAATAATTCTTGTAAAATTACACAGACATTTTATACATTTTATGTATTAAGAAATATGACAGTTTTAGTGTATTAATGAGCTCAAAGGATTTGTTTAAAACATATATTATTAATTTTAGAAATTAAAACTTCAATACTTGAATTATACTAATAAAGGACTTACATCATACTAACTTAATTTTGAGAAGAAACAAATTTGTGAATTGCAATGAAAATATTCTAAACTCCAAAACACTACAACTGATACGACTTCAATATATTTTCAATATAATTTTCATTACGTTTTCATTCATAAATCTAAAGCTGCCAATACATTATAATAAATATTTTATGCTTATCAACGTGTTGACAACTTGTTCAAGTTGAATCGTTTTCGGGCAAGTTTAAATATGTGTCGTGAAAATTTTCAACATGGTTGACAAATCGTTGACCACCAGGTTGTCTATTGTATCCTAAATAAAATCATAAAAAATACTAAATTAATAAATTTGATTTTTATTATTCCATATAGCTAATACTATACAAAATTCAAAATATCAACTAAATTTTAATAGTAACTATTAAATAATCAATATATCGCTAAAAGTAATTTGGTGGTACTTAATATAAAAGTATCAATAATTTCGATTAAAATTTACATAATCATAAAATGATTCTTTATATTATTTTGAATGTAAAATTCCAAAATAAATTTATAGTTTTTGTTATTTTATGTTTTGTAATTCCAAATTTACAAATTGTATAAATTTGAATTTTTATTATTCCAATCAAATATTTATATTGTAGTTGAATGCATTAACTATTCAATTCAAATTATTAGTAAAACTTAATGTGTTTTAAAAATAAACTAAAAATATGAACATTTTCTAAAAAGTTT
The DNA here is from genome assembly GCA_963920725.1 of Rhamphomyia laevipes. Lineage (NCBI taxonomy): Eukaryota > Metazoa > Arthropoda > Insecta > Diptera > Empididae > Rhamphomyia > Rhamphomyia laevipes. The sequence continues at coordinate 17,771,783 of OY987259.1, forward strand.
TATGGAAATAATCTGATTTTTCAAAATAATTATGACATTAGTTAATTTCTATTGAAAATATTTCGGTTTAATTAAGTTTTAGTCGTTTTTCGTGAGGCCGAAATTCAAATTGAAATAAAACTATTTTTATGTCATATTACTGAAAATTCGGATATACTAAATTAAATTACCAATAAATGCGAACAATCTGTCATTTTGGAAACATATAACTCATAAAAATAGCTACGTTTAGTTTATAGTTGTTCATATTGTAAATTACAGTATAAATTTGAATTGAAGAACTACAGAATCTTATACACAAAGTGGTTTGATTACAAATGTTGTACATTATATAATCTTAAGAAAAGTACTTCTTTATTCAATAAATCAAAGCTTACATATACATATATTTCTCTGCAGTAATATGTATAGAATTCATCAAAAAAAAGCAAAAATATTATTAGCAATATAAAGTTTTTATGTAAAAATTGTTCAATCTCTGCAAATGGATCATTGTCATCAATACTTCAGCAAATAGGAAACTCAAGAAACTGAAATTAGAAAATGAGCAAAATCTACTTTCATAGAGAATGTAAATTCGAATGCTGATTTTTTATGTATTACTTAAGAAAAATTGTGTTCCTGTTTACAAATCTTGCCTATAACAAACTAAGCTTAGTAAGCTTCTCGAATAAAATGAAATTTGCATAAATTTTAACATCGTGAAATCCGAAAAAAAAAAATTTCGCTTATAATTATGCTCAGGTAAAATACAGCTCGCGCGAAATAGTAATGAAAAATATTTTTGTTTTATCAACTGATGGCATGCAAATTCTCCAATTATTTTTCATGATGAAATTATTTCACGATTTAATTTATTTCGATTAAAACTTGAAAAGCATAAAATCGTACAAGTTTTAAAAAATATCATATAATTAAAGTGTACAATAAAAATGTACTTAGAAATATTTTTCACTACTTTTTCACGGATATTTCACCGGTAAAGCTTTGGAGATCGCGTTAAATCTTCATATCATTCGAACTTCGAACAGCAACTAAGTTATACATAAAATGTTAGGAATAAAAATTTTCCCAACATAAAATAATGTACGAATGTTTTATTTTCAAATTTTTCCAATAATTTGATGAAAAACCAATAAATTGAGTGAAATTGTCTAAAATAATTATTGAGTTTATGATTGAATAAAGATAAAAATAGAAATAAATTCTAATTAATCTCTTATTTTATAAATCATATAAAATCATTGTTGCGTGAAAGTTCAAAGTTCTATTTTCTTTTTAATTTCGTTTATAAAAGCATAAAATTTGACCCAAATTAGAAAATTTGCTATACTAATTGTCTGTACAAAAAGATAACAATGACTAAAATAATGGAGTAGTTTAAAAGGACAGTATTTGTCATTTAGACAGACGTATATATGTATGTATATCAAAACATTAACCATTCACGTATTTTTTTTTTTCTTTACGTTTTAATTATTCAATGGAAAAAAATTCCCCCAATTTGTAGAAAAAAATTCAGAATTTGTTGGAACTTTTAATTAAACTAAAGTAAAAAAATTCCTTTCAAAATGAAATTTGTTCGTACTTAAAATAATGTTTAATAGAAAAGTATAAAATTCAAAGGACAATACAAAGAAAATTTATTTTGAAATTTAGTTAGCAATAAATTACCACGATTACCTCGATATTACTTCATTCTGTAGAGGTTGACAAATGGAGTAAAAATCCTTGGAGCACCTACGTTGGAGATTATTAAATTTGGAATGCCATTTTCTAAATAACCTGTTAGAGGTTGGTGAATTAAAACTTACCAACCTGATCACGTTGATTACGGAAGTGGCGTGGGTTGATGGGCTGTAAAATTGAGCCATTAACTTAGGGTGCACAACTGGCTTATATGTGGCTCCAGTGCGATCCTCCACCTTAGAAACGATCCAACCAACAAATATATTATTTAAACTGAAATTAAATTAACCTAAACTATTGATTGGAAATGAATTAGTTTTTGATATTTACTAATAAAATTTCTTCTATTTAAATCTATTATTATTACACTGCCGAAAGATTTCAATTTCGCACACATTCAAATTTCTCATACATTGAAACAATAAAAATGTATCCTTTAAAACAATTCATCCATTTAATAAGAATTGCATATATCCTAATACATTGCCTTATTTCACTTTGACCAAACAAAGGATCTTGCATGTTGGCCAAAATTATGGTGAGATGTAGAAGCTTTAATAATTTTAATATCATAACAAAGAAATAAATGATTTGTGAGATGTTACCATCATGCCATTGTCTACAAAAAGAAAAATAGGAAATTTACTCTTAAGGAAAAATATTTATAAAAATATTTTCTTACATTTATTGTTTATTTTATAAATTAAATATAATATTTTTAAGGAACACTTGAATTATTTATAATGTTAATTTGATATCTTCATTCTAAATTAGAAAAAGCATAAATTATTTATCTTTATTTTATGAAAACATATTTTCAATTCAAAAGAAATTACTTGTTGTTACTACAAAAAAATCATATACAATTCTTTAAGAAATTTACCTCGAAAAAAATAATTGTTGCAGGAATTCATTATAACCATAAATTTCATATGAAATATTTCATGATATATTTCATTTTATTTTATCGTTTATTTTTCTTAACATTTACCCAAAATAATTTTAATTAATAAGTGATTGTTAATCAATTTTGATTAAATCGTTATATTTATATATTACCAATTAAAATGTTGATCATAGTTAATGTTAATGCTTCTTGAAACCTTAATTTTATTCAATTTTCTATATCCTTTTAATTTTGTTTCATACTTTTTTTAAAGATATTATAGAAAGAATATTAAGATGCAATTATAAAAATTCTATGAACTATCTAAATCTATGAATAAAAATTATAAATCCTACTCGAGCTAACAAAAATATTTTGATTTCAAGAACTTCCAAACAAATTTAGTAGTTGAAATAAACTAATTGAAAACATTTTACTATTTTATTTGTTAACAGATTTTAATTAATAGCTCGACATTACATAGATAAACTCAAGATATTTTATTTAGAATATATATTATTAGTTTACCAGTTGTAATTAAATACAATTGAGTAAAATAAATAATTTGCAAACAAGAAAAATATAACTACAATATTAATACTCAAGTAACTTTATTTGAAATCTACAGTATAATATTAATGTCAAATCAGTCCACACTGTAGTCCACATTGGCTACAAAATGGAACTACATCCATAAAAATATTTATCTCATGATAAAAAAATTTGAATTTAATTTTATTATAAGATCAATTATTTATATTGTGTCAAATTTTAGAAAAAAATTAATAGCCCATAACAAATACTATATCCAGGCTCTGCAACCTGGATAACTAAACATGGCCGTGATGTTTGCATGGGAGCTCACGTTGGAGATAGTAGGATGTCGTTTATGGTATCAAATAAAAGCCATTAACGAACAAGGTACGAATCTGAAACAAAAGTAATTATATTTTTCATTAATAATGGAACTATCTAAAGTTTATATCTTAAATTTGAACCTAATGTTTTTTATTGATAATTTATTATGTCCTAAAACGTATTGGTCAAATATTTCGGCAATACCCAGATTATTAGATACATACGTTGTGTAACAAATATCCAGATTAAAATTTTTGTGTAACATTTGATTTTGTATTCAATTTTTTCATGTAATATATTTTAAATCTTGCATGATATACGTTTCTCTAATATATTATATAAATTTTCTATAATTCATAACTGAAGAATCTCGGAAATCCTATATATACATTTATGTTTACTATATACATTATAAAACAAATAAGTTTTTTGAACTCCTATAAATATTTTTCCATAAATTTTCCAACAAATAACAAGAGAAATCCTAGACTATGATAAGCTTTAAACTTTAAGCTGAAATATTAATTTTCCCACCCAAAAATAAAAAATCTTTTGGTTTTATTATGTAAGTGAAAAATATATATGAAAAGATTTTTAACCTTTTGGGTAAGCATAATGGGTTTTGTGGTAAGAAGAATGGATGTATTAAATGAGAAGTAGATATCAGAATCACATGTCAATTGAATACATTTTTGTTAGATTATATATTTTAATAACGAAATATCCTTTTTAATTTTCACAAAATGACCATGGTAAATGTGTCAAATTGTGACCTTATCTATAATTATTATAAAACAATTTGAATAATATATTTTCAATTTATGTAATTTGAAAATTTCTTTATGATAATTGGAAAATAAATTTATAATAAAAATTTCTTATAATTTTTGAAAATATGAAAATATAATTTTAGCTCTCAAAAGACATAATGTTAGGAAATCGTATATCTTGGGAATTAAGAATATGTATTAGAATTTAATATTGCTCTTTATGTATTAAGACTGAGTTTTTGCATTTCAAAAATCGGAAAACTTAAAGAAAATTGTACAGAATTGTTTTCACATTTTATGTTAGACCACTTAAATAGTAATAATTTTAAAGATTGGAGTTTTATTATGACATTAATTAATTGTATCCCTTTAAGCACCATTCGGATTCAATTTTTCTGATTCCAAATTGATTTAAAATTGATTCCAAAATTTTAATATGAGAACAAATTATTCTCTCAAATTACACACATACAAATACAACAAGCATTTTATAATATTTTATTTTCTCATACATGCAAACATAACAATTTATCATAATATCATATTAAGTTTTATTATTTTCATTGTTCTGTCGTCCTCGTGCACAGTCCACAGAGTTAATTGTTTTTGTGTGCAGTAGCAGTACAATCGCCATTATATTTATTTTCCATAATTTAAAAGTAAGTAAATGAATATCTATTTATTTTATTTATGAAAATGTATTAAATTTGTAACATACAAAACTAATCTTATTATATATATTCTTTTTAATTTTAGATGAAATGAAAAAATTTATTTTCGATAGCGAGGCAGTTACATATGGAACATAATATAAAATGGCAACGGGCAGAGTTACGAGAACTAAGGCAAAGTTGGAGGAAAATATTTAAATTTAAAAAAAATTATATTCAAAATGTCATCTATAATTTATATTAAATATATTAAAAAATATAAATATAAAATATTAAAAATAATATTATTATTAAATAAATATTTATATCTAAAAAAAATATTAGTTTACTTAATTTTTGACTCCAATTTACATTATTTTCTATTCTAATTTAGATCATTTTTAATTCAATTTTCGTTCTTTTTTGTATCATAATTAGTTCAATTTGGTATCAATTTAAGTTCAATTTGGATTCAATTTTAGTTCAATTTGGATTCAATTTTAGTTCATTTTTGTATCAGAATTAGTTCATTTTTGATTCCAAATGGAATCAGAAATATGTATCAAAATTGAATCCAATTTGAATCAAAAAGTTGAATCCAAAATTTGTCTAATAATGGAACATCAGTTGAATCAAAATTGATTCCAAATTGAATCTAAAAGTTGATTCGAAATTGAACTCTGCCATATATAGCTGAGTTCATTTTTGAATCAATTTGGAATCCACATGTTTAAAGGGATAACATGCGTAGACATGCACGACACTTACTTACAAAATGGCGATATCTTTATTATGATTATTTTGAGTTTAATTTATAAAAAACTGGTTATAGTTCAGAGGATGAAATAAAGGGAATTATTTTTCAGTTGAATTTTTTATAATATAAAAAATCAAACTACGATTATATATTATTTTAATTAGGGTACTGTGTTTACATTCTGAGAGAACGTCAGGTAGTTATCTACTGAAGTTACTTAAAACGTGCATTTCAATAATTTTATTCTATTAATTTCACAATAATTAAAGTTCGAAAATGGAAATTAATTGCTGTTAAGATTGGAATTGTCTTCGATAAACGTGTCAAATTTTCGGTGGTGCCTAGTTATTTGCTATTTTGTTCTTCATTAGGGCCCCGGGTTGTAGTCCAAACTAATTGATGTCACTTTAAGTTGACTTAGTTTTTAATGAGTACCAGTAACAAAAATTTGAAATATATTTAATTGCAATTTGAATCCTTTCGATTCGTGATGATATATATATATATATATATATATATATATATATATATATATATATATATATATATATATATATATATATATATATATATACGGTACATATATAAACACGCCGTACACATGATCTATTGTTTCAGTTGTAACTGAATCAAATGAAAAAACTTCGTATTGAATGGATAAAGATTGCAAAAAATGCTATAGGTTGATACCATTCCCTGACAACAAATACTTCAGTATTAAAAGCCATTAGTTTGTTGCAATTAAAAGTTTCTTCACTATAAAGAAACTTCATGTTTTGGAATTCAAATAAAAATTGATTGAAATTAAATGTCATGAAACCTCTATTATTGAGGCTCTATGTTTCCAATTGGAATAAAAAAATGAAAAAAAAAACTCGCAATATAATATTATTTTTCATTTAAACTATCAAATATAGATTAACCAAAACCACTAAAAGCAATCACAATAAATTATACTTTCGTATTATTTATAGTTTTTTATTTCCGTATCCTAAAACGGTTCATCTTTGACCTGAATTAAAAAAATATATTCCTACTTCTGAAATTCAAATATTTAATAAAATTAATACATTTTATTCAAAACTTTTACTTAATTTTGGACGATTCTTATGAAATTTCTCTATATTTATTGTATGTATTTTTTATATATTAGATAGTAGTCAAATTTGATATTTCTGACTGTATTATGTAATAGGACTTACAAAGTTCTGCAAAAATATCTGTAAATGACATGAATGAATAAAATTATAAAAGTGTTTATATGATTTTCATTAATTAAATTATTTTATAATTGGAAACTTGAAAATAATTTGAATAAAGAAATAATATGTCCAAAATGTTTGATATTACTTAATATTAATACTTGAAATGTCATTAATGAGCTTTTAAATTATGTGCTCGAAAAAGGAATAAAGTGTAATCACTAATCAGACATAATCGAAGGCAACATTAAATTACTTTTGAATAAAAATGAGCTGTAACCCTGTAACACAAAAGTTTGATTTTAGGCCAGCACAATTTTAAATACTAAAAATGTGAATTAAACTATAAACACATTTTATATAACGTTTTTCTGAAGACTTACAAGGTTCAAGAATTAAAAAAAATCTGTAGTACTGTATCTACAATTTGTACTTACGAGGTACTCAAAATGATTTTATGTTATTAAAACTAAAAGTTACAAGATAAAAGATTTAATTTGGGGCGTTTTTAATGAACTTTTGAATAATTGTGGTCTTAACAGAATAATTCAGATTATCCGCTACATATTTTTAAAGTTTATTGCGCATTTAAGAAAACTTACGAGGTTATGAAGATTGTGAACTGTTGGCCTCTTGATAAATCTATTCGAATCTTATTTATTCGATTCAATTCTATAAAATAACAAGATTTTTTGAAACTTAGTTTTTAAATTTTATTATAATTATTTAAATCTTATCAAGATTTTCAAGTTTAAAACAGAATTGGTAAGATTTTCTTTTGAAAAATGGATGGGTAATCCTTCTATTATTTTGTATTATTTTCATACAATTCTTTTTTGTCATTGATTAATGAATCTTTTTCTAAGATAATTATAACAAACAAAATCTTTAAAATTATTGCTTGATAAATGTTCTGCTTCTCTTCGTTTCTGATTATTTGGAAATCCTTTTTATTTGAACAAAATTATTTTATATCTCCGGATATTTTCTTCTACAATTCAATCAAATTTGGTTTTTTGCAACATTTTTAAATCGAAATATTAGTGGGAATTATCCAATTTGCTGAAAATCAATTCCAAAGAAAAAATATTACAGAAATATATTTTGTATGTGAAACTTTTTTTCTATCTTCAATGTTCTATCACTAAAAAATAATGATGAAGATATTTTTTGCTTATTGGAGAATATGATAAATTAATATAGGTTAAATATTATTGAACATTGAAAGTAAACGAAAATTGAAGACTAATTTCAATTCAATGTTTAACACTCTTAAACATACAATCTACAACTAACACTCAAAACGTAACGAATAATGACACGAACTTCAAATTTCATGAATTCTTTATAATTAGTTATTAAAATTATGATTCATACTTCAAATGCAGAACAAATTAATAAATTAAAATCAATCTATATTCAATTTACTAAATAGTAAATTTAAAGTAAAATTTACATTTTATAGAAATTGTTGGTAATCTTCAACAATTAGATATTACTAAAGAATCTTTGATAAATTTAAATCTTTCACTTACCTTTTAAAATATTTTGTGTATTTGCCTGTAATCTTTTACTAATAATTGATATAAATACTAATAATTGATAATAATAATTGAACACATTTTCTTTAAATGCATTTTCTATTTTTTTGTATAAAAATGTATGCTAAAAGAACCAGTGCCAAATAACTTAAATTAACAAATAAATTTTTGCACTGTGGATTAATTTTTTGTATATTATCAAAATCAATTCTGAATTTATAGGTTTTGACCCTTAAAATATAACCTTCATAAAGAAACAGTTTTTTGTTAATATTATAGACATAAATTTCACTAAATTAAAAATATAGAAAATAAATTTTATATTATAATTCAATAAATAATTCAACTCAATTTTTTATTCGGTACTGTTGCGGTAGTCACTACCCAAACTAAGGTAGTTTGGTGCCCAAACTAAAGCCCGCGGGCTGTTTACGGCCCGCTAATAGTATTTATCTGGCCCGTTTTTAATTTTATTATTAATACATCCACTGCAAATTTCATAAAATTATTTTTCACATTAATTTTCTTATCATTTTCTATTCTTGTTAAGAGTTTAAAAAAAAATAAAAAATTAAAGTTTTCTTATAATTTGGTGTTCTATTCTTTTTATTCGTACAGTAATAATTCTTAAACGGGAAAACAATTTTTTTTTTTTTTTTAATTTGGCTGCCAAGTGGTTAGAATAGTGTATTACTTTGAATGCGAATACATACATAATTAGTAATACATAGTAAAAATATAGAAAACTATTTTTTGCACAGTTAAAGCCTAATTGGATGTTGTTTTTAATTTCAAAACGACAAGTTATTAGTTTTAAATGTTATTGCATATCTTTGTCTATCTACTCGAGATACTTTTACGTTCCCAATATATATATTATATATTGACACATTAAAATTAACGTAGTTGTTTTTATTTTCAACTGAATTATATTAAATCAAAATCACGCCAATGAAAAAGAATCGTAAAATTGATAAGGAAAAACGCATATTATCAAAAAATATGCTTGGAATAGCAAATGCAGGGATCACATTAATATGATAAGAATTTTAATTGTGGAATAAATTTTGTGTTTTTAATGTTATGAATAAATTTTTCTTTTTTCTAAAATATCAAAATATGTCATTTATTTCTAAAATGTAGAGGTAGGTTGAAAGAATGATTTTTTAACTTTTGGTCCGACCCTTCATATTTTCTTGTTAAATGGCCCGTGGCTATAAAAGATTGGGCACCACTGAATTTATACAGTACTAGTGTATATAAATATTTGATAATAAATTGAATTCCGTTTATATTTGTTTATTTGCAAACTTAAAAATAAACACGACCGTGCAGTACGTCAACTGGTATCTGACGTGCGAAAGTTAATCGCAGCTATATATATACAAGATGTTCCAGTGAAGATTCTATATAGTTTAATCCCCACAGCCACCTAAGCTATCACTGCAAATCTTAAAAAAGGTACCATCTTTACTAATCCAGCAGGACCATTATTGATCAGTTTCGTATGAATTGTTCTATTCATGGACAAAATGAATTATGCGTTTTCTAAAAGAGTCGCTGCCAACATAGTATTGCCAACTTAAATAAGAGAAATATGAATCCTTGGAGCACGTTTTGTGTCATTTAAGTTTTTCTAGTTTCATTTTATAACTCGTCTGAATGAATCAGGAGAAATTGGTGACATCCATGAAAGAGGTAGAATCGGCTGAACAAAAAGGTAAACGTCGGCGGGAGTGTAAAATGTTGAAAGTCCTTGAGGTATCGTTGAATGTTGAAAGTCCTTGAGGTACCATTCAATTTAGCCAACCAACCAAGAATAAATTGATGCATTTTTATATTTTCCATCGTGGATATTTAATGTTCCACAATATTATTCAAATATGTATCGCATCTTCAAAGGTTTAAGATTTACGATTCTATTTTATCAATTATTAATTTCAATGTATAAAGTGCATCATAAAATGAGAAAAGTTATTTTAATGTTGTATATCGGAAAATTTTTATTATTTTCATTACATCAAAAGTCTTAAAATTTATATATCAGTTGTAAGAACTCATAAAAGTATGCAATTAATTAACTTCATTATTGCTGCCAATTAATTATACACAAAAAACACTTAAAAACAAGAATGACAAAGTTTTATCAAACCTAAATAACTATTAAAATTCTATCGAAAAAATGATAAAATTAAAATTACAACTTTAATTTTATAATTGTAATAAAATATGTTTTTAACTTAATTAAAACCATTTAAATTTGCGAGATACAAAATTTAATTTCGATTGTTTATCTTTCAATTTTCATTTAATATTCATTATTTTTATAATATCTATTTTTGACATATTGCATCAATTAAAAATTAATTAAAATTGCAATATAAAACTGAATATATAAATCAATGAATTTGGAATAATGTAATCACTATTTCACAATTATTGGTTTTATGTTCAGTTGCACTTAATTGACTTAATTTTGAAATCATAAATGATTATTTATCTTTATTAAGTAATTATAAGTATTCGTATCGTAACTGGCAATTAAAAGCGGCAATTACGGACTTAAGTTGCAAGTGTCCGCGGCCATTCTTCGCTCAGAACATACCATCTGAAGAAGTTAAACAATTTAGCCAGTAAACGGCGTACTGAAACCGTACATTTCCTTTGCGCGCCCTTCACGGATTCGCGAGAATGTGAAGTAGCAAAACGGAGATAAAGCGCCTCTGTAGATCCTGGCAACTCTGCATGGGGCTCCTAACTAGATCTACCTAACAAACCAAGTATTATTGAGCTACGAGATTGAATAACATACTAAAATTAATTATAATAAATGATCAAAATTCTGGGTGAAAATTAAATGGAATTGGATTAAAAATATTGCGTTGGTTAATTTGGATTATCATTTTCATATTTGGCTTGAAATAAACACTTTAATTTTTCATATTTTATTTTTTTAAAGAAACTATTTATTAACCCCAACAAAAAAAACCCTAGAATGTAAACAAATATCATAAAAATTCTAAAATATTTTATCGATAATCGAAATTCCAACGAAAACCCAAAAATAAAAACCAATTTGTCACCCTAAAATATATGTTTATCTTTGGCTAATATCCTTTACCAAAAAACAAAGTATTATTTATCCTATCAACAAGGATATTTATTCTGTTCACAATTTTTGTTATATCCTTTCACAAAACAAAAGAATTTTAAATTTTGTAAAATGAAGTCATTTTAATATTATTTAACAAGATTTTTTTAAAGCATATAATTTTTACCAATAGAAAACACTGTAAATTCAACAAAACTTTAAATTTTATTAATATTTCAATTCAACATAGCATAGACAAAGAGACGATACTATACAATGCAGCAATTTAAAAAGTATTTGCAATTTAAGGACTAATAATCGTGTACCATTTACACTAAAAAAAACATTCTTGTAAGACTCAATACTGTAAAATTATATTCTGTAATATATAACAAAAATAAATTAATAATAAAACTTTTACGCTACAACGCCATCTATCAGATGAAACTTGTTCTACTCTTGATTTCACAAAGTGGCTTTGGAACAATTTATTATTTAATTTATATTAAACACAGTATATAAGAATAAATACGGAAACAAACCTTCAACTTAATAAAGGTGTGCTGTTTACAAAATAAACCCAAGTATTTCTAGTATTTTAGTTGGCTTTTATAGTTGTCCTTGATCCTTAAATAAATTCTAGACAAAAAATTTATATAATAAACATATCAATAATTCTTGTCATTCTATTTTGTCATAAATTATTACAACATTATCATAGAATTTTTGTTATACATCAAACCTATACATCCTTTTTTTTTGCATATTCAGAATCAGAAAAAAAAGCATATTCAATCTTTTTGAAAGGAATTAAAAAAAAATGTAGATAATTATGATAAAAAAGGACAAAACCGAAGTATAAGTACTTGTAGTGGTAAATACTACAAATTAAAACTATTTTATAATAATGAAAAATAATTGTGGATTGACATAAATTGATGCAGCAAGCAGGTTTTGTCCGTATTGACAACATTTTCACAAATTCTAAAATTCTGAAATCTCAATTCAATTCTAAAAAAAACAATCAAATTTAATATTACAAAATTGGCTTGTAAATGAAAAATAAAATAATTTCGTAATAATTATAATTTTTCTTAATTTTTTGATAAAACAAGACGATTTAAAAAGAAATGCATTTATTATTTTCTTATTATATTTTCCACAATTTAACAACAAAATAAAACAATAATTAATCTCTTGGTATTTTCCAAATAATTATTTGTCCTTTTGAAGTTAACAAAAACTAATCATCAAGTACGACAACAAATAATGTCCTTATAATTTGCCTATAGACTTTATAGCCATTAAATTACTTTAAAATTCTTTTTTACATTTCGAAGACGATAGACAGAAGGATAAATATAAATACGAAAAAAACTTTTCCACGGTACATCCTTAGTCATAAAACCGCGTTAAATTAATTTGTTATATGATGTAAAAAGAAATAAGAATTTTGTAAATCAATAAAGTTTGTATATGGGGTGAGTTTTTTCAAGAAAACGGAGACTTTGTTTACATATTTATAGAGTGGTTATGTTTTTTCATAAATTTTGTAAAATATGTTTCGGTATCTGAACGTATACTACCATAAATGCTACCATATTTTTTGCAATAATATTGTACTGCATTTAATTCATTTATTTAGCATGTAACCATTTTACAATGTTACAGAAAAAAACAAGAAATACCATTAGATATTTTGTCAGTTTTTTACTGCTACTAGCTCCTTGCATATATCCAAGTGTCATTATCAACTTTTTACATTGATTTTTTTATACTCAATGAAAAATATTTATATATTATTGAAAATTTACAACCCATAATAAAACTACTTCATTTACCAGAATCAGTACACCAAAATTCATTACTCAGGTGGACTGTAGAGTTTCTCTATGTAACACGAAAGAAAAAAATGTCCTGCAGTTATCTGTAATATACACATGAAAAAATATGAAAATAATAAATGATTGGCTCTTGATATCGAAAGTACGGATACAGTGTAACAAATTTAAAGATGAAAATCATAAGAAAAAATATTGAAATATTATAAATTCAAAATAAAATATGATTACATTAAAATTTCTGAAGGTGGGTACCATAAGAATCTGCAACTTGCTTTATAAAATACTTTCAAGAGCTATACAAAAAAACAGTGATAGTTAAATATCACACAATTTTTCAGATTTTTTACAATTTCTCACACACTTAACCATAATACTGTAGTCTGGAGAGCATTATGGTAGCTGCAACATCAAACATCAAAATCTAAAGTATTGGTTCAGAACTATAATAATCATATATATATTGAAAAAAACAAAAATAGTCATCAAGAGAAGTACAACATTATTGGGTGCTAGAAAATTGTAATTTCTTGAAAATGAAAAAAAAAAATATGTTGACGGTGTCATATTTTTCGATTAGGTTTAGTGTAATTGTATTATTGTTATGGATTTTCTACTTTGGTGAGTTTTTATGATGCTGTCCTTAGTAGGTACTAAAAAATATGTAACATAATAGAGAAAAAAAATTATTTTAACGAGATATTTTCAAGTTTTAAGTATTCTTGCACAATGTTTTCGTAAAATCATCTGGGTCTATAAAAAATATATATATTTAGTGTATTTAATTTTTAAGTACTATTATTTAAAAGGTTTTTTTTCAGTTAAGGAACTAAAGTCATGAAAATGTATAAGCGATATCAAAATATGGATTTGCATTAATTTCATTTCATTGATTATTTAGTCATTTGCATTTTCCGATAAAATTATAACCACAGTATAACAATAACACTATGACAGTAACCGTTACAGTATAACAGTAACAATATAACAGTTATATCATATATATCACTAAGAGTATAAAAGTAACATTATAACAGTTACAGTATAACAATTCCAGTATGAATGACAGTAACAGTTACAGTATATCAATAATAGTATAACAGTTATAATATAACAGTTACGAATTGTTAGATAAGATTTTAAAATTATTATTTTCATTTTAAATCAATTCATAAAATGTAATACATAAATTCATATTTTTCTTTAATTATTTTTAAGTACTTTTGATTATTTGCAATTTCTTAAAATTATTCCATAAGATTTTACTTCTCCAAAAATTTGAAATCGGAACACATATCAAAATTTCTGACTTTAAAGATTCAATATAAATTACATGACAAAATGGTTCATCATTCATTCATCTGATCAACCAAAGATATAAAAATGTTATTTGTAAAAATTTTAACAATCCTTCTTTTTTCTATATGAAACAATCATAAAATCTCACCATTAAATCGATATGGTCAACAAATAAAAAGACCTTTTTATATGTCGTCATTTAAAACAAAAAAAATGACGATCATAAAAACTTAATATTAAAGTTTAAAACCGAAAATTTAAAAAAAAAAAGGATATATTAAAATGTTTTATTGATTTTAGTTTTATGATGAAGAATCATAAAATTTATTTTTGAAAGGATTTTATAAATCATTTTGGATTTGTTATGGATGCATTATAAAACCGTACAGATGGAGACGGCGATAAGACAATTGTAACTAAATATTTTACTGCATTTTCTTTATAAATTTTTTCATCAATTTTTACCATCATGTCTGAATTGCTGAGATTTTATTATATTTATGACATTCGATATAATTTGCGGAAACGACGTTTAAGTATACTTCAAATTCCAGTATATTGTGAACATTGTCCAGAAATTTCCTTCAGTACAGCTAAATTACATTATTCTTTTTCTATACAATGTTTTTATATTGATTAAATTTTATTACCCGCCATTTTTTTAATGTACCAAGAGAATTATTTGTAATGGTTTTATAGTAGGATGGCAATCAAAACGATAAAATACCACAAAAATATTATGTATAATATTTCAACTGACATGAAAGTAAAACACAATAAAAATATTTCTGTTAACATTGTAAGTAAATTTACTTTTAATGAACCTATCCAAAAACCACAATATAAACTCCTTTAACCTAATTAAAAGTTTAATATTCTTGATTGTTCCAGCGTATTCAGTTAATGGAAATTTCTATCAAGTTTTTTGTTTTTTATTTTATTTTAATTTATGCACTTTAAAGTTGTGCACATTTAAAGCTGAGTGCTTAATAATTACCACATAAAATAAAGCCTGAAGATTTATTTAGGTCATTGAAATTCAACGAAATTGTCACCAATTTATAGTCAAGTTTTGCATTCATGTGACGTTAGTAAACGCATATGTAAAGGACGATAACTAATAATTTATTACACTATTTAAATATAAAATATTTATTAGATAGCAATTTATTTAACCCACTTTTGTAGCTTTAACGTTAATGCTATATAGAAAGCAATGTTTTCACAATAAAAACGGTTTAGACAAGATTTAGACTAAGGTCCATAATACGATTGTAAAATATTTTTATTCTCGGCCGATATACAAGGCTTCTATAGAAAATGGATTATTTAAATTTTTAAAGAAATTTTGGAAATAGTACTCTGAGGTATTGGTTTAACAGATTGTGGTCAATTTTGTTGATATCGTATAAAGAAATTTTCCATTGCTAGTTTTGGTTTCCTTTATAGCCTTTAAAATTATAGTGATAATTATATTCAAACTTCTGTCTCCTAAGGATGATTTTTAAAAGATTTCATCCTAATATATTTCAATCTGCTGCAAAATCTTTTACAAATAGTAAACTTGAAATATTTTATTAAAACAGAGAAATAAATTATAATTGATTTAAATTTATTGAAAAGCAATAATTTAATTTACTAAATAATATAATTACGAAAATGCATTTAATTTGAATTAAAGTATTACAAATCAAAGGTTATGGCACATTCCAAAGATTATTTCAATCAAAACTTAAGATTATGAAAGGGAAAATTAATGTTTTAATTTATACAATAGAATAAATTCATAAATCTACAAAAATAAGCAAATTGATTTAATAATTCTAAAGAAATTATCTAAATTATAACTAATAATTTTAATAAATTTATGATAATAATATAAGTGGCTACATTAAATTTTGAAATTTACATAAATGTTTAAATGATACTATCATAAAATTCTCATAAAAAAACTTGGAAAATTAACCGAAAGAAAATAGAAAATATAACGTCCTCGCTTCAAGGATAAAATAAATTTTGATAGTTTCTTTTTGTCCAGAATTCTGTTTTTCATATTCCCCAGTTACATAAAAAAATATATTTTTCTTTAGTTTTCTTATTTAAAATAAAAAAGTATTTCAAAGGTCAATGGATTTATGAATGTTCATTGAACCAAAAGTTAAAAGAATATTTGTTTTTTATCTTTAAAATGTATAGTTTTATAGTAACCGAATAAAACTAACTTACTAGACTACACTAAAGTTAAGTCCATAATGAATTAAGTAATAATATTAAAACAAGGTTTAATTTTCACTAATTTTAGAATTAAAATACTATAATTATTGATAATATATTCTAAATCTATAATATTATCTATAATAACTTTTGAATGTCCAACAAATAATCTATTTTCAAGTGGAAATTGGAATGATTTAAAAAAAGGTCATTAAATAAAATTTACAATTATGTAATGCCATTTTTACTTGTCCGATAATCCAAAATATCATCAAAATTCAAATAAAATTTACTTCTACTCATAAAAAATAATCGACATAACATTTAAAATTTCACTTTAAATTTAAACTTAACTTTAAAGATTTTTTTATCATAAAATTTTGTTGACACATAAAAAAAACTCTTTTTATTTGCTGGATAGTTTTACGATTGTTGAATATTATATTAAATAAATGTTATTATTAAATTATTTATGTCCTTGCTGGATTCCTGCAATTTATTTCCGATTTAATTTGTCCGTGTCAATATTTTCGTATAGTTAAATTCCGTACAAAAATTATCAAGAAAAGAATTTAGTCAAAAAGTCAAAAATGACATTAGAAAATGGTATCTTTACAAATCTTTAAATTGTACTATGCTCACATTTATCTAATGAATTGAATTTTTTCAAAATTAGATAGTCAGGCAGTTCTTAAAGCTTTATCTTTATGCAAACAGGAATCAAGATTTGTTTACGACTCTTTTCAAAACCTAATATTTCTGGTTAAAAGAAATAAAGTGACTGCCAGGACATATATAGGAATTGAAAAGTATGAAGAGGCAGACCGCGTTGCAAAAAGTGCCTCAAGTATAAAACTCATTGTACCAGAGCGGTTCTGCGGTAAGCCAATCGGACAATCCAACCTCATATTATCCTGATGGATTGAACAAGAGCACAAGATCTACTGGAAAGACTCCAGAACTGTCGCAATCTAAAATAATAATAATAAACCCACATAAAGTGGAACATATAATAAAATTCAGCAAAAAGACCTCAGAACCATAAAAGTCTTAATGAAAGGACACATTCTTTTGAACTGATTTAGTCTAACCGATTCTAAATTAAATATCTATTAAATTGTTAATTAAAAAAGCTTGATGCCTTACATTTTTTGTTTATTAAATATATCTATACATTAATCTAAAAACTGAAACCTCCTATTTGGAATCGAAAAGAATAATGTGTAATAAATTTCACAACAAAATTTTATGGTCTTTCTGAAATTGTATCATGGAACATAATTTGGTAATTATCGATATATCGGGCATCCATTTTATTACACCTCAAATATTTGTCTATCCAAAATGTTAAATTTATGGAAACTGACTTACTTAGTACATATTATAACTTTAATACTTTGAAAAGTTCGTGCAAATGGGAAGCAACATTTAATTTTCATATCCCAGTTTTGCAATACATATTAATAATAAATTCACGTATCTAATTTAAAAAGTAAAAGTAAAACATTCGGCTCCCAATTATTTTTAAAAAGCTTTCATTCGTCCCTCCGTCTTGATGAATTCCACCTTTCTTGAGTCCAATCGGTCATACTTTTGGTCCATCGGTTGTCTTCTCGACGAATTATGTGACCAGATCATTGCAATTTTAATGATTTTAAAATTCGTTGGTTATTCATTGTCTTATAGAAACTTTCAATAGTTCTCTGGTTCACCTGTAGTACTTGTAGTATACTCGTACTCGTCTGCTATTAAATGTTGCAATATTAATTAAAGTTGTAATCGATAATTTAACGAATATAATTTGAATCTTTTTTTTATAATTATTCAAATTATTAAAAAACTTCTTTTGCAATTGAACAATTTTAAGAAATTTCATTTTCATTTCAATAAAAACAATTAAAAAAACTTCTCTTATTTCTTGACAATTATAACATTTTCATATTTCTATCCAATCAAAATAATTTATTTAACTTTGAAAACAAAATAATTGCATTTTTTCCAATTCATTAATTTACAGATTGCTTTTATGTTGCACTTTATATAAACTATAATTTACATGTTAAATTGATAGCATAAAATAATTTACAAAAAAAAAAACTATCTTCAATAATAATGAAAATTAAATGAATTTCTTCATCTGATAATTTTAATAACAATTTCCATAAATTAAAATTACCCTCTGTTAAAATAAAAATAATATATTAAAAAATTATATTTTGTGATTTTCCTGATTAAAAATAAAAAACAAGATTGAAAGACAGAACTATGAAAATTACCTTTTATCTCTGGCAAAGTAAGATCTTTTTAATTAAGTTAAGAAAATTATTTTTTATTACAATCATAAAATTAAAGTTAAATTTTAATGATGCTTTGTTACTTTCGAAAATAAATCGAAGTTTAATTAGTAAACTGTTTTTGCAGGGAAAATAACATAAATAATTGGCATCCAGGAATAAAGAAAAGAGTTTTAGGATTCAGAAATGTTATAAATAAAATCTAATTATCCTATTAATAAGTAATGTTTAATTAGTAATTTGATTTATATAATGTATTTGTCTGTTTATGGACTAGTAAAAGCATAAAATGTCAACATGTTCTTTAATATAAAATGGTATGCTTAAAGCTGGATATCTACAAATGAAGGAAACCTGCGAATTTTCGAAAGAAAAATTTAAGGTGCAGTGAGAAATGGTCAGTATGAATGAAGAAGACTATCAAACGATGAATTAAACACAATTTTGAATGAGCAGAAATCCAAGGTTCTTTACATCCACAGACTGTAGAGCTAAGGAGCAAAAATAAAAATAAATATATTACAAACTTAACTGAAATGTATACGAGATATTGGGTTTCCAATATCACCGAAACCTTATCTTAGGTTATAGGCTGAAGATTATACCAATAATACTGTAGAAAAGTATTATTGGTACAACAGAAAATTGAAAACGTTTAACCAGGAATTGCTCGATTTCACTATTAAATTATAATAGAAAAGTTTTCAATATTTTTAATTAATGTTTCTAAAGAAATTTATATTATTATTCGCCGAAATAATAGGAAAATAGAAGCTGGTATTTTAAACCTTTTTATCCTCAGTTCAATTAAAATCAATTAATTATTATCCAATACAATAAAAATGGAAAATAAATTTTCTACACAATCCTTCATTATATAATGAAGGACATTTTTATGTCATTATTAAGATACCAAAAGAAAACAAACCAAAAGGTAAAAAAGAATATTAAATTTCTGAAACACAAAATCAATGAATCCGCCATATAATGGCAAAATATTTCCATTTCACATAGTCCTTCTTCATCTTCTTAAGCTTTTATATCCTAATTCGAGCTCTGTCACTTCATCTAAACTCTAAACGATTTTTCCATATATGCTGGCGCACTCTTCCAGTTCTCTTCCAGTTCTTCTGTTGTCAACAGCTACGAGAATTCACCATCTTGCTTACGACTTTGTTATATATTTATAGTAGATTTTATTGTAACACGGGCAAATAACGTGGGTTCGATATGACCAGCCTAAATCCTTTTCAAACAAACGAAGTCAAAACAAAATACTTTTCATTAAATTTACTAATATATTTTAAACTCCTATTGGTAACATATAAATTTAAAGGTTCTGGAATAAAAATTACTATTTTGATATTTCTAAAATTTTCAATTAAATTTTCGTTTCAAACTTTCGTAAAAATTGTACAATTTAATAGAAAATAGAAGATTGCCAAATTTTACTTTTATTTGTGTGTTTCCAAAATACTAAACCTTTTAAGATTATGGCATTCAATATTCCATTTTTTTTATCCCCCAATTATAACATAAAAAAAAATTGTATTTAATCTGACATAAGTGGAAATTCATGTCATATTTTCTTGGACATTATATGCAATATAATTCAAAATCTAATACCATACCATAATATATATAAATGGAATAGTGTCCGGTGGGTCTAATAATGCATAATAAATAAATAAGAATTAAAGATTTATGAGATTGTTTTTAAAAAGGACACTTTAATAATGAAACTTTAAATATAGTCAAACTATTGATTTATTTAGCATATAAATCTTTTGCAAAATTCTAGAAACAATCTGTAATTCAATTATATAAAAAATAGGGATTACATAATGTCAAAAAAGTTGATAATTTAAAATTATTTACAAAATTAATGTAAATTTAAAGTAAAGATCATAAGAATTTTAATCAAGAAAAATATCATTAAAAGAACATCAAATAGCTAAGATAAATGAAATACAAGGCTAATACAGATCCTATTGCAAAATCCGAACAACGCTAAAGCCACAGCCATCAAATAGTTGAATAAACATTTAGTAAATTCAATATAAAATTATATAAGTAACATTCAAAATTCATATAAATTATTTCTTAAAACAAAAACTGAAAATTAAATATCAAATTTGTAACCTCGACGTTGACTCGCATTTCATTATTTTTCAGCTTCAATTATTTGTATCCATTTTTTTTTTATCAGTTAGTGCAATTATATTTAATTTCCAGTATCATCGACTTGTGTCAAAAATCAAAACGGCAAGCTACAGAAAGTTAAATCGATTCTATTTACTTGCGGTACGATTATCACCCAGTTTGACGACGGCGGCATATTGATCTACTTAAATGTATTTAAATGATTTTTAAATCTTTTTGTAAACTGCACGAGCGGAAAGACTATAGCTTCACTATTTTGTATTTAAGGAACAATTAAATAATTTTTAATATTGAATTTTCCCAATTTATGTACTAATGAATTCCAAATTTATTGAATTTAGGCTGAATTCCAACAATGATTTACGTAGTTATTGCAACAATTGAACATTATGAATTTATACATAAATAGAATTACTATTGTAATAATAAATTTGAAAAAACATTTCTACAAACTACGAAACTACAGAAATATTTGAATAAGTTTATTACGATAAAAAAAAGAAATACTAATTGTCTTTTTTTTGTTTTGTTTTATTTATAAGATACTCAAAAGATGTTAGATTGTATAACAACAAGGACTTTTTCACCACAAAAAAAAAAAAAAAAAAAAGACATTATCCTCTAGTATTTCTAGTATTTCAATACAAATAAAGAACAGGGAAAAAGTTTTGTAAATTAAAATATTTTTGATCATTATAAATTTTCTTTATTTTGTGAAAACGAAAGAACTATTCTATTACTAGCAACACGAACGCTAGAGAAATATTTCACAAAATGGGAAAAATATTATATTTCAATTATAAAGAGTATAATAATAATAAATATTGTATAGAAATGAATGAAAGATTTGTAGACAGGATACCTCAGATAAAACTGATTTCATTTATTTCAGAAAATCAGTTTAGTTTTTTTTTGAAGTTGGTGTTTTGGTAGTACATAATCATTTACATTGTAGTCATTTGTTTATCCCAACGTAGCTGCTCCCTACTAGAGATGGCGGTAACCGTTTAAAATTTATCAACTTGAAATATTTAAATTTAAATAGCCAAATATTAATTATGAACACAGGATTTGGTTATGGAGTTTAGGATTTTGAAATTAGGAAGGAATTAGATTAACATACCCGTATTTAAGACGGAACGGTTCCATTTACTTTTAAACTCGTTCAAATTACAATTCCAAAGGAAAACTTGATGTGGTAGTTGCTAAATGTCAGTGTAAAAATGAAAGTTATACTTAACTGAATATTTGTGAGCCTGGGCAAAAAACATTTAATCTGCTCAGAGCAGTTTCTCAGCAAATATGTGTAGAAAAGACCAAGTCTGATATTTTAGGATCATAATTTTGATTTCAAGCATTTTTACTTAATAAAGATTGTGGAGACATGGTTGCAATGCACCTGCCCAAATATCATCTTTATATTCAAGTCGAGGACGAATGTGGGACTTGTAACAAGAACTGAAAACTATCACTTACTTCCCACAAAAATCCAAAGCATTTAGCAACGTTGTTTGCAAATGAAAAGATATGGCTTTTTCCAGATATCATACCAATAATGGACTAAGACATAGATCATTTCCATACTTAGAATGTTGATTGATATATTTTTCAATATATCTAAGTTAACTTAGCGTATATAACTAGCTATGTATTTAAAATGTTACATATTTTTGATATAGTATTTTCCTTATATAGTATTCAAAACGTCAATTATTTTCTCTCTTTAACTATACGTACCTAAATTTTCTTTTTAACTAAACCTTGAAAATTTAACTAATAACAAACTAGTAAATTTTCTAGTTACAAATTTAAATTGATTGTAAGCTAATTTTTTAGTTGATATTTCTATGTGAGTATTATATAAATAAATTTAATATGAATTTAACTAATAGAATTTATTTTTACTGTGTATTTATAGAAACTCAAACTTTTCAATTAATTTGGATATATTTAAATTCGAAAACTGTTTTTTATTTTAAAGCAATTAACGCAGTTGTTTTTAAGATTTTATCATAATTATCATCATGAGATTTTGTCAGGCTTTAGGGAATAATAAATATATTAAATATAATTTTATTTTTATGGTAGGAAAATGGTTTTGTTAAGTTTTCAATAAAATTTGTTTTTGCGGTAGAAATAATTTACATAACATAAATTTTTCATATATCAACTTATAAAAGGTTAATTTACTTTAATTTATATAAAAAAATAAGTAACGAAACAGTTTTCTGACGAATTAAAAAATTTCCATTTCCGATTTTTCGTAAAATTCCTAAAGGTTTTGGATATTAACTTTTGAATGATTTACTTTTGAATGTAATTAGTTGCAGACTCAATCTTAGACATAGCTTTAACTAATGAACTTAACTGGTAAATGCTAGAAAAGCATTAGTTTGGGTAAATGCTAGAAAAGCATTAGGAAAGTTAATTGTCAGTTAATACAATATTTAACTGAAATGAATTATGTATTGAACCAAAACTTTAACTATTATGTCAGTTTGATGAAAAGTTTTGGATCAATAGTACGGTCCATATTGTACGGACTGATTAATTTGGTTATTTTCTATATTAGTTACAAATTATTTATGTTTCACCTCGTAAGAATTCTCAAAATATACTTTTACTTTACTAATTATAACCCAAAAAAATTTTCAAAAATTAATGGAACCTTAATTTATATTCTACTACTTTAATTATTTCTTATTCTCAATTTTCAAACTCGTCAAAAATTATATTGTTGCCTTTAGAAATAGATTATCGTATTCCTCTAAATTACAATTTATCATCACATCAAAAAATAATAATGAAAAAGGACATCAAAATATTCTTTTATTATATTCTTTTCCAATTAAAAGAATCTTGTAAGTTTTTCCCATTTCCTAAAATATTTCAATGACACACATACAATAAGGATATATTAAATATAGTAATATCCTTAATCAATTTCAATGAAGTGAAAATAATATAATAAACAACAAAACAAACGTTTCTATTAATATATTTTTCCACTTATGAAAATATTTTTTAAATACAAATACTTATTTAATAAATGATCGATTACTATTATAAAAGGACTCACACTGAGAGTGTACGACATCAGTAAGCACTTTGAACAATTTCCTATCTATATCCATTAGTGCGTATGCATACAACCAGAATTTTTATATAAAATTTTATTAGTGGGTAATTAATAATTATGATCCCATCATATTGCGTATAAGGATTACGTAAATCATATTTTATTGAATTATTTTTTTTACATTAATTTTATAATTATATGAAGGAATTAAAATTTCATGATAATTTTTGTGAAAATAATTGGATTTACTCAATTAAAAGTCATTATTAATCCTGTGCGTACTAAAAGAAAAAAATTTTCAAACATTATCAGCCAAAAGAGACAGTAATGTCAGGTAAAAAATTGAAATTGAAGGGACATAATTTAAATAAAAATAAAAAAAATTCTGTATTAATGTAATTAATTATAAAGGATAATCCTGTAAAGTTTTTTGAAAAAAAAAATTTAATGGGCATATGATTTTTTCATTATCCTAAATAATTTATAAAAAATCCTATTTTTATGTAGGTATAAAGCTTGGCAAAATATTCAATAAATCGTTGGAATAAAATCATCGGATTTCACGAATTGAATTTAACTTGATTGATGTTAAAATTTCTGTATGTCTTCCATATAAATATCCTGAAAGATTATTTTTTATTAGTTTTCTTTCAATACTATTCCAGTAACCAATATATTTTAATTATTAATTTATTTTCTGAATTTCAAATTATATATGCAACAAGAGTAAAAATTCTAAAAAAAAATTCTAATCTTATCCTTTTCAATATTATATTTAAGTAAATCGTTACGTAAAAGTAAAACTCATCTTTCCATCCAAACAACTTTTATATTCTTAATTATTCTTTAAAATAATCATTTTATAAATTTAGTTATAAAATTAATTTTTACACTAATTAAAATTGACTATATAATTTCACCTTCATCTTCCAAACATTATTTTTTTTATATATATATTGAATGTATCCTCTTTAATACAGTAATAAAATGTCAGGACTAAATTATATATATATATTTCGTGAAAATTAATTGAAAAAAGCGTAAAGCTTTTTATATTTTTTATCGTCGCCCAGAATATTTTATTAGAATATAGTGAAAGTAATTAATTCTAATGGACATCACGGTTTCAATCACAAAATGAAAAATGTTTCAATTTTGTTGCGACAAAATGAAGATTTAAAAGGTGTTGCAAAAAAAAATTTCAAATTTTATTCATTTTGTAAATTATCTAGGTGGATAAAAAGGATATTCATTTTATTCCTTGTTTTTATACAAAATATATAAATGTAATTTAGTTATAGTTAAAAAGACAGTATTGGATTTTAATATATAGGATTTTTTCCCATTAAGTTTTATAAATTATATTATTTTCTCCCTGGTAGAAAATTTAAGAATATTCACAATTTTAGATGGTATTATAAAAGTTACAGTAGTTTAGTCTAAAAATTTAATTTATATATTTTAATTAAACTCAACATTAATAATTTCATTTACATATGTAAATATTTAATTTGTGCATCGGTTATCATTACATTTTTAAATACGATTAAATATTTTGAGAGCTATTTACAATTTCTTGAAAGTACTTGGACGCAATTTAAATAGTCACAAAATTTGTAGAAGAAAATTAATAAATTTTCAATTCATTTTTTCAAACCACTCAGAAATTTATGGTTAAAATTTGACTGTTTAAATTTAATAGAAAATTGTTACGTTAATTTATTGAATATCAATTTTTACTATCGGGGAATAATTATATTCAAATATTTCTTAAATAAATATACTTTTTCAATTGCTTCTTTTCAAGCAATTTATATATTCATTAAAGTCTGAGTATCTTATATATAAATTTGCGGCTAAAGTAAATTAAAAAAAATAATTGGAACTTTTGTAGATTTATTATACAATTTTTAATGTTTTAAATTAGAAAGTAATGAAAATATTTCGAAATTGTATTTTATTACAGTTTGTACGTTATTTGAATTTAAAATTTTTAAAAGTAAATGCAAATGGCACGACAGTAAGACAAACTGTAAGTATATATCTTATATAAGAAGCTTACAGGTGACAAAATTATGACAAATATATAATATATTATTACATCGAATTTTATATAACGATTTTAAAATTTTCAGATATTTGTATATTATATCCATAGTTTTTAATTGAAAGAACTCATTATTATTACTATAGAAAAATTTATTTCATGCTATTTTCTAAAATGTTGCATGTTGCATAAGAGAAAAATTATATTTATAAAAAAATTCAGCAATGAATTATTTAATTATTTATTTCGCTAATAAATAACGAAATCTTATTTTACTAGGAAAAAATGGGAAAACATCCTTAACATTATCAACAGTATTAAGATATTTCATAGTCAATTTGGCACCTTATCAATTGGAACGTACTTTATTTTCAAAATATTGACATTAAACTTGAATATTCATTATATATACAGATTGTAGATCAAAAGTGTGAAACAGTAATTAATAATTACTATTATGTTTGCCTCGATACAACATAACTTATCTCAGATAAAATTAAAAATGTTAATTTTCTATGATGAGATATTTTTTTCGAAAATAATTTATTCAAATTTATTTTGAGAACAAACATTAACTATTAAAATATAAATCTTAACATTTTCTGTTGAATATATTTGTATAGGAAAGTTGCCCTGTAATAATGAGACATTCAAAAAATATCAAGGATCTGGCGCACAACAAGTAAAAAATAGTTTCACTAAATATATATATTGAAATCCTCTATTGAGTAAAAGATTTAGAAATCGCTGTATAATCAGAATATTCACTCTTTTATTTGCTTGGAGAATTCCTTTTTTGTATCGTTATAGAAATTTATATTTTTGGAATATTGCATTCAATCACAATTGGCAACACTAACTAACACATCATTTTCATAATTTTAAGCACATTTACACTACAATTATGTCAAAGGAAAATAGCTTTTGATTAATGTATAATGCCGGGTTACAGAAAAAAAGCTTCGAATATGAATAAAATGTATATAGAAAATACGAGCTGAATGACTATTTAGTTCATTGCAAATATTTGACTAGTTTAGTTGGTTTTAAAAGATTTTATTCAGCATACTCTAGAATATTTTTGGGGTTTTTTTATGCAAAGCTTCTTTTCTATATTTAATGTATCAAACATATTAGTTCATTGCCTTACAGACTTTATGGTATTTTATGAATCATTGAAGCTAAAAATTATATTAATCCATAATATTTTCAATTGTTAATATAACAATTTTGTGCCAGGACATCATCAGTGTAATTGTTTGTATATTAAATTGTTTTTTTTTTATAACAATTTTAAGTGCATTATTAAAAATAAGAATTTGCATTTATTATACTTAATCTTATTTTTCGTATAAGGATCTTGTATCCTTTTTTTCATAATTCTGGATTTTGTTATAGTTATTATTATTGGAATAATTTTTAGTATTTTATGGTTTTTTTTATATAAAATTTATAATTACGATTTCAGTTTTAATTTCAAATTGAAATTGATTAATAATAATTATTACTAGTCATATCAAATTATTTCTTGTTTAACTAACTGGTCATCGTAAAATTGACTAAATGAAAAATGATTAAAATTTATTGAAATTATTTATATATCCATGAAATATTTCATATGAAATTTATTAATATGTTAATTATGAAAGAATAATTATCATCTTTTAATATATTTAATTTAGAATTTTAAAATTTTGTATTCAAAATTTTTGTATTCAATCAAGAGTAGGTCATACAAAAATTAATCTGCTTAAAGTTTATACTTATTCCCGTTTACATTTCATTAATACCGAAACAAAATGTAATTTTTTTAGAGTATAAAGTACAACCCTGTTCTTATTCTGCTACAACCCTGCCAACATTTATAAATGTTGATTCTATATTATAAATCCTTTTTAGTATTCTATCAATTTTTCTCTACAACATTTTGATATAGGAATTATTTGTATATTTCATGGATACTTTTATAAAATGTCTAGCCAGATTTTTAGTTGATGAATACAATGCAGAACAATTAATTATAAAATAGTTGCACAGAAAAGGAAATTATTTTAAATATTAATTTTTATTTTATGTAGAATATTTTTGGGGAAAAACGGATTTAATGCAGAGATATTTTTATAGACAATTATAGTTCACAAATATTTTCTACAGAGATACATACAACATTGTCTGATGAAAATTAAAATACTCGTAATATAAAGATTTTTGTGGTTTGCATATTATCCCAAATATAATAGCTAAATGCAAATACGACATGTAGTCTTTTCGTAGTACTTTCTGGTTTTATCAATCACACAATTATGTGGTAAAAAATGGTGCAATTTTAGATTGTATTTATCATTAAGTGTTTCCATATGTCCGAATTGTAAATATTCATCAATAAACTTAGAATATTCTTTCATCGATTCGTCAATATTTATTAGATGACTTACTAAACTAAAAAGCCGTTGTGTAGCCAGTTGTCCGGAGTTTCTAAAAGTTGAGCTATCATGTAAAAATGATAGATCCACAATAAATCGATTTAAATCGTCCTTACGAAATTATGTTTCAATTTTCTAACAATAAATAAATTTGGTGATTCCGTTTGTTCCATAATCCAGAATTTCTACACCACTAGTCTCCATGAGTCCATAATCCACACCACGCAGAACTAATATTGTAACTTGATGATTTTTCCATTATTCTTAGTTGAATGTTTTACAATGTTTATTGTTTAATTTGATTTTGTTCATAACTTTATATAAATTAACGCCAAATACAATAAATTTAATAAATATATTTCCGAAGATGTAACCAAATTCTGCACAATAATTAAAGCTCTTACCCCGAAAATGTATTTAATATTATATCAAATAAGTTATAATTATATTAAGATAATTGGACTGTGTTTTGATCGGTCCTTTCTGATCAAACCCGTCCCTATTAGTTTTTTCTAACTAAATATTATGATAAAAATCATCTCATTGATTGAAGAAGTATTTGAACGGATATTTCTAAATTCTACTCAACGACAATTCTTCTATGTATAAATTGATAAAAACAACCAACAAAAAGTTGACCGCATAACTGAATTTAGCTCATATTCTTCTAGGTGGGTACAAAAAAGAATTATATATCAAATTTTCTTCTTTTTTTCTGCTATACATATCTTTAAATTACACCCTTTTCACAGCAAAATGGCTACAAGGATTCTTCGGGGAAAAAACAATGAAGAAATATCTTAGAATAACAAAAAAAAAAAATTTCTATAATGTTTTTCTCCTTGTTTTACAAATCGAGTTTATGATTGATATTATTGTCTTTTAAAAGGCAAAGGATATCGATAAGGACTATAGAAATGTGAGAAAAGTTGCTTTTTTATATAGCAAAATGAATAAAATAAAATTTTGAAGTTTATGTTATATAAAAAGATAAATCAAATTGAACACGTTTCACCTTAACTAGACAGGGTACTTGATATAAACTTCATTATTACAATGTATGATATATTAGTTTCTGTTTATTTTAGATATATAAATGGAATTTGTAATAATGTGGTTAACAATAATATTTTGTCAGGTTTTGGTTTTTGAAATGTAACTCTATAAATAAATCTAAGTATGAAATCTTCAACGTTATACGAATGTTAAGCATAATTTTAACTATTAAATAAATATCATTAAGATCAAATTTTAATATGATTTTTTAGAAAATATTAAAACACCACGAAATTATAAGTAACCAAAATACTATAATAATTCGAAATTTATGATAAATATTTTAATTATACAAAATATGATTTAAAATTTTCAACATTTTATATAAAACATGGAAAATCAATTCAGAATCTTCTTCAGTGCATTGCATACAAAAATTAATATATCCTTTGTTGATTGGTATTAAAGGAGTGGGAACTGCGAGATTTCCACGCATATAGGTCACATATTAGTGATCCATTTTTGTATCATTATCACAGCGTGTCATATATCCTTAAATAAATATTAATAAATGATTTAATAATTTTACCATTAATTTATGAATTTTAGGTTGTGGTTTCTTATCAAGTGGTTGCACATATAAACACATTATTCTTGTGCTTTTGAATTTTCCAGTTAATAAATATTTTTACCTAATTTTCGTGGAAAATAAAATATTCCAGACACAGTAGAAGTACTTGTGCAGTAGTTTTTTATTACTGGGCTTTTTGAGTACCAGCAATTGAACATTATATTTTTACAAGTATAATATGAAAGTGTGACTTGAAAAGAATTTAAAACATTAGAATACTATTTATTGGTGCTGTATGTTAAAAAATATGTAAAGAATTATATCGCACTAAATTTTGGAAGAATTATTTTGCAAAGAAAAAATATTTTTAAATAGTTACGCTATATAGAAGTCAAAACTTAAACTTAAATTGTCGCTATTTGAGATGTCTTACAAGGAACTGAAAGATTAAAGAAAGGAAAATTTATAATAAAATTTTATCAGATAAATATGTTGGTGTGTCCATTGCAAATATGTAGCTAATTTTCAGGGATAAGGTAGATAACGTTTATAATAAAGTCCTGAAGAAAAAAATTTCTATTTTTTTCAATCTGGCTCCTGAGGACCTGCTGGTTATTTTAGATACAATTGATGGATAAAATTTCTTGTCATTTAAAGAAAACTAAAGTGATACCCTTGATTAACGGATTGAGATAGGTCAAAAACACTGTGAAATCATTCACCGGGTACGCCGGGATTACTAATCTGAAGCATAAATTCGGGGGAGTTTCGAAGTTCCCACTGCTTTAAATCCAACAAACCGACTAATATATAATCTTATAATAGGTTTATGACTTCGTAACAGCTGCACCGTATAGAACTGTGGAATTAACATTAAGATTTCTATAATATGCTTACTAAAAATAATTGTAATTCAAATGAAGTAAAATAATCATTTTACGATTTGTAATATTACACAATATAGAATAGAATTTTAAATTCTTTGTATAAAGATCTATTTTTCTTAGAACTATAAGTAAACGATTTGTTGTTACATAACCACAATTTCATTTTACAAGTTACTAAAAGTATCTGTTATATAATAAAGGAAATTACCACAAGTTTCTTATGCAATACACAATTTTTTAATAGCATCATTGTATCGGAAAAAGATTTTTTCCAGTTTTGAAAATTGCATCACGTTTCAGTGCTTGTGCATGACCGACTACCATAAAGTGAAAAAGTTTGTCAAGTTTTACTTTTTCTTATTCATATTTTTTTTTTTTTTTTAGAAGGGTTAACTTTTGTGAACTACATATCCTTGGACTAAAAAAAATATCCTTTAGAATTTTTAAAAAAAAATTGTTTAAACACATTTTTTTTGTCGGTATTCTGCAAATATTTTTTTCATAAACTTTAAGTAATTTTTTATCAAGTTTATTCTAACTAAATTACTCTGTAAATATGGAAAATAATTGCTTGTTACGTAAAGGACATTTCAAGAATATTTACTACAGAATTACTTTATCCATCAAATTTTACTAATGTTTGAAGTAATTTTTTTATTTTTTTGTTAAGCTTTCAATTAATTTGAAAGACTTACTTTTATAAATAATAATTTGGAAACTGTTTTATACATAAGAAGCCCCTAAAGCCAAAGACTTCCTAAAGTTATATACAGAATTAGAGGGAGGGCCATTACTAGCCCTTATCACTGTACACATACGGCTTATCCCGATTTATATTTTTAACTTATGTGTCACAATTGCTTTAGTTACAGAGACTATAATTTTCAGGGTTCAATTATTTAACTACAAAGTTGTCGTAAACGTTTTCCAGCTAGTTGGTGGCATTCACATAATATTTGCTCCACCGACTCAGTTTCGCAATTATAGAATTTGAACACTTGGTTGGTTAATTGATTTGAAGGAGGGAAAGGTTAAGAAAAACTGTTCCATGCAGTTACACCTCAAGTGTCCATTGTACACTCCGCATGATGGATTATATTACCTTAGAGAGCATATCATTTCAATTTACCTCTCTCACAAATGCAATAATTCCTGCCCGCTTCTTGCATGTGTATCAAAAAATTACGTTTCAAGTGTTTAAATCTGCAGTGACAGAGGGAGGTATTCTAGTATTTGCTCCTATTCCCCACATCCTCTACATAATGAGGTTTCCATTCTTAAACCCAATCTACTCACATGGTTCCTGAGTAGAATAGAACCAGTGGCTATTCTGATATATATCATGTTTTTAGAATTTGGGCGTTTATATCCCCCCAAAAAGTTTTCCCGTATCTAAACACTTGATCTTCCAATAGTCCAAAACCAAATCTAGGTAGATGTTTTTTTAACTTTGCATCAGTGTCCTGTGAATAATTTTGTATATAATTTACATTTTTTTACTATTATATAAATTTTGTACTTAAATAATTTTGCCTTTTAAAATTTCAAAAACAAAATCTTATATCCTTGGCCAAATATTTGGTTAATTATAATGTACTTTGTTTTGCCAACAATTTAGACTTTTAGTTTAAAGTAAAACAAAAAAAATGTTTGGCAAGCGATTGCAATAAAGCAATCATTTAAAATTAAAAAGTAAAAAAAGTTACTAAATCTAATATTCTTTAAAGGTTTTTGGATCTTTAAGAATATCTATCGGTTTCGTAAACATAAGGTCACTAATATTTGTTCGATTCAACAGGAAAAGTATATAGCGGCAGGAAATATAGTGATAAATGCTCTTTAATGAAAAAATTAAGTCTTTTTGGAAAATGTTAAGTTAGGAAACTGCTTGCAAAAAATTTTATATATACTTACTTACAAAAATTTGCTACTATGTATATGAAGGATCCTTGAAATATGAGCAACATTTTTACTGCACAAAATCTAAAATCATTCACTAGCATTTCTATTAACAGCTAAGTATCATTGTTTTAAGCTTAATTAACTTCTGCAACTATTCTTGTTGTACTTCTTTAAGGGTTACATAACTCAATTTTATTGATAATTTTCCAAACTCTATATTAGCGAAATTTATATTTTTAATGTTGAAAATTGCAGTAATGTTAAAGAGTTCATTATTTTCCATAAATACAATAATATTAAATTTAAGAAAAATATTTATATGTAGGTGTTTTTTATCAATTATTAAATTATAGAATAAATATAAAAACTTACAAATTCCAATTCAATTTAAATAGTTTAATAAATTTCACTTTTGGGCTTGTTTAATTTGAAATTCAATTGATTATTGACGATTTCAAATATTTAGTTTAAAGCTAAAAGTAGGTTTCAGAAATTCGACTTTAACAAAACAAAATTGCCTCTGGTATCACCGGTATCCAGATTTTCAAAAAGTGGTATAAATTTTGTCTACTAATGACGAAATGTACTTAATTCTAAATAATATTTAAAATAATCACATATTGACTATAAAATGTTTCATATATTTTTTGCACACTGGAAAATACTTTTTAATCCTTTATGGTTCAAAAGGTGACATTTTTACTTGAGCATCAACGAATAAAACAAATATTGTGGTAATCTATCTGAAATTTTTTTTGAAGTATGTATGTACTTTTTAATTTCATCTTTTAAATAAGGAACCATTTCTGATAATGAATACGAAGCTAAGTAAGGATAATTTAAATTGAATAAAAAAAATCAATTTTTTGTTAGTTAAATTTGTAAATTCATTGTTAACTCCACTTGGAGTGTCAATTATGACAGTTAATTACAATTTGGACCTACGAACCATAAGTTTCTTTATAGGCTTTATAGGAGTTGTTCACAAATTTTTGACAGATCAAATCATTTTTATGAAAGCCGCAACTCCAAAGAACTTAAGGTTAGTGTCGAGATCGTGAATGCTTTTGAACCTTATTTCATTTCGGAAATTTAACACTTGGTTTTTTTTAAATCTATTTTACTTCAAATTGAATAGGTAAGTATATCGTACTAAAAAAAATTCCATTTTGATGTATTATTTAATTATAAACACTTACTTACCGTAGAATGTAACCATAATTTCAGATTAAAATTCACCTTTAATTATAAACAGAAACTACAAATTTCAATTACAAATTAGTAGTGATAAAATCCCCTTCTGATATTAATATGTAGTTCGATACCACTAGAGTGAAATCAGCAAAGGAATTTCACAATTTTAAATTTCTATGGAAATTTCACTTTACAGCAAACTCCATACTAAGCTTACATTTGTTTGGCCTCCGTCTTCTTTTGACTTTTAAATAATAAATAAAAAAGGTCTATTCTTATCTCGCAAATTTACGAATTTCAATAAACACGAGACATATATCTTAGGAATTACAGGTGCATATATTACAAACACAAATTCCAAACAAATTGAGAACATAATATCATAAAATAAAGTATCTATTTAATAACAAAATTACAAATTTCATCAAAAACTACATAAATATTATACTCAAAAAATTAAAACAAAATACATTTTTAAGAATAATAAATATTACAAATTTTGATCATTTGACTTGTAAAAAACACTGAAAATCCTCTTCAATATCTAAAACGTATAATTTCCCTTGTAGTATTTTCAAAAACCTAATAAAATATTTCATATTTTTATATTTATATCCTAAGAATATCAGGAACTCATTTATATTAATACATTTTTAAGGCTCTTTTAGGACTATTTGATCTTGATATCTATATTATGCTTAAGAACAATCTAGGATAAACTACTGTACTCTTGTATACTCAGAGGAAGTTGATTATAAGTTTTGAAATTATTTTACAATAAAATCTTTTTAAGTGAATATAAATTATAACTATATACGTATGTGACTAGAGAGATATGCTTCTATCTATGATTATTTGTTTCTTTTTATATGGCTTGGTGTACTTTTGGTATTACTTGTATATATACAAATATTTATAAAACAAATAAATACTAAAAATGCATTAAAGTGTTTGGTATTATATTCAAAATTGGATTCAATTCATTAATCTCTCTAAATAAAGTTTAAATGTTCATTAAATATTTACGGATTTTTAGCTTAACTGGGGATTTAGAACTGAAAGTTTTTGGGTTTTATCAGTAACAATACAATTTCAAACTTAAGTGTTTGGTGTGCTGATTAAAATTTTTAGAATTAAGGTTTTAAAGTTATCGTATATGAATGTAATTAAATTTAATTAATTTGAATTTTAAGATTAAATTAAATTGGAGATAAGGAAAATATTATTATAGGTATCGTGTCCTGCATTATTGTAATCGAACTGGAACAAATAGCCCTGTTATGTTAAGGGCTTTTTAAAAGAAATCTTTAAAAGTGTTTGAATTGTTGTGTTTAATTTAAAAATTAATAAATAATACCCATTTTTTTAACAATAATTTGCAAATTAATGTTACGAGTATGTGTTTAATACTGTTAAAATGAGTTTTAAAATGTTAACAAAAAGTATTATAAAAATGACAGAATATCATTCAAGATCATTTCTGCAACTATAAGTTAAGAACAATTATTTCACTCTGAACTTTAAAATATAATTTAATATGGTAAATCTTCATAACATTAAAAATATAGATACATAGATATAGTAAAATAAAAAAGCGATTAGAAAAGTTTATCATCGGTGAAGATGTGAAACGTCATAAGTTGCAAATAATTTGTACTAAGCATTCAATCTAAGCTCTATAAAGACACTATTCAGTAATATGTAGACTTTTAAAATTTTAAAATTTAGCTTTTGCTACTTAGAAGATTTCACATCTTCACGGACGATATGTCTTTAGATGACGCTGTATAATATATTCATTAAATATTGTTAAACAAGAAGCGTTTAAATTGGTTGAAAGTATTAAATGTAGGCAAAATTAATTATTTTGTTTCCTTGATGGCGCTGTAAGTAATTTAAAATAAAGGAGTGCATAAATATTTATATATATAATTAAATTCAATATTCTTGTATACATTAATATCTAATACCCACAAATTTAAATTTTAATTATATTATTATTCAATAATTTTCTATGGTAAAAATATTTTTTTTCAAAATGCAAAATGCTAATTCTAAAATTTATTTAGAGTTGGTTATAGTTTTCACACCGAAAGGATATTTTTATTATGCTTTTGTGTTTTTCCCCATAAATTCAATAAGTTTATTGAGCCGATAGTTAAATTATTCTGTTTTATGATTGTTTTCAAAAAAATCTGAATAAAAAAATAACTTAAATCCATTTATAAAGCATAAATTATTCAATATTTATTAGCTCACATTGCAAATAAGGATATTTTTAAAGTATAATAGCATAATGCTGAAACATTCCTTAAGAAATATTTTATTAAATATGCATTTGTATAAATTTATATTATTCAAAAATAAAAGTAATCCTTTTTGAATATATTTACGTAAGTATTAATAAAAATTATGGACCAATTGTTCAAGGATTACTGACATAAATCTTATTTTGTTATTGAGTAACTTTTCTAGTAATATTTAATAAGAATATTTTATTGATCTAAATATATTTCAGACAGATTTATTAATACTTATACCAATTAAGACTAATTAGAGTTAACATTAATTTTAATATTTCACAAGCGGTTTAAAAAATAATTAAAAATATTTAAATAAAAAAATTATGATAAATATTTTAATATGATCAATTTAATTTAAGTCTAAGTTACGGTTACTATACACAAGAAATATTTAATTCTGCAGTTACTCTCAACATACGCTACGGCAATGCGATACAACGCGTTTTAGACACTCTGTTAGAGCCTCTTCACATTAAAAGTCAGCGGAGACTATCAGACATTATTAATTATACCTTGGTAAAAGTATATTTGAACAAATAAGATAAATTAAATGAATTTTATATACTGAAGAAAAATGAATTAAAATAAATTGTTAACGAATGTAATTAAATTTTTCAAATTATATACAATTAATTTATCAAATTTATAAAAAATTGGGATAGTTCTTAGTATTTTGAAGTCTATTTCAGTGTTTGAATTAGTTATGAAGTAATTAAATTTTAATCAAATATACTTAATAAGTGAATGTACAAAATAATGCATAAGTGAATGTACAAAATAATGTCAACAGCAGATCTTTAATTCCGTAACCTTATATTTTCTTTCAAACGCCTTCAATTCGGCTTTTCCACTATGACCAAAATTTATTTATTTCTTTCATTTCATTATTTTTTACTGATCGTATTTATATATATTCATATATCTTAAATAATGTTGAAGATGCTATCTATATATTAATACTATATCTTTTAATATTAACTTAAAATTCAATAAAACCACAAGGAAATTATAATTGTATTGTCTGTTTTTCGGTACCTAGGATTGAAATTTATGTTAAAATATATTTACACCCAAAGATCAAAAGTTAAGCTAAAAAAATTTATTGAAAATAATGATAAAAATTAATAGTTCCAATTATAATGAACGTAAAGTCCAAATATTCTAAAGCCATGACAATTACGGATTGAAAGCAATGAAAAGATAAATTCGAGAACGATTCAATTCAGTTTAATGCATGGTTTTACAAAAGTAAGTGTTAACATAAAATTGTTTAATTTAATAATTTGTAAAAGAATTTAACAATTAATTAGCGTATTTTATGGACCCTTGCTTCGCACATAAATTTTAGAAATTATCACATAATTCGATAATATTAAAAATTTACTAAACTATAGCTAAGTTTTTATTGATGTAATAATATCAAATTGTGACAGAAATGGTTTAATATTAAATTAAAATTAAATCATAACGCTACAAAAAAATTGGCGAGTGTCAAATGAATATTAAAAAATATTTAATCAATTTTTATTGATAGTAAATGATAACATAATATATGAATGGAGAATGCTTTTATTTTTGCAAATACATCATAAATTTCATTGCCAGTCATTTTTTTATGCCAACAACATGGGCGCCCTATTTCTATGTAGCTAGATCCAAGAGTGTTTCCAGATACTCTCAATAGTTTGGATTTTACTTAAATATAGTTTGGAAATTCGTATAATTTTATAATGTGATTAAGAAAATATTGGATTCGAGAGGAAATATCTGTTTTTGTTACTCCTTTTAATTAGATTCGTGATGAAATAGCTGGTAATATGTATTGTAATTTGTAATTGACTCCAAAGTTTATCATAACTCTGCAAAAAAAATATATATTTTTAAATATTTACAAAATTCTTCTATATTTAAGTATATTTAATAAAATTCTTATAATAAATATGACTACAAATTTTGCTGTTCTCTCCTTTCCACTTAATATTTATATCATATTTTTTCTATAGAACATAATTTAAAAGTATTTTTATTCTGTGGATTTTATAATAATGCAGCTGACAAGTTAACTCAGTAAAACTGTCAACATATAATTTCCTATATAAAACTCCATAAAAAAAATTTTTTTAAATAAAAACATAAACTTTTGAAATGTTGATATCAAATTTTCAGATATATTTTTGCAAATAGAAAATATAAAATATAAATAACAACCAGATTAAAACTCTACTCTACAGATTTATGTGAACATATTTTAATTTCGAATAAATCGTATTTGTATTCCATATTATATTGTTTGCTTGGAAAAAATTTATCCTGTACCATTGTCATTCAAAAAAGATGTGGGTTTATATAATATTATGATCTGGTCCTTTATGCTCTTGCCAAAAATGTATACGAAATATATTGTTAAATTTTCAATTTTTGATTTAACTTTATGAAGAAAATATTTCCAGGATCAATGACGTAGAAGTCTAATTCTTCTTTTTATCGATTAACCACAATATAAAGCTTAGTATCGAGTTAAAGTGAAATGAAATTGTAACAAGATATCGAAACCTGAAATATTTGTGAAAAAAATACTTGTGAAAAGAAATTTGATTTTGCAATTAATTAATAACATGCAAAGAATAGTATGCGGAGTAAAAAGTATTCGGAAACTTTTGGTTCACCATCTGTTGAATATAAACATAAACTACATATTTCATAAGTTTTTCACGGTAAACTCGATACCAATTGAGTGTATGATTTCAATTATTCACACATTCATTATCGAGAATGACAAATCAGTTTATTTTACCGCCTCTTAGACTATAAATTAAGACTGCAAAAGTAATTTCTATTTCTATTAAACTTTTTTATAAAAAGTTACATTTACAGAAAACATTTATTTTTAATAAAAATCATTTTAATTCAAATTTATTTAATGAAGTCTCTGAAATGGTTTTTCGTCCTTTCTGTAAGTATCATTATAAATTACATGAAAGATGTAATTTGCGTATGTAATATTCCTGTAATTAGGAAGATTATATTTAATATAATTTCTGCTTCCAATATTTCTGATATTATTACAATTCAAATTAATAAAATCTTCTCATTTAATTTAAATCAAAATTTGAACAAAACAATATAAATTTTTCATACTTTCCTGACACGACTGGCATGTAAAATTAATCTAAAGGATTTTTCTATGTACCATTATATTAATGCCAAAGGATATTCGTGTAAATCATATATAAAACGTAAATAGTTTTGAAGCTGAAAAAATATATCTTTAAAATAAGGAAAAATTCAAATAATATTTTTCATGTACATACTTTTATTTAATATTGAATTATTGTGATGGCTGTGGTGATTTTATTTATTTAATTCTTTAATATTGTAAATATACATAATTTTGGTATTTATTAATTAAATAAAATTGTAAAATAAATTTGATCCTGAAGAAAGTAAAACAAAATTTCTTTGTTAAATGTTCAATGACTACGCCATTTTACTATTTCCGCTATCCATCCAGATTTGTAACTTGCTTAAGTAGTTGTAGGAAGCAACCAACAAAATTCCTGAAATTATAAAAAAAGAAAGACATATTTAGAGCTACTTTTTATCATGTATCTAATTTATAATATTAATATCGCAAATAAATTAACCAGACTAAAACATACATTTTAAATTTGAAGTTTTATTCATCAAATCAAAATCAAATTAATCTTTGAAATATGTCATAAATGGTTCGCCTTTGTAGTATTTCAAGAATGAGAACATTAAACCTTTAATTTACATGTAAATTATTTACAGAATCTTGTAGATCCAATTCTTCGCTAGCTGGAGTACGGCGTTAACAAGTAACATTTTCGTCTTTCTAAATACTTTTATTACCTGCTGATTTAGGCTGATCACATTTTCACTTCAATGAATCAACAACGAACCTTAATTACTTCTAACACAAATTCATAATATTAGTATTTGTAAACTATCTCGAATAACGTAAATCTAATCAGTATCAATTGCACACTGCATCATCACCTAGTCCAGCCAATCAATCTTTGTTTTCTAAAGATTGAAAGAACGAATATTTAAGCAATTAAGCTATTATTTTATTCGATACATCCAAATCCA
The DNA here is from genome assembly GCA_963920725.1 of Rhamphomyia laevipes. NCBI lineage: Eukaryota > Metazoa > Arthropoda > Insecta > Diptera > Empididae > Rhamphomyia > Rhamphomyia laevipes. Next base: position 17,812,553 of record OY987259.1, read on the forward strand.
AACGCTTTTAAACTTTTTGAATTACATTACATTTTTTAAAGTCAGCATTTTCTGTCAATTTAAATCAACTTGGAATTTTCGTCCATACTACAACGACATCTGTTAATACAACTCTCAACTGCATAATGCTATTAATCGACATTGTTTACTCAATTACACTGAAAGAAAATAAAATAAAAAATAAAAACAAATTTAATTAAAAAAATTTTAATCATTTTTTTGTTATTAATAGTTTGACTAATTAAATGAATCCTATCAATATTGTTAAAACTTTTTCTTGTATAGTAAATTTATTTAATTTAAATCAAATAAAAGTTTTTAATTTAATATTTATAATACAAATTATTATTTCTAAACTTCCATATTTAATTTAAAAACTTTTTCATTCTAATTGCATTTGTGCACCAAACAATTTGTTCGTGTATATACAAAAATGTTAATGTAAATTATGTTGATTGTGAATGGAGATAATAGGATTGTATGTTATCTGGGCAAAAAGTTTCCATTAAACAAAAAAAAAGTTTCCTATAAATCAATTTTACATCAGTTTAGGTTTTATTCAATAGAAATGAAATTATGATTATATCAAACTTTTATATTGCGAAATAAGTTAGGAACAACAAATTTACACTTAATACCACACATTGTGATCGAAAACAAAACCTATTCAAACATCGTTATTATTATCTTTATTAAATAAAAACAATAATATCAAAATGACAGTGACATTTGACATACCAAATTCCATTTCAAATATGTAATAAAATAATTAAGTTGACAGAAGTAGTTTGAATCTTCTAAGCTGGAAATTAAGTATCCTTTGTTAAAGGAGACATGACTGTTGCAATTGTAACTTTATTAAAATTTCAAAAGCTCTAAACAGAATCAGTATTATGTTGGAGATACAGTCGCCACGCCGCTGTTCCGTTACCACTTTGAAATGTCAAAAGAATTGTGGAAAAAAATATCAATGAAAAAAATATATGTATATAAAATTATTTGATATTTCAAAGCAACAGAAGCGAAAAAACTCGAACCAAATTTTCCGCAACACAGCACAGTACCGTCAACGGCGAGTTTAACTATTCTCATATATTTCTATATATTTCAACTTTTTAGCTCGACACCAAGGCACAGTGGCGCGATAGTATTTATTATTATTTATTCATTCTGCTTGGAAGCCTCAATGATAAAGTTTCTGAAATCATAAGTTTTGTTTATAGTGAAGAAACTTTTCTATTAAAAAAACTAAAAATAGCCTATAATAGTGGAAAATTTGTTGTCAGCGAATTGTCTCATTTCAACCATTAGCATTTTTCCAAATCACATTTATAAATTGTACATTTTATTATTACTGGTACTCATTTAAAGCTGAATCAAATTATAGCTACATCAGGAGTTGAACCCAAAACCGATGCATTACAGCACACTACCCCATTACAACCGATGCATTACAGCACACTGCCGAACAACTACTAAAAAATACATTTGTTGATCACAGATAATGTTATCGTCGTCAACAAAAACCCAAGGATGCTGTGACCTGTGTGCCATTGGCCATTGAGTTCTAATTTAACAGGTTGGTGGCGTTGTATTTCTGATTGTCTTTATTGTACTTTTTAAAATAATACTAAAATTAATACTTCAACAAAACATAATTTTTTGTATATAAATTTAGTGTTCCTTTTTAAGTTAATATGAAAAAATCATTTTAAATGGTTTCCCTTTTCAATAAATTTAGTTGATATTTTCCGAATATATTTATTCTATAAAATTAAATTTATAATGAAAATGTCTCTCTACAAAATTTTATATTTTTTCACACTTTATCAAAAAAATTAAATTGTAAATTACGTTTTCAAAATATATATAATGACAATATAACAAGAAAAACAAAATCTCTAGGACATGACTGACTTTGTAAACACCATAACCTTTGACCTGAAGGTTTATCTGTTTTAAACGTAACAAAAAAAAAATTTTATATAAATAGATTTAAATGGAAATAAACCATTACAAAAGAGAAAATTTGTGTACGTTTTTTTCATTTTTGTAGCTTTGTGTATACTCCGCACCGCAAAAAAAAAACGGATATGACGGTGATGACGATGATTTTTTTTTTTTTTTGTATCTTATTCCTCGATAAAATGATACACCAGCAGATAAGCCGCATTAAAAACCTTTACAAACACAAACCTAAATTGGTTTAGAAGAGCTAACAGTCGGTAAAACATTGAAAAAAGGATAAAAAAAGGATGTGTTTTTCAGAAAAGATTTAAATTTTCAGAAAAATGTTAAATTTAAGTAAATTATACCATACATGATCTGTTAGGGATGTAATATTTTGGTAGCAGAACGATAATATATTGAATAAATGAGGTATGAGGATAATCCGGAAAAAAAAATCGTATTAAATATAAATAAGAGTTTTAAAGTTTTGATTATATTTTTTTTTTAATTTAAAATTTAATTACATAATTTAGACTACCTTACAAAGCAATAAGGGCCTTCTGACTGTCCCACTACCTACAAGGACCTTGTGTGCTTTTGTGTGTTTTCGTGAATCTCAATCAGAATAATTCTCAAGTTCGCAGATATCATGCAATACTTTACACAGAATTCCTTATACCTTTGCGGTACCTTTATGACAGATGCGTGGCTTACAGCTGTCGCTCTAACCTAACCTTTTCTTGCAAAGCATGAATAATAATAGATTTTCATAATTTATTGACAAATGCAAGACTGGGGCTAATTATAAATTTAATAGATTTAATAGATTCAAAATATTTTTAGTTAACAAATTTTAAATGATATTTGTGTCTTACCATACCAAAGATTTCCAATCATAAATCGTAAGTTATCGAATATATTTATTTTAATGTTAAGATTTATTAGTTTAGTTTTATTTCATTTTCTGTTGAATATTTATGCCGCTATCGCTCACTCAAAGAGGTTGTGATGGATACCAAATAAATGAAACATCACACCCAGGTTGAGTGAGTCAAAGAAGTACAAAAAAATTGAATCACTTTTCTAAACTAATAACATTTTATTAATCAATTACATAACAAAAGTTTTAATTATTAATTTTAACACATTAAATTTACGTAATAAAAATGAAAATAATTTTAAGTTAACTTGATTTGAATCCCTGATAAATTGTGACGAAAAAAAAGAAGGAAAAATATAACATTTCATCAAAATGTCACAAAAGAGCAAATATTTAGTAAATAAAATTTAATATTTTTTTTGCTCATCGCACCACTTTGAAAACAAAAATAGAATTTATCTGGATCTGGATCTTTTTCACTTTATATCCTGTGAAAAGCACTAATTTTTTTTTATTAAATATATTCAACAAATTGTCACTGTTCTACCTAAAATTCAATCCTAAAAGATAATTTTTAAATAAATGAAATAAAATTTCTGGAAATCCATTTTTATTAATTCTTAGAATTCAGTATTTAAAGCACGATTATTTTAGGCACCTTATCTTTGAGCAATGTGTCATCAATAATAAATCTGTACGAAAATTAACTAATTTAAGTATATACGATCAGGATCAGCTGTTTACATTGAAGTATTTGGATATTTTAAATAACTTAAGTAAAACTCGTATTTTATCGCTCAGATTGATGGTCGTATCGAGTTTCTTTGACTAGTGTCGATTGGAGTTGTGACAAATCGTATATGATTGGGAAGTAAGTAAACTTATTTACATTAAAAAGCATTAACTTGACAATGTGACCAGAAATAACAGATAAATTACTGATAGAATCCCTATTTATTACAAAATTATGTTATGTACAAATGTATTTAACATTTGTTCAACATTGAAGTTATTTTATATTGAAGTTAATTGAAACTACTTTTATCTTTAATTTATCCTTTTATTTCTCTTCATAAACTTTTATCCTATTTTTTATTCTACTATTAAACCAATCCTGTACTTCAGGTGGGCCTCATTATTATTTGTTAATTATTCTTTTCTTTTCTTTAATTTTTCTATTCATTTTTCTATTAGTTTATTTGTCAAAACTAGAATTTGAATAATAATGAATAGTTCAAATTATTTCGTTTTTATTGGATTTGGTTTTTGGATAATGCAGTGTAATTTTACACAACACTATAATACTATAACTGGTATAGTATTATAACAGTTACTGTAATTGTTATACTAGTATGATTGTTAAAATTTACAATCTTTAAATCGTCAAAATTTTGAATGTAGCAATTTTTAATTAAGTACTAAAATATCCTTAATTACAATATTACGGATCCATATCAAAATATTCATTATAATTTTATAATATAAAATTTAAATCCTTAAAAGAAATTCCTTCTCAAATTTTAAATCATTTTCAATAATTATATAAACAAATATTCAATTTAATGTATACACACTCATTATCCTTAATATTTTTAGTATATACATTACAATAAATCTTCCTTAAATATTATTTATATAAGGTAAAACAAATATCCTTATTACAGTAATGAATAAATAAAAAATCATTTTTGTCTTCAGAATATAAAAACTTCTCAACAAAAAAATATCCTTTTAATACTTTAATATATTTAAAAAAAAATTACCTTTTCTGTACGTTTTTTTTTGTTTTACTTTAAATATGATTTACCAAAAGTATTTAATAAAAAATATATTTAAGGATACATTTTTTGTGTATGTGTTTACATGATTTTCATAATATTGTATATCCTTATTCATATTCTAGCTAGGGTGTTTATATTGAATATTTCATGTTTGGCTTTACATATCTGGATTCAATTTTTTTGGTGAAATAATAAAAAAATATTTTGAGAAAAAAACAGAAAAATTTAATTCCCCCTCCCTCCCCCTATAACCATATTAATAATATGGAAAAATAAAAACTTTTTATAACAAAATAAAAATATCCTTTGGTACAATTTATTGACTCGTATAGTAAAATATATAAATTAAAATATTGGTAAGAAAAAAAAATTTCATATTTTTTTGGGGAGAAAATTTACAATCAGTTTTATTTCATATTTATTGAATTCCCCCAAAATATTTACTTTACTGGCACATAATCCTTTGAAAAATAATAAAATAATTTTAAATTTTCTTTAATCTTTAAAGGATATTTTATGATAAAATTTTAGAATGCAATTTTCCATGTCATAATAATCTATTCTATAGGATAAGAAAGGATCCGTAAATCATAAAAGTGTTAATAATAAAGTTATGCTATTATAGTAAAGACTAGAACAAATTAAAATAAAACTAAATAAATGGTGGCTATAAATCGATATCGCAAAGCAAATCCGCGTACAACAAATGCGATGATTTGGACATATTATTCATATAGATGAAAACGCTCCAGCTAAACATGGCTTCGAATCCAATCCGGACGAGAAGACAAACAGTATCAACTGTAAAAAATGACGTTGATGAACAATTAGAAAGCGAAGCATGCAAATGACAACTGACATTGTGGAAAACTCCCGTACAGTCGGAGGAACGAGGAACCAGTAGATTTGTAACCTGTAACGCCATCAAAGAACATTAAAGTTAATTCATTAATATATTTCGAACTAAAAAAGAATTATAAATAAACTGAATTTTATTGCTCTTTACAATAATTTTCCTAAAACTTATTTTCTAGGTCCTTTGCAATCATTAAAAAATTATTTAATTGTTAAAACGCAATTATCTTTTAAATTAGTAATTAGAACACCAATCACAATTTTTTCTTTAATAAAACTAAGTAAATTTTAACTTCCTGTAAATTATTTGTTCTTAATAAAGTTTGTAAACCAAAAAGATTTATCCAATATCACAAAATAACAGATAAATAATTTAAATTTGATTTTGTGTAAACATAAACAGCCAAAAGATAAAAAGGATAATCAATGTATTGAAATTTTTATATATAGTTTTTCTATATTGATAAAGTTTTATAGTAAGAATTCCAAAGTTTCATCATCATTGTCATCAGAATATCATAAAAATCAGTTTTAAGAAATATTTAACGATGTTGAGCACAATATTTATACATTTTCTTGCATCCAATTTCTTAAACTATGATTTAAATGAAGAAAGTTTACAAAATCCATGGAAATATAAATAAATATCTTTAAAATATCATAAAACAAAACTTTAATTTTTAAAAGGAAACAACCAAAGATTGAAGCAAACAAAAACTGGTTGGCTCATTTCAAAGACAAAAGCAAAGACTGATACAAAATATATGTTGCTTTATTTATTAAAATACGAAATGTAAAATATTTAGATCTGATTTTCGTATTTTGATTTTTGAAATTTGTATTTACATGCACTTTATTATAATTTAATGAATTCTGCATTGATTTTCAATTATTTTGCATTATGATAATTGATAACTATAGAAACTTTATTTCAACGACAAAGGCTAACCCAACAAATTTCGCTGAATTGATTGGTTTCACTTTAATGCTTTATAGAATAATATAATAAAAAATCATAAATATACTTTAAATCTATTAACTAAGTTTTCTAAATTTTATTTATTTTCAATTCACTATTTCTTTAAATTTAAAATTTCCACAACTCTGTACAAATTTATAATGGTATCATCGAAGTTATTGATTCTCGCACCCTAATATAGTCACGCAATTGCTTAGCAACAATTGCTTACTATTACGCGTATTATATCGATACATTTATCCTGTAAACTCTATAATGAAATCCTGTAACTAGCAAGCATCAACACAAAGCAGGACTTCTTAAAGAAAAATTGCAGTAGTCTGATTTTGAAAATTTATATTTATGATATTACCAATTAAATAACGAGTCATTCATAAATTGAATAAGATATTTTTTAATTAATTCTGTGATAATTTAACACATTTAAATAATATTCCATTAAAATTAAATAAATTCTTAAAATCTTAATCACTCTAAATTTTAATTGTTCAAAACTCACAAAATTTATTAAAACCGCAAACTCTTCAGTTTTTTATGGTATACAAAATAGTATAAAATCTAAAAAAAAGGCTATACTAACCTAGGGGAACAGATAACACGTAGTTATGTGCAACAGTGATTTGTAATTAACACTACTTTAGTTCAAAAAAAACTGTATTGTTAAAAGAAAATCGCATCTTTTAATGCACTAAGAATCTGTTTTAAATTTTGGATAGGAACCGACTATACAAAAAACTAGATAATTAATACCATCCGTGTAGAAAATTTCGCATAATCGGATATTAATTACATGATCTAACTAAAACATAATTTAAATATTCTTTGCTAAACTAAACTGCTCATATATTAGTTTCCCATGAGCCGACTGAAGCTACCAACTCCAAATTTCAGGCTTATGTGTCAAATGTGTCAAACAATATGGCTTATGTGTCAAATGTCGGGTAACATGTTGCAGATGTAGAACATTAAACACGGGAATTTTAACATGAAAATACATTTTATTCGAAATCGATTTTTATAGGTCCATATCCAATACAACTCTTCATATTTATTACATAACTACACGTAAAATCTTAAAATAATTAATGAATATTTAAATTTTATTTAGAGAGATTAATGAATTGAAACCAATTTAAATATAATCCCAAACACTTTAATGCACTTTTAGTATTATTTGTATTATAAATATTTGTATATATAGAAAAAGTAATACCGAAAGTACACCCAAGCCATGTAAATATAGAAAATTTGTTGAACCAAATATAAATACATAAATAATTATAAACAGGATCTAAAGTATATATCCACTTAAGGGATTTTATTATGTAAAATAATTTTGAAAACTTATACTCAACTTTCTGTTGGGTATATACAAAAGTTTTTAGTTTATCCTTGATTGCTCTTAAAGCATATAGGTATGTTAAAATCAACAGTCCTAAAAGAGTCCTAAAAAATTTATATATATATTTTAATATATTGGTGGTATTAAAGTTATGTGAATTACTGATATCCTTAAGGCTGTAAATTGGATGAAATATAAAGTATAATATATTTCATTAGGATCTTAAAATATTTTCTGATGGATATACATTTTTAATTAACTTTTTATATAATACAAATTTTCAATAGATTTTTTGAAGACTTTTTACAAATGAATAATATTAAATATTTAATTTAATTTTTAACTTAATTCAAAGAAAAAAAACTATAAAAATTTTGTTAAATTATTTAAATTGTGTAACCAAACTTAAAATATAAGTTTTAATTGTTTTAAAAGATTATTCTTGGAAGTAGTTCAGTTTTTGTAGAACTTACTAAACTTTTTATGTGTATTTTATTTAGTCTATTTTAATTGCCACGATATTGAGATAGTTTTACAATTCAATTTTAATAATTATTCATCCGAATAAAACAATTGCACTTTTTTTATAATATATTTCTACTTCCATAGTTGCTAACTGAATTTGAAGTTTTTTAAGGATTTCGAAGAGTTTTGAAGAGAGGGAAGGGAATCACACTCCGCATGATTTGTTTTTTTTTTTCTCATTTACAATTACTCTAGATGGCTTCAACCTGCCCGCCTTCTACATGTTTATCAAAAAAAATGTTGCATTCGTTTTAATCTTTTATATCTAACCGCATGGCAGTGACAGAGTAGGTGTTTTAATGTGTCCTCTTCTTCTGCACATCCTCTACATAATGAAATTTCTTTTAAATCTAATTGTGTTACATGCTCATGAGTAGACCAGTGGCTATTCCACTATATAACCAGGCCGCAGGTTTATTCATCAGAATCGTATTCCTAAACTTTTGGGCGTTTTCATCCCCCAAAAAGGTTTAAGTTTCCTAACAACCGTTTTCGTCTGTTCCTTTTCCGCCCAGGATTTCTTAACGGTTGATAGTGGGACTCCTACTTTGTAAATTCGAAGATAATTGCTGATACCCCAATTTATTGTCAATTCATCTGCTTTTTTTGACTTCAATCAAGTGAGCATTAATGAAAATGCAAAATTTTCTAATTTATATTATAAAAAATAAATTACGGTTACATAAAGCATAATTTTGCTGCATCACTAAACATTTTAAATTTTATTTAACTATAGTTCAAATAAATGTTAAAGATAATCTATGTAAATTAAATGGTGAAACTGCACAAATTAAACGAATAAAATTTGATTAAATTACATAAATAACATTTTATGTTTAATTAGATATAAAGACCGCATTTGTGGTAATAAAATATCCTTTTTAGAAAATCAAGAGAAACCAGTAAAATTAAATATGGAATGCTATAAAATTTTGTTAAATTGTTTCTATTTGTTGTTTTTTTTTTTATGACAAAGATAACTAATTAAACGTTTATCTGCAATACGTTTTTGTAATTTAACTAAATTCATTATTTATTATACGTAGAAATAATAAACAAATTTTAAAGGAATAAAGAAATCTTCATATATCTTTATAAGGATTTCTCCTTTATGTAGATTTATTTAAAAATTTATAATGCTAATTTAATTCACTGGAAATAGTGACATTTGTGCTGAGCGAGTTTCATGAAAATCTATAACGAAAACTTGATCAATAAAATATGATCTCTTTAAGGAAAAAAACGAATTGACTTTTAACGTACTCGAATCGCTTTTTTCCATACTGCCTTTTCAGCAACACTTTCACTATAAATACAAAAATACAAAATTTTCATATCTTTTTCTATACAATTAGTTCATATTCATCACGAAAATGGCGGTAACCAACCAGTTTTTGTGTTTTTACATCGGTTTTAGTAAACTCTAAGCGTAGTACCAATCTTTTCTACTCTTCTTATTCTAGAATTTGCGTTTACAGTACGTTTTCAATTTGCTAAAGGCGTAACGAAAAAGAATCTCTTCGCTAACAGTTCGTAACGTCATGATAGAAATTAAAATTAGTTTCCTTAAGAAAATTTAAAGGATTTTTTTTTGAATTTCTATCATGATTTGATTATAATCAATTAAGCTTCTCATAAATATACTAAGTCAGTCAGAATCTATCATTTTACAATAGATTTTATAAAATTATCCAATAATTTTAATTTTTTTCGATTCAATTATGGAACGATTCAGTTTAAAAATAAAGCATATCAAAATTCATGAATAAAATTAATTATTTATTTAGAGTACCATTTAAAAAATTTCATAAAAAATTATGATTACAACAATTTTGTATACAAAATTTTTGTTTTTCTAATTATTGTAATTTATTTTGTCCCTTTTTTTCCATTAATTTTGCCTTGCATTTCAAAATCATTACAAACAACATAAATAAGGACAATATAATTAAACTATCCTTTAAAATGACCATACTAAATCAATGAATCTAAATAGTTTCTAAATCAGATATCCTTTTTTACTTATATACACACTTCTTCTATATCTCCGTAAAAATGTTATTTAATGTATTTTTAAAAAGATTTTAATGATTTTCTGTATGGTAGAAACTTATGTTTAGTAATGTTTACACATTGCCATTTTTATGTTGTACTAGTACATTAGACAACAGAATGTTACATAAATGGTTGTGGATGTGGATAGATAAGGTCAGTCAATTTATAAATGTCAGTCAAAAAGTATTTTTTCCACTTACACATTTACTTAGAATTTTTTTAAAAGTTATTATAAATTTTAATTTATGATAACTTTCATGTAAGGATTGTAAGGACGCATTTTACAATAATTCTTATCAGCATAATTATAATAAAAATAATATAAAAATGATTCAAAAGTAATTTAAAAAAAATATGTTAAATTAATTATGTATGTAGAATTTGTTATTGATTTCTTTACGTGTGAAAGATGTAAATAATAAATTACATTAATTGTAATTGTTTATTTAGTGACCAAATTTGGGACGTTTAAAGATACAATTTTTATGTTAACATATTTATGATAATTACGAATTAAGGATTATAATATAATCCTTAATTGTTTATATAAACCATGTCAGAAAAGTTGAAAATATAAGAAATAAATATTTTTAATAAGAAATAAATGGTTCTACTTTTTGTGCTTAGGGAACGTTAGATGGAAAGACATAAATGCATGAAAGAAAAGAGATAATAAAACAATCCCGAACATAAACAAATCAGTAGTTGATGAACATGTAGCTATATATATCCCATTCAACCAATCATGCCGTAGCTGGCCAGGGAAGGTACAAACTCAACAAAACTTTAGCAATCTAGTGGCTAAACGACTATATATAAAGATTAAATACGATTTACGATTTCAGAACGCCAAGAGGTAGGTCTAACGTCATCATCTTAGTCAAGTCTGGTAGTTATGTGAGTGTTAACAAAATGGTGCTAACGTGCTAATTGAGGTCTTCGTCGTGTTATGCAAGAATCGCCAATTAAACCAATCAATCAGAAGCCTACTAACTTTGTATATATATATTGATTATTTTCATCAATATAAATTATTAAGATCTAATATTTAAATACTACTAAATTGTTGCTCTTAAAAACTGTCAATTTCAACTTTAATTTATTATAATTGTAAATTTAATTTCTGTAAATTTTACAATTAAATATTAATAAGATTCAAACTGAATTATTTTAAAATATTCAAAATGTAATATACAATTTTTTGAAAATTGGATAGATAACCACTGTGTACCATGAATAATTCTTTAATCTATATAAATTTGAAGATTTCCCTAAAATTATTATTTGCCAAAATATTTTTGAACCGAAAAACTTAATTGAATTAAAAATAAAATCTTTTTTAAAAAAATATGTCTTCTTTTGATCTACCAGTTTACTGGATTTCGTATTTAGTAAACTCTGGATATTTTCAGATGAAATATTTCATTTATAAATATATAGTATCTATTGTTTAGTTTTAGCTATTTATGTATAGATTTTGATAATTAGCAAAAATCGTTAATTTAAATCCTAAAAATATATTTTGGTTACAATTTAGTTTAAGTGTGTATTCACCTAAACTGGAAGACCTCCACCAATTCAATTTAAAATTTAAGTTACAATTACATACCTAAAATAATATCAATTTTATGGGAATTTAAGTCTGAAAATTAGAGCTGGTTGAAGATACAGATTTGATTTATTTAACAAATTCTGAAGAAAGTATGTTCACATTTTTTCAAGGGTGTGTGCAGCTTGTTTTACAGAAGAATCACTCTTACTCTTATAGCTAGTAGCTGATAAAGTTTTCTATGATTCGGAATTATTCTAACTTATATTCTAGTTAAAGTTCAAACGCAAATGTTGTCTGTTTTTCGAGTATAAACCTCGAATATAAAATAAAAATTAACTTCTTACCCTATGGCCTCATATCCTAAATATATTCTTTAATTCCTGGGAAATGCCAATAAATTCGACTTTATCTAGAAGTAGTTAAGTTATAATAAAAATTGGTTAGTTTGAACAACCTCTCAGTATTGTTTTTTTAGAAGTAAATAATTTGAAAAATGAAACCAAAAGAAATATAGTTCCTACTTTATCTACTTTCCAAATATTATAAGAATCTGAAGTCTAATATTTCTAATCGTTTTGAAAAATATCATCAAAATTATAATTTTATTTTGTATCTTTAAAGAGTAATTTAATTGGAAGACAAGCGAGCATGAATATCTAAGTTGTATTATATGAATCAAAAAGATAATGTCAAAAGAAAAGTAAGTAATATATTTTAGATCGAAATTAAATTATATATTTAAATACGAAAACATAATTTTTCATCGCCTGTCATATTTTAAATATGTCATACGTTACGTATTCCTTCTCTAAATGAGTTAGATATAGCAAGAAAATCATTGAGAATATTTTAACAAAATTAATTTATATTTATTTACTTATAAATTATATTATTTTTTTCTGATGTTTTATTTTTAAAAGTCCTATTAGTCGCTAAAACGTTACTTTGATTGATGTTTCCTGAAGTAATGATTTTCTGTAAGTGGTTTGACTATTTCGGGAATTATTTTTCTATGTTACTTAATTTTTACTAAGTTGCTCAAAATGTATTCAGTTAATATAAATAATTAATTTTTTAAGAATAATATTTATTTATATAAACTCTTTCCAGTTTTTTTTTTATATTTAGTTTTTCAGACACCAGTTCAAAAATCGATCCGACAACTACCAGTTTTAGTCAAGAAGTAATGAACTTAGAAGGTTAAACTACTAATAAAAGAAATTTTCTGTCGAATTATGGAATTTATGACTACTGTTCTGGTGTGAAGGCTGTGAAGGTGAGAAAATATATAAATAATTGAAAATTTAATTTAATTTAATCAATAATTAAAAATTGTATGTTTCTAGCTGATAGATGAATTTTTAAATGCAGAATATTTAAAATTAAAATATTTGTCAGGAAAAGACGTGGCTTGTAAGGCAATAATTTTTAAACTCGAACATGCTAGTTTCAAACGCATCTTACCCTCACTACAATCACGCAAGTATTACGAGAAAAAACTCAATACATTCTCGCATTATCTGGAACACAATTTAGGAAACCAGTTAGTATAACTATGCGGTGAGGCTGGAATTGACAATTAACAATCTTTGTGGGAACTTCAAAGAATACTGACAAGAAAAAATCCTTGACCATTTTCTATGTCACTACTCAGTACTCGCAAAAAGTACAATACGCTTCCTGAGGCAAACGTTCTTTTCTAAACACGAGGAGATCAGGATGATTCTGCATTTCGAGAATTCGCACACAATCCATCGAGCTATTTGGAAATATATCGACGAATACGTAGTACGCATCGTTACCAAGGATCAATAACTCTCCAGTTATTAACTGTATCGCTAAGGACCCTCAGTGGTGTAAGTTCGGCGCTCTAATTTAGAATTAAATTACGAATTACAATTAAATTAAAATTTCTATCCAATTTATCTACTAATTCAATACTAAATTATTTAATTACAATTTTTTTGTTTGCCAATTATCCTTTGATAATTGAAAAAAATAAACCAATAATATCTCAAAATAAATAATATTAAATGTGTCAAACCAATCAAATCTAAAAATATAATTTTCTCTACTGTACTAAACTTTAGTTAATTCAATCAACCATAATTAATTCTAAATTATCTACCCGCACGAAGTCAATGAAATTATTTATAACATTATTTTCTAATATGTTTTATTATAGTACAAAAATAACTAACCAACTAAATTTATATTATTTAATTGAAATAAAAACATTTATTTATTTCGATTTTTCCCAGACGACCTAATTTATTTTCAAATATGTATCGAATTTATCAATATAATAAATAAATTAATTTTTAGACTAGGTACATCAATAAAATCAGTTAATTTTATTCATTTTTTAGACAAATGTTTTAATATAAACCAAAATTTAGATTGGAATTAAAATTTTGAATGTACTAAACCATCCACAAACGATAAATAAAGCACAATTAACTATTAAGCAGTTCATTTATAATAACTTGCAACACGACGGCGATGCTAATTAGCGCAATATCATCGTTTTTCTGCCACCTTCGTGACAAACTTATCTTATGTAAGATCGAACGTGTGGCGTTCAGTAACAATCCCATATTTGTAAGACGTTTAGCTGCTAGATCGCTAAGATAAGACTTTTAAAAATTAATTGTTGGTTTTTTTGTTTTATAAATTATGCTAAAGTTAAAGGCCTTAACTCTAATTCAGAATATAATACTAAAGGCCTTAGTGTTTTAGACTTAAATTAAATTAAATTAAATTATTGTTCAGTATTAAATTCATAATTAATGATTCAAATCATGCTGATTTCTTTCGACAATTAATTATCCATTTCGTATATAGTTTAGGTGATGAAGTAACGTTTATCATTAAAAGACGGCTACCGAATAATTGTTATCATTTCAGTCATACAGCATTTGTCACTAGCAAGAATTATATAACTTCATGTCACTAGCCAAAATTCTGTTAATAAAACAATACAACTGTTCCAATGAAATCTGATACTAATCCAATTTTCTAGTTGATAAATTGGCAGTATTTGAAATGTAGAATTTATTAACGTCGTTTCAATTTATTGCACTTTATATAAATGGTTGTGTCTATAATGTTATATAAATCTTCTGCATTGTCTTCTGCATTCTTGCAGTAGAAAAACATTTTGATTTTGTTTGGAAAAAGAATATTTGACTTTGAAAATTGTCAACTTAACTTTAAAATGTTATGAACGTTGAACGACTACATTTAAGTCGGTTATTTTGATATGTGTCACTTACATTTCATATACATAACTTTACACCATGTGTACCAACCCAGGATACTAAATAGAATATTACAGAACGATATTATTTGTTACGGATCTGCTGCTTTCACAAATTATGGTAGGGCAAAAGTTTTAATTAAGCTCATCGTGCTATAGAGAATTGATTATTTTCAATTTATTCATATTTGTAGTTGTTGTAAATTGATTTCATACCGAGTGTATAGATAATGATACCATCATATTTATTTCACAATTCCAAAATTCCTATGAGACCAATTAAATATAGTAAACTAAAGTGGCTCTAATTGAATAATGAATATTTAGAATGAATATCGATTTTTTTTAATGTTGTTTGTAATTTAATTAATGAATTATACATAAAACTTTGTAGTAACAATAACAAAATATGAGAAAATTAATTTAATGGTAATTATTTATACATAAAGTTATGATATTTTGAATTTTCAAATAAACATAAATTCTGATACCCAAAAAACAGCAGAAATATGAAATTACATAATTGATTATTTGTGGAAAACATGAAATAACATTAAATCAGATTTTTAAATAAAATGGAAGATAACAAAAATTCTTGACAAAACTATAAATCCAATGACATTTACCATTATGAAGACAATCTACTAAAATTTTTGCAAATCATTGAATTTTTATACGGATTTTAAAATAATTATTTTCAAGGTTTAAGGTAATACATTTAACATTTAATTTGTCTTTAACATTTGCAGTGTAAGTTCTTGAAATATAGAATTATTCGATTCATAAATTGATTTGTATTTTTAATATTGACTGTAGGACCTGCCCTGTTTAATTCAAAAGGTATAGGTAATTTTGACTGTGAAAATCATTTCCCAACCGACTCATATGCACTTTTCTGAACCAGATTGTCAAATTTGTGGGTCAATGGATA
The DNA here is from genome assembly GCA_963920725.1 of Rhamphomyia laevipes. Classification (NCBI taxonomy): domain Eukaryota; kingdom Metazoa; phylum Arthropoda; class Insecta; order Diptera; family Empididae; genus Rhamphomyia; species Rhamphomyia laevipes. Next base: position 17,828,662 of record OY987259.1, read on the forward strand.
ATAAAATTATCCAAATCAACAAAATTTGCATATACATATAGGTGATTTAATAATTAACATGATTTTCGTAATATTTAGATCCACATACTATGCGAAGGACACGGATGATATGGAACATTTCAGAAACATCAATTTTTGCTTCAAGGTACTCAGTAGTCCAACAAGTATAATTAATCGGTTTTTCCAGATTATTTTACACAATTTCCCTTATTTTCTACAACATTACCTTCTAATATACTTATCAAAAGGCCTTCAAAAAAAAAACGATGACTCTATAAGGACTCGTTAATATGTCCTTTAAGAAAAGGATAAATTTTGTTGATGATAAAGTTTTAAAAAATAAATATATAACTACTTATAAAATATTTAAAGATTTCTAGATTAAAAAGGAAAAAAATAAAGTTTTATGGAATGGTTCCAGACGATAATATCTTGCGTTTGTAACTGATACAAATGGAATTATTTGTTAACAAAAGGATTTAAAATAAATTCTAACAAATGACAAAAAAAAAACCAACTCAAAATCATTTTAAACTAGAAGTGACATTGAATGATTTAGGTTTTTTTGTACGATGCCTCATGCTTGTAATAAAAGTTTTATTCATATTTCAGAGATGTCACAATTTTACCATCAAATATAAAACAAAACATAAATTATTACAACTTGTAAAATGTAAATTACAATATTTTTAATAAAAAAAGCTGTTCAAAATTTTAATATTGTGTAATTTTTGAAATTGATAAAATTGAGAGACAGTTTAAATATTTCATAAACTTTACGAAAATATGGAATAGTAAATATAAATAAATATAAATAACTTGATATTGGCTGAAATATTATAAATATTATTCAATATAACAAAATTGGACTACGTTCGAATCTGCGAATACACAGAGGAATCGGTTGAAAATTTTTTTTGCGAATGTGAAACACTGGATAGATCCATATATGTTCACCTCGAACGCTGCTCTATGAACTCATTAAAAGTGTGGTAGAACCTACTCAAAAACTAAGGGTATATAACAATAGGGTTACAGTGGCCGCAATGATTTAGGACGCCGGTATCTACCTAAATCTAATATGAAATCTAATCTAATTAACGAATTGGTTAAAATTAATAAAATTCAACAATCTTAAAGGATTGGTTTAAGTTTAATTGCGTGGTTTTAAATCAACTAATATGGTTTTAGTTTTCTAACTACTGCAACAAATTGTTTTTTTTTTTTATTTTTGGTTTTGTCACATTAACGTTTTTCAGCCCCGACTTTTTTTATCCTAAAAATTACCAAACTTTTTAATAATGATCATAATAAAACTAGTATACTGAGCACTCCCACTATTTTAATGTTCAAAACTCGGGTCGAAAGAGTTAAAATCCAGACCAATTCATCGATATAGCTCTAAGTTGACTCAACTTTTAAATGAGTACGAGTAATAAAATTTGAATTAGTTAATTGTGATTTTAATACTGGTAAATAAGCTAAGTTTTGAGACTATTTGCTAACAACAAATATTTCACTATTAAAAGACATTAGGTTAATATGATTTTAGTTTTGCTCTTGGTTTATCTAAATTTGAATAGTCGACATGGTTTTTTAGTTTGCTTCAATGCCGATTAACATCCATGAATGAATTGCTACTTTCAGCAAAGTCATACGATTTTTTTTTTATATGTATATAAACATCATTTAATTATAATAAAAACTTTATAATTATCGTCAGAATTCTATTAATATATTTCATGTAGTCTCTACAATTTTATACAATATACCTAATAATAATCAAAGTTCATGACAATTTTTCTTTTTTACTTCCCATTTACGCTAATTATGTATAAATTTTTTTAATAGATTTTCACCTTCAAAGTATTGTCTTGTAAAAAATATTATGTTTATATGCAATTATGTAATAAGAGACTCTATAGCCTAAAATTTATAGAGTGATATATTACACAACAACAACAAAACTTTATTAAAATATTGTGCCTTGTTTAATAAATATTCATTTTATATTGTAGTTGTAGATGTTTTTATATAATATAAAAAGACTCTAAAATTTCACAAGTTAATAGACAGTACGAAGTTTATGACAATCTTTTCCCTATGCTTAAAAAAAAATTATTTTATGTTTTGCGTACCAATTTCTGTTATCCTTAAAAAAGTCAAAGACACTGTATAAAATTTTCCTCATTTTTAGATTATTTTTTTGAGTGTTTCTTTGGCGCCTTACATTTAACACAAAAAATGAAGAAACATAAAAATGGGTTCACATAAAATTGTAAATTTAGAATTAATGTTTAGATTTTCATTTGAGTCAATTTGTGTTTTTTTTCTACTACTGACCGATTTCACAGTGATAGCTTGCAAGCTAGCAAGTGAAGCTTACTTAGTATCTCAATAAAAATTAACCCTAAGATTAGCTTAACCAAATTATGTGAATTATTATGAATGATAGATATAAAACAATATTATTAAGCTCTATACCAATCTACGGAAGACTTGTAGTTAAGCTGCACTGATAAACTAGCTCTGTAAGTTGTCACTGGTAAATCGGGCATTAAAAACAATCGAAAAAGTTTAGAAAATACTAACAATTTACAAATTTAAAATTAAATTTATATTCTGATGATTAACTTTACAAGAAATCCGCAACATTAACAACCAAATTAGTAATAAGTGACATACAAACAATTTGAATTTATTTAGTACATTTTTATAAATATTTTTTTTCTTTTTTTAAGATAACAGTTCATAATAAAATTTATCTTTATAAATAATTAAATTATTATTTCTAGGCGCCTTACAAGTGGCAAGAGATTCTCATTAAAATTATTTTCGTTGAAAGGATTTTTATTAAAAAAGTTTCATCATAAAATAAATTTTCAGCTTTAAAGAAATTTACTTAAAAATATTTTGTAAATTTTGAAAGAGTTAATATTAATTAATTTTTCTTTTTTATGTACAGAAGTGAAGAGCGTTTTTAATTAATTGTTGTTTGTATTAAATTTGATTTATGGAATAACGTTTAAATTTCCTACAACTTGCAATTTTGTTTGGCAAAGTTTAAATTTTGCTGACAATGTTGAAGTTTTCAAATTTACTTACTGGAAATTTACTTGAAGTTTTTTTTAAAAAAAAAAAAAATAATTTCAACAACGTTAAAATTTTTTGAAATTTTTTTTTTAAAGATAAAATCATATAAAAAGAATGAAAGATTTTGTAATTGGAAACTTAATTACGTTATAAAATTATTCAGCTTTTGTAATATCAATTAATTATAATTGATTTTAATATAAAATTTCATCAAGTTTTTAATGAAGTTCAACTTTTAATTAAAAAAAAGAAGATAGTTTCATATTTCTGTACATGAAAATTTTTATAGGAAATAATTATCATTATTCGATTAGTATAAAATCAATAAAGCGATTTAATATTTTACAAGTAGTAATTATAAAATTATATTTTGTTACCTTCCACCTGGATAAAATGCCTAAGAAATGACAGTACACTTGTTGTAGTTTACACGGAAATAGAGAGACAATGTCAGAAAATTAATTAGTGCAAAAGATATAGGCTGAAAACTTAGCTAGTTACATTTTCTAAAATCAAATCAATATATAAACCATTTGATTGATAGCGTGAATGATGTAACGAAAATGAAATGTTTATAATTATTTGTTATGCATACTTGCATACTTTTTGGTGTTAGCCCTGAGCAGCAGTGGATATCAGTTCCTGATGATTTTCTTGAAATTCGAATAAATTTCTTCTTATTATTATTCCACTCCTCTTTGGAGGTTGATCATCATCATCATCCGAATTTCATCTCTTGATTTTGCTGATCTAAGCACATCAATTGCAGTAATATTGAACCATTATTCTATATTATTCAACTTAGCTTTTGTCCTACTGCCTCAGCTTCTTGTACCCAAAGTGGCACCAGTTGGAGAATTCTATACATTTCTCCACGATTGATGTGTCCTAGAAATCCTAATTTTCTCTTCTAATTTTCTCTAGATATTCAAGATCTCTTTTTCTTTGTTCATTCTGATCAGCTTGTTCAGATTAGTGACCATAATTCGAAAGCTTCGATTCTCTTGATATCTGCTTTTCTCATTGTCCAGAACTCAGCAGTATAAAGAATTGTTGGCCATACGTAGCATTTCTTACAGAATAGGTTTCTGAAAACAAATCTGGCTTGTTCGATTCTTAACCTTATTCCGGTTCTATTATTTCCTGAATCTCGATTACTGGGCTGAAGCATTTAAATATTCCGAATCCTTTCAATTATTTTATCATTTAATTTTCAAGTTTCAATTTACTGGAACATTATTATAAATTAACCAAATACTTTGATAAATTTACAATCCCTTAAATTCATTTGTTAGTTTACTTTTACAAAAATGAATAAATCATTTTTTATATATTTATGTAATAACAGGTAATAAATAAACATATTTCATATAAAAGCATATAACATATTCAATAAAAAAATATGTTCAACACATAAAAAATATGTTTAATTAAATGGAAACATCAATTTATTTTTTTTATAGATATCAACATAAAAATATAATGTTGACTACATTTTACTTATCGAAACTAAGAGTCCGTTCAAAACTAGGTAAAAATTTTATGCTAACTTTATTCTATACTAATTTCTGTTGGTATATCGAAATTCTAATGATTTGGAAGTATATATCACTTTAAGTAAATCCCCATTTAATTCTTTGAACAATTTAATTCCTTTTAATTAGATTTTTCTAGCAAATCGAGTCAAAGTTACAGTTTTGATTGTTTTCATATTGAAAGAGCTTCTTTACAGATTTAAGAACAGATTTCCGTCCTATAAAGGTTTAAACTTTAGATTTTACATCGAAAGACGAATATGAGCAAATAATATCAAATTAAGGTCATAAGTTTTTTTGAAGTTCGGAAAGTAAAAATATTGTCCTATTATAAAAATAATCAATAAATAATAATTACAAAAAATTTACTATAGTTTTGTTTTATATAATCCAATAAAAAATATTTTTTTAGCATTAAAAAGTTACATTGTATTTTTCAGATAAAAAAATCTAATTCAATTTATGCTTTTTTGTAGTTATTTTGTTGGGAATTTATGTCCTATCATGTCGTATTGTATTAAATTTTTTATAGTTTTCATAAACTTTATTCAAATTATTTTAGAATATTTCGGTTATTTTTCACCAAAATAAATTCAAAATTTCTTAATCTTTTTCGAAAATATTTTATGCTGTATTGATTGTGTGACCTATTGATCAGTAATACAATATTGTGTCTACGACATTAGCTTAATCTCGTATTATATTTTTTTTTTTAAAAAAACCCTTTAAGTGTTTTTTCTTAGAACCAATTTATTTTATTTTGGTGCTAATCAGTTCGTCAGTTTTGGTGCTATATTTTGGTTAGTTCGTCTGCATGTCTATCTATCCAATTCTCTACCACTAATATCATATATTGTAAAACAATTTAATATTTTTGCGAAAACAATTTAATATTTTTGTGTAACTGTACCAGTTCTCCTGAGCCTGCGACGTATATGTTATGGTTCTTAATACATGAACGAACTGCCATGAAGCAATAGTTTTGGGTTAGTTAGAAACCAATTCTAAACTTCGGTCGAAAGAGTTCCTGGTTGAGCCACCAGTCGCGGAATATGTAAAGGTCAACTTTCAGGCCTAAGTGCATGAAACACCAGCGGTTTCTCTCCAAATCGTTTAAAGCAATTTTTATAATTCCAATTTCTACCAATAAGTGCACCATTAAGTCAGGCAATTTTTTTTATATATATATTATAATTTTAAGGTCTGATTTATAATATTAACCAAAAAATGTTGCAGCATTGGAAAGATTTTGAATATTATTTAAATGTTGGTACCCGAAATTATACAATTTGTCCATTATTCGGCAATTCGGGACATTTTTCGTACATTAATCTTTAAATTTTAGAAGCATTTTCAATCAAAATAACAACTCCAACGAATCAACTTTCTGTATATAATCTTGGACTGCGCGGCAATATCCGATATGGATGAACACTAAAAAGAAAACTTTTGATTTCCATTAAAAGTTTTAAGAACTTCACATTATATAATATCACATTTCGATTTTATATTTATTACCGCCACAATAATTGAAATACAAAATAAAAAAAAAAACTCATGAAATTATAAATAAATTAAGAAAAATTCGTATTAAAACTTTCAAGTTTTATTCAATTTTATAGCAAAAGGACATTTCACATACACATCTATGTTAGTCATTTTATAAATATCTCTGCATTATAAATCATAAAATATGTATTACATAATATCGTGTCGTTTGTCTCATGTCAGAAATATTTATATGAAATCACTGCGAAATAAAAATTTTAAAACTTTTCATTTTTATAAACTTTTTGATTCCGGGAAAGATTTTTTTTTTATTTATATTATTGATTTTTATATATATTTTAAATATAAATTTGTTAGAGAAATTGCAAAGAATTGGAAAAACATTCAAGATCAATTTATACTAAACATTAATCTAAAGTTGTAAAATAGAAATTCTATAGACTACATGTGATTGCATACTTTCAGGTGTTCCAAAATTAATTTTCCTTAAAATGGAAATAATCGTGAAAAAAAATCAATTAAATCTTTAGTAGTACAGTGAGAAATATCCATAATGTTTGTTCAATCTTCTAATTATCTTTCTTATTAAAGGCAAGACACCTCCACAATTGATTTATCGGCATAATCAATTCGTTTTTTCACAAACTTTGTTAACTTTTCTAGTATATTCTTAAAGTTGTAATATTTAACATATATTAAAACATAAATCCGATCATAAACTTAATTTAATAAATTTTTTTGAAAAAATATTAAATATGTTTTTATTGTTGTTCTTCAAAAATATTTAAGATTACGAACATTTTCTTTTTATTTATATAAATGCAATAAGATTTTTCATTGATTTTTCTTAACGCCTGTCAGATATTATTATAAAAAAAAGGTTTCAACATAAAAAAAGCAATAAAAAAAGATGTGCAAACATTTATGTATACCCCCCAGGAACACATTGTAAGGGAGTCAAAAGTTAAGTTACATTTTAGTTGTATCATTTAACAGTTTTTCTCGATTCATATCCAAATAAAGGCTAATAATTTGTTGAATAGAAATATTGTGACTCCAAACTTTTTGTATTTCATTTGCATTTCTCTTTAAAAAAAATTTTAGTAAGAAACTTTTCGTCCGTATAGTCCATAGTCTAAAAGGTTTCCTCTTTCCCTGTTATCTTGTTCACGTTGAAAATTTCAATAATTTTGTCTGTATAGTTATGATGATGAAAGTGTTATACGAATGTAATATAAAAATATACTGGTAATTTATAGAAACCGACTCAGGGTAATTTAGTTTCAAATAAAATTTATAGAATGAAAATTTAACAAGTGGCAATGTTATGAATCATTCATAATTTGGACTGTTTAATTTAAAATTATGAAACATAATTTATAAATATAAAATAATGTTGCAATGAATTCGCTGTAATATCTCAAGAAAATCAAAAAAATTCTTTAAAGACAAATTCGAAAACAAAGAAAAGATTACACTGACCATTAATATGAAAATCGTATAAAGAAATTCGCGAACAATCTACTAAAAACACGTCAATTTATTGATTTTTTACAACAATCAAATATTTAAAGTTTCTAAAACTAAAATAAATTTTTTAAAAAAAAATAAATCTAATCAAATATAAATCAAATTCCAATGCAATTTAATTGGCATAAAAAACATGCTATACAATTTAATTACAGAATGTTTACAAAGCTATTTTTAATAACCATTAATGTACAAAATCATATTTCTATAATTGAGTACATGCTCATACTTTTTTTGTAAATTTCTTTTACATACAATATTTTTTAAAGATTTTTTTTAATCTAAGTGTATATCTATGTCCCCGATCCATAATAGTATAACTCAAAATTACCACTTTTTAGGAGATCACAAAATACTGTTTTATTTGAGGCCTAGTTGAAACTCCATGAAAAAACATAAACTAATTAGTTATAATTAAAAAACGAAGATACAGAAATCATTGTTCTAAATTGACTTAAAACTCTTGGTAATTTTGTCACATTGAGTTACAATATAAATATGACATCGTGCATCATTTCCAGCTCAAGATAAAATACTTTACACTTAAGAGTTAAATAGATTGATCTTTTGCAAGTCAAACCTGTGATAATAATGATTATACGTTGTAACTTGACTTGTGTAAGATAAACTTTAAAAATTTTAAGTAACGATTAGAATATTTCGTACTTTTCACCTTTAATCCAGATAGTTTCAAAATGTTGCCGAAATTTACGTCTTAGTATAAAGCACTCAAAAACACTACATATGCCAAGTATTCTAACTTGACTTGGAATAATATGAACCGGTTACATCGATACATGTACATTCATTTTGTATTTCTAGAGTAAAACAACATAAAAAACATAGATTTATATTATATTGTTCCGTAAAAGTTATGCAATAAATGGTTTTTATGACAGCTTATTAAAGTTTACGAACATTTATTCTAGGCAACATATTTTTTTTTTTAATAATAATAATAATAAATACATATAACAAATAAAATCTAAGGTTTCCTTGGGTATAGTAAAGATCCTTTTAATTTCATATATATACAAACACATACACAAACTAAGGAAACAAATTATATTTCATTTTTCAACAAAACAGGCGCTACCTTTTCACATAACAATTATTACGTGTTTTATTCACATATGATAATATATTTTTCAGGACCCTAATGATGTTATTATACACTCCCACCAATCAAATTTATTCTTAATGGGCTCTATAAATATGTAAAAAAGAAAGAAAAAAGAAACTTTTTAGTCCTTATATGATTATTTTGTTGTTGTTGTGCGTTGTTTGTGTTATATTCTCACTTAAAATATCATCGGAATTTAAATATGTTTTTTACCTGTGAATTATATTTTGAATATTTTATACATACAACAGGATATTATATCCTTGGAAAGAAATGTATACTAAGCGTGGAAAAAAATATGTTACGTTATAAGGGAAAGTTGTGATGTGAAGTGCAGAGTGTCTGTCATAAAAAAAATATTATTATATTATTATGAAACGACTTTTTTTTTAAATGATTTTTTCGTAAAAGGAAAAGTGAAAATAAGAAAATTATTAAATGTAATTATTTTTTAGGGTTGTTTTTGTTATTTATTAACTGATTTTGTCAACAGCTTTTTCATATCAGAGATTTATTGTTATTTAATATGAAACATTTTATTGGCTGTTCTGTATTCATTTATGGCTACGTAGCGATTGTTACTAACCATGTAGTCCAACTAGGCAGAATAGGACGTCAAATTATTAACTTTATCATAAATAAGTTTTAAAGTAGTTTGGCCCTCCATTTAACAGCTCAAAGTTAAGAGGCTATTATGTCTTATAGGGCGAGTGATATTCTACCCTTTAGAGTTTAGACTCAACAGCTTTTAAAAATTAAGTGTAAATATAAAAAAATTATTTCTATCGGTAAGAAGAGTGCCACAAAGAGATAGTCAACGGCACGAGGTGCATTTTCCTAATACATAATCGAAATATTATTAAATACTTAGTCCTTGTCCTTGTAAATCATCATTCATCTCTCTCGGTCCAACAAAAAGAAGAAAATTGTTGAATTTTTTTTTCTTAAATTGATTGAAGTTATTCAAATAGTATGATATAATTTCTATCAGATTCATGACCTGCCATTCATTACCCTTTTGTTTGCATTAAGCTTTTAAGTGTTTGTTCCTACTTCTCATATTTGACTGCCCTAATATGGTAAGGATTTGAAAAAGGCAAATAAAGTTATATTTACATTACGTCATTAATGTTGAAAAAAAAAAATTAATTAAATTTCAAATAAATAAGGACGAATTTTGTTTCAATTTCGTTAATTTTCATATTGAAAATCTTTTCATCCGTAATTTTTAACAAAGAATGATTTTATAAAGTATTTTATTTAAAATTTAAATAAAGTATTTTTATGAAATATTCTAGGTAAAATACGTAGGTGTGAATTTCGAGATTTACACGCACTTGGTCACATATTAGTGAGCAGATAAAATGATGCATTATTATTACAGCATGTAAAGCTATCGCACTTCTTTAATGAATGTAATAACTTTGACCGCCCTCAGTTTACCAGTATCTGCAAGGCTAGAAAACCTTGGGATTGCATTATACTACCAAATTTTTTAAATCTTTTATGTTTATACTAAGGGTCAATGGAATAACAATGGAATATACATTTCCTCCTCCGTCATCAGTAAATCAGAGGGAATATGACCAGTAGGGAAGTCAAGAACAATGTGGGCCCAGGAATATGCCGGGGACACCAGAAACATGTTCGGGTTCAGAATTGAAAGTCGGTTGCATCAGACCGGGATGTATTTCAAAGTCATAATGCTTGAAGCTAGGGCTTGATTTGAACGTTGAAAGCTTACGAATAAGAAAGAGTTGTGCCTGAATCGGTTATGATCCCGGAAAATATACTTCATAAAAAATTGGAGCAAATTCAATTCAGTTAAACCATGAAATAGATTCCAAATTAGTTATGTAGTAGGATTTCAAAAGTTTTAGTATAATTTGCTGACCAAAGTCCATTTGAAAACTAAACTACTTTTACTTAAATTCAATCTATAATTTTTTAGTCAGTTTAACTCATTTTTAATTAATTTCTAACAATTTTTGCTATATTCATAAAAATATTTGAAAAAATTATTAAAATTATTTTGTGTTATTAATGATATTACAAATAACAAAATAACCAACACATTTTTTATTCAATTTCCTTATGCAAGGGCTTACAAAATAAATTTTCAAATTATCAGATAAAAAAAAACAACAACAAATCATTTACAGAGTAAACAAAAGAAGGATAAAAATGTCCTTCTTTCGGTATATTAACGATACTTAAAGTTAAAAAAAAAAAAAACAGATCTTGTTATGCTTAAACATTTATTCCTTTTGGAATTTAAGAGCGTTGTTTTTGTAGGCTTTAATCTGATGGTATTATTTCAAAAATCCAGAAATTGCCATACTCCCTACTCCTTAAATATTCATAAAAGAAAAATCAATAAAAATAAAGTCCCAAAACAGAACATTTTATTAAACTAATAACAGAAATTTGGTTTTGTATAACAGAAATGGTCTATTTATGTGTGAATTTCTAGTCCTGTTTAGGTGGTTAGATAAAGAAACAAAATTGAATTGTTTTTATGAGTGTAAGTTTTATTTAACATTTCTTGTTTTCGTTACCATAATCACAAAATAAAATGGTAATGACCTTGAAAATAAAAATAACAAAAAAGGAAAAGACCAGGACGAAACTTATTAAATTAATTTATACATAAGCGAGTTCTTTTAAAGGTTTTTTATTTCATATTTTAACGATTTGGAAAATTTGGAGGATTCGCAAATATCCTACTTTTGTGAAAATGTATTTAAGTATAGCATGCTATATTTAACTATTCGCATTCAAAAAAGCGCATTGGCACGTTTGGACCAGAAAATTAAGAATCGTTCTACAAATTAGAGTTTATTTCGTTAAGTAAGAGGAAGTTAACAACACATAAAACTGTTCTGGGGGACTTGAAATCCAGAGTATTCACTGGAATTGCTACGGGACACTTACTGTAATACTGTACTTAAACTTGAAAGAATCAAGCGGGATAAATCTGGCTAAAATAATTAATCTGGCTAAAACATAAGAAGAGTAATATGGTTCGTCACGCTACAATGAGGATAGTGATCGACTAGACTAGAGAGTACACCGGATTTTGTAATAAAGTTTATGTACATAGGGCAAATTAACCCTTTACAACCAACCAAGTTTGAATCACTGAAGGAGATCTTTAAGTCCGAATTAAAATTAATGTAAATGTGATTTATTAAGTTACTAAATAAAATCAATTTTGTTTTTTGTCTATTAAACTATTTCAAAAAGTAATTTCAAACACAACTTCCAATAGTTCAAGCAACCAAACAAATAAAGTTAAGTTTAATCTTTTGAAATTTATTCCAAAACGATATACACAAGAACTGTAGAACTTTAATCTTAATATTTGCCAACAACATAAAATTCAATTTTTATATTTTTTTTTTATAAAAAGTTTCGTTAAATATTTATTTTAAATTTCATTTAATTGTCCTTAGAAAATTTTAAAGATAAATAAATTTTATTATATATTAAATTTATGGATTATGTCAAGCTAATATACACTAAATCTTTATCATTTATATTCATGTATTTTGGCTTTATCAAAGATTGTGTACATTAAACTCAATTTCTATAATAAAATTATAAAAATAAGTCATAAACTTTTCTTGTTATTATATTTGCAAATGTAAAGAATTTAAAATTGATTTTCATAAAATATAATACAAATTTCATTAAAAGTTTTAAATTAATTTTTCATTCAACCACCCACACCAGAACTAAATTATTCACAATTATAAGTTCGTGAAAATATATTGTGATATTTTACATAAAACATAAAAAGAATTTACTTTTAAGAACATGCAGAAATAAGAAGATATGAAATATGCCAAAGTAAAATTATGTATGATAAAGTTTAAATCATTTATAATTTATATTATATTTCCAACGAATACATAAATAAGTGAATTGCCAAAAAAAATGTATCTGCATTTGTATATTAGTTTTTTAATATTTATTGCTAAAAATAGTTAACGAAATGACCTTGTACTTAGATGTGACATACCACGAGCCACGGAAAAGTTTGGCAATAAAAATATGCAAAAGCATTGAAGGTAACATGCTTGCCAAATAACTATTCACGCAGGCCGACGTATACACGAGCTCCTTTATATGAGCAGATTTATAGGATGAACAATAACTGGGTTAATTACTGATTACTAGACACTGTAAACTAAAGAAATATATACATAAAATGAGACTAGCTCCTAACAATGTATTTAGAATACGGCTAAGCATATCTGAAGCAATTAATGTGAAGCAATTAATAGCATACTATTAAATTTTTCGACATTTTTAAAACATTAACTTTGGTATTGTGAAGAATTATTTGAGGTAGTTTATGTTCCAGTATTTCTATTATTATTTCTAAATCAAAGTACTAAAGGACTAAGTGTTTAAATTATACTAAAATCAATAACCAAATATATAAGTATAAAATTGCTTTACATAAATAATAAATTTAATAAATAATCAACCCACGATGTAAACTATAACTCGATCTAAACTACAACTTCATAAATACTTTAACTATTTATTACCACTCATCGCAAACGAAAGGTAAAAACCATATTCAAAAAAAAAATCATTTATTATCCTTGCAATCCAATAAAAATGATAACTTGAAAATTTCGTATTACAATCTAATATTCTGTATTTTTGTAATACAAAATATATATACTTATTAATTACAATAAATTCGCAAAATCGAATCCTATGTTAAATAAAATCAATTATTTTCTGACAAATCAAATCTCAATATTAAACTCGAACCTCATTTTTGTTTATTCAATATTTCTTATCCGAAATATTGAAAGTTTATCCGATATTCAAACCGTTGCCATCTAGTAAGAAAATAAAACATTTTCTATATTACAAAATTTATGGATTTTTTTTTTTTCAATTTTCCAACAAACCCTTACATTTTTCATAATGCCAACAATTTATTATTCAACAAATTTATTATTTTCCTTTTTAAATGGCTTTCTTCACTAGAATTTCAAATGAAAAATTTGTTGAAAACCTAAAATATAAATTTTCATGACATTAATTCATTTCGAATCCAAGGCACGAATATCCTTAACTTAGTGGATATTATAAATATCTAAAATATGTTATAGCAGAAAATTATATAATTGTATGTCCTTTATTAAGGACGAAAAAAATAGATATAAAAATATATTGGCGTTTATTTTTTTTAATAATAACAAATCGAAATCAAATAAATCACTAACTTAATGGCTGTAAACATAACAATAACCAAAACTAATTTCATTCTATACGAAAAGGATCAATTTATTAGGTATTCCGTAGGACCAATTTATTATGTATTCTATAGTTTTAACAAAAAAAAAATTATAAAATTCAATTGTTATTTAAGGTCCTTAATACTTGACTTTTGGTGACAATAATAAAATATATCCTGGAAAAAATGCATTACATTATTTGGAAAAAAAAATTGTCCATAAAAATTGTCTTATATATTGAAATATTGGAATGCTCATCAAATAACTTGATATGTAAATTTTTATTGTGCACTGTGTTTTTTAGAGTTTTACTTTTTAAAAGAGCTTACTAACTTGGAGTATTTGCAATTCGGTATTCCAATTTTTAAAATATTAACCCAATTTTCGAGGAATGAGAAATAGCTGAAATTATATGTTAGTCCCACTTTGTCTGTCACATGAATTTTTCTTCCAAACTACTGGGCTAAGAACTTCAAACCAACGCCATTTGAAGGCTAAATGTCTCTTGTTGATCCTTTCAGATTTTTATACCCAAATTCATTATTGATGTAATATTTTGAAGAGCCACAGATAACATATAAATTTATGTATTTAACATAGAACTTTAAATATTTAATCCTTAATGATCAATTCCCAGTTAATGAATACTATTTGAAGAATAATTGTTATACATATATTATTTTGATGTTTTAAGAAACCCCGGGTTTTGATCTACCTCACATGTTAGCAGGTTTTTCTTTTTTATTTTCCATACTGCTACTAAAAATATGGTAATAAAAAAATATATTTATGAAAATTTTATTAAAGACCTAGAAAAAGGACATATTTTTATGTAGAATCTAAGAATATAATTTTTCAGATGTTACCATTTTTATATAGTGTATTTCTATCTGTAAAGGACTAAATAAGGAAATTGAAAATATAATAAAAATGGAAAGAAATATGTCATGCAACATAAAATATGTTATAAGAAAAAATTTTAAATTTTTTATTTTTCATTTTTGTATAGTTTGTATTTAGATATTTTTTAACAATTTCATCGAATTACAATGAAAAATATTTTGAAATTTTCATATAATATTATTGATGTCCACTTGAATAATTTTTAATAAAATTGAAATCCTTCTCTTTTATTATAAATTAGTATCATTTTTGAACAATACATTGAATGTTATTGAAAAAAATATTTTTATATAAAATTTCTGGTTCAAGCATTCTTCTAAAAGCAGTGTAAATCCATGATAGATTAATACTATAAAAAAATACTTTTGTATAAAAAATTTCATATTTATATTGTTAAGTTATTCAAATTTCTTCATAATTTCTTCATATATAATTAGATTAACAAGGTTAGAATACAAATTAATTCTTTTCCACATTTTCCTAATTTAATTATCCATACTTTTTTATCTGTTTAATATAATTAAATTACTAATCAGTTACAATTTGTCGAATCCTTACTACTATTAGTAGCAGTAATGTTCAAGAAAATCGTTATTGCTTGCAAATTGCATAATTTATTGATGTTTTTTTCATTTTTATAGGTAAACGTTTTCGAAAATGACCAAAGAAAGGTCTTTAAAATTGAATATTTTCTATTCTTATCCTTTGCTAGAGTACAAATCTCCTGTAACTAAACTAAATAGATTTCATTTTATTATAAACTAAAATAAATTCTAATCCGATTTTATAAAATCACTTAAAACATGTTAACTTTTTAAAGGATATAATAATAAAAACGGTTTTTATGTGTTACGATGTGGATTGTCCTTATTTCTATTTATATTTCATAGGACATGAAATAGAAAGAATAACTTAAAATATAATATTTAAAATGAACAACGATTTAAAAGGATAATAATTTTAATATTATCAGATTTATTCTTACTGTTCAAGCGTTTCTCAAGGAACAAATGTAATATCGAGATTTAATCCTATTATTAAAGCAATCTTTTTTTTATAAAAAAAAAATTTTAATTTAAATGTTGAAGTAGTTTATTCACCAAGGTTATTTTGATAAATCTTCAATCAAAATATTCATATTAAAAGTGAAAAAATTATTATATAAGAAAATAAGGAAAAAAGAATTTGGATCCTTGTACATATACTAAGAAATAATTATTAATATTTAATATTATGTATCTCAGTAATATTAAATAATAATTATGTAATAATCTTCTTATGCGTTAAAGATCATAATTTTATTGGCCTATATTGACAACATTTTATATTTGTTATTGCTATATATTCATAATTCATCATTTTTTGGGTTACCATACTATCGAGTACTAAAATATCATATGCTTATGATCCGTGTCTACAGAATTTCGATATCTGTTTTCAATTAAAATATATAAACCTATTAGACATTTCTTATTTTCAGATTTTCGATAAACATAGAACAAATTACTTGCAAATTGTTGACTAAAATTAATTGTTATTAAATATTGTATAGGATTTAAAATAATTCTCTATGGGGTTGTCAATCAAAAGGTACAAACCTCACACTCCCTTCACTACGAACTAAAGAGATCATTCATAGTTCATACCCAGTCTACTGTTAAAGCCCAGAGTTTTCCTGACGGTCATGTGAAAACAGAAATCCTTTATCCAGGTGTGTTGTGTTACCCTTTTCACGGTACAGCCTCCCAGTTTCAGATGATGTGTTCCGCAATTTCTTCATCATCCGAAAAGAACCGGAAGTCACTATTTTCAAAAATTTCGATCTTGTTCAAGTGATACAGTGACATGTAAAGAGTGTACAGTCCCCTGTTAACAGGCCAATTACTATGTGTATCTGGATTTTTAAGTGTGAGGACCTATTCAACCCTTTTTTTAAACCTTTTTCTTTGCCGAATGCCTGTGATATTATTTCCATTCCCACAAATTCACCATTAGGTGACTTTTGGAGATACCACAGATGCGTTCGGATCCGATGAAAGACCAATTAGCCCTTGGGTAGTAGTTATATAAGAACAATTTAATAAAATAACCTAACTATCTTAAATAATATAATATTTTTGGTAGTTATGACTTTCTTTGAACTTCCCCAAGAAATCAATTTAAATCAATAACTAAAAAGAAAAAACCTTTCAAAATTGAATTAATTAGAAAATTTGTCATGAGTCTTGTAATTAATTGAATTCCACAAAATAAATTCTTTAAATGTAGATAACCTCTGGCAACTGATATCTAAAAATGTAAATATAAAATTAAAATAATTTTCATTAAAAATTATCATTTTCTGTCTTTTCGTTAATGATTTAATTATTTTTTGAAAATTAAGAAAATGAAAATTTTTGTTTCCTTTCTTTAAATTGGAGCTCAAGATTTTTTTTTCGTGTTTTGATCAAAAAAATTATAGATAAATTTATGATTCTTTAATATTACAGTATACAACAATTCTTACGTGATTAATTATCACGTTGTAGGAGAAAAACCTTCCAAAATTATTCAAATTTCAAAAAAAAATTATATTTAATTAATTTTCTAAAGTCCAATTTATAACTAAAGTATAACGTTAGTGAGGTAAGATAGTAAGAAATGTTGATGGAATTTATAACTAATGTAAGAAACGTAAGAAATGTTTTGTCAATGTCATTAAAATATTATTTAATATGAAAAATATGAAAGGAAATTGTTTTTGAAATATTTCATAATTAAAATATTAAATTGTTTCTAGGATTTTTCCTCTACACATTCAATAAATTTAATAACATTTTTACAATTAAAAAAATCAAAATTCATATTTCAAATTACAAGATAAGTTAAAGTTAATTGATCTTTTACAATTATTACGAATATTTCTTACTCATACATTTTAAATTTAACAATTTATACAATTCTCACGTATTTTACGATAGTTATAAATCAATCTTAACACTAAAAGCTAATATCAATTTGATAATAACAAAAATATTTACCTTACATTTTCAGTTATTGAATTTTAAAATATTATATCAAAATAAAATTAATTTCAATAAAATTATCCTTCTTTGTATTCGTCAATCTTGTTTGATAATCAATTAAACATAATAATTTTAATCACAATTATAATGCGAAACAAATATTCAATTTTTGTCCATATCACATTAATTTCTATATGACTTTAATTTTCGGGAAATTGATTTTCTCACTCAAACAAAAAAAAATTAACAAATTTTCAAGAAAGTCAATTACAAAATTCAGTTTTATATTGCCTTTTCAGACTATTTACTTTTCAAAATATTGACTGACAATTTTTTTAATTAATTTCTAATTAAATATTAAAAACTGCTATATTTCAGTTTGTAATTTATCACTTCACTTTGAGTTTGGAAAAAAAACCACATTTAAATTATTATATTTTTATATTACTTTATAACCAACATAACAAAACACGTTAAAAACGGAAAAGTATATAAAAAATGATTTAATTTCCAAATATTTTAGTGAAAATTTTCCATCCCTTTAAGTGTTATTTATTTATGTGATGTCATTTAACTCGAACAGGACATTTACAAAAAAAAAAACGAAAATAGTTAATTCAATTTTTTCGCTTCAATACTTCTTAATGATTTGAAGTCTTTCAGGTAACTAAAATCATAAAACTATCATTTTAATAGATTTGACGTGTTTAATGTATTGAAAGCTTGTTACCATCCAATTTACAAAAAAATCATAATTTCACAGACCAAAAATGATGTAAAACCGGTCGTTGGAATAAAAAATGTTTGATTTCTTTAAACATCCGACTTAGTATAATATTTTCAAGAAACTAATGAAAATTCAGCTTTGGTGGAATAAAATTTTATTATAGATAACCCGGCATTACATTGACCTAAAAGCTATTATCTTTTTCTTTTATTATGTGTACTCATAGCTATAAAGTAATAGTGTTGCCAATTGTGGTTGATTACAAAAAGCTAAAATTAAACTTTAATGTGGAAAATTAATTCCCCAAGAAAATGTAATGATAAATTGTGATATAAAAATATGTTTCAGCTAAAAATTGAAATCTTTTGTGAAATCAGTCAACTCTTTTTCCTCTTGGTATGTGCCAGAACCTTGTCATTTTCACATCTTATTATTACAGAATCATAAATCTACTAAGCTTTTACAAATACTTCGTATATTAAGTTAAGAAAGAAAATCTTTCAAGAAAATCTTTACATTTCTCCAAATTTTTGTAAAATTATTTTCGCATGTGACATTTTTATTAATATCATGCAACAAATTTTACCAAACTTAATTATATTTATTTAAAACTTGTGATATCTGGGAGAGAATTTTGGGTTTATAGGGGGAAAATTAATGTTATGCGCATATGCTGGAAATAATGTTGCATATACATAAAATATGTTTGTATTAAAAACATATTAATTTTCCGATCAGCAACTAGAAAAATTCCAGACTATAACTTTTAGTTGAAAAAAGCATGAGCTTTTTTATTATTTCATGAGAGATGGAAGGATATATAAATGAAATGTATTATTTTAAAATACATTATTAACTTTTGATATAAGTAAAAAAATCATATGTTCTTTAAATCCCTTATGCTGAATCATATGTCATTTATATGCCTTGATATATTTTTGGTTTTCCATGAAAAATACGAATTTATTTTCAAAATGGTTTTTTACAATCAAACAGAATAACAAAATTGACCGAAATAAACATAACTATCATGACATTTATATATAGGTAATTAGAAATTTCTAAGATTTACAAATATTTACAAATATTTACAAATATTTTTTGGGTCTGTATTTATGAATATACTACTTTAAAAAAGGACTAAACATTTATATACATAATATATTTCTTTAAATAACTTCTCAACTATCTGAGATTTTATGGGTTTCTCTTATTTATGGCACAACATATATACATAATTATCCTTCCATATCCTTGTTATAATATATTTATAGATGTATATAAATACAATAAGATTTTTTTTTTTTTTTTATTCTTTCTGTATTTCTCGAAGTAACTAAATTTATTTATTGTTAATCATGTTTCACGCCTGAAGTAATAAGAATTATTATAGAAAGGATAAGGGCTGGAATGTTTCAATATACATATAAATACTTATTCAAAAAAAGCATGGGAAAATTATGGTATAAAGTGGAAACCAAAAAAAAAAAAGGATATAATTTTGGATAATTTTTTTTTTTTTTTTTGTATTGTATCCTTTACTTTGTCTGTATACAACAAATTACTCTGTCCCAACTTTAAAAATTTAATGAAAATTGTCCTAATTGAAGATTATAGAAACTTAATATATAAATCAAATTAATTAATTTATACTTAAAATATCTTCATAGTAATAAATGTAAATCCTAATATTGATAATAAAAATGAGATTATATTTATAAAAATTGTTAATTAAAATTGAAGTGAAATTAAGAATTTTTAATAAAATTAATTATTTTGTATCTGGTCCTTAAATAAATCCATTAAATGTATAATAAATTTTCGATTTTGATGATGTAATTACTTTTATGAAATTGTGATTAACATTAATTTTTAAGAAATTTTTGAAAAAAGTTTGAAAAATTGTCGGTTTAAGACAGAAATTGTTAAGCCTGATTTTATAACACATGCAAAACGAAGACACATAAAAAAAAGAATGTTAAGAAAAGTAAAAGTTAAAAGATATTAAATGGTAATGAAATATTTATAAGCTGTGTTGGAATGTTAACTCCATAAGAATACTTAAGATTAAATTGAAGGGATATAAATAACATATGATTTTTTTACTTATCAAAAGTTAATAATGTATTTTAATATAACTTTTTGTTAACTTTCGTACGTAAAGAGGGAAATTTTGTCGGTTAGTATTAATTAAACATCTGTTATTTGACATAAACATCTATCATTTTCTTTCGATTCTTACAACTACAACTGAAGCCTCTGAATATTTCTTAACATTTTTACCTTTCTTATATCTTCCTTCGTGTTTGCTTGCATGAATTATAGATCAGGTATTAAGAATTTTCAAAATGTCTATTGTAAAACTATTGTACAGTATAAATGAGTAGTACGAGAATAGAGCTAATAAAATTTGTGACAGAAAATTTCAAAATAAAACTGGTATCAATAAAAATAATGTTCCTTATAATCAACTAAATATTCACTTTGAATTGAGGACGATGTCGTTTATGCACAAATATTGATCAAATAACTAGAATTTTTATCAAATTTCATATTAACAATACTTTCATTACCAAAAAAAAAAATTTATTCTATGCAATTTTTGGTCTTTCAAAAAAAATTCCTTGAATTTCCTAATATCCTTTTTTATTTCTAACAATATTTCTAGAATATTTAATTACACATGCAATGATATAATACGAATTGGTAAAATATGCTATAGAAATATATTGACGAATACTTAAAAATAGTATAATTTATTAAATTTGTTATATAACAAGCAAAACGTGCAATAAAATAAGAATTTCTTAACGATTTACATCCGCAATTTTCAATTTTAAATAATGAAAATTGTATAGTGGTCTGCAAATGTTCATGTAATTTTATTTTTAGCCGCGATTTAATTAAACTAAAGAGAAAAAATATTACCACTATTTTAATGGATATTTTCAAGATATAAATTGCTTGTCTGTCGGCGGTGAAGATTGTTTTCTTGCTCATTGAACATATATTTGAAAAGTCAGTACCCCAATATGAAAAATTCTAAAAATAATTATTTTTCAATTCAAGCAAAGTATAGTAACATAAACAATTCATGAATAGCAGGCATTGTTGAAAGTTAATTTGTTCTGCAGAATTTACTACTTTAATGGCATATTTCACAGTGAGAGCTTAAACTTTGTCAGACCTCAAATTTTGGTTTAACTTTTTTTGTGGTTTCTCAGTGCAAGCCTAAATAGAAGCCTTCCTTAAAGTGAGGTTTAACTTAAGCCTCAGATAGGTAGAACTTAAGCTTTATTTTTGATTAAATTCATAAAAAATATATTAATATACATTTAAATATTATTAATTAAAAGTTATTAGCAAAAAACTAAAATTACTGCAACGTTCCTATTTCTCCATATTATAAATATATATTTTCATTCACAATAACATTATTTTCAATTGTCATTTACAATAATAATGGCTTATTTTGATTGAGAAGGCAATTGAGCTTAAGTTGCTATCTTAAGCTATAAAATCGGTTTAGTAGAGGTTGGGTTAAGCTGTCACTTCGGCTATAAATCTTAGTAGTAAAATGTTATGGACTACAACAAAAATGACCTTTAGTACTATCTAGGGAGCAAACTATCAGCTTTCAAAACCGTGGAGTAACATTTTATGATACAAATATTTTGCACAACTATGAACTATTTTTTAAGATGATAGTTTTCCCGGTAGTTGCAGTTTAGTTCATATTTGGTAGTTGCTTTATCTAAAAAATCTAAATACAGAATTTATGCAGAATTGATATTTGTATTTGTATGTTAACAGTCAGCACAATATTATAAATATATACATGTAAATTTACTATCGGGGAAACTATGTATAATTACAAAAACGAAACTAATATAAAATAAAAATTCAAAGAATAAAAAATCCAAAAATGAACTCTTAAATCTTAAATTCTATATACGTAATACAAAATTAAAAGTTAGAATATCCTTTTATTTATCCACACAGCGATAAGAAAAATGAATAAAATTGTAACCTTTTTTCAGGACATAATAATCTTCATTTTGTCGCATAAAATTTTTACATTGTTCATTTTGTGTGATTGAAAATGTGGTGAAGTTTCATTAAACTAAATTACTTTTTCTATAGTAAAAATTATCCCAATAAAATATCCTGGTGAGATATTTTATTAAGAATAAAATATCCTGTGCGTTTCTATACAATTAATTTTAACGAAATAATATATTTTATCCGCATTTACAGCCATGATATTGAATTGCTGCATTACAAGATTCAAATATATAAAAATAGGGCTAGCATTAAAAGCGCGACCATTTATTCAATTTTTAAAGGATAATCAAGTACGAATATTTTTATGTCTTAATATATAAGATTATACTGCGTGCGAAAAAGGTTTTTCAATTTATTTTTTATTATATCTATAAAAATGAATTTGTCATTTCGTAATTTTCTTTTAAATTAATTAAGAAAATGGCAATCTTAAAATTAACATTTTTATTACAGGTTGGCAATATTAAAAAAAAGAATGTTGGTTAAGAAAGTGGGAAAGACACCGATCTAAATGAAATTTAAAATTACATTTTTCTCAATTAAAATTGTATAAAATTTAAAGAAAATTTGAAGGGTAAATTAATTAAACCTCTTTTTTCATTGTTGCTATAAAAAGTCAGAATATATCATCAGTGACTGTGAATTGAATTGGATAGCTAGTTATGTCCCTTAGGAGGAATTAAATTAATTTACCATCTTAATATTCTCGTTTTTATTACTAAAAAAAACAGTGAACTTATTCCTAGAGCTGTAACTATTTGGGATTGGTGTTCTTTGTGGCAGTGAATTAAACTTACACTTACATTTTCATAACTTAGTTTATAGAGCTAACTCTATCCTAGGTTTTATCAAATGATGGTCTTAGGAATTTTCTTATCTTTATAGTACTAAAGACTTTATATATGACCTTCGTAAGACCGATACTTGAATATGCTAGAAAATTTAACTAGTAGTACGTATTCAAAGAATTGAATTCGTTCCATCTTAGATTAGTACGATTTGCTCTACGTAGTCTTTCTTGGGTCGATTCATGCAACTAACTGACATAATAAAGACATCTTCAAATTTAAGCATGCCGCAAATTAAGCAAAAGGTGCTATTAGTTAAATCCTGAATAATCTGAACATTTAACTTTACCTTAGTAATAAGATTTATTACTGAATTTCTAAAAAAATTTACAGTCTTCTCACTTAAATATGTAAATAAAATAAAATCTACCGAGGTTGTTTGTCTATCAAAGAGTTTAATGTATTTAAAAGTTGCATTAATTTTCCTTTAAAGTTTTGGTTCTGGTGTAGTCATTTGATTAATGGTTGACCACTTTAATTACAATAATTAAGTTTTTCTCTTTGTAAAACAAAAAACAGCAGGGGATGACACATTTATAATTTAAATTATATCGATGGTAAAATTTTTGATTGAAATAGTTTGAAACTTTAAAGCTTGTAAAATGCCAGCTAAATTAATGTAGAATTTAATTCATGTATATATCAAATTTTACTGATTTTTCATTTGTTATGAAATTATTTAATAAACTAACAAATACCACAATTTCATATACAGAATATTAACGACAAAGTAAATTTAAATTAAATTAGGCCATAGAATTAAATCCATAATTTTAGTAATCGAATATTTAATCCTCATCAATCGCAGGCACATCCTCATTGTATTTTATGCATACAATTATGGATATAATTGACAAAATCATGAAATACTAATATCAATTAAGGAACTTTCATGTTTTCCATTTAACTTTTGAAGTATCCAAATATTTTTTTGAGCAACTTGAGCATTTTAACATATCCAAACCAAAACATATTGAACCAAAAAATTTTAACATATCCAAACTAAAATATTGAACCAAAAACAAAAATGAACATAATACAAAAACCGTTGAAGAAACTATAATAAATGCAGAGATGTTTTATAATTATGAGCTATTTTGATATAATATTCCTGCTAAATGGTGCTACAGGCCATTGAAAAATGATGTTCTTCATAATTTTTCTTATATATAATTTCATCAGGACATAAAGTGCAATTTTTCTTATATAACATCATCAAAATGATAAATAAAGAAATATAAAGTTTCGAAAAATAAAATAAATATGAAAATTTGTCATAATATGCAAGGATAACAAAACAATTTTTTATTAAAGAAAATTTATTCTACTTTTCAATTTTGTATGTAGTTGTGCTTATGTCCTTGTGTGTATATTCTAACAAAAGGATGAACTATAAAAAATGTAATTTGTTGTTATGTATTACATTTTGAGTTTTAGTATTAAAGACTGAGGGACGAGGGCAGTTTTATTGGTAATTGATGTTCAAAATTACATTATTATCACTGGTTTGATGCACCCAAAAATCTAGTTTTTATATAAATATTTTTTGCATCCTGAACAAATACAATAAAATTATTTCAATGGACAAGGATACGCATATAAAAAAATTAAGAAATACTCGTAAAATATATTTGATGTTATAAAAAATATGAAGACATTATGATGGGATTTATCATCCTTGCATGTCCTTACATAATTATAAAAGTAAAAATAATGCGTTATGGAATATTAGCTTTTTACAATTTATATTTTTTTGTAATTTTTTTGTAAAACTTCCTTAATAAGTTGATACATTAATTTTTTTAATAGCCCATTTATTATAATATTTAATTTGATTAAAACAAAATATAAAAACTATATCAAAATTTCGAAAAGATGATACCATAATCATGATAGTTATTACCTTAAAGCTTAAATTCTCTAGGAACTTTAAAAACCCTTAAATTATACTTGAGCTTTAAAACTTTAAAGGATAGCGACAGTTTAACAGAAGATGTGTTATTATGACGAAAGTTATGTCTCGGCAATTTATGTTGACAACATCAATAATTTAACGTGAATATAGCTAATAATAAAATTATACTAGACATTACATTATTAAACTAATACTACCGATTCCAGACATGGAAATGACATAACAAACAATAATTTTTGCAGTTCACTAGCACAGTATTTCAATTTACTTTGGTGAATTACTAGCAGTGCGCTATTTATCATTGGGAACTTTATGTCTTTAAAGTGTCCTACATGAAACTGTCATTATTTCGCAAAATTGATAAATTGAAAAATACAATAATAATCTAGATGAATCTTTTCGAGTTTACTCAGCTGTAACATTGTATCAAATTAAATTATTTCTTAACTTATTTATTTTAATTTCTAATTACACTATTTTAATATCTATAAAAATAGAAATTTAAAAATAAGAACAAACAAAAGAAAATTGCACTTTAAACTTTGTTACGGATCGTTAACAAACCAAATTAAATGGATTAGTTTTTCAAACACATTAACTCTAGAAAAACTATTCAAGTTTACAAATCATTGGTCAGATTGTTTTTAGTAAATCTTAAAATCTTCTAAAAAATATTAACAAAAACAAAAAATGTTTAACAATATTTATTTCCGACAGAGATGATCATCAGCTTGTTTGGCGGATTCCATTTATTTATGTAATTCTAAAATAATATTTTAAGTACTTTATAAATCTATAAATTATATTAATATTTTAATTGTTTTCAATAAATTTTGATATTTTGTCTTCTAAATAAATAAGTCAATTCCTTTTCCAAAAAAGAACAAAAAAAAACCACGTTAATAAAAATTATAATTTGCATTATGACATCATTTTGTATCAAATTCAAATTTCACTTCATCAAATTCTTCAATAAAATTCCCAGAATTCTTTTACACCGCAAATTGAATAATCTATACATAAACAACAACAACAAATAGATAAATTTCCCCATCTAATATTCCAATTTCACTACCCCACTCATTTCATTTTATAATTTCGGGTTAGCATCATACCCGCAACAGATAAATAAACATATGTCGACCTCGTAGTAGACTATGGCCGAGCAGCAATATGGCGCCAACAAACTTGTTACACACAATTCTGAACATAATATATAAATGAGAAAAAGTGGACCACAGAAAGCACTCAACAGGAGGATTTTTGTAAAATTGTATTTGTATGTACAGTAAAATGAGGCGGAGAAGAATAAATCAATTAAGGACTTTTTTTATATACATATCCTTTTACTAAATGAATATTTTGGTAATATAGAATTCGTTGTGGATTGGAAAATGTTGAACATTCCATTCTATTTCAAATAAAAACGAATCTAATCCATATAAAATTTAAATTTGTTATGTCCTTGTTTTAGTGAAGGAAATCCTTTTAAACTTTGTTGTTTTTTAGACTGACCGATATTTATCCTGGTTTTCATTTAAAGGGATGAAAAATATAATTTTATGCGTTTGAAAGTAAATGTAAATCACAATATTAGTAAGATTAGTAGTGTAGGACTAATTTCAGGTATAGTGATAGGTAATATTTTAACTAGTCATAAAGTATTCGGCAAGGATTAGGATGACGCAGAATATTTCACATGTATCGGATGGAAGAAGAAGATGAATCCGTGGAGCAAGTGTTGCTATCACACATAAAAGATGTAAGTTTTTGCAATGTCATTTTATGACTAGTCTAATATTGAAGCAAGAGAAATCGGTGGCGTTAATGAAATGAAGCCGCCTTACAATTTTTTTAAAAAGAAGGCAAACGGCATCGGTAGTTTACCATGGGGCATTGTGGTCTAAATACATTGAGGTTCCTGCGTTCTCCCTTCATTTAAACCAACCAAGAAATTTGTAATATTCTGCTTAGAGTCTGAATAGTTGGGGCAGTCAGACGGCGAAAATTAAAGGAGAATTTTAATAAAAATATTAAATTTTTAAATAAATTATAAATGTAATGTAAATAAGTCAGGCACGTACAAAATTGTAATCCAACCAATTTCCGCTAAATTAAATTGAAAGCAAGGAATTCTTCATTTTTTTTTTTATATTTCTTTATACAATTATTTTATTCATAACTTTCTACATTGGTTTTTAAACGACTTTAATGCAAACGATAGCTCTGGATCAAAGTAAATCTGTAAACAAGAAGTATCGTTTTCGATTCGTAAAATAAGAAATAACTTCTTCATACAAAACATATTCTATGATTCGTTTATAATCGTTTACAATTCAAAAGTCACATGAAACTTCACTTTCTCAAATATCTTTTTTAAATCATTTACGATTCGTTTTGGGTGAACTTGAACTTCGTTTCTAAGATTAAAAATGTTTCTAGCGTTTCATCATTAACAATGACATCTTTATAATGTAAGAATTAGTAAAACTGGAGTTTCTTATTGGTCTCTAAAACTATAACAACTAGCAGCACTTTTAAAGTATTGATACACAAAGTTTTCAAATTGAGAACTGCTATTAGCGTTTGGTATTATATTATTGGATACTAAACAAACTTTTTTAAAAATGTATAACAAACAAAAACTTTTATTCAGAACAAAAAATATTTTCTAATCACATTTTATTTGATTTTCAATAAAAAAAATTTCCAAGTTATTTTCTTTTTTCAAATATTTTTTAAAATACTTTATAACACCAAAATTACGATTCAATTTTACAAATCCACCTGCAGTTATGCAACAAAAGAGGAAAACAAAAACTTTTTCGTGTCCTGATCTGACGTGTTTGGTAATGCAAGAATATTGTTGATTTTTTTATTTACTATATCAAAACGTAGAAAATACTTTGAAAAGTTAAAATTCAGAGTAGTAAAGTTCAGTTATTTCAATGGCATTACGTAATATCGAAATTGATACTTTGAAAGAGAATTGTAAACTTACAACGAAATAAAATTAAATAAAAATTGTCCTTCTATTTTATAAAACAATAGGAACCGTGTAACCGTTTCAACTGAATCCTGGTTGGTTTCTTTACGAATATGAGGATATAAACAAACACACACACAATTTAAATCAATTAATACAACATTCAACATAAATAAATTTCCACAATATTTTTTAATAATTGAAAATTAATCCTTTTAATAAATTTTCATTATTTATTTCACAATTTAATAAAACAGTCAAGTCAGTCCAATCAGTCAACTCTCGCTGACGCCTTATACTTGACTACTGTACTCGACTCTACTAACTTGAATTGAATGATTATTCTTTTTTTTACTTTCTATATCTTCCTATTTCATTCTTTACTAATATATTATCTCCTTTTTCTAATTATATTTCCTATATTCGTTGCACATGTGACTTTCTATACTAATTACACTAACAATAATAATATGCTAAAAATCTCCTATTCTAATTACAATAACAATATTAATATGCTACTCTTTGTTACTCACATTATTATATTAAAATAATGCGTATTTAAATTAACTACTATTGCATAACAATAATTCATAATACTACTACTACATATTACATCCTATAAAGAGCGTTTCGATGTGTCAAGTCATCAGCGAGAGAAAACAAGTTACAACAAGTTGCAACAGTCTTTTAAAGTTTTCTTGGTAGAACTTATCAGAAGGATTTTTCTGATGTTTACAAGGATATCAATTATAACGATTTACCTCCACCTCTTTCAAAGTGCGGGATTAATAATTCCTTAGGATACTTAGTCTGTTTTTGTTAAGCGGCTGGGATTATTGACTGCATCCGTAGTGCGATGAATAAAAGAATCATTTTTTGAATTCGTGTCTTTGTAATAATTGATAAAAGTAAAAAATTATAGGCGAATCACATTCGCAAAGCATTTAAATAAGAAAATAATTTAACATAATTTTTCAATTTTTTGCAATCTGTACGAATCGATTCGAAACTGAACTGATCATGATTTCAGAAAATCTGAGTTGTGTCAAATTCGGTCAATTAAATGGTCATACAATTTCATAAAATTGATACAAAATCCGAAAGAATTCTAATTAATTTAATTTATTTGAGAAAATTATGTTAATAAAAATAATAAAATTTAAATTTAATAAAATTTATATTAAAAAGAATTTTATGAAAAACTTAATTTTATGTAAATCCAATTATTACCAAACATTTTAACTAAAATCTCTGGAAATCCGATTAAAAATACTTTTTATGTCCATAAAATTTTCGAAAATTTTAACTGATAACTTTAATTTAATATTAACCAGGAGGATTTTTTTGGTATTAAAGTGAAAAGTAATTTTTTTTATATAAATAATTTCTTTAAAAACAAAAAAAAAAATCTTTATCCTTTTTTATCGCATTTCTTTCATTTTATGTGGTCAATTTGCAAACATTATTTTTTTATATAAATAATGAAATTAACTTAAATCATTTCTGATGTTTTTATTTGAAATTTTCGGATGTGGTTTTATATTTTACGAAAGGAAAAATGATTTAAAAATATTTAACAAAACAAAAAAAAAACTTTCCATTTAACACAATTTAAGCTAATCAAAAAGCTGTAGACGGCTTTTAACCCTATGAGGTTAAATGTAAATTAATTTAAACAAAAATATTAAAAATATTTCATATAGCCATGCATAATTTGAACAAAAATATTACAATTTCGTGCAAATCCATTTTCTACATGTCAATAAATGGGTTAAAAATTATTTATCTGAACCTTTTTTTTTTAATTTCAATTCAATTAAGATTCTTTTTTATTTTTGTTCACTTTACCGAAAATGATAATTTAAAATTATTTTAGACTTAATATATATTATTGTGAAAATGTCATATGTGCCAAAAACATATTGACATTTCAAGTGTTTGTATGAGCGTAATAATTACGAATATTTAGTTGTATTGAAAGCCAAGTTCAATTTTTTCGGCCAACATTTCATTTCCCATTTAATGTTCATACAACAATAAAATAAAAAATTAAGCTTTAAGATCAGTTCGGTATGTATTCGTTCAGTAAAGTTCAAATTTACTGTCTTCTTATATTTTGTATGGAAAATCGATTGAGTGGACACAGGGTGCGATTTAAATCGATGTTGATTTTGGACTGATTGAAATAAAAGATTTTCGAATGATTGAAGGAAACATTAAAAGAAATGAAATTTTATAGTTTCAAAAAAAATTATATGTTATAAAACATGGCTGACAAACATTTTATAGAGGGTATTAAAATTTATCCGGAAATAATAAACAAAATTAAAAATTATATGAACACGAAAAAAAGGACGCAAACAAAACTTCAAATTTACAAATTTAGTCGACTTAAATGAATAATTATGTATTCACTTACCCAGTCGATTGGCTACTGTACGAATCGATTCGAAACTGAACTTTATAGTTATAGTTCAAGCTTTAGTTTATTGAACTTGTAGTATTTTGTAATTCATTTCGTCAAATTTGTTTTTTGGACTTTTCCATTCTGTAATGAAAATTCTTTACCTAATTCAAAAACTACAAAAAAAAACATTTTTAATTAACAAAAGTCAGACAGAAAAAAATATTAATGGCCAGCTTTATAATAGTTTTACATAATGAAAACCATTTTTTTCCATCAGTAAAAGTTATTCACAATTTTCAGTAAATTTTTAAAGAATATATTATGAAAAAAAAAATTTTTTAGAATTGTAATATATTTAGAAGAGTTCAAATTTTCCTGAATATTAATTTCATAAATGTTTCATTTTGTATAATTTTTCTATATTAGTTTAATTTGTTATATTTTTCTAGAGATTTTTATACAAAATTGTTTATTTTTATCTGTGTTTTAAGAAGTTTGTGAAAATTTTATTAAATAGAATTCATAATTTTTAATGTAATCTGAACACTATTTAAAAAAAAAGTTATTTTAAATAAAATATTTAATTAAAAATATTTAAATTCGAATGAGATATTTTAATATTTATTCATTGAGATATTTCGGTTTCTTATACTTAAAAGCGAAGGATTTCCTTGAATAGTTTACATTTTTTTAGGTCACTTGTTATAATAATCATCAAAAAATTCAAATAAAAATGTTAAATAATGAAATTTGGATTGTTTTGCCTCCCTTCTTGATCAATGTTAGACACCACACACCAAGCTCTATCTTGCCGTAAAAGTAAAAAAATGGGAATTTGAGAAAGAGAATGATTATTTATTTGTTTGGATCAGCGAAGACTAGCGTAAGTATGGCTATGTTAAAAGGAAACATATACAAAGAAATATAGTTTATCCTTAAGCTGGATTTCTTGCAGTTTATCTCATGCTGAGAAATAATTTTACTTACCTCAATGTATTAAGAGCTCTGATTTTTCCATCACCGAAAACAAAATAAATTCAAAAAAATATAGATTAGATACTACTACTTTCCCACGTCGCCACCGGGTACTTCAAGCTATTAGAAATTGATTTTTTTTTTTTTAAAGTTTAGTATGGCAGGTTCTACCAGTTAGAAGTAAAAATATTTGCTAAGAAAAAACTGAAGTAGTAATTCCAAGAATGGATTCTAATGACGAAGGTTTAAATGAATTGTCACTGACTTAATTAATACTTCCATCATAATTTTGATTATGATTAAAATCAGTTTATAATTTTAAATTACAATTTGGGTTAGCAAATATTCAAATACTATTCCATTATTAAAAAATTATAGAGTAATTCACAGAAAGTATAAAATATGAAATGAAAAAGACGATAAATTTATAAGAAAGTTAATGGCACGACATTATAATACCTAGCACAAAATGTTCTATCAATATAGATATTATTTGGGAAGGATGCATTATGTTATACAGGATATACTTAACTTCATAAATGAAGACTGTTTGGAAACTTTTGTAGGTTAAAAATTACTTTATTTTTCAATATAGCCTCCTTCAAGTTGAAGTTCAACACACTTAGCATAACATCACTCTAACATCACTCTAATGATTTGTATGAAAGCTTGTAAAATAACCATCTATAACAGCATAAATGGCTTCTTAATTAAACGAAAAACACTTTTTAAAATTGAGTTTTTCGAGGTTTGGGATTAGACTGTAATCTGATGATTACGGTGAATGTTCAAGTAATTCGTGCCCAGAACTATATAGGGCCATACATTGCGCTCTTAGCAATTACTACTTTTTAAGCCATGCTATGGTACGCAACTACTAACTTAATTCAGGCGGTAAACGGCCTACGTAAACTCTACATTTCACTAACAGCATCACGAGATGGTTTTAAAATAACCTTATTCATTCCAGGGTTCACGAAAATGTTTGATAACGGTGCTAAAGCGCTTTTTGGTGTCGTGTATATTCTGTCTAGGGCCCGCAACTTGAACAAACTAAAACCGGTCTTTTCTCCTTAATTTTTGTATTCAATTGATCCAACACGCTTGAATAATTTTACTATTTTAGCTTTCTATTTTAGAAATCTGATGCCACAACCTTTCCTGCTGATGGAATCGTTTATTTTTGATTGTAAGATCAATTTTTTCCATTTTATAAAAATCAATCACACCACAACTTTAAACAATGGGTCAACAACAAATGTATTGACGGATTTAAATAAAATTTGTTTTATATTGTTATGAAAGGTAAAAATATTAAAAGAAGTAGATAATTTTTGGTGTGGCTTATAAATTTTAAGAAAAAAATAATACAAAAACTTATTTAACATTATTGAAAGATGAAAGCCATCGTTCGTTGTTGTCATCAGTTATGTAATTTTGTTGTCGTCAGTTTGGCGCTAATTTTAATATAAAACAGTGAGAAAATCTTTTTTATTTAACATCATTTTCATTTTAATGTGGAAATTTATGCAAATATACATTTTAACAAATATTATATATGTATACATAGGCGCCCATTAGTAGAAACAAAGAGGGCAATTGCCTCCCCCTAGCTTTAGTAAACTTAAAAAATATACCATTCATCCGGTATTATATTTTTCAGTTTTTTTTTTGCACTTATTCTTGCACTGACACTTCCAACTACTTTTTTGTTGTTTTTAGTACTTACTATACGCAGGTTTAAAACCCAGGTGCGATTAACTATGGTCGAGAATATACTGGAGAGTGTATTTGCATTATGAGTGTCCATTGTCATATAATAGACGAAATACAAAAACAACATTCTTAAGCGTTCTGCGTTGCGAAATAGAAGTTTTTAATTTATTTATTTTTTCTAATAATTTGTGTGGTTGGTAACAGGATGCTTTTGAAAAAACATATGTTTTCTGACAACCATTAATTTAATTTTCATTTTGACCTCCTCTGGAAAAAATCTTGCGGGTGCCTATGTATCTATCTATATGTTATGTATTTAATTTTAACAAAAGAAAACATATTAATAAAAACATATCAAGTCAATATATCAAGTCAAACTCTATAGCTCCAGTACTACATAATATATTTATGAATATTTATTTGTCTGGAATGTTTAGAATATGGACTCGAAAAAAAATGAATATTTAATTTTTAGAAGGGAAGATAAATCTAATTGTAAAGCACTAATAATTTTGATGCATTGCAAAAAAAAAATAAGTAAAATTTAGTAAGACTTAAACTCAGCAACAGGTTCAATTTTGGTACATGTTTTAATGGGAATTTATGATGATTTTGTAATATATATATATTAAAAGCTAGAAGGATAAATTTTTTGTTTATCGAAATAAATTGGAAATATTTATTGGTATGGTAGTGAAAAATATTTAATTTGTTTATTTTAGCGATCAGCGGAAATTTTATTTATAATGAAAAAATAGTAATTTTTTACAAGGTTATATTTTGTTAGAAATGGAAATGGATGTTTTATTTGACATATGACATACGCGTAGATCAATACTTCCCTCAGATTGGATAATTCATAATTTATTGTGTAAGTTGACATCAATTACCCAAGTTTTCAAACGAAATGTGAATATTATATTTATTATATAATTGACATAACTCATTTTTAAATTTAGCGCAACAAGATGACAAAAGGACGATTAAAATTTTTGGATTATTATTTTCAAAAATTCCTTTTTTTGGTATTTAATACACCATACCCAAAATTTCACTATAGAAAATTCATTATTACATTTTCAAAATGTTAATTTTATTTGTAAAATAAAAATATGTATTACTAAATAAAATAAATTATAAATTATATAAACTATAAAATATTTATTAATAAACATATTTTGTGGTTATGTTTTGTGGTATTATTAAATTTTAAAAATATTTATATCCCGCCACTTGTTGTCCTTTTTAAAAATATACGTATACATTTATGTCTATACCCACAGAGAAATACTGAAAAAAACTTTCTATTATACAAAAGGCCACAAATATTTTACTATACAGGAATACATGGCGAGTGTCCCAGTATCTACTCGACAATTGTATATGGATATATTCCAGAGTTCATTTAATGAAAAAATTTCTCTATACAGCCATGCCTAAAAGCTTAGCAGTCATTTTATTTTTTAGTAAATCACTAAAAATTATCTTTTCTGCTAAAGTTAAAGGATATCAACGAAATTGAATGATTTATGTTAACTTTTGTAGAAAATATTTAACTTTAATAACTTTAATATGTTACTGAGATACCCTATAATGCAAATTCAGTACATATCATAGCATAATATTAAAACTAAAATACATACATATATTGAAAAATTAATGGAACCTTCAAAATTTGTACGATAACTTAGTTCCATAATAACCACTGCCTGCCTTGTCGCCCAATTTATAAATTCAATGAATTAAGTATTTTAATTATCATGTTCGTCTGGTTTAATTATTATTGGGTTGGTTAAATAATACATGAATCCATCAAAATGTTAATTAATGTTTAAAAAAACTGTTTATTTAAAGAATGATTTATTACTTTGTCATATAATTTAATTTTTGTCTAGAAAAATATTAATTAATAAATAACAACTTTGTGTTTGTATATCAAATTCCCACAAAACTCTGGATATATTATTTAAAAAGTTTTAAGAAATTGGCAAAATAAAATTGGAAATGATAAATCTAATATTCGTAATGTTTGTTTTGATTCAAATTATAGTAAGGAATTCCTTCACTACGGAAAAATTAAGTTTAAACAGAATTTTCGGCGTAAATGATTATGTATTTTAAATTTTGCTACACATATCGAGGTTTCAAGTTTGATGTACACATCCGCCGAAAAATCGTGACGATCGATTCTAATCAATCAGAAATCTCCGGCCTGACAAAATTCCGAAAATTAGTTTGCGGAAACCAGCACAAGAGCAAATTGTAAATTGTTAATAAAAACCGTCGAGCAATTCGGTTTTTCGTCCGATGTGTAAATCAAGCTTCATATAGCGAAACAACATAAAGTAAATAAACCAACGAATGTCAAAAAATTAAGCACAACTTTTTGCTTTTATGTTTTTAAGCTAAATATTAGTTTTAATAAGTCTCTATCAAAATTTATAAGCAGTGTTTTATTACAACGTATTTACAACAAAATCGCACCAAAATCGCAGTTTAAACAAAATCGTACCTTCACTTTTAATGAAGTTTATAAAATCACTTCTTTTATAATTACTGTCGAAATATTGGAAATTTTTGATAGGATTTGTTGTGAATATGACTCAAACTCATCGGTCAATAAAATTAAAATTACATAACTGAATTTATTGAATCCATTCAAATTTTTGTCTGAATATACAAATTACCCATATCCAATTTAATGCAACACTTTAATATAATAATGTTGCATTAAATTGGTTGTCCTTAATTATTTACCAAAGAAAATTTAAACATTGTTTTCTTTAAAAGTTGTTCAACTTTATAAATATACGTTACATAGAAAAATAATTTCCTTCCTTCTTCTTAGATAGAAAGAACGGAACGGCCAAGCCATTATAAAAACCTAGACGTCATTTTTCTAAAAAAAATGTCCCTTAATATTTTATTGCAATTTTAACCTACTAATTTCAAACTATGAGTTTCTCTATACATATATATAGTGAAGAAATTTTAATTGCAACCTAATTTTCTTTCGGAAGACCATAAAACTTTTGTTAAAAAGTTTTATGGTCATACTCTTATCATTAACAAAACACAACATAGAACATACCACAAGACTGGCAACAAATATTGAAATAGTTTATAGTTGATTTTGGTATGTTGAACTAACAATTTTTACTATCATTGAACTAACAGAAAAATTTAGATTGTATATTTGTAATAAAATACATTTTCCACAAAGTTTAACAGAATCTCTTGATGATAATTATAATAAAAACCTCCCACAAAAAACAAGTGTTAATTGCTTTATGTTACATAATTCTAAATTTATATACATTGCAATATAGAATAGAAATAGATAAATTATTGTCAAATAGACATTTATATTAGACATTTAGGCTGAACATTATAAACGAGACAATTATAATGTTAAAATTATAAAACTTTTTCTATATTTATTTGGTTTGAACCAGAATATTGCAGAGAAAATGTTCGCTAATAGTATAGTTAAAATGTTCTTGTTGTTATAAAAACATAAAAAACGGAGCTAACCGAAAGAACACAAACTTCAAGGGATAAAAATACCGAAACATAAAAAATTGAAATCTTAATTACAAAAAGAACAAAATGGTAGCTAACCCATATTTGAATGCCTGATAAACAGATGAAGAAAATTAAATATGAAAGCATTTTGTCGTAGCAGCAAAGTGTCTTATAATGTCACCTCTGAAAGAAATGGTAGCTTAATAATATTTTTGATTTCGTTTTCAAAATCACATATATTACAATGTCCTTTCCCATTTATTCTTTCATCCTTACACTCTTTCATTATATTTACCCTCACATTTACTATTTCTTTAATATCTTTGATCATCATTTTAATTTGCCTTGGGTAGTGAAGTATTCCGAATTTTAATGCAACCAAAAAAACAACCAATTTTTTTCTATGTTATCTCTGCATTTATCCTTTTTCAAGATAATCAAAATCCTGCCAGATATTCACGTTCAATTTGCAATGAGCCTTTTAACTTTATAATCATGGATGATGACATGCGAAATTAAAGATTTTCTGAAAATGAAAACATCAAAATTACGACACAAAATACAAATAAAAATTTTGTACGGCCAAAAAACGAAGTGTAATATAAAATTTATTAGTATAGAAATTCCTTAAGGATTGAAAAATTAGTATGAATTCTTTCATATAGCTTCAATAGTTTTGAAATTTTCTGTATAATTTTTTTTTTTTTTTGTAATATCGTTGCTTAGTAACGTTTTCATTTCTTTGTATATAAAGTACATATAATTTGAAAACTCATATGTGCACGTGAATCGCATTTTCTAAAAGTATTATGTTTCTTTTTGTTCGGAAAAATCCTTTGGGGGAAATTGTCCTTAAAATACATTCAATTTAAATGTATTTTACCACTTTGCAATTTGAAATTTTATATTAGTAAATTTTATATTACCAAAAAAAAAAATACATTAGAGCAGTATTTCTCAACCTATGGATCACGATCCAATTTCGGTTTGGAAAGATTTAAAATGGGTCGTTTTAATAAAAAATTAAAAAATAAAATTATTAATATTTGAAAATATTTTATTATTTAGATATCTAAGGTTACAGGTCGCAATAATAAAAAGGTTGAGAAACGCTACATTAGAGGATTATTTCATAAAATTTTTCTGGGATAATAAAAGTATACATAACTTGTGAGAATAACGATATTAAGATCAACAAACTGTTAAGAAGATTCCTATAACCAATCTTAAAGCAAAAGAAATTAATCTGAATATTCAAATTTAAACAACTATAGTTGCAGGGAGCAAACCCGTAATCGGAGAGGTATGATTTTGGAAGAATTTCATTGTTTTTAAAAGTAGAACGAAGCGAAGTGCATTACACATGTTGCTACACATTACAGATTACACACATATAAAATTTGATTGCTAACCACTGCGACCAGTGCTACCAATACCTCCTTGTTTTACTTGTTCTTTTTTTTAAATTAACCAATGTAATAATGAAGCTGGCTAGATTGAAGACTATTTATTATCTATTATGATAATCGTCTTGGATTTAAAATTTGGAGTGAAGCATAGGTGAACTAATAACATACTGGATTACTTTTTACAATCGATCCGAATCTCTAATAAGTTTTAAAATCTATTATTTGATCGTGAACCTCTCGAATTTTGTATATAATATAGTCAAACAATAATTAAAGAAGCTACATTATTATTAAGTACTACGTACTTATCTAATTATACCTAAAATATTGCTTTTTGGATCGTATTTTAGATTGTCTATTTTATACTTAATTTTTTAATAAATTTGATAAGCAAAACTGGAATTGCAAAATAAATGAAATTATAAAGGATTTATGACAGATTTTTACTCTTTTAATAATTTCCTTTATAGTTATGTCCATTATAATAGATTAATCCATCTTATATTGAAATCACCCGATATCACTTTTCCATAAATAAATACTTGAACCATGAACTATGGTTATCTAATGGAAAATGTAGCCATTGACTAGAGTCTATACTATCTAGGTGAAATAACTCTTTGTTGCAGATTATGATACACTGCAAATTATTTACACTGTTTTTCAATAATTGCAATTTCTCGGATAAACTAACCAATGGTTTTCTAAAATATTTTTAATAGTATAAACCGATTTCCATCTACCAATTTACAGAAAACTTTTTTTGCAAAGTAAATTACCAAAGTAAAAAGTTATTAATGAAGTGTAATATAAAAAAAAACTTGTAAACATTAAAAATTGTTGTCCATTAAAGGAAAATTCTAATAATCATTAAAACAAATTGAATGTCCTGCGACATAATATTCAAAACTCATTGGTATCCATGTTGTGCTATCCATATTTCGAGAATATTTCTATATGAACTCATCTACAAATTTATATGTAAATGCGTTTTTATCTGTTAACAAAAATTATATACATATTAAAATTTAATAGCATCAAACATATCTCAATAAACTAATAAAAAAGTTTTTAGATCCTTTTTAAGGAGATTTGCAAAACTGCGGTGATTATGAATATTTAAACAAAATATCATAATTTTCTTAAAGTTTTTCTCTACAATTCATATTCAAATTAACAATTTTATGGAATTAAATGGAATATAAATGTTCGGAGGACGACAATTCTTATTGGAATTCCAATTAAAAAACTAACGTACACAATTCAGCATAAATTTTTTGTTATCAAACTTATAGTAATTCTGTGTTGTACAACATTATCAAAATTTTGTCTGAAATGTTTTTATTAAATAACTTCATAATTAAGTATGAACTATAAGCTTTTAAATTTCATTATAAGTTCATCTGACACAATTTCTAATTCCCGATTATCATTTAATAATTTCCTACGAATTCAATGTGAAAATCTAAGAAATTTTAGTTTATCTGAAAAAACCAGAACGTCGTCTTAATGAAATTACGTCTGATTTATTTGACCGCATTTGCTGGTATTTTTCCAAAAATTTCTGATAAGCTAGTAAAAAATAAATTTACATTTTCACTGTAAACTTTCCAGGTGTACATTAAGTATAGGTATACTACAAACCAATGACTTTTCATTTTTTGGAAAATAATCTTTAAGGAAATTTGGACCAAAAGATTTTCTCAATATAAATAGAGCAAGTAAAATAATAATAAAAAAAAAATTGCATAAATTCCTGAGAAAAGAAAAAATTTAACTTAAAATTCATATAACCAGAATAAGAAAGTTTTTTCATAGCATGATGCTTTTTTTACATTTTACCTGTAGTGCATCTGTTATTAGCTTCCTTGTTTCAATTGCCTGACTTTGGAAAATATCCAAAATCCATTAGATTATTGTGCTGCAAAACAAGGACTAAATATGAAAGAAAATTACAATTTTTTAAGAACTTATTGTGTTAAATTGTGATAAGAAGTTTATTTAAATTTGTGGTTATATATTTTTTGTTTTTATCTACAATTACAGAAACTTAATTCTATGAAAACCGGAAATAAACTTATGTCTAATATTCAAGAATTCAAGTGTATCTCAAAACTACTATAGAAATAAGTTAAAATGAAAACGATTCAGTAGCACGAAAAATATTGCATTTTTTAAATTATAAAAATGTGGAAGCTGAAGTCGAAATTACGTAAAATTGATTTTTTGGATAATTTGTTTTTCTATCTGTTTTAGACATCTTAGAATACAGATTCATCAAACAAATAGTTCTAGCGTCCATGGTATATTTTTCTTGTTGTACGTTGCAGTTAGTAATGCAATCTAAAAATTAATGTTTTACATATTTCCGATTTCGTATATTTAGAGTAGGTCAAATTATATTGAACAGAACTGTAACTATTTTAGTGTCATTTTTTAAAACTTATTCGACAACCAATTCCACAAAGGAGGAATTTGATAACTCCCTATTTCGAATATACATGAAAAAACCAGTTTCTAGATAGACTTCGATTTTAAGGCTTATACCAAAAACTATTATAACTATTATGTAATGGTTTTTGCTTATACATATTCACAAACCAATGAAGAAGACACAAATTTGTGACTGTTTTTGGCTACTAAATGGAAATTTTTAAATAGAGAAGCTAAATATTTTGAAATTTACAAAAAACCCACTATTTTTTTTGAACCCACTTGTAACTTGAACATTAGATAATATAGGTGAAGATTTTTCGGAATC
Organism: Rhamphomyia laevipes; assembly: GCA_963920725.1. Lineage (NCBI taxonomy): Eukaryota > Metazoa > Arthropoda > Insecta > Diptera > Empididae > Rhamphomyia > Rhamphomyia laevipes. The sequence goes on from OY987259.1 coordinate 17,869,958, forward strand.
ATTCCTTGCTCCACTGTTTTGAAGGATATGCTTTTTTGCTTATGAAATTGTTAGCGTTCCGGAAAGGTATTCCTAAAAAACTGTCGAAAATTTGCAAAATTTTACAAAAATATTTCTTCTAAAAAAAATTAAAACTTGCTTAAAGAATTTACATGAAATTATCTGAAATTTGAATATTTTATTTAGATAGTTTTTGCGAAAATTTGGATCGTAATTAATCATATTTTTCTTTATGATTATTTTGTGTTGTAGTTTAGTATTTTTCTATGATATTGTCGTGTTTTTCATAATAAAAAATGGTAAAACAGAAAAAGAAAATGACTTTTACATATGAAATATTGCGTCCATAAATTTTCTTCATATAGCATAGTCGATGGCAATATTTTCGTTCGTTTATGGAGGAAAATAGTAATGAAAAACATAATAACTCATAAATACGAGTGCACAGCTAAATTTTCCAGTTAAAATAATAAAATAGTTATAAAATTTCAAAAGAAGATTTCGTTTAGAAGATACATTTTGGGGTGGATGAAATTTGGAGAAGAGATTATAAATTTTAAGATCAATAAGAAATTATGGTATTCTCATTTACTGTAAATTGCAGGAACATAGGAACTATCAGTCACTTTAGGAACTGTCATGATTCTGTTACATTTACTGCGTCTTTTCGAATAATTAACCAGAATTTATGATTATATTTGGAAACTTCTCAGCTCATTGGGTTAGTCAACAATTTTATTTTTAGGATAATAATCCTGAGATTTTGATATATATTTAAGCTTTAGGAACGAAATTGATACAATTTTTTTTTAAAATTTACAAAACAACAAGGACAGATGTTAAAATACGAAAGATATCATAGTTGATAGTTCCCAAAAAAAAAAATGTTTTGAAATATTTTAAAGTTATAATTAATGAGAAAGTGGTACGGTAATTTTAGAAAAACAGCAAAATTTAGTACCTACTACAAAAATTGCTTGAACTTTGAAATAGTTCAAAGAGTTTTTTCTAAGAATGTGAGACAACTTAGTCAACGGAAATAAAATGCAAAGTTTTTATATTATTTTTCTATTAAAATGTATAAGTAAATTGAAAATTTAACAAAAAAAAATTCAATTAGATTTAAAAACAATGTTTACTAAATAACAAAACCAAATAAAAACAATTCTTATCAAAAATTCTAATTAAATTCTATAATAATTAGATTTTCAATAACTGAAGTTGACAGTTTCCTGTGTTTATATAAATTTCCCTTTAATTTAATTTCCATAGTAAGCAAATATTTAAAGAAAACTTTAAAGAATTACATTAAGTAACAATGATTACGAATTTCCAGTAATTTCATAAATATATGCAATATTTATCATGCTATTTCTAACTAGCACTTGGAAGATGTATATAAAATTTAATGAATATTCTATAGATCTCGATAAAGTTTTTGAAACATGATTTACTTGTAGCTTAAAAATCTAGAGCTTAAAACGTAAAATTAAAAAAATCTATCTATAAAAATTTTAAATAAACTGCAGCGGCTATGTAAACTTGGTATTATACTTCCATCCGTCATTTTATTATATTATTTATTAACTTTTAATATGACATTTAAAATATTATTTCATTTAAATTTCCAATATTAAAATACATTTTGGCGATGGATCGTTTCAAATAGAAAAAAAAAACATCTTTAAATTTTCGTTGACGTATCCAATCTTCAAGCTTCCTAATATACCTCAAACTGTTTAATAACAATTTGAATTTAAAATGTAGGACGACACAAACCTTAAATTTTTAGAATTAAGTTACGAGTCCCATTCAACACGACGAAACCCCGAAGGTTGATAAGCTTCTAAAACGCTAGAGTTTATAATATCGTACCTGCCAAATGTACACCTTCTGACCCTGGCCATTGTCCAAAAGATTCTTCCTAATTCTGCTCTCCGAAACTACAGCATTATTGGTTGCATTGGATGCCTATAGTCTGGCCAATTGGACAGTATCCCTTGTACACAGCTATTGATGTATTGAGATCTGGCTATGTCTTTTGGTATAGCTCTATTTCTTTCTGTCGTTCCACAGAAATCTTCTTATAAATTCTAATTTTGTTAAATCTTTTATCAAAATAATATTATTTGAAAACGAAATTTTATGTTTAGAAGTGTGGCGTTAAACAATTAACGCTTAACACCAATAATTATTTAATAAAAATAATTCGATAAATTTGTTATTTCATTCGAAAACGTAAATTATTTAATAAATTATATAATAATATTATTTTGCATATATGAAAAACATGATAATTTCATTAGTTAAATTACATAACTTTTCTCCACATTATTTTTCCAACATTTTTATATAATATTTTCAAGGAAATTTGATATATTTTTCTTTGGTAGGAAATAATATAAAAATGAAAATATGAATAAATTATAATTCCCGATATGTGAATGGTCAAAACTAAAAGTTTTTTTTTCTGTTCAGAATTGACAAGAATTATTGTAAGAACTGCTAAACAAAACTTTATTATGTAGCAAAATATAGATAAAAAATTTGATATTATAAAAGTTTGCTTTCGGGTATATAAGATTTAATTTATAGTAGAAAGTTTTCGTTTATAGAATGGAAAATTATATTTTATTTATTTTATCAAGATATACCAACATTTTTTAGTTATCTTATAGATATATTTCATAAAATGTACAGTAAATATTTATTTATTAATATTTATATTTTTATTATTTATAATGCATTATCTCATTTATATAAGAAATGGAATAATATGTCCAAGAATATGACATGAATCTCCACTTATGTCAATTTGAATAGATAGTTTTACATATCGAATATCCATAATTGAGGAAGAAAACTTTGAATACATTTAAAAGACTGTGCTTAGTCATGAACCAAAATTTATATGTTATTTTATGGCATCTGTATAGTTACTTAATTTTGTTTATTTTTTATCAAATATTTATTATCTTCATAAATATTTGATAAAAAATAAACAATTTTTCTGAAATATTAATTCTGAATTAATAATTAAAATTATTTTTGAATATTAGATATCTAAAATTTACTACTCTAAATAAAAAAATTAAAAAATGTTCAACAATTCGGGATGGCATTAAAAATTATAAATGTAGCTTAATGATTCAATAAGTAATAATTTTGTTACCGGATCACAGGTCACTCCTGGTCACCAAGTAACAACTAGATCGAAGTCTAAGATAATGAAAAATTTTATAAACTGGCAAGTAAAGGGGCTATGGATGATACCTTAGTAACTCATCAAATATGATACCTTAGTGACATACATATATTAAAGAATCAAATAATAATTTCGGCTCAACGACCTTAGTGACATACATATATTAAAGAATCAAATAATAATTTCGGCTCAACGATGTAAGCTTTCCAGGTAAGAATAACAGAACTACAGAACGATTGTCAATATATAAAAATACAAGGAATCCTAGAAAGACAAGAAATTTCTTAAAAATTAACAAAGCAGTGGATATACAGATTATCCATTGGAGCTGTTACGGAACGCTTAATTCTCAGAAAACATAAGTCATAGTTAAGATGGACGGACTACCTTAACCTAGAGTGACACTTTTCCTCGGTCCCACAAATAAAGTTAGGCAATTTCGGAAATTTCTTCCTGGATAATATGATTAAGTTCATTTGACAAGAAGGGTGGTTCGACAGACTACAAGGAGGGAAAATTGGTCCATTGGAGAGTACAATGCGGCTTTTAATAATTTGCAAATGCAATTATGCATAAAAGAATTCTTTAGCCATCTGTCACTTTTTAGGTGCGAATGGTTTTTCATATTTATTAAAAAATAATTTAACATCACGTATAAATTGGTTCACATTGTTGTCATTGTTTTTAAAGAATTTTATTACGTATCATATTTGAAAATCAAAATTTCATCAATTGTAATCTTTATCCACAATATAAGGTTAATGTTCCCATAAAAATCAATTTATCTCAAATCTAACAAGATAAAAATTATGTTGACATTATTTTGTTACGCTTTGTAATATCAATTTCAACCACAATTTATATTCCCTATTACATTCGACTATATATTATTTTCTCCATTTATCATGAGATTTTCATCAAAATATATAAAAACTTTTTTATCAAAATCGCATTGATATACCACAGCGCAATTATTCTGCACTGAGTTGATTGATTGACATTTATTTGACACCTGAATTGTTTTAAAATTACCACTTTTTTCATATGATAGTTCAGCTAGGGAATAAATATATCAACTATTTTGTTATTAGTTTTGTTATATCATTCAAAATGATATTTATGTGAAGCAGGTTTTTTTTTGTAAAATAATCAAATAGTAAAATGATTGAATGTATCATGAAATATAAATTTATAGAGTGGATTTTAAGCAGACACATCATATCAATTTTCCTGTTCAATTATTTATTTATTTACCAAGCAAGGTACATATCTTAAGTTACTAAGTTTTACAGTGTCTTAATTTCTCTTAAACACATGCTATGAAATGAACCCTTCTTAAAAATATAAATTCTTTTGCTTGTCGATTAAGTATTTTTGTATTAAAAACATAAGGTAAATGCAAATGTGGCAAAACTAAACGCTCTAGCTTGCCAAGCAGGCCCAATTAAATTACTTCATGCACTAAGCTCTAAAAGCATATTTTTAAGACTTTACCGATAACTACTTCTTTCGTGACCCATATTTACCCTACCTTCTGTTCCGTAATTCTGTCAATCTCTTTCTTCACTACTCCCAATGGGACAAGAATAGATTGATCAGCGACCCTTATATCATTCTCAGAACCCTTCCAAGACAGTTCATCGGCTTGCTCGTTCCCATATATGTCACGATGACTCAGCACATTTTTTGCAGAGTATCTGAAGCAATTCTCTGCATCTCCTAACCATGTTCCATTTAATAACCGTTGAATCGAGCGTCCTAATAGCAGTCAGACTGTCGACATACATTGTGATATTCTCGTGTGATATCACCTTCATCGTTGCTAGTGAGGCCGCATGTTTTATGGCTAGCACCTCCGCCTGAAACACACTCCTGTGATTTGGCAACCTCACTGATTCCTATATATTTAGTTTTTCAGTGAAAGCATGCTTTCTAATGTGCCCATAAATGGTATTTAAACTAGATTGAATGCCTAAAAGAATACGAAAATGATAACCTTAAGTTATCACAATATTTGTCATAAATTTATAAATTTCTTAGTGTATCACCAAATGTAATTGACAAATTTTCTTTTTATAGAATCTAATAATTTTCCCATTGAAGGAAAACATTGACAATATATTAATATAGGATTGATTCTGAATACCATAAAACTACAGATTAATTATGATATAAATTTTGTTTTTTAATAAAATTATACATACCACAAAACTTTTAAAAATTCAAAAACGTTACGAATCAACACATTTGCAGGGTTCAAAATTTTGAAGATATTTTTGTATATTCATATAAAACAACTTATTAAAAATTCTTGTCATTCTTTCTGGTCGTAGATCATCACATTATCAAAGAATCATATATAATATACATCCATATATTTTTTAGTAGTCGAACAGACCAATTTGTTTGCAGAGCAACAGATAAAAACTATACAAATTTTTTTAAACCAAAAATTCTTTGCAACTAATAATACATATAATATTAAGTAATATAAAAATTGTGTTAAAGGACAAAATTAATATGAAAGATTTTATGTTCCATTTTAATGTAAATGGAAGATTTTGGTAGGATATACAAGGAAGAAAATTTAAAATAAAAATTTGAATATTTTATATGGCAGCATATGCCACTAAGTTATGTTAGTTTTTATTGTTAACATAATTGTTCGCGATGTTCTAATTTTGTTCAATTTTCTTCATCCTTCTAATAATAATTCCTATATAAATAATAAAGAAATAAGGAACTTTATTAAGTTTCAATAAGAAAAATATATTCTTTTTCTTAAAAACGATAAACCAACGATAATCAAAGGACATAACATATCAGAAGTAAAATTACTTTTTCTTTAAAGTATTTTTTCTCTTGGTGATGTACAATTACCTTGGAATTAGCTTGGAACTCCTGGTAATAAAGCTGGGCAACTTAATGTTTAAGGGCAGTGAATTTGTAAACAAAATTCAAGGAGCCATAAATGCAGGAACACCAGGAAGAAATCAGCTGTGAGGAGTAGAAGAAGATTGCAGTAAAATGAAAATAGATAAAGTTTCGGAGAAGAGCTAAAGTTTCAGAAACCTGGTCCTTGTTGAATTGTACAGCAATGGAAGAAGAAGAATATATGAAATATACATCAAAAAATTTATTTATATTATGAAATATACACATTTTTATATCAGAAAAATCATAATTTTTAGTTCAATTAATATCTTTAAACTCTGAGATTTACAATATTCTTAAATTATATGCTATGTCCATTATATGATATTTCAATTATAATTCCTAATAAATGGTCATTCTTTCTATATTTCTTAATTATTTAATACCTAAAATCTGACTTAACCTTAATTTATATTTTAGGTGACCAACGGCCTCTGGCTTGGGCGAAATCTTACGAACACAAGGATACTTCTTCTATTAAACATGAACAATTTACGACTAATGGTGACTAACCTAAATGGCCAAGAGACTTGATCTTAACACGGTCTATGTTAGGCATTCCAATAAAGGTTTAGATTAAGATATCAGTCATATGAGCTGTGACTATCCAGGCTATAAAATCGTAAGAATAGAATTATAAGTGTATTCTAGAAAGAAATTTGTCAATTACATCTTTTGATATGTACTTACAAGTTTTTACATCATAATAACATTTTTTTTACATTTCTTCTAAAAAGAATCATACAAAACTATCGACTCAACCATTCCAATCATGGATATTCTAAAGTTTCTAATTTATATTATAAAATATAACGCGAGGTGGCTAGAATAACGAAAGATGAATATTGTTGATTATATAATGGGATGGGACACCTAATGTCCAGATAATACGGACCTCCCCTCACCTTCTAACTTTAATTTACAAATTTATGCTACCAAATATTTTTATCGAGTGTCCGGAAATCAAAATTATTACGACATTCAAACAAACTTTTACTCCAAAAATAAATAAAATGTCAATGTGTTTCGACTGTGGTTTAACATATAAAATAATCCACAATAATCTTCTTTAAAGTTAAAGAAAAATATATTAAGGTTAAAGTTAACCTTTAAGCGAACATAAATATTTCTAATTGCTAAATATTTATTCATTCTTAAACTGATTTATTATCATAATTTATATAAGTTTTTATGAGTTCAAACTAATTTTAATTATTCTAAGTTGTTTTCCCTCTTATATAATTAATGAAATATTAATTTTCAATTTCAATTACCATCAAAACTTAAACAGAATTTTAGAAAATCTCTAATTAACTTAAAAATAATTATACTCTGTATATAGCTTAGCTATAAAAATGCTATAAAATCTATAGTACTAGAAATATTTAATTATAAAATCCATAAAGAAGGGTGTTTTCATTAAAGTCCTTAGTGTGTATATAAATTATTTTCCTTGACACACAATTTCGACATTTATATAGTAGTATCTATAAAAGATTAATTTTCTCGTATACTCATTCATTTTATATATATGATTCTTCAAATTTGATGTGAATGAATGGCCAGGCGTATTGCGTATAAATATATAGAAATTATACAACAAAATATAATTGTATATGAAATATGATTATCCTTATAATAATTGCTGTCTGATGCGTGTTAATAATGTAAAGTAATTTTACAAAATAAAAACGCCTTACACAAACACTACACATTTAGTAATGTTAATTAAGCAGCAACACCCTTAATATTAATATAGGATCAGTGTGTAATTTGTGATATAAATATAAGAGATTCTTGAATATGAGGATGATGCATTGCATCTGGATTGAGTATATGAGAAAAAAATAATAGTTTTATGTTTCGCATGCAAGTTTTTGCTGACTGGAATGTTTTAATTGGTAAAATGAAGTATAAGTAATTATACGGTTTTTTGTGATTTCTTTTTAGTACTGCATCTTTTCAAAATTATTACGTTAATATTTGAAACCTTTTTGCAGAAATTTTGATTGATTTTTTTCCTTTGATCATTCCCTTAAGGAACATTAGGTTTCCATGTTTCCTCACCAATGCATTCTATTCAAATTCAAAGTCCTCCATGTCTGTCTTCATTTCTTATTCGTTGTGTAATTTCTTTATGAATACATGGAGCTTGTATATATTAGCCTTCGTGACTATAGCCATGTTTCGCTCATGCACATTCGTACAGATTTGACACAGGTTTCTAAAATGCAGGTCTTTATTTTTGAACTTGTGACGACTTCCACATTGACCATATTCTGCCAAAGGCAATTCTTTCTTTATTTAGTTTGTCTTCTATGTTCTCATTCGTACCTACGTTAGTTGATTTAATGCTCGCTAGTTTCCATAGCTTTTAAGAAATAATAATTGATTCAAACTAATAATTTGCTTTCATAATTTTCATTTACATAATATGCAAACAATTATAAAACACTAATACTTCCCAACCACGTTATGTTATTAAAACAGTACCACTGCTATAATTACAAGGACCACGATTCTGAAGGTGTAATTATGTTACGACCGTAGCGTCGCAACATTTTTCCGAAATAATAAATGTGTTCGCCTTCTCATCTTCGCCTTCACAGAATCTGTACAATTGATCTTCTGATAGTCCAAGGCTGTGTTGATGTTTTTTTCAAGTGGTCCGCTTCTTCGTTTCCTTCAATACCCTATTTTTCCTCCGTAAGTTTATTAAGCCTTGAAGACAGTCCCATACAATAAGTCTTGATTTAATTTGGTATGAGTCCAGATATGTAACAGATGTAATTTAATTCAATTACTAAATTTTCAACAGTGTAAATGTATTAACCAAGTATAATAAGGGTAATTCCTGTATATTCGACTTCATCGAGAATTGAGTAAGTTTTATGTAAAATAGAATGTCACTCAATATTGGTTAAGATATGCCGAATGTAAAGAGGACAGTCTTACTTAATGACTTGCAGTAATATTGAAAATATTTTTGTTGCTTGGTCACTTTAACAGAAACTTTAATTTTTTTATATTTTTTTTCTATATATAAAAATTTCTTTGATTGAAATCCTTATTCTGTTCCAACAAATTTACAACATTTCACAACAAAAACAAGAAAAATCATTTTCATATTTCACCCAAAAGAAAAAAGTAAAAAAAAAATATTTTAAAAAATTTCCTTCCTAGAATAATTAATTTCTTTCAAAAAGGACAATGAAATATTTCAATTTTTTGAAATCGTAATTTGTATTTTTTATAATATGTAAAAATTTATTATGATGGAAAAATTATACAATTTTTACACTTCACCATTATAATAGCGAGTCTCAAAATTTTTGTTTAAAAGTGTGAAAATGTTTTTCGCAATTGCTATTTTATACAATTCACACGCTACTTTATGAATATTCATGTCAGAAATTCGTTAGTTCACTTAATATAACTTGCTATATACAAAAAACTTTCATATATAAACTTAAAGTGCATAAGAAAATTAATCCTTTCAAGTTTTTTTCTTATAAAGTTTTTTTTTTTTTTTGTATTTATGAATAAGAATTTTGTTCATAAAATGAAGAAAAATTGTGGTGGAAAATATGAATTATGTTACCAATTCATTAGCAACATATTTTCATTTGTGCTCTACCTAGTTCATAAATGAATTTCTTTTTTTGTAGACAATATAAAGTAGGTTATAAACTAAAAATATTACTGATAATTTGCATACAGGGTGATTCTATAATATTTTGAAATTTTTCGTGACACTGCTAATGTATACTTAATATATAAATTCTAACAGATTGTTGGATAGTTCTTAAAGCTCTATAGTATATAGTTTCCCATAAACAGATTTAGGATTAATCTGGGACTATCTTCACAATTGAAGAAATTGAAGAGGCAGACCGCTTTGCAAAAACTGGCTCAAGTGCAAAACTTATTGGGCTAGAGCCGTTCTGTGTTAAGCCAAGAGAAAACTCCAACTTCATCTTACTTAGATGGATTCAACAAGACTACAAGAACACATTACCAGGTCTCTCAATCACAAAATAATTTATAAAACTACATAAAATAAAAGTAGAAGACATATAATAAAACTCAGTAAAATGGATATCAGAACCCTAACAAGTCTCGTGACAGGACAAAAATCTTTGAACTACCACCTCAATAAAATGGGTCTAGCTGAAACAGACATCTGCCGACTCTGCCTAAATGACAAATAAACGACAGAACACATTCTCTGTCACTGGGAGGCAGACTTAAGAAGCAAAAGAAGCAAGGAAAAGACAGGATTTTCTTGTAAAAGGTTTCCTCACCACCAAACAACTGGGCAATGCACCCTAGGCTTCTTTAAGTCTATTAAGTTGTGATATGGATGGGGGCTATAAACTCACAATAGATTCATAAGGTACCAATGCTCACTCGAGTTCCCCATTCTAACAAATTTACAACAATAATTTTTTTACAATAATTTTCACATAAATTAGTGAAGTCTGCAATGAAAAAGTAGGAATTGGATCGGCTATGTGGCTGTAATAAATAACAGTGTGGCTGTTATATCAAAAATAGCGCCGCGACAAGTAGCCGGTGTATAAATCCATCAGTTTTATAATGTCAATTATCCAGACTGAGTTTTTATTAACACAGGGTAGTAAAGACTTACATTTGATTGTGTTCCACTCACCTACTTTTAATTCCTAAAGGTTAATATTATAAATAAAAAAACACACCCTGTATGATTCAGAAAATAAGAATTTACAACAATTTTACATTTAACAAAAAAAAAAGTGCGATTGTATGAAATTAATGAAAGGGCAAAAACGAACTTCTGACTTCCTTTTTGGCATTATTTTACAACGTTGTACACAACAAATGCATTTGCCTGATGATGATGACGGCATTTCTTGCTTATTGATAAGCGTATATATAGTTTCATTTATATACTTGTCGAATTTTAGTGGCATGTCTTTTAAGCAACGAAATATTTATTTTCTATGTCATTTCATTTATTCAAAAAAGATGCAATTTATCCACTTAACTTGATGTGTAGATAAAAATTTTAAAATTGATAGTTTCGTAAAAATTTTCTTCAGTTTCTGTAAAACATCGAAATAAAAGTTTTACTGAATTTTATATAGTTACTTTTTAACAATGATCAGCCAAAGGCAATTTATATCCAATTCTAAATCGATTATATAATACTCAGAATAAATCTAGGAAGTGCTTAGGTTCATAAAGTTTTTGAATGTGGTGAGATTTCAGAGTAAGCCAAAAACCACTATTTATTCAATCACTAGAGGTTTCAACCAGGAAATCTAATATCAATTATTCCAAGTACAACATACCATCAATTATTTTGAGATTTCTTTTTTTCTGCATTGCTTTCATCTCTTGTGAACGATGTACAATTTCATTCTCATATTTTGTAATTTTTTTGTATTGTAAACTATTTCCATCCTTGTTAAAGTGTCATCATTTTATTTTTATCTTTGATTTTTATATCCGTTGGCATTTCAGAAAAACATAATTCCGAAAAAAAACCAATGTCGTATATGAAAATTCTGATTTTGTTCATCATTTATTTTCATTTAAGTTTACCAACTTCCATTTAAGATTGCCAGAAGTATTACTTCAGACTCTTATAGTTTTTGTGTGTTTAATGTTTTTATGAAAGATTGAAGGAAAATTTTCTATCTTGTTACATAGATTTTCATTTACTAAAGATGAAAAGGAAATTTTTTGAGATGTTATAAAAAGTATATAACCACTAAATGAAAAATATCATGCCTGACCGTGTTGCAAATAAAGATAATAGCATTTCGAGTTATATAGGAAATTAAATATTGCTGCTACATGGTTGGCAACTACGAGGTTGCCAACTTCCAGGATGAAGACATCAGGAGATAATTGACGAATTATTCTAAATTCACAATAAAAACTTTATATATTTTATGTATTGCATAGGAGAATGAAAGGACAAGATAAAAATCTGCAACACTATTCAAAATAAAATATACTCAATGAGTAAAGCATCACCTATAGAAATTTATGTTCTTTGGTAGTGAAGGACTTTCGTTAGGGGTACTGCAATATTAAAATCAAATGTTACAAAAAGGATACAGAATATTGTTCTTCGTATACCGGAATTGAGAAGAAAAATGTTGACGGTGTCATTTTTCAATTTAGGTGATATTTTATTAAAATTTTGTAGTAGTAGTTTCTATTTTGGTTAGATGTTGTTTTCATCAAGAAAGTATGTAAAAAAAAATGAAATATAAAATAAAATTTATTGAAAAGAACAATTTAATGTGAACAAAAAAAGATTGTTTTATGATAGGATATTTTTATGATTTTGTTTCCTCTCTTATATATTTTCACATTTTAAGTATCCTTGCAGAATTATTTTTTTGTAAAAAAAGATGATGGTAAATGAAAAATGTGCATTTAATTTTTAAGTATCATTTTAGGGCAAATGAAAAATTGATAAAAAGAGTTTTGTCATTATTGTAAAATCGTATTTTTTCAATGACTATGTTCTATGTATGCAAAATGGAAATCAAGAGATAGCTTAATTGCTGTGACAGCCGAATGGTGTATGAAATGAAAAACAATTTATATTAACAATATATTAAATTGAGAGGTCATTTCATTAGAGGTGATTGGTTCATTATATAATTGTTATATCAAAACAATAAATCTTCAAAATTGGATTTGTCGCAGTTTCTGAAAGATATATTAAAATAAACTTAAAATTATCAGAAGAAATTAAGGATCAAGTTGACGAATGTAGTATTGAATCAAAGTTCTGCTCTTAGGTTAAAAGAAATATTTATTATATTTTTTTCCAGATGTTGTTACTATTTTGTACGGTGCTATGTCAATAAATAATTTTGCGAATTCAATTACACAGCTAACTTGAATTTCAATATGCCCGATAGATGCTTCCAAGGTTGTCAGCTTTTTCATTTAATGTAGCGGTAGCCTAGTACCTAGCATATTCTCACTCGGTGTCTTTGTACTCGGTGTCTTGTTGCAATCTACGCACCAGTATAAAAAGAGCAAAATATGTAGAAAATTCATAACATTTCATAAAATTTTACTATAATACAGATAGTGGCATTTACATAAAAAAAAATCAGTAATTATATCTATAATTTTTAAACATTCTAAACATAATTATATTCGATAATTTAACATTTATTAAAATATTTGATTCAAACTCTTGTAATGTTTTTCAGCTTCTTTGTATTCCAATTTAAAATGTCCATTTGCATTTCATTTATTAATCAAAAACCAGTCGTAAAATACAGGTAATTAACGTGCCACATCGCACTCTTCGTTATAATACGTTTTTTTATATATACTGTCAGAAAATGAATACAAATTCATCACATTTAGAACCACAAATATTGAAAAACTTCAGTAAAATAGAAAATAAATTGTGTTCTAAAATTCGATTAAAATTATAATATAATTCAAAAAAAATCAAATCAAAAGTTGCTTTAGTATAATTTGTTATGATTTCGGTTATGATTTGTTATGATCCCATTAAAATAACCGGTAATGTAATTCAAATTTTAATCTAAATTTAAATATTATAGCTACGTATAAGAGAAATATATTTTTAATGATATTTTAAATAATCATATCAACACTTAAAAATAGACCCAAGTCATAAAAATAAATAAAATGGTATAAAGAAATATTACAAATTTTGAACCTTAAACATCAAAATTTTTAACTAATGATATAATTAACCATAGAATTTAAATATCATTAATGAAATTTGATAATATAATCTTCTCAGAATATTCAATACAGAAATTTATTTAAGTAAAAAATTCCATTATTCGTAAGAAATCTAACGCAATCAAGTTTATCACTTAATATAAATTTGATATCAATATTTTTCTAACCTAATGCCTTAAGAGTAATACGTTAATCATAATAAATTTTCCTATACTAATGACTAAATTCCTATTAATGATTATCAGAAATATTACATAAATTTTGTAAAAAATAATTTAAAAATCTCTTATAGTAAATGTTTAAACCAAATAGCAAAAAAAATCTATAGCTTCCGCTCTTCCGCAATTAAATACCTTTAATGTTAATCCTTAAATACTTTAATTTTCAGGAAAAACCTATGGTTTTATACCATAAAAAACAATTGATTATACAGAAAATAACTTATACTTAATATATGATTAAGGACGTATCAGTAAAAAGTCAGGATATCCGAAAATATCATATCAGAAAATACAGATTTTTCCATACAAATCGGAACATCAAATTCCAACAGTTAAAAAATTTATTAAACAAAAACAACATTTTGAATATATTTATAATATTTTGACAAAATCAAAATTTTAATACAAAAATATCGGAATATCATAACCTATAAACCTATATACAATATTCATTTTTTAATATAGTGTCAGAGCCAGATAAAATTTTTGCAACCACCACCCAATGAGCCAATGTATTTGTTTCGTTATTCTATTAAAATAATATTAAATTGTTAAATCTGCGGGGGTTTAATCGGTTATGTATATATAAATAAAAATGTATATTGTTGTTTTTATTTATGCAATTTTTTTAAAATTATAATTATAATTTTCCAGTAGGGAAAATCTTGTATTCATTTTCAATCCATGCAGCGTTTGAATAGGAAATATTTCGATATTTTTATTAAGTTAACTTGTCATTTGCCAGTTTTCAATAAAATGGAAATGCATAGGAAAATGAAGTTCAACAATTTAAAGGGTTTTGATAAAATTTATCATTACATAAAAAACTTAAAAAAATTCAAATCAAATATGTAAATCATTTTTAAGGTAATTGAAATTATAATAAATATAATAATAATCGGATATAGAAAGACAGGTTTGCTATTCTTGGGTTTGATGACTTTTAGGTCTGCACTTTTGAAAAATGATTTATTTTACCCCTTTTGAAACCTTTTTGTAAAAGTGTTTTTTTGTTCATTCTTTTAGTAGGGAATACATTGGGCTTGCCTGGCTTCAGATGTTTCTTGCTTTCGCAGTATGTGTCCAATCCATATCTCTTCTTTTTTTTTATGAATTGGTACTTTGATTGGTTTTTGTTTTGTCACATTCCATAGGTCTACATTTCTGATTCGCCGTGCGGGTAGAATATTCCCCAATATAATTCTCAGGCATTTCTATATAAAAATAAGACAAACTAAATGAAGCAAGAATTACCAATGCCTATGGTATACGTTATTCTACGTTATTCTGTTAAAGTATATAGTTAGGTTAAGATTTGTTCTAATTACAAAAATAAAGTCCTAATCACTGCACCCATTCGGCTATTTGTTTAACCCTTTTAATTATTCGTCAATTACCAAGCCCGTACTTTTGATGAAACAGTACAGTTTAGTGATAATCGCTACGTTTCCGAAGGAGTAACAAGATAGCCTTCGACATGTCCCAACGCTTCAAAACCACATAAAGTGTGATTTCCGCCGTTTCGTCCTCGTTTTAATAGAACCTACACACCAGTTCTTGCTAGATTCAATTGATGATCTCTGTTGCTAGCGTTTCTATGTTCTAGGAACGCATAATATCGAGTGCCTTAGGCTTAGCCCTTCACGTATGTTCTATTTTAATATGGCTGTTGGGCAGATTTTTCCTTTTACAGCATTTTGAAGTTAATTTGTTTTAATTGTCTTTCTTCATATATAATTATTGCCAAAAATCATAGAAACTATGCTTAAATACATCAAACTCCAAATTGTTCTTAATAAAATTATTTAAGGAAAATTGGAAACAAAATATAGAACGCATAATTTTATTCTTCAGTATTTTTTTTAACAAATTTATCACTTTATATTTTGTAATAAATAAAGTTTTCGAAGATACTTTATAGAGCATAATAGAAAAATTGATATTGAACTAAAACTTTCATATATTTTCCAATTTTTTGTTATTGGTTTTCTTTTTTTCATATTTTTTTTTTTTTTTTGTTTTTGAAAAATCTACACGTTAATAACATTTAATCATTCTTATGTTACCGAACAAGAAAACTCTACTAAAACTTTGTCGTACCATTTTTTTTTTTAGCTTTGCTAAGATACAAGTAGAAAATTTTTATTTTAAATGTTATTGCATAAGAGGGACACATTTTTGCAAAGTGTAATTTGTATGATATAAAACTTTTAATATATAAAAAAAATGTAGACCCGATTTTTAGCAATAAAATGTTAAACATAAAAAATTAGAAAGGACACCATAACAAAAAATCAATTGTAAATAAAAAGTTTCTCTTATAGAATATAAACCGAACGAAAATAATAAACGATCAATCAATAGTTTGGCGCCATATGTTAGTTATGAAAAAACTAAGAAACTTTTTCTTAGTTTTTATAACGAACGTTTATGGATACAAAATTTGAAATAGTTAATAAAATTAGATATTATATTTTAAACTATAAATCATAGTATTGAAATACAAACATCCAAAGTGGCAATAATTGACGTTTCTAACCTGATTTCTATTTTAAACCTAAATAATATTAATATATAGTTTGATGAATTATGACGTAATTGATTGCAATTATATACCCGGATTTAGATTTTTATATAGTCTGATATCATTCGTTCTCAATATATAAGTTTTCTGTTTATAGGGAAAGCTTGGGCTTATATATCGATCAGTTCACATTCGAACCAATGGACTGGTTAAGTAAACTGAAAACATAGTTATCGAATGCAACCGAATAAATCACATATTAGTACTTTTTGAAACTGTCAAATTTCATTTCACTTGACATGTGTGCTTCAGTTTAAAATCGTAAAAGTTCAATTGTTCCAAACTAATTCGATTTCAATCGATTTTCCATACAAAATATATGCAGACGTCAACAATATTTACTTCAATATTTTTTATTAACTGGGGAGCATCAAACTTTGAAAATGAAAACTTTTTTATTTTTATAGGAAATTATTAATATTAGTGTATATAAACTTTAGTATAATAACGAGTAAATGTTCCCAACCGGAGTGACTGTCAACTACTGACACTTCTTTTGTAAATCCCGCAACTAATAATATAACAGCACTAAGAGAAAATGCATAAATTTCACTAAGAATATAACTTTCAGCTTTTTGAAACAGCCATTAATAGCTATCTCCACTCAATCTCAATACTACTTTAATCAACCAAATACACTACCTACCAAAACGTTAGCAGAGTGATTAATCAATGAAGAAACCGTTACAATGACATACACATTTTCGAGCTTGAGATACTTGCAGATATATATTGAAGCATTTTACGTCAGGAAATGTGGTTTAATGAATATTATTGGTTGTATTGGCTATATGCATCACCAAACGTTCACTTATAGCCTAGATAACTTGTTTTGAATTTATCTATTTGTCCTGCTATGTATTCCCTTCAGTACCATATTAACTGATTGGCTCTATACGTAAATGGGGGAACCCGGAGAATGAGTTATGATGAAGTTGGCTGAAGTCAAACCAACTTTATTATCACAACAATTTGTAATTCGATAGCTCGAAAAAAAAAGATTATTTATAATTTTATTTATAAATTATGTAATATTAATTTTATATAAACTAAAAAAAAATATAGCGCAACATAATATCACAATAAAACTAACATTCTTTTTCTTTATGACAAAAATACAAAAATTCTTTCAACTACTTCTGGTTCAATGGACATCCATTGACCTTTAAATTATTTTTATTGCGAATATTTTTTGTTTTGTATAACCCGAGAATATGATACACTGAAAATTGGTCACAAAAAGCAACTATCAAAATTCAGTTTTTCTTTACCAGCTTGGTCATTATATTTTCCATATTTTCTTCTTTCAATTAAAAATATAATACAGAAAGATCATAACAAGGACAAATTGAACTTTACTCTCTTATAAGATAGAAGAATTTTCTTATATATTATTTTTGTAACTAAACACTGAACCGAAGAAAACTAACTAGATTAAAGATATAAATTACAGAGTAACATTTCAATTTATCCTTGTTTTAACCTCTATTTATTAAATTTCACAAAATTCAGTTTTTTTTTCAGATTGTTGTTTTAAAGTTCATTCAGATTTATTATACAAAATATTGAAAAAATGATTAAAATATTGCAGAAAATATATTTAAACTGATGACTTTAATTTTTTCAATAATTTGTTGAAATGATTTATTAAAACTTCTAAAATTAAATACAAGAAAAGAGCTCCCAAAAATCTGTTTCCTAATAATAATCTGCAATCACGCTCAATAAGTAACTGGGGTAGGGTAATAGATACAGGATACAGTGTTGTAATGTAATAGAATGAACACACCAGTTAAAAAAGGTACTTGAGATTGAGAACAAAAAGATAATTTAAGATAATATTGAAAATGAACAAGGCAACGGTTGGATTACGCACGGGAATTGTCACGGGACAAAAGATCTTTAGGAAGCGATTCTTAGAACTTATTTCATCCTCCACTTGTCGAGGAGAAGGAAACAATGAAACATTTTCGCATCAATTCACTTACACTTACACTTTTCGCCTCAGTTCAACATAAAAGATTTAAAAAATTTAATATAGTTTCTTTCTAAAGAAAACCTTAAACATACGCTAAACTGAAGCCAACTAAAGTGATATAATTTATTAAAGAACATGCTGGAGTGGAGGGTATACCGGGTTTACGAAAATGTGCCCAACGTGCAACGTAATCTGGAAGATAAGATACCACTCTTTTTAAAACCAACGAACAAATCTACAATAACACAGAGATTAATGAACAATTTTAAATCTTACAATTTGGTAGTTCGACTTAGTAGATAATTGATTGTACCTGAAGGATTAACTTAAAATTATATTTCAAAGGAAGAATCTGTATTGCAATACTCTAACGCGGAAATCAAACGAACATGTACGTAGAACAAAGCGATGTGCTTTAACTACTCTCATATGTTTGTATATGTTTCAACTTTTTGTTGACATTTCAAAGCCGTTTCCACGCGAGTCGAATGGCCAGAGATTAAACATATGCAACCGATTGCCAACTAAGCTTCTTCAACATGCAATGACAGCGCGCCACTGCTGTAATTGTGAAGAATATTAACAAATCAAATTATAAATATTAACTAAATATTTAAACTAAAAATTTATATAATAATTGAAGGCAATATAATGAAATTAAAAACTTTCGGGTTCGGGTTTCGGATAGGTCATTTAAAAATGAAGTATAAATATTAAATATCTGAATTATTGATTGATTCATCTATCATCTGTCATAAATATATATACAATAATATCTAATTAAAATAGTTTACCTTTATTCAGAATCTTCGCGTTCAATTTAACATGGTGGCTCCGCTCTTCAAAATAAATTATACTAATTACTAAATGTCACCTACAATTTTAGTTTTCAATATTTACACTAATTTTCACTTCACTAATTATAATTAAAAATCTTTTAACACACATTTTGAATCCGTATTTTTATAGTTAATATAAATTTCTGATAATAATTTATATTTTGTTGATGTAAAACAAAATCCAACGACGTTCAACCACCAAAACAATCGTTTTTGGCGGGTTTTTTGAAGTTGTCAAATATATTTTCATAGGCGCCTTACTTTTCCGTAAACATAATCGGTTAAAAGCTTTAAAAACTTTGTAAAAAATTTGATAAACTGACGCTCTTCCTAGCTAATTCTACAACCATACTTAGTAAAGACACAAAATACCTCTTTATATATTTCTACAACTGAATAATGATGATTTCTATTCTTTTTAAATGTTTTTACATAGCTTCCGCTTCCTTTAATTTTCTTTTATTTTATATATTTGGAAAAACATATTTAAAACAACCCAAATTTTTAAAAAGATAGAAAAATTTGGTAACAGTTTTCTTTTTATTTAAGGATACGTTTGATAATTGCCTTCTATACGTCATATAAATTTGGAAAATATTTGAATTTGTTGTTTACATCAATAAAGTGTTACACCTTAAAATAATCTATAAGATAAGCCATCCCATAAAATTATAATAAAAAAATACTGATAAGTCTATTAGTCGTACTAATTTTAAATCACTACTAACACTTCACTAAAAGTAAAATGTGGAGTAGGCGTACTAAATAATAATAATTAATAGTAAAAATAAATGCCTAACGAATTTGTATAACCAAAAAATGATTATAGTTATTATTATAAATTGAAATTGATTGACCGAAATGCACAATTGACCGAATATCGTTGGTGTTAATTTTACCGAATACTTTCTTATCGAACAATCGTTGGAAATTTTATAGAAAATGTTAATGCAGAAAATTTCACCACACAATTGACCTAATCACAATTTTGTGCACAATTAAATAATTCTAAATCAATGTTTCTGACGACATGGGCAGCAAATCGATTTTCAATCGGAGAATCTGGATGTGGTAAAGAATTTCCTTTATTTATGGTGTATCAGATCATATCATCGGATAACAACGATACGATATAAGTGCAGAGGAGCATTAACTAAGCCAACAAGTCATACTTTTCGATACTGTGGGTAATGAGAGGGATCGCTTTAAAAGGTGAAAGTTGATGAAAAATAAAAAGAAATTAATTTTAAATTCAGTGAAATATGCATTCCGAGAATTATGATTTCGGTCAATTCTATATAGCCTCGGTTATTTCTTATCAAATCGGTAAATATAAGTATTTTCCATCTAATTAGTTCCTCATTCGATATATTTGATGATTTGATACAATCCATTCGATCAATTATATATTTACTCAACTGGTTGTCGTTCAATCAGCCTCAGATACCATTTTTTATATATTCTTAATATTTTCATTTTTCATGATATTATATTTATATTTAATCAAAACAATTGATTAATTATTCATATTTTACTGTCAAAAATTTTCATAAATATGACGCATTTTAACATTATCAAGTCATAAAACCAAAAAAAAAAAAAAATGTTTTACTTTTTTTTCTGTAATTCGGCTCAGAAATAATTTGTTCGTGGCAAGGAAAAGTTTATTAGAAAAGTATAAAAATAAAAATCGAAATTATTTAATTAATATTTTTGTAAATAATTACCATTAAAAAACGTGTTCAAATTAATTTTAAGTAATAATTAATAAATAAACCGTAGTTCCGTGAATGTTTTTAAATATAGAATTTTTAAAAAAGTGGAAATGGACTATTACAGTAAGTTTTGGTAGGTGCTCTAAATATTCAGATTTATGTTTTATGTAAATATAATTTTTCCCAAATTTTCCGAAATAAATTCAAAAAAAAAAAATTATCATAAAAATGGATTTCCATGTGTACTTCATAATTTTATTTACATTTTATTTTCAAGGTTTCCATCACACTAACTTGTCTAACATTGTTAGAATAATAAATATACATAAAAGAAAAATTTGTTAATTTGGTCTATTTAATTCAAAATTTGATTCATTATTTATTTATTGATGTGTACATAGTTCGTAAATTTAATTGATTTTATGTGATAAATGCGTTAAAACAGTGTTAAAAAATGTATTATTGTCTTGGTTATTTTTAGCTGGGCAATACTGATTTGAATAAATTTTTAGTTATTATATCCTCAATAAATTAGCTTCGATTTGATAAAGTACAATTGTGAAGAGTATCCTCAATTACGTTACGATGACTTTTACTCATAAGTTAAAATATGATAATTATAATTGTAAAATTGATTTCACAAAACTAAACAAAAAAACAAGTTCTTCAATTGATCTTGGTGTATGTGTCGGTAGCTATTAATAACATAGTTTGGTCTTCACATTACGATATTCGGCTTGGAAGTAATATAAAAGATATCTTCCTTTCGATCTAAGGAAGCGAATTATATTGAACATTTTTGCATCATAGATTAATCTTCATTGTGGGGAAGAGACGTCACTAAAAGATAACTTCCTTTCGTGCTCTAAGGATGTGAATTATATTGAGCATTTTCATATCATAGATAAGTCTTTATTGGAGAAGACACGGAACTATCTTCTAAATCTTTTGTTTTAATGCATAAATTATTATTATGCGATAGATAAATTCATGTATTCTACTATCTAATGTAAAATGTAGAACTTTAGTGAATAGAAAACATCTATCTATTTATAAACCTTTAATGCATAGAAATCATCTGTTTAACTATAATGTTGATTTTTGAACTTTCTCATATGTTCAAAATTTATAACGATAAATGTATAATTTAAAACTAAATATAATTAATATTATTTTGTATAAATAGTACCAGTCCTGTCAATAATAAATAATGGTTATTATTATAATAACCATACTATGTCTATACAGTTCGTTCAAATAACTCAGCAAAATAGTTTATTTAGTTTAGTTTATTCCATATTTTCTGAAATTTTCTATTTTAGGCTTTCGAGATTGCTCAAAAATAGTATATTCCCACTGTATTATTTAAGTGATGAAATATAAGAAGTTACTAAATTATTTTTCCACTAAATTACAACAAATCATTTGTAAAATCAAAATGGTATTGATTACTTGAAACATACACTTCAAAAAAAAAAAGTTAAAACAAGTAAAATTAATCAGTAAAACAAATAAAAATTGAAATAAATAGAAATTTTATGTTGGTCATATTATCCAATTAAAATACTTGGGAACGTTTACTAATTGGATTATTTATATATTTTCAAAAAATTTAGTATTTTCTTCTTTAAAGTATATACCCTACCCACATCCACAATTAGCTGTCGTATTTTAAGTACTTCTTGCTATTATAAACTTAAAATTTTAGAATTATTTTCAATTTTTAGTTAGCCAAAAATGAAATATTAATAACTTTTTTTAAACCATGGATTTATAATAATTCATATAATATTGTTCACTTATTCAAGTTGTGTGGTAGTTAAGTGGTTTTGTAAATACGAGTGCTCATATGAGGCATATAACGTTTTAAATCGACCATAAGGAAATTTTAAAACTCTGCAATTGACAGTTCTTGTATCATAATATTTAATGACGCTAAATATAAATTGTGTAAGTAAATGTAATAAATATATAATTAAAACAAAGGGAAATAGCATTAAAAGACAAAATTTATCTGTCAATTTGTTGATTATCTGTCAAAACTTACTGTACTACGTGCTACGAAAAATGGTCACGTCGATCGTATAGTTCATAATCTATTCTAGTAAGAGTACACTGCATAACGTTACGTTGTAGTTTTTCCGGTGTTCACCAAGAGGTTTTTGAAAGCCGATACCCTACACTACACACTACCTCCGCAACATAATTATAATCTAAATATCTAATCTCTATTAAAATTGTATATAAGTTACTACAAAACTTTTTCAAATTTTGTATTCCCTAAAATTATAATTCTTAACCTAAAAAGAAATTATAATAGAAATATAAAAAATAATAATTTACAATTCTTTTTATAATTATTGCGTGTGTACCAAAATATAAACCTTTTTTTCTTGCTTTATTTGCATAATAATAATTAAAGTTTCCTTCCTTCCTTCCGAGTTTGGCCACCATTTGTAAAATTTCTTATCCATTATTTATTAAAATGAAATTGTACAATATTTTTGGCATGTAATATTTATTATTAATAATAACTTTCATTGTTAACTATGTGTTTGAGTTCATATAATATATACAAAATATCCTTAAAAATATTGTCCTTTGAAACATTTTTTCTATTATATTAGTTAGTATATGTAAATTATATATTATTATAGATTTATATATTAAAAATACTATTTACAAATACATAAATGTCGTTTATTAATTTGATTACAAATTGATTTATTTTGATTGTAAGTAAATTTGACATAATTACGAGTACTTCTGGGAATAACTATATATGAAGTGTTGTAATGGACAGACTATAGTAAAAAAATAAACTTTGTTCATAATTAATTTTCTTTATACGTTTTCGAGTGTAAGTACTTCGAAAATCTCATAGTACTAGCCACACAATTTTGTTACACCATTTAAATTTTCCGGTAAGTTCAGTGGTTCCCTCTCAAAATGTCCGAATTATATCAAATAATGTCTCACAATTTGTATCCCTGAAAATTATTAAAAAGTCTTGTCTTTTTTTCAAACCACTCTGTTATATAAAAGTACGAGTTTTAGATTCCCCTAGGTTATCAGTTTTTTTTTGATTAATAATACTTTTTCTGTAAATGTTGCTTGTAATTTTATTTAATATAAATTAATTAATTTGTAAATAATGTTTTATAATATTTAGTTTTTAATGACATACTTAATTTATCAATTTTATTAATATTATAATAATTTTTTATAAATTATATATCTAAAATAATTAAATGATAAGATTAAAGATATAAATTAGCCTACTCCAATATAAATTAAGTTAATAAACACTTATAAACTCTCTTATAAACTTGTTCAAATAATGATTGATTAATTTATTGATTCTTTACTATATATTTAAAATAGTGTTGTGTAGTTAAGGCTGTAGGATATGTTAGAATAACCTTGAATATAATCTTCATTGCTAAGTTATTAGCTATAATTATTATTCATTGTTTTCGGTAAAATAATAGTAATTTTTATTTAATTTTCCTTAACTTATTTATTATCTTTTAAATCAGTTAATAACACTATAAAAATTTTATATTACTGTCCAATGTTTCTACACTAATCAATTCCTATGAGTAATCAATATCCAATACAATCAATATATTAATTTAATATAAGGTTCTCTATATGAGATATTACACAATGGCGTACACTGGCATTTTGAAGATATACCGGCTCACATCTTTAAATAAATCACCAACAAAAGAAATATTTAACCTAATTAATATATTAGCTTAAGCTGTCATCCACCTACAAGCGGTTCTTCTGGTAGTTGATATGGTGAAGCTGAAATCAAATTACAAAAGCTATAATAGTAAATACGTTATACCATACAGTACTTTTACATGGTATACAGTACTAAAGAATAACTGGCCAAAAACGTTTACATAATGTTCATAAGTTACGATACTTAACTAATTTTCCTATTTATGGTACATGATACTCTTAATAACACCAAGCCAATATGACGTTGTATTATAGAATTTGTATTCTATTGTAATGCCACAATTTATATCTAGCATTTTCGCTTTTATGAAGTTTAAAAAATGATATATGCATGTGCGCATTTATGAATAGGCTAATTCGAAATAGGGCGGGCGATTTAATTTTTTATTTATTTATTTTTTTGCAAAATTTCATAAAACATATTATTAATCTACCAAAAGGAATATTAAAGAAATCTATAAATAAATTATGTAATCAAAAATAATATAGTATACTGCTTTAGTTGGACGCTCCATTAAAAATTTAGCCATAAAGGTTTGTAAGAAAACTGGGCGGAAATATTCAACTATAATAATGTATCATCTAAATTTACAATTCAAGCTTAATATATTAGCATTTAAATGAATCGCCTCGAATGTTTCAATAAAATCATGGCATAATAATTAAATGGTTTTTATGGTATTATTACACTTTCAAAAGAATAATCGATGTGGGCAGCATTAAGAATTTTTATGTTCAAATTGTAATATTCAAGGGTTTTCCAATCGTTTTTTAAACAATCATATTATCAATATATAAAAAAATGTTATAAAATGTTTAGCTATTAAATAAATTTTTAAATAAATTCAAATCTGAATATCATCAATTATATTCGAAAGAAAATGTGTCTTCTATGTGTCCATACCACATAAATCAATAATAGTAATTTGTGATGCGGTGTATCAGTAATAATTATGGTTTTAATTTGAAACAAAACAATAAAGAAATCAAATTAAATTTGCATATATTACAAAATTAATTCTCTAAATAGTAAATTAAATGGTTTTATATTGAATATATTTTTATCAATGTAATTATAAACGCTATCAAAATTTGAATTAACATTTTTCAAACTCATTTTCAACTTTTTTAACAACTCTAAAGCTATACGTGTTGAATAGAACATTTTAATCAACTGATTTTACCAAAACAAACAATAACATTTTAAAAAAGCTTTTTCTATTTTCGGTAAGGCGCCAAATCTAAATTAATTAAATATGGTGTGGTGAGTGGTGAAATCTGAAATGTAAGAAACAGCTGATAATTATTTTAAAAATTAGAGCAATAAATTTATCAAAGTACGGAACGGAATGCTATAATTAGTGAATTAGTTTAGTGCGGTGTTTTATTTTTGTTTCTTCAATTTAAAAGTATTATTTAAATAATTAATTATTAGCTTATTAAAATTGTAAAATTATTCAATATTAGAATTCATTTAATTTGTGCCAAAAAAAAATAATGTTGCTAATAAATATATTTTAAAAACCGAAAGTGAAATTGATTTTTCACAATGTTTACATAATATTAAGTACATAAAAATTGATTAAAATAATTTTCTTATAAAAGGTGAATAAACTTATATTTTATTATCAATTATTTATATATAAATTATTTCCATTTCAAAGAAATTTATTATATATTTCATATTTCCGACATCATTTACCAATTTCCTTGTTGATTTATTGTCATAATGTGAAAATTGTAATATATTAGATCATTTCTAAATTATGCAAAATTATGAACTCGTGGTTGTGATAAAAAAAAAATATTAGTTATTTTTTATTTATGATTAAGGTTAAACGAAACCACAAATTTTTAATTATGTCATTTATAGCTTAAATAAAATCTGTCTATTACTTCCTAATTTACATAATAATTTTATTAAGAAGCTGTAGTGAAATTAACATTTTTAATTACCGGCTTCTTAAAAAATTGATTTTAAATTCGAAATTATTTTGAATGACATAATATTAATGAAAGATTAGTAAATAAAAAAAAAATATTTTTTTTTTTGAATTATTGATTGTCTTTAATTGATTAGATGGTTTGTAATTAATTTGATAAAAATAAAGGAATTTGCCAGTTAATTATACAAAACAGTCCAAATCCAACTTTTTAAATCTTTCAAAAATTTAGTTACTGTGTTGTTCTGAACTATAGAGTATTGCATTACGGCCGGCTTGTATGACCAGTTAAAATACTGACAGATCAAAATCATGACAAATTGAAAATACCGAGAATTCAAAATCCCAACAAATTAAAAAAATGTATCTTATCTGGTTGGTCCCTTACAAATTAGGCCCCATACACATTAATTTATTGAAAAAAAATCTTATTAATTTCGAAATTTCCAAGGTCCATCGTTGTTTTAATTTGCTTGTTAACTTTATCTGACTTATAAAGTTGTATAGAGGAATTCAATTCTGAATTCTTAAGGTTCCAAACATAAATAAACAAAAATATATTTATTTACATAATTTATATTATATCTAAAGTGCTCTGAGTTGATTGTAATCTGAATCATCGAAATTTACATTAAATAAATAGGTCACAAGTGTTTTTTTTTATATAAAACATATTTTGCCGCCAAAAAGTCAAGTGATTTTAAATTTGTATCATGTTTTAAAATAAACTATTTATTTATCATTTTTAAATCTAAAATTAATTGATATCTTCAAGTTTTACTTAACTTTACATATTATTCTAAATTATTCAATACTTTTAAATCAATTAGCATTTTAGTGCAGCGTAGAAGAGAAGTTTCTATTGTATTGTATAATAGAGTAATTTCTATTCAGTTCGTCAGTTGGGGAAGATTACAAAAAGCATAAAACTTTATCTAAAATATATATTTTTTTTGGTACACGTCCAGTGTATACAAATTTATAATTATACGAATAAAAAATGTTGCGGTTTATTTATAAGTGGAGAAATATGTACGCATTTAAACTCAAGTCCATTCATTGGAACACTTCGAATTTATAACTAAACGAATGAATACTGTTCCGGTTTATCTCTAAACCATATTAAGAACTGTCTTACATTGCACAGATGTTAGTTGTCCCTAATACGAATAAAATTCACCATGTTTTTCTGATTCACCATGTTTTTCTGATTAGCTCAAATCAGTCCTTGTACTTTTCCCAAGTCGGTTAGAAATTTTAATAAAGTTCAACAGCTTTGTGCAGAGTGTAATCCCCCAACATACAAAATTTAGATATAAATAATAAATAAATATATACGATGTACATACATTCGCTCAGCGGCGGCTGGTCCTAATGGGCGAGGTGGGCTAAGCACAGCTTAGAAAAATTCCAAAAATGTAATACTTGGATTAAAAGTTCAAGAAATCTTAATTACATTCTACGAAATTTTTATATATGTATTTAGCATATATTCTTATATAACAAAATAAAATATATATAAAATTAGCATTTTTCTTATTACAAATTATCAGCGCCACCCATGAGAAATATTAGTTCTATGCATCTATACTATACAATCAAAATTAAATTCGAATATGAAAAATTAACGTAAGGACACTGCCCACCTTATTACATTAATTTTGTATAATGATATATTGTATATGTTTTCCTACTGTTTTAGTCGGGCTGATTTTGGCTATCCCAAAATTACCACGTGTTGCGTTGTGAGTAAAGACAATCCCATGTTATTCTATGCAAAATGAACTTATTCCACAACTAATTTTTAAATAAATATTAAACTAAAATAATGGGCGAACATATATTTCACATCAAAACTTCAATAAAGTTAATTAACGTAGCGCAATTTTCTCGAAAGTTTTCATAATTTTTTTCTATAGATTTTTTGTACATTTTACAATTTATTTATTTTGGAAGAAAGTTTATTAAAAGTTATTTAATCTAAAATACTGGGCAAACATAATTTACAAATAAAAAATACATTATACTTTTTGTAATAATTTTAAAGAAAGAAAAAAAGGGAATACCAAAATTTTTTAGGGAATACTATCAATTTAAATAATATAAAAGTATGAATTTAAAATAGTAGGTGAATATAAATTTCAGAAAGCAATTCATAATAATAACTAAACTATTTTTCAAGTATTATTATTTTAATATATTGTTTGAAAAGTTTACTGTTCACTATAGTAGAGTTATTTAGAGAACCAGAGTGTGTCAATAAGTTTTACAGTGGTCCTTAAAAATTTCGTGTGAAAATATGAATAGTTAAGATAAAAGAAATGTAATTTTTGGTAACATTGAAATTTCATACTTTTTAAAACACTACTAAGAAGCAAATAGAATGTTATTAAATAATATTTTGATTTAAAGAAAAAACAGTCACCTGCGCACAAAAAAAAATAGTTTGCGTGATTCTGTACAATTTACATATAGTTTTTTTAAAAAAAGAGATTTAAAATTATGCGCGTTTTTACATTTATTAACTCTTTTTCTACCAAAAAAAAACCTTAGAGCATATGATGTATAATAACAAAACACACACCCGCAAACGCAATACCAAATACCAGTTAACGGTTTAAGTGTAGTACTTCAAGGGCTCAATGTAAAGTGGAAACCTACAGTATGTAAAAACCGTATTCGTACACCTCACTTTTTACATTAAAATCATGCAAGATTCAAGATAATATAAATATTTATATACAAAAAATTATTCAATATCTGAGAAAATCAAAAAACTGATTCCATCCAGCATTGAAATTAATTTGGCGGGTAATTAAAATTAAAACACTAATTTAAAAAAAAATAATTTTGCGCGTTTTTTTTTTAATTTTTTTTAAATATATATATTTATATATATATATTTATTTATATATATATATATATATATATATCCAAACAAAAATATTTTAAACCTCCTCCTGCTGGAGTGCGGGAAACTGACCATATAACTAACCGCTTCAATGTCCTTATAACAACTGTCGTAAAATCCGGTCTTCATATCTATTTTATTTAACAAGCAGATGACTGATGACTGATGTGCACCACTCATGTATCAAATATTATCTATCAGTAAACAAGTTATTTCTCCTTCCTTACTGATATTAAAACCCGCTCGTAGGTAAAAAAACATGCTCAGTGTTTTAATTACAATTACCCGCCAAATCAACTTCAATGCTGGACGGAATCAGTTTATCATCTACGATGCATTTATTTTATATTTCTGTCTGGTATCGAAACTTGTTATAACCTATATTCATACGGCGAAGTATACCCAAGCCAATTGAAGAGTTTGACTAAGTAAATCAAGCAAATTTTTCAAAATTTTGGAGAAAAAAAATTGGACTGAAATTGATTTTCTAATATTGAATTTCTTTGATCAAAAAAATCAATCTTTTTTTTTATCTAGATCAATTTTAAAAAATCTCGATTTTGAGATTGAATAATTTTTTGTGTATAATTTTACATTTCAAATTCAAAATTAAATTTTTAATTTAAAATATTTATTTTTTTTTTACTATTTTAAAATATCAAATTAGAATTATCAAATGAAAAATAATATGAATGGTTTTTTTTAATTATTTTGGGTCATAACAAGTTTCGATACCAGACAGAAATATAAAATAAATGTATCGTAGATGATAAACTGATTCCGTCCAGCATTGAACTTGATTTGGCGGGTAATTGTAATTATAAAACACTGAGCATGTTTTTTTAACTACGCGCGGGTTTTAATATCAGTAAGGAGAAATAACTTGTTTACTGATAGATAATATTTGATACATCAGTGGTGCACATCAGTCATCAGTCATCTGCTTGTTAAATAAAATAGATATGAAGACCGGATTTTACGACAGTTGTTATAAGGACATTGAAGCGGTTAGTTATATGGTCAGTTTCCCGCACTCCAGCAGGAGAAGGTTTAAAATATTTTTGTTTGGATATATATATATATATATATAAATAAATATATATATATAAAAATATATTTAAAAAAAAAAATTAAAATTTAAAAAAAAAACGCGAAAAATTATTTTTTTAAAAATTAGTGTTTTAATTATAATTACCCGCCAAATTAATTTCAAT
Source organism: Rhamphomyia laevipes (assembly GCA_963920725.1). Classification (NCBI taxonomy): domain Eukaryota; kingdom Metazoa; phylum Arthropoda; class Insecta; order Diptera; family Empididae; genus Rhamphomyia; species Rhamphomyia laevipes. The sequence continues at coordinate 17,900,992 of OY987259.1, forward strand.
GATGGAATCAGTTTTTTGATTTTCTAAGATATTGAATAATTTTTTGTATATTATATATTTATGTTATCTTGAATCTTGCATGATTTTAATGTAAAAAGTGAGGTGTACGAATACGGTTTTTACATACTGTACATAAAACAAGTTTTTTTTATTAAATTATAAAAAAAAATTTAGGCCACTCATAATTTTTAATCACCAACCGCCACTGGCATTCGCTCAAGGAATATTCTGCAAATTCATAATCGTTACATATTGTTACCCCTTAGGCTTTATATAAATTATGAACTACCTTAATACAGAGCTGATAATATCGAACATTCCTAAAACAAATTAAAAATTATGACGAGTTATTCCAAAAATTCAGTGTTATGTAAATATTTATATTAAAACATTCATTCCAAATATTAGAATTCATTCATTCCAAAATATTTAAAAACTTATCAAATGATAAGAAAAACACATGGAAAATGTGGTTGTCAATTTTGAATATGTCAGGAAAAAAAATTGATGTTTTGTTAGCTGTGCTTTAAATAAATGATAAAATTGGAAAATTTTAACCAGTATGCTGCCCCTATATTACTGATGAGAATTCCATTTAATAATATTTTAATACCATAATCGTTCTTTGTTATGTAAAATTCATTTTCGCATAATATTTTTTGTTTTAAAATTATATGTTCAATTCTAAATTATTACATCAACATTTTATGTACAATTTAATTTAAGGGTTCATTAAACTTGGAATAATTTATTATTTTAGAGTACTCTGTTAATTATAGTATATAAAGTCAACAGAATAAATTAAAAAATAATACTAGAACTTATAATATAGATTGCTTTTAAAAAAAAAACAAAGAGTAGTTTTATTATTACTATCATCACCATGTTGTGTTAACCCTATCGGTGTATAAGTTTTATGGTAGCCATAAAAAAATAGTGCAAATTTTTAATTTTACACTTGCAACACAACTGTTCAATAATTAAATATGTATTTTTTTTTTCTAAATTTCATCTGTTAAATCTTATTAGTTCGTTTCGTTCGATTCTTCAAATTTCTGGACTCCTTAATATCCAGATGTGTTCGAATTTCGAATCAGCAAATTTATTTATGCTATTTTTAGTATTTTCGATTGATGTTGACTGTATTAGTTATAATATTTTCTTCGAAAACATATATTGTGTCAAGAAATACTATAGGCTAATCAATCAATATCTTCTAAATGTTCATCAATCTCTAATTTGGAAACAATTTTTTTGTTTTCACTCATATAATCTTTACTTCATATAAGAACGAAAAATATTATGTCACTGCAGTTTTAAATCTACTTTTAATTGCATTTTAATATTTAAATTACCAAAAGGGTTAATTGTAAGTCATAAAAGGGTTAATTGTAATCTTGGATTAAATTGAAGTTTTGTAGTACCATATTCTTTTATGTATTTTATGTATATTTGATGTTGGGGGATTTCAAAATATTTTCCTGTGAATTATTAAAAATATATAAATGCAGTGTCTTATTTGAGTTGTTCGAATTATGATGTCTTTAATTTGTCATACTTAATTATTAAAAAGAAGCATTAAAAAAAATAATAAAATTTATTTAAATAAAGTGACAATTTTAAACAAACATAAAAATTATTTACATAATTAAAATATGGGTTTTATTGGTAAAATAATTAATTTAATTTCCTATATATTTAGTTTTCAATAATTCAAAATAATTTTAAATAGATTTAACATGGTTTTATATTCTGATAATTTTGTATTTGTTATTTTATTAATTGATGTTTGTCAAATACAATTAAATATATTAATTTTATGAAATGATGTACTGGTAATTTTAGAAACTAATCATAAGTATAAATTGAAATGGATCTTTAACTTTGCAGTTCTCCATAAAAAGGTCGATAATAAATTTTTTATAATTGTTATCGCTAACAAAATTGAGTGTGTAAATCTTATTGCTGTATTCCATTCCAATAAGCATATAACACTAAGATAAATATCTTAAATTAGCTTTAAGATTTTCGTGCTGATGCATGACAAGTTCGGTGTTTTTATACTGTAATAATTGTAGAATTATCTCTAATGGTTACAATTACCAGCTCTTGTTCAAACCACATATATCATATAACTACTAGCTACTGCTTAGTAGCTAATTATATTGCCCTTTGTTTATCTTATATATAAAGATTTAATCATTTATGACCTGTTTTGTCTCTAATTGAAACATTTTATTTATTACAAAGCGATAATTTACTAAAAATCTCATTGTCTTCAGTTCGAAACTTCGCGATTCACGTTTAAAGTGTTTTCTTAATTACAAAATTCCATTTAAATTTCTTAAATTCTTTTCAATTAAATTATATTAATTACGTCTTTCGAAAATAAACCATAAATATTAAATAAAAAATTTCCATTCTTTAAATCCCAGCCAATAAGGATAATTTCTGTTAATGTAATTTTTATGCAAATTCTTGGACATTATAACAATTCTCAGGAAATTACAAAAAAAAATCAATTAAATTAGAATTCTTGGCACACAACTTGAGTTCTTATATATTATGACGTCGCCAATAAAAAGGACATAAATTCTGTTTTTCATCGTTACTAATAGCAATCACTCACAACTAAATATAATGTCCTATGACCTCACTTAGCTCATTTAAATATTTATTTGAACCTTATAATAAAAATTACAATTTCATTTATTTATTTTTTGTGTGAATTTAGTTAGCACTGAATATATGAATATTTTAAAGCATTACAAGTGGTTTTTCTATAAACTTTTTATAATGTTGAATGTATAAAGAAAGTTTTTTAATAGTTTTGTAAATATCCAGACGACCTTGAATAATTTATTCGATATATTCAAACTTTTAATATACGAATTTAACGTAAATGATTATAATTTTGGCACAATTTTAATATTTAATTAGTTTTTTCCGAGATTTTTCTTAGGTTTTTTTCTATACATTTTTTCTAAAAAATTTAATATTCATAATTACCATAAAATTAAATTACCAGCTACGACTATATTTAATTAAACTTCGTGTATAATTCAAACGTTAGGACGATCAATAAATGAAAATAAAAAATGCAATTCTTAATAATGTTAATTTACAATTTGAATTATTAAAATAATTTTCTTATCATTTAATTTTTTAATAAGAAGTTAAAAACCAAATTCTGTTCATTTTGAAAATTACTAAACACGCAAAGTTCTGATCGTTAAAAATTAGCTTCGTTAACTTTTTTACTTATTAAAAATATAGTTCAGGTTCAGGTAGTACATATTTCATTTCAATTTTTATGAGACGTTATAGAAAAACTATGAAGCCTCAGGTCTTTACAATTAATATCGTGAACAACAAAATTGTTTTTTTTTTTTCTTAACAGGCAGTTCATATTCCACATTAGGAAAAAAGAAATCAATATTTTTACAAAATAACATGACATTTTATTTAAAATGTGTAGGCAAAAAATTTCACAAAATTAAAAGGACGATTTTAAATTTAGTATCGATGGAATTTATAATGGTGATAAATACACGCCAAATCGTCTATTCTCATACTTTCTTATAACTATCTCCAGCTATTAAATCAGAATAATATTTATATGTTTTATCCTTTTTGTTTTGATTATATTTTTCATTTCTTTAATACGTTTTTCTTTGTTACGTGACATAAATTTCAATCACATTAAATGGATTATCATAACAGAATTTTCAATAACTTTCAATAATTCTGGGTTTAAGTAAAAATGTAAATGAATAAAATGAATTACGATTTAATTGGAATTTGGTTATAATATTTAAGTTTTTTGTAAGTTGAAATTATTCCCTTGCATAGTCACCGCAACATATTCTCACAACACTTTAAAAGTTACTTAATTTGATAAGTGAACTAATGAACTAAGTATTCGTAATCAAATGTAATTAAGACACACCGAATAATGAATTACATTATTTACATTTGTTGTGTCCTAGTTACATTTGATTAGGGATAGTTAGTTAATTGGCTTCTTATAGAAATTATTGTTCGTCTTAAACATACATATATGTATAGATACACTAATAAAAATGTCTATGGATTTGTTCAAAATCTCGAAAATGAAAATCGGACATAGTTTTTAATTAGATTTTAAATATATTGGGATTTTGAAGAACCTTTCATGATTTTCATTCTCGGGATTTCAAAACTGGTCCCAATAAAAGATATAACCTGACCCTGTAGTTGATTATACAAAAAAAAAGTTATTTCGTACCTCATAAATTAACTTTTTTTATTGTAGCAAATTATAATTGTGATTATAGATAGACTATACAAATTATAATTGTGATTATAGATAGACTTCAGAAAAATAAGAACTGTTGAAACCATTTGCTGATATAAATGTCAGGCTATTAAAAAACCATTAGCTTAGCTAGTTGCAATTAAAAATATTTACACTGTAAAGAAACACTTATGTTCGTAATTTATTTCAAATTAGTGGATCCAGATTGCAATAAAATGTCACGAAACCTCTAAGATTGAACCACTATGCTCCCAAGTGGAAGTGGAGTGTTCAAGGAAACAAAAATGGCGAAATACAGTAAACTAAATTCTACATAGAAATCTATAGAAATTGTGACAAAAAATATGTCATAGTGAAACTACACTTTGGAAACTAGGCGTAGGAGTTGAATAAAATATTACCTCAAAAATATGCCGCTAGAGTGAACTGCGCTAGAGCTTTTATATTAACTCTAAAACATAATTTATAAGTTTAGATCTTATCCAAAAAATATTTTAGAACTCGTGTTGTAAAGAGTAAATCAAAATAACGATAATAAATGTTTCTGGCTTTGGATGGTGTTGCAGATTGAGCTTTAAAATGTTATTTAACATATGGTCAATGTTCAACTAAATATGTTAGATAAGTAATAAAATAAGAAATAGAAGAAAAGCACAAATTTTCATAAATAAAATAGAAATAGCAAAATTTATTTTGAAACTACTGCACTGACTGTTGCGTATTAATTTTCATGTTGCCTTGTAAATTCATCCTAAGAAAATTTAAACCTAATGTATTTAATTCGTTAAACAAACATGCCAATTCTTTTAGTTCTGTAAACTCAAATTAATCTTATATTTACATATAAATACTTAAAACAATTGACATTCTACCTACAACATAAAACAACATAAAGATTAAAACATTTTTTTTTTTTTTACAATTAAATTTAGAACAATTGAGGATTTCAAAAGTTTTCCACTTTAATTCAATATTTTTTCCAAACTTAGTACCTCTTTAACCATTAATCTACTACCTTGAATCGCATTTTAAAAAAAACCCTTTAATATGTGTTATTAAAATAAATAGTTTTCTATTTATTTTCATTATTTTTCTGTTGCACATGCAGAAAAATAAATAAATAGAAAATTAATAGTAAATTATAAAATTAAAAAGAAAAGCGAAAGAAAATTCTTATAAAACACAACAAAATAATATTTTTTGTTTTAAATTTTCTAATTCATTTGAAAAACATTTACCACTTCAGTCTAGCCAACGATATGGCGTCGCTGACACGCAAAATAATGTCAATATATAAAGAAAATCCTGAAAATATATTAACTTACATAAAATAAATATAATTATTAATTTTTTTAATATATATACTACTAGGAAATTAACATAAAGGATATTTTTGTGGTGTTAAAAAAAAGTTTCTGATTACATCCTTAAAACCAGTGAACGCAACAGTCTTAAATAAGTGGTCTAAATAAAAAGTTATATAGAATTTCTTTGACGGAAATTTATATAATATTTATCAATTTATCAAGTTATTTCAAGTGAATTTGATGTTGTAGCTAATCGGAATGAAAGTCAAACTTAATATAAAGTGTTGCCTTTTTGAAATTATTGGTAAGAAGTTAAAGAAGTCTTGATTTACCTAATCATCATTAAAGGGTTGATAGGCGGTGAGAAATACTTTATCAGATTTATAGAAACATTTCTCTACTAACATGAGATTCGTCTCATTCACGTGTGCGACAATTTTTTGATATCTCACGCTTTTCCAACATGTCTCATGAGATTTGTCTCACCGTATATCAGCAATTTTAGTATTAAAACCTCTGTCTGTACATTTATATGTGTATTAATTTTTCACGGATGTGATAAATATTCATTTTATGATAATATCCTTGATAATTTAATTATTTATTCAAGGTTATATTTGTTAGTTTTTCAATGCTCTATTAAATATATGCAATTAAATTCTGAAATTAGTTAATTTTTTTTTTTTTTTTTTAATATCTAAAAGAAATATAGGTTGACCATTGACATGCCTATATTATTAGTTGACCCCATAATGTATGCCACACGTATTTCTATTTTATGTATATTAGTTTAACGTATTATTCCATGACGCCATAGATTACCTCATAATTTTCTTTAATCATGCAAAAATTTCTATTTTAGTAGTTCCTTTAAAAAAAGAAAATATTTTATTTTTTACTATAAATGATAGATAAATAAATTTAAAGAAAATTGTATGTATAATAAAAATATGAGGTTAGTTCTATAAAATCAAATTTTGTTGTCAGAATTTCTATTTAAGTTCAATAAAATGTCATAATTCAGAACAAATACTTACCAACACAATACTATTCTGTGGTATACAAATAAAGCTACTGCAAAAATGGAAATAAAGAAATGCAAAAACATTAAAACTTTGCTCAATGTAATACGCTTTCCAAACAAGTACGAACTCCTTGACAATTGCAGATTTATAGTACGAACTGTAACGAGGTTACTTATTGGTCACTGCAAACTGAAGAGACATCTACAAAAAAGTGGATTAGCTTCAGGCAACGTATGCATAATATACGAATACGAAAAGGAATCGAATGAACACATTTTGTACTGGTTCATTCCATATTTCGTTACCTCAAACAACATTTTATAGAACAAGTGAAACTGTCGTCGAACCCACTGAAAAACTTACTATGTACTTCTTTGAAAATAGTAATTTAATACTAAGGTCGTATCTATTTTCAAGGTATTTCACGATAGTCCTAAAGTGGACGCAATGATTTCTGACATCCTAACTAACCTATCTAAACTTAATCTAATCTAATCTAAAATTTACCATTTAGTTTCACTACGAAAATAGCATAAAATTTGTAACTTATCGCATATTATTATAGTTCTCGAGACAATTCAATTGTTATAGATCTTACTATATTATAAGGTCGTATCGTAATCCAACTACAAAAAACTATATAAATCTTCCTTATACTACTATAAGTAGATAAATACTATTACGGAAAATTTTATATTTTGTATAATTGTTTTTCAGTCTAATTTTTCTTGTTACCTCTATAATCAAGGCTATAATATTCTCTACGTAATAACTTCCCAAGAAAATGATATTATAAAAAATATTAGCCATGATCGTGGTCTTTATTATTTCGAATGCAATTTATATATCAATATTGTATTAAGTTTAAGTAATTAAGGGTCAATATCAAAAAAATAATAATAATAATTGTGTATACAAAATAAAATACAAAAATCGAAACTAAATCAATTCAAATTTAATGAAATTTTTCATATCTCGTGTTAATATTTTTTCTTTTTACCTTCGATTTTTCATAATAAATAAATTGTCCTTCAAAAAGAAAAACTTATTTAATATTTTTCAAGAATGAAAAATTGTATATTATTTTGTGCGGAAAATTCTAATTGTAGACAAAATGGAATCAAATTAGTATTTTATGATTTACTTAGACATAAAAATAATGATTTAATTTCCATGTTTGAAGTACTATTTGAAAACCCTTTAAGCATATTCGAATTATTAGAAATATAAAATCTCTTCATTATTTCAGTGTGACAGTCTGTTTTACGGTAGTGTCTAAGCTATTTAACTAAATACGTTATTCATCATTTCATCAATCACCAAATTTGTATTTCAACATAGTATAAATTTGAACTAAACTATGAACATCGTTGTAGAATTAATTAATAATGAATTTAACAAAATTGACTTAAAAATTATGAATAGATTTTATTCATTAAATTATCCAATACTGCAAAATTTTTAGATAAGAATTTCAATTCTTTCCAAATAAAACAATTTTTTTATCTTGGTTATTGTGACGTAAAGTAGGTTATCAAATATTTCACAGTAGGTACTTGTAAAAAAATCAATTCTTTGTTTATGACCTATAAAAATTGATTTGCAATTTAAATCGTTTTAATCAGTTGAATTGTGGTCGGCTTGACTAAAGTGATTTTGTTCATTAAAGAAGTGGAGTGTGTCGACTAGAGATGACAGGGTCGAAATTAAGTGACCTAATTGAGGGAAATTCCCTTTAAAACCAACCAAATTATTTTCACAAACTCCGATTCATTGCGAAGTTTTTAGTTTTCTTTTTATTTACTTTTTTGAAATGGAATTTAATTTAATGAAAAAATTTATGAACTTATTTACCTTTTCAGAATTTATTTATATCACAAAATTACTTTCAAATTTGTATTAATTTTTAGCAATCTTTATGTAACAAAATTTTAAAAATTTAATCTATAAAATGTAAATAAAATAATAGAGAAATCGTGATAAGAATATAAAAAAAATTTATATATAATACTAATAGAAAGTATGTTACTGAACATTGTCAGTATTATAGTTCATTGATTCAGTTGAATAAAAATTTCATTTATTTTATATAATTTCACGCATTTAAGTTCAAATTATAAAGGGAATTTAAATTTTTTTTGTTGTATTATAAGAAAATAATTTATCAAAATTGGTGCCGTATATTCTGGTAAGCTAATTTAATTAATATATAAAAAAAAAAAACATTTTAATTTAAATAAAAATCATACTACTTTCCGGTTAAAAGTGTAATTCTTAGAAGTCTTAAATCACATTCAATTTTTAGAAATAGAAAATTTATTTTGTTAATGCCATTCTGTCTGTACGACCGTTGGTTGTAAAAGCTATTTATCACTATGCTATTTATCAAATATTTGTAACACTAAAAAATAAAAAAATGTGGACCCAAAGCCAGAGTAATTCATTAGTCTCTAACCGCACCTATTTTGTTTCTAAAGTTGATGGTAGAACTGGGAATTGAATTCAGTTTATTTTCTACAATATTGTATTAAACTTAAATTCTTAAAGACTTCCTGAATTGCTGTATGATGAATTAGTGTGTGATTTCTTCATGTTAACTTTGCCCATAACTCAGAATAATAATGAAGTTAAATATGAATTAAATAACTTCAAATCGTGTTTCACATTTTTGGTATTTTAAATGTGAATTGTGAATTTATATTTTGGTCGATATATACTCCTCTTCATGGTAGTACGTTTGATCGGTTTTCATATCATCGGCTAATAAATTCATCTATATATCATCATTTATTCAGAAACTGTATGCGTTTTTACAGAATATTACCAAAAGAAGATTTATCGGCTTTATAATGGAAATTTCGACAAGCATTTGGTTTTATAATATTAGAATTCAGCTTCCGATGAAATATGGGCCGATGAACTGTAAACGGATTAAATAATAACTGATGTAATAAACCCAACTTTAGATGGCTTTATCAAAAAGTGCTTTCTCACCGCAACATAAAGGCTGCTTTTGGTAAATCCAACCCAAAACAAACTCGAAATGAAATTTCAACCCAAATTTTAAGCTGGAAATCCTAGTCAAAATTTCCAAAATAATAAAGAATTCCTATTTATTTGGGACGAATAACCCGCAGCCCTCGTACATACTTTATAATCAAGCTCTTTTTGTAATTAAAACCATAAAATATGAAATATATTATGAATATTAGTATTAAGTTTAAACAATATTAGTATCAGTAACAATTACAAATTAATAAAAGAAAGAGCAAAAAACTTTATTTACTTACTTATATATTTGTATTTTTGTCACAATCACAATTATTGGAAAATAATGGGGAACAGCTAATCTGTGGATGCTTTAAAACATAAAATACAACAGTTAAATAGTATTCCCCGAGCCAGAAGCTATTATCTTTTAGTAACAAAATCTAAATATATTTCAAGCCGGTTCTGTTGCATTAATCATTTTCTATCCGTTCTTTGGGTAGGAAAACCGTTTACATAGTTACAAAGTATTCTAATTTCAAATTTTAAAATTTCATATTAATCAGTTTTTTTTCATTTCCTATTTAAATTTTTCGGAATTTTGTAGTTACATATGTATACATAATTTATATTTAAAATTTAAACAGAAAACTGTTGAACTGAAAATTAATCTTTCTATGATTATAAGTACATATATGTAAACTGTAAAAGAATATGAAACCGGATTGCGTAAACCAAGCAGAAACTTTACATAATGTAAAGTTAGAATAGCAACACTCTTTAGGAAAATAACGTGGAACATATTTCATAATTTGTTGTAAAAACCAATATTTTGATTCGCCCGTTTTTTTTTATATAAACCGGATTTCACGTTTGCAGATTGCTTTTAAAATCCCATAAATTTGAAAACATTTTATGTTACAACTAATTTGGTATGAATAAGTTGTGGAACACAACATTTTTCAGTGTGCGTTTTTATAATAGAACCTCGGATTTTCTGGTAACTTCACGTAAACCTCTAGCTTCTAGCAGAACATTTTATTTAAAAATCATAAAATAGTCGTTCGGAAATTACTCATTTTTTAACTAAAAATCAATTCACATATATAAATCGGTTGTACAGAGTTTTTTATTCGATGTCCCCAAATGTTGTTAAGCAGCAGTTGGATTTTTCATACAATATATCGGCATACAACTATCAATTTTTACCCCAGAGGTAGCCGTTGAAGAAGGCTGTGCCGTTGCCGTTGAAGGTTTGGAATGACTGAAGCGTTAGTTTCACACTATTCGATTTTTTGATATTCGACTGATTAAATTAAAAGTTGTAAAACCGATTTATATTAATATGTAAACGATGTTTAAGAATTTTCAAATGAAATACTCTGTAAAAAATTGTTTATCTTAATTTGACATGTGCAGAAAAAATCTTTTTAATTTCAATATTTATTTATTTTATGTAAAATCTTAATGAAAAAATAAAATATATTTCATGGGACACTCAGCATTCGCTGGTATGTTTTAGTTGTTATTAGAACTTTGAAAAGAAATTTTTTTAATATTTTTTCAAAAAATATTAAATAAACTATATAAAATATTTGCTATAATGTCGTCAGTTGAAAGTACAATAAAATATTATAACTTAAAAATTAATAACAATAAATCCTATAAACCTAAGAAATTATTTAAAATTTGTGAGTTATTTGTTTATTTTATTGAAAAATATGATTTGATTATATCCGATTAAATTTAATATTATTATAATAATCAGTTTTTGTCATGTCCATGCATTACAATTTAATGAATCTAAAACAATTTATATTTAATTTATTAATAATCTATGAATATAAATAATTTTATTTACAAAATTGTGGTATGATAATTTAAATTTATATTGAAGGCGTTAAACATTATGTAAATAATTATTGATTTAAATAACTTTAAGTTTGGAACATTATATTTTATAGTGAATACAATTTATGATAAAAATGGGTTCCAAATATTATAAACTTTTATATTGCTCAAGAAAGAGTAGAGCACCAAGAACATTAAACTGTTTACGAACTTTTTTCAAATATTATTGTCAATTAATTCATTATTTTTGAAGATAAACATTTCTATAAAACTCTATAATTCGATTTACTTTTATTGTAAGCAATATTTTAAACATAAATAATAATTTGAAGCATAATTTTAAAATAGCTACATACTTTTAGAGCAGTGAAAATAGTATACATATCTAACAAATAGTATACATTGGTACAGGTCACTATAATTCGATCAATTTTTATACCAAGTATATAACTTTGTCATCTTTAACTTAAACATTTTATGTCTAAGGGCGGATATCACAGTGGAAGGTTAATCCTTTGTCATAGCTTAAACTTCGGTTTAACTATTTTCTGGTTTTTCAATTCAAGCTTAAAGTTAAACATTTCTTAAAGTGGGTTTTATGCTGCAGAGGTTTTATATGCAGTAAAGCTTAAGCTTCACTTTTAACATTTTTCAGGGCAGATTTCACAGTGGAAACTTAAACTTAAGCCTGTAACTTAAGCTCACTGGGTTTCTCATTTGAAATTTTGAAATTAATTTTATATTTAATTTTTAAAGCTCTGACAAAGACTTAAGTTTCCACTGTGAAATCCGCCCTTATTAATAGTTTATACACGCAAACAGAATAAAAAATTATATTGAAAAGTTCTTAGTAAAAAGTTATTAGAAAAAATCTAAAATTAATTCTAAGTTTCTTTTCCTCCATATTATAAATTTATATTTTAATATCTAAAAACACATACAAAAATATAAAATGACGGATATTAATTCAAAAATTTCAATGTTACAAATAAATAAATAAATAAAAAAATACATAAATAAATAGATATAAATACATAAAAAAATAAATATAAAAATAAATAAACAAACAAATAAATAAATAAATAAGTAAATAAATATTGTATATTTGCATTCTCAATAACATTATTTTCAATTAGAATTCACTTAGCTTAGCTTAGGGAAAATTTTAATAAAAACCAGTGAGCTTAAGTTGCAGACTTAAGCTACACAATCGGTTAAGTGAAGCTTAAGCTTGATTCCACTGTGAAATCCGCCCTAAAAACATATACTTCCATTTCGAATTATGTATGCATATTAGCAAAAAGCAATATCTTACGTACAAAGCTCCTCGGTTGTGGCCTGTCCATATACATAAGGTGCTAGACGTTTTATCATAGAGCTTGGTCACTAACAAAGATGTGTGTCACATTTCAAGGCTGTATATCAATTTTTTCACTTAGCTATGTATATTTTACAATGCCTAAAACCATTGTATTTATATTCCTTATAGTAGTGACACGGTAGATAGTAACTTACGAATGTAGATGACGCCATAGTGTTCTTTTTGAAAAATTGGAAAAGTTAATCTACCAGAATGAATAAAAGTGATATTGTTAATGCAATTTTATTCTATTCATTCTTAAAGATTGTATTTCTTTCTACTCATATTACTTTTTTCATTCTGGAAGATTTTATTTTTCCAATTTTTCAAAAAGTGCACTGTGGCGTCAACTACATTCGTAAGTTACTATCCACCATATCACTACTATAAGAAATAGAAATACAATCCTAAAACCTAAGTTTAGATTCATAAATTGAATTTTAGTGACCAATTAATTATTGGCAATTAAATTTCCAAAAATAAAGAATTATTTAAAATATTTAAAAAACATATAGAAAATATGTTATCTACCAAAACTTTTCTAATTAATGAACACACTAGTAGCAAAACTCAATTGTACCCGTTTTTGAGTGTTTTGAATTTTTAATTAATTTAATAATTTAATTAAATATTTTACAATTAAATTTTTGATATACAATGTGCATATAATTTATGAAAAGTAATAAATGAAAACTTTTTTTTTAAATATTTACATCCAATTAAATTATATAAATTTTATATAACTTTAATTACTTTTCACATTGTACATATATTTTATAAGAGCTGGAAACTGGTCTTTCAAAACAAAAACCACAATAAATCAACTAACCCAAAAAAAAATTCTGAAATCAATAAAAAACCAAAAATCAAAATCAAATCTTAAAAATCCGAAAAACAAAATAATATTTTGGAGATTATTTCCTTTTTTTTATTATTTTAATTAATAAAAATTTCAACAGTATTTCCGGATTTTACCTTTTGAATGTTACTTCAAGGTAAGATCCGGAAAACCTGCAAATTTCTATAAAACCAAAACCAAATCTTATCTGTAAGACCAAAATAAGCTAAAATAAAAATTGGTTTCCAGCTTTGATATTTATTCAGATCGATTTGATAAATTATTATTTTGATAATATATATAGTAAAAGTTTATTCAAAAACTTTTTACCAGACAAAAATGACGCCAATTTTATAGACACAAACAACATAAAAATTTTGTCATTTGCAGTATTAAAAAATAAAATAAATTATTTTTTATTATGTAAATTTAATACATTGTGATAATTAGTTGTATAAACACTGTGTCAGCTGTCTGAAATGTATAAGGAAGATGATTTCTCATGGTCAGTAAGTAACAGTTTTTGTTAACGTGTCATCATGCTCATTCATCGTATATTCTAATGCACCAGTGAATTTACCATCACCATCAAACTGATGTAATTATCATGTACATTTTATGGCAACAAATCTGAAAAAAAATACGAAATGATTGGTCAATTGATTCACATGCAACCATATCTCTTCCGTATTTTCCGATTTCCGATATCAAATCATGCATGAAGAGTAGGAAGTAGTAGTGTAGTCATTTATATAATTCCACTTTCTTCAACAAATAATGTTCTTTACAAATAAAAATAATTTAAATATTTAAATCGAACTTTTCAAATCCATTTGATTTGTGTCATTCAAAAAGCTCAAGAAATAACCTTAAAAAATCCTAGAAAATTAGTAGTTTCACTATGCAAGCTCAAGACTTAGTCCTAAGAGTTTAATGTTAAATTATTTTTAGTTTAAATTATGTTTTGGTTAGTGCAAACTGTTACATATATATAAGCTTTACATAAAATGATTTAAGCAGCAGATGACTAAGCTTAAAGTTATGAAAAACACAATATTTTAAAAAATAAAAAATTAATTCTAAATGTAAAAACTGAGAACTTGTAAAACTAGAACATACGAAATATTAATCGGCAATTTTAGCATAGACCCCTTAAAGTTACTAACCTCTTAACCAACACATGCGTATTCACCAGTCCAATCTGTGTACCAAATGTCATTGAAAACGGATTATTATTATATGGTATAGAAAATATGAAATATTCTATGGAAACTAAGCTGCTCATATATTAGTTTCCCATGAAGCAACTAAAACTACCTGATAAAAATTAAGTCAACCTGTGTGAAATGGAACTGATATTGTGTGAAAATAACTGTATGATGTATGTAGAGCATTGAAATTATTAAATGTAATTGGAAATTTTAACATGGACCCACTCATATAATAATGAAAATATCATATGTACCAAATTTCATGGTAATTATATAATAATTCTTATGCGCCAAAACATATAAAGCAACAGACCTGCATCTGGGCACGCTTGTGAATCACGATACCAATCTAAATACCAAATTTTATCCAAATCTGATATATGAAATTTTTCGGTACAGCAAAAACACAAAGGTTCTCACGTAAACGTCGGTATCTAACATGGTCCCACTGAAAGTATTGATCTCAACTTGTACGGGCATTAGAATGAAGTCTTTGTGAACCTGTGTCTAAATTCATTAAAATCTTATTAGCGGTTCTAGTAGATGTTGCTACATGCAAATTAAGCGTACGCGTACCCCGGACACTTTTTTTGCATTTTCGGAGTCCCCGACCTGGTAAACGTCTACAAAAAAAAATTCAGTGAAATTTATTTTTGGACCATCAAATCCACCACCAGACTTCATAGTTATTCCATAACTACTCGTAAAATGCTACATTGAAAATTTCGAATTCCTTACGCGGTTAAAGGTCCACAGTTCTATCGTAATTCTTGTTTTTTTTTAATGTTTTTATATTGTCTTTTTTTTTGGAAATTGCACAACATGATCCTAATAAATATTAATAAAATATTGTAAATCAAAGAAACTTTTTGATTTATTGTTATTGAATGTGCCCAAAATCTTAACAAAACTTAATAACAAAAATCGTTATTTTTTATTAAATATAATTTCTAATTTAAGCTTTTTCGTTAATTGCTATGGGCGCTGTAGGATATGTTATTCACTTTGCATTAGGTCTAATGATATTCAATACGGAAATATCAAGCAGTCAGGGTCTTCTGTATCCAATTGAATCGGAGACTCGTGAATTACGGCATTTAGATGGAATATGGAATTTTTTAACATCTGATGAAGATAATCCAACGCAAGGTATACGAGATGAATGGTACATAGATGATTTAAGTAAAGTATGTTTCAAAACTAACTTCTTTTACAATATAAAAAACAACTTAACAAATATAATTTCAGATAAAACCGGTAATTCCAATGCCAGTACCAGCAAGTTATAATGATATAACAACACATCGAGAAATTCGAGATCATGTCGGTACAGTTTGGTATGACAGGAAATTTTTCATACCGAAATCGTGGTCAGAAGATCAACGTGTATGGATTCGATTTGGTAGTGTCCATTATGAAGCATATGTGGTAAGTGATAGTTTAAAAATTGCAAGCAACATCAAATTACTAAAATGTTTCTTTAATAGTGGATAAACGGAATTAAAGTTCTGCAACATGAAATGGGTCATTTACCTTTCGAAGCCGAAATTAGTGATTTCGTAAATTTTGGTGCAGAAAATCGTATTACAGTATTATGTGATAATGCTTTGCTTCAAACTACAGTACCTCAAGGAAAAATTGATGAAATTCCAAAGTAAAATAAATATTAATTAAATTTTAAAAAAGTTAGATTTTGTTTTTGGTTTTAGGGACAATGGCGTAGCAGTTGTTCAAAGTTATACATTTGATTTTTTCAATTATGCTGGTATACATCGATCTGTGCATTTATATACAACACCAAAAACTTATATTTCTGATATTGATATAACCACTGATTTATCTAAAACTACAGGTATTTTTTGAGTGTACACGTAATTTTTTAAATATTAAATAAAATCGTATGATCGTATCACAACTTTCGAAATTTCTATTGCTAACTTCAGTCCAGATAAAAGTATTTATAATTATTTATAATTAAAGTATAGTCTTGCATCATTCTACCAACTTTAAAGCCAAGATGCTATTTGTTTTCTCTACTTCTTCTGCCATTAATTTTTCCTAGCTTTGTCCTGGCTCCTAGCAGTACGAATTGGTGTTGAATAAATGTTACTCTCATTCTATTCTATTCTATGTAGTTCAATATTTTAACTATGTTTTTTTAAAGAAAAGAAAACCTACCCATCTTCTATAGTCGTGGCCTGTCTAAACAAGAATTGAAGAAACATCTATTTTCCTTATGTATTCTTACTCGTTACTCCTAGAATCTTGCCTATGTCATGCCGATATAATGAATTTGAATAGTAGCACCTTGATTAACTAAGAAAATATTCAGATATCATATAATTTCGTTTCCCAATCCGATTGTTTCTATTTGAAGCACTACCAATTGAATTTCTTCTTGTATGCTTCACAATAGTAGCTTTGGTTCTGCCTCTGATGTTTTTTTTCTTAACTATCTACTATTGTATTGGTTACCCTGGTCATTGATTAAAAATGATTAGTCAAATGCCCTGGTCTTTCCAAATTTTAAGTTGAGTGTTTACTTGTTTTTCAATTTGTTTTGCAACACTAACTTCCACGAAAAATAATTTATATAAATACTTGTCTTATTTATTACTAATTCAATTGAAAATATCATTTCACAGGATTTATTTATTACAAAATTATTAGTAATGGTAATCTTAGTATTGAACAGTTAAATGTACGTATTCAATTACGAAATAAAGAAGATGAAATTATTACGAATGGAACAGCTGGTGAAGATTTAAAAGGTGTTTTAGAAATACAAAATGCTATACCATGGTGGCCTTATTTAATGGATGCAAATTATGGCTATCTTTATAAAATGGAAATATTTTTATATGATAAGAAACAACACTTAATTGATGTTTATCGATTAAAAGTTGGCATACGAACACTTACATGGAATGAAACATCATTTTTAATTAATAATAAACCAATTTATTTTCGTGGTTTTGGACGACATGAAGATTCAGATGTAATAATATTAGAAATATTCCAAAAATATGTTATTTTCTTTTTTATTTACCAGATTCGTGGCAAAGGTTTAGACTTCGCATTAATTGCACGTGATTTTAATTTACTTAAATGGGTTGGTGCTAATTCTTATCGTACATCACATTATCCATATTCAGAAGAATCAATGCAATTTGCTGATGAAAATGGTATTATGATAATTGATGAATGCCCTAGTGTTGATACTGAGTAAAAGAAAAAGAAAGCATTTAATAAATTAGTACATTATAGTCAACCATTTTTATTTTTTCAGAAATTATAGTCAAGCCTTACTTGATAAGCACAAATCGTCAATAGAACAATTAATACATCGTGACAAAAATCATCCTAGTGTTGTTATGTGGTCAATAGCAAATGAACCTAGAACTAATCTATTTCATGCTGAAAAATATTTCGGGTAAATTTTTATAAACCAAATTATTATAAATTATTTAAAATTGATTTTATATATTCTACTTAAGATATATTGCAAATTTCACAAAATCTACGGATAAAACTCGACCAATTACAGCTGCAATTGCAGTAGGATCTGCTGATGATAAAGCAGTAAATAAAATATTATTAAAATTTTTGTTTAATAAGAAAATGTTTATTATAATTTATGTTTTTTAATAGGGTCAATTTATGGACATTATTAGTTTTAATCGTTATAATGGTTGGTATAGTAATTCTGGTAAATTAGATATGATTACAAATCGTGTTATAGACGAAGCTGTCAATTGGAATAAAAAACATAATAAACCAGTATTAATGTCTGAATATGGAGCAGATACACTTGAAGGATTACATTTGGTATTTCAATATTTGTTGTTAATTGTGAACTTTACATTATAAAATATTGTATTAAAAAATTTAGTTGCCATCATTCGTTTTTACCGAAGATTATCAAGTTCAATTATTTTCAAAGCATTTTAAAGCATTCGATGAATTACGAAAAAAAGAATGGTTTATTGGTGAATTTGTTTGGAATTTTGCTGACTTTAAAACGGCTCAATGTAAGTACAAAAATATGTAATTGATGTATTAAAGTTAACCAAATTCAACAACCAAAATTCAATAAATTATTGGTGTGAATTTCAGTTAATTTTCACAACACAAAATAATGCAAATTACAAAAAGTATATCTCTTATAAAAAATGTTTTTTAAATATTTTAGCTGTAACCCGTGTTGGTGGCAATAAAAAGGGTATTTTCACTAGAAATCGTCAACCAAAAGCTGCAGCTTATTTATTAAGGCAACGTTACTTTTCACTAGGTCATCAAGTCGATAAATGTCAATTTCCTGAAGATTTATTTCTTTATATAGCCGATAATAATTCATCCTACCGTCGAAATAAATCCGAATTGTAAAACGGAAAATAACATAACAATTTTATAAAAATGTTCAAACAAGGCTGCCTTTAGAAATTTTTACTTAACATGTTAAATCAATAAGAATAATTTGTTTAATGATTTTAAGTGTTTATTGTAAAATTTATGTAAAGTTATTATTATACGATAGTTTCTGTACATACGAAATATTATATACGAAATATTTACTTATATTTCATAGGATTAAATTGATAAATATTTTGATATTAAAATATATATTTTA
This sequence comes from Rhamphomyia laevipes, assembly GCA_963920725.1. Classification (NCBI taxonomy): domain Eukaryota; kingdom Metazoa; phylum Arthropoda; class Insecta; order Diptera; family Empididae; genus Rhamphomyia; species Rhamphomyia laevipes. Next base: position 17,920,499 of record OY987259.1, read on the forward strand.
AAGTTATTTTACTTCAAAGAATTTTAGTTTTATATTTAAAAATATTATCCTTGATTGTTATCAGTATCTTCATCTGTGGTTCAACAATTTGAAGACATTCATCAGCAAATGCAATTAATAACTTACAGATCAATATAAAATCATCTAATTAGTATAATATAATAGTACAATTACAAAACAGTTTTTCATGATATTAAACCGATATAAAAATAATAAGTAATATTTAAAGTAAATTGATATTACTGTAATATGAATAACGGATGTTGGTTACAAATGACTTTGTCCTAAACAGCTATAAACAGCTCGATATACTACGTCTACCTCTGCACCTACGATCTATAGTTTTGGATTGTATTACTAGTTGAAGTAGCTTGTACTTCTCATTCCTCATGATGTTACCTAAATATTTCAACTTTCTTTCTTTAATCGCTGCCAGCAGCTGTGTCTTTTGACTCCCATTTTACTCAAAACCTCAGCATTTGAAAAATGCTCACTCCACATTAAGAACACCTCAACATGCTTTTTTAAAGTCTAGAGGTTTCAACTTTCAACGCCGTACCATACGTACCACTAACATTTAAATTTTTAATTTTTAATTTACCTCATTTCTGTAGAATAAATTGCTCATATTGTTAAATGCTCTACTTTTGCTCTACTTTTGCATTTATTTCATTACGATTGTTGGTTGTGCAATGAATAACAGTTCCTAAATATTTCATCTTTTCCACCATTGTTTACAACATATTTCGTTTTACTTAAGTTAATTTAGATACCATAATCATTGCAGCTCTTGTTCAGCGTTTCTAACATTTCTTGAAGATCATTAATATTAAACGATATCAGTGTTATGTCGCCAGCAAATTTGATGTTATTTATTAATTGCCCATTGAGTCGAATTCCCCTACCACTATTTTAAAATGCAATAGAAAATGCATTCGCAATAGACATTAAATAAAAGCGGTGATACAATATATACCTGGTCTAGTCTAAGGTTTTTTGAATATCAATGTTTTATGTTTTTCCATCCGCCGTGCTTACTACTGCTTCCTGTTTGAGCATTATTATTTTATAATGTAAATTTAATAAATTCTGATAATTACACAGACGATACAAATATGCTTGCAGTAGACCAGGTAGTTATACGAAGCCACTAAGAAATTACAAAATGCAAACAGCATGATCCAAGATTGCACTACCACTAACAGAAACAATATGAAATTAAATGATTAAATATGGTTAAATATATACACATTATGGAAACGTTTTTCTCTATTCCTCCATAGCTAAATGGTTGAGGATTACCCTCGATGCAAAACTTAAATGGAGGGAAAATTGTTCACACTTGAAATTTACGAAATAAAAAGATTCGCTGCAAAACACATAGCCAGATTATCAGAACATGTCCAACATTGAAGCAAAATAATAATATTATGTAACGTATGACCTCAGAAGATTAAAAATAAAAAAAAACATTAGATTTAAGTATTATAATACATTACTAAACATAATTCATGATCGAATTTATAGAAATTGGAATTAGACATTATGGAACCCCAATTTGGAATGCATTTCATGTTCTATACCCTCGTGCAACATTGTCGTTATGTAAATGTAGAAGTACACTCGTGATTTATCAATTTTGAAAAAGCATTTGATAAAGTTCAACATGAAAAATTAATAGAGACATTGAAATGCAATGGATTGGACAGCAAAGATATTAAATTTATAGAAAATCTATCCTGTAACAGATTATATCAAGATAATATAAAACGCTTAATTTGAGTGATTTTTTTTGGAATCGATCAACACACTGGATATTGTTGGTATCAAAGTAAATGTCGAGCTCATCAATAACATCAGATTTGCTAATGACGCAGTTTTGATATCAAGCAATCCATTATCTCAAGCTAATATTAAGTGTTCTGAATACTAGCTGTAAAAAATATGGCCTACGCCCCTACTCCTAAGCATAAACATCAAGAAAACAAAATACATGGTATTCAGCAAAAACAATATTACACCGCTTACCTTTAAATTAGAAAACCAAAAAACAGAAAGAATTGAAAAATTTAAATATCTGCGCAATACCACCAACAGATCATAATTAAATGCAATAGTCGAAATAGCTAGAACAGCGTTTAGAAATATGAATCATTTTTTTTTTTTTTTGCGGAAGTGGAGTTAACCTGAAATTGAAAATCAAATTATTGAAATGTTATATTTGGCCAATTTTGATATATGGAGTTAAAGAATGGATTTTGAGGAAAATTAAAAAAAAAATCTTTTGAATATTGGGAGTATAGGAGAATCATGCAGGTCAAATGGCTCAGATAGTGGGTATCATTAAAGAAAGAAAGCTCAGCTATAATATAAACTTAGATCAATATAAATTATTACAATTAGCAATACAAGGTAAATAGTTGACAAAAATATTAGAGATATAACCACAATTCATGACTGGAAATCCTTAAACTTGAAAAATGGTTTAATTGTTACAATAAGCAATTTAAGGGCTGTAAATTCAATAGAAAAAATATTCAGTGTTGGCCAACATCCGGAACGGACAGGCACTCAAAGATGAAAAATACCATAGTCTAAGTCTAAGTAATCATATGATAAAGTTCTTACACCAAAAAAAAAATCGTTTTAGTTGGAGTTATTAAAAAACATTGTAAATCATAGAAACTTTTGATTTAATGTCCCACAAAACATAAACAAAACTTATTATTTTTTATTAAATAAAATATAGTTCCTATTTTTTTAATTGATATGGACGCTGTAGGATATGTTATTCATTTTGCATTAGGTCTAATGATATTCAATACCGAAATTTCAATCAGTCAGAGTCTTTTGTATCCAATTGAATCAGAAACTCGTGAATTACGGCATTTAGATGGAATATGGAATTTTTTAACATCTGATGAAGATAATCCAATGCAAGGTATACGAGATGAATGGTACATAGATGATTTAAGTAAAGTATGTTTCAAAACTAACTTCTTTTACAATATAAAAAACAACTTAACAAATATAATTTCAGATAAAACTGGTAATTCCAATGCCAGTACCAGCAAGTTATAATGATATAACAACACATCGAGAAATTCGCGATCATGTCGGTACAGTTTGGTACGACAGGAAATTTTTCATACCGAAATCGTGGTCAGAACATCAACGTGTATGGATTCGATTTGGTAGTGTCTATTATGAAGCATATGTGGTAAGTGATAGTTTAAAAATTGCAAGCAACATCAAATTACTAAAATGTTTCTTTGATAGTGGATAAATGGAGTTAAAGTTGTTCAGCATGAAATAGGTCATTTACCTTTCGCAGCCGAAATTAGTAACTTCGTAAATTTTGGTGCAGAAAATCGTATTACAGTATTATGTGATAATGCTTTGCGTGAAACAACAATCCCTCAAGGAAAAATTGAGAAATTTAAAAAGTAAAATAATTATTTATTAAAATTTAACAAAATAATATTTTGTTTTTGGTTTAGTGACAATGGCGTAGCAGTTTTTCAAACTTTTACATTTGATTTTTTCAATTATGCTGGTATACATCGATCTGTGCATTTATATACAACACCAAAAATTTATATTTTTGATATTGATATAACCACTGATTTTTCTAACACTACAGGTATTTTTTTAGTGTACACGTAATTTTTTAAATAAGATCGTATTAACAATTCATGAAGTCAATACATAATTATTTTAATTTATAAATACTTGTCTTATTTATTACCTATTCAATTGAAAATATCATTTCACAGGATTTATTTATTACAAGATTATTAGTAATGGTAATCTTAGTATTGAACAGTTAAATGTACGTATTCAATTACGAAATAAAGAAGATGAAATTATTACGAATGGAACAGCTGGTGAAGATTTAAAAGGTGTTTTAGAAATACAAAATGCTATACCATGGTGGCCTTATTTAATGAATGCAAATTATGGATATCTTTATAAAATGGAAATATTTTTATATGATAAGAAACAACACTTAATTGATGTTTATCGATTAAAAGTTGGCATACGAACACTTACATGGAATGAAACATCATTTTTAATTAATAATAAACCAATTTATTTTCGTGGTTTTGGACGAAATGAAGATTCAGACGTAATAATATTAGAAATATTCCAAAAATATGTTATTTTCGTTCTATTTGCCAGATTCGTGGCAAAGGATTAGACTTCGCATTAATTGCATGTGATTTTAATTTACTTAAATGGATTGGTGCTAATTCTTATCGTACATCACAGCATCCATTTTCAGAAGAATCTATGCAATTTGCTGATGAAAATGGTATTATGATAATTGATGGATGTCCTAGTGTACATACTGAGTAATAGAAAAACAAAGCATTTAATAAATTATTAGGAAATATTTTTTTTTTTCAGAAATTATAGTAATGACTTATTTCATAAACACAAATCTTCAATAAAACAGTTAATACAGCGTGACAAAAATCATCCTAGTGTTGTTATGTGGTCAATTGCAGATGCACCAATAACTAATCTATTTCATGCTGAAAAATATTTCGGGTAATTTTTTATAAACTAAATTATTATAAATTATGTAAAATTGATTTTATATATTCTACTTAAGATATATTGCAAATTTCACAAAATCTACGGATAAAACTCGACCAATTACAGCTGCAATTTCAGTACCATATGCTGATGATAAAGCAGTAAATAAAATATTATTAAAATTTTTGTTTAATAAGAAAATGTTTATTATAATTTATGTTTTTTAATAGGGTCAATTTATGGACATTATTAGTTTTAATCGTTATAATGGTTGGTATAGTAATTCTGGTAAATTAGATATGATTACAAATCGTGTTATAGACGAAGCTGTCAATTGGAATAAAAAATATAATAAACCAGTATTAATGTCGGAATATGGAGCAGATGCACTTGAAGGATTACATTTGGTATTTCAATATTTGTTGTTAATTGTGAACTTTACATTATAAAATATTGTATTAAAAAATTTAGTTGCCATCATTCGTTTTTACCGAAGATTATCAAGTTCAATTATTTTCAAAGCATTTTAAAGCATTCGATGAATTACGAAAAAAAGAATGGTTTATTGGTGAATTTGTTTGGAATTTTGCTGACTTTAAAACGACTCAATGTAAGTACCAAAATTTGTAATTGATTCAACAGTTAATATTCAATAAATGATTGGTGTGAATTTCAGTTATTTTTCACAATAAAAAATAATGCAAATTACAAAAAGAATATCTATTAATTATGTACTTATAAAAAATGTTTCTTAAATATTTTAGCTGTAAGCCGTGTTGGTGGCAATAAAAAGGGTATTTTCACTAGAAATCGTCAACCAAAAGCTGCAGCTTATTTATTAAGGCAACGTTACTTTTCACTAGGTCATCAAGTCGATAAATGTCAATTTCCTGAAGATTTATTTCATTATATAGCCGATAATAATTCATCCTACCGTCGAAATAAATCCGAATTGTAAAACGGAAAATAACATAACAATTTTATAAAAATGTTCAAACAAGGCTGCCTTTAGAAATTTTTACTTAACATGTTAAATCAATAAGAATAATTTGTTTAATGATTTTAAGTGTTTATTGTAAAATTTATTTGAAGTTATTATTATACGATAGTTTCTGTACATACGAAATATTAGGATTAAATTGATAAATATTTTGATATTCAAAGTTATGTTACTTCAAAAAAAAAAATTGTTTTATATTTAAAAATATTGGCTTTCATTGTTGTCATTATCTTCATCTTGTGGTGGTTCAACAATTTTTAAACATTCATCAGCAAATTCAATAAATAATGGTTCTTGCATGGCTACTTTCATTGCATTCCAAGCGCTTGGAGCTTCATCGATTTCTTTTAATAAATTTCTTAAATGTGGATTATAAAGAATATTTTTTAACGCATCACATTTTCCTGAAAGTTAAAAATTTAATATTAATAAAAAATGGAAGTTAACTGTTAAATTTATGGAATTAAGCTTGTAATTTATAATGGAATTAATTATTTTTTTTCGTTAAGATGATTTAAAGAAGAAACTATTAAATGAATGTCAAAATAAAAATTGTGGTAGTATACCAGTAGATTTTACCATTTGATCTTACCTAATTCTTCTAATAATTGAATTTCAACAGTGTCTTCAGTTTTAAACGGCATCTGTATTGAAGGTTCTCTTTCTGTAATATTTTCTAAATGTTTATCTTGTTCTTTTATAGTACATCCATTATCTTTATGATTTTGCCAGCACGGAATCGAGCAACTAAAATATTGATAAAGTGAAGCAGCTTAAAAATATTTTTAAAATTAAAACTTACTAAAATTCTTTACATTTTGGACATTTGTATTTATTTGTATCACAATTGCAGACAATACATGACATTTTTATTAGAAAAATAAAATCTAATTTAGTTTTTTTAGTTCGCTTTTTTGTTTACAAAATTAACAACGGAACACATGTATAAATAGAGAATAAAAACAACTGTCATACTCATACCTGTAATGTCAGAGCCGGTATGGGTGACGTCATTTATTCGCCGCTGTTAAATTGGCGCCTGAGCTTTGGTAGACGACTAATAACTCGTGGTGGTAAACTGGCAAAATCTAAAAAAATTCAAATATTTCAAAATTCGTTAATAATATATCGAAATAAAAGAATTATTATAGAAATGCCGACTAATAAGAAACAGTATTTTGACAATTTTAAATTTTTTACAGAATCTTTTACAGAATTGTGGTAAGAAATCCTTGCAATTCTAGTTATATTATTTCTAAATTTACAAAAAAAAAATATGTTAATATTCAAAATGAAATAATTTTGAAAAATTGTCTCTTTGATGGTACTACAAAGTACAAACATCTATAGTTTTACCGAGATCTAAATATAAATATCATGCTTTATCTTTACCACAACATTTCATTAAAAATTGTATCCAAGCAGCATAAAATATAAAATTGTAAAAACAAATACAATAAAATATTTAAAAATTGTATTCTACTGAAACGCACCCCTGAGTCCTGAACTGTCGATTATAATGCGGCGCCGAAGATATAAATAAAAAGCTCCAGATTTTGTCCAAAAATTTTCCATTGATTGAAGTTTCATATAAATAAATGTGTTTGAGAAAAGTCGTTAAATATATGAAGAGGTTGAGTTGAGTTGAAACAAAAAAGTGGAGAATTCCAAATTCCATTATATTATAAAATATAAATTATAAATTATACATTTTACTTATAGTAGCTTGTAGTTGCACTTGCATTCGCATTTCTCACCAACTATAGTAGAAAGAGGATTGTTTTGTTAAAATAATCATCAGTCAGTGAAGTGTGTTATCAATTTAAATAAAGTGAATATACATTTATAGATAAAATAATAATCTTTAATACACATCATTTTAAATTAACAAATATTATATTTCAAAGGTACTTAATTATGAGCGGTGGTGATCATTTATCAAAAAAAAGCAAAATGACTACAAGTTTGGATAAATTGAAACAGCTTACAACAATTGTAGCAGATACCGGCGATTTTGAAGGTATATTAACATTGGTATATTCAAATTTTATTGTTAGATTCTTCATTCTTAAAATTGTTCTATAATATTCTATAAGTATGAATATCGTGTTGTTAGTTTATTCAAGGTGACCTTATAAATATGGTTTTTTTTTTATTTATTTCAATAAAAGCCACACATTAGAAATATAAAAATTTAGAATTCACTTTCACTGCGCTCTACATTTTTTTAGGGGTCAAATTTAAATCACGAAACAATATTTTGATATCTTTAGGCTATTATTTTACATCATATATTTGAATATCAATCATTAAACATTAATACATAATTCATTTCTGTTAAAGCTTTTAATCAATTTCCAAAAAAAAAAAAAAAATACGTCATCCCATTATAAAATATTCAAAGGTTATCAAGTTAAATGAGAGCGGGTAGAATTATGAGGTGTTTTTCAAATATGAATTTAAATAAAAATGAAATGTAGGTGAAGAACATTTTGTTTTATAGCGAAATTGATATAAAAAATTCCTTTCAAATGATTATCAAAGCAATTCTTAGAGTAATAAAAGAAAGATTCAATTGTCTCAATGTTTATAGAAAGTTTTTGACAAAAGCACCACTCAGTACATTTAATTACTGTTTAAGCTTGAATGGAGTTAAAGTAATTTATATAAGGTTAAATGTTATTATCTACCGATTAAAAATGTTTTGTTACAATGATCTGACATGAATTAAATCGTGTATCAGTTGAATTTCATTAACTTTTGTAGTAAATATTAATGTTTTAACGTACATAGCTGCATTCTATTACGATACATTTTCGTTTCGATAATGCTAGAATCATATTTTCTGGATATTAAATGAAATATAGGACCTTGTACACCTTTTTATAAGTCTTTTCATCTACTGTATTGTTATGGTTGCAATAATTAACATTTTAAACGTTAGTTATGATCTCAAGTTCTCAAGTATTAAAATAGAGAAATAGTAATTTAAATATGCAATACATTTTCATTTATGAAATGATTTTCCCTTTTTTCAGCTATGAAAGCTCACAAGCCAACCGATGCTACTACAAACCCTTCCTTAATTCTATCAGCAGCTAAAATGGAACAATATAAGCATTTAATTGATAAAGCTGTTAAACATGGCAAAAAAATTGGCGAGTAAGTTTAATTATTAAAAATATAACGATATATTTGTTTAAAATTTCCAACGACAATTACAATTTCGTTTCATTTTTTCTATAGATCTGAAGAAGAAAAATTATCTGAAGCAATGGATATGTTATGTGTACTGTTCGGATGTGAAATTCTTAAAATAATTCCAGGTCGTGTATCAACTGAAGTAGATGCTCGTTTGTCATTTGACAAAGAAGCTAGTATTGTAAAAGCTTTAAAATTAATATCTCTTTACGAAGATATGGGAATCAAAAAAGATCGTATTCTAATTAAATTAGCTTCGACATGGGAAGGTATTCAAGCTGCACGTATATTAGAAAAAGACCATGGTATACATTGTAATTTAACATTATTATTTTCATTTGCACAAGCTGTTGCTTGTGCTGAAGCTAAAGTAACATTAATATCACCATTTGTTGGTCGTATTTTGGATTGGTATGTTTCGAATACTGAAAATAAATCATATGAATCACATAAAGATCCCGGTGTTGTATCAGTTACAAAAATTTATAATTATTATAAAAAATTTGAATATAAAACTGTTGTAATGGGTGCATCATTTCGAAATGTTGGTGAAGTTTTAGCATTGGCTGGTTGTGATTTATTAACAATTAGTCCAAAATTATTGGAAGAATTGGCTAAAAGTCATGATGATGTTGAAAAGAAATTAGATAATAATAAAGCTAAAGGTGAAAAAATGGAAAAAATTCATTTAGATGAAGCAACATTCCGTTGGATGTTAAATGAAGATCAAATGTCTACTGATAAATTATCGGATGGTATTCGTAAATTTGCTGTTGATGCCCGAAAATTGGAGGATATGTTAAAAGAATTAATTCGTACTTAACAACAATAAACAAAAATAAATATTTGGTGGTTTAAATAGGTTTAAGTTTAAACCAAACTTTTTACATGGTATCTCAAAAAGACAAAAATAAATATTCCAGAATTTTTTATACCTACTTAATAATTTTTTTTTCTATTTGGTAAAATGTTATTGCATGTATTATTTTTCTACGAAAGAAAATATATATATTGTTGAAATAATTTAATTAATGTTTTATTTAAAATTGAAATCTTTAAATACATTACTCTAGCATAGATGCTTCAAAATATTTCGACCAACAGTTCTATTTGTATTTGCCATTAATCGCAACAAACTTTTGTGCTGCAATGTTCTTCTGGTTAAAATTATAATTGAATAAGATGCTTCGAATGAGTCATCGCTTGTTTTATTAAACTAGCAATCAATATGATGTTTTACTGAGGTGAATTGGACAAATTAAAGATGGAACTATAACCACAATTTAAAGTTTCATTGTAGACCTTCACAAACTGTAACTAAATTTTACATTTTACAATTTCGTAAAATACATAAGCAGTTATTTAGTTATTCTCATCAAGTATAAATTTAAATTTACCTATGAGTAATAAATTTACTAATATTTTAAGCTTTAATTTAGTAATGTTTATATTTAATTAAAATCGATTTTAATTATATCTCCTAAGCAACAGAAATTCCTAAACAAACAATAATATTCATTTTTATTATTATAGTAAATTTTGTTTCTTTGTTATAGAATTTAAATAAAAAATGGATTTAGAATTAACAAGAATTGATTATGGCAATATTGGTACAACGTTACCAAATTGTCTTAAATTGTTACCAAATGATTATAAAAAACAACAAAAGGTAAAAAATAAATTTTATATAATAATGAAACTTCCATTATCTATTTTGCAATTCACATTATTAGATTGTAGTCGGTGATTTAGATGGATGTTTACAAGTATTTTCAATTAAAAAATCTGAAGCTCAATTACATTTTCAAAATTATGTTGGCAAGAAAATTTGTTGTGTACAGCTTGGCGGTGCACCAGGTAATAACTTTACCAAAATATAAATAAAATTAAACTCAATATTCAATTGTTCATATTTTTTTTATCAATTATTTTTCCAAAAAAAAAAAAAAAAGGTTCAGTAGTAGATAAAATGTTTGTAGCATCAGAAAATGTTGTAAAAGGATTTAATCGAAAAGGAAAAATGTTTTTATCTTTTGATACAAATTTAACAGAAACAATTAAATGCATGTCAGTTCTTATCAAATTCCTTATCATTTCCACGTTTTAATAATATTCATTTATGTTGTTGTTTAGGTTTGTGTCTGGTGCTGATTTAATTATTTGTGGAAATCATGTTTACAGTCATTACAGAGATTGTAAAGATATTGGAACATATTTATGTGGTGATACTATAGTTGATGTGGCTGCTTTATGTCCAAATAATGTAATAATATATATTTAAACATTTCCAGTTTTCATAATTTTTCTACAAAAATTATTTATTATTGCAGACCAATCGTATACTAACAATACTTGCATGTTCTGGTCGAGTAATTCGTATCCTTGAGCATTGTCGTGTACGACAAACTGTTGAATTAGATAGTGTTCCAACAACATTACATGTTCCGCAAAATATTCTCGGTGATCGAATTTGGTGTGGTTTTACTGATGGAAAAGTTTCATTATTTCATTTTGGTCATTTTAGTGGCGAAGGTAATGTAATGATAATAATTATTGAAAATTTATTATCTTGTAATATAATTGAAACTGAATATTATATTAAAAATTATTAGTAAAACAACAAGTTATTGTAAAACCAGAAAAAAATCCAAGCGCAGTTACATGTTTAGATACATTTGATGTAACCGGTGATGGTAAAGATGACTTAATAATTGGTAGACGTGATGGAAGTATACAAGTTTTTACATTACCATCTGATGATGAGTTAGACATTGAAGCAAGACAATTATATAAAGAGGTATTTTATAAATTTAATATTTGAGGAAGAGATAAAGCATAAATTTTAGAATAATGGTTTCTATGTATTTCCGGAATAAAGTTTATAAAATCAAGTCGTTTAGCAACACAATATTTATTTTTTATAAAATATTGTTTTACTGGGAATGGTCAAACTCTGTTTAATATTCGTGCTCATTAATTATAAGATTATAACTATCATATTGTTTTCCTATGGTGAAGTTTTGTTTTCTTGGTCATTTAATCCACTGCACCACTGTAACAGTACAGTATGATTCTACTTACAGAAAGACACTAGTTTTCCTAGTATTATTAATAGAATAATATGAAATATTATTTTCATTTATTTATTTTTTAGAATTTTCCCGAAAGTATTTCAGCAATACAAGGTGGATGTGTTTACTCAAATGGTTTTACTGAACTTGTTGTTCTTACATATGCTGGTAGTATTTTTGGTTTAACAACACAAGTGATTAGTGTCAGTCTTAGTGATAAAGAAGTTATACGTGAACCATTAATACGTGGCGTTACAAAATTAAATACTAATAAAAATGAAATTGATATAAATAATCAGAAAAATGAATTGCAGGAAGATAATTTCAAATTCAGTTTAGTTAAACCACAGGAAAATTATCGATTAGCAACACAAATTATATCAACTGCAATTTCAGCTAGTACAATGCTTGATATTAATGATTCGGTAAAATTTACTATATTTATAAAATTCTTAAAAATTATAATTATATACATAAATCATATAATTTAATTAAGATTACACTTAACAAAGATGATGCATCATATATTCTTTTTATTGAAATGCCTGTACCAATTGGTGAAATATTATTTCAATCAGAATCATCAATTGAATTAGTAAATAATGAATTAAATAATGGAGCAGAAATTTTAAAAAATGAAATTGAAAAAGGGGTTAATAATTATATAAAACAATAGAATAAAAATTAAAAATATATTTTTAAACATTTCTAAATAATATCTTTTTAGAATGGATTTACATTTTCAATAACAGCAAAAATAAAAGATAATAAAAATAGTTTTGAAATGAAATTTCAAACAATTGAAGGACAATATAGTAATTTAGAAGCTCTAATAATGCCAAATGTTCAACCAAATTTAATACAACCAAAATTCTATCAAATTCGGCCATTATCATTACATATGAGAATACATACATTCGATCCAACAAGGTAAATATCATAATTAAATTATAATTTTTATTTTTACAATGTGTAAAAATCAATGTTGTCCGTAGACCATTTAACATACTTACTCTAAAAGGACATTTTACTCAATCTGAAATGCATAATTGGATTGAGCAATGTATACCAGAAGTACCAGAGAGAATTGCTTCCGAAACAACTGGATTATATTTTAAAAATGTTTTAATTGGTACAATTTTAGAATGTCAATATGGGTATGAAAATATATACATATATATTTTATTTATTTAATAAATTTTTTGTATTTATTTATTTTTGTATACCAGAAAAGGTAATGCTACATTTAGAAGTGATAATTTATCAACAATTTCAATTCTAAAAGATTTTTTAACAAAAGAAGCAACTAAAAAACGTATTAAATTAGAAATTTTTTCAGGTAATAAATTGAATAATTTATATAATTAATATCTTTAATATACATTTTTAATATATATTTCTTCTCTTATAAAATAGAAATTTCAGAACCATCAGTAAAGCATGTAATCAAATTAATTGAACCAACAATTCTTCGATGTAATAAAATCAATACAGATCATAAATTTCTATTAGCATTATTACAAGTTGATATACGAAATGATGATGATTTAAATTGTTTAATGCCAGAGTATCGTTCAATATTATCACGAAAAACAGAAATTGAAAATGATTTTAAGAATACACCAACAATATTATCAAGATATTTTGGTATATTAACAGATTTCTATATTGATCGATTTAAATTTAAAGGAATTTTTGTTAAAGATAAAATACCAGAATTGTTAAAAGTTTTAGAAAATTATAATTTTGATGAAGTTTTGGAATATTTTAATAATATAAAAAATAAGGTAATAAATTCTGAAGAAATTTTGAAAATATAAAATATAAATAAAAATCTTTATAATTACATTTTATACATTTTTATAATTTCTCAAATATAATACACCAATTACCTTGATCATAATAACTATTTATAATTTGAATAGTTTTCAATTTACCACATAATTTTTCTAATTCAAATTCTTCAAAAACATGATAATAACGTAGAAATGTTGATTTATTTTTATTTTCTACCAATTGTTGATCATTAGAATTTGTATTATCTTTTAATTTCCATGGTACTAAAACATCTTGCTCCTGAAATTGTGTACGATTTGTATGAATTGGTAAATTAATTTCAGCTTTACAAAAATCTTTATATTGTGCTGTAGTAGTTCGTAATTCAGTTTCAGTTTTCTTTTTTCGATTAATTGCTTTATTTTGTCGTAAATAACTAGATTTTTTAGAATCAACTTCTTGATTTTTTGCCCAAACATAAATAAGTGCTCGACCACCTTTCTGCAATATTCTTGCCATTTCACAAATTGCCTGATACCGACGTTCCTTTAAAATATATTGCTTTGAAAAAAATTTGTAAATTATGTACAAAATTGCGGTATACCTCAGTTGCTAAATGATGAATTACAGCTATACTGATACATGCATTTACGGAATTATCACGAAATGGAATTTGCAGACAATCACATTTGAAGACATTGAAACTATTTTGTGTACAAACTTCTAACAAACCTTGACTACGATCACAACCAATCTAGATACATATTTATATATAAACGATTATCTTTAATATTTCGTAAATTATTACCTCAGCAATATATTGATTGATTCCTAAATATTTTCCATTTCCGCAGCCAACATCTAATAAAATGGAACCAATTTCGAAGCTTTTTAAAAATTCTGTTACTTTTGGCCATGGTGAATGACGTGTTTCACTAAAATGATTAGCAATTTCATCATAAACACTATGGACATTTGTCATTTCTAATTTGGCAGCAACCGATTTCAATAAATTTTTATTTATATCTTTTTCTCGTTGTCTTGTATCGCACAATTTCGGAAAACTACAGCAACATGGAGATTTTCTTAGTTTACGAAATGTTAATGATGTACGTTTCCCACGTTGCATTACAGTTAATCCCGTTTTTTCACTAGGAATAATATCCATATGACGTGGTGTTATACCATGTGTCCAGTCATATCTCGACTCACCAGACATTATAAGCAATGAGCGACATGGTAATAAAATTGAAATATGCTTATTGGCATTACGAAATTCCATTACATAATCACTTTCCAGGGATAATGACATAATTGGATCTAAAAAAGCACTATGCGTATCAACATGGGGTGGTATACCTTGTCCCGGATTATATTGATTTACTGTTAGTTGATCTGGTTCATACCAATCTAAATTTGGTTCCAATTTTTGAAGTCTTGACCACAGTATATTACATTCTATTGGTATTTTTCGATCCATTGGTTTGGATGGATCAACTTGATTTGAACCATATAAAAATTCATAACCATAATGTTTAACTGCCCGATGTTTAAGGTTATTTTCTACTACTGTATTATCTTGAATTGCAGTCAAAATTATACGCTGTTCTCTTTCATCGATAAAATTTTTCAGAATCTTTAAACCAGGTGGTAAATCATTGTTCCAAGTACTTTCTATAATTGGTATTCCTTCAAAATAAGATAAATAAAGTACACTATTGTTTTGACCTAATTCGCTTTGGCCATGTAGGGCGCCAAATATTTTCTCAGCATTATTTGAATTTGGACATTTCAGGAAGCAGTACGATTTATTTGGAAGCATAATGAGATTTTCTACTTGTCCATGTCTAGTGGCTTCTTGAAGGATTTTTTCATCTTCAAGTCCAGTTGAGAGGCCTGCATTACATATTGCTAAAAACTGGCAGTAATAAATAAAAAATAATAGGATAAACAATTTTGTTAAGATTTAAATTACCTGCGTTGGTGTTTCAGAGCATTTTATATTTGTTTCTTTTGAGACAATCGCTTGACAACGTTTCTGCTTTCGATAAAGTTTCGATGCATGGGATTTTGAAAACATTCCAGTTTCGAAATAATTTTTACTTGCTTGATAAATGAGGACCACAACAAAAAATAATGCAATAAATATGAAGTTGAAGTATGAAAGTTCTGATTAAATGTCAATCATTAAAATCACATGCGCGCACACTATCAAAGGTTTTGATCCCCAAAACCCCAATCCAAAATAGTTGGTAGATATGAAACAGCGTTACCGTGCAACTACTTTAGTAACAGATCTATCTTAAAGTGCACTGCCAATGCCAATTAGCACTTTTTTACTCAATAACTATCTAAAAGTGCACTGCCAATTAGCACTTTTAGGTTACTCAAAAAAATTAAGAAATGTTCTTCACGCGTGTTGTTAAAAGACTGTGAAATCTGCAAATAAGAGGTAGATAAATTAACAACTAAAAATAAAAATTCGCATATTAAAGAGATATATTTTTTTATAGTATTGAACCTTGGACCTTAAACAAAAAATTTATGAAGAAAATTGAATTCTTCGATATTTGAGCCTACTGCAAAATAATAAAAATATCATCAATGAGTTGTCATGTCATCAATGAAGGCGTTATGTGGAGAATTACCACAGACAAATTTATATTAACCCGCATTAAACAAAGAAAACTTAGTTAGTTAGGATTTGAAACATATTATGAAAAATAGTAAAAAGTACATATCGATTACCTCAACTAATTTTTCAAGGAAAAATAATCGGTAGAATGAGCAAAGGATTTTGTGGCTGAATAATTTGACTGGTTCAAATTTATCTACTAAAACATAGAGAACTGTTAATAAAAGTAATGTCAAAAATACCAAATTCATTCAATGATGGCCAACCTTCGGAACGGAGCGGTACAATAAGAAGATTATAGACAAGTATAGTATTTTAAATAATTGCTTAACTATGGATTTATAATTGTATATATATTTATAGATTTCTTATAAAAAAGGAAATTAACAAAATTATGGTTTGCTAAAAATTTTACGAAGACTTTCTTCTATTAATAATATACTAATATAATATAATAGAAATGAAAACCGTCACATTTTCTATGAAACTAATGTTTTACGTGTTTTAAACCATTACAACTTCACTCTCAAAAGTCTTATTTAAATCATTTACGTATCGTTTTAGGTGAACTTCGTTTCTATGATTAAAGGGTTGATGGTAAATTTGACGGTGTGAAACATTTCTGTACATTTTGAATCTATTTTGTTTATGGGCAATGAGAATTTGACATTGACAATTCAAAAATATAGCCTATAGCCAATTCGCAGAATGCTTTTGTATACAAAACAGATCGGCGAATTTCCATACCGTAATAAAAACTGACCAGTGGTTCTCAAAATTTTTCCAATTCATTTCTAACCGATTATTTCCTATTTGCCTATGACTATTGAGAAACTCTGTTAAAAGCCGAATTCGCCGAATTGATTTTTGAAGTGGTGTGTGCTATTGCTATCGAATGAAAATTTATATAGAAATATTTTATTAGATTTTTTTTACGTTCATTTTTATTAAACTCGCTCCGCTCCATTTCATGATTCATTGTCATTCATTCCACCATCTCAATTTCTTTGCTCATTTAGTTTTTATTTTTTGACTAGTTTTAGTTTCAATTCATTCTTCAATTCGATTACTTCTTTTTAGTGTTCAGTCATTGTGTTCGCGTACCGAAAAAGTTTTTTTTTTATGAAAAAATTATAAAATAGAAAAAGTTTAATTTGTTTTTAGTAGAACGCAAGTGTTTTATAAAACAATAATTTGTGTAAATTCAAAAATTTCATTTTTTTAAACACCATTATTCATTAAATTTTATACGAAATTAGAAAAAATAACCAAGAAAATTGAGAAAAGTTTTATTTTATTTTGTTGCAAAACTTAAGTTTTCTTGTGAATTTTTCATCAGTAGTAATCAATTTTTACTTGAATAAAATATAAAAAAAAAAATTTCAGTGATTTTAATTGCAATAAAAAGTTCAACAGAAAAAAATTGTTAAATAAAAATCAAGTGGAAAATTATGTTGGCGGTAGTGTTAAAGCCAAATAAAATTAAAAATAATGTTGATTTTTTCATAGTGTATAATTAAATGTGAAAGAAAAGAAAAAAAGATTTATAACAATTTTCATTTAATTTTTTTTTTTTTGTTGGATTTACAAGGTGTTTAAAGATTTGTCCCAAAAATAAAAAGGATTTGAAGAATTTTATTTGGAAATATATTAAAAATTAATATTTTACTACATAAAATAAAAAAGGTAAATAATTAATATACGCCCTTTAATTACTTTGAATATAATAACCAAAAAAAAAAAATGGAAAAAAAATAGTCAAGCATGAAAAAAAAAAGTTGAATTTAGTGAATGAAAATGAAGAAGTAGGAATGATGGATTTAATTTACGATATTTAATTTTACGATATTTGAATGTATTTTTTTTTTGTTCATGTGGCGTCGCCTGGAACTGTGGCGCCTGTTTTAGATATCGTAATTCGTAATGTTTATAAATTTATGTTATGTCAAAAATTGCAATTTTTATTATTTTTTATCTTTTTCTATTTATATAAATTATTTTCTTTTTGATAAAATAATTATTTACATTTTTACATATGATTGAAGATTTTCATCGAATGGTTAAAAATTTCTTAGAAAAGTTGATTAAGAAAATTTAATTCATCCCCAATTCAAATAGTATAAGCAGCCATTAAAAAAAAATTATCTGACCGGTACCGGCAGATCAATATATCAATTACACATATTTTTTACGACTATTTTATTTACACTCCTGATAAGATATTGAAATTATGTTGGATTACTTAATCATAAATGGTCTAACTACTAACTAATATTGAATTTGTATGTATCAAGTAGAAATTATTTTATTGAGAAAGTCTGGCCACATTTTTTTCGATGACTCAAAAAAAAAAATTCCTTGAAAACAATCAATATTTTTGTTGTCTCAATAATATACTTACTTATATCAATTTGTATTCAAATCAAATTAGCAATTTTCCAATTTGATTGTTTTCGTTTTTGTGGTTTCAAATTATTAAAATATTTTTATATTTCTGAATACTTTATGTTTATTTTAAAAGTAGTCTTTTAAGAACTACAGAGAATAATTGACATTGGTGGACTCTTAAATTAATAATATGACCTCCCTACAATATTATATATACAGGAACATTGAAAAGACTATTAAAAATTATAATTTCCCTTTGGAGAGTCTTCAATTCAAGTTTATGCAATTTTAATATACTTATAATATTTGCAATAATGTCTTGTAAGACAGTTGAGCTTATGCTTATAGAATTATATACACTTTTGGTATGAGCAATAAGTGTAATAGTGTGTAGAAATATTACATATACCTAATTTATTTCTACTCAGTGTGAATATTATCAAAACTGTCGATAGAATTAGTTGAACTTTAAAATAATCAATAATTTTATTAAATAAGTTAAAAAAATATTGTAAGCAAATCCTTTAAAACTACGTCTATATTTACAATTTCTTCTAAAGTGTGTTTTCTAATAAATAGGCGCCGCTGCACTGTAGTTCATAACATCTGTAATAAAAAGGATTTTACATCTGTCAAGGTGTGGTATAAAATGCAAAATATTTTAACTTTTTAAGTGAAAAGAATTTGATATAAATAAATACTAGAATTTGTATTTTAGGTTCACAGTATTTATTATATTATTATCATACCGGTCCAAAAATATAGTAAATATAAATTTTATGACTGAAACTCCTTTTCAAGAAGGACCTTTCATACAAAAAAAAAATCAAACAATTATTCATTTCACTCCCTGGAATAACTAACTGTCTGAAACTCCATTTTAATTGTTTGAATGGTATCATATCTTCTTTGAAAATGACCTTCTGAAAGGGGACATTTCAATCAGAAACGTAATTTACGTAATTTTACTTAATTTAAATATAAATAAATTCTAATAAAATATGAAATTAATAATTTATTTTATAATATATATTAATACAAAAAATAAATTAATAATATATAAATTATATTTTTGTTTTAAAGACTGTTATTTCGAAATCCTCTAGAAAGAAGGTGGCCAATGCTCACATTTAGTATATTGTGCCAATGAAATTTGTATTTCCCTACAAAAAAAAAATCTTTATAAAATGGCACCCACACCACCCACCGTTCAAAAAAAAAAACATGTTCTTTTAACTAAAAATTTTGTTTTCTATACTGGTTTGTTAAAATATGAATAAAATATATATATAAATTTATTGTTATACAATAACAATGTTAAAGCTAAACAGAATGAATAAAATACTTGAGACGACATCAAAGGGGGACAAAAGGGTTACATAAAAAAAAAAATTGGATTGGAAGGGATTGTTACTATATACACTCAGGAAATAACAGAATGAACTCATCATGATATTTTAAAATAAAAGCGAGACAATATATTTTTCATAGATACTTTTATTAAGAGTA
Source organism: Rhamphomyia laevipes (assembly GCA_963920725.1). NCBI lineage: Eukaryota > Metazoa > Arthropoda > Insecta > Diptera > Empididae > Rhamphomyia > Rhamphomyia laevipes. Next base: position 17,940,621 of record OY987259.1, read on the forward strand.
TTCTTTAAAAGAGGAAAACGTTTTTAATAATTTTTTTTTATGTAGAATATCATCAAAAGTATTATTTATTTAAATATAGGAAAAATTTATTAATAATTTAATATATATTTCATAAATATATTAGTTATTTTTTTTTGGGGTTATGTTGTGCGCTAGTTATATCATTGGAAAGTGTTCATAAAACGCATATGTTCCCATTTGCATTAATAAAATTAGATACCAAAACAGAAATTTACATTTCTAGTTAATTAGATTTATATTCTATTATAGTTACCAAAGTGTGCATAATTTTTTTTTGTGAGGTTTCTCCTGGTTACTAAGTAATATTGAAATACCGACAAAAATTATATATACGAATACGTATACAATTTTAGAACAGACTGTTCAAATTTTTAATTTTAATAAAAATTTACGTGTTGGAAACCAATTTAATTTTTGTTAAATAAACTTATATAAAATAAAAATTGACTGATTAAAATAAAAATTATATCAAACCCTTCGTAGTTTAAATTTTAGTAATTTGATTGTATAATTATATAAATATATTTGTACCGATACACAATAATGTCCATTTGTGTCTGAAGGAATCTTACAATCAGGATTATAATAAATATATAATATAATTTTGGTTGATTGGTTTTTAAGGAAATATATGGAGTCTACTTTCCCTAACGCACTGAAGTCTTTTTAAAAACCTCGTTGCACTCTCCCAGTCGACCATTTTTATCCTCAATGTAGAATGTCTAACGACCCCACTTCTCTAATGAACTCGTAATCATTTTAGCCGGAATAAAACTGCCTGCTTCCTCGAAGTTATCCGGGATGAAACTTACCAAATTCTTAATACTTCTTTGTTGGTCTGAGGAACAGTGGTGTAGTTGGTATACTGACTCCTTCCTCACATCATCTACATGTTGAAGTACTGGACAATGATAACCTTATCGCATGCTTTCTGAAAATTGTGTGTTCCGTAGCAAAACACTATCATGAAGTTTTCAAGTAATTAGGAACAAATATTTAATTATCGAAAATATGTCGTCAAAGAAAATACTTCCATTTTTGGAGAATGCTAATTTTGAACGAATGCAACTTCCAGACGCTGGAAAAGAAGAAAATTACCTAATCTCATGAATTACAGTGAAACTTGCGTGAAGGACTAAGACTCACGAAGCTGTTCATACGTGCTCCATCAAAACAGAGCTTCTTTAAATGAATAGGCAGAAAACTAACATAATTGTGGGCTTCTTCACATATCACTGTAACCTCAAAAAGCAACTGCACACAATTGGAGTGTCAGCGGAACAGTTGTATAGGTCAACACGAATGCAAAACGGCAGAACGGTGACACCTTGAAAGCTATTTTGTCTTTTCGTGGTGAATGTAGTCACTAAAAAGCTTTACTGTTTGATTAATAGTATGGACTTGGTCAGTTACGAATACTTAGAAAAAAGGGATATCACAATAAAGTGATTAAAACTGTATGTGGCCCACCCTTACTCTAAAGCTAACCATATAATCATATTTGATAATAGATTTGTAGAATAGTTTTTTAATTGATTTAGTTTCAGCTGGGTTTAAACAACAATTTTTACAACAATTTTAATTTAGATTACAGTTTCTTACAGAATTGGAGAACCATTCAATGAATTTCATTTTCTCAATTTTTCAATATATTAAAAATACTTACTTTGAATTCTAATAATTAATATCAACTTAAAATTCTGATTAAAAACTTTTTATATAGTCAAACTTTTTTAGAGTCAATGCTTCCAATTTAAGAATTTTACTTAAACTTCAGTTTATGTTATTGTTTTTCTTTTGAAGTGTTGTAGAAAACGTTTTTTTTTTTTTAATGTATGTCAAAAAGTTTTTATTTTGTATTTTATTATCTGCCTATACTTAGATAATTTATAAAAAAAAATTATATTTAAAAAAAAAACTTTTACCCATTTTCCTAGTATAGTTTGTGTTTTTTTTTTTTTTGTAAATTGACCCTCTTTCATTTAGAATATTAATGAATTAAAATTTAATATATAGGTCAGGTATTTTAGTTTTTTTACTGTGTTTTTTTTAATGTTTTTCTCCTTCACTTTTTGGCAAACGTGTCAGAGAAATTCATTATAAAATCTCTTCTTATATTTTAAATAGCTTTTAATTATGTTATTAAAGAAGATAAAATTAGTAATTATAATATGTAAATCTTGTTTAGATTGTATACATATATATTTATATATATCTACAATTTATCTTTACAATATTACGGTTTCCAATATTGGTGCTAACGAAATCGGTGATTCAGATTTTACGAAAATCGGATTTCCATTACAAAATCAAAATTCAAATCAATTATATATCACAATTTTAACGTTTTTTTCATAATAGCCTAAGAGTTAGCTGGCACCCACACTGGAACACCTATTGTATGACTACAATAAACTTGGCGCATCAGGTACCATTATTTGAGATGATGGCCCTTTCTCAACACTAACTTTGTGAAGAATTGTTCTCCCCATTAAGATAATAATCTTCATTTTTGATAGAATTAGTGCATAGTTTTTGAAAGCTGATATTAGTTTATGAAACAATGAATACATCGAAATCTTTCGTAATACATGATGACCACATATCTACCATGTTCACTTCTTAACTTAACAACGGATTTACTAGCTATGAGTATTTATGTATAATCTTCAATGACTGCATAAATAACCAAAGTAAATTCGTTGTTAGCTCTACGATTTAATTTGCACATTAATAATTTCATCTTAATTGTCATAAAATGACTCAAATTTGGTATTCCGAAAGGTATTAAATACGATAGGAATTCGGAATTAATGTTAAGCTTCTCCAATATCGTAAAATATACAAAAACTATGAAAATTGTTACATAAAAAAATCGCTCTGCCATTTCTTCCAAAAAAAATAGTAAATTAAAATTATAGAAGTTTATTTTGTTATCGATTAAATCTTAACAAATGAAAAGTTTTTTTTTTGCTAATACCGATTTTTGGAGAAATTCTTCAATATTGGAAACCCTATTTTGCATAAATATTTAAAAAAAAATTCCACTCATTTTATTATCTTGATTTCAATTTCAGTAAAAATTTGAAAGTTTTAGTCTGAGAAAAAAACCAGTTTATTTTTTTCTATAGCTTTTAATGCGTTTAAGATAATAACAAAAAAATAAATTTATTTAACTAAGTCTAAGTATTACTTTAGAGACACACAAAATATTTGAATGTTAAAATAACATAAAAATACCTTGGTAATAATAATAATATTAATAAATATAATTGCTTTAAAAAGTATATTTATAATGTTGAAATATTGGAATGAAAGTTGGAATGTTTCACACCCGCCTACAAATCAAGATCACATTTAAAATTTATAAAAACTAGAGTAAAATATTTAATTATTGTTCCCCCGGCCAAATTTTTTTAATCTTACTTTATATAAATATAATCTTTAAATATTGAATATAAATTATCGAAAATTTTAATCACTTTAATTAAAATAATATAAAACTATTAATTAATTGTTACCATAAAGATATTAATCGAAATTTCCATTGTTACAATTCAATTATTTTTTTTCCCGCCTTTCAATAATTTTATTTAAAAACAAAACAAAAAAACTCATTTGAAAATTCTGACAGCTGTCGACAAGAGAAGACCTTTAATTATTCGGACTAATTTTTTTTACTGTACTCTTGTTCTTGTAATCTAATTTTTGGTCACTTAGATCTTAGAGAATAGAGACTATCATTAGGAATACTCTAAAAAATGTTGACCTCCAATCATAAATCTTATAATAATTATAAATAATATACTTAAGTATAAGTATATAGATTTATATGTATAATATATTATTTAATTGCAAAAATTCTTCGAAATGTCATAAAAATAAAAAAATTATATAATAAGTAATTAACATAACCTGAAATTTGTTGTACTTTGAATAATGAAATATATAAAACGAATAAAATTTATATTACAAAATTATAATTTAAATTAATTTAATTTCCGGTTTTATAATGATTACAAAGTGAACAAATTACAATAAAAATATAATCTTAAAATAAACTTATTAATAAATTACTTATTGTCTGATTGTCTGTAAATTTTTTGTTTAAACATATATTTTAACTTGATTTATAAATATATATGCGAATTTTGTCACTCTGATGTTAACCTAAGTATTATTTCTAACGATAGATAAGTACATATATCATAAATGTTAAATTTTTGTTATTACTTATTACCGCATGATGGCGAAATAATTGGAGGGAGTTGATTTTCACTATTACAATAGATTCTATCTACGTTCAGTGCAACATAAAAGACTAAATGTCACAACATAAAAGATTGAATGTCACTGCCCTACAGTGCAACATAAAAGACTGAATTCTACTGTCCTTCAGTGTAACAGTGTAAGAGTAAATGTCACTGTCCTTCAGTGCAACATAAAATACAAAATGTCACTGTCCTTAAGTGCAACATAAAAGACTAAATGTCACTGTCCTTCAGTGCAACATAAAAGACTAAATGTCACAACATAAAAGATTGTATGTCACTGCCCTACAGTGCAACATAAAAGACTAAATGTCACAACATAAAAGATTGAATGTCACTGCCCTACAGTGCAACATAAAAGACTGAATTCTACTGTCCTTCAGTGTAACTTAAAAGAGTAAATGTCACTGTCCTTCAGTGCAACATAAAAGACTAAATGTCACTGTCCTTAAGTGCAACATAAAAGACTTAATGTCACTGTCCTTCAGTGCAACATAAAAGACTAAATGTCATAACATAAAAGATTGAATGTCACTGCCCTACAGTGCAACATAAAAGACTGAATTCTACTGTCCTTCAGTGTAACTTAAAAGAGTAAATGTCACTGTCCTTCAGTGCAACATAAAAACTAAATGTCATTGTCCTACAGTCCAACATAAAAACTAAATGTCATTGTCATTCAGTGCAACATAAAAGACTTAATGTCCACTGTCCTTCAGTGCAGCATAAAAGTAAATAGAAAACTGTAACAAATTTAAGGAATTTACAATATTACTTCGAATAAACGAGACCATTCAATTTGATTACGTTTCAGATAGAATGTGTTAATATGCTATACGGAAAACACTGAGCTATCGAGTGCACAATAAGCTCTTGCTCTTTACGAACCGATCAATCAAACGATCAAACCAGTTTGGCCGTTAGTGCTTTGTTAGATATAGAAAACTGTAACAAATGTTTTAACAGTGTAGAGTGTAGCTCATGTATAAAAAGTAATACTTTGGCTTCCTCACGCAAGTAAAATATTGTTTTATTTATCTGAGTTCGATAGTTTATAGGTAATTCGTATCAGTTAAAATTAAATGGTTAACTGGAATAGAAATTATTTAAATATAAACATTAAAAATAAAACGTCGCTTTATAAATTTCACTGTAATATATTTTTAATATTATTTGTATTAAAATTTTTATAATAAATTATTATTTAATTCTATAAGTATAAACATATATTATTAGTTTTAAACTTTTAACTGCCTTTACGGTTTACTTATAAACATATTATAAATATAAATATTTGTACATAAATATATTAAATTTTCCAAAGACCTACAATATATATTTACATTGTTGGTTAATGTAAAACATAAAAATATTATTTATATTTCATTATATTTTATATAATTTTAATGGTTATATTCACAGTTGATAGACTTTTAAACTCCCATTTTATGTTTGAGTGCACATATTAATGACGTTTTTCTTATGCCATTAACATAACAAAAGTAATTTTTTCATATTATTTTTTTTGTATGTAACTAATCTTAATATTTATGGTTTTTATAATAAAACCATTTCTATATTTTTATATTAAATTGTAATTTTACTTACTTGAATATTGAAATTTTAAAATATAAATATTTAAATTATTATCCTTCAACAAAATCATTTGTTAAACAACATTTTTTTTTATAATTAATTTTCATTTCAATTTTGATTTCAAATTTGGAAAAATGAGGAAAAATTATTTAAATGATCCAGTATAATATTTTAAGACCGATAAAGGAAAATTAATTACAATAGTGATTTGAAAATTCTTTTAAAAATGTCTAATGACATTGAAAAATTATGTGAAAAAATAAAATTAATTTACATTTTTCACATTGAATTATTTATTTTAACAATTTCCAATTTCTTTTTTTATCTTATTTATATATATATAAGTATTCAATTTATTTAAGATTTTCAGATTCTCCTTTTTCATTTCACATTTCACCTTCCTGTCATGGTAAAATTTTGAAATACAATTTATTGATTCGTTTAAAAATAAATGAATATTATTAATATATATAAAAGGATACGTTTTCGTAAATTTCGTTAAATAAATTTCATTAGTTGGAACTGATTATTTGCTAAATTAAACTTGATTTACACTGGGTTAATTTGGAGAAACATTAAACGATTATTAAGGTTTGCTACAAAATATAAGATTTAGTAAGAGAGATTGGAAATTTTGTAAATTGTTATTCACAGGGGAATAATTTCGATGGTATTCGGTGTGCGGGAATTATGAATTATTTGTTGTATCGCAGTTGCGTGAAATTTTAAGATCTTGACTGGCAAATAGTGTCAAAATTATTTATTTTAAAAGAAATGCGGTCAAATTAGGAACGCGGTCTTTTTCAAAATCAATAAGTTCGGGATTTAGATCTGCTTTGCTTTTCGCGGCAAATGTTGCTGCATAAAAACTACAACGAACCAATAGCAAAGATGATTTCAAAGTTTACATCAATAAGCATGACTGCAAGCTCTGTTTATGTTCTTGCAGTCAATGTACATATATACTTGCATAAAAACCAAAATGGACCAATATCAAAGACGATTTAAAAAATTTACATTATCAAGCTCGGCTGCAAGCTCTGCTTAGCTTCTCGCGGCCAATATTTCTGCATACCAAAAAAAAAACATTTTCATTCAAATAATTAAGTTTTATTTGATATAACAACAATAAAAATCTTTATTCCCTTGAACCGTTTTGTATTTCTGTATACCTATTTATAAAAATACATTTTGAAGTACTTTTTTCCTACAAACTTTTAAAAATAATCTCACAAAATTTTTGTGTAGTATGTTGTGTAACATTGAAATGCGGAATTGAAAAACATTGTTCCTATATAAAAATATCGAAATTTCTATCTACAATTTTTAAAACAAATTACTATTAAAAATTATTTTCTATTTTTATAAAAAAATTTTATGTGCAACGTTAGACAAAACCATTAAAATGAAAATCCGTTTAAATTGAACCATGAACTATTTAAAAAAAACAAATTTTTTTGTAGTTTTTCTGTTTTGAAAACATTTTTATTATATAAGAGAAATCAATAAAATTAAATTTTATCACTTTATATATTCAAGAAAATTATATTCACGGAATTTAACTCATCATTTTATTTTTAAATGCTTCAATTGTTTTTTCCCTTATAATTTAAATAGGAAAGAAATTAAGAAATAATAAAATTTTGTGTATATTTTCATTTTTAAACGGACACTGAACTGGCGGCAATACACCAAAAATATTCAAGGGGACCACAATAAAATTATACGATCTGAAGTATTTATTATTGTAAAAATACAACTCTCAACTCAGTGGATGAATTTTAGAATGATAATTATTATATTTTTAATGGGTAACCACACAACACGACAAAATGCAGTGATGAAAATTAATCTAAAAATTATATCCCCACCTAGAGTAGAATTGTATTTATAATGCAGATATTTTTTAAATTGTTTTTTGGACAATTATATATAATTTAAAATTGAACCGGCGCTGTTGCCGAATGGGTCATGCTCTGTATTAGGTCACAGTTACAACTTTTAAGCGATATATATCTAAGTAATTTCTATAAGCGTACTAACATTTGATAATTCAATGAGTGGTACCGATAGGTTTCAGATACAAATCAGAATTGTATAACCCTCGAAACATTTATCTTAAACATCCTGTGGTGCTTGACTAAGACAACAACTCTTTCGACCGAAACAGAGTTTTGGGTTTCCAGTAAAAAAATCCTGCTTCACGCAGTACGTTCATGTAGTAGGATAGGAACCAAAACATCAGCGTCGTAGGTGCATGAGATATAAGGATAATGGCACAGAAAGTATTCAATCATTTCGCGTTTTTATCCGTACCAATACCAACAAAAGTGATGTTTTGTTGGTACATAAGTATATAAAGTTTAATTATTGTATAACTAATTTTGATATAACGAAATTCGGAATTTTAATTAGTAACATAATGGCAACTATGCTTTGATTAAATGACAACAATGCTTTATACTTTTATAGTAAGTAGTTGTCAATGTTTCGTAGTCGATTCATCTTAAACAATTCATTAAACACTTTTTTAAATTTCAATGGCTGGTAAATTGAATTTGCATATTTAGTAATTATATTAGATAGACAGAAGTTATCCAATGCAGAATATTCGATACTCAATACTTGCAGAAATTGTTCATTCGTTCCGGTCCATATCTTATATATCGTCCTTAACCGAAAATTATTTACGATTAATTGATCGCTGTAAATATTTGTCATATATTTTGTACCACAAAATTAAGTATTTTACTGCACCCCGAATAAATACTTCAGGTTTCATGCAGGATAATAATAACAAATCCCCTAAAAATGAAATGTTATAATATATACTTCAAAAATTGTTACATTGAATACAGTTGCACTGAAATGAATCTGAATTGTTTGGTGTATTTTTCTGAACCCCCTCTGTAATTTGTGACACATTGTTCATTTTATTTTTTTATAATTTCCTTGTTCTCATTTCAATGTTATTGTTGGTTTCCCCCTTTTCCTTTCTGACAACAATAAATTAAATATGCCAAAAGGATATTTAATTTATAATATTGGGAAAAAACTCTGTAACCGGATAAGTAAAGGAGGAGTTTTAGCACATTTGTATTTGATAATGAAACGGAATTGAAATTTTGGACTTGAAATAACAATATTTTTAAAAATAAAATTATTTTGAACAATATTGGAGATTGTGGTGGAGAGGAGAGGAGTATTAAAAATTAAATTTATTAAAGGAAATTTACAAGATTGATTTGGATATGTAATTCGCAATACTAAAACAATAATTGATACCTTAAAGTCATTTTTGAACGCCAATCAATAAATATAGAAATCGTTTAATTCCTTGTATATATACTTATTGTCCAGTTCTGTAAAAACTTCTGCTTAGCAGGCATATTGCTAAAACAGGCCATGTTGCTAAGATTTAGTTCGGAACAAGATCCGAGGCATACTTCAAGCGAAGTAATTCTTAGAATTCTTCACACTTAACAAAACTGAGCGTATAACAAGCCTGTTCACTAGTCAATGCGCGGTCGGTTACTCACATAAATAAAATCGGAAAATCTGGTAATATTGACTGCCGGTTCTACGCTTCTACAAAAGCCTGGCTATTAACTGTCTTCTATATATTAGTAGGGTAGGCATAATAGATCTCTTTACGTTGCAGTGTAGGGAGGCGGATAATTAACGACCTCTTAATTACCTAACCTAATCTAGTAATAATAATTTCGCTCTACAAAAAATAAAATAAAAAATGAAAGCTCTTTTGACGTGTAGCCCAAATAATTAAATAGCATTAATAATTATTACAAAACATATTTTCTTATTTACAATAATTTTTGACCAATTACTGTTTTATGTTACACAAAATTAACAAAACATAAAAACATATATAATTATTATATAATTATCTCGAGATTATATAATTACATAAAACTACATTTATATAAAATTATGTTCAAAGGCAAGATAATTTTTATTGTATTTATCATTATTATTATATTTTCTGCAATATCTTAAAGCTTTTAATGAATTATGGCCCAATCGACGTCCCAATTAATAGCCAACTGTCCTAAATTTTGATTTATATAAAAAAAAAAACATTATTTAAAGTTTTTGGTGATAAGAAATGAGCAATGAACGCCACGCCGACCACACCGTCTTACAGTCTTTATAAATATTTATTTTTATGTAATTCACTTTTGGTATTGTTATTACGAATAACCAAATTTTTGCAAATTGGGAAATTTAAATAAAAACTGTTTCTGTATTATATTTTTTTTAATAAAAAAAGTATGTAACAATAAAAAAAGATATTGAAATTTGTGAATTTATAAATGTAAATTTTAAAAATGTTTTTCACCTTCACAAGAAATTTTCGTATGGCTTCTAAATAAATATTTTTTACCTTCATTTTTCGTTAAACTTAAAGAAATAAGTTTACTAAAATGAAGTAAGAAAACTTTCCTTATATGTATATTAAAGCATAAACACTTATTATGTATCTATGATTAAAGTGATTTTCAAGGATATAAAAATGTACAAAACAAATTTGACATTAAAGACGACAAAATTGGTTTTATTCTATTAGAAAAGAGATGAAGACGTATACAAGCAATTAGCAAATCCTACAATTACAACTGGGTCATTGACATATCTGTATAAAGTTTGGCAAATCTCAGAAAGAGATAACTATCGTGTTTAAATATTATTTATAACTACGAAGCTAAAGCCTACACCTCACATAGAGGTTGATAAGAATTTCTTCAAAACCCTAAAGATCTTCAAAAACATAATCATTATTAGGAACATTCTGAGCTTATACCGAAGAGCATATAATGCTCAGATTATTTTCAGTAATGACAATGCTCATAAATATTCACTCTTTTAACGTTTACAAAAACTTGTGCATGATGCTCTTGTATATAAGTCTTTCACATATATATCCTTATTAATTGTCCAAAATATTAAAAAATTGTACAAGTCGTGTTTCAACGTAAGTTATGAGTACGTTAATAATGTAGTATATTAAATATCGAGTGATAGATTCGACATATGACTGGTGCAATTAGAAATTCCAGCCGCAAAATGGTTAAAGATTTATTTTAAAATATTCATATACGTAACAATAATGTTAAACTTTTTAGTTTCTTAACGATTTTGTATAATTACGAGTATTATTTATAATTGCTTAGTTTTAGTTCCACATCATATTTCAGACCCTTCACTTGCTTCAGCAAAACATAAAATTATATTTCGGTAATACTTTTTGAATCATAATTTCTTTATAATATAAATTTCCATAAAATTTATTTTACGTTTAGTTACACAAATTGATGCTAAATATATGTTTCTTTTGCTGAATAAATTTTAAAAAATTATGCTAAATTTCTATTGAATTTTCTAGTTCAGTAATTTTTTTTAATATTACATATATTTAGCATAAAAATTACATTTATAATAATATTATAAAATTATTATTATTCTTATGCTAATTAATAAAAATTTTCTGATTATGTTATGATTAATGGTTATATAATATGAATTCGTTCTAAAAGAAGCTAATTATGTTGAACTTTGGAGGATAAATTGTAATGGGAATATATTTTACTTGGGATCTTTATTTGTTTGAACAAGATTGTCTCTGTATTCGAAATTTCCCGAAAATTTGTAATTCCACAAAGACGTCCTGGGTCACTTATATTACGATTCGGACGAATACTGAATAATGATGGATATGAATTTATTTGATTTTGAATATACAATTAACTATAAACTGAAAATTCTTTTGTTAATAATGATAATACTCAGTTATTGAATTACCTATTAAATAAACCTAGTTTAATTGCAATAAAGGATCAAAATTTTAGAAATTAAAAATTAATAATATTTATACTAATTGAACGATCAAACATAAGGAACCACAACCACCTATTCATTTACTATTAAATTCGTTCTGGCCATAGGACAGACAGCATTAGAAAATAACTTCTTAAAATACAACTGCCATTTTCAACTAAATTCCATTTAATCTATAAATATAGTGAGTCTGTAAGTTGTCGAAAATTAATGAATGTCTAGAAGTTTTTAAATAAACATTTGATGATCTTCATACTCAAATTAATATTATCTTAAAACCTGCTTAAGTTTTCCAATATTTGGGAAGATTTTTTAGTAGCAGCTCACCTTAATTCCATTTTAATAAATTTTCATATTCATAATGCTAATTAGAAATTATATATATAAATATTAAAGATGGAAACATAGTGCCATTGTCATCGACACCGTTCAGAGTTCAGAGTTGCCGTTTCTTTATTTTCTTGTGAAATTGATGCAACTTTAATTTAAGAGAAATGCTCTACTACATTTTCAACAATGCGACACATACGTGTTTGTGTCGAAGTCGTGTTTCAGCGCTTGATAGTACAAAACGTCAATATTGATCATTGTAATTGCTTAAAGTCGCTTAACATAATATCAATCGGTTGTACAAGTTTTCATTCGATTAGTTAAATGTCAAAGTATTTTATATACTTTTAGCTGTCAACGCCACGCTGAACGCTAAAAGTGATTGTAACTGTGATTCCAGCTTAAAAAAAAATTATAATTTTAATTTGTAAATTTTATGTCTGACAATTTATAATATAAAAATTAATTTTGTTTTCATGAAAAACATTATACAGTCTCCCGCGTACAATATTTATTTTTAAATTTTTTAATCGCTTAACTCAATATTTTTGTCACAATTTTGTTTTGTTTATTTTGTTTACAATTTTTGAATAATTATAATTTTTTAATTCTTTGACAAGAAAAACTTTGTTAGATAGGTTAAAAGAAAAAATTTCATTTAATTTTCTTGTATATTTTAGATATTTTCTAATCTTTATCTCTACTAAAACTAATGAATTCATTGCGTGTGGGTGATAATTTCTATTTATATATATAATAATACAAATATAAAAAAAAATATAATTTTTTATTTTACTTGTATAAATTTTATTTTGGGGAAAATCTACAAAAAAAGAAAATACATTTTTGTTAAATTTTACATTTATTTGGAAAATGATGTAAAAGGAACTTTTAAAAAATATCTCTTTAGGATTTGTGTTGTTAAAGGACCTTTTTTTTAATATCCCTTTAAGCTGTAAATAAAAACTTTTTCATTATTTATTTTATATATCGGGAAAAACTTAAATTTTAATTATAAATTTAATGAAATTTTCAACTGTGATTTATTTATTAATTTTATAGTAATTTTTATGGCAAATTTTATTGTTAGCTAGACTTGAACTTAATAAATTGCTATTATAAATATTAAATGTTCTTGTCCTGGGTGTAATTTTTTTCGAAATATACAAAATTGTGTAAATATTATTATTATTATTTTGATAATTTATTATTATAATAAGAACAAGGACATTTTAAAATTATAAATGAAATGAAAATATTTTAAAAACGTAAAAAAAAATTATTTATTTTTAAATTATTTTCTTTTATTAATTTTGGAAAAATTCCAAATTTTTTTGTGAGAAATAAATAAATTTAAAATTATTTAAATACGGTATTATAAAGTTGATTTCACAGCAAATTAAAGTAAGACTAATTTATAATCTAAACAGCCAACAATAATCCATTCTTAAAATCTCATTAGAGTCAATCAACTAAAAAAATAACAACTGAAAAACTGTAGGAGGTAATGATATTTTGGAAACCAATAAATTTTATATTCCAAATTTTGCGATATCTAATAGATCCAACTATAAACTCCGTATTTTTTATTAAATCTTATTATTATAATAATTTCACTTTTTTTTCGTATATAAAACTGGAATCATAGTGCCACTATCACCATCAACGAGCGTTGAAGGTGACCTTCAATGTATTTTTGTCAAAATCATATTTCTGCGCTGATAGTAAAACAAAATCTACTGCGCCGTACCGTCAACGGTGATCATTCAACTTGCTTAGATATAAACTGTCAACGCAACTGTGACGGTGAACTATAATTGCAGTTTTATTTTGAAATTTAAATGTTTACTAATTGTAGGTAGCTTTTAAAACGCTATTTGCTGGCCCGAATAATTTAGGCTGATTAGTAAATCCACTTAAAGAATTCATAGAAAATGAAACTATTAAAACGTTTACTTTATTAAAGAGAACTATCGATTCATTTGTGTGGCGCAAAGATTGGAGCACGACGTGTAAAAATGGCAAGAAAATTCCTTTCAGAACCAGAAATAAGGAAATATGTATGACGCTAAATGAATATTGCTTCTAATAATTATTATTAATTTCTCCTTGAAAAATCTTATATTGAAAATTGAATATTAAAATCGTTATAATTTGTATTTAAAATTGACTTCTTTATAATAATATCAAATGAGCTAAATTATTTAAATTTTCTCATTTCAAATTCAAATTAATCTTCTTTTTAAGATAAACAAAAACTAAATTATGAAATTTAATTTTTTTTTTTTTTTCAATTTTTATTGTTTCTTTTTTGATGCAAATTAAAATTTCGGAAGTATTTGTCGTGTAATCATCCGTGTTGTCACCATCACGTTATAAAATATATACACCAAAAATAATATTAGTTTTCTTCAGCAAATTTCTAAAGTAAATATTTATAAGAAAAATAAAAAACCTACAAATATTTTTTATTTATTGACGACGCAGCTTAAAATTCACACTTTTAAATTATTTAATAAAACAATATTTAGCAAGAAAATTAAAAAAAAAAATATTTTATTTTTAAGTTTTTAACCTTTAAAATTGTAAGAAATATGTTGCAGAAAATTAAAATATTGAATAAAGTGTAACGAAAGACAAAACTGATTTGAAACTCTCATCATAAACGTTACATCAAAAATTCTGTTCAGTTTTTTAATTAGGGCACCGTTCGCTGCACATAATTTAGTATACGTTTAATACAGCGAACTTACAGTACGATGACAGCAAGTTTTAACATATATTCAGAAATGTCAAGTGACACAATTAGGTTAGAAATGACAATTTCAATGTCATTTTAATAATAAAACATCATTTAAACTGGTTTTCTAGAGAAATTTAATAGAATTTATAATCAAACTATAATTGGTATTTAAGTGGCGAAAATTCATCAAACAGTAACGCTCACCGTAAACCAGCCTATTTTTAATTATGTAAGGTTGACTTTCATTTCAGTTGCTTTGACTTTTGAACAGTTTTTTTTTAAATGAAAGTTAATTAGGAAATTTAAATATATAAATAATAAAATATGACATGTTTTTGCTTTAATGACAATTGAAATTGTCATTTCTAACCTAATTGTGTCACTTGACATTTCTGAATATTTGTTAAAAGTTAAAAGTTTGCTTACATCATCGCGCTATAGGTTCGCACTGTTCGCAGTATTAAACATAATATTAAATGATGTGTAAGCGAATACGTTGCATTACAAGAGACGAATTAGAATTTTCGATGTAACATTTATGATGACAGTTTCAAATCAGTTTGTCTTTCGTTACACTTTTTGTTTTATATTTTAATTTTCTGAAACATATTTCTTTACCAATTACAATTTTAAAGGTCAAAAATGAAAAATTAAATATTTTATTTGGAATTTACTTGCCAATATGACAAATAAAAATTTATTCAAATTATCTCAGTTTCAAAATTATCCATTTCCTTGCCCGATGATCCTTGATTGTAAATTTGACAATCAAATATCTCGAGTTATTTTCAAATTAAATAAATATATTTAAATTTTATTTTATTGTACTCTTTGACGGTCTATAACTCTATGCTGTAACAGTTTATATATTTTCGATGTCATATCACTAAATTTAAAAACATTCAAATAAAATTTTCAAATAACCGTCCCAAAAATTTATTAAAATGGCTTGTCATAAAATCAAATTTAATTTATTTTTATAATGCTTCTGCAAAATTCAGTCTTATAATTATATTTTATTTCCTTTACAGAAACTAAACAAATATAATTTATACAAATATTTTTAATTAAATATTTATTTTATAATCAAATAATATAAATATTTCCTATATTTTGAATGAAATTAATTTAAAATGCAAATTTTCATTTACTTAGGAGTTTCTATATATATACTAAAACTGACGGAAATCATATGGTATTGATTTTAAAATTTAATTGGGTGGCAAATGTTGTCTATTTTAAATATAATTTCATTGATTGTCCTTGTCGTGCTGATATTTTTACAGTAACTTATCTAAATATAAATTTTTATGTTTAACCTACTACTCTTTTCAATTGCAATTCATTATATACTAACAAATATGATGACGTTTACATTAAGAAGTCAGATAGAAATAAAAATTATATATAACTACATAAAAATATGACTCATTTTATTCAAAAGTCCGTGGAATACCTAACGCCTACCTAAACGACTAGTGATGTATATATAGTAAAGTGAATTTTTATATTGTAAATTATAGTTCAAATTGAGTTACATACAATAAAATAACAGGAAAGTAAAAATTAATTGGGTGGGTTATAACAAAATAATTTTGAAATTTTCAACAGTTTTTCTGATTCATTTACCGGCTACCTTAATACTGGGCATATAAATAATAATGGAGACTGGACATGAATCTAAATTAATTCAATAATTCGACGGTGACGTTCTTGTTTTTAGTCATAACACGATCTTAATTTAGTTTAGCTATTCAAATCTGGATCATCAGAAAAGGTAGCAATAGAACTCCATCAAATGAACAGGATAAAAACCTAATTTACAGGTCACTTAAACCTTTAAATGCACCTAAACACAATTTGGAATATGAACGAAGATGAAACAGAGGAGCATATACTATAATGAAAGCTACATTATCTTTTGAAATATATAGTGGCTGTCACTAAAGCAGCTGTACTGCTTTATTAGCAGCACGGGCTTGGTCAATGAAGTATAATTAGAAGAGATACCATAAAAAAAACATATGGCTTCTGTGAATCTCCCTTACTTTAAACTCATTGATGCATAATCCTCAACGAAAATCAAAACCTTAAAAATTCGGATTATGTGTATAGGAGGACCGGTACCGCACAACATAAAATTGAGTTGTTCAGTTTATTATCCTTGCCAAGCAAATAATTGAGATAAATAATTGATAATTTACAAAAATACAATTATATTTTAAAGTGTATAGCCAAATTGAATTTTCCAGTCTATTTATTTATATTAATTCATTTAAAAATATCAATTGTGTCAACTCTGGCATAATAAAATTAATTTTAAATATTTTCTGTGTGTAAGTTATTTACACAATCCTAGTAATAATTTTAATATTTCTCTATATTTCCACACCCCATAAACTTCCAAAGATTTATTCAATCTAATATCATTTATAATGCCATTGCATGTAATACTTTTTTAAAAAAAATTGTATTCTGTTAAAATTTCGAATCTAAATTTCCGCAACGACACACGTTTTCGTTGCGCAAATTTATATAAAATATAATTTAATATTAAATTTGTATTCTTTAAGAATATTTTTTAACAAAAACAAAAACGTAAATTTCTCTTAAACCGAAAATAGACTAAATATTTAATGACAACATTTGACCATCTGTTTAGTTGCCCACGCGAAATATATCAACTGTCCCGTCCAATCCCTTTTTACACAAAGCAGAAAATATAAATAAAAACGAGAAATAAAAAAAATTGTATATATATAAGTCTATATAAATAGTAGTGGGAAAGAAAAATCCCTCAAAGTCTTGCAGAGTTGTCATATAATGTGGGTGTCACTCTCATCTTTTGACCAAATTCCATACAGTTTAGAAAGATTTCAAGAAAATCAACATTGAAACCAAAAAAAAAAAAAAAATGTTGACTAAATAAATTACTTGTTATACTAGGACAGAGAGATATTTATTTGTGTACAGCTATTGGCTATACAAAATAAAAAAATAGAACCATAAATCTTCCTGATTGTATGTTCAAAGAAATTAAAAATGACATTGTGAACTTAACTATCTTTAAAGTATTTTTATACTCTGTAATAATTTCTGTCATTTACAAATGTAGGGATTTGTTTAAAGTACATGTGGTGTAATTGAAAATTTGTGAAATGAATATTAAGAAAGTAAATCGGCTTTGGTATAACGCTAACTTAAATTAGATTATAATTTGCCGCATCAGAATTTTCCTAAAGATTTAATTCCGTAATTTTGCTTTTAACCTATAACCCAAACTGGTGCTATTAAGCGTATCTTTTTGTTATGAAGGAATGATCAATCACCCGGACACCAATACAAATCTGCTCAAAATTCCCTGGGTACCTAGACATATAGTAAGAATTTAATTCCCAGCAATTCACCACAACTCTTTCAAACCAATTAAGGACCTAATTTTCAAAATAAATTTTTATTTAATGACAGAAATTTCTTTTTTCCACTCTAATCACAAATCCGGAATTTTTGAAAAGTGTTTGTTAATGCTTTAAGCTTAGTATGTAGCTCAAGTGAAATGAAATTTTAAGTCGATCTCCAAAGCACTTCCAATTCTCCGGTAAATAGCCGTGAAAAAAATTGTGCAATTTTTTTTGTAGAAAAAAAATTAGATAAATTAATTAACTTTACATTCATATTTTGTTATTTTATATGGTTTTTTATTTCGCATGAAAAATAATTGAATACTATTTATGCGTCATCTGTTGATTGGAGAAAAAACTACCCTTTTTTCAAGTTTACTCACTCGAGCTGTTTACTACCAGCTGGAAATTATAAGCGAAATTTTCATTTCTGAATTCATTTCACTCGAAATAATAAATAGTTTAAGTTAAATAATCTCATTAAATTCCGTTGACAAACAGACAAATTCAATTAAATTCAGTTTATTTTACATAAAGAATATAAATAAATATACTTACACAATAAATATCAATAAGTATACAATAAACCTAATCGATTACAGGGTATAATAGTGATAATGTCACGACAAACAATCTAAAGAACACCCATTAATACAATAATACATTTTTAAACTATCAGAGATGCGGCGGGATTAAAAATGACAACATGAAAATAAAAAAATCGTAAACATAAAGCATTAAAAAAAAAACAACAACAGATGATAAAAATACCCAAAGATGAAAATGTCTAAATCAATTCTTCAAGTTCAGTGACATCCCACCGTATAGAATTAGGAAGTCTTTTTTTTGTTATTATAGCCTCCCTCCCAAAAGAAAACTATATAATTAAACGAAATGTGAAAAATAAATATTTAGTATAAAAATATTTAAAAGAAATTAAGTGCAGAGACGAAGTAGAGTACAACGTTTTTAATAGTATGTCAAGAATTTTCATCTTAAAATATTTTTGTTGGTACAATTTCTATCCTCATTCCATAAATTAAAAAAAAAAAAAAAATCCAATTTTCTATAGGATAAAAGTCAGAAAAACGTTCGAGTGAAATAATGCAATTTGAAGAGATTTTTTTTTAAATACTTTTTCCATTTCCTTAAAATCCTTAGATTTCATCTATGCCATCCATTCACCAAAAATAACCTCCACAACAACAATTTTCATTTTATGCAAAACAAGATTTTCTTTTTTTTTTTACGTTGCTTTGGTTTGCTGGTAAGAAGAAAATACGAACTTTTAAAAATAGATTTTATAAAATGTGCACAAAGTGCACAAAACATTCGAAAAATTCCACCTTTATCAAAACATTGGTGAAATTTAAATGTGAAAATCCTCGCGATTTGTATGAAAAAATTAAAAAACATTAACAATTCATGGTTCAAATACATTGTAACAACAACAAATGATGATGACGACCTGAAGTTAATTCACGCAGAAATTTCAAGATTTTTGTCGATAGTATTGGAAAATTAATCGAGTAGTGGTGATGATGGTAAGTTAAGACGGTGTGGCTGGCAATGGCATTGCAAATACATATTGTAAAAATAGAAATGCAAAAAAGAAAAAGAAACGTTAAAAAAAATCAATCAAATAATGGAGCAAAGAGCAATTTTGCATTACACTATAGTATATAGTTCTGCAATGGAATTCAGATGGTGTTTATAAAATAACAAATTGCAAAGTATAAAAAGTTCATAAACTCTTACGAAACGATAACAATTAATTTGGAAATTGCAATATAAAGTAAATATATATTTCAAAAATTATGTTAGCATTGTAATAGTTTCGAAATGAAGAGATCAAACGGGGGGTTTTACATATTTAAGGCTGTGATTAAAAAGAGGATTCAAATTATCTATTATAGAAGAAGTCTTAAGCTTATCTTTAAAATATTATTCAATAAATTCATAATTTTTTATATAGATTAGCCAATAATTGTGTTTACCCTGGGTGCAGGAAGAAAGACATTTACAAAAAATTCACATACTCTGACTTTAATTACATTGTACACTCAAAATAATTTCGATAATATACTACTGCATCATCACATACACATACTATTGTTGGTATGAAAAGGAGAGGGTTAGCGATACCTCATCCTAACGTACTTATTCCTAAAATACCAGATGTTCACCTCAATCGATGGCTGCATCATTCATGCATCGATCCATCCAAACCGGAAAAATGTACAAATGTTTTTCATTACCTAGCCAAGGTGATGTACTATATTAAAAGAACTGATCGGCTTGGGAAAAATAGAGGTTCAGTAAGATTAAGAGTGGTTAGTAACAGTGAACCGATCAGAGGCACCCATCTACCGACTGGGAAACAAATCGAGCTAAATAACGAGATAACGGCTGGTCGTTACTTTAATCTGTCTAAACATAAAACTATCTCAATCAGCCTCATCTGAATGCTACGTAAGGTGGTATAATGGGCTGAAAGAATTTAAGTACCTAGCTAGGAAACGCGTACGGCAGTTTAAATCATTCATTACTTAGAAAAAAACCAAAATTGAGTTCTAAATTAAGATAAGAAACTTAAATTCCTTTTATCTTTCTCATTTTTAGTAAAATGGATAACTAAATATTATTTTCAACTATTGTTTTATAAATAGCATAAATACTTAAAATACACCAACCATTTCTAAAATATTTTGTTTCTTCAGTGAACAATCTGTTGACTTTTCAAAGGAAAAAATATGGAATTCCGTGCAATCGTGCGTTTTATTCCTGGTTTTATATCCAAGTATTTATTAACCGATGAAGCCAAAACTAAATGAAAATAATACAGAAAGTAATAAATCACATCAGAAACAATTTTATTGTGGTCACAAGTAAATAATTTACAAAATGTAATTTTCAAACTACCAAAAAATTTGTAATTGTAAATTCTAATTAATAAATTTAATTAGAATTTATTTATTTTTTCCATTTTGTACTATCGCTCCCACTTATTCACAGTTTTATTATTGGTATCACAAAATTATAAATATACAAAACCTGCTGGTATAAAATATGTCCAATTTCTAAAGGAAAATTATTGACAGAATAAACTGAATGGAAATTTTCATAAAAATATAGAAAATTTATATATTAAAATATTTATTCTTTTATATATTTTATATTATTTGTGATATGGGACTTAAAATAGACATGCACACGAGGATACCATATTAAATATTATATGTATTAAAAATAAAATTACAACTAAAAAAAGACTGTAAAAACAATTTTGTAAGGCGTTAAGGTGAACTTTTCAGGGAAATCTATCTTGGGATCAATTTAATATAAATGTATAAACTGCCAGCATGTATAAAAAATTTATAATTTTCATTATAAATATAAAATTAGATAGAAAATTCAATGTCACTGTCAGTTTTTTGTTAAATATACTAATTGTAATAACCTCACCATAATTGAAATTGTGCGGCACCTTCTTCACAATACACAAGGGCATTTATTAACTTAGGATGCATCAGGGAGTAAAGGTACATCTACCTTTAATGTCAATAGGCAATTAGATTCGATTAATATTTTAGATAACATAGAATTTAAAATTGATGAAATTATAGGTTATAAATAAAAATACACACCATTGTTGCTTGAGTCAGGTAGCGAGCCCTACCAGTAGCGGCTTAGTACCGTTTTGTTATCACATTCTCGTGAACCCTAGCATTGATAAGGTTATTTAAGTTACATTTCGACATTTCGTGTCTTTAAGGAAATGTACGATTGTATAGGCAGTTTACTGGCTAGATAGTTTACTTCGTTAAGGTAGTCCGATCACTAGGAAATGAAGTTAGTATTCAATTGTTTCTTTTGCGTTGAGCTTCGTGTCTTGATTAGTTGGGTCCTGTATACAGCTACAGCCTTAGCTTTACGTCCCTGTCTTGATAATTATAGAGGGATTGAAGGATTTATATTTTGTTTTTCGCAGCAGGCTACGTTGTTCTTGTATACAGACCATTAAATTTATATTATAAAAAAACTACAAAATAATAAAATTGAATTTAAGTATTTCTTAAATAATTTTTAACCTCACAATTTTTGTTTTTCATATATTATTTTATTGTATACCTACAGAAAAGAAAATTGTGTCATTTTATATAAAATTTTCTTTATTGCCCTAGAGGTAAACATTTTTATTGAAGTATATTTATAATTAAAAAAAAAAATAACAAAAATGTGTAACATAAAGAAAGAAAAATTAATGTAAATAAAATTATTTTATTATTATTTCTATAATAAAATTATAAAATGAAAAAAATATGTCATAGAAAAATTTCTATAGTATATATAAACAATAACAATAATTATCAGGTAAAAAAGAGTATGACTAAATTTTACTTACATTTTATTATGATTATTATTATTAAATTCATGTTTATATATCGTAAACAGAATATAAAGACTTTTTAGTTAATATGTATACAAAAAAATGTCGAAAATATAATTGAAAATTAAACATATTTTATTTTTATCAAAAAAGTTGTTATACTTATTAATTTCAGAACGTCCATCTGGTCAAATTTAATTTCCTTCATTTTGTACCATTAATAAAAATTATTAAAACAATTCACAAAAAATAATAATTAAGTAAAACAAAATTATTATCAAAATATTGGCAATTAATGTTGTAATAAATGTTTTGTCAAGAAAAAATGACAGATGTTTAATTTGAGGTTATAGTATATTTATGTCCGATTTCACAGTGAAAGGTTAAGCTCCAGCTTAACTAAACCGATTTTGTGGCTTAAAAGCTTATATATGAATCAAAATTTATCTTAAGCTTAGCTAAACCAAAATATGTGAATTATTGTGAATGATAAATAGAAAATTATGTTATTGTGAATGAACATGAATGAGTTGATTGATAGTGACATAAAAATATGAAGTGTCAAAATTGAAGCTTAAGTTATTCTTCACTTAATTTTAATCTAGCACTGAGAAATCAGAGAATACGTTAAACTGATGTATATGTTCTGGCAAAAGTTTTAGCTTGTACTGTGAAATCAGACATTAATATTATGTATTAATTTTGTGTTTCCTTGTTTTATCTGGTTATGAAGTAAATAAATGTGTGCTAAAATAAAAACCATAATTTTATGATTCTGTAACAAAATTTACAATAAATAAAACATTAAGTATAAACTTTGGTGAAATATTGCATTATACATTGAAATTTCGATATCAATTTATTAAATTTTATTTTATTAATTTCTTAAATAATTACCACTGGTAGAGATTGTATAAGTGACAGGCATTCTTCCTGAAACGGAAAAGTAACAACTAACATAGAAGTAGACTGTAACTGGTGATAACACTTTCGACAAACCTTTGATTTCTATAACATTATTTAAGTATTTTCCTTATCGTCATTTATGTTATTTTGTATTGTTACGAAAAAAGTGTATAATTTTACAATCAGTGATATTAAAATGAGTCACTTTATAGATTGAAATTTAAAGCTTTGTGTAAAAAGAAGTAGTTTTTAATTCGGGTTTTTTTTTTATTTTTTAAATTTCAGTATCGATTCTGCAGCTTTGTTAAATGTAATCTTCACGCATTACAATATTATTTATTGGGTAATAACTTGGTTGGTTTGAAGGGAGAGAGGTGTAACAAAATTTTCTAACCTATAGAGCCCATCATTCCTAGTTACAGCTGTCATGCATGAACGTCAAAATAAATTTAAATAGTTTTAACGTGACCGCCTCATCCAAATCTTACCGTCTTTTATATCTTACAGGATAGGTCATTAATATTCTAGTGTTTCCTAATCTTCCTCACATTTTCTACATATTGAGGTGTCCATTAATCCTAATCTCCTTCTATGTGGCCGGCCATCGCTGGTGATAACTTAGGTAGCCAAATTGAATTGTGTATTTCTTAAACCTTAGATCTGCCGATAGTTTTATCGTACTTTTTCAACCTATAGTGTCATAATACCATCGGTATTCACAGATATTGGATTATAATTTTAGATAATAATTATACATTACTCGAGATTCGTAAATTGCAACGGTTAAGGAATCCCGGCTACTTAGTATATGTATATTAGTACAATCAAATGACAATATTAAAATATTATATAATTTTACAATCTATATTTAAGTATAAATTACTTTCAATAATAAATAAAAAGTTCATTGACATTCGTGGTAAAATGCCATCAGTGTTCTATAATTATTTTTTGTTTTTCAATTAATTGTGGTAAATATTAAAACTCTTTTAGCTCAAGCACAAGTAGTATAGCTATATTTAGTTAAAAAATAATGAAACCTTGATATTGATAAATGGATAAAATATATTGCAAAAAAAAAAAAAAAATAGAATGTCAACTAAAATGCATTACAGTGTCAATAAATGAAAACGATCTTTCTATAGAAGCTCTTCAACAATATTTTCTGAAAACCACATAAGAAAAGTCTGTGTGTTCAATTATTCTTTAACACCACCACCGCATTAGAGAAGATTTATATTATTAAAAAAAAATGCATCTTTCTAGTATCATATAAATAACTTACGGTACGGCGTTGGATATAATAAATTTAATTTAATAATATAATATAGAATATTTTTTTATGATTATAATTTATGCAATCTAATCTAAATATATAAATAAATAATATTTTTATACATTTTTATATATACAAATAAGGAAGAACTTATTTAAATATCTAACGTTTCACAGTTAAGGCATCATAGGCAAAAAATTATAAATTGATTAAATGGCGCCATGGGATGACCCCTTAAAATTTTTATAGACACACGAATATATTAAATGCCAAGTTTACAAGTTTTACATATTTGCATCGCATCAGTGTATAAAACAATTTGTTATAGGAAAATATAATTTTAATTTTATGAATTGAGAAGGTTAAATCAATTACAATTTCAATGTGTTTCAGTGTATCTACAAAAAATTGGATTGGAATATTTCGCAAACTGTGCCAACAATTATATTCTATCTGCTAGAACTAGAGCTAGGTGATGATAGGATGTTTATTTTGAATATTGGTCAAAATGTATTTGATTATTTTGCAAATATTTTAATTGTTTTTTAGGGGGTTTCTTTTTGTGATATTTTTTGTATAAATATAAAATTTCAATGAAATATTTAAAAAAACAAATACAAATTGTCAAAAATTTACTAAATTTAATATATCTATCATTAATACATTTCCATAGCTGACTCAGTCGGTTATGTCATGATATAATTTAAGCTTATTAGAATATTGTTTTTATAATGGTACCTACTAAATTCGGTGTTAGGAAAATTTCTCAGTTTTAGCCTCAGTTTTAGCCACAAAAATGCGATTTTCCGCACTTAAATGTCAAAAATTAAAAATATTTTTAAATAACAGTTACAGAAACTATAATATTGTAACTTTTATAGTAGTATAACAGTTATGGTAACTGTTATACTATAACTGTTATACTAGTATGTATAACAGTTTCTGTAAATTATTACTAAAATTCAATTGCTGTGACCAGAAGACTGTTATACTGTAACTTCTATATTATTATAACAGTTACCGTAATATAAAAGTTTCTGTAAGCTATGAAAAATCAAATTTGAGTTGATTTCGTATTTTATTCAGTATATGTATACATAAAGTTTAGAAATAAAAGCATACTTTGCATGATTATGTCATAGTTTCGCAATAACTTGAAAAAGCTTTTCTCTTAAAAAATTTATAACAGTTTAATAGTGAACGAACATCAATTTATAAAGCAAAATCTGGAAAATTTTAAAGTTCTAAAAACGAATCTTCTAAAAAAAACTGTATTCAACTGTACAACGGATCTATACAACCTCTCCATATAATTGAACAGCAGCAGTAAATTTCTTGAAATGACTATATCCCAGTACCAGGACCAGTAAAAAACTAAAGAACATCGGTCATTTCTCCAATTCTTTAATTAAACAAATTACTAGTAAAATTAAATAAATTTTAAATTTATTTTCTACGTCAACTATTTTTGAGGTAATAAATCCTTTCTATAAATTATAAATATCTTTATGGCAAAACTTTTCAAGAGCTAAAAATTTTGTAAATACTATACTTACAAATAATTTTTTTTTATTTTGTGAATGATTGATGAATACTTAGAATTTAATTTTCAAAATATCTTAATCGAAATCACCAGAAGATAAATGACGTATTTCTACAATACAATCTACATCTAAACCAGTAGTTCTTAACATTTTCAGAATCACGAAACACTTACAATTTTACAAGATTTTTTGTGGACCACGGGTCGTAAAATAAAACAGCATTATAGCAATCAGTAAATGAAACTATTTTTTTTTTATTTTTTAATACTTTAAGTAATTAGAGCTATTTTAAAATTCTACAAGACTAATTTGTCTAAAAAGTTGTACTAAAATAACAATAAAAAGAAAGACTTTCTTCCGTACACCTCGATTGTTGTACGACTTTTCCTTTTTCGGCTTAATAATCAAATTTTTCATTAATTCTCAGATTTTGAGGGCACAATTTCTACAAAACACTAGTTAAGAACCACTGATCTAAAAGATTTAAAAGTTTCTAAGATGAAATAAATAAAAATCACTTAAAAATCAATCCCACGCGCATTTAATAAAAATAAAATGATAACAAAACAATTAAGCAATTAAAATTTGACATTTTTTTTTTTTCGTTTTATTAGTACTAATGTGAAGTTGTATACTTAAAATTTTCAAAAAATTTAACGCCTAATAAAAAAAAAAATCAGATTGTAAACAAAACGTTAATAAAATAATAAAATAAACGCTTCTTCTCCTCCGCTCACACAAAACAATTAAGATCAATTAAATATGAAAAAAAAAAAACGCTCAAATCAAATTTAATTATGTGTTAATTCAATTAGGAAATTTCCCTTTTTTTCACAATTCACAAAAAAAATATCTTTAATTTCATCTCATCCATTGGATTGCGTTCACTATTTACCATCACATAACCTAACTAAAATAAACATAAATTTCTAAATTATAATTTATATTTATATGTATAGAAATAAAGTTTCATCAGTTCTGATTGTGTCGTTTAAATTGAATATTTTTTGTTTGAATTAAAAATTAGTTTTATAAATAAAAATATATACAATTGTAAATGCTTTACGCGTGTTTAACATTTTGTACACGCTAAATTCCGTGCGCACTTCGAACTGTTATTATTCAGTAATGTTGTCGATGTCGTCGTGATTGCCGTTAGCCCATATCCATACAAACCCACATTTTTTAATAATATTTTTTTTTTTTTTGATTTATTATTCCTCCCTGGACCTATGTACTGTACAGAGGCCAGGGAGGAATACTGTACGTTCCGTATATATAAAAATAATATAATAAATTGTTAAGCACAAAAAAATAGTAATAAATAAATGTGAAAATTAAAATAATTTCAAATACAGAATTTTACAGTGTAATATTTAGATTGTCGCTGAGAAAAAGCGCCAGTTAAGTTTTATAATAATGTTACGTTTATATTGAATAATGCTAGTGGTTCGAATAGCATGAAATTGCATGTAAGAATTTGTTTTCTGCTACATTCTTCATGTACAAATTATGTTTAATACAATATGTCAGGAAATTCAAGAGAATAAGAAATCGTTCTTACGATTACCACTAAATTTTATCTAGTTAGTTACGAGTCTATTTTCTATATAAAGAATAATTAGATATGATTTTTGTCCGTACTGAACAACCAACTTTAACTTAATAGTTTAGTTGGACAAATTCAGACAATTTGTATTATAACAAAGGTAAACCACATATTTTATCATCCTATAACGAACTGCTTGCTGCGTTACCTCTCAAGTTCTACTGTTCATTGATCTGTCAAATTTTGTGAATATCTAAAATAATAGTTGCTTTAATCATATTGAAAAATTTAAGAATTGAATTTGTCTGCAACGTTGCCATTACATATGCTGTGCAATGTTGCCATTTTAGCAAAATAGCATTTTATATAAACTCACCTTGTAATTGTAGCTCTCATTTTTAATATTAAAGTATATAAAGTTTTTAATTTTTTTTTTTTCACGAAACTATATACTTAAAAGAATAATGTTGTGGTTATAAAGACTGTGATGACTGAATTTAACTATACCAAAGAGAGAAAAATACTTCAGTACTTGTATACTAATGCAAATCTTCATTACTATAACAATTGTTTCGGTCGCGTTAAAACAGTGTTGTTTATTGGTGAACACAACACATTTAATAGTAAAAGAGAAGTAAATAAAATTAAGTTTTTATATATATTACGAAAATGTTAAGGAAAATATTTTGTATTTATTGAATGAAAACCTACGCTTTTTTTATGGTTTTTATAAATAAAAATGATGAGCACTTGTAAGGGTATTGCTCCCAAAAAAAAACAAATATTCGTTGTACTATATATTTTACAAAAACAAATACTAAAAGAATCAATTTATTGAATAATTGAATAAAATAAAAAAAAAACTGGAATTAAAAATTTTCAATTTTTAGTTTGTTTTTTAGGTTAAAGAAAGATTATATTTTTATATTCAATTTTTGTTGCTGAAGTTTTTAGAAACGGAACTGAACTAAAAAGTTAAGCATTTAGATCAAGTATTTTGGTAATAATCAAATTTTTTCAAATTGCTGGAGTAATTAATGATTAGTTATTTGAATTAGACTTTTATGTATACCAAAACAACTTCAATACACACACAACACCAAAATATACATCAACAGCAAACGGCCATAATTCAGTTACATTAAGAAGGCATCCATGAAGATCAATGGTTATCAATCACATATCATGAGAGCTCACGAATGATCCCTTGTCGTTCTTATGTAAATTTCAAAAACTAAGTACTAAAATCCTATCAAAAATTCTGAAAACAATTTTCCACAAAGGTAGTGTTGACAGGGCCAATCAACCATGCAGTACGTCACGTCCCAAATATTGGTACGTCCAAATAATATCTAGTTTATTGTAGTTACACGCTAGATGTTTTAGTGTGGGGTCTATAATATCATCCTCACAGCTGCATAAGTCTTTCACTGGTATTCCAAAGCAGGTATCGTGATTACCGATCCAAAAGTGACCAGTAAAGAAGGCTGATCAGTTTCTTATTTAACTTATAAGGAATTTTGATAGAATTTAACAGAAGAATTTGTTATTATATTATATATACTCAAAGTATTGGTGTTTCTTTTTCTGGAATTCTTTGGTCAAATTTGTTGTGAAAATAAGAAGAAATTGACTTGTATAAGAAGTAGTTCATTTTCAGTCATGTCTAAACTGTAAACGAAATAACTCGGTCCCATTTTAAATAGAAAATAATTAATTGCTAAAGGGAAACTTTATGGAGAATGGTTAATATATGCAAAATGTGTTTCTCAATAATGAAAATTATTAGCAACAAATGTGTGTCCTCCAGGATGTAAAACATAGATTACCCACCCATCATCCACTAAATCAGTATAGAGATAATGTTTCAAAAATAACAGTTGCTTACGGTTGATTGAAGATTAAGCACCGTTCACGTTTCCCTTCGGTGCAGTTTAAAGAAGTTGTATTATACTATTGTCTATCTAATCACAAAAACAATCCCAAAAAACAGTCAGAAAATTTACAAATTTTATAGTAATAAATAAATTGTATATTCAAATAATTTGAATAAATATGAATAACGTAAAAAAATGTCGTTACCAACGATTTTTCATTATATTTTACATTTTCCACATCTTTCAACATTTATTTCTATTGAAATCTCATTTTTCTTATACAGTATTATTATTTCTATTAATCAACATCCTGTCAGAAACAGAGAAATGATAAAAAAAAAACGAAAGAAAAAACTTGCAAAAAAAAAAATTATTAAAATAGACTAGAAAACTAGGACATGAGTAAGGAGAATAAAATTCATCTAATTTAAAAATTCTTTTGCATAAAAATTCTTAATTGGTAAATCATAAATTTTTACACATTTAATTTTTTTCTTTTTTTTTTTTGTATGTTTTTCTTTCAGCTACACTTCAGAATTTAGAACAAATCAAGTTTGTTTGCAATTACACTTCACTAACTAAATAATATAAAAATAAAAATATCAGGAATAAATTTTTCGTCGTTAAAGAATTATATTTTTTTGAAAAATAAAAAACAAAATTTTGTAAATAAAAATATAGAAACAAAATTTCATATTGAACGTATATAAATAATTTCACTATTTTTTATGATGTCATATACCTAAAAATATTATGTACATAGAATGTAATTTTTTGCTTAGGGAAAGGGGTTTGTTAAAAATATTTTTTTTATATATTGGTTTAGAAGTTTTTTTTACTAAGATAGAATCATGTTGTGGCCGCACAGATTTGAAATACCAGTATACCTACCAAACCTTATCTATTTTATGTAATATTCTTTTTGTTAATTTCCGATTGTTAAATATACACTGTTAAACATATAAATTGTATATTTTCTTTTGCTACATGTCATAATATGTCAGTGCCATTTGCTGTCAATAAAATATTTACTTACTCTGTAATAATTTTTACATCTTGTAAAATTAATATTGACAAAAAAGTAATTTTTTTCTATTTTCTGGACAACACATTAGGTTGACTTACAAGAAAGTAGTTGTCACGACTGCTTGAATTAAAAACAACTGACAAAAGATGTTATTTTATTGAGAATACTTTGAATTTAATACTGACTGTCGCAAGCTATTTCTTTTTTTGCAATTTTGATATAAGGTCTCCTTTCGCTTACCTATTCTTCTCCTTCTTTGCGGACTTCACTCAAATGCCTGTTTGGCATTATATGTTTCTAGTCTTCTCAATAAGTGTCCAATCCATCACCATTTTTTTTTTACGAATGTGTGTTTCGATTGATTCTTTTGGATATATGTAATAACTTCCAGACTGACCATAATCTTCTGAAGGCAATTGTAGCTTTATTTAGTTTGTCTTCTATATCCTCATTAGCGCTTCCATTTGTTGATAACTTCCACACTGACCATAGTTTGCTGCAGGCAATTCTTTAGTTTGTCTTTTTTCATTCACGCCTCCGTTTGTTGTGATATAATAGTCTCTATGTATAGAAAGAGAACAAAACTCATATAAATGTTTTTACAGGGAATTTAATTTCACGATTTGAAGTTTAAATCCCACAATCCACAAGCATAAAGCCTTTTTAAATTATGTGTATATTGAAAAATAGTTTTAATTCTTGATGGGGGGATTTATTTTAAAATTAACTAAATTTTGATCTCTTCCTATATATTCTTTTTAATATAACTTATATCCATTAACTGTTTATATCCATTGAAATCTCACATCATTTATTCAGTTAACCAAAACGGCAACCCTTAAATCAGTAGCGTAACATACTTGTGGGTCGGGTTATAAAATTTTAGACAGGCTTAAATTTATATGCCAATTTTGCGAAATTACAAAATGTTCCTTTATTTTGTTGAAACTCATAAGTGTTTTAAAAAAAATAGTTTTTTTTTTATGTAATAATACAACTGGTAAACAATTCATACAAATTTTTAGTAATAA
Source organism: Rhamphomyia laevipes (assembly GCA_963920725.1). Taxonomy (NCBI): domain Eukaryota; kingdom Metazoa; phylum Arthropoda; class Insecta; order Diptera; family Empididae; genus Rhamphomyia; species Rhamphomyia laevipes. Next base: position 17,972,436 of record OY987259.1, read on the forward strand.
CAAGCAAAATAAAAAAAAAACAAGAGAATTATGCACAAATAAATTTTCTATTGCTTCTCAACGAGGTATAAATATATGAATTTGGGGCAAATGTAGACAATTTGAGGTAAAGACTAAATTGCAAGTGTTTTTAGTGCTTCAAATATTTAGAAAAATAACAAAATTATAGAATTATGTAAAATATAACCCACAAAATTTGAAAATATTTTAATAATACTAAATATAATTTTTTAATTAAATTTATATTCATAAAAATTGTTTTTTTATTTTTGTTTTTAAATATTTATCTATCAATTTATAGATTGAAAAACTTTTGGATATAATCATTTATTTCCAATGAAATAAATCCAATAAAATATTTTTAAAAATTACGTCATACTCGAATAGTCTCTAAAAGTTCATTTAAGATAAATTAATTATTGGGTAGTTAAGTTTTGAAATAGTTTGTCGGTTTTCTGTTTAATTTGTTATTGTATTATTTAATTGTAATTTAATTTATATTTATAGACTTTAATAGCAAATAGAAACATTAAGGATATATTAATATAAAGTTTTTTTTTTTTAAGTTAATTAAAAGTTTTGTTTATATTAATTTGTGTTTAGCAGCCATTAATAAATTGGACATCTGATTCATCAGATAAAAGTTTCCTTTTTATATTCATTTATTTTTTTGTAGATAATTACATTATTAAGCTAAGGAAATTTTCTTCTATAATGAAATTATCATAGTAAAAATTAAAAGTTTTATTTCATATATCTTGGTTAGATGACAGAGTGCTTCCGATGTTTTGATCTCTAGGGATGCTTGTAATCCATTACCAAATAACCTCTAATCTTTTCCAGGTAATTGCGTTTTCAGTTAAACAGAATATCCTTCATTTCATTTGAACCAATATTTTGCTGAATACGAAAAATTAACTAATAGCAATTGCTTTTCATAAAATATAGAATGTTTGTATTACTAGATAAATCCGTATTGTTAGTGTAGTGAATTTTCTTGAAAACGTGTCGGAATTTGAAGAAAAATATAAATTGAAATACACTTTCACAACCTTTAATTTTTTTTTAAAACTGGGAATCAATAATTTTATACTTAATTCTTCATAATTTTAATTCAGAACAAATGAAATTACAAATATAACTAATTAACTGGAAGTCTGAAAACACATCAATTCTTTACATTGTTGACAAATTTTGTGTAAATAATTTGCTATAAGAATTGATTACTAAAAAAATGGTTAATCATCTTATAAAATCATTTCATTTTTCTCATTTACCAAAATTTCTTATAATATTTAATTATATTTATATAATAAAAAATTCTTTTTCTATTTTGATAATTTCCATAGAATTAATTACGAATTTATTTATAAAATATAAAAATTATATGAAATTTTGCACATCAAATCCTTAAATCTTCCCCATAATATAAAAATATATAAAATAAACAGAAAATCGATAAAATAATATTTAAACTACAAATACATAAATATAATTGTATATATTTTAACACAAATACATTCAAAATTGTACAATCATTCATAAAAAAGTACCGAAATAATATTAGCCTGATATGGTTTTGTATAGTAGAAAAACATTGCTACTTGCTACTATATATAAAAAAAAATCTGTTTTCCTGGCTAGACATTTTCTTCTTTTATGATATTTTTTATTTTGGCGTTGAATGAAAATCAGTTTTTTTTAATATATATATTTTAATGTTGTACATAAATAAATTTTTCCAATCCCTATTCTTATTTTAGTGCTCTCTATGTTAATCAAAGAGTATGAAACTTAGAACTTTCAACCGAAAAAAAACCCTTCAAAATTTATACTATATTTTTTTAAAAAATTATTCCCAGATTTATATAAGAATTTCACCCGCATGAATAAATATACAACAACAACAGGAAAAAAATATCCTATTATTCATTCCTGTAAAATTTATTATAAGAAAATTAATCCTTAAATATTAAAATTAAATACATAATACTTAAAAATGTCAGACAAGATTGACAGGTCAATCTTTACTACAGGCATTTTTGTATTTCTTTCAAATATTTAAATATGTGTATCCTAATTTTTTCTTAGGGGTCGGGGTTTAGTTAGTTAATAACAGTCGATAACTTACGCACATTTTAAAATATCGTATGATAAATAGTTTAATTATGCTTTTGCAGGCAAGGCTTCTAACGTACATGCAATCTGAGCATCAACAAAGACACTTATATTTCAAAATGGCATTGGATTGAGGTTTCTAGCCGTTTTAGAATCGGTATAAGAATAAGCGATAAATTATAACCTTAAGTATATGCAATCTGAGCATTAGCTATAGACTTATAGTTTCCAAATGGCGTTGGTTTGAAGTTTCTAACCGTTTTATATCCGCAGAGTAAACGATAAAGTGTAACCTTCTTCCAAATAATATTTAAATTCGAATATGAAATACCATGATTTTTTTATAGATCAGGCTTAGTTAGTTAATACAAATCGGTGGGACAAGGTTCCTAAAGTACTTGTAATCTGAGGATCAAAGACTTAAGTGTGGGCTACAAAGCTTCGATCAATTCAGTTTCGATTCGTTCAATAAAGTTCAAATTAACGTCTTCATATATTTTGTACGGGAAATCGATAGAGTGGACACATAGGTCGAATTGGAACGAATCGAATCGAAAGAATAAACTAAAACAGACGGACAGACTGATAAAGTCTTACCATGAAGTCACATCATACTAAATACAAACTTGTTTATATATGTAAACAAGTTTAATTCGTGTACTTTCATAACCTCAAATTATTATTTAGATATTTTGTTACGGTGTAAAGTTTACACGCATTATACCATTACCAGAATGAAAATTGTCTGGGCGTTGTTGTTATTTTCATTTTTGGAAAATTACTATAGAAAGAAAATTACTTGTACATTTTTAGTGATTCCAGATGGTGTTTAAAAGAATTACTTACTATTTTTTATTAAAAAAAAAAAATTATTGATTATTTTAGACCAAAAATACGAAGATAAAAGAGAAGAAAAAAAAAAAGAAAATTTACGAATTGAACGCACTTTCATTTTTCAAAACATTCGACCGGCAATGTTGAATGAAGAAATTAATCATAAAATAATTTTTTTCTTGTATATGTATATGTAGGTATAATAATTAGATAAAAGTTTTTCATTAATGAGAAACTTTGCAGATTAAATCGAAAATCAATATAGGAAATTAAACATAAAATTTCTATTTCTGGAGCTATAATATTTAATGTTTTTGATAAACAAAATGATTAATAAAGATAAATATATTGCGTGTTTGTTAATCAAATTATAATTATTATACGATTTTTATTCCTAAATGAATAAATGATCACACTATAAACATTTAAATCTGAAAATATTGTTGTAATGATTAGTTTTAGATATAAAACACATCTGACTGGATTTTTATTTAATAACTTGTGGTGACGTAGTGACTAATTAAGTATGTATTCAATGTATCCTGATGATATACTTACTAATGATTAAATTTTCTTATCAGTGATGATCCTACTCTGCTCGCAATGCAATACATCCACTGGGCACTGGCTTGATTATATAGCTTGCGTTTAGGCTTGGACTTATCGGAAAAGGATCAATACAGCGATCCAGGGCAGGCTAAGACCCTGAAATATATTCTATACCACTGCCCGGCACTCTCTAGGCGTTATAAATCTCCATGTGGAGTACAAAATTCAGTAGAAAATCCTTCGACTTACTAGAAAGCACCTCAATCCTTATTCAGAGTTAATTATCCATAAAAATGGTACACAGTGTGGTCTATATGAGTCTTTGCCGCCACTATAACCTAACCTTGTGCGACGATTACGTATTTTTAATGTATAATATATGCTATAATGTTTTTGGGTTAAGGGTTAAGGTTTAGATTTTTATTTAATTAAATTCAACATTAATTTAAAATATCGTCAGTTATTGCTCTTTGTTAATTAAATTAAACGAAGGGGACTTGTAAAAATTGATACATTATGCCACAATATTTTCAATATTTCTAGTACTAAGTAGTATAAAAAAATTCATGTTACAAATTATCTTGTGATTTTGTTCGTTTTATGATTTTTCAATGTCATATTTTGCTTTTTCGGGTAGTGTTTTAATATTTAAAATTGTAATATTTTGGCAACAATAATTTACAAATTTTTTTACATAATTTTCTGATGCAATTTATTATAATATTATTATGTTATCTGTTTGTACTGTTGCCAAATTTTATGATTGAATTTAATTTAAAAAATATATAATAACTTAGTAAAGTAATTTTACATACAAAATTTCTTGTCTCCTATCGATTTTTAACATTTTTAAAAATGAAGGAAAATCTAGAAGTTCTTATAATACTTTTTATATTTACTATATGTTTTTCATAGTTGCCAAATTTCCCCCGGTAGCCAATTATGCTTAATTTTTATTTACATTATTTTAATTTACTTATAAATTAATTGGATATAAATAATATTTGCTGTTCTAAATTCAGATAATAATTACAGAGATTACATTTAATTATTATTATTAATTTTGTTAAATAAAATTTTATTGTTAAAAGTCAAAAAACAATCCACCAAAATTTTTTTAATTTAAACTTAATATTTTTGGTATATACTTATATAGAAATAGAATTTTAACTTATCTTAATTTCTAGAAATAATTTTAATGAAAATATCTAAAAATAAATTTATGTCACTGATGTCGTCGCAATTTTCATCCCCACCAACATTTTTTAACCAAATAACTTTTATCCCTTGGAGATAAATTTTCCATTTAAATGATTATTTTCACAACACGTTTAAAACAATAATTTTTATTTACTTAATTAAAAATGTAATTTTACTATAAATATATAAATTTTATTTATTTTTGTCAGAGACCATCTGGTGACATATTACAAGGAATTTGTCAATCATATATGTAATAATGCTGCCCTAACGCTATTCAATTTGGTTGATAAACCACACTACACACTAAGCAACTTCTTACACAAGAACAAAAGTAAAACATGTTTTTGACATAAATCATCAAGAAGCGTCTATTTTGGTTGTATAACTTCCCCATATACACCACCAACTTACAACCATCAAAAAACGAGCGTTCACAAAAATCAATTTTTTTTTTCATTCGATTGTCTGTGGTTGTACAATTCAAATGGTTGTAACAGCTACTCCACAAACGACATAATTTACCTCATTTTTCAACCAATCTTGTTGGTTGGAAAACAAGTTGTACAACTTGGATAGTGTATAGGCAGCATAAGAGATAAATTATTAACCCATTTTTAGTATATTTTTGTGTTGTTGTTTAACCTTTCCATATAGTTTTTATCCAATTTACTGACGACGGACAACTCAGATGTAATAATTTCTTGAGAAATTTTATTATTAAATAAATAAAAATTAGAAATAATATTCGGTCGGTAAACTCTAATAAAAAATACTTAAATTAACATTTTCTAATTTTATAAAAAAAAAAATTATAAATTTTATTATGTACCATTTTGTTTACATATACACAAAAATGAAATATTAATTTATATATATATATAACACTCAAATTTTGAGTGGGTTTTCAAAATTTTCATGGGCCAGGGGAAGAAAAAATTTGTATTTATGGCTAATGTCCAATTTAATAAAATTAATTTTATTTTATTCTCTTTGTTTATAAATAAAATCCTTAGTGAATTTCGAAGCCAAAATATTAAAAACTAAAAAAAAAATTGTATTTTTTGTAATTTTTTCAAAATTTAGCACAGAAAAAAAAATGATTTTCATTTAGTAATATTTTTCATAGTATCTCATCTCACTATATAATATGTAAAATAGAAATTGAAAATTTTGTGTATACTTTCGGTAACAAAAAAAAACCTAATTGAAATTTTTAATTGCATTTATATAAATTATAATTTTGTTTTTAAAGAGCCTCTTCCGCTGTTGATTTAAATTGTTTGTTTATTAAAATATAATCAAAAACTGAAGAATTTTATGCGAATTATAAAATGGTGGAATGTGTGACCTATTAAAATTTTATTTATGATTATTATTACAAAATTAATTTACGTATATATAAAATTTATTATTCTATTTATATTATATGAAAAGATTAATTTCTGTTTCTTTATTTGGAATATTTTTTGTATTTTTTCAGGTGCTGTTCGACGACAACGACGAACAAAATTGACAATTTCGTATGCTGTTGAAAATTGTAATTGTAATTTTTAGATGGTAAGAATGAACTTTTTAATTAATTATGCAAAAACTATGATATGAACATTTAATTTAGCAAAATAACAAAATTGTGATTCAAATCATTTTTTAGGAGAAAAACCATTATTAATATTATTAAATTCTGACGTTTTTAATTTAATTACACCCAGTTTAAAAACTGATACGTTTTGAGATAAACTAAATTCTGACACTTTCTATGTAATGCTGCCCAAACATTGTACAATCTGGTTATCAACGTATTGTCAATCGGGTTGTAAATTTCCAATACAGACATTTCAACTTGGTTTACCTGCAACTGATATTAGAACCGTCAAAAATCTGTTAAAAAAAAACATCAAAAAAGGATTTTTTTTTTTTTTTTCGTATTTCTAGATAAGTGTGAAATGTTAAAAAATGGTTGTCAACGTATTGTAAACTTGCTCACAAACGATAAAACATAACCAAGTTGTCAATACGTTGATAAACATGTTCTATAATATAATGTATGGGCAGCATAAAGAGTAAATTGCTTGATTCTTAAATTTAATATTATATTAAAAAAAATTTAAGGATAATTTCAAATTTCCAGAACAAACTTTTCATACAATTTAATTCTCTTAAGAAACTATCAAAAACTTGTCATCAATTTAACATAACTTAGTTGATTGTTTGCCATAGTTATATTTTTCGTGAATGGGCGTATTGCCAGTGTGTATACGCAAACCTCGTAAGTTGGTTTATGAAAAATTTTCAAGAAAGAGACACAAAATTTTGTATAAATGTTGTGTTAGACCAAACTGGACACCAGCACCTTATTTTGACAGCTCAGACTTCGAGGTGTATACACCAATTGTTGGCTTGAAATACTTACGATTTTTTCTTTTTTAATAACATATGGCAGGGGAAACAATGCAAAAATATAATAAAATATTGCACTTATGACAGAGGTTTGCATCGTCCATTGACTGTAAATTCTTGTATATTTTTTTTTAACTACAATAATTTTTAACTGATGTCATCAATTTTTAATTTCTCTAGTCTAGTTTAATAACAAGTTATAACACCACTAAATAATTAAAACTTACAATTACCTAACTTTGTACATTTCATATTTATAGCTGTGACAAAAATTTATTTTAAGCCTAGAGGGTTTGAAATTAAACCGGATGTAAAATTGTTTAAATCTTAATTAATCTTTTATCGTTACAGTCTATATTTAAAAAAATAAAAATTACTATTTCAATTTTATTAATCTCTGTTTGTTTAAATATATTTTAATTTATAAACTGATTGCAAAAAATATTTTTATATTTACTTAAAAAAACAAGAAATCTTGAAAGTGAAAAAAACCAAAAGTATAAAATAAAAAGAAATTAAAATAATTTTATGTTTTTGCTTCGATTACTCATAATTTCACAAAATAAATTGTTCATAAATAAATATCTATTCATAAATTTAATTTAAATAAATTTCTTGTATATATTTAAAAAAAAAAACCAGTTTTTCCTCTAATACAAATCCGACAAGATTGCAAAAGAACCTGTCATCAAAAATGTAAAATTTATAGAAAGTTTAGGTGGAAATAATATTCAAATATTTTCCAATAGAAATAAAAATAAATTTAATTTTTTTATTTTTGCAAATATATTTAATTATAAATAATCATTTCTATAAAATGTATGACTAAATATTTATAAAATTTGCATTAATTAATAATAAATTATAAATTTAGAAATTAAATTATTGAATTATTAACACTAGTAAAAAAAAGTGCATTAAGGTTTCAGTTTTTCCGTCAATCCAGCCGTTTGGAATCGCTTATTCTCCGAATATGAGAGACCTATAGAAACTTCCAATTACCGTGATTTGGAAGTTAAGTAAATCCGCACCAAACTTACAATTCCATTTTCTTGAAATCAGAACTCAGATACTTGGGATGAAACAGGCAATCAACTGACATTAATTGAAATGCCAGACTTGATCCCATTGGACCCCGTTTATTACTGAATTTAAGAATCCTATAGAAATTTCAAAATAACGTAAATCGGAAGCTTAAAGTTGTAGCTGATTCCCGCCAAATTTACCATTCGATTTTGTTGAAATTAAAACTGAGGTAATTGGTATAAGACATGCAATCAACTGAAATTAATTGAAATGCTACAAGTAGAGCCATTTAACGCTTATTCTCCGAATCTAAAAGTGTGAGATTCAAATATTAATACAATATAAAAAAAATATGAAATTTGATTATAATCCGAGCAATTATATAATCAAATGATTTCTTACATAAAAGCTCCTTGACTTTTGTAAAGTTGTTGAAGCCAACTAATGTCATTCGGAAGCTAAAAATCTCTATCTGATTCCCGCCAAAATTACCATTCGATTTTGATGAAATCAAAACTCAGGTGCTTGGTATGAGATAGGCGATCGATTGACATTAATTCAAATGCCGACTTAGGTCTATAGGACCACGCTTTTTTCGAATCTAAAAGTCCTAGAAACTAAAAACTAATGCTTGGGATGAATTATGCAATCAACTGACATTAATACAAACCGGTTGAGTATATTCCCTGATCCTATTGGACCCGAAAATGATTTTTGTCAATTATTAAACTATTTGCCATCCAATTTTGTTGAAATAAAAGCTTATGCAACTGAAATTCATTAACTACAACGACAACATTAGTAAAGTCAGGGAGTTTTTATGCTCGAAATTAATTGATTATAAACGGGCCCGGATTAAAAATTGATCCGTCAATATAAGTTCACATTTTTTTATAATAATATTTATCATCATGGTGCAATTATTCCTTATTATTTTAATTATTATTTTTTCGAAATTAATATTAAGATTTTTATGTTGTCACAATAAGAATAATATTAATTACAACATACTAAATTAATATAAGTATAATTAAATTTTAGCGAAATTATTATGAAAATAAATATTCCGCCCTCAGATAATTAAATAATTTATTGAAAACCAAATAAAGTAAAACAAAAAAATTATTTTTATTATAATTTTTATTAATATTTTTCCTATGTAATCAAAATTAATATTAACCTTGTGAAAATATTTTTTTTTTTATTTAATGGAAGTTTTTAATTGATATTTTTTATATACCATATAAACAAATTGTATTTAATAAAACAATTTATTATAAGAATTGATAAATTAGTAAATTGTTCTGAGACAGGAAGACCATAATAACAAAAATATTTTATAGATAATGAAAATAATAAACAATTAGCAATTCATTTTTTATTAATATATTTCTTTAATTTTTTAAATTAATTATTTATTATAAAAAATCAGTTCAGATATAAATATTGTTCAAACGCCGCGCGGTTGCACCAAATCGTAATCATGTCTTAACAGGGCTGGTATTAATCTATTTATTATATTATACGTGTTCATTCGATATAATCACCTAAGCTGATTTGAAATTTGTAAAAAAGTTGCTTTTGTAAAATTGTTGCTTTTATCGAATTAAGTAGTATAAAATTATTAATTTCAAATAATTAGCGAAATTTTGATGGCAGAATGGTTCCACCAGCCCCAGACTATGATATCAGTTAACTTGCACTATTTTCAGGTAATATTGAGTTGAAAAGTGTTGCTATAGGTAAATAATTATCTTATTTATTTTTACGCCATTTTCAACATATTTTAAAATTACCAACTTCTGCTGTATTGTCAACTATTTTCTCTTAATTTTGTCCATTCAAACCAAGGTTACCAAAAATTTCTTATAACGAACATACTAGTATTAAAAATGATGACTATATCAGGAGTTGCTTATATCGAAAGTTTCTTATATCAAATGTGATTATATCGGGCGAACACTGTACTTGTTATTTAAATATAAAACTTATTACATGTAATCTAAATAGGTTGAATATTGGAATTGTACAAATCGAAAACGATTTTTCATGTATTTTAGATTATGTGTCAGCATTTAATCATACATTATCGTAAATTTATTCAAAAAATCTTTTAAATATCGTACAACACACGCTAGAAACTAAAAGCTAAGGCTACGTGTTTTACACATTAAACCACATCGTCTACACTGCTCGTAAAGTTATTTTCTACGTGCACTATCTCAGAGTAGAATTACAGGAGATGCAAATAGTTTATCGTAGATAAGGAGATGTTTTTTTTATATATTTTCAATATGTTTTCAAAGCTGCAACTTCTAATGACAGAATCTGCGTCTTCTACCGCAAATTGTTGGTACAAAACTATACTATAGCTTATAGCATCTACTGTTATTCTATATACTAAGGCTCCAATATGCTGCTTCAATTTAGATAAGATTACTATATAAAATTGAGATTGGCTTACGATGAGATTTCAATTAAATATGTATATGTTAAAACTCCGCTAAAGTGATGCGCTGCCTGCTAAAGATAACAAAAACTAGTAGTATCATCGTCTTTTCCAAAAATAAATAAAATGTCAATATCTCTAGCCCTCTACAATCTACATTGTCATTCATTCGTAAGGATACCCTTAAGTGTGGGCTACATAGTTTCGATCGGTTCAGTAAAGTTCAAATTTGACGTCTTCACATATTTTATATGGAAATGGGAAATGGATTGAGTGGACACAGGTCGAATCGGAAGAAATCGAATAGAAAGAGTTTGGACGATTGGAATTTTGTAAAAAATAATATGTATGTGCTTTTATCGGTTGCAATCGATAACTATGTGCACAGTCTACTTAACCAGTCGAATCGAATCGAAACTGAACTGAACTGATAAAAACTATGTAACCCAGCCTTTAAGCTGATAAGCTAAAATATACAGTGTATTGGTCTTGTCTTAATGAAAGAAATTTATAGATTATTTCTGGCTGGGGAATTACTTAATTCCGGAAAACCGGTCATTATAAAATGTTTGATATTTATTTGAATATGCGTTTATTAACAAAAATAAAACTATATTTGGAAACTTTGTTCTTAAAAAATATGATTTCTAATAATTTAACTTTAAGCTTTGCTGTTAAATTGTATAAAAAAAATTGAATTTAATTCTTTAGCTTAATTCCTAGCAATTTAATTAATTCCTTAATGTAATTAATCGTGAAACACTTTCTAATGAAAGTAAAATTTTGTAATAAAATATAATAATAATATATAGAATTTGTAGATGCATGTAAGTTAGAAAACTTAGCAATTTTTTGTTTTTTATTTTTTTAATAAATGATATTAAAACTAGGTGTGTCGAACAATTTGAGTCATAAAGTAATTGCAAAACTAATAACACCAAAAGAAGAAACAAAACATATACGTATAATAAAAAAAAAATATTAGTGAAACAACGACCATGACCTTAAAAATATTAGATAAATTATCAAAATATTTTAAGAAATTTTTTTTATAATATTTTCAGTGAATATTTTATGAAGTTAACACTGCAAATTTAGTAGCTAAACTACTAAAGTTTTTCTGTATATTTGTAAACTGTATAAAATATAAAATTTATAGTTTTTTTTTGTATTCCGGTTTAATATAGCGTGTTAATTTCATTCAATAAAATTAGATTTATAATAGTTTTATATGTTTATATGATCATTGCCAATTAAAATACATAATTTTAATGCTATATATGTGAAGAAAATCAAGTATAAAATGTTTTTTTTTTTAGATAATTTGTTGTTAAATTTCATGTAAGGAAATAAAATTAAGTTATTTATTATCACATCTCACATCACCTTAATAAAGATGTATCTTCAATGTAAGCATCGGTTTGAAATTTCATTTGTTGGCTTTAAAGTTACAAAAATTCACAATTGAAGTATTTTAGTCGGTTTAGCGACTGTGTTAGTTAAGCTACAACTTTGTAATTTAAAGTAACAAGTTGACATTTATATTGCTGGTATCATATAAGAGAAGCTATAATGAAAGTTAACTATTTTTCGGAGCTTAAATTTCGGTTTAACTTATTTTTTGGATTCTCAGTGGAACAACTTAAAGATAAGCCTTCCTTAAAATGAGGTTTAACTTACGCCGCAGATGGGTAGAGTTTAAGCTTCACTTCTAACACTTCATATTTTTATTAAATGCGCACAAATATATAGATATACTTTTTGAAAATCTTGTTCATCGTTTTTATTATCAGGTGATTCATTATCATTCACAATAACATAATTTTCTATTTATCTGTCACAACAATTCACATATTTTGATTTAGCTAAGCTTAGGGTTTTAATTGAGATACTAAGTAAGCTTAAGGTAAAAGCAAAAACCACATAATCAGTTTAGTTAAGCTTGAGTTTCAGCTCTCAATATGAAATAGGGCATAAATCGTATCAACTATCTAGCAGTATATTAAACAGCATAATAAAAAAAATTCTATCAGTAGCTGTTTGCCGATTTCACTATTTTCTGGCGTAGATGTTTATTAGTTGTTTTCGATTCCATTTGTTATTGTAAATTAAAACAAATGTCAAATGTAGCTGTCATCCATTGTGTAATGGTCTACTCTAGTCTTACTAACTTCATTTTATTTTTTGTGGGTTCTGGGTCTGATTAATTAAATATAACATAAGAGCTATCGTCGCGGCAAGAAGGCTATTTACTGTAAACCCACTTTAAGACATATTCATGATATGAAATTTTTGGTATCATAAAATTATTGTGATTTTTTTTATATCATAAATTTATTAAATTACTTTAGGACACTATTTAATTTATGATTCGTTATTTCATTTTCATGTTCATGTACAGTAATTATGTTCGGATAGGTTTAATGACCAATAAATATTTAATTTTGAACTTTAATAAAATTTCTGAAAATTTAACAATTAATTGTTTTACTATGTCTAGTGAAGCAATGCCAATTTTTTTGAAATATTTAAAAAATCAACGTATTTTTTTTTTGTGTTTTCCTCAATAAATTTTAATAATATTTTTATTTACCTTATTTAATGAAAAATCATAAAAAATCATAAAAAACACACATTGGTTCGGTGCTGAGAACATTTTTTATTTAATATTTAAAAGTTTTTGTTAATGTCTATATACTTGCACATTTAAATATAAAACTATATATATAACTAAAATAATGATAATCTACTTAATTGATGTGGTGCGGAAATTCGCACCCATTTTCTTGATTGTATATTTAATAATATTATGGAATTGTTGAGGCTATTGTTTTTAAAAATTACCTACTTCTTATAGAAAGTTATTTGGCGGCTATACCCTTTTTTAGAAAACTTAATAATCTGGATAATGATTTTTTTTTTTAGATTTTTTTTCTAATACGATTAAGTGTTCCATATTCATTGGAATCTTTATAAATCGTATATGGTTAGTTTATTTTTACAACGTAATTGGGTTAACTTCCTATGAAATTAGTATATGCTGAATTGGTTTCAATTTTAATATACTGTTCAGAGTTTCTTAATATAATAATTTTAAATGTTTAATAATTATAATTATTACATAGGTGAAATAATAAATGTAATTATCATTAATTTAATTTTACATTAGCAATAATTTAATAAGTTTGCAATTTATATGAAATATGACTGGATGCCACATTAACTTCCGCTATATGAAGATTACTGAAATAATAGATTAAATGCACTAAATTTTCTTCTTGCTAATTTCTGATATTTCTCATAGACCATAGGCAGTCAGTAAATGACCATGATTTTATTCCACTTCGTGCAGGACTCACAGATTTATATTTGTTATCACAATATTCTTTTTTGAGCAAATTTTGGTCGACATCCTTCTCCACGTTTCTTTGGGGATTATATTCTAACGATTAGTTCATACTTCCTTCGTAAGTATGTGCCCTATCCAGATCGAACTCTTCATTGCAAATTGTGTTTGATCATCATATGTTTGATAATATATGAAGGTTTGAATCTACATCACCCAAAATTATTGGTGTGTAGTGTACGTGTGTTGTGTGGTAATATCTAGCCCGAGAACGAACAGCTGACAGGATCACTTGTTTTTTGTTCATTGTTTAACATTTTCACTGTTTTGTCTGACTTTGAAATTAATTTCTATTAAATAAAATGAAAATCCTTTGAAGTATGATTTTTAAAAAAAACAATTATATTCTCTACAATAACAAAATAAAAAATTGTATACAGCATTAACTTTAAAATTCCTTAGAAAACCTTGAATCATCATATTAAATTTCAAACTATTAAATACCAGCAGTGTTTATCCATCACAATTCTTAGTTATAATTTTTTTTGTTACATTATACAATTTTAATCTTTTTAACTCTCTTGACACAACTTTTTATTATTCAATTAAGAAAATTTCTTAATATATAAAATATTTTTGCATAGTCTTGCACAATTCACCCATTATATAAATGACATTAATTATTAAATTAAACGTACTTTATGTAATTGCAAAATATTATATTAATTAATTTTTATTTATTTTTTCTATATATTTTCCAGACAATAAAAAAATAAACGTGATCAAATTTACAAGAAAATTGATATAAGAAACTTCAGAGTAAAAATATACAAAATTACAATTGAATATCTTGTATATAATTAGAATTGAAGACGAACTATAACAACCATTACAAAAAATCATCATTATCATCAATCAAACAATTTATTGCAAATGTTGTTTTGATAAATTTCTACATATATATTTTTTTTTTTAAATTAAATAAATTGAAGAGAAAAGAAGAATATAAAAAAAAAATATATTATTATGTTTAGCTTAATGAATAAATCGATTCCAAATTACCCTGAACCCATTTGTAAATGATGTCTGATATTAGGAACAACGACAAATTAATAAAATCTAACGAAATGCCAGGTAAAATTTTTTAATAACAAAAAAATTATTGTGAATTTATATTTCATATTTAAAATATATATATTTTTTTTTTTAGTGTCAGTGTCTGGCTTAAAACGCCTCCGACAACTAGAATCATTAATCCTTGATAATAGTGTATCAAATATATTTCTTGGATGTGATACAACGAATACTGCTGATTTACCATTTAACCCAGGAAAATCAATATCAGTTGAAGCATTATTGGATTCATTATTGGTGCTATATGATGAATGTTGTAATTCGTCATTGCGTCGAGAAAAGACTGTTTCAGATTTCATTGAATTAGGTAATAAACAATTTAATTATTTATCATAAATTTTGTAATAATTTTTATATTATTTTAGTTAAACCTGTTGTACAATTAATAAAACAATTACGTTTAACACGAGATGATTTTGAAGTACTCAAAGTTATTGGACGTGGTGCATTTGGTGAAGTATGTGTTGTACGAATGGTAACAACAAATCAAATATTTGCTATGAAAATATTAAATAAATGGGAAATGTTAAAACGTGCCGAAACTGCATGTTTTCGAGAAGAACGTGATGTTCTTGTATTTGGTGATAGAAGATGGATAACAAATTTACATTATGCGTTTCAGGATGAAACAAATTTGGTAATTATAATGATAGATAATATTCAAAATTAGATCAACGAAAATAAGAAGAAAATAAATATAATTTCTAAATTCAGTAAGAATTATTTCTAAATTTGCAGTAATTTATAGATACTTCAAATTATGATTAGTATAATTAAAATGGAACCTCAATTACAGCTTTTTTATAAATTGGTCTAATTTTCGTATATTTAATAATAAAATTATTATAAAAAGCCATCCATAAATTTCTTATTTATATTATTTTTTTTATACAGTATTTGGTTATGGACTATTATTGTGGCGGTGATCTTTTAACATTACTTAGTAAATTTGAAGATCGTTTACCTGAAGATATGGCAAAATTTTATATAGCCGAAATGATATTGGCAATTAATAGTATTCATGAACTTAGATATGTACATCGTGATATTAAACCAGATAATTTAGTATTAGATGCTAGTGGTCATATACGATTAGCTGATTTTGGTTCATGTTTAAAATTAGGTCCTGGTGGTACAGTACAATCAAATGTTGCTGTTGGTACACCTGATTATATATCACCAGAAATATTACGTGCAATGGAAGATGGTCAAGGTCGTTATGGACCAGAATGTGATTGGTGGTCATTAGGTGTATGCATGTATGAAATGTTATATGGTGAAACACCATTTTATGCTGAAAGTTTAGTAGAAACATATGGTAAAATAATGAATCATAAAAATTGTTTTGATTTTCCACCAGATGATAATGGTATTGATTATCAAATATCAGATAATGCTAAAGATCTTATGAAACGTTTAATATGTTCACCAGAATTTCGTTTAGGTCAAAATGGTATTGATGATTTTAAAACACATTTATGGTTTGATGGTGTCGATTGGGATACAATACGATTAGGTCAAGCGCCTTATATACCAGAAGTTTCAAGTCCAACAGATACATCAAATTTTGATGTTGATGATAATGATATTAGATTATCAGATGCTGTACCACCAACAGCTAATTCAGCATTTTCTGGTTTACATTTGCCTTTTATTGGTTTTACATTTACACAAACTAGTTGTTTATCAGATGTTGGTAAAATATCACGTGCTGCAATTGATATTATGAATGAAGTAGATGATGTTAAAACAAATAATATTTCTACAACAATAACAACAACATTACAACAACAATCAGTTGGTGAAGAGAAACGTTTAAGTCCAGATAGTACACGTAGATTACAAGATGAAATTAATATATTGACAAAACGTAATTGTGAATTAGAGAATCAAATAAAGATTTTGGAAAAACAAGAAATACAAACAAAATCATCATCATCAAATATTTCGAGTGGTAATAATGATTTAGTTGATGGCCAAATTGATATGAGAATTAAAGAATTTGAGAAACAAATTAGATTATTAGCACAGGAAAAAGATGAATTGGGTAAAGAGAAAGGTGATGCATTAGAAAGACTGAAAACACAAGATGTTGAATTAAAAGATGCTCTTAGTCAAAGAAAATTAGCTATGACAGAATATTCCGAAGTAACTGATAAATTATCGGAATTAAGAAGCCAGAAACAGAAATTATCACGGCAGGTAAGTGAATTTTGAAAATTAAATACTAATTAATACACTTTTAAATCAGGAAATGAGAAGAAACATTTTCTACATGTGATCTTGTTAAATAAAAATTATAAATTCGTATCTAAAATATAAATTCACAATAAAAACGATTCAAATGTTATCGAAGACAATATCCAAAATTTAGTGTGGATTCAAACCAAATAAGTTTTATTATTAATTTGACACATATTTATAACTGAGTGAATAGCCCAATGGTTGTTGATTTAATTGGGAATTGTTTGGATTTTGTGAACATTGGTTCAAATCCTCTCGCGACATGTAAGAAAATGTTAATTTGTTAATTTTTCCTCACCCTTTGGCTAGACTTCTCTTTTTCAATAGGAAAGTTTGGAATGCTTTGGTGGAGGTATATAAATTGTATATGAGGGTTTACGCCTTCGGTGTCTCATTGCTTATATAAAATGCTGAGAACCCATCATCCTCGATGCCCTCAACAATTTTTTTTTTTTAAGATATTATAATTTTTGTTATTTGATGATGATAAAGAAATTACAATATATTTTTTTGTTTCTAAGGTACGTGATAAAGAAGAAGAACTCGAAACAGCAATGCAAAAAATTGATAATTTGCGTAATGATTTACGTAAAAATGATAAAAATCGTCGCGAATTAGAATCTCGTATTGAAGATGTTATAACCGAAATAACAAAAGAACGTAAATTACGTGAACGATCCGAAGAATATTGTCGTCAATTACAAGCAGAAGTTCGTACGCGTAGTACATCTGATTTAGGTTCATCGTCATCATTAGGTTTATCATCGGAAGCATCACGTTTAGATATTGATCGTATCGAAGTACAATATAGTGAAAAATTAAATCAACAACAATCGAGATTTAATTTAGAATTAACATCATTACGTGAACAATTAAATGAAGCTGAAAAGCATCGTGATATTTTATACCGTGAATTACAACAAACACGTGAGAAATTTGATTCAAGTCGTTTGGAATCATTAACTGATACCGAAGAAACAATATCTGAATTGAAGAAACGTTATGATCGTGAGAAATCATTATGGATTGATGAAAGACGTAAACTATTGAATGAAGTTGAATTGATGTCAGAAAGTGGTCGAAGAATTCAAGCACAGCAGATCCAAGTCGAAAATGATTATGAAGAATTAAGGTAATTACATTTTTGCAATAAATAAAAATATTTTTCTACAGTAATCTTTTTTTTTTTTTTTAATTATATGAAATTGAAGAACTAAAAGACAAGCTATTTGTCAATGGGAACGGCAAATGTCTGAAATTATACAATGGGTATCTGATGAAAAAGATGCTCGTAGTTATTTGCAAGCATTAGCTAGCAAAATGACTGAAGAATTAGAATTTCTTAAACATGCTGGTAAATATTTAATAAATAAATAATTTTTATTTTTATAATTAAACATAATAATTTTAGGTTCAATGCATCAAAATAGTTCTGATAAAAATTGGCGAAATAGAAGATCACAAAAACTTGATAAAATGGAATTACTTAATTTACAAAGTTCACTACAAAGTGAAATACAAGCTAAAGCAGCTATTTCTGAAGAATTGAGTCGCACACGAGCTGATTTAGTCGCAGCACAAAAGTGGGATAAAAATGCTATTAATTATATTTTTTTTTTATTAATTTGATGTTGTTTTTTGTACAGAGACTTGCGTGAAACAAGACAACGTTGCGATTCAATTGGCCATGATTTAAAACGTAAAGATAGTCAAGTACGTGATTTACAACAACGTCTCGAAAATAGTGAAGGATGTAAGTTAATTAATAAAATTTCTATTAATTATTTTAAAACGGTTAATCGATTGCTATTTGAAATGTTAAATTATTTATTTGATGTTTTATGTTGATTTATTTTCCATACAAAAGTTAAAGTAATTTAATATTTTGGTAATATTTTTTTATTAGGGATATGAAGAAAAAAAAATGTTTATTTTTTTCTATATATATTTTTATATTTATTTTCATCGATTTGATTGAAGAAATCTGTGTTTTAAAGCTGTGTTTTTATAATTGTAAGATGTAATTTCGAATGACGAATTAACGAATTTATTTTATTTATTACAAAAAACTATATAAATATTTTTTATAAATTATTGAAATGATTAATATTTATTTGTTATTATTTAATAAATTTTATTTTAATATTATGGTATATAAATTTCAAATTTATGTACTTGTGTAGTTATATTACCAAATTTATGATATTGAATACAGTAGAAATAGATTTTTTTGTTTTGTTTTATATGATCAAAAAAAAAATGTTACTAATTAAAAAAAAGTATAATGTTAACTTACATATACAAGCAGATTGGTTTAGTTCGAATTTTTAATATTTATTTTGATTAATTACGAATATCCAAGGATTTAAATTTATGTAATGAACAATTACGGATGAAACATATAAAATGGTGTTTGAGGGCTGAGGGAATATCAAATATATTTTAGAAATATACACATAATTTATTAAACAATTGGTTAAACACTTTTTTTGCATTTATTTGAAATTTGAAGGAAAGAAATATTGCTGAAGTTTGACTTAAAGTACATAGTAATAACTGCCAGTTATTTAGTAAGTTACATGTATATGTTTGGTATACTAACTTCAAAAGCCAATTTACAAGCTAATAAAATATATGTATATTTAAAAGTTCCGATAGTTTCTTGTAACTGGTAGTTACAAAAACTTTTATTAATTGTTCAAGTATTTTGAATAAAATATTCGTATCGAAGTATTCAAGTTTTTTTTTTTTTGTATGAGAGAATGTTTAGAATGGAATTAGTTTGAAAATTTTGAGATATATTTCCATCAACTTAAACTGAAATTTTCGTAACTTTCAAATTAGGAACAAATTACTTCTTTAGTAAATATTATGTTCTTTTAAAAAGTCTTTATATATAAAATAATTCTAGTATCATGACATGATGTAGATTCCATTATAGTAATCTTGTCTTATATTGATTACTAAAAATATCATTTACGTTGTTGTTATTTTACATTCACAACAAGAGCTCCATGTCACCATTTTCGTATTATGATAAAGCCCAATAACAAAATTTATATAGTAATGATTCTACATTAAAAAGATTTATATACAAAGACTAAACAAATCGCATGATCGTTTAGGATTTATAAACATTAAAAACTCAAGTCATTTTGTTATTACATATTAAGTTTTTTTTATAAAAAAAAAACATTGCTAAACTAAACTGAAAACTTTTATAATACTTCAACAAAAATATCAACTCAAAACAAAATGGAGAAGATTAAAAAATTCTTTATAATATTTGTAAATTACAAAACATTTTTAAGACGAAACAATTTTCACAGTTTTTAATTTTTTTGTAAATTTTCTTTTTTTTGCTAATATTATTTTGATATTTTAATATACTTTTTTTTTTGTTAAAACTTTATTTTTGTTTTTGTTTTTGTAAATTAATTTTATTTTTGATATAATTTTTTTTTTTATTATTATTATTGTTTTTTTTTTTTTTTATATATTTTTTCTCTTTTAAAATATATTCATATATATTTGGTGTCCATATTCAGTGATGAAGACAACAATTTCATCAATCAATACTGAAAATAAATGTTCGCCTTCTCCTTCTTCTTCAATAGTTGTTGCAAATGATTCAAATTTGTCAGCTATTAAATTATGTAATTTACAATCAAATGAACAAAATATAAATAATAATAAAATCAATAGTACAAGTAGTGACATCTATAAATTAGTATCAGATACTTGTGATTGTGATAATAGCAGTCAATTCATTAATAATATTAGTGGTCCTTCAAAAAGATCATTTGTTAAACGTAAAGAACTTTCAAAAAAACAACGTCGTAGTTCATCCAATAATGAGAAATTTGTATTTGAAACAATTGATAAATATGAACAGGAAAGAACAGATGATGATAGTGAAAATACAACTAATAATGATGATGATGATAATGATGATGAAGATGATAAATTTTATAAAAAACATTTACGTAATGTTGAGAAAAATTTAAAATTGTTGTCAGATTTTAATGAAGATAAATATATTGAAAATATTTTATTACAAAATCAATTAAATCAACAACAAGAATTAAATATTAGTACAACCGATAATAATGAATTAACAGAATATGAAAAAGAAATATTAAATAAATATATGAAACAATTAGAAAACAATAATGATAATATTATAGAAAAAAGCAATTTAAATTTATCAATAGTTACTAGTAGTAGTGATGATGATTTTGATTCTATTAAATCATTATGTAATAATGAAAATAATGAAATAAGTATTAAAAGAAATTCAGAAAATGATAATAAATGTTCATCACCAGCAACAGAACCAAAAGATCAACCAACATCAAATACAACTGTATTTAAATCAATAGAAACACATAATAATAGTAAAAATATTACTAGTGATGATGAAATACAAGTGTCGGTGACTAGTAGAACTAATACTGATCAAATTTATCATAGGGAATCATCTGTAATACAATCAACAACAGTACAACAAGATAAACCACCAAATCGATTAAATCGGAATATATCAGTTTGGGTGGGTGTTTGGGGTCTTTTATTTTATATTGTTCGAACATATTATTTTAATCAATAATAATATAAAATAAATAATAATTTCTTAAGAATAATTCTTATTTCTCATTTCTATTCAATTTTTTATTTTTTTTTGTAAATTATTAATAAAATAATAATATTATAATAAATTAAAAACTAATAAAATATCAATCATTAATCATCATCATTGAAGAAAGATAAAAATATATTACAGAAAATTGTTCTGCTTATTGATTATTATTAATATCATTTTTTGGATACGTTCTCATACAAATTTATTGAATTAATAAAAATATATTAACAACTATTTCACTTTTCTTTGAAAATATATAGAGCTAATAAAAAAATTGTAAAATAAGAAAAATTGAATGAAATTTCAATAATTAACAAAGAAAATTGACAAAATCTATTAAATTTTCTATAATTTTCAAACGATTCATTTTAAAAGGATACAAATTAAATACAAACTTTATAACAGTAATATCATAATTCCAACATTATTTAATTAATTTTACTATAAACACAAAAAAAAAACATTATAATTTTCTTAATTGTTCTCACATTTTCTTCTGTTGTTGTTTGTGTTGTGTATGTTTTTTTGACGTCTTTGTTTATTGTTTAATTGTATAATTTAAAAAAATTAAATTTAATTTTGGGGTTATATAAATCGGTGGCTATCTGCAAAAAAGTATGTATAGAAAGAGATCAAAACTGATGTAAAAGTTTTTATTGTGGAATTTAATCTCGATTTCAAGATTAAATCCCACAATGCACAAACATAAAACTTTTTACTTTCCTTTTTATGAATTTACAATTCATTTTTTCCTCACCTGGGCATAGCTCTAAAACGGCTTTACCGATTTAACTCAAATTTGAAACTTAAGCTCGTGTTATTACCCATTCGGTACTTACATAATTTATTCAAATGCACATACTTCTAGAAAACGAAAAAGTACGTCATATTATGTATGAATATCAGAGATTCAGCCGGAACGCAACAGTAAATTCCGTAAATAAATCGCCATTTTTTATGAACCTAAAACCTAAACTGTAACCTGTAACGACATAATGAAATATGAGTGAACCGTAACTGGATCTTATTTTTTATCGGTTAATTTTGTTCTATATGGTTTTAGGGAAGAATGAGTATTTCAAAAAAAGTTTTCATGCATGTGGGTTTAAATTTTCAAATTTGCATCCATACAAAAACTTTTCTAAAAGTTTTGATCTCTTTCTACATATGTATATAAAATATTTACAAATGCTTAATTGTTAAATATGATTATTATTTACTTTAGATATTGTTTTTCACGTCTTTAGATATTGTTAATATTTTTTAATTGATTTATTAGCTAAATTAATCCTAAATTATTAGGCCTGAACCTGAAGAGCCTAACAATTTGTTGAAATTTCTATACGAATCAAATTAAAAAATAAACAATTTCTTAATATTTTCAAATTCGTATTATGGAATAAAAATTTGTATATTCATAAATTTTATAATAATTTGGCGCTCATTTTTAAATTTAAAATGTTGATAATATTTTTATCACAAGAAGGTTGCAAATAATTTTTCTATTATTTCAAAATACGAATTTGCAATTAAATAATTATTCTTTACTGATATAGCAACAAAATGACAAATTATTTAAATGTTATTAACTTTTTTAAATGTTCCATTATTTCATAATGTAATAATATAAAATTATATGTACAAATTTATTAAGTTCTTAATTTTATTTTACATAGTTCGTTCGCAATTTTATTTTTCATTTTTTCATTTTTATTTTATTTATAATTTTATTTTCCCTTGTTTTTGTTTTTTTTTTTTTCTCTTTTTTTCGTATATTTTCAGATTTCAGACAAAAAATTCAATCATTGCAATTAAAATTGAATAATAATAGAAATATATCGCGTTGTTCACGTTCAACACAAACAACAACCATTGCTACTATTACAATACCTACTACTACTCCAAAAATTTCAGCCAAAGCCATATCAACAATTAAATTAAACTCTAGCAATAATAATAATAAAAATAATTGCCAAATTGAATACACAACTAATTCATCAATAATTAATAATAATATTTACAACAATCAGTCATGTAATGAGAATTTATCACCAACCAAAAATAGTAATAATAATAATAAGGGCAAAAATAATCGTAAAAAAACAAAATCAAAAAAGAATCGTAATTACTAATAGAAAATTATAGAATCTTCACAAAAAATAAATGATATTATTTAATGATTTTCAAGTTCAATAGTGAACCTAAACAAATTCAAATTAAGAATATAAATTTTTGTTAACAATTTGAGCTTGAAAAGGTCCACTTTTACTATATACACATACACAAAATAAAAAGTGCAAGGACAATTGAAAATTTAAGTTCATTTTTTGAAACTGTAAGAAATCTTTTCTATGGTTTTTAAAAATTAAGCAAGTAAATTATTTGAACAATATTAAAGTAAAAAAAAATTAAATTTAGCGAACCAACAAAAACACTATACAGGTTCTCTCAAATGATTAATATCATTTTCAGTAATAATATTTCAATTTTTACATGCTCTATCGAATCATCTGCGTAAAATTCACTGCAAAATCGTGCGGAATTTGCATTAGAATGGCCGTTTCCATAAGCCGCCATATCTATATATAATTAAAAGGTGCGAATAATTCGCGTTGGTTGAGGAAGACCTTAACAAAATAGTTGAAATATTGTTGCTAACAAATTATATTATTATTTATTTTCTTAATGTTTCTATAAACAAATAAATTAGAAATTGCTACACATATTAATTATTTAATTTATTGTAATAATTAAAAATTGATTTAATTAAAATTAAATTTTCCAAAAAATATTGTTTATGTTCAACATAATGATCTAGTCAAGTTTATAGTTGCACAATAAAAAAATTAATGTAGTTTTGTAAACCTGGAATTTTTCTATGACATTTACAAATAAATTATTTATAAGCATTTTATATTAAAATTCGGGGTCTTAAAAAATAAATTAAATCTAAAAATAAAATACGTAAAATCTATAAATTATAATTCAATTATGGTATTTAGGGACACTCATAATTCACCCATTTTCCATTAGAAAATATTGGAGTTATGAATTTCTTTAAATTGTAGTTATTTAATTCGGCAGCATAGAAAGCTAAAAATGTTGGTTTTTGTTGCAACTATAAACAATTATTTTTATGGTACTCTACTTTATAAATTAATTATTTTATTATTTACTCTGAATTTATATAATATTTAACTTATGTTAAATTATATAATTTATACAATACATAAAATAAACACATAATTATAATATATAAATATACTCTAATAACGTAGACTTTAATTAACAACCATTATATGAAAAATATTTTAAAATCACCTAAAAAAAACTATGTATCACTATAAAAATCTATATTTCTAATTTCTACGAAAATTTATTATTATGTAAAAATCAATTAATTATTAATAATTTTTGTGATTTTCATACTTTATTTTAATTTATATATAGAAATATTTTTTATATAAAAAGAATTTTTGTTAAAAACTTTCGTCAAATTATAAAATTTCAATTATTTTGAATTGTATAATCGTTTTTGTTAAATATTATATTATTTTGTTCCTTCAACTTGCATAAAGTTACAATCGAATTAAAATTAAATTATATATATACATACTTCGAAAATTTATTATTTTTTTATTTAATATGATTTTACAAAAAACTTTCCTTTCTTTTTTTTTTAATTATATTTTGCTGTTCGAAAATGCTATAGCTTAAAAAAGTTTATTTTGCTCTGCTCAATTTAATAGTGTTTTTAAATTATTGTCAAAGATTTTCAGTTGAAGTAAAATTAATTTTATGGTGAAAAATGTAACCGTTAAAGAGTTTCAATTTTCAATCCTTAAATTATAAAGATTTCTGAAGTTTAGTTAAAATTTAATATAAATTAAGAATAAATTTAATTAAATGTGAAATTTGTTAACGATTCAAAGCACATTAGTATAATATTAAAAAGTATATATAGAAACTGAGAAACATTTTTGCGAAAACTTAATATCTGCGATATGTCTACGACAAGCGTAAATCCGATAAGGTATTACGATTAAAAAGTAAACTTCTTCCGATATGCTGTTCGCAATATAAGTAATCAAAGTAAACGCATTGCGGTAATTAATAATAAATTATATATAAATAATTAAACGACCGAAAATTGCTGACCGAGCAGTGTGAAATACGGGTTCGGGTGTTCTGGAGCCAAGAGCATAATGACAGCTCTCCTATGAGCGAAAATTAAATGATTATAACTAACATATAAATAGAGTTAGGTTTACGGAAGGGTATTTTTTATATAAAAGAAAAATCTGGACAAAAGTATACGAGCTATAATGTTTGCGAAACATATATTCCATATAGCGAGTATTTTCTGGGTCCTGGGTGAATAGTCAGGCGGTAGTATTTTCGCACGATATTCCACGCTCTTGCTGAAAAAGAGATGAAAACTTATATAAATTTTTTGTATGGACCCAAATTTGAACATTAAATCCCACAAGCATTAAGTTTTCTTTCAAATATACTCATACTTCCATAAAAACGAACTATATATACATGCATATATGTACTTTTCGGTTTTATACAAGTATGTGTATTTGAAAAAAAATGTTTATTCTTGTGGATTGTGGGATTTAATCTTGCAATCTTGAGATTTTAAATCCCACAATAAAAAATTTTACTTCAGTTTTCATTTCTTTATATGCACATCCTTATTGATATTATACTCTTTAAGCCATTTTTACAGAACTTATGTTTAGAATATTAATTAGACAAAATTTTAAAAGTAATTACAAATATTTTACTTCTACTGTTAATTACGTTTTTTTTTTTTTAAATGTGAGTTTTGATATTGAAATTTTCCAAATCATGTTGTATTACTTAAAATTGTGTTTCTTATGATTTTTCTTTAAAATTTTTTATTAGCACATTGCTTGAAGTTCATTAAAGTTCTATTTAATTTTCTCTAATATTTTGGTTTGTTATGAATTTTTCTGATAATATTAATAATATGTTGTTGGTTTTGTTAAACAAAATAATATTTTCAAGTACAGTAAACTTAAACAGTAAAATTTTTTTTTTTTTTTTTTAAATCTTCTCACTTTTTATTAATATTCTGAAGCACGCACAATTTCTGGAAAATCTATCAACACTTGGCTAAATAAAGCCGGTAATGGTTCGTTTATATTTTTTTTGTTTAAAAATCGATAATTCTTTAATATAATTTCACTTATATTTCACCACACATCAAATAATGTTTTGTTTAAAAATGATTTTGCTTTAAAAAAGATGTACAAAATTAAATTAATTTAAATTTTATTTTCAATATTTTTAAAATTTATATTGAAAAATTTTGTTTTGAGTTGAACATTTTTTTTTATTAAAATATTTTTTCTAGGTTTATCTTTAAAAAACAGGTTCAATTACTAATTAAATTTTATTTAATTTTTGAAAATTTAAATTTAATATTGAATATCATTTTATTATCAAACATATATAAGTTTATACGAGTGGATTTTATAAATATTGAAACAAAATTTTGCTAAAACAAATTATATAATCCACAACTAAAAACTGTTTTTATACTTGAGTTTTTATCATAACTAAAAAAAATTGTATTTAAAAATATATTACAATATAAATATTTTTTGTTGGAAAATTTATACATTATCCAAAAATAAAAAATATAATTAATTATAATTTTGTAATTCCAATTTTTGCTAACAATATTTTTTTTTTTTTTATTTTTTGTAATTTTTTTTATCTACCATGTTTTGTGTGTTTTCTATATAAACACTTTCAATGCTGTTATTATGCGCTCTCCCTTTATGTGGATGTTATCCTGTGGATCCTATATATGTGTTTGTGTGAATATCAAAAACTCAAAATTTATA
Organism: Rhamphomyia laevipes; assembly: GCA_963920725.1. Taxonomy (NCBI): domain Eukaryota; kingdom Metazoa; phylum Arthropoda; class Insecta; order Diptera; family Empididae; genus Rhamphomyia; species Rhamphomyia laevipes. Next base: position 18,000,260 of record OY987259.1, read on the forward strand.
ACAAAAATCATAATTCATCATACTAAAAAAATCGTTATCGTAATTTGAAAAAACAATGAAAACTACAATTTGCTTTTTGCAATATATGCTATTTTTGCGCTGCTCGCTGCTCATTGATGCTTTGTATTGAAAAAAAAAATTAAAAAAAAAAAAACAATTCTGATATCGTGAAAAATGAAACCTAAATTTTGGAAATTCACAAATACAAAAAAAATGCATTTAAAATACAATAAATACTATGCGCGTTGACCAGTCTTAGAAAGACCATCATCACAAATGTCCTATTTAGATCATTTCCTAAAAGAATCTGGCGGTAAAGGTGGTAGTGATGTTGCAAGTATTGGAGGTGGTGGATCAACAACACATACGGTTTCCTCAGCAGCCTTAGGTGCAAATATGGTAAATAAAAACAAAGCATTTAATTAAGTGTTACATTATTTAAAATTGTTTATATTTTAAAATATAATTTTTTTTTTATAGCATCCATCTTCAAATTCTATATCACAATTTTCACCACATCAACAAAATACTCAGAATATATCATCAGCATCATCATCATCAAATAACATACACAACCAGCAACAATTAATTGCCGCAGCTGCTGTAGCTGCCCAACAACAACAACAATTAGCTCAACAACAACAACAACAAATCTTATTACAACAAAGCTATTCATTAGAAAGTGAAGAAGGTGATCTTGATGATCGTGCACATAGTTTATCTAGTTCAAAGAGTAATCTCAGTGATAACTCAATGGATCAACATAGTTTACACAGTTCAATATTAACAAAACAAAAAATACATCAATTTTTAGTACGGACATTTAGTAGCCCAACAAAATGTAATCATTGTACATCATTAATGGTTGGTTTAACACGACAGGGTGTTGTTTGTGAGCTATGTGGTTTTGCATGTCATACAGTTTGTTGCCAAAAAGTTCCTACAACATGTCCAGTACCATCGGATCAAACAAAACGACCATTAGGTATTGATCCGACACGTGGTATTGGTACAGCATATGAGGGTTATGTTAAAGTACCAAAAATGGGTGCTGTTAAACGTGGTTGGATACGACAATTTGTTGTTGTTTGTGATTTTAAATTATTTTTATATGATATAACCGCCGATCGTAGTGCACTGCCAAGTGTTAATGTATCACAGGTATTAGATATGAGAGATCCAGAATTTGCTGTAACTGGTGTAAGAGAAAGTGATGTTATACATGCAGCTAAAAAAGATGTACCATGTATATTTAGAGTGAGTTGGCGATTTGTGTAATTGTTTTATTTATTTTTTTCTTAATTTAAACGTTTTTGTTTTATAGATTAAGACATCTCTAATTGATGGTGGACCATCATCACATACTTTAATGCTAGCTGATACTGAATCGGAAAAAACGAAATGGGTAGTAGCGCTGAGTGAATTACATCGAATATTAAAACGTAACAATTTACCAAATACAGCGATATTTCGAGTACGTGAAGTACTTGATAGTTTAGCATTAGCTGTTATTCGTAATGCAATGAGTGCATTAATTATTGATCCAGATCGTTTATTATTGGGCACCGAAGATGGTTTATTTTGTTTAGAATTAGATCAAAGTGGTGAATATTATTTATAAGTTTAATATTTCTATTTGAGTATATATGGGGTGAATATTTCCTTTAAATGTTTTGTACATATCCTTTATATACTTAGCTAAACTAGCTTAAAAGACTTAGATGTCTTTAAATATAATGAAATTTTCAAATAAAAGTGCATTATAAAATAATATTTTTAAAGGAATTCACATTTTATATAACACTATAAATATATTTTAATATTATGTATTTCAATTTCGATTTTAAATTTTATTTTATTTTAAATAGAAATCGCACGAATTGGTGAAAGTAAAAAAATTATTCAACTATGGCATATAGCCGAAGAACAAATTCTAGTCGTTTTATGTGGAAAACAACGTCATGTACGTTTATTACCAATTCGTGCATTAGAAGCAACTGATGTTGAATGGATAAAAGTAGCTGAATCAAAAAATTGTATTACGGCTTGTACAGGAATAATACGACGTAATCCACAAATAGTTTATTGTATTGTTATTGCTCTAAAACGACCAAATAATCAATCACAAATAATTGTTTACGAAATAAATCGTAATCGTAGTCGTCATCATAAAATGTGTGAATTTACTGTTGCATATCCGGTACAAAGTTTACAAGTACTAAGTGATATGCGATTAGCTGTTGGTCATCAAAGTGGTTTTACAGCATACTTTTTACAGGGTGAAGCCCAAGCAATGTGTAAGAAAAACTTAATTTATTACTCTGTTGCAAATAATAATTATTTAATGTATATTTCTATATTTATTTATTATTGTTTAGCTCTAGTCCATCCAGAAAACCAATTATGCGCCTTTTTAAATTATTCTGGTGTTGATGCAATACGTGTTATTGAAATACAAGGTCAAGGTAGTAATGGTTATGGTGAATATTTATTAGTTTTCCAAACATTAGCTATTTATGTTGATCTGCAAGGTAGAAAATCAAGAGATAGAGAAATTATGTACCCAGCTGTACCAACACATATAAGTAAATTTCACATTTATTTATTATAATTTTTTTTTTTAACTGCAGTAAAATAATTAAAAATAAAATTCTTTATAGCTTATTGTGATGGTCATTTACTAGTCTTTTCCGAAACCCATTTAGATGTCTTTAATACACAAACAGCTGAATGGGTTCAATCGATTGGCTTAAAACGGTCCCGACCATTAAATAATCAAGGAAATTTGGGTTTGACATTCGTTAATGATTCACCAATTGTTATATATTTAGCTAATATGCATACAAGTATGAATTTTCTTTAAATTATATTTAAATTAATAATTCGAAATTTATATTTTTTTTCTGAATTTAAAGGAGAGCTCCTTAATACGTATAGTGAGAGAGATGGACGAGTCAAACCAAAAAGAAGATTTTCAATGAGGGAGGGTAATCGAGTGTCAAGAGCGTAAGATTTATTTTTAATTTGTATATAAGATACAAATCTTAAATAATTTCAAGTTTAATAAATTTTCATATTTTTCTTTTATTTTGCATTCAAATAATTTTCATTTAGGACCGATAGACGTTCAAAATTAATATCAGCACCAACAAATTTCAGTCATATATCCCATATGGGACCTGGTGATGGTATAAAAAATCAACGACTTTTAGATTTACCAACAACAATTGAAACAGCTGATCAAACAGTTGGCCAAACACAACAGCAACAGCAACAACAAAGAGTATCAATGAGACATGCACCACCGCCGCCTAGAGCACCTCCACGACCAACTGGTTTACCTCCATACAATGGAAATAGTAAAAAAAAAATATTTGTATAAATATTTTTCGAAAATCTTTAATTTTAAATTTATTTTTTTAGGTGCTAAACGTATTGCACCAGCTAGACCAAGAGAACAACCACCATCTTTACCACGATCTCCTAGTCCTTTAGGCAGTATGTCATCGCTCCAAGATGTTCTCAAGGTAAACATAATTTCTTTTTGTTTCCTCCCAAATATCAATGATGATTTTGTGTTTATAATAATTTTCGTAATAATTTATCGCTAAAAATTTATTATTGGTTTTATCATTTTATTTTTATTTATTTATATTTTCTCTTACTTATTCCAAAGGTCGTTGATATGCAAACTGGATCAAGACATAGTGTCGCTAGCAACAATTCTAGTTCGGTTTCAAGTCCACCGTCACCAAGTGGTGATCGCTTAAGCTCTAGCTATGACTCGTAATTATTTTTTTTATGTATTTCATTTTTTTGTTTTTAATTTTGATTTTAATTTATTCACACAAAAAAAAAACATTATATTTTCACATTGAAAATACATTTTGCATTGTAAAAAATGAAATAAATATTTAGAATTTCATCTTATTTTATAACATAAATAATATCATTGAAACAAAACGCATCTCATAAAAATCGTACATTATTTAATTTATTATTTAGCCATAATATGCAGTAAAATTTTACTATTGCTCTTTTTATTTTATTTCTTTTAATTTAAGATTTGTATGAATAATGAAAAACAAAAAAAAATATTGGGGAAATTTGGCTGGACAATATATACATTAAATTATTCTTTTGGAAGTGATAAACGGAACATAGTATATTTTAAAATTAATTATACAATTATTACAATATTAAAGATCGAAATATATGAAAGTAAATTTGAAGTTTAGTAGTTAGTATTGAAGAAAATTAAAAATGTGAACATTTTTTTAATATGATTTAAAATAATTTAATATATTTGAACCATAATGAACTTTTGAATCCTGAAGTTTACTAAAGAATTGAGCGTTTTCATAACATAGTGTAATATGTCTCGGTTTCATTCAGTTTTTTTTTTCTGTATCATTAATTTAAGAATAAGCGACTGGTGGTTAGTGATGGTTCTTTCTGTTAGGAAAATTTAACAAAACATTATTATTTTTTATGTCGTTAATAATTTGAAAATATGTTTGACATTCATATAATTTCCCTTAGGCTATATATGATTTGTCTAAGTTTATTGCATTCGTTTAGTAATTTTAGTTCATTTAACAAATTTCCGTAAGTTTACATATGTTTGGGGATTTATTATGTTGACGGACAGTTTTCCAATTGATAATTGTATAAAAATTCTGAATCTGAAATAATCTAGAACGTAAGCGTCGTATTAGATTTTTTAAATAAATAAATAAAAACCAATTTCACAAATATAAAATTTGTGGTATAAATAATAATATCCTTTTCGGACCATAAGATTGGTTAATAAAAACTATTTGTAAATAGGAATGGAAATAATAAAAGTGAAATCAATTATAAGTTAAAATCATATAAATTTCCTAGTAATATTCAAAATTTGAATTTTATAATCATGTAATTACATTTCACAATGCAACTGTGAACCTTACCTCAAACGATTAGAAATGGCAAAATTATATTGTTGTGGTAAAAAGCCGAATTAATTTTATTTCACTTACTGTGGATTTCCAATATTGGAAAATATTATGACTTCAATAATATATTAAAATTCATTTAAAATTAATTATAGTCAATTTTTAGCTACTAACTGAACTGTGTTAAGCAATGTTTAAAATTTATTTAGCAAATTTTTTTTTAATCAAATTTCAAATCTATATTTTTATTATTCATACAGCAAAAATTCTATTTAAGTTAATTTTTTAAATTTATCATAATTCATTTTTTTTTTTTATGTTGGTTCTTAGAATCAAATTAATATTTCATAACAAAATCATTAGTTTACTAAAAGAATTTAAAAAATAAATAAATAATATATTTTATTTTAAATATAAAAATTGGTAAATAATTTATTGTCCATTTCTGTTTAATTTTTTTATTTTTTTATTTCATTTTTTCTCTTCTTTTCGGTTTCGTTCATTCCAAAAATTTATACGCCTGTCCATTTTCCAATATACAAAACTACATAAAAAAAATATGATTGGAAAACAATAAAAAAAAAAATCAAAATTAAATATTAAAATACAAAAAAAAAAGGATGAAATAAATAATCTAATAAATTGGAGCCTTCAAATGGAAATATCATCATTGGAAATTCGTGAAACATCTAAAAATATGATTAAAACTGAAAAATACTTGAAAAAAATTCTAATTTAAATTATTTTCGTAAAATTTATTTAAGTTATTATAAATATAAAAAAAAAATATAATATAAATAGTTAAAATTAAACTTTTGTTTGTACACATATTTTAGTTTAATTTAAATTTAATAAAAATTAATTGTGAATTATAAATAATTATTGATTTAGAGCAGCTCTGTTTAAAATAGAATTATATATAGAAAAAATTTATTTCTAAATAATTCAAAAATTAATAAATTATTTTGAAATAATATATTTATTTAAAATAATGTATGTATTTATATTTATAAAAATTTGAATGTACAAACAAAAGGATATTATTAATAATAAATTAATTAATTTTAATTTTTTTTATTTTTTAATAAAACACCAAAATGAAATAATAAAAAATTCAATAAAAGGAAAGTAATTAGATAATTTTTCATTTAAATATAAATAAATATAATTTAAATTCCTGTCCATTTCGGTGCAGTATTCTTAATTATAATTTTACTATTCATTTTTATTAATTTTATATAGCTTCTTGTTTGTATGTGTTTTTTTTATTTTAATTAATTAAATAAATATATTTAAGTTAAATTGAAAAATAATCAAAATATATAATTAAAATTATTAATATTGTATTTTTTTTTTTTGTTAATATAAAATTTATATTAATTATAACAAAATTAAGCTACAACAAAAAATAAAATTATATAATAATAAAAGATAAATTATAATTGTATATTTATTATTTTTGTGTTTTTAGAGAAACTTATAATTGATAATTTGGAAATATTAAATAATTATAAATTAATAATTAAATAAATACAAAAATAAAGTAATTTTAAGTTTTTATTTTATAAAGATATAAGCGAGAAACAGAATGTTGTGTTAAAATTTAACGCGATACTCTCAAAATGTTCGTGCATTCGATAATAAATTATTGTTTTGAATTGATAAAAATTGTATTACTTTATTTACCAGATTCTTCAAGTTCTTTTGCAATTTTTAGCCAACATTTTTCCTTTACTAACGAATTTTATTTTTTCTATTGTACAAAAGAACATTTCTTTTAACTTTTTCCAATTAAAATTTCAGAGAAACAATTATTATTTTCCATATTTTTATAATAATTTTAAAAGAAAACTATACACAATAACAAAAATAAATAATTAAATTGTCAAAATCGGATGGTAAAAGATTCAACGATTTAAAAAAAAAAGGTGAAACTAGATCTAATTCGTACGTGGTTGACTTTGATAAAACTACATTTGAAATTGTTCCATATAATTTTCATATGTTCTATTCAACTTGTTAACGCTAAATGGTCGAATGTACGCGGCTCTTCCACATTCTGTTTCTTGCCTGATAATTAATTTGTATTGTTTTGCAATAAAAAATTTAATAAATTTTTAATTTTGATGGTTAATTACAAAAATAAGAAAGAGAGAGATAAAATTATAATATAAATAATTACTTATAATTTATATTTTTATTTAGCAAAACACACAAACATATTTAAATTTTTATTAATTATTTTTTATTATTTGTATAAATTCTTGTTTGTTTTACATTTTTTTTTTTTTAATTTTACAAATTTTCTAAAAACAAAAATAAAAATATATATTTAAAAATATAAAATATAAAATAAATTTAAAATAAAAAATTTTTATTGATTTTTTTTATGACTTTAATATATAAATTTCAAATTTATTTATTTTTATTTATTTTATATTTCATTTGGATTTCATTTATTTTAGAGAAATTTTAGCAATTTATAATGACTTGCTTTTGCCTTAGTGATCCAGCGAATATATAAAAATAAAAAAAAAATATGAAGAATATTGGGTAGGAAATATTTATTTTTTATTTTTTATTAAAATATGTTGTGTAATTTTAGAATATTTTATATAATATAATACTTATTTTTTTATTATAATATACTATACTAGAATCATTTTTAGATTTTTTGTTTTTGTAAATTTAAAATATATGAAGATTTTTCAGCTACAGTAGAATTTTTTCCAGATATAAATTGAAAATTTAATCGATCGAAATTAAAAAAAAAAAAAAAATGCACTAAATAAAATATGTAATCCTTATGATTGAAGTTGACTCGACACTCGCATCATCTCGAATTTGACAGTTCGGTATAATTGAAGTCGCCGGATAGTTTTAGCGAATCGTCGACTGTATATTCGACTATCATATATTCGGTATGATAGAACTCGCTCTGGACTCGATTTCTGTCGACTATAACAGTTGACGTTTTCTTTAACATTTAACTCACCTTGTAGCGAGTCGACTTCAATCATACCAAATTTTTCGTCGACCGTCAAGTCGAAAGGTCAAAAGCAAATGATGTGTCGACTTCAATTATAAGGGCCAATATATCTGTTCAATATTTTAGTTAATTAACAAAGCAGGCAGATATAGCATAAGAGTAGCATTTGGTTTATAAATAAGTGTTTCGTCTCATGAGGAACGAGTGAAAAATAAAGCTTCATCGAGTAATGATTGATTCACGAGAAGGAAGTGAAAATTAGCGTTTAGTGTAATGACTGTTGATAATCCTTTTATTTGACGGTATGAAATTATAATTTATTTTGTCTGTAAAGCAAAAGCTCTTCAGAGAGATCTAACATTATGATATCATTTTATATCTGGAAAAAAAAAAAATTATGCAATAATCTTTCTTTTTTTTCTTTTTCTTTTTTTCTTGTAAATGTGTAAATCATAATCATTTTTTAATTCTTATATATTTTATGTTGATCATATTTTTTTCAGTTGCCTAGACGTGTTTCTAAAGTAGTTCGATCAAAAAGTTTGAGGGCTCTAAATAACTTAAGAATGAAAACCAACACTACATTCTATGCTTTCTCAACAGATGTATAAAACATGTTGAATTACATATAAATTTTCAAGATGTTTTATACATGTTTTTAATTTTCTCATACTTTTCTTAATTTGTTGTTATTACACCAAACTTTTTGTGTATGATTATATTTTTATTTATTTCCATCACATAAATATATGTTTTTTTATATAAATGTTCTCATATCTTTGATGTTGTGTATCATCTTTCGTAAGTCTCTTACAGAGGCACATAAATAAAAGTATTGATATGGCTCAATGAAATAAATTTCCAAAAATTGATAATGAAATAAGTCTTCTACCTAAATTTAAAATGAAACTAATATTTTTGGTGAATTTAGTTACTGAACAAATTTGTGGTCTTATTTCATTTTATATTTTGGAGTTATTTCAATGATCCGAGCAATATAATTATTATAAAATAAAGTTGAAAAATAAAATTTATTTAAAAAAATAAAATTTTAATTATACACACACATAACAACATTATATTTTTTTTTTTAAATATACAAAAATTATTAAATAAATTCAAAAAATAAAAATAATATGCAACAATAAAGCCAGATAAAAATTTTAAAAGAATATTAAAGAAACAATAAAGAAATATTAAAAAATATATATATCAAGTTCATTATGACAATATTGTAGAAAAAGAAAAGTAGTTAAAAAATATAATTATAGAAATATTTAAAAATTAAAATTGTTTGTATAATTAATTAATTAAAAATTAATAAAATAAATCACGAAAATTAAAATAACGACCCATATTAATTTCTATGTATAATGATAACAAAAAAAAAAAAAAATAAGAGAACAGAATAACAAAATTATACAATAATAAATAAATAAAATAAAAACTTTAATATTATTAATAAATAATTAATAAATTAAATTAGATTTTTAATTAAGCACTGTTAGCTTTTTATTAAAGATTTTTTAATAACAAACATAACATTAAAAGAAATATAAAAACAATTTACTAATTGTGTACGGAAATTACGATTTATTAATTATTAAAAATTGTTGAAAAAAAAAAAAAAAAAAAACATTTAAAATAAAAAAATTAAAACGAATAGAATATAATTTATAAATAATGTAATATGTAACAACATTTTCTGTTCAGCATATAAAAGTAATGTTAAAACTTTGAATTTTAACATTAATTTTTACATTTTTATTTTTTAAAACAAATTTATCACACTTTTTTATATGCAACAACAAATTAGCTTTCTATACATCAATTAAATAATCGATAAAAAGAAATGACCGACTCATTGTATATAGAAAATTTTATGGAATTTTTATATAAATTTAAAAGTTTTAATTTCCCAAAACATTAAATATAAATTTTTTTTTTTTTTGAATTCGATCTGTTTTCAATAAATGCTTAAAAATTAAATTTCAGAGGAGTCATATATATATTTAAATATATAAACATATGAAACAGCGATCAATAATTTAATATATACGCTCTCTCGCTCACGTGCCATTTTACTTACGATTATTCTATTCTCACTTTCTAGGAATCTTTTATGTAATTATGGTATTAGTGTCACTGATTTGTGGTGGTAGCCTTAAAAACGTGACACAATAACGACACATAAATTTGGTCCAGTTCAAAAATTTGATGTTTTCGAATAAAAATATGATCGAAATCGCTTTTGAGATTTCATTTTTGATGCTATCGTCCAGGATTTTTTTAAAACGATACATCCTTTACATGCATTTAATATGTATAATAAAAGATAAGTTGAAAGTCAAAGTATTACGCAACGGTACAGGATTATCATTGCCTAAATAATTCCATATTTAGTAAATTTATAAAAATCTGCATACTGTTTTGTAAATTCGTTGATAGCTCTTAGTCTAATAAGATTAAAAGTGTTCATAGGGTTATTCAGTATTAAATCTAATAATAGTGCAATGGAAATTTTAAAATTCATTTTAAGTTCATAATTTTATTTAGATATACGATGTAATAAAAACGAGCCATTATTATGCACCTTTCTTATAAATAAAATCATTTAGCAATTTGGTCATCGAAGAGCAAATACTGACACAAAACTCTTGATTTCGAAATGAATATCCGAAATTAAGTATTAACAATGTTTTATTTCCTTAACAAATTTGAATTTATAGATTTTTACAAATGAAATTCACAGTTTTTTATTCATTGTTTCATCGTATCTTCCTCAAACCTGAAACTTCGAATTAAACCCGCAGACTATAAGTCGTAATATATTTAGTAGATAGATCAAAAATATTCTTTAAATTAAATAATAGTTTTTTTTAATCGGCACCGTCAAATTATTGACCAAAAAGATATTTGCGGGGTTCGGAACAACAATAAAAGGCTAATTATGAATTTCAATAATTACTGCAAAATACAAAACAGTTTTTTCTCAACTTTGTAATAACAAAATAAATAATCTAAATCGGTTCACTAAAATTCCAGCTGACCGGCAGTATTTCATGGTGTAACCATTACGATTGTAAAAAATTGACGAAAAGAATTCTGGAATTTATGATTTAACACAAAAATTAAATAAACGACAACAAATTCATTTCCCAAAATTTATGTGTTTTTTTTTTTTGAACCCATATGATTATTAATAACTTTGTTCATACTTGATTACAATAATAATAGAAAACTTAAAATAGTATATATAAATATTACGACAAAAATTGTTATCATTAATTAAAAATTACACATAATCACATAATAAATTATCAATAACAAAATTAACATTAATCGTTTTCTTTTAGTATTTTGTATATTAAAAACACAAAAACTAAAATTAAAAAAACCCACAAAATATCTCAACATAAAAACAAATTACATAATCATAAAAAATAAAAAAAAATTAATAAAAAAAAAGAAAATTCAATTTACATTTTCCCATAAGAATGAATATAAATAAAACGGTGTCATGAAATAAGGTCATGACATTAATTCACTTTATCTTGTGGCATTATTTTATCTCACACTTTCATAAAACGAAATAACACCAAATTTCAATTATGGCCTTATTTCGTTTACCGAAAATGAAATAATTCATTATGGCATTACATCGTTTGACCTTATTTCAAAGCACCAAAATAAAACAACACTTAATGAAATGAAAATGATTTGTACACGAGAAATGTTTGCGCAATTAAAATTGTCAATTTTTATGTATAAAATTTTTTTTCTTCAAAATTTTTAAATATAAATAAATTATACTATACAAAATAAGAAAATAAAATTTTACATTTTCATTAAACATATAAATAAATAATAAAATAATTTCTAAAATATTTGCGCGCCTATTTATATAATAAAATAATTTATATATATTTTTATTTTAAATATATTTATAAATAGTTAAAATTGTATCAATTACTCCGATACAAATAATAATTATAATTGATTAAAAATATATAAAATATATAATTTTTATTTATAATTATCCTATAATAAATAAATTCAAATTTAAAGTTTGCTAATTTATTTAATTATATAAATAATGTAATAAAAAAAAAAAGATATTAATTATTATTATAAATCATTATACTTAAAAAATATACAAAATTGAAAAGTTATGAAAAGTTGAAACGAAAATTTATTGCAATTTGAATGTAAAAAAACCAGAAAAAAATTAATTATATATAAATTATATTATATATATATAAAAATAAAAACATATGGCATTATACATAATTCAAATTAACGTATTTTTATTTGAAAATTTCATAATTTACAGTGCTAATAAATCAGTCCGTTTTCCTTACCCGATTTTTCATCGCAGAAGTAATAAAGGCTAAGAGAGATCCAACAAACCCCTAAATTTGTTAAGTTTAGCACATTTTGTATTGGTATAAGCATGTTTGAGTTTGTAAGTTTTTTCCTAATAAATAGTGTGTGTGTCGGTCAGTCTGTCGTTTTTTTGGTTTTTCATTTTGTCGGTGTGTCGGTTGTTCGCGTGTGAAAGTGCCTGATGACGTGTACTTGGGGTTGTTCGCGTGTGAAAGTGCCTGATGACGTATGATTGAGGTTGTTCGCGTGTGTTTGTTGTTGTTATAAAGAATTTTTGTTGTGGTTTCGAAATTTTTAATTTTTTGTTTTTCGCGTTGGCGTAGTAATAGAGAAAACGATTTTTTATTTGTAGTAGGGTATTCTAAGCGGCCATTATTATATAGTTTGTGACGTATGGGATTCCATAATTTTTTGGAAGATAAAATATTTTTTTTCCTACGGATTTATAATATTTGAAGGAATCATAGATATACGAGTTTTGTATATGGTTTTATGAGTACAATGCTGTTATTATCCCTTTTTATTATAATCATTCAGTTTATAGAAGTGATGCGGTAACGATCAATTATTATGTTAACACTTGAAGATATTAAATCTTTTACCGAGTTTGATCATCGTCTTTATTGAGCAATATTATTCTTAAAATAAGAATTCAATAAGTTTTTAAATGAATATGAATACTTTATACTTGATGATCATAAAGAGAAATTTGAAAAATATTGTTTTTTTATTGAGAAAATTTGTTTAGAAGAAATAAAATATTCGATTCATGGCCATCACTTTTCCAGTTGTCTATGGGCTTATGATAGTGCAACATCAGGACCGGATACATGTTCATGTGTTACTTTACGCTACACTGAACGGAAGTGCATAAAACTTAAGAATTTTTATTTACGCTTAAGATCGCAAACTTCTAAACATTAAAATTATCTAATATGGAATTTGAAGATATTCAAACAATTGATGAGTTTGATCTTGATTATGAATCATCATCTTCATTAGAACACACAAATAAGTTTTTATATAAATATAATGATAAATATATAAAAGATTTTTTGGAAAAATACAATACTATTCTTCTTGGTGAACGTTGAATTGCCGCTACCCAAGTAGGTTCTGCATAATCAATGTAAAAGTATAATCAAATAAAATATAGATTTATTTAATAAAAAGTAACACGTTAATATGAAAATAACAGAAAAGACATAAATTATAAATTTTAATTTACGAAATCAATTTTAGTTACAATTGCAATTTGTTTCATATATTCGAAAGGATCCATTTTATCAAAATTAGCTACTAATCGAGATAAATATTCAGATGCGTTTTTATATTTTTTTGTTTGCGGCACCCCAGTTTCTCTTTGGCTAAAAGTTTTTTTTAAGCCCTTCGATTAGTTGCCATATATTTGGATTACTAATTTTTATAAGTTTGTTTAGAGCATTATTGAAGCCCTCTGAAATATTGTTTGTTTTATGTCCTTTGGTTCGAGCTTCTTCGTAAAAATTCCACAATTCTCTTTTAAATCGTGCATCTCTACGTACCCCATCCGGTCGAAGAGTTCCAAAATAATTTGTTTTAAAATAACTTAAAAATTCTTAATGATCATTTAGTAAATCCTTTTTTAGCAAGACGCAATAGTATTTCTCCTGATAAGCAATTGGAACAAATGCAACCGCCATTAATGTTCTTACTTGTAGTGAAAATTCAACATCAGTATCATATTTTCTTTTGTATCCAAGAGTGCATAAATATTGATAAATAGATTTCTGTAGATGGAAATAGCAACAAACAATCTTCAAATTAAGGAACGTTTTTTTCAAAGCTTTAATCATAGATATCTCAAAGTCTATGTGAATTTTTTTTGGCTTAATGTTGAAACCTCTTGTAATAATTGAAATATTTTTTCATAGCTTTCAGTCGATTTATTTATCAATAGTATGTAGACCAAAGCTAACGGAACACCTTCATATAACCCTTGAATCACATATAATTGACCGAATAATTTTGGACAAGATTTAAAAGAAAAGTAGTAGAAGCTGTATAGAAATGAAAACAATTATATTAGTGGCGTGATCGCTACATATATATATATATATACATATATATATATATCTCAACAGAATCGTGCTCACCAACGACCAACCAACCTAACCAAAAACTAGTTATTGTCATGCGACGAATTAAGCTGAAAGCAAAAATTTAATTTTGGAAGTTTTATATTTTTGTAGCCCATCTTAAGAATTTTATATGTAAACTATTCTTCATATTCATCAACATAAATATTAGTGACCATTGTCTGAGGTAGAAGAAAATTATAGATTTATAATCTGCTGCGGATCTATATTCATTAAACCAGTACCGTACCATGGCAGGTGCAACAAGTGCAATCCCACTGGGGCCCCTATGTTCAAAGGGCCCCCAAATTCGCAAATTGTTTCCCTTTGTCTGGTAAGAAATTAGGCCTAACCAAAATATATTAAATTTCATTTTTCAAATATATTAAATATTTATTGTTTATCATTATTCAGAATTTTTAACTAAATTAAACATTTAAAATGTTTAATTTAATTAAACCGTAGTAGCATTGGATTATATTTGTTACCATAGCAACTTATACTCGAACTATTTCTCAATATATATGCTTGTTTTTTAAGATAAGTTGAATAAAGTGATCTCAAAATTACAGGCTACACAATTTTTAAATTTTAATTGCTGTTTTAATGATATATTATTTGTAATTTTTGCTTCTTGAATTAAATTTATGTTTACGCTGCGCGTGTATCGTTTGAATATATATGCATAGTTTCAGTTGTTTTTACAATACATACATTTATTTTAATTTGTTTTTAAAACTGTTTTTGTAACATTTTCCAAATTAAAATTAATAGAAAATTATCTACGGTCTATTATGTCACAGGAAAGACTTTCTGGACTGGCAATATTGTGCATTGAATTTGCCACAAAAAGAGCGAGAAAAATTGCATATCTTTCCAATATCTTTATCTTGTTATTTTTTCAATAAAATTTCAAAAAAACACGGGGCCCCCAAAAGTTACTGCATTAAACTCATTAATCGAAAATTCATTATTGGTGGAAAAATCTGTTTCAATTTTAATGAATTTGATTAAATTGTCAATTTATAATCTTATAAAAAACTTATCTTACTATAAGAAAAAGTGTGGAATGTTCTAAAATTCAAATTACAGAATAAAAAAATATATTTTTTGTCCTTTGCTTCTAAAGAATTTTCAAAATAGTTTTAATTGAAGCATATCAGTTTCAAATTTTAATCGTGGAATATATCAAATCATAAATATAACAACTAATACCAAATATAAAAACCGTTGAAATTGTTTAAAAAACAAGCTACCAGGCTATAAAATATAATTTCCGCCGAGTTCATCGAAAATAAGTTCATCAAATGCAACTTCATCGACTGATCAATTCATCGCAATACAAGTTTATACGTTTTTATTTATAACTTATGTACAGATGTTTTTTTTTAAAGTATGTTTATTGTTTTTTCAATGAACTTGTAATTCGATGAATTCTGCTGATAAACTTGTAATTTGATGACCTTATATTCAATAATTCAATGAACCTGTTATCGATGAATTCGTTTTCGATAAACTTGTTTTCGATGAAGTCGTCGGTTACAGTAAAATACAGAACCGTAGAATTACAATTTAATATTCCCAGCTGATTGATTTCTAATATCTTAGCAACAAATTTTGTCCAAACAAACAAAGAAATTATAATTTGCTTAACTACCCACAAAAAATTTCATTTTCTTATTTGTAAATTCAATTAAATAAAATTATAATTATGGCTAATCGAACGAAATTTATATTAAATACTTCTGGTAAATATGTATATATGAAAAATTACTAAAAATATCTAATAAAATGAATTATTTAGCTGAATATTTTAACGCTACCGCATCCAAAGATGAATCAAATAATGTTGATGAATTTTTCAAAACTGATGATATTACAATTTTAGCAGCTACACAAAATAATGGAAAAATTATATTTCATCATAAAATACCATCAGATGAAAATTGTTTATTATTTTATAAAATACCAAAAATTGGAGCAACTGGAAAAAAATTTATTACAAATGAAATTGGATCATTGGGAATGTTAACACTTGAAGGTGGAATGGTAAAATCAATGTACAATTCAGTATCAAGAGTATTTTCACCTCATATTGGATCAAAAGTAGGTTTTAGAAATTATTTTATGTTAAATATTTTATATAGTAAATATAGTTTACAATAATATATGTTTCTATGTCCTAAATGTTGAGCAATTCGTATACAGTGTCCATAGGCAAAACTAAAAGTATATTTTTAATTTGTTAAAATTTCATTTTAATCATTCATTCAAAATTTGGAAAAATATTTACAATAAATAATATAAATTGTTTTAAATATTATTCCAATTTATCATTCAATATATACTTTATTTATCAAATAATAATAATATAATATATTTTTAATAAAATTTAAATTCAGCACAACGAATACAGTCCAGAAATATCAGGATTATTGGAAAATTTACAAGTATCCTTAAATGAAACATTAGGATTACCACAAACTGGTAAAATATAATTTCATATATTATTTAATTACTAAAATGTATAAGTTTACATTTAAAGGAATTACAAATATTCAAGATGAAATTAGTTTTTGGGATCAAAAATCAATAAATTCATCAACAAAAAGTGATCGAGAACAGTCACAATCATTTGCATCAGTTTTAGGAAAATTAAATATACAAATTAGGTATAATATATTTAAGTTAAATTATAGATTAATAATTTCCATAACTAATAATTAATCAATTAATTATATATATAGTCAAATTGATCAAAATTCTGTAACAACAATTGAAGAATTCCTAGATTCTGCACATAATAATTTAGATGAAGTATGGCGATTACCATATCATTATCCACAAAACAGAATGGAAGATTTAATGGATATAATTTGTGAGGAAACTTTTTATTATAAAGATTCTCACATACTAACGCGAATTAATCGCAGCGCCAGCAATTTATTCGCAATGGCAGCGAATAATTTGCGTTGGTTTAGGGAGATCGTTATTCATTCGAAAAATTAATATAATTTAAGATTATAAAAAAATTTAATTATTAGGTAATTTTATAATAGAAATTTGTGTTGAAAATTTATTAACTGAAAATATTTGGAATCTAAATTCGTATCACGTTAATAATTTAATGAGTCAATCAGTTGATTTAATTGATTCATGGATACAATTATGTGATTCATTGACACGATTATTTTGGCCAAATTATAGTCAACATTCATGGATTGGTGAACCACATATACCAAAACGTGGTATACTATTTAAAGAACGTTTATCAGAAATAAGAAATATTAAAAATTTATATAAACAAATTGTTACATTATTAAATGCCGAAGATATCAAAAATATGATGAATTTTAATTCACCATTTAAAAGTATAAAAATTCTTTATATTTAATAAACATGGTGTTTACAAACTGGCACTGTTGCTATCACTAGTTTGCTTTAAACTTCAACAACTTAGAAATATCTGGCGACAGCGTTACCGTTGTTGGTAGTGTTTTACAATAAGCTAAGCAGATAGTAATAGCAATAATGCCATTGCAAATACCACGTAAGAAATTTAAATAATTTTTTGTCTTTTTATTTTATTTGTGTTATTTTGGTTATAGTGATAAATATTTTTGATATTTCTTCAATGGGTCAAATGAAATGGAATAAATCATTAAATCAATTTGAACAAATACTTCAGCCAATTGATGAAAGAATTGCAATGGCAATTAAGTCACAACTTCAAATTCATTTAAATAATCCAAGACAAGTGATATTTATATTTTCAAAGTATGATACATTAATACAGCGACCAACTGTTCTTGAATTGTTAACAGTTGAAAGAGAACAATTTTTACAATCACTACATTTACTTGTTCAAGATTTAAGAAAGGCCATGAATGATACAAATATGGAACCAGATACAGGACATTTATCCACAATATGTAATGAATGCCGATGGTTAAAAGTTGTACAATATCAGGTTAAATTATAATAATAGTATACAATACAAAATTTCCAAAATACATTAATAATTTCTTGGTTTTTGTATAGATTTCAGAAATTGATAAAGTCAGTCATTTAATAAGTGGTCGAGAAGGTTTCGATAAAATTAATCAAAATGTACAAGAATTAAAAGAAGAAACAGAAGCGTTACTTCGGACAAATTTTGAAATTTGGAGTGAACAAAGTTTATCAGCTGTCAAGAGTGGTGACTTAAAGTAAGAATATTTATATATTTTTTTTGTAAATCCATAAAATATTAAGATCGAATTATTTATTTTGACTGTTATTACTTAAACTGCCGGGTGGAATGATATATATTATTATTGATTATAGAAATTTCGAAATCAAATATGTATCTTCTTGATATTTCAATATTAACTTTGTGCCGAAAAATCAATTAGGGTACGAAAAACTTAAAGTATATTTTACTTACATATTAATTTATATTTTTGCAGGCTTCGTGAAGATCAACCAGTTGTTAAATTTGAGCGTGAAGGACGTCAACTAATGCAAGTTACATTTAATCCAAAATTAGTAACATTTTGCCAGGATGTTAGAGAATTTGAAAATCTTGGTTATCGTGTACCAATTGAATTACGTTCTGTTGCTGAACATACCGCAAAATTTATGTCATACGCCCGACGTTTACAACAAATTTCAACATTTCATAATACTATTGGTGATCGAATGATACCATGCCAGCGTCCAATAATGCTTAAAAATGCAATTGAATTATCAAAATTAGTGAAAAGTGAATCTGTTGCATGGAATGATGAAGAATCTGTACAACGTTATGTATCAACATTACAAACAGCTGTATCGAAATTATCAACAGATAATAATCTGCTAGTTAGTTATCATGAACAAGCGAAACGAACTGTTGTTAAATTAATGAATACGGATTTGTTAAGTCAAGGACAAATGTGGAAAGATGAAATGCGACATTTAAGAGAATTAGTAGCAAATTTAGAACGTCAAGGATATACAAATTTAGATGCATTTAATATGCATTGGGATCATCAATTGTATAAAGTTCTAGAATATCAATATATTGCTGGTCTCATTGATATGAACAATAGACTTCCAGATATTCGAATTGATATTGTTTTCAGGTAGTTAATTTTTGAAGTTTATTGCAGTCATTAATTTTTTTTTAACATCTCAGACAACGTCAACTTCAATTACGTCCACCCGAAGAAGAGATACGTTCAAAATATTTCACACAATTGCGTCGTTTTATTGAAAGACCGTTAGGATTTCGGGGACTGTCTGAGAACAGCAGTGAACTATTTAAAACAATGGTGGAAAGAAATCGTCATCATTTTGGTCCATTATTTAGGAAAGCTGAAGATCTATTTAAGCGGTTAGAAGAATTGAAAAATCTATGGATACCTTGGGTTGCACTTGGTTGTGTTGATATTGATGAACTTTGTAGTGTTCATTTAAATAAATGGGAAGATTGGGATGAAAACTTTAAAGCTTGCAAATACTTTAGTCAACAAATCGCTAAATTGCAAAAGTATTTAAAAATATTAAAAAAATTATAAATTGAAATTATATATAGTCAAAAAAATTTTTCCAGTTCTGAAGAAACGATTGATTGCTTGGTAATTAATTTTCTACCACTCAGATCAGACATTGAATTCATTAACCGACGCTATTGGGAAGGGTTAGCTAGTAGTCTAAAAGTATCCATTTTAAATGATGTTTCAATAATTCAAGAATTTCTGCAAACATCTTTACAATTTTTACAAAATGTTCCAATGGACGAAGCATCAATTGCTGATTCAGGAACTAGATATGAAAAAATTCTTTCAGAAATTCCAAAGGTTTTGTACTATAAATTAATCTTAATTAAGACTTTTCAGCAATAATTATATTTAGATTTCTCAAACTTTGGAAACTGTAAAAGGTAAAGACACTTGCTTGGCTGGCTGGTGTAAAGAACGTGTTTCTGCTTTGGCTGGTATTTTAAATCAATGGGAAAAACTACAACCATTAATTGAAAATCATTCGGTTATTCTTCAGCGACAAATTGATATAATGAAAGATCACGCAAAATCACAAATATTAAATCTAACAAATGAAGTGGAAAAATTTATGCTACGTTGGGAATCAACAGTATCTGAACTAGAAAATTCAGATTGCAATAATTTAGATTTATTTAAAGAGCGCCGTGAAAATTGGAAAATTATAAAAGATAAAATGCAAAAATTACAAGAAGATTGTACTAAATTTAATTTAGTATTTCCACAGGAAGCTCTAGACATTTTGAATGACAGTGAACAAACAATTTTGTCTCAATCGAAACAATGGGAAATATATGATGAATTTCTAACAGAATTTGATAAGATTTTAAAAGAAGAATGGACAATATATCGACGACGACCATATATTTTAACTGAATTTTTATTAAAATGGGAATGTTCTGTAACATCGTCTTTAGATATGCCATCTTCCAGAATTCGACAAAATGTTCAACATTGTCAAGATATTTTACCAATTCTTCAATATCTGCAATCTGATGCTTTAACTGAAAGGCATTGGGCACGAATTTTTCAATTATTAAAAATGCCACCGAAACCAGTCCATACCATAATTCTGAAAGATGTTTTAGTAGATACGATTATACTGGAACAGGCTTCAAATGAAATTCAGGTTCATATTATAATAAAATATTACATAATATTTTTTACTTTTTATTACAGAATTTAGTAAGAAAAGCTTCATCTGAACAAGTTGTTCGACAAGCATTAGGTGAACTGGATCAATGGGCTGTAACTGCTACATTTAAACTTATCACTCATAACGATG
Source organism: Rhamphomyia laevipes (assembly GCA_963920725.1). Classification (NCBI taxonomy): domain Eukaryota; kingdom Metazoa; phylum Arthropoda; class Insecta; order Diptera; family Empididae; genus Rhamphomyia; species Rhamphomyia laevipes. The sequence goes on from OY987259.1 coordinate 18,021,496, forward strand.
CATTAGGCAATCAAATTTCATTAATTAAAGATTATCAAGAAATTTTAAATAAAATCGGTGATAATCAATCACTTTTACAATCTGCAAAAAATTCAGCTGCATTTGATTCATTCTCAGATCAAGCTGAATTATGGGAAAGTCGCTTAAATACTTTGGACAGTCTATTAACAAGTCTTTCTCAATCACAAAGAAAGTAATTGTTTTTTTTTAAAGATATATTTTTCTAATGCATTAAATCAAATTTTTTACATTTAGATGGATTTATTTAGAACCTGTTTTTGAAACTGGTACCTTAAAAAATGAAGAGGCCATATTCAAAAGACTAGATAAAGATTTTAGATATGTTATGCGTGAAATACAAAATGATCCAAGAGTTTTATCAGTTATTAAAATAAATAATATTTCAACAATTATACGATCATTGGAAAATCAATTGTCAAGGTGTCAGAATACATTAATGTCCTATATAATGGTGGGTCTATTTTAATAATATAAAATCAATCAAGTTATTTTAATTAGAAGCTATTTTTATAGGAAAAACGTAATTTATTTCCTCGATTCTATTTTCTCGGTGATGATGACCTGCTGGAGCTGCTCGGTCAAGCTACAAAAGAGGATATAATTCAAAAACATATTAAAAAACTTTTTCCTGGGATTCAATCTCTTGGTATAACGAATTCAAATAATGTAACTGTTATTCAAGATATACGTAGTTCTGAAGGAGATGCGATTCGTTTAAAAGAATCAATAACAATTACAAATTCCATTGAGGTAATATATATATATATATATATATATATATATATATATATATATATATATTAGTCCTTAAAATATAAATATTAAATTAATATTTTAGGCTTGGTTAAATCAATTGATAACTTCAATTCAATCAACACTTAAAGATCAAATTGCTCAATGTTGCCATAATCAAACCATTGATGAAACGATTTTATCAAAATATCCAATACAAGTTTTGTGTACAGCTCGAGCAATTACATTTACTATGCAAGCTGAGAAAGCAATAACATCAATGTCATTAACCACAATTTTAAAAACAATCAGAGATGAAGTTACCAAATTCTCAGAATTAAAAAATAAATTAAAAAATAATTTAATTCAATTAAAATGTAAAAGTTTATTACTAGATTTAGTTCATTATACAAATATTATTGAACGATTGATCAAAACAAATGTTACAAATTTAATGGATTGGCATTGGTTACAGCAAATGAAATTTTATTTAGAAAAAGATTCTAAGGTTAAAATTAAAATGGTTTATGCAGAATTTGAATATTCATATGAGTTTCTTGGTAATCCAAATAAATTAGTTCATACAAGCTTAACGCATCGCTGTTATTTAACGTTAACACAGGCCATGCATATGGGTTTAGGTGGTAATCCATTTGGTCCAGCTGGAACAGGAAAAACTGAAAGTGTTAAAGCTTTAGGGGCAATGATGGGTAGATTAGTATTAGTATTTAATTGTGATGAGGTAAAACATTTACATTCTTTAAACCACATATATTGCAACAAAAAAATCATTTTTTTAGAATGTCGATACCGAAGCAATGAGTCTTATTCTAACTGGTCTAGCTATGTGTGGCGCATGGGGTTGTTTTGATGAATTTAATCGTCTACAAGAATCAACGCTTTCAGCTATCTCAATGCTTATACAACCAATTCAAACTGCATTAAAGGATAAATCCGACAGTGTTCAAATATTAGAGAAGAATGTAAAATGGAAAATATATTTTTATTATATAGTTCAGAGTTCAAGTTCAGAGTATGCCAAAACTTATAGGCTTTTTCTTTTTTAAGGTTAAACTTAATCAGCATTGTGGAATATTTGTCACTTTAAATCCAGCTGGTGAAGAATATGGTGGCAGACAACAATTACCTGGAAATATTCAAGCTTTATTCCGACCAATTGTAATGCAACAACCTGAACCAAAGGAGATTTCGCGAATATTATTGTTTGTTGAGGGTTTCAAAAATGCTAACGAAGTTGGTGATCGAATTGTCGAATTATTTGACATGAATACAAAAGTTTTATCACATCAACGACATTATGATTGGGGATTACGTGAATTAAAAACTTTATTAATAGCTTGCGGCCGAGAATATCATAGCGAGAATGTTACAAATTTACAAGCTGAATTGTCGATTGTTGTACAAGTGTTACGGGCCAATACAATGTCAAAATTAAATTTAATAGATTCACAACGTTTTGAAATGCTTTTAAAAAATATCTTTCCAGAAGTCCAGGTTGAAAAAAATTCTAGATCAGATTTATGGAAACATGTACAAGATGCTTTTACCAGTATGAAGTTATATGCAAATGATCGACAAACTGAAAAAACATTGCAACTTTATGAACAATTGACAAAACGGATGGGTGTAGTTGTTGTTGGTCCACCACAATCTGGTAAAACAACGATAATTTCATTGCTGCGGAAAGCACTTGTAGCATCTGGCAAAATAATTCGAACTTATACAATCAGTCCAAAATCTATGAATCGTGTTGAACTTTTGGGAAAGTTAGATCCGGATACAAGACAATGGAATGATGGTGTTTTGACTACAATTGCCGTTAATGTAAATACTGAACCATTAGAAACAACATCATGGATTATATGTGATGGTGATGTAGATCCAGAATGGATTGAATCTTTAAATTCAGTGTTAGACGATAATAGGTGAATAATAATATTTAATAATTTTAACTCCACAGCTTTTAAAATTTATATAATTTTTAAAAGACTTTTAACACTTCCATCTGGTTGGCGTATACAATTTGGTAATAATGTTAACTTTCTATTTGAAACTCATGATCTAAAGCATGCCTCACCAGCTACAATATCTCGGATGGGTATAATTAATTTAAGGTAAATTGTTATAAGTTTAATTTTGAATTAGCAATAAAAATATACATTTTTCAGTGTTCAAGATTTATCTGAAAAAATCATAATCGAATCATTTTTAGAAAAAATAGAATACGGAGAAGTTCTTCGTTCTTATATAGATGAATTTCTTGCGAAATCCATGTTACAATTAAAGGCTCAATCACAAAAGTATGAAATTGTTACTGAAAACTTTATATTAATTTCATTTAATCAATTTCAGTTTGCTAACCGATATGAAAATATGTGTTATAAAATCATTTTTGAATAATATTTCGTCAATTCAAAATAAAGAGGAATTTTGTATAAAACTAATCAGAAGTCTAATTGGTTTTGTACCAACTGAAAATCATAATCAATTTGCTAATATGCTGTACGAACAATTTGATATATATCTAGCAGATCCATCAAGAGCTGAATTAACTTACTATAATCTAAATCGAAACAGTATTGACTACTATCAATCTAATTTTTCTATGAATTCAGGTGGACATGAACTAATCCAAACTAGTCAAATTAAATTTTCATTAGACATAGTAAATGATTTCTTGAAAACAGATAATTCTTTTTTGATTGTTGGTCCATCTGGTGCAGGTAAATCATTACTTCTACAACAGGCTGTCGGAGAATTTCCTGGCTATCAATTACTTACGATTAATTGTAGTAAACAATTAACACCAAATTATATACTTCATATTCTTAAACAGGTATAAATTTTGACTAAAATTATATATTTGAAATAAATAATATTCATATATTTTTAGAATTCAATAATCGTTTCGGGTATACGAGGCCGAGAATGTAAACCCCAACAATTAAAAATCGTTATGTTTTTCAAAAATATTGATCTTTGTAATATTGATTCATGGGGAACAAGTGATGTTATTGAACTTTTACTGCAATTAATTCAACGTCATGGTTTTTATTCAGAAAATTTAGAATGGATATCAATAACAGGATTACAAATTTGTGGTTCAATAACAAATCTAACAAGAAGTATTGAAAAATTATCACCAAGATTCTTAGGAATTAATTCATATTTATCAATGAAATATCCAATTGAAGAAGATATGCGTTCAATTATACAAAACCGAATAGAACCGATTTTACAAAATTATAAAAATCCACCAAAACCACAAATAGTTGTTGAAAGTTTAATGAAATTTTATAAAGAAATTCATGAAACATTTTCGATAGATCGTCGAATACATTATAATTTTACACCGAAAATGATTGTGAAAATGATAGAATATTTAAAAAATTATAATGAAGAATATTTTATTGAGGCTTTAATAACAGAAATAAATTCAGCATTTCGAAATCGACTTGTGTCATTAGATGAATTCGATGAGTTCGTACAAATTATGAATAAGAATATGAGAAATCTTTTAAATAATTTTAAAGATGTAAGTTTTGTCAGTGAAAATTTCACGATACGTTTAAATTTATAATACTTTTTTTATTATTATATTTAAGGATATTTATTTTGTATCTAAAAATACTCAAAATGTTTATTTTTCGTGTATTTCAACTGAAGAATGGATCGAAAACGTAAAAAAAGCGATTACAATTTGTAGTAAGTTTTGTTATTATTTTCAAGTTAATTATATACTATTACATATTTATTTCTTTATAGATACTGAAACATTTCAAATTAATGAACCAATGACCGAAGAACTTTTAAATCAAACGTCAATTATGTCGAGAATATTTTCTAGACCAAATACACATTTGATATTAATAAGTCGTCCTGGATGTCGGGCAATTGATTCACTTTATATTGCAGCAACTATATTATCAGCTAAAGTTTTTCTACCTCAAGGAATTCGAAATTATACAATAGTAGAATTTAATAATGATTTAAAAATGGTTATTATCATACTATATTTATTTAAAAAATATTTTATTATAAAATCAAAAAACAAAAATTTCAGGCTATGCAATCGTCAGCTTTAGAAGATCAATATACAATTTTCTTAATTGATCATTGTTGGATAACATATTTACCAGAACTTTTAAAACCAATTGAAGCAATTCTTGAAGGTATATTAGATTTGTTTGGTGATGATCTTGAATCTGTTGCGAGTCCATTAAAAAGTTCAGCTCAATTAGAGGGATATCAAGATTCATTAGCAAGTTATTTTTTGAACAGTAAGTGATACCATAAAAACTGAAATTATTGTTATAACTATACAGTATATATAAATATATAATTCTAAATAAATTTTCAGGAGTAAAGAAAAATTTTCATTTAGTATTATCAATGGATTCATCAAGTAGAAAATTAGATTCAATATTTGAAAATTATCCAGCACTTTATAGAAATGCTGAACAAATGTGGATTTTAAATACATCTGATGAAACATTTCATAGTTTACCTAAAAAATGTATTGATTTATATACGAATGGTAAAAGTGACATACCAGTACCATCATATTTATCAAAAACAATAATCAATGAATATAATGATAAATCACCACGTTGTTTTTATCAATTAATTCAATCATACTTTCATATTTATAATACATTCAATAAAGAAACTACCGAAAATCTGGAAAGATTACGTATTGGTGTTGAAAAATTAGCTAATGCACATAAAGTTGTTGGTGAAATGAAAACGACAGCAATTAGTCAAGAAGAAAAACTAGCTGAAAAACGTAAATTAGCAAATGATGCATTAGAAATGATATCAGCAACAATGCGTAATGCAAATGATCAAAAATCTGATATGCTTGAATTGAAAAAGAGAACCCAAGAAAATAGTGTGAAATTAAAGGAACGTCAGCAAGTTATAGCAGAAGAATTGAGTGAAGTCGAACCGATTTTAAATGAAGCGAGTGCTGCTGTTGGACAAATTAAAACTGAAGCACTGTCAGAAATTAGATCGCTAAGAGCACCGCCAGAAACAATACGTGATATTTTAGAAGGTGTCTTACGATTAATGGGTACTCGTGATACATCCTGGAATAGTATGAAATCATTTTTAGCAAAACGTGGTGTTAAAGAAGACATCAAATCGTTAGATCCATCACGAATTAGTATAGAAAATTGTGAAGCTGTTGAAAAATTATTAGAAATTAAAGCAGATTCATTTGATATACGTAATGCAAAAAGAGCATCTGTTGCTGCTGCACCACTGGCTACATGGGTTATTGCAAATGTAAGATATTGTAAAGTAATACAAAGTATAAAACCATTAGAACAAGAACAAAAAAAATTACAACGTAATTTATCGGATGCTGAAACTGAAATACAATCATTAATGACCGGTCTGGATGATGTTGATGCTAGAGTTAAAGAGTTATCGCGCCAATTAAACGTTTACACACAAGAAGCAGCTGTTTTGGAAATAAAATTAGAAGAAGCTAGTCAAACATTATCATCTGCAGAAATTTTAGTTCAAAAATTAGATTCAGAATATCGAACATGGAATAAACAATTGGAACAATATCATCAAGAACATAAAACATTAGATTCTAAATCATTTTGGATTGCAATAGCAATTAATTATTTATCAGATCAAATGTTTGATAAACGTAAAAAATCACTTGAAAAACTTGGTACAAATTTACAATATCGTGAATCATCATTAGAATCAATTAATATTACAAATTATTTAATAACAGAACAAGATCAAGTAATTTGGGAAGGTATGGGTTTATCAAGAGATGCTCAATCAGTTGAAAATGCTGCAATTTTATTAAAAATTCTAGAATTACCATTTGAATCAGTTCCAATACCATTTATATTAGATCCAACTGAAATTGCATTTAAATGGTTACATGATTATTTACATGGTAAAGAAAAATCATTTGAAATAATTACACAAAATTCAGATAAAATATCATATTCAATTGAATTAGCTGTACGTTTTGGTAAAATTTTAATTGTACAAGATTGTGAAGAATTTTATCCACCATTATTACAATTGATATTTGCACGAATTTATTCCAAATTTAATAAAAAATTAATTCAAGTTGGTAATAAATTAATTGATTTACATGATGATTTTAAATTAGTATTATTTACGAAATTAAATCATATCAATATAAATTCAGAATTGGATTCATATTTAACAAAACTTCATTTTACAATAACTGTTACTGGTTTAACCGATCAATTAATGTCAACAATGATAGTATTACGTAAACCAGAATTACAAGAAAGACGTATAAATTTATTGAAAAATGAAGGAATATTACTTAGACAACGTAACGATTTAGAAAAGAAATTATTACAAGAATTAACAAATGCTCAAGGTGATATATTAAAAAATGATAAACTATTGAAAACATTAAATGAAGTTAAAGAAAGTGAAAATCATATTGATGAATCATTAACTGAATCAATTAAAGTTAAAAATATTTTATTACAAGAATATAATCAATTTAAAAATTTCTGTTCAAATACAGCTAAATTTTTTATTGGACTTAATAAAATTTATGATATATCTGTAACAGCTTTTATAAAATTGTATACAGATGCTATAAAATATTGTGGTGATATTGAAGAAGATAAAATTTATAAATATTTAATAAAATTAATATATCAATATATGTGTCGATCAATACCAAAAGATAATTATTTAACATTAGGTTTAGCAGTTTGTAAAAATGGTTTTCCAAATGAAATATCATCAATTGAATGGGAAATATTTGTTACAAATTTTATACCAAATGATGATACAATAAATAATAAAAATAATTACGAACAACCTGATTGGATTAAAAAAGAACATTTATCAAAAATTATTTTATTAAATACAAAATTACCAGAACTTTATGTTAATTTACAATTAGATAATATAAATTATTGGCAACAATATTTGGATAGTAAAAAATATATTGATATTTCATTATCAATTAATGGTTTTCAAAAAATTCTAATTGCACAAATATTTCGACCTGATTTTATGTTAAATACTATAAATCAATTGATTACATCAATGATTGGTATTAAACCAGAGTCAATTTGTCAAGCAACTGTTGAACAATTATCTGATGAAAGTACAAATAATAGACCAATTTTAATGGTAACAACACCTGGTAATGATCCATCAATAGAAATTAAAGATTATGCTATTAATAAATTTGGTAAAAATAATTATATTGAATTATCAATTGGTCGTGGTAAAGAATCTATAATATTAGAACAAATTAAAAAATCAGCTGAATTAGGTCAATGGATTTGTGTTAAAAATATACATTTAATACCACAAATTATTGGTAAAATTGATCGTGAATTAATGAATATAAAAAGTTTAGAAAAATTTCGTCTTTGGTTAATATGTGATTCAATAAAAGATTTCCCAGAAACTGTACTATATAAATATGTACGTGTTTTATATGAATCACCAAATGGTTTAAAAAATAAAATATATCGTTTAATGCAACAATGGAATGCATCCTCAATATTGGTACAAAAATTACCAAATAATATTAAAATAATGAAATTACATATTGTATTTTTTATATTGAATTCAATATTACAAGAACGTCGAAAATATATACCACAAGGATGGTCAAAATATTATGAATTTGGTGATTCCGATGTCAGAGCTGGTTTTGAAATATTAAAATGGTTTGAAAAAGAATATAATAATAATAATGCATTAAAAATGGATTGGATTATTTTACGTGGATTGTTTGATGTAATTGCATATGGTGGCCGTATAAATAATTCAATTGATTTAGATATTTTACAAAAACATTTAGAAGAATTTTTTAATGAATCAATATTAACTAATAAATGGTCACCATTAAGATTAAATATAAATATACCAAATTCAAATAAATTACAAGATTATTATGATGCTTTGTTAAAATTTCCGGATTCTGATAAACCAGATGAATTTGGACTATCACCATCATCAGATATTTTTAGGAATATAACATTTTGTAAAAATATTTTACAGTCACTGAGAAGTGAGTTTTTAAAAAAAAAAAATATTTAGTTTTAATTTTATAAATTATTAATATTTAATTAAATTTTTTAGATGCATATTACAAAGAAAAAGATGAAGGCAAAGAGGATGAGAATATAGAAAAAAGAATTAGACAACTTTTAGGACTTTGGAAAAAAATTGCATCGGTTAATAATTAAATATTTAATTATTTATATTAATTAATTTTATATTTAATTTTAGAATACAACAATATCTGAATCGGCTAATCAAATTCAAAATGAAAAATCTACGACACCATGGCAAGATTTTCTAATATCAGAAATGAAAATTGCTGGAAAAATATTTACAGTATAAAAAATTTAATTAATTTATGATAAAATCTTAAATTAATAAATATATATTTTAATTTCAGGAAGTTCATGGTACTTTAGTGCGAATACATTCGTCTATTAAAAGAACAAAATCAAATGATTTATCCAATAATACAATAATTACGAAATTATGTGATAATCAAGTAAAAAAAATATAATTAATTAATTAAATAAATTCTTATTTTTAAACTATATATATATTTTAAAGATTCCTGGAAATTGGAAATCTATATGGTCTGGTCCAAAAACAGCTTTCGATTATTTAAAAGCAATTGTAATTCGTGCTGCCGAAACTGAAAAACGTTATAAAACATATTTTAATTTAGACTTTTGTGAATCTTTAGATTTGGCAACAATTTTTAATATTTCAACATTTTTTGCTGCCTTGAAATTGACCATTTCAAATCGATTAGGTAAATCATCTTGTGATTTAATTTTAATCTCAAGTGTATCAAAAATTAATGGTCCAATTCTGGTTAAAATTGCTCCACTTAGTGTAAGACAAATACATTTATTTATATTAATTATACTGTTTACAAATTTAAATTGTTTTTTATTTCTGTTTTAAGATTGATGGTGCTACATTTATAAAAGGTAAATTATCTATATTTGATCAATCGGGAAATGGTGAAAAATTATCACCAGAATTTTTTATTACTTATGCTGACCAACAAAATGATGACAAAGTTAAAAGTCATGATCATGATAAAGATTATATTAATTTGCCATTTTATTCAAATATTTCTCGAGATTTATACATTTGTAATTTATGGGTGCCGTCAAATGAAGAGTACAGTGCTGTTTTATTGTCTGGCAGTGCTTTATATGTTGCTGACAATATTAATTAAATATACTAATATATAAAATTTAACAAAATTTATAACAATAAAATGTATATATTTTATAATATCAATTTTGTATTTGTAATATTTTATTATTTTAATTCAACGTTATGAACTAGAAATATTTCGTAATAATTAATCATAAATATCACACACATCTTACAGAGATAACACAGCATAGACAAAGACATTAATTAAAGCTGGGGTGGAAGCACACAAGTCGTGACGACTACTTTTTTTTGGTCGTTAATGAAAGCGCATCGTCCTAATGTGTGGCAGCATATAAGTCGATACGTTTTTGAAAACAGCTTTGCCAACATAAAAATATATAAATTGACGATTTGTGTCGTTTTGATATGACATATTATTGATTTGGCATATCAAAAATTAATTTTTAATATTTGGAAAATAATTAAATATATAATAGTTGTGTTTTCAAAATATAATTGTGATTTAAGGAAAATAAAAAAATAATATAAAATGTTATTTATGGTTTCAAGTGACTAGGAAGATGAAAATTGAAAGAAAAATATTAAGAAATCGTAGTGATCCATTTAAAGGAAAAAGTGTAAGTATGTATATGAATGAAATTTCAAACAAATTCTAAGAAGTTTTAAAGTTTCAGCTTCCATCAATATTTTCGGGTCAACAAAGAAAGTTTTGTTGCAATTTTAGAAGTCCTAGACATGAATCGCGGATTTAGGAGCTTCTCCAATCCTCCAGTTTTAAAGTTGGCTGCCAATTTAGAAATGCTGGTAACTGGACACTATCAACTGGATAATAGGTTTTTTTAAAATATTTTTTTATACTTGTTACAATATTATTTTTTTTAGGTGATATTGGTTATCCACTTGAACCATGGCTGCTCACTCCATATCGTGCACCTGCAGATTACACCAGTGAACGTGCATTTCATGATTTGCATGCCAAATCTATATATATTGTATTTAACGCGCAATTGGAATTTTGAAAGGCAGATGGAAAATTTTATTAACAATATTTTATTTATTTTGCGTAATAAAAATTTATAGTTTTAAAATATTGTTAATTATATTTTACATAATTATTAATTTAATTATTATAAAAAAAAAAAATATATATTTAAATTTATAAAGAAATTAAAATTTATTAAATAAATTAAAAAGTTTTTTATTATTAACTATATATATAATTATAATTATGTATAATTATCACACAAAATATAAATTTAAAATCAAATGCTTGATATTTTTTCTTTCAAATATTTTTTTTTCTATCAACGATATAATTTTAGGGTCGTTCAAAAAATCGACGATATCGACCACAAAAATGGACGATAACGTCTTATGTGCTACCAACAGCGACGAAACTTAAAAAAAAAACAGTCGTCACGACTTGTGTGCTTCCACCCCTGGTAATCATAGTAAAGTTCTCATTGAGATCCATATAAAAGTACCGACATAGTTTAATTTAGATAAAAATATTAATTCTCTATAATACGAATAGGGCCACAATCACTCTCTATAATACGAATAGGGCCACAATTACATTTTCTTTAAACGGAGTACAATGGAGGAAATGTTGTTTTATCCGCTTATCTTCCTAACCCAAGTGATGGGTAATGTTTTATAAAAATTTACAATTTAAGATATTTCAACTTTCCCTAAAATGGAATTCTAGAAAATTTCGAGAAAAAAATTCAGAATCTAACTCGAACACAAAGCTTTAAAACTAGATAAATATATTAATTTTAGATTATGTTTAAACTTACATTTCCGCTTACATATTTTTTCTAATTGATAAAATTTATTTTCTCTCGAAAATTTATGTTACTCGACAACAATGTTTTTTATTTGGAATATTTATTTATATTTAATACTAGATTGATAAAATTTAACATTACAAATTCCTCAATGCATTCAATTTTGCTAGTATATTATTTATTGAGCGCTTGAGAAAATAAAATCTAAATAATAAAAATGTAATTTAATTTGGTCACATACGTTGATCCACATTTGGTCACATACGTCGAATGAATTAATTTTATTAAAACAAAAACAGTGATAATTTTTTATTACATATATAAAATAATTGTAAGTTTTTATATTTTATATTTATTTTTCGAACTTTTCAAATGCATAAACAAATATTACAATATTGCGAATTTGATTGATTATTTAAAAATTAAACAAAAATTAAGTACAGAAAATTCTTAAAATAAAATAAGCTCTTCTTATAATTAGATTTATTACCCTCAACACCAAAAGTTAATGTTTATATCTATTATTTGTTATATATATTAATAATAAATAGTTAGCTGTAAATACTACTATAATTTCGGTGGTCTTGAATAAAATTATATTTTATTTTTGTACATATTGTGCAAAATTACATTTATTATAATAAAAATATTCTTATAAAAAAAAATTAATTTTCGAACAGCATTTTATAAATAATTACAACACAAACAAAAAAAAAACAAATTCACATTGACAAAAATTATAAATAAAATACATTTTACAAAAATATTGATAATTAAAGAATTAAAAAAATTACATTTAATTAACGATAGATATGTTTTTAATATGTGATTAAAATATGAATTTATCAAAACATAAAAAAAATATAAGGTTTGTTTGTATAAGCAAAAAAACTTAAATAATTATTGGAAGATTTTTAGTAGTTAATTTACGACCACTGGCACTACCAGCTGGTGATACTGTTCGACTTAATGTTGCTAATGATGGTGATTTTTTATTCATTGATATTTGTTCGAAAATATTATGTTTTGTTGGTGTTCGTACTAATCTGGAATTTATTGTATTAATATTTTTTTTTTTATTTCGAATTATGGTTGTTGGTAGTTTATTTTCACACATTATAGATGATCTACTAGACGGATCTTTTTCGATGTGCTCCTTTAAAAATAATAAATAAAACATTAATGATTTTAATAATTGATAGCTTTATTTCTCTTTATAAGTTAAATTTCAACACAAAACAATAAAATTAATTATTACGTTAACATTACGTTAATGGCACTAAGCTAAAATTTATAAAAATTATAAACATACCTCAAACGAATCATAAAATGTATCTGTGGTAATTGTTTCCTCATTTACACGAATTTTTGGGACTTTAGATTTCGGTTTAGAACGTCGCTTTTTATTGCTGCCACTTAATCTACCCGACTAAAATGATAACGATTTTTCAATCAAAAGCTTAATACTGAACTGTGTATACCATAGGAAATATTGGGTTATTTTTATTTTAACTATAAAACTTACTATTCTATTATTTATTGTAGTTGCAATAACAGGTTTTCTTTTCATAGGTGATTTAAAAGGAGGTTTTTTAACTGATGGACTATTAAATTGGGTCCAAAGATTACGTTTAGCTAAAGGCTGAATTGTATCAGATGGTGGAGCCAATTTGCGTTTACTGGAACTTGGCATATTAGATCTGTAAAAGTAGTTATTTTTGAAATAAGCTATGAAATAAGTTTAGATTTTAGTACAACAATTATAATTTCCTAGCAATGTTTGAGTATATCAATTTTTGTATTACCTATTCTTATACAACCAGGTATCCAAAAAAATCAGTTAAAGTAAAATAAATATAAAAATATGCAAGTTCAACAAAAACAAGCTCAACAAAAGTAAAACTGACAACAAATAAATATAATAAATACCCAACTTACACATTTGTTGAAGACGGAACCCTTTTTAAAATTGAACCATTTCTTAATGACATTGGAGTCAGTTTAGATGTATTAGCTCTATTATATGGAGTAAGTTGATTTTTCCGTGCGCTCATTAATTGTTCTTTCTTGGAACGTCTATCTTCCCAATCCATAGAAATCAGTTCCAAAATATCATCACCAAAAATTGTAAATTTCCGATTGTGTACTTCTTCATAATGTTTAACTAATTCCTTTAATTCGCATTCTATTTTTGGTAATTTTGTTGTAATTGTTTTTCGCTCTTTTTCTTCTTTCAACAAATTACCACCACGATTATTATATCGTCCTGGTTCAGAAGCTTTTGCCTCTAATGCTATCATACGATCCCATAAAGTTCTCCTTTCAGATATTAATTCAAAGATTTTCCTATTCCAGAAAATATATAAAAAAAAAATATATTATATGAATAACTAAATATTAAATTCAATAGCTTACTCATTATCTATATAAAATCTTTTCAAATCTTCCAATTCCATTTCATGTAAAGCCATTAAATCTTCGGTATAACAATCATTTGTATAATTTGTAAAACGGGCACGTTCCAAATCCGATTTCATTGTTTTATCCCACATTAGTAAAATTTCATCACGAATTCTATCAACAAATTTTTTAATATTTTGTCTTTTAACGCATTCACATCGATGCAATTCACGATAGTATCGATCATATGTTGTTTGCGAATAATTGGTATATTTTGCGAATTTATGCCGTACAGACGGGCTTACTTCCAAACATTCCCACAATGAATTCAATTTGTTCTTCATATTTTCAATAGAATCCCGGGTTTCTTCCATTTGGCTAACATATGTGGAATGCATATGTTTTAACCGGTCAATAGTATTTTGATTCAGCGGAACAGTACGATTATTAAGAATGCTGTAAATATTAATAAAAAAAAAAAAACAATATATACTTTAGGCTATATAAAATGTCCACTTTTTTTTGAATAAATTACAATTCTTCTTCTTCAGTTTGAATTGGTATTTCCAGTTCCGCCATAAATCTTTTAATTTCTCGTCTACATGTTGATATCATATACATACGATTATTTTTTTCAGCTTTTAATGCGTCTAAATGTAGACGAAAATCTTGTAATTCCTCTTCTGTTGGTAATGGATCATCTAGTAGAGGTCTTGTTGGTTCGCCCAATTCTTCACACAGAGCATCTTGCTCCAGCAATAGCTCGTATATTTGATCTTTACGTTTTGCTAAACGTTCCCGTAAATTTTGAAGACTTTCATCTAAACGTATTTGTGCCGTATAAAGTGGTGTACTTTTCGGTGAATTCAAATCAACATCTACATTTAAAATACGTCGAAGCATTTCACCTTCTTCTTTTAATTCTATTAAAAACAATGTTTTAATAATATTTACAAAAAAAAAAAAAATACATTTAATAACATACTTTTAATTCCTTTTGCAATAGCCTCATTTCTTTTTATTGTTTCTTCAATTACTTCTTCATAAAAGATTGATACATGTTCCGGTAATTTATCTATATTTGCTTCACACATATCCAATTCAAATGTTTCAATCCATATTTGGCTCAATTTATTTATAGCATCAAGTGTAAGTGCATGTATTTTCTCAGAAACTTTAGATCTGAAAAATTATATTCAATATTAATTATATTTTTTAATTTATGACTTGAAATAGGAGTTAAAAAAATTACAACTGTATATTACAGTTAATTTAATTTATTCAGATATACCTAATTTAATTTATTCAGATATATAATTTTTTTTATACAGTTTTTACTTACTGTTTTTTCTCGAACAACGACATTTTATAAATTTCATAAATTTATTTTATATTATTGAATTAAATTTTATTTTATATTAGTAGTTTTTATTTTAAATACTTCCACAGAACAGAAAAAATACAGAAAAGAGAAAATATTAATGTTCGTTAAAATCTGCCATTTGATTCAAAAACTTTGAATTATAATGAAGTTAGGTGCAATGGTGCAATTTGATAAGTAGAACCACCCTTTCTCAGTGCTGCCATTTATTATTCTATCCCACTTAGCAAATTTTCTCACTCAGAATTTTTAGTACTATTTTCTCACGATTACACAATATAGTTTAGGGATTCCCGTACAAAAAGTTGCTTTGCCAGATTTTTGTCATTTAAGATATAATATAAAGTATCTGCTGATATGATAAAACTTTAGACAATGTATCTCATGAGATTATGTAAAAATTTTTTGTTTGTCCAATAATTTTTGCATGAACTTTTGTTGGAAGTATTGTTATCCAAAAACCTAATATATATATATAATATACATAATAAATATTCACGTAGTTATTTTTATTTTCATAATATTTCTACAGGTTAAAATAATAATTATAAAGTTTAGGAATTCTGAATTTTCTTAGCGATATATTCTTTTGAAGACATATATTCTGATATCCCCGCTTTCTGTTTCTTGGGTAAAATGAAATTTATCTATATTTTTTATTATAAAGCATATGCCATATGGGCTTGGTTATTTCGTTATTTCTGGATATTTCTTTCTTAATAGCCCGAGCAGAATCAACGCAGAATACATAAGCAGCCTACATAAGAAATGCCAAAAAAAGTTAAAATGTATGAAAATATATGAAACCGATTATAACAAACGCAGCCTACGCAGCCTCGTCGCAGAATCGAGAAAAAAGTTAACCAACTTTTAACTTTTTCCGTAAGTACGCTGGTAAATGTCACATTAATATCAGGTAGAAAAATATTGTTAGTATAAATTGGTAGGTTTTTCGCAGCAAAACTACTTTTGATTGTGTTCGGTAAATATTTTTTCTTATGTTGGCTGCGTACGAATTTGATTCTGCTCGGGCTATAATGAATGAAATGTCAAATTAAAGCTTTTTTGTGGCTTTTTCTTTTGTTTTCGTTTAGTTTATATTAATATAAATAAATGAAATAATAAATAGATAAATAGATACTAACTGACACATATATGAGATAAAAGCTATATTTTTATTATCTTATCTATAACTTTCTAATTTTCCCGCCAATAAAGTTATTTTTTTTTTGTCAAGACAGTAATTTTTATTTATGTAACTATTAATTATATAAATAATATGTTTGATCATCAAAATGTAAAAATTAATAAAGACAATTTCAGTCGTCTAACGTTGTCGCAATCCAAAGTAACATGGATATTTGCATATTACATATTACAATAAAATTTGTAACAAATTTAAGTTTTTTTTTTTAAATAGAAACAGAAGTGCTCTTATCCTAATACTCCAAATCCAAGTCAGAAATATGTAGATGAAAATTCAGTATCAGTACAGAATTCTCTGTCAAAAAAAGTCCACAATATATCTCCAGAAAAAAACAATACAATAAAAGTTATAAATATTTCACAATCTATTTCAAATACCACTAACAGACAATTAGAAAACGAAAATTCAATTGACACCAAAATAAAATTAGATGGTGAGAGCAACAATGTTGTTGATGATAGTAATGAAAAGAAAGATGATAATAATATAGTTATAATAATTTCAACGGACGATGAAAACTTGCATACACAAAACAAGTCCATAAAGAAAAAAAAAAAGCGGAGAAAGAATTCAATTGTAGAAACACCTGAAAAAAAAAATATTAAACGTAAATTAACTAATAGTACTAATTTAAAAACATTTTCAGCTAAAAATCAACCCGACAATCAAACAAAACTGGAAAAATTCTTTACTATTACACAAAATCCAGAGAGTATTAAATACTTTGATACATTTGAAAAATCAAATAAAGCAGAAATCGATGAAACTGACAATGCTTTAGAAGATTGTATAGACTTAATAATGGATGATATTGATAATGGAACAGCTATTCATTTAAAATCATTGGAAGATATTAGTCGTAGTAAATTAATACAATCCGCACCAAGTAATATTCAGGATTCTGTATGCAAACATTATCAATTTAAGAAAAAAAGCATTAATAATTTGAATAAAATTGAAAATGGTTTACAAAATTTTCCAGAAAAAATTAAAAATAACTTATTAAATAAATTAATTACTATTGAAAGTGAAAATTCGTTTGGTTCTGAGACTATGAAAACAACTAATATTTATAATTCAGATTGTCAAAGTAGATTAGATTCCAGTGAGTCAATAGTATTTCATTATAATTCTATACCATCTGATAAAAGTGAAAGTGTTATATATTCATTAGGTGAGGACACTACAGTACGTCGTTCTAGTTTATTAAATTCAAAAATCACTATAGCTAATACAAATAATTCAGAAGATATAACTGATGGTTTTGATAAGGTATTACCGCAAAACAAAGTTCGTAAACGTTTATCATTTCAAACAACAGCAATAAAAAATATTGAATCTATTAAAAAAGATTTAATACAATCTTCTACAATAATTAAATTACCTAATTTAATGATTTCTAGTTCCGAACAATCATCCGCAATATCGAAAAATACAAATTCGACAATTTCAAATAATACAAGCAATTCTGTATTTGATATTGAACAGTATAAATATGATTCATATAATTGTCCAATAATAATTGAAGATAATGATTCAGAACATAATAATACTTCAATAAAGTTAGGTAAATTATCTAAATCGAAAACTAAATTAAAAAAGAATACTCCAAAATTACAAACAGATAAAAAAGCATTAAATACTAGACGAAAACGTATATTACAATGTCCATCTTATAAAGTTGTTGATGGAACAACATTTGCTGTTGATGGATTTCGTTTTGGTGAAATTGATGGTGTAACACATTATTTTTTAACACATTTTCATGGTGATCATTATATTGGATTAAGGAAGAATTTTTCAATGCCAATTTACATGTCAAAAATAACTGGTAAAACATAAAACCTTTAGAAATTAGTTACATTCTTTAAAAAACTTTTTGTTTTTATATTTCTAGCTACTTTAGTCTCAATTTTTATTAAGGTTAATTCAGATTTTTTACACATAATTAATCCAAATGAAACAAAAATAATCAACGGCATTGAAGTTACATCACTTGATGCAAATCAGTAAGTTTATTTTTTAAATTGTTTTCAAAAGTTTCTTTTCTAATATAGATTATTTTTAATAATTTCCGTTTCTTTAGTTGTCCTGGTGCTGTGATGTTTGCATTTAAATTTCCTAGTGGTAAATGTATATTACATACTGGTGATTTTCGTGCTTGTCCGGAAATGGAATCTGAATCATATTTTTGGAATAATAATATTGATACGATATATTTAGATACAACATATTTACATAGAAATTATGATTTTAAATCACAATCTGACAGTATTACGGATTTACGTTATTGTATAGAAGAATTTCGTGAAAAACATATTGGTCAAAATATATTATTTGTATGTGGTTCATATGTAATTGGTAAAGAAAAAATTTGGTCAGAATTAGCTACATTGACCAAACATCGTGTTTATACAGATGGTAATCGACTGAAAGCATTAACAGCAATAGCTGATCCAGGTTTATTAAAACATTTAATTGATGATCCCAATGAAGCAAATATTCATGTTGTAACAATGAATGAAGTCAATTATTTAGTAAGAACTAAACTTAAAAAAAAAAAAAATAATGAACATTTCCAATTTTTAATGTAGAAACTGTATGATTACTATCAATTATATAGAGATCGATTTGACGTCGTTTTAGGAATAAGACCTAGTGGGTGGGAGACACACACAAAACCACGATTCAGTGGAATAATTAATGTTATAGGTAATATATATTTACAATATTTATTTTTTGAATCGTAAATACTAAATTTATATTTTTCTTTGTAAATTTCCTAAGGTATTGAATATTCAGAACATTCAAGTTATTCAGAACTTCGTCGTTTCTGTCGTTTCCTCCAACCAAAATCTATTATTAGTACAGTACCAATAAATAATAATGATATGTCAACAACTGCAAAAATACCAAAAAATTGGTTTAATAATATTTTACAGCCACGACAGCAAGCATATCAACCGACTATTCGTAGTTATATTAGTACTACACTAAAAAAAACATCTACAAATTTGATCGATGATCAACAACCAACTTGTAGTAAATATTTAAACCAAAATGATTATTGTTCAGATATTGGAATGTTAGATGCAACAAAATCAACAATTGAAATAAGTAGTCCTGCTAATAGTAAATTAGAAAATAGATTGACAACAGAAGAATTTAAAAATGTTGAATGTATTGATAAATTAAGTGAACCTTTAGATGATTGGATGTCATAGTATTTATAATGCAATATAATTATTTTGTATAAATATCACAATTGGTCATTCAAAATGAAAGTGCCTGGTTAAAATGTTTATTGTTTTGCGAATGTCTTCAAGATTTGAACTTTCTGTTTTCCTGTTATATATTGAATTTATTTCTAGTTATATAAAAATGTATATAATAAATTTATTTAAGAAATTATAATTGCATAGTTTATATTGAATTAAATGATAAGTTTCCGTATTTCTTAATGCGAATCTCGTTTATAAGTTTACATATATATACATGGATGTAATTTCCTTAAAAAATTAAAACATCGTATCTTTTCTAAAATTAAATTCAAATTAGTGAATAGAATTTACTTAATTATAGCAGACAGTAAATTAACATCTAAGAAATTTAGTTCTAAATTTTCAAACTCAGAAATGTTTCTATTCAAAAAATAGCCTTTTTAGTAATTCGTTAGTATTGACCTAACAGAATATTAATTTTTAGATATCATAATACCTTTTTATTACAAATCTGTAGATATATATATTAAATTAAATTTTCTAATATCTTCCATATCGTTGATCATTCGATATCGATGATCTATTTCCACATTTTCATTCAATGGAACAATTTTTTTTTTTACAATTTTTTGGAAATACATACACTGCTAGTAATAACAACCACTGTTGAATTATATTTCCGAAAATTAATAATAATTATTCTTTAATTATTTTCACGAACTTTGATGAACTTTGTTAATAAAATACTAATACATAAATCCATAAATGAACAATTCATGACAAATTTTAGGCATTTTAAAATCAACACTGCTGGCTGATTGCTGAATCAACATTCATATCGCAAAGCCTGAAAAAATGTGCATAAATATATTACAAACGCATCATGCAATTTCCAAATAACTTACATCTTACAGTAACATAAATCTTTAGTTTCGTTAATTCAATCAAAAAGTTTTAAACATGTATTGAGTTTAATATGTTGTAACTGTAAGGATGTAATTAGTTTGTGATTTATCCATATACATACATTATTAAAATTAAATTATAATTTATTTGGTTGAACAATTAATTTCTATCCAAATTGAATGAAATTAATCCAAAATCATATAACCATACTAACTTATCATAACTATTACGATGAAAATCAATATTAAAAAACCGAAATATTTAAAATTAATTATTATTTTACTATAATATTTAAAATTATAATTATTATTGTAAAAATATATAATATCAACGAGATTAATTTTATTTTTTTTTTTTAAATAATTTTTTCTTATCAAATCAATTATTGCATTCATTCAAATATTTATGTTTTACCAGTAGAAAAAAAAATATTTATTTAATATAAAAAAGAACCAAATGTTAATCTAGTTTATTTTGATTATACTATATATACACACTTTAAAAAGTTCTAGATTTTCTTTTAATCCAACTACGAATATCAACAGAGAAGGATTTTTTTCAGTTTCCGAAAGATAACCGTTATTGGACTAAACTACTAAATTATAAGATTATTCAACAGGGTATGAACAAAATTGTACCCGAGAAATATTGTAATTGTTTCTAGTTAACGAGTCGTATTCACATAATTCATTTAATTAGTGATTAACAATATAATTTTCTTCCAGATGAAAGTAATTTTGTTTTTAACTCTAGTTCTGTTCCCAAGATTCTCTAGTTCTCCAATGACTCCGGAAATTGTTTTCTATAAGTTTGGTGTTACTTGGACATTTGAACATTTTCGCTTATTTAAATATGCGGCAAACTTTCTGTATATTTCTATAATAATTGTCGATTCCATTTTCTATTACTATGGTATAGTTTACCATTTATGTTTTTATCTTAATAGGTGAACTAAAACAAATTCCTATATAGTTTTATTTACAATTAAAATAGGGGTAAAGCAATTCTAAAATGAATTGATAAATGTAATCAGATATATTTTACATTAATACATTAGGTCAAGTACGTGTATTATAATTTGTATTTAATATGTTAATACCATTAAACAGCTTATGTTAAATGTTTTGATAAGTAATATCCGTTTTAAAATAAAATATATATTACCATTAATTAAACTAAACCTTTTCAATATCAATTTTTAAAAACTTGATTAAATAATTAGAAATAAAAGTAAACAAATAATTGTAGGTATTGTATACAAAAATAATGGTTTATAACCCCTTTCTCTACCATAAGTAAAAATAGACTTGAAGAAGCCTAGAATGTTTGAGAAGGTCAAATTGGCCAGCTCTTCGGTGGTGAAGCAACCTTAATGTGGATGTAGTAACCTTATTTAAAGTCATCTATAAAAGTAGAGCAATGAATTTTAGCCGATTAAAAAAAGGTTAATTTAAATATATATAAATTGGTTTTTTAACTTGTGAGTAATACAGATTGTCTACAATTTTTCAGAATCATTTATAACTATTTTTTATTATAATTTCCATTTATTTATCTGTAATAATTTTTTATGTAAAATACATTATATTTCCTATGTTTATTTAACTTTAAATTGTAAACTTTTTACATCATTTACTAAATTTAATTCAATATTCAAATAAAATAAAATAATAAAAAACTGATGTTTTTATGTAAATATTTTTACAATATATTTGGATATGAAATAGGAAACATTTATTATATAAAATTAATTTTTATAGAACAAACAAAAAGATATGAACATTTATAAAGTTAGCTAAAGGTTTTAAGTTATAAAAATTTGAGATGAAATGATTTGACTCACTAGAGACTACACTATCAAAATATTTTAATAGAGGGTACGAATGTTTGTGTAAGATCCACTTCAGCAGTAGTACAAATACGAGGTATTTATATATGTATATTTAAAAAATTAAATCACTTTTAACATTAATTTATTTTGATATCTATTATTATATACTTAATTTTGTAAACTTTAATTACTATGTAATATATATAAATAATTTTAATCAAATGTGATTAGATTTATACTAAAATAATGTTGATAAAATGAAAAGTATTTAAAGAATTGATAAATTTCAAAAATCCTCAGTTACTGTCGAATCGTTTATTTGATTATTTTATACAAAAAAAAAGCTAAATTTTAATGAACAAAGCAAAATGCTTACAAAATTAATAATAATATCAATTTTTATAATTATTGTAAATGGATTACCAACTGAAATAAATAAGTCACTTAATCCTGAAGAATATGGTGAATATTTTGAAGGTGATATGATTTTAAATTCTGATCAATTGAACGCAATAATGTCACCAAATGGTCGAAATGCATTAATTAAGGATCAATATAAATGGCCCAATAATACAGTATATTATGAAATTGATAAAATTTTTGGTAATATTTTGTTGTATAAGATCAAATTGTGCAAAATATAATTAGGTTCTAAAATATTTTATAGATGATCCTCATCGAGAATACATATTAAAAGGAATACGTGAACTTGAACTTAAAACATGTATAAGATTTTATCCCCGAACTAATGAAACTGAAGATTATATTTATGTTACTGTAAGTTTATTGTGTATACTGTTTGAATTATATAATTCAACTAAAATTTATATTATTTAGGGTAAATCGGGTGGATGTAGCTCAAAAATAGGACATCAAGGCGGAAAACAAACATTAAATTTAGCTATTTATGATTTGGAACAAGGTTGTTTTCGAATAGCAACAATTTGTCATGAATTTATTCATGCATTAGGTTTTTATCATCAACAAAGTGCTTCAAATCGTGATTTATATGTGAAAATTATCGAGGATAATATTAAAACTGATAAATTAAGTAATTTTAAATTATATAATACATCAGTGATAACAGATTTTGGTATTGAATATGATTATGGCAGTGTTATGCATTATAGTGAATATGCATTTTCAAAAAATGGCGAAAAAACGATTGTACCATTAAAGGAAAATGTTAAAATTGGACAACGGGCAAAACTAAGCAATAAAGATATATTAAAATTAAATTTAATGTATAAATGTAATATATTAAAAAGAATTTAGAAATATATAGTTTATATTATGTAAATATCTTATATTCAAAAGTTGCAATAAACGTAATGTCATACAGATACTAAAAAATTTATATTTTTACTATTGCATAAAACATTCCTTTCTATACATTTTCTAGTTTTTATATTACACTAAACTCTGTGTCTGATGATGGTACTAATCATTGGTAGAATAAAAGTTTAAAATAAACTACTTGTTGTACAAGTATTATTTAAATTTACGAAAAATTCTAAGGCACATAAAATGGCCATCTGGAACCGACCGTTGATTTAACCTATTTTGTACGATCGTGGTGTTAATGGGTAATTACATGCCATATCAATATTTCATAATAATTATTGTTCTCCGCTTTGAATGAAAGTTGGCCTTCGTTTTGTGATCTAAGTTGAATTTCTAGGTCGACAATTTCTTGTGTAGTATCTTGTGAAGGGTTTATGCCAAAATTTCCGAATTATATTTTGTTTGTTCTTTTTACAGCAATATACTCTCATCTCAATCTCAATATCTATTGGAATATTCTTCAATCTGTGTTCTGATGAATATTTATATCTTAAAAAATAGGAGCCAAGAGTTTTCCATCACTCATTATTTTATTTCAACAAGATTTTTATATCACCCATTATTTTATTTCAACAAGAGTTTCCAAAAAAAAAGATTCCATAAAACATATTATCAGCGGGTGGGTAGGATTGCAAAGGTCTCGAAAGGTTGAAAGCTACTGATCTATATAGTGTTAGTGTATGCCCGTAAAATAAGTTTCAGAAGTTTGGTGGATTATTAATTAAAATACAATTTAGGTTGTTCAAGAAATCTGGAATTTTGTAAACATTCCTATTTTCCCTTTGCAAACGATAGAGCACTGGATTTAATTCATCCAGTTCTATAGAACAAGTCCGGTAACAATAAAATATATTTAATTGTTTTTTTTTTGTTCTATATAATAGTTTTATCAGTTTAACTACTGATTGATAGTTTTATTTAGTAAATTGCAAAATATATAAAAAATAGATGGTGGATATAGTACATAATAAATGGGGTAATTTCTTCTCTAAGAATCTCCTAGAACACTGTATATTTTTTTGTTACTAATAATTTTAACAGT
The DNA here is from genome assembly GCA_963920725.1 of Rhamphomyia laevipes. Classification (NCBI taxonomy): domain Eukaryota; kingdom Metazoa; phylum Arthropoda; class Insecta; order Diptera; family Empididae; genus Rhamphomyia; species Rhamphomyia laevipes. The sequence continues at coordinate 18,046,590 of OY987259.1, forward strand.
TTATCTAAAAAAATTTTTTAATACCTACTTATTTAAAAAATATAAATAGATTTGCAAAAAAAAAAAAATAACTGAAAAAAAATGGCAAGATAGGTTAAGTCGTGTTATAATTATATAATAGAACACTCACTTGTACTTCACTGTGATTATCAACATATCTCATTTGACAGAGATAAGGATTTATTTATATGTAAATATATAATTTATTTTTAAGTACATAATACGATAATACCAAATTTTTATATTAATTAACCCCCATAAACTTTCTAAGTCAGGATCCGCCACTACTGTAAATATTATTTATTTATTTATAACCAAACAAGAAGTTGCATATTATATTGAAAAACTATTAATAAAAATACTAAGTATGTATATAATTAATTCAGTAATGAGAGTTATATGTATAGAGGTTAGATTAAAAATCGGAAAACTTTGAATTTGAAAGTAACTTTTAGGTAGGAATTTGAAACGAGTCGTATGTTCTTCTATGAATGTTGAATGTGAAGCAGTACCTGGTAATTGTTTTGGGAAGTATATATCTTCCATAGACTACCATGTCTCGTTTACCTAACGTCGAACTGGCAAATCTAAAATGTAGTTGAGAATTTACTATAGAGAAAAAAATACTACAATTACTAAATAAAATAAATTATCGCATTCTCCAAAGTTATATATCATTTTAGTCAAACAACTTAAAGAAATCAAAAATTAATTTATTTTATATAGTATTTGAGCATTTTCCTCGCTACTAGTTTGTTTTATTTTTTCTCTAAAAAATTTCGCAGTTTGCCATACAATTAAGCTAACTATATGTAAAATGATTTTTAATAGAGGTTAGATTACAGATTGTGTAACAATCTGGATTGAAACTGAAAATCGTTTTTTACAGATGTTATGGATTTTCTGGATGTTCTAGAGATGTTCTGGATCTTCCAAGTATTTAAACCTCTTTTTCTTATGAAGCACTGCTTCTATGAAAACTGCTACCATGTTCCACTTATCTTCACAGTCCAGCATAACACTAATAATATTTTCAAGTGTCACGTCGCCACAGTGACCAGTACGTTTCTCTCCGATGCTGCCATCTTGCATTTTTCCCATTTTAATTTTTTTTAGAAATAAAACGTCAATATTTATGAAAGAGGAACGAGTTTCAGTAATAAACTAGGTAAACTCTCAAAATCTTTGGAGTTATATAAGTCACGTGTAGTTGCAAAATGTATGTAAGAAATAGAAATTTATCAACACTCATTCTCATATAAAAGTTTTTACTATGGAATTTAATTTCAAGATTAAAACTCACAGCACAGCCCACAAACATAAAGGTTTTTCAAATACATATAACTTGCATATATATGTATACTTTTTGGTTTTATAGATGTCAGAGTATTTGAAAAAAGCTTTAATGCTTGTGGGTTTTAATCTCGAAATTTGCGTCCATACAAAAAATTTTATATGAGTTTTGATATCTTACTATTATATACTTTTTGGTAGTTACGGATAGTGCGAATCCTGCGAATAATGGAAGAAACTGTTTTTGAATTGATTCAATTTTGTTTAAATGGACCCTACTATTCAATAAAATAATTAAAATAAATTTCAATATTTTCTATATAGCATCTTTTTATTTTAATATTTTAAATAGTTTTATTTGTTTATAGAAACAAATATTGTTTTTTTTTTGTTTTTTGTTTATTTAATTATTTTAAATTTATTTATTATTATAATTTATATTGTTTTTATTTTTTTTTATAATATTAATTTATATAATTTTTTAGCATGATTTATTTTCTACTAGTATGTTTTTTTTTTTCTCTTTATTTTATTTGTTTTTTAATGTATAGTTTACCAGTTTTTTTATTTTTTTTTTTTGAGAATATATATTTTATTTATGTATATTTTTCAATGTTAAAAACGAACATCAACATATAATTATTTAAGATTTTATTTCTTTGTATGGTTTTTTTATATACATATATGTATATATATATATTGAATTATTAAAATTTATTATTTTTTATTTTAAGAAGTTTTTACATTTATCTATTTTTTGGTTGATTTTTTTTTTTTATGTAGTTTTATTTTGTTATATATAGGATCATCAAATGAAAACTTCCAGCACTTATAGAACAAGTAATTTTTTTATGAAATTTTTGAGAAATAAAGCAATTAATAAAAAAAAGTCGAGTTAAAAATGGTATAACAAAGTGTAGTGTGAAACTATATTCTAATATGGCTACCACTAATAATTATATAGATAACTTAATGTAAATTGTGCTAAATAAAATTAGAATTTTGAATTAATATTATCTATATAATATATTTCTAGCTCCTTAAACAGTCTGGATTATGCACATACTTTTTAGTCCTTCAAATATCCGCTCAGACACTAAAATTGCCATAACAAAATGTTAAGCGGATCTGATTTGTAATTACTTTACTAAATGCATAAAAACGACGGTTTCATTAAATATATAAATTGAAATAAATTTTAAATTTAAGTGAAGGGTAGCAATTATTTGATGACCACCGGATATAATTTTCAAAATTTAGTTCTAAATATTTTTTTTTTTAATTTTTTATTTACGTTTTTTATGTTTTAAGTTTTTGATGATCAATTTACATTTATAATTAATGTTTTTTTTTTTTTTTTGGTTTTGCTAAATGCTATAAATTTATGTTTTTTTTTATGTTTTGTTTGTCAGTTTGTGGTTAGTTTTTATGTTGGTATATTGATTTTCTTCTTCATTTCATCCACATTGTTTAATCTAAACTACTTATGGAAATTTAGTATATATTTTATTATAAAATTAGTTGGTTAATATGTAAATTATTAGTTTTTTTTTTTGTTTTGTTAAATTATACATAATTAAATTTTTTAATAGATTTTTTTTTTTGTTTTAATTTTTGTAATTCTAATTTTTTTTTATTTGTTATATAATTTTATATAATTTGCAATTACATATTAGAATGAAATGAGATTTTATATTATTTATTTTTCAATATTATATTATATAATTTCTATAAATAAATGATTTTTATTTTATTTAATAATAAGTTTTTTGGTGATTTTTTGTTATGGTAATATATTTTTTGTTTGTATATATATATTTTATTTTTTATATATTTTTTTTTTTTTATTATTTTATATAAAAAAGATTTCATTTTATTTATATTTATTTTATTAATGCTTTTTTTGATTAGTAAATTTTAAAAATTAAGTCTACCATTTATAAATATATATGTTATATGTATATATATATTATTATATAATAAGAACAGAGTTTTGATGTTTTCACTATTTTTTTATTAATTTATAAATTAAAAGATAAATGAATATTAATGTAGTATACATTATGAAATTTATATATTTTAATTAATAAAAATTTATTAAAGTACAATCATTTTAATTATATAGAAAACGGATAAATTAAAATCCGAATAAAAAATTTGTAATATCGATAAAATTGTATAGAATTCAGAGTTATTTGAAAAATTTTGTATAATAATTTATTAACTAATATTGTAGATAGAAATTATTTTACTTAAAAAAAAAAACCAAATTGCATAATGTAAAAACGAAATTGCAAATTGCATAATATAAATTTATTTAAAAAATAATTTTCTTAGAATAATGAGCGATTTAACAATTTTCAATCTTATTTGATTTGATTTTTGTAATTTGAGTAAATACCATAAAATATGTTAAGGATCGAAATGTTTGTACGGATAAACTAAGTGAACGTTTAGAGTTATGCTATATGAACTCTGCTTTAGCTGTGGTATGCTGGAACCTGTGGAGTGCGAAAAGTAGAGCGTTTAGCTATGCGAATAAAAATGTAATGATATTAAATCTTCACTGCCAAAAACTACTTAGATAATTTTTGAGCTTCTAAAATTGATTATATATTTAACAAATTTCTATATAGAATCAATTATTTAGAGATGGGAAAATATTAGAATATTAGAATTTCCCAATTTCGTAGTTAGTATTAAGAATGAATTAACAAATTAATAAATACCAAATTACAATGATGATTCGCTCCTATATCACTCTATCGTTTGATGGTTTGTTTAATTTCCATTGACTTTGTACAAAAACTTATTTAATAATTTTTGTAATAGATCATTTACAGTGTGGCTTTAAATTGTTAATTTGCTCATTATTCCATAATTAAACTGGATTATTTGGAAATATTTTAATGTTAACTAAATCAATTATTTAAATAACTTAATTAAACTAAATTATTATTATCAAAAATACAAAATGAAATTTTTCTCGTTGAATATTCCACAGATATTTTTTTTTTTTCGTTTCGATTTATTCACATAATTATTTTACTTAATTCGGAATCAATTCCGTCATTTTTGGATATCGTCATTTTATTTCGTTTAAAATTTACTATAAATATTTTTAATTGATTAACCTATAAAATGTTGATTTTCATATTTCTTTTTAATAAAAACTTTATTAAATGTTTAGTAAAAAATTGATGTTTTCTCTTATTATTGCTTATAAATTTTCGATTTTAAAAAACTTTTATATAATTTTTTCTTTGTTTTTGTTTTTATTAATTAAAGAAGCTTGAAAAAATTTAAAAATATTATAAGAAATTAATGGTTTCATAATATAAATTAATTGAATTTTATACAAATTTATCATACAAAATTTTACAAACTAATTTTTGTTTGTACTTTAAGTAATTTTTAGTAATTAGTTTTTTTTTTTGTAAATTTATATTTTGCGCGAAACAGTAATAAAATAAATAATAAATAACAAAATTTTGAAATTAATGATTGATTTATGCTCGTTTGAGACCAACTGTCATTCGGAAAATTTTAAACTAATGGGACTGACTGTGTACGAGTTATTTAAATTTAAAATAAATCTTTAAAAAAAAATACTGCACTTTTGTTAGTAAATTATCACATAAATATTAATTTCCATTTTGAGAATTTATTGCCGGCGCAAGACGAAGATAAGAAATTAAATATAAATTTAATGTTTAATGCTTCCAGTTACTCTCAACATTTATAAAGGCAAAGCGTTTTAACGGGCTGTCAAAAAAAAGTTCAACCAATATCAATTGCATAGATAAGACAGATAAGATAGATAAACACAAACATTGAGAAATGCAGAAAGGTTTAAAATTGAAAAAAATTGAACGTAAACATTCACAAAGCAGAAGTTTGCATTTCAAATTCAAAAATTACATCGAAAATAATAACAATTTGCTAAATTAATGATCGTTTGCAGATAAATTAATAAAATTAGTTCAAGTTCAAGAAAATGAAATGGAAAGAAATTGATGAAAATTGAAGAAATTGCTAAATAATTATTTACAATGTTTTTTATTATATTATAAAACAGCTAATTAAAATCACCAGTTTTATGTCATTAACGCAAGAACACAACTCTGAGATTGTCTGTAACGTAAATGTTGCGTTGAAGTGCATTGTCGTTGTGAATGTTTAGAGTAACTGTGGAGTAAGGTTTAAAAAATGCTGTGTTTTCGGTTAGGTGAAGCATAAATGTCCATTCTATGGTGCAACATAAATCTCAACAGGTGAAGCATAAATCGGTCATTATATTTTTGTGATACAACGAAAATATATTGTAAAGAAATAATTTAATTTACAAGTTTTTTTATTTAGAGTAAATACTAAGAGCACTGGAGTCTACATTAATAATACATTTTTTTTTTTTGTTATTTAATTTAATAATTTTTAATTAAACTATGAATTCTAAATTTCTATTTATTTAAAATTTTAAATATATAAATTTGTTGTAGTTTTTTTTTTTAATTTAATAATTATATTTATAAATTATTGTTTAGCAAAAAAAAAAAAAAATACAAAACCAACTAATAGAAAAAACTTAAAGAAAATGGCACAAAATATTTGAATTTTATAGTTTTTTTTTTTGGATTTTTTTTTTTTGGTTTTTTAGAAAAATATTTTTTTAAATTTAATTTATTTTTTAGGTTAATATTAAATTTTGAATATTTTTTTTTTTTTAACTATATTTATATTTTGAGCGACTAAATTTTTTGAATACACATTTTTTTTCTAATGGTTTTTTTAATAATTTACAAATTAATTCAGAGTTTTTTTTTTTGTTTTTTTATATAGTTTATATGAGTTTGAATTTTGTTGGTTTTTTATTAAAATTTTCTTAAAAAATAATTTTTTTTTTTTTTTTAAATAAATTATATAAGTAATTTTTGTTGATTTGTAGAGGAAAATGAAAAATACAACGTTAATATTTTATCTTCATATGAATTTTGTTATATAATATATTTATATAAATATGTATTTTTAGTAATTTTGTTTTTCTACTTTACACATTTTACTAAATTTAATTATAAATATTTTTTTTTTGCAATATTTCTCTGATTTATTACATTTACATTATGTTTTTTTTTTATTTTTGTAATTAATATAAATATAATATTTATTATATAAAATAAATGAAAAATTAATAAAAAAAAATAATTGTGATTCAAATTAAAAATTAATGTAAAATTTAAAAATATTTATATTTATTAATTTTCTTTTTATATATATATATATATGTATATATGTGTAAAGTGTATTTCATTAAATATAAAGAATTGAATTGTATATAAACGAAAAATATGATGATAAAAATTAATTAACAAAAATATTTTGACTAAAAAATCGTTTTTATTTTTTACATATAAATAGAATTTTTTTTTTTTCTAATTAAATTTAAATATATAATATAAATTTATTTATAAATTTTTATTAGTGTTTTTAATTTTTGTTTTTAAATATATATAAATGGCATTGTGCTAGTTTTGTTTTAATATTGTTTCATTTAAAAAATAATAATGTATAAAAAGAAAATGTGTAACTAAATAAGTATATATAATAAAAATCTTAGTTGGGAAGTTGATTGATAATAATTTAATTTTAATAAAGTTTTATTATAACTTTATGCAAACATGTATACCATTTTAGTTTTAAAATGAGAATAGTAAATTTCAAAGTGGAATAGTAAACTTCAATAAGAGAATAGTAAATTTCAATATGAGAATTGTTAAAATTAAAATCAGAAAAGTAAGTAAATGGTTAGATATAGTGAACCAGTTGTTATGGTAATTGACAATGCACCTTGCCACCGTAAAAGTTTTGCTGGAGCAGGAATTTCATGAAAAACATGATACTCAGATTTGGACCATATAGTGCAATGTTTAAATCAATTGAAAATGTCTGGTCGGTGGTAAAGAGTTATGTTAAAAGAGAACTCTCAAGAAAGTTGTCAAGTATTCTTAATAACAGAAATTCAGATTTGACCATCAAAGAGCAAAGATTAAGAGCCTTTGAAAGCCTTATGGAAGAAGGTCTGCAGACAATTTGTTGGTGTAATTATGTGCCAATTCATCGCAAGTATTCAAAGAAAATTCACTGCGGCTCTTAACTTAGAAAATATGCAATATTAATAAATTTAATTTCAAATATTTTGTATCAAAATTAGTTGTTTTAAATCAAAATAAAATTTCTCATATTGAAATTTACTATTCTTATATTGAGATTTACTATTCCACTTTAAAGTTTACTATTCTCATTTTAAAACTAAAATGGTATAGTTCTACTTCAAATGAGATAATATTATATCAATGAAATCTTGTTTTCGTATTTTAAAACTGTCTTTAGATACTGATTTTGAAACTCTTATTTCGGGACTTCAATTAATTTAATGTTATTCTATCGAAATTCCTCTGGGAATCCTGATATTTACATATTTACCATATTGATTTGAATTCCAATTTTTATACTAATAAATGAAATCCATTAATGGAAATATGAATCCCGGAAAAATAGAATTAGAAGTAATAAATAGAAAACACATAGCCTTATTAGACATTTGATATTTTTGATATTTTAATATTAATTTGTGTATAATATTAATTAAGAAAAAAATAATTTTAATATTTTTAAAATATATTTTTAATTTAATAGAAATTTAAAAACTTCCCAACTTTTATAGCAATTTAAAAATATATATTTTAAATATTTTTTTAATTTTATGAATTTAGTAAAATATAGTTTAAAATAAAATGGAATTCATTAAAATTTTTGCTAAATAAATTTTTTCTAAATATTTTTAATGGATTTTTATTTTCTGTTTAGATATAAATTTGTTTTTTTTTTTTTTTTGAACATTTTGTTTATTTTTGTTTTAAATTTATATTTTATTTTTTATTACAAATTTTTAAAATGTGTGTCGTTTTTTCTTGTTTATTTTGTATAATATTGTTTTCATTTTTTTTTGTAAGAATAACTACAGAATTTATTATGAATTAATGTTTTTTATTTATATATTTATTCATTAATTAATTAATAATTATAGAAAAATAAATGTGTATGAAGGGGGGGAAGTAAGAAGATTCGTATATGTTACAAAAATATATTGTGAGAGGACTTCCTTCCATTCTTCAAATATTTATTATTATTATTACTTTTATATTTTTTTTTTTTAGATATATTTAAATTATAGACATAAATAAAATAAATAAAATTAATTTATAAATATATTTTAAAATTAATATTTTATGTTTTGTTGTATTTTGTTTAAATATAATTTATGATTGTGTACTTTTTTTTTTTTAATTTAATATCAATTTATATAATTATGTAGAAAGGGGATCAAAAATTTTAGAGATATTTTTATATTTTATATGAATTTTGTATATTTTTTTTAAAAAATACAGTTTATTTTATCTCTTAATATGTATAAATTTCATTTCTTTATGGATATTGTAAATATTTAAATATTTGAAAATGAACAATCATATTGTTCATAGTGACGTGTATTGGTACATAACATCTATGTGTAACCAATCATTGGTATTCGATTTAATACAAAACTGAATTAAAAAAAATTATATAATTCGTCACGAACGTTGTCTTAATATAATTAAATTAAATAAAATAAATAAAAATAATTAATTATAATTTTTTTCTATAATTTTTTTAGGAAAAGGTACAGTTGGATATATTTTTAGTTTTTAAGGTAATTACAAAGTGTTATTTTATAATATATTATATATATATTTTAAATAATTCAGTGTAACACTATTTATTTTAGTTATTTTTAATTAAATATTTAATTTAACTATTTAGAATATTTTATCGTGTTTATTTTTTATTTTTAAATTAAAAGAAAAATTGTTTAGAATTTTGTCATTAGTTGTCCAATATAAATATAATGTTATTTTGATGACTATCTCGTTGTCGGATAATATTAATTGACTGCGGACAAAAATATAATATTCGTGAAATCAAATTATGATAAATATATTATCATAAATTTGTTACTATTATTCGAATAGGATTTATAATTGATACTTTGAAGTATAGAAGATAAATAATACTTTTAAAAATTAATGAAAATAGCTTTCAGTGTATTACAATATTAAAATTTTCCTTTATTTGAACTATTTTATTAGATTTATCTTTACAAAAGTTGTTTCTAATTCATCTCGGTTTATGGTACACGTTTTTCTTAATAAGCTATTTATAAATTACTACAGACCCATATTAAAAATCTCTAAAACTGAAAGCATTACAATCTATGTTTAAATGGTTATAAAATTATGATCTTTTTACATTTACAATTAAATCATTTTGATAATAATATAATTATATTGATTATAATTTTGGTTATTTAATATTGTATTCAGTAATTTCAGCCATTCAATAATTTTTGATATTCGAAATGTAATTAAAACTCGACAAATTTTAAATAATTTTAAGAAATATTATCCGCTTGCATTAATGAAAATACAGATTTCATGTCTAGAAGTCATAAATGTATAAATTGAAAGATATAATAAAAGAAATATAAAAAACAAACAAACTAAAATATAAATAAAAATTAAAAAAATATTGGTACTTAAAAATATATTTCATTTATTTACTTATTTAAATTATATTTTAACTGTTTTCTTATATTAATATAATGAACAAATAATAATCATAATAACAATAATATACAAGCAAATATTATAATAGTAAATTTTATTATAATTTAATTATTTCTTTAAAAAATATAATTTTTTTTATATCAATTTTGAAAATGTATAAACTATTTTTCGCCAAATTATAAGAAAGCGTAATAATTTTTCATAAATAAAAACATATTTAAAATAATAACAAGTTATTACAACAAATAAAAATGAAAGTGTTGTTTAAAATAAATTTATCGTTAAAATATCCGATGAAAATATTTATATCAAAATCAATTAATTAGAAGCGAAAATATTCGATATAAAAGCAAACTGAAAAATTATAGACAATATCCCAAAATAGTCATGATAAAATGACTATTAAAATTGTTACTTTTTTAATTTTTGTTGAATAATAGCAAAAACAATAATCGCTTAATTAAACTAGATTTTTACAACAAATATTTTCAATTAGTCAATTTATATAAAAATAAATTTTGAATTATATATGTCTATAAAAAAACAATTTTTAATTTTAGATTTAGTTACAATAATGCCATATTTTTAATCTTCAGATATGATTTGTTATAATTTTCAATATTTGGGAGAATAGAAATCGACATTTAGTACAATATTTGTTGTATTTTAATAATGAAATCTATTTATCATTTCTGTATATTCACGTATTTTACATATTTAACAATGTGTTGCTGAATCTCAAATAAAAAATTTCAATTTCGAAAGGTGCAATTGGTAACAGGACAGATTATAGAACACTCATATTATGATGCACATTTCATAATATTAATAAAAATAAGTTAATTTTTTATTTGTTCTTCAAATTATTAAGCATATTCTACTTAGAGCCATTTGTACTTTCCAATCATAAGGCTTTATGTTGTACCAAAGATATTCGTTGTATGCTTAATTTATTAATTTTCTTGAAAAGTTAAGCATAATTTCAAACTCTGTGATTAGTTCGCACAAATGGCTATTAAAAAAAAAAACATAAAATAAAGTTATAAATATTTGAAAAAAATTTCAAAACTACAAATTATATCGGTTAAAGCATTTTATTTCATTTTTTTTTTTAATTTTTGTTTATTTTAATTAAATATTATATGTATGTAATGTTTATATATATATATATGTATTTTTAAATCTTAAAATAGAAATTTAATTTTTTTTTTATTTTAGCTATTTTAAAATTAATAATAAACACGAAAAGCTTAAAACATTAAATAACAAAATTAAACATTTTCAATTTATCAGTTACTTAATTTACACAGTTTAAAAAATTCAATGAAAATAAATGTATAGAAAAACATAAATTGTATAATAAAATATATGCAAAATAAAACAAAAATATTTTATTTATTTATTTAAAAATTAAAAATATACAAATTAAAATTATATAATTAAGCAAAACAAAAAATATTTATTTAAAAAAAAAAAAAACTACTTATTTAATTTGTAAAATATTTAGAAATTTTTTGTAAAATTGTGTATTGTTGCATTTGATTTGTTATTTTGTTATAATAATAATAAAACTAAATATTAAAAATAATAATTAATTAAATTAACAAAAATATTCCAAAAATTATAGATAGAAAAGAAATTTTGTAACAATATTTTTTATGTATAAAATAAATTAAATTTGTTATAAAAAAAAAAAATGAGATATTAAAATTAAACAAAACACGATTTTTTTTTGTAGTAATGTCTTTTTTTTTTGAAGAAAGTAATTAAGTTATTTAACAAATAATAATAATAGAATTTTATGTAAAACATGTTATTAAGTGCTCTTTCGTTATTACAAAATTCAATAATTCATAGGACTCATAAAGTATGTATTGGCGGTGTCAATATTTTTTATTGATATTGTGTCGAACAATTTTATTAGATCTGAAATAACTAACCAGAAAATTATAGAACAGAAATATAGAATACAATGAAACCAAAGATGTTATTATAAGACGGTTCTGTCTTATAATAATAAGTCTAATAATAAATATTTTATATATTGTGAAACTTTCATAATCGATCAGCATATGATAATCGATTGTTATGATTTTACCTTAATAAGTGTATATAAACTAATATTTAAAATGATTTTTTTTTTATAAATTTTATCTACAACTTTTATGTACCCCATAATTTGATTTTAATTTGAAATATACTTTCAAGTTTCATCAAATTTAAAGAATTACTTTATATCGGATTAATGAAAATTAATAGCTTTCTTCTTATTTTTAAATAACTCAATTACTAACTTCTATATTATATTACAGTACAGATTATAAAAGTAAAAACGTTTTGGTATATTTTATTTATTTATTTTTTAATAATTTTAAACTTGAATCATCAAATACAATAAAAAAAAAAAAATTATTGCAAATTATTTTATTATTAAAAAAAAATTGTGTGTAAAAATAACGTCCAAAAACAAATATTGCAAAGTTTTCTAAATGTGGGAAGGATTCATAAATTTAAGGGAAGTTAAAATATCCTCTATCTATACTACAGTATAATTTTGCTCCTAAAAATTGGTAATGTTTAAAAAAATATGTTCAAACGCCATAAAATTGTTTTTTTTTTTTTACCTTCTGATGTATTATTGCTTAAATGTTGCTTTAATTACATTAAACTATTAAATATCTGAAATGATTATATTTTGTATGTTTTATTGTTTTATATTTATATGTAGTTTACAAAATTAATTTGATAATTTACAATTAATAGGAAAATTAATAAGTTCGTATTTAACAGAGCCACATATATTTTATTCTTGACAAATAATTAATAATATCCAATTATAATAGAAACTTTCATTTAGCTTATAATGTTTTATATTTTTTCATATGTTTTAATTTTATGTTCATATATACAATTTTATTTTGAACAATTTTTAGGACTCATTACAAACATACTTTTATCTTCACTTTTTATACAAATAATATTTTCTATTTTTGTGCTTATTTTTGTTTTCCTAATTTCAGGTTTAATTTTAAAAGTATATAAATGCCTGATTTTTGAGCTTATTAATTCATTGTTGATTTAAGTTTTCGGTGAGCTATACAAATTCCATAATTGTGATAAAATAAAAAACCATCTATTTTTGGCGATTTCTTCTGTTTTTGGACGTTATATTTTCCAATGTCTAAATTTAAATTCAAATAAATTCACTATACTATTTCACAAATAAAAAAAAAAAAAAATAGTTTTTAGAGATAACTTTTTTCTTACATTTATTTTATAGTTTGTGTGTATCTGAATAAACATGTGTGTGTATGTGTATTTTAGTTTTCTTTGATTTTAATTTTTTATCTTTTCTGTATTTACTCTTAAAAACTAAAAAAAGTATGTTTTTTTTTATCATTATTTTTATTTTTTAAAGTTTTTAATTTTCTTAGTTTAAAATTTTTATAGCGATTTTTTAACTCTTTCTTTTTATTTTAATTAAATAGTAGTAGACACGACAACGACAATATGACGATATTTTTTTTTTATTTTTTTTTATTTATATTTTTTGTGAAATGTGATGTTATCTAAAATTAAAGCAAAAAAAAAAAATTTAATTACTAAATATATAATTTATTAAAGATCTTATTTTAAGTACATATAAATAGACTCTACAAAATAAGACGATAACATAATTAGAACCTTAATTAAGAAGACGTACGTAAACTTAGCAGAACACTTTAGGAATATCGAGTTGAAATTGAAACCTATTCTATAATTTGTTGTGAAAATAAATATTTTGTTGAGTGCGTTTTTTTAAAAGAAACCGGAAACTTTACGTAAAGTTAGCAGAACATTTTCCTAAAAAACCATAAATTAAAAATTTTGAAAACATTTTATGATAAAACTAATTTGTTGTGAAACGCAACATTTTGTTCCGTGTATTTTTTAGAAGAAACCGGGTGTTAGTAATCTATACTTTTAAAATTTTTAATTTGATGATTGACTATCCAAATATGTAAATAAAAACGAAAATATCATTATCATCTTAAATGCAGAGAATCTCTATTTAGTAATAAAAAACAAAATTATAATTAATATTGTATTACCTATAAAAGTTCATATTGACGTAGATGCATTCTTTGTATAATGTCTCGACAATCATTGAACACTCGTTTAATATTTTCTGTATCCACAGCGCATGTAAAATGAGGATAACAATAATGTTTACCATCACCACTGGCTGTTGAAATACGCTATAAATAAAAATTATAATTTTTTTTGTAATAATTGAATAATATTTTTAAAAAAAAACATGTTTATACTTACTAGAAACTCATCACGAATAAAATATTTAGCTCTAATTACTTCTGGATCCTCTCCAGGCTCTATAAGCGCATCATCTAAGCCAAAAATATTAATTTTAATTAATTTCGACTGTACTTAAACGACTATTATTATTTTCATTTTGTTTATTATTAATAAATAAGTAAGTGTAACTGATCATGTATATGTGCAAAGTGTTAATATTTGTGATTTTTTAATTTAATATTTTAATTAATTAAAAAATATATACGATCTTTTTAGAAAATATATGATTTAATACAAAAATCAAAACAGAACTAAAATAGCATTTTCTCGTTAAATAGTTTTTATTTTTAACATTTAACTTGTTAATAATAGTAGAACTCAGATAATGTTAGCAATATATTTTTTTTAAATAATCTTTAGAAATAATCTTAAGAGTAAGGTCTAATATAAATGTTAGAACAAAATAGTAAATGATCTTAAACAGAAAATATTATTTAAAAAGTTATTTTCTTATCATTTTGAACGACACAAATAGTCTTTCTTTATGCTATTAGATTTCGTTCAACGTAAAGCATATATAAATTAAATTTAAATTTTAAATTTTCATTCAAAATTAAGGACTTTATTTTTAGAAATTTCGGAGTACCTATGATGCAGTCTGTAGTACTGTGAAAAAACTCAATTGCTAACGAAATATTCAGAATTTAGATAATCATTAGTTTCATTATTTAGGAGAATAATTATCTGTCATTTTTTAAATTTACTTAACAAATTAAAATTAAAATTCGAAAATGGAATTTAAAATTGGTAAGAACACCGATGAGCGAATTTTTCATTTTAGAAAATAAATTTCTTCTGCAATTGCGTTCAGGTTATTGTTTATAAATAAAATGTTTTGGTAAATTAGAATATCATTTTCACATTTAAATACATTATTAAAGACAACATCAAATTTGTAAACTGTGGTGATGGCACATTGAAAACATACCATTAACAATTATTGCAGATATATTTCTTTTCTTAAAAAACCATAGATATTTCTTTTCTGGTTTTTCCTTCTCAACTACAAAAACACATGAAAATTTTATTTTATATAAAACTATTTTTTTTTATAAAATAAAAGGATTGTTTTTAACCATAAAAAGAAATAATTCTTTAATATTTTGTTATATAGACTTCAATTTTTTTTTTGATAATGATGCGATATTCAAAATGAAATTGGCTTTTGTTTTTGGTGTTTATGTTTCATAAATAATTGTCTTTAGTAAATTCTTGTAATCATCATATCAACTTACTTGGCGTTTGATATCTGTTAAATTCGGCAAAATAATCAGATAGTTTACTTTTACCAGCTTTAATTTTTTCTGCTAATAAATCTTGTTTGTTAAGAAATAAAATAACTGAAATTGTACGTAACCATCTGTAATATAAAATTTGATACAAATTTAATAATTTTTCAATATATATATTAATAATATTATCAATTTACCTATTATTCCAAATACTTTTAAATAATTCAAGTGACTCTCTTAGTCGATTTTGTGTTGGATCTTCACGAAGAACCATATTATAACTAGAGCAGGCAGTTACAAAAATAATTGCAGTAACATCATTAAAACATTGAATCCATTTACGACGTTCATCTCTCTGACCACCAACATCAAACATACTAAAATATTATCAAATTTAATAATTTTAAATAAATTTTATATTTTTCAATCAAATTTTTTACTTACTGAAAATTAACTTTGTCAACTTGAAATCTAGTTTCAAAAATTCCCGATGTTAAAACACGACATCGTAATATATCCTGTTCATTTGGTGTATAATTTGGTTGTTTTATTACACTTACACGATCTAAGAAACTGATGGAAGAAATAAAATATAAAGTTATTATACAAGTTATTCATAATTGTCATAAAAATGGATCTAATTCGGTGCCAATTCTATTAAAAATAATTTTTCAATAACTTGGATTTCTTTCGTATATCTTAATTTTGTTTATTTTTGACATTTTTACTATTTTTTAATTAAAATAATCTCTAATATTTTTTAATATACCCAACATTATGTTGGTAATAATATTTTCGCATATATATATTAAATTATTATAAAAAAATCAATTATCTCATTCTTCATCTCCGACAAAACTGACGAGGAACTCATTCAAATTTATTTACAATTACGCGTTACAGCCTAAATTGAGCCTTGGCCTTGTCCTCAAAGAGATTTTGTGACATTTTATAGCAATTTGTAATTGTAACTACTAATTTTATTAGGATTCCGAACCATAAGTTTTTTTTTATAATGAAGAAACATTTAATTGCAACAAGTTAATGGTTTTTTAATAGAAACACATTTCAACAAATGATCTCAATCGTTAGCATTTTCCCCAGTCTTAAAATTACAATTACATATGCATATTTTATTAATGATATTAATTTTAAAGCTGAGTCAACTTAGAGCGAAATCGATGTCTCGGTCTGGAGTTGAAACCAGGAGACCAGGACCTAATTTATCACAGAATATCATACTACGACCACGTATTTACACAACAACATCAAGCATTTTGCTTTCAAACAAGATCAATGCTTTATAATAATTATTTAAAACTTACTATTTAGCACAGTCAATTAATTGATATTCATTTGATCTTTCAAATGTTTGCTGAACACCACGATCCTTCCACAGTTCTTCTGTGTGTTCGTAGAATTCTGGAGGGTAGTTAAAATCAGGACCTAAAATATATAATAATATGGTAAAATTATTAAATTTAAAATTAATAATTAATTAATTTACTTGAAGCATAATCTTGTATATATTCGACTCGAGCTTCATTATCTTTTCTTTCTAATGCTACAGGTGGATTAAGTGTGCTCATTGCACCAGTAATTGTCTAAATAATATAAAAAATTATTAAATATTTTGAGAATTTATTTTATAATTATAATATTAATATATACCAAAACCGCATCTCGTATATTTTTTTTGATATCATCGATTTTCTGTTTTCTTTCCTGTTCTGAGAAACCGTTAACATGAAGGATACGCATTTGTTTAACAATCGTTGATTTACCAGATTCACCAGCACCAAGTAATAATAGTCGATGCGTCGCTCTATATACTTGTTTATCTTTTTGTAATTGTTTTGTGATTGCATCGCTTCGACGTTTTTGACTTTTTGAATCCTCTGAACCGCTGGCAGCATCCGTTTGTTTGGAACCGGCTGAACCAAAACAGCCCATAGCAGCCCAGGGGGCCCACCAACAGGTGGCTCCGCCCTCAGGTGTAGCGTCGGGAGACTCTGCCCCCCTTGTTTCACCGTTACGAGCCAGCCTAAATTTAAATTATTTTTTTAAAGTTTTCCGTGGCGCTTGGCTTTTTTCACTTATATAATTTTCAAAAATTTTCTTTTGTAACTGGAATGAAATTAATCCAACGCTGTTTTTAATTTCTTTAATATAGTTATATAAAATTTTAGATTTTTGTGCGGTTGATTTTTAATTTTATAATTTTGTTTGGATTTAATTGGTCACAGAATTTTACAATTAAAAAATTAAATTATATATAATTTTTTTATTATCCTGTGTGTTTATGTTTTTATTGGTTTCAGTCAATATTAACTATAGTTATTCATATCTTTTTTCATTGCACAACTCTTCTCTCGGTCGATTTAATTGATATAATTTATTTTCTGAAATAAAAATAAAATTTATAATAAAATTAATAAAAGTTTTTGATTTTATTATGTTTAAAATGTTTAAAAATAGATTTTGACATTTGATATACAATATATATTATGTATATATACATTTAATTTGCTTAAACCAAAGGAACTTAATTGAAAAAGAATGGATAATTTTTTTATTTTTTTTGAGGTGGACTAAGAAAATTAAATTAATATGAGGTTGCCTACTTTATCTATTGATCATAAAAGATCAAACAATAATCGCACGGTTTATAATCTTCAAAACAGATAAGCCAGTAACGCATGGCACCGTTTTAGTTTACTATATAACATATAAAAAACACTGCTATACCAAACTACAAGATTATAGAATAATAGAAGAAAATCTTTTAAAATCATATCGGGTTTAGAGATTGTTCATAGTTCATTGGAGAAATAATATAGTATAAATTGACCAAAATGTAATTTTACTGGTAGAAATGTGATTTTACGTCTAAAAAATGTAATTTTACTGAAAAAAAATTAATTATTCCGGGCGCTTTAGAAATATTATCTTAAAGCAAAAAAAAAATTATTCTGTCAGTCAATATGTTGCATTTAATACAGCTACTAAAAGTGCCAGCTTAAAACAAATTAGCGACTGGATTAAAAGAATCAGTGAACCAGCGAATATACTTAGTAGTAATTTATATAGCTACATAGTTAGAGATACAGCAGACAAAGCTAAGGCTACATTGTATATCCGGGGCACGATCGGTGGTACGTTGCACGGATGGCATCGTCTAGAAGCAATAGTGTCGTAGATATATGGATCCCAAAGAAAAAGAAATAATTGAGAATTTCATTTATAACCAACCATACACTTATTAGTATTAGTCCAGTATGATCTTATAAACTAAGTCGTTGAGTTTGTTGTTTATACAATGATTTATTTACGATAGGTTAAGTATATATTTATTTATGGGTTAGGTCTTAATCATGTATATTATAAATCAGATTTAATTTATCTAAAGTGTATCTGTTACTGCTTTTAAAAACAATATAATTAACTGAACAAATCACATTAAAGCCAAATAAAGATACATTTTTGATAGTAAATATTTAAATTAATCTCTCATTAATCTTTTACGGTTTTATAGTTTTCAATTATAATAAATATATAACATCACTTTTTTATACTCATATATATACTCGAATATTATAATGAAAAATATACGCATTTTGTATATTATTTATAAAATTCGTAAATTTTATATTGTTTTTATCCTATAGTATATAAAGATAAGTATACAGTAAATATGTATAATTTTTCCTTTGACCTTTCTAAGACTGATTTAATTCTATTTTTAGCATAACAACAAGGTATCTTCTTTATTTAAAATTTCATAAATATTATTAAATATTATAAGATAAACATGAGTTTCAACTTTATACATATTTTATTTTACATAAATTATGAATATGATTATGGAAAAACTTAAATATCTCTTCGATGCGTTCAACGAAAAATATTAAGAACAACAAAAATTAATACACGCGCTGTTATATATATATTAGTTAAATATATCATCTAAATAAAAATATCAAAAAATAAAACAATATAATATTCAAATTAGTTCTTTGGACTTTTTGAATTATATAGTACGCCGGAAATAGAATTAAGCATTATAGCAATTTCAAATTATTCTACTATAAATAATAATATATATATTGCAAAGTTTAAATTGCATTGATTATTTCTTCCAGATTTCCATAAATTATATAAAATATGGATTATTTTAATAATTTCATTCTTACGAATTTTTAATTACTTAAATAATTGCCTCAAAATTTGATTGAATAGAACAGTATCCCTAAAATTTTATGGAAATCAAACCAATATTTAAAAAATCCTGTCAAAATTTTCTCATAAATCTTTTAAAATTAATTTTTTTTTGAATATTGTGTAACAACGATTAAGTAAAATTAAGTATAACAACGAATTATAATTAAAATAATCGAATTAAATTGTTGATATTCAGCATTCAACGAAAAATAAAATATATATGAAACGGATAAAAGAAATCAACTACAAATAAAAATCATATGAAGAGAAATTATGAGCATATTACTTATAAAAAAGGAAATTAAATAAAAATAAAATCTAATATAATATAACCAACAAAAGAATAAATTTTCTTAACATATTTAACATTAGCGTACCAAATCCAACCAAAACAGAACCGCTACTGAACCGCCTTTTCACCTACTCATTCACAAAAAAACACATATTATACAATCTTCGCAAAATCAGTTCGCAACCGTGCCGGGTGCCGCTATTAGTTTGTTTTTAGAGAACTCTTTGCTTTATGAGTTAAACGCGTCCTTTAAAATTAAAACAAACAGGTTGTTCGTAAATTAGTTCGTATGCATAACGAAAATAGTGGTACATAATCGCACCAGTTTTTGCGTTACGTTTTTACACCGTTTTTACGAGCTCTAGTCGTATATAATAGTACAAATGCATACAAATCTCTTCCGTTTTTTTTCTACTCATCTTATTTTAACATTTATATTAACGAAATGTAAAGTGTAAACGTACCGTAACGTTTACACTTTACATTTCGTTAAAGGCGTAACGAAAAAGAAGTCTTGTATGAAGAAATAACTGTAGGCGGTTCCAAAACGAACCGATTTTCTTAAAGGGAAAGCACACCACACATAAATGTAAAAATTAGTGTTGACAATTACATATTAATAGAATTATTACTATATCTATTAATAAAATATCTATTATCTATTATAATTAATTTGACAAAAAGAAAAAGAAAGTAATTGTTTTAACGTTGAACTTGAACCGTAAGGGAAACAATTAATTACAGAAATTATTATTTTTTGTAAATGATTGGAATCGATTTACTAACCATTTTCAATTGATGCAATTTTATAAACATCTAATTATTTTACTAATAATAGCGAAATAAAATCTGATAATTTTAAATTCTTGAATTTTTAATTTATTTTCCTACATTGATTTTGTATATTAGTTGTTAATTGTTAATGTTATTGAATTCCAATTGAAAAAGTGATGAAAACTAATGATTTTGGTCATAAAATAGAATTAAATTAAAATTATATTTTTGTATATATGTATATAAATGATGTACAAACAGTAATAAATTTCAATTATACATCTCTTATTAACAAAGATTAACCATGCATTTACACACCACGACATAAGATTTTATATAAAATATAATATTTCCTACATAGAAAAGTGTTGCCTACTTTTCTAATATTGATAATTTGTGTTAACTATTTAAAAACACTGGTAAACGAAATTTTTACCACCTGATTAAAATAATTGATTTTTAAAAATATAAACGACTTGTTAAGAAATTATAATAATTTAAATTAAATGTTATACTGTACGCTCAGTTACGTTTTAATAATTTTAAATATTGGGCAGGTATTTTAAGAATTGCAACGATCAATTGAGCTTACACTTGCCTAGTGTACATGTTTTAGGTATACATATAAAAAATACAAAAAAAAAAACGAAATTTATTTTAAATTTTAAAACGTTTGATTAGCTAAATGAGGACAACTTGTAAGAACTTACAATAAATTATAGTTCTTTAATATCTAATAGATCTTTAACAAATAAATCATCTAAATCTATACTATAATATTGAAGATGTCAAACCGCGCAAGTAGCAATTATTCTAAAAATTACATCTTTGTATTACTACTTATTTTGTAAATATGTATAAAGGGTGTAACAAGCTATTACAGTATTCGGTATTTTCCTTACCGACGATATATTCATTAAAAGCATTTATAGTTACACAATCCTGATTGTAACCTACGTGAAGAGTAGTATATTGACTGGCTTACAGACACCAACTTAGATAAGGAACTTATCATGTAATTTCAAATTTAATCCAAATAAAATAATTATTATATACTATATATGCTCTAAATATGCAGTATTATTTCATAATTTTAGCATTGGCTCACTGAAGCTACAATCAAATATAATTCGGAAACTAAAATCCATTATTTATGAATCTACTGCACTGAAACAGATTTCAGGAGCACCAACTAAGTATAGAAAAAAATCATCATTGAAATGTCATTGAAATCGGTTAACAATTACTATACATATATCTCGGAAATATAAATTGGAAATTTTAACATAGACCCACTCAAGGTACGTACCCCAAAATAATACAGACACCAAAAATATCTTTTGTATATATAATTTTTGCATTTTAAGACTCTACTACTTCGAAAACGTCCAGAAAACAAAAATTTCAACTAAATGCATTATGGGTCAAGTCCAATGCAACACTCCTAATTGTATTAGCTATACTCATAATAATAATAAATATGCTTCTAAAACAAATCTTCCACATAATGAAATAATTTGTGTTATGGGCTTGATGCTCGCAATCTCAAAAATGTAATTCAGATTATGCATATTTATTGGTATTACGAATATTATAACTTGTCACGATTACATTTTAACTGTCAAATTTAGACATAATATAATGATCTTAAAATTGTATTTGAATCTTTTCAGAAATTAATTTAAATTTCTGAAATAAAAAATCTGATTGTTGAGAAATATACAAGTAAGAAGAAGTTAATAAATTGTTGTTAATAGTTTTATATATTATATACATCTTTATGTTAAACATATTTTTAAATATATATATATGTAATAATATATAACATTTTGTATGTATGTATATTGATTTTTGGCAAAAGATTTTTTTTTTTTTTTGGATTAGATCGTTGATACTCGCGCGCCCTACATACACCTACGCTTCTATTTTTATCTCTTTGCATTTTATTTTCTACATAAGAGAAATATTTTCTGTATAATATAAGTATGTATATATGTATATTCAAAATTTATTATTTTTATATAAGTGTATATACATATTTATATATATAAGTATATATATATAATTATAACACAAACTTTTAGATAAAAATATCAAAAACATGTGAAAATTTCAATAAAATCGATAGAAAAATAAATATAACCTTTAAAATGTAATAAGTTTTGCTAATATTGAATGCAAAAATTTGTGTGTTTTTTTACTATGAATTCATTGCTTTATGTAATTTATTAATTTTATTTTTTTTTAAATAAATTATATTAATTTTTTTTTACTTATAAATTGTAAAATAATAAAATTATTACACAAATATTCAATTTCTTATAAAACATATTAAATTTTTGTGATACTGCGAACTACAGTCGGGGTCGTATTGTAATCCCTAAATGCGAAAAAAATGAATTGATGAGCGAAGTAGTCACCAAAAAATATCTACAAAGTGGTATATACCTGCTAACCGCGGTCCTACCTTAAGGGATCATACCTTTAAGATATGACGATCCGTATTAAATGTATTGTAGAGGATGCGGAGACGTAACCGAAACGATTGAATATACTTGTCTTGAATACTTATTTGTGAATACTAATGTCTCTGTCCCTGTCTCATGCATCTACGACGCTTTATTCCAACTAAGTACACATAAACAAATTTTATTCCAACTAAGTACACATAAACAAACTGCATGAAGCAGGAGTTTTGGATTGGAAAACCAATTCTCTGGTTCGGTCGAAAGAATTTTTGGTTCAACCAACCACCACGGCATGTGTAACATACAATAGATAAACGTACAATAGATCTAATTCTGGCCTAAGTGCATGATTCCTTGCGATTCCCCTTATAGAATTAATCAATCAATTATTTATAAGTAATTTAAAGAGAAACTCATATTTCACTTTCCACATTAAAGTACATTTCGTTCGACTTAGTTCATTATAATTCACAAAATGCTAATGTGTGAGTTCAAGACTTTGTGTTTCTGCATAAAAATTGTGAAATTTGAAATTGGTTTAAGAATTAAAGTCTCTGATATATAAGTGTATTTTGCTAATTGTTGTCATTATAGTGAATAATTTTAAGGGGAAAACTTATAATAATTGTAAGAAACAATTTGTCAATTGTCCATAGTTTGTCATAATTTTAATTTATATGTAAATTTTTGCTACATACTTAACATAATTGAAATACATGATTAAATTTTACTCCTTTTTTTAATTAATATAACAATTTTCTAAAACATAGGTGTAGTTAATTAAGACAGTTCACAACTAAAGTGACGGTTTATTCGTTTACAAACCATATCGCTCATATCTAAACACATTTTGTCAGTAAGAGCTATCTCCATTCATAAATTTTACACAGGCCTATATAATTAGACCATCGAATTGCAGAGATTTCACAAATGCATAAGTTAATCTCAGAATTTGTAGAAATTCCTGGACTCTTGATCGTACAACTTAATAAGTAAGCACGTTAAAGCACGTTAAAGCACGTTAAACTCAGCTCATAATTCATGCAGTAATAGAACAGAGATATTGTGTCTACAACAGATATTTATATCGGGTCATCGTATTTTGAAAGTGTAATCCATGTAACATTAAATTTCCTGCAGATATATATTCAGTTAGTAGTACAATATACAAATCAAATTATGTAATCGTACGTCGTACACTGGTTACTGGGAAGAAACTTTTCGCCTACAGATTTTAATATTTTCAAAGGTTTTAAAGGTCACAAATGATGAGCCTAGTCGAAAAAGCAAACAAAGAATTACATAAAATTTTACTTTGATTATATAACAATAAATATTATTTTCTATACAGGGTGTTCCATAAAAGTAGTGTCAAGACGAAACAGGGAGGTATAGCACCTCAAAGCATATCAAAAATCACATATATGTATGTTCAGCTATGAATTTTTTCTAATATTTTCTGCCTTACCTCCCATTTAAATGATCGTTTTCTCAATTAACTATAAAAAATTCAAATTTTGTACTTTCTACACTTAAAAATAATAACGCTGGTATATGTAGTTTGCAAGATAATAAGCTGGTGGAATTTTTAAGGTTTGATTATGTCAAACTGGGGAGTAGGTAGAAAAAAAATCATACCTCCGAAATTATCAAAATCTCTGAACATACATAGACGTGATTTCGATAGACCTTGAAGTTTTCTACTTCCCTGCTTCGGATTTAAGTTTGATTTACACGCTCGCCGAAAAATCGTGACGGTCAATTCTAACTATAATCAAAAATTGCCGGTGTGACAAAATTCCGGCTAGGGTAAGGTGAAGTATTTATTCAATGAAATCTATTCAGTCGTACAGACCATGACATTAGTTTATAAAATATTCTTGGCTTTCCGAAACAAGAGTAAAGTTCCCGAATATTTTCTGTGTAACAGTTTTTCGGTGTATGATGTGTAAATCAAGTTTGTCACAAATTTTTAAGACAACCTGTATAAAGATAATTTTAATTTAATTTTTATATTTCAAATGTTTTTATATATATATATAAATTGTATATTTTCTAAACATTTACTATATATATATATGTATTTATGTTATGTATATACAATTCCAGGTTAATAATGTGTCAATAAATTGAAATTTTTATACCCCCGAGAACACTGTATATAAATGTAAAAAATTGCTCTAAGGTTCTTTGGGTTCTTCTTATATAGTAATACATAACATTATCAATTTTTCATAAGAAAATTATTTTGTTATTTTTCTTTAAGTTCAAAATTTATTGAATTTAAACCATACACAAACAATGAAGTTTTCATAAAATATCTTTTTATTTTTATTTCAGTAAGTTTTTTTTTTTATTCAGCACGTGGTATTTTTTTTTCTTTCCATAAAGCAAAGAAAACATAACAAGTTTTGATTGCTTATAGATTTGATTGGTTGTTCATATATTCAATTTAGTAATAATTGAATTTGAAAAAAGTTTTTGTTTACATTTTTAATAAGCTTGATTTTTTTTTTAAGTAAACAAAGTATGTAGCTACACATAAAACATAAATATGTAATAATATTTATGTGTATATTTATATTTGGTAGGGGTGTAAATGAGCTTTATTGATGGCGGAGACAAATTAATTTATAATATTGTATATATATATACAATTTCTTAAAAATCATCATAGATATACAGACCAGACCCTCCACACAACACCAAATTCTTTTCGTATTTTAAAATTATGTTGTATATATGTGTATAATTACTGTGTAGTTGGTATATGAAGTAGATTAATTTAGCTATGATTTATGATACAATAATTTAAGATTTAACATTCAATTGTCATCATTTCATAGATGATGCCATGATGGTTTGTATAGTTTTGTTGATATTAGTTTTGAATCAAGC
Source organism: Rhamphomyia laevipes (assembly GCA_963920725.1). Classification (NCBI taxonomy): domain Eukaryota; kingdom Metazoa; phylum Arthropoda; class Insecta; order Diptera; family Empididae; genus Rhamphomyia; species Rhamphomyia laevipes. The sequence continues at coordinate 18,072,781 of OY987259.1, forward strand.
TGGTTTTGGTAGAAAATTATTTAATTCAATATAAAAATTCACAATTTTTTGAATGAGAATTTTCAATTGCATTTGAATATATTAAAAGAATTCAAAATAAAATAAATCAAATGAAAAAAATGGTAACATGGCAGATTTTTGGGCAAATTTCATCACATTTCATCGTAAGAACTTTCTAACGCGCATGAAATATAACTTTTTTTTTATTTGGATAAAATTTACCGAAATACAAATCCATTTTTAGAAATTTTGGATTTTATTTGGATTTTTCCAGTTAAAGAAAGTCTGCATTTGAAATGTTTTTAATTTGTTTATTTCAACTATATATATCTTTAAATTACAATTAGATAACCAACAAATTATATGAACATGATTTTAAAAAATTGACATAATGGATCTGTTTTAACCAGTCTTGGAATGTTGCTTACACGGTTTTCCAGCTAAATTGAATCATCTGCTGGGTTGGACCTTGATGATTTAATAATGATATAATATACAAATGTATCATTGATAGATTTGCAGTGAAAATGTGAGCGATAAAGAGTTTAGATAAATGTGCGCGAACCTTCGATTTGTCACAAGAAGATGCTAAGGATACATATTAGTCAGAATATATATGACTATTTTTTTTTTAAATTGTTTTAAGGGGTGTTTCTTAATTGCACTGAAAATTAGAGGTGATAATGTAAATTATAGTTTTATAATTGAACCTTTTAATTTATATAAATTGGCACGAATATGAAATCAATTTAATTTTAACAATTTGTACGATCATCGATTGCGGATAATTAAATAAAGATAGAAATTTATAACTACATGATTTACATGATTTTTTACCTTTCAATTTATTTTAGCATTTATTTACTAGAGGATTCTTGTCAATTCTATGAAAATTAAAAAAATATATCCTACTACTATCAGTAAGTCATGAATCATGTAATAATAACTTCTTGTATTCGGTATATTGAAATTGTATCTTAAACAACCTTACACAAACGTAAACGAATAAAATATCAATATTAAAACTCATACCAACTAAAATTGAGGGAAATACGATCATGCCAGAAATAACTTGATGAACAAATACCAACGTCAACAATTTCCCGATCCCTTTCTAGAATTTAAAGATCAAAAGGTTTTATGCGGTCTACACATATATCATGGCGAAAAGTTGTACTGATGAATCATTTAAGAAATCCGAAAATTAACTAACAATATTGGCTTAATACAAATTTGTTATATATTCATATAGTTAATCTTTAAAATTTATATTCAAATCAAAGACTAAATTACTAAGTATATTATATAAAATATGTTTTATTTCAATTGTAGTGTAAAAAGGTTGGTCAATCACATAAAAAAATCGTTACTTTTTGGCTTCAATATATATAAAATACGTTTATAAATTCATATCACTGTGTACCATAAAACTAACGTGTCCTATTACAATAAAAATGTTACAATATTAAAAATATAAATAATTTTTATTTTTTAATTTCTATAATAATAACAATTGAACTGTTAAATTAAATTTTCTATATAAATCATGATAAGAATACAAAAAAAAAAACCATATAATAATAAAAATTGTGATCTTCAATTATAAATATACAATTTTTTATTCTAAATATATAAAATATTATTTTATTTTTATAATTTACCGAATGATATTTTAACAAAATTGCATAAAATAGTTATAATGTCAGTTTTTATTTATATACTTATAATATAAATTATCTTTTTGTTGCAGTCACATCACGTATAAAATAAAATAAATATAATTTTGGTATCACCACATTAAACCGATACACAAAATCCTGAAACAATAAATTCCAGAAAAAAACTAAGAATTACTTGCCACCAAGAAATTTTTGACAGACAAAATCAGTTTTTAAAGCCACATGTCAAACAAACTTAAGCTTAGTATATCGAGTTCGATGTGAAATTAAATTTTCATTCAAATGTGAAATTAGATGTGAAAAATTCAGCTTCTGACAGCTAATTTCATAATATTAAATTTGTATGCGAACTCGATACTAAGCTTAAGATTGTTGACTGCGAGTTGGTTTGAATTTGACAGATAATTGGAAAGGCATATTTTAATACAACAAAAAAATGACATTATATGACGACAAATTAACTTCTTTTGTCATGTAGAGAAATTGTTATTCAAAATGACAGTTTCACAGAAAAAAAATTCTCTTATTTGAAAGATCGATTCTGAATAATTAATATAACATTACAAATTTGTATTTTTAAAGTGACAATTTTGTTTTTGATAAAGTCATTATGAAAAATGAGTTATAAATTTGTCAAGTTTTATGCCAATAAAATTTATATTTTAATCAATAATTTGGAAATTTTTAATTATATTTATCAATTAATTGACTTACAACAAAAATATTAATGTATAAAGAAGAAGAAAACTCAGTATCGCAATGCAATAAAAGTGACGTTTATACAATACTTAAAATCCATTAGAATCCATTTCCCTTTAAACTTTAATATATAATAATTTATATTTGCTAAATTCCTGATTCGGTTCTTTCCGATTCGGAATTTTGGAATTCGGAACAATATGTTTCATGATTTTATTTATTGCGAATTGTATTTTCGAGAAATCATATTAGGGATTTTGTGTTTCGATTTAATAAGAATACACACATATCGACACCAAGTTGTTGTCGATAGTTTGATGTCACCAATCCTACAATTTTACCTATCCAGATTTTCTTGTTGTTATAAACTATGGAAAATAACTTTATACTTATATGAAAAATTAAAATTTTAATGTTTTCTTATGTTATTTTTACTTCCATCACATAAAAATTTAACTTTCTATTTATATAATTTGATTTTATGCAATAAAAAACAAAAGAAAAATTAAATCTAGAAAGACTTTCCATATGCCAAAGGGTAGAAAGAATACTTTGAAGAATTTCATTGACTGACTATACCTAATACAGAGCCGACACTTACGTAGTCCAATGTAGATAATGTAAAATAACTAAATAAAACAATTTTAATGTAAATTTAATATTTTATAATTTTATTGAAGATGATTTATATCTAATAAAATAATTTATTTTAGGAACTCAAAATTATGGAAAAATAATTATATTTACGAAAAAGATTAAATTTTAACCATGAAATTGTATTTAAGTAGTGGGCGATAAATTACTTGAATATTTAAAAAAATTCTGGTTTTATATAAAATATTAGAAAAAAAAATGTAATTATATTTAATGGAATTTTATTATTTGAACAAATTTAACAAATATTGTTAATCATTTTTTTATAAATTTGCAATTTAATATTAAGTCTAATACAAAATTTTATAAATAAATATAAAAATGGTTATTGTATTTGTATTTGCATTATTTAAATAGTAACGTTCAGGAAAATGTTCATATCAAAATATTACATCATTTCATTTAAAAGTTGTAAAAGTGAATTTTAAAATAAAATCACTTTTAGAAAATGACACTTGATTACAAAAACATTAAATAAACTATCGAATTCTAAAAATATCATTTTATGTTGACAAGTGGAATCAATTTTGGAATTTATATTAAGTATTAATAAAATCGAATGAGATGATAATTAATTGTAAATTATAAAACATGCGTTCCATTTCCATGATCAAAATACTTCGAATTACTTACTTCGGTTAATGTTATAAAATTTATTAAGGGAATGCTAATTAAATTTTGAGTGATTCGACAACAGTTCAATTAAGTTCATAAAACCGTGTACAAGATGACGAAGTCTGGATCGAGCAAGTAGTTCACATTCACACAGGATGTGTTCGGCCGATTCCTTTTCGAATTCGTACAATCTACATACGTTGTTTGTAAGGAATGTTAATTAACCAAACTATAAAATTTAATGAAACTTTGACAGTTGTACGATTATTTTTCTAGTTAGGTCGGGAGCTAAAAAAAAACTTTATAACTTTAAACTTGTCAAATTTACTTAGCAATCAATATTGTTAATTAATTTGAAACTTATGAAAAATGGAACTCACCCACCTAATAAAATAGTATATTATTGTTAAATTATAATGTTACGTTATACAAGAGAACTGTAAATAAAATTTTTGTTATGAAATTAGCGGCAACTTTATTTTTAACTATACAACTTATTTATGCAAAGAATCTATTCAATTTAAATAATTACATGAAACTAATTTTATACAATTTAATTATTTTAAGTATTATAAAAAATTTAAATTTCTAATCAGAGAAGGTTTATGTTATTACACGAACAGGGATTAAAAAATCTATGTAAATTTAAATTAAGTAGCTATAAAATCTCTAATATATTATGGGATTTTTTAATTTTATATTTTTATGACCATAAGGCTATGTACAGAGTGATGCTATAACTCATTTAAATAAACGACAGACGAATGTTCCTTTAATACTGAGCTATATACATTTTTTTTGACGAAATAAATTATTTTAATTAAAGTAAAAGACAATATGACGAGAATCAATATACTTCTCTCGTTATCTAAGAGCTGTGCTCGGATTTAAGCACTGTTCAGCTTCTCGCAGCTAATTTATTAATAATGAATTAATAATTGGCCTTAATCTTAATCATACTAATGTTTTGACAGTTGACTAATATAACTATTACTTTCACTATCAAAACTTTCGATGTTTGGTATTCCTGCTTGAACATAATCCAAGTACAGTTCACTTCAGAAACAGGAACCAAAATAACACTCAGCTGTATTACATTGACAGTGATACAATTACTAAGAGATCATTATATAACTTTGTAAATATAAATTATCTAAAAAATATATAATAACTTCGTTAAAATTTGTAGAGAGATTTAAGATTACATAATGTAGTTGGGAATATTGATCATACTTCAGTATTTCGCAATATTTTTATGACATCGTTTTCATGCTAACCAAATTATGCGACAAGCGACACCATTAAAACTGAATTTAAGCATAATAGTTTTTCATTCATTTTATTTATATTAATTATATATGAACATTACATAAAAACTAACCCAAAGTCATACATTGAATAATAATTTATTTAATTTCAAATTTTTTTATGTGGTTAACACAGAATATAATTAATGTTTTCTACCAATTATAATTGGCAACCTTTACAATTATAAACATTTTTATACTTCTGCATGTCTCAGAAAACAGAATTATTTTATATACATAATTGGTTGAAAATTGAATGAGAAATAAAATCATTAAACTCTGCGTTATATGAGATTGTCAAAACTAAAAAGGATGCAAAAAAGTGCTCACAATTGAATTGCTCACTAGTCACTATCCTCCAAGGTATCAACTTGAACAAGATCGGAAAGTCTGACAACACAGACTATCGGTTCTGTTCGGATGATCAAGAGACTGCTGATGAGCATATACTCTGGCGATTGCGAGGTTGTAGCCGAAATAATACAGCTGGCCTTATAATAATACTGGGCTTCATTGAAAGCTTGGATATCAACTGACCAAACATTAGTAGTGTAGTCAAAATAGATTTATTTAGGTCACCGTGTAGGGATTTATATTTTGACCTTAACGACGCCATACTGTAATCAATCATTTAATAAATCGTGTTTCAAGTTACTTCAATAATATAAAATTCTGCAACATACCTCCTGGAACTAACCCTATTTGTGAAATACTCTACTATAAACTAAGATTTAATTGTATGGCAATATTTAATTTTGTGGAAATCTTAACCCTCAATTTTGAATTTGTCAACATTATATATTTTACAAAATGAACTGATGAAATAATATTATATATCTAATTACTAAAATAACACTTCATAAACGATATTAATTTATATATATACCTACAATAATGACTCATAATTCGTAATGTATAGTACCAATAAAAAAGATAAATTCAATTTAAAATATAATCGGCCCACAACCCTGAATTTCACATTTTTTATATTTTTATTTTAATAGAAATTAATAGAAAAACTTGTGGTTTGATGATTGTTGGTTTTTTTTGCTATATAGTATATAAATTTATATTTAATTAATACCACATAAATCGATCTTATCCATATCATTTTTAATTAAATGGTTAATTTTTTTTTTTATATTTTTGTTAATAATAAATAATTTGTCATATAATTCCTAATTCAACTTTTATATAATAATACACGCAATTATTAGTTTATACTATATATTGGATGAAGAAACAAATTTACAAACAATATATTTTTAGAAACCATTTTTTTTATATGAAAATATTTGATTTCATATAATTTTGTCGCAAATGTTCAAAGTTTTTATTTACCAACATATTAAATATTATTAGAATCTACAAAATATTTATGTATAATAATATAAATTGTATGTAACTACAACAAAATTTATAATCTAAAATACTATACATTATTATCAGAGAACAATTCTTTATTAATGTTTATTTCGTAATCAAGCAAATATGAAAAAAAAAAAAATATTTATTATTATTATTATCTAAGTACCAAACCATATGTAAAATTTTGTTATTTTATTTTTATTGAAATTTATGGAGTATAGGAAACAGTATCCAATCTAAAATTTTATAATTTTATATGACAACGAGATTTATAGTTGGTTGGTTGGTTGGAATAGAGGAAGGTTACAGAGACTCTCACGTACCAAGGCCACAAGGAAAGGACCCGTTGTACACTCCCGCTGGCGTACAATCAAAATTTTTAAAATACGTCAGCACATCCTATTTCTTTCATGAACGCCACCAAATGTTCGACATTTTCTTCTTCAGCTTCAAAAAGACTTGTCATAAAATGACATTTCAAAAATTTAAATCTTCTGTGTCTGACAGCTGGACACAATGACACAAAACATGCTCTAGAGATTCCTCTTCCTCCTCACAACCCCTGCATATAGAAGATTGTGTCAGTCCCAGCATTGCCGCATGTTTCCTTAATAAAATATGCCCCGTGACTATACTTGTAAGTAGTCTTACCTTTACTTTGTTCATTTTTAGAATATTTTTTGTCTTCTTTGCACATGGATTACCCCATAGGATCTTGGTAGTTGCACCAAGGGTACTATACTCCCACACCTGAGTGTGTATTTTTTCCGCCCACACGAGATTTATACAACCGAATAGTTTCGTTAAGCGATGAATTTTGGCGGTTATACTTATTTACAAAAAAAAAAAAAATCAACACAAATTTGGTGTGCAGTGTTATAAATACAATTATGTTATGTAAACGTAAATAGGATTCAGGTTCTAGTGGCTTCGGTACGTAGTGACTTTAAGCAACTTCCATCGAACCAATATGAATATGGTATGAGTGTTCACTTGGGATATACACGCATTGTAAGTCGACTATAATAGCGCCTCTGTTGAAAAAGTTTTAAAATTTTTATCATAAGGTTTAGTGATGCTAATTACAATAAAATTATATGAGTTTACTTAACTTAATATGGCAAAAATAAATACAATATTAATGGAAATAGCATTAAAAGAGCAGTTTATTTGTCAATCTGGCGATTATCTGTCGAACAACTTACTATACTACGTTACAAAAGTGTTGACGTGGATCGTATAATTAAAAATCTATTCTTACTACGCTCTAAACACTGTGGAGTACATCAAAATACGTTACGACGATACGTTATAGTATTTTCATCTGACAGTTTTAGAAATACGCTACAATACACTACACACCACGTGAACAAGATAATACAAATCAAGGGAAATGTACGGTAGATGGACAACTACTGCCAGGGAAATATATTTGTTTGTTTTGATTATCACAAAATTTTAATTTTAATTTAATTTTAAAATAATTCATATTAAATGACCTTTAAATACTTTTTATCATATTTAACTAGTTTTGTACGCAGTTTTTTTTACACGTGATGCAGCTATTGATATAGTCTACTGCAGTAAATATGCCATCCTGTATCGAAAGGTTTAATAAAATTAAAATTAAATATATTATATAATATAATAACTTATATAAATAATTTTAATTCTCATTTCACAGAATGCAAAATAATAAACCATTTAAAAAAAAATGCCATATTAAATTGTTTAAAATTTGATATCAACTGCAAGTGGATTCTATAAAACAACCTTGCGTTCCCACGATTCAAAATAAATGGACCACACACAATAAACGGATAAAAAAAATATTATCAATAATTTAAAAAAAAAAAAGAAAAATCATAATTTTACCTGAACGGTCTGACAGAAAATTGCATAAAATAAAGAGGAAGAGAAGAATAAGGAAATCTAAATTAATCGATTTTTGTTAGATGCTAATTCTATTACAGAATCCTGCAGTTCATCACCAATTTATACTCTAAATGTCTAAATAATCGATAAAAAATAAAAAGATTTAAGGATAAATTTTTGGACAATATCATCAGAAACTAATTTGAAAAATTGTTTATTATATTCAGCACATTACAATTTTTTGTATGGAATATAAAACTTTTACTATAAAGATATCAACGTAATAAATTTATATATAGTAAAATTATATTAAAATTCAGAATTATATATAGGATATTTAAATATTGCCAAAAGACTGAGCTTTCAGATTGTATAGTTTATCTCTGTTAAGACTGAAAAATAATCAAATACTATGTAATTGTAGAAACCACTTTATTAGCATTATCTTAATAGATTCTAAAACTATTATTTTTATTAGTTATAGAAGTGACATGAATCGCAATAATGAAAATCTACAAATAAACATTTTTAGCTTGTTGATTCCATTACTTAGTTAGAAAAGAGGGATCTCCATAACCACTGTGGTCAGTTGAAACACTAGGCCGGCCCATAGGTATCTCCTAATGTATATTTAACAAAATGTTCCACCAGCCACAACGCGCTCTTTACAAACCTTATCAGATCCACGATTGTGCTGGTTACAATTATGTTTTAGTTGATAACACCTACCATTTTGCCATAACCTAACTAACTAAACATCCAATTCTATAAATGTATCATCATATCAAAATGAAACTATTAAGTATAGTATAAAAATAAATCACAACCCAATTAACACCAGATTTAAAATAATCTAATATATTATAATTAAATTTACCACGAATGAATTGGTTAGGGGGGGGGGGGGGTCACATGACCTCATATGCTTTATTTTGAAAAATTCTAAAAAAATTTAAAATTGTTTAAAATTTATATTAAAATTTAATCTTTAAATTCTTAGTATATCTTAGTATATTAAAAAATTAGCTTTAAAGAATTTTTTACTTCTAAATTATTCTAGCTATATATTTTTTTTGATTAAATATTTTAATGCATTTTATTTTTTATTAAGTATATACATATAAATATAAATAAATATATTTACATTTATATTTTATATGTATATATATAAAAGTGTTAAGTGTCAGAATATAATAATAGGGTAAGTATACATATATTTATATGAATATGTCAGGTGGAAAAATAATAATTTTCTTCTTCCTAACAAATTTATTCTCTCTGTATTTTTTGTGTTATTACGTTAGTATTAGTGTATATTATGTATATATAAGCTTTCAAATTATTGATGTATTAGTGGTGCTGTTGAGTAAAAAATTAAATTTTTTTTTCTCAAAATTCTGGTTCTCTTTTATACACGTATACAAACAAACAAAATGAAGATTAATTTTGATAAAATATTTTACTGGAATTTTTGTTAAGTAAAATTATTATAGAGGGAAAATCAATATAAGAATCCTTTATTTTTTACTTCCCTTTTTTGGCGCACACGGTCCTTTTTTGAAAAAAAAAAAAAAATTATATATAAAAAATATTTTCTACCTTCATGTGAGTGTATAGAATAATTTGAAATTTTCTCATTTAAAATTATAAAATGTGATATTAAATTTATTTTCAGTGTATATATACATACTTACATAAATATATATAGTATAAATTACAAAATTGTCATAGTGTTATTATTATATATCCTGGGCTATTTATGTGGGTGTTTATATTTTCATATGGAATTTATAAAAAAAAAAAAAACATTTGTACGTTACACTGTTAAATTTTTTTTTTAAAGTAAAGTTAAAATTTAATATCTCAGAAACATTTTATTAGCACCGTCGTGCCCTGATTGTTACCCGAAATAATAAAGTTGAATTACACGACCAAGGTAGTTGTGAATAGTTGCTGAATTTTTATGTGTGACGGCTGTTGAAAAATGAAAGTGTTAAAAACAGGATGGATCACGTAATAGATGAATGATGGTGTATGTACCATGTAATATGTATTGACACTTTCGCGGATTCGGTACTCATTTCTAGGTTCATCCCATTTTCGGGTTCAGTTTCACCACAAACTAATAAACTGGTTTCACCATTGTGGTTTCACCATTCATTTTTATAATATTGTATGTTACCATTGCTACCATATACAAGCATCTTTAATTCGAAAATGTTTCATTCTAGAAGAACTATTATACTACCTAGCACTACTGGACTACTGGCAGTACTAGAAAGCTATTCAGATTAAGTGCAGTTACGAAATCCATCGAATTATTACAAAGCACTTCAATACCTGGTCAGAGTTTGTTAACGATAACAATATGGATGGAGCTAGTTTGGTCTATGCGAGGCTCTTGGGTCAATATAACTTAACGCCTAACCTAATTCAATTCGTTTAAAAAATGAATTAATGTCGAGCGATGTTATTTTATATTTGATTAAGTACATATTATCTTTTTACATATAATTATAAGACAATCTTTTCCACTAGATAAATATCGTAATCATGGGTTAGCCATCAAAATTCAGAACTTTGCTTTAAAAATTGTGAGACTTTAATACGTTGAAGGGAAGGCTTTAATTCAAATTCAAATCGAAAGCATTAGCATTTCTATGTTGAGAATTATTTAAGTATTTAATGGAACAATCTTAAGATCTCCAACATCAAAATTAAATATTATAAATGAGCATAAAATCCAATTAATTTATTTCATATATATAAAATACAAAATTTTTACAGTGTATTTAAAAAAATATTACTTTATATATATTATACAATTGGATGAACATCCTTAAAACAGATAAATTAAAAAACATACATAATGTTTAAAAAAAAATATAAAATTTTTCAGTGTATAAGTACTTAAGTATGTATATAAAAATTAATTTAATTTTTAAAAATGTGATTCCGTCTTTTAATTTGAATTGGAAAACCAGTTATATATTTTGAATGTCTGGGAAAATGTGATACACATGCTTTTCCTGAGTCTTGACGCCCTCTGTCATATTAACTGTGATTATACACATGATCAAATGTCTGGGAAAATGTGATACACATACTTTTCCTGAATCCTGACGACCTCTTTCATATTTCCTGATATTATATATTAGACAAAATCTTTATTTTATTATGAATTTATTTATTACTCCAGCTATGGCTATTAATTTGAATAACGATATGCCTCTAAGTTCTAAGACATAACGTAAATACTTGATCACGAGTAGTGAAAAAACTAAGAAATAAAAGGTAGATTTGTATTCTTCCAATCCTACCGGACCAACTATAGCAGCTTGTGTGTATTTAGAAGATATTAACAATTAACTAATAGAATTGTTAAACCAAAAGTAAAGTTTGATGAATGATTTATATAAATAAAATATTGCAACCATAAAACTATTAAGTATAAATCAAAAAGATACACAATCTTTCTTAAAATTCAATTATAACTGTGGTCAATTTATTTTTTAATTAGTTTACTTTTAAAATACATAATCCCATTTTATATCCTATTCACATACACTGCACATTATACAGTCTTAAAAATTCAGCAAACTATAAACATAACTTTTTATTTTGTTTAACAATACAAAATTTAAAAACTATATAAAGTACATATATTTTTCTACCCACTTTCCAACGTTTTTTTTGCCATTGTATCTACACAGTAAAATAAGTTAAGACAAAAATTTCAATGGTATAGACAAGCACACTAAATTTTTAAGTGAGCTGTACTGGATTTTCCATTTAAGTTACCCAACATATTTTCATAGTATTTTCCAAGTTTATGTCATAACACAACAAAAACAGATATAAAAACATAAAAAAAAAAAACACAACCACCCCAACCACCCCTCAAAACTGAATATCAATCATCCCTTAATAAATTTATTTTACTTAAAATTGAGAGAGAGAGTATACAATTCAACAATAAAAACGAATCGCGTCGTCGTCGTTGTTGTTAGAGAAATGAAATGGTGATAGTAAAAGAGACTTAGTTATACTTTAGTTATTGGTTATCTTAATATGTGATGTGATGTAAAGGTGGCGGTTTACAGTGTATACACTGTACATTTTAAGTTTTTATCAGTTCAAATATTGAATATTTAACATGTAAATTTAATCGAAGGTTTAATATTATATACTTATTATATATTTTTTTTTTTTAAATCAGTTTTGATTTTAATGATAAATAAACAAAATTCAAGAAATTAATGTATAATTATAACAATTTGATAAAAATTTAGTAAATTTCGGGAAAATATTTGGAAATTTGAATTTGGAGAAATAAAGTATGAAGATTTTTTGATACCTGATGATATGTTTTAAACTATTACATTATACTATTACATTATTTTTTGTTGGGTTATGATTCTTTGTTTTATTTAAATTAAAATAAATCCATTCCTAAACGTTAATAAAATTAAAATATAGATTTAATAAATATTGTCGTTTTTTAAATACCTTAACGTTTTCTGAATTACAATTGATATAGTTTCTGAATTACATTACATACTTTCTGAATTAAAATTGACTAATCTGAATTATGATTGATGCTTTCTGAATTACACTTGGAAAAGGTGTAGAACTACAAATTATTAATATTGGTAACAATAAAACATTCATTATTAAGTATTATGTTCAAAACTCTATAAGGTCCGGTTTAATTCATAGATTACTTTATTTGCAGAATTTAAACCTAACGATTAATTTTATTGATGTGGCCCTAAATATAATAAAAGTAATTTTATTAATCATCAATATTTGTAAAATTTGCAGCCTTATAAGTAGAGAAGAAAATTAGATTATAAATAAGAATTTATCATCTAATTTTCCGAAAAAATCTTTGATTCTCTGTCGATAAATGTTACCTGTATCTTTTTTTACTCCGAAAAAGATTATAGTCATAATTTTTTTTATTGTTTATGATAAAAATTGATATTTTTACAGCATTTTTATGGAACTTGATATATGATATCAAATTTATATTGATTTTGAAAAGGTTTGTCACTTTATAATAATATACTTAATATATTTTATACATTTAATAAATATAAAAATGGACTTGAAAGTAATTTTCCGGTTATAAATTTGGATTATTCTGAATGTCAAAAACTCACTATAATTTCCTATATAAACACTATCTTGCGCTCTACTTAATAATAACTTGTTCATGTTAAGTATCTCTCTTTCCGAACAAGGATTAATCGTTGTGACCATAATTCCGCTATGTATAAAGTGTTAGATATATGAGGGGAATCCGGGAAGCATTACGTTTTAAAAACCTACTGAAATACTAATTAATCTTACCACCGGTAATAGATTCTTAAATAATTACTTTAGAGATAACTGATAGCGAAGTTAATATAGTTTCACCAGCATATGTAAAGTACTAATAGAACGAATAATCTATTTAATGCTTTATGAGTGTAAATTCCATTTACTTATTTGATTTTAAGTACAGCAAAATGTACTAAATTTACCATAACTTAGAATTTTAGCACTGGCTTTATCTAATAACAACTACAAATTCATGATTTAAAATTACTTTGAAATATGAAAAAAAGGATCAATTTTATATTCCGTATATTTATAATACCAACGTTATTTACATAAAATTTGTTTTTATACAAAATATAGTGTAAGAGACTGGTGAAAAAAAAATAGATTAAAATTTATGTTTAAGGATAAAAATGATGTTAAATTCCGGAAGTAGGTTATCCTATCACGGAGCATAGAATATTACAAATTATGGTTTCTTTTTTTTGCAGAAAGATTGTATACTTGTATTGTATAAATATTTATAAATATACATACGTACATTATGTTCAAATTATAAATATGTTTAGATATAAATAATATACATTAAAAGAAATAAACATTTTACTAATGGTTAATTACATATAACAGTCTGTCGCCAGATAAAAATATTTGCGCATAAGTCAATTTTTAAATTAAATACATATTACTTGAACTTAGTAATTTTAATATTTTAGTTTATATCAATTTTTAGTAATATGTAATGTACCTATATACGTATACTTCCAGGATCTATTTACATAAATTAACTAAACAAAATACTTCGAACTACTTATTGCAGCAAAGAAGCGATCGCTTTAGAAAGAGTGATGAGAACTGTCATATTTATATTTTTTCATACTAAAATTGTATTGCAAAGTAAAAGCGTGGTAGCATATCATATTTTATATGTTCGTAGTACGTTTTGTTTTGTTTATTGAAATTGAAAAAAAATATGGCCAAAATTACGTTTAAAAGCCTAAAACTATGCAGTACTTATGGTTGTTAAACTCAGGCTAATAATAATACTTCATTGCATCAACAATTATTTACAATAAATATATACTATATATGTATGTAACATATAAGTATATAAACTTTATCAAATTATTAATTTTATTAAAATATTTAATCACAGTTCTAACTCCACTTTCTCGACGTTCCAATTTTAGGCACCAGGTATACCACTTATTTCGTAGATAGAATAACAACTTTCAGTAAGAGGAAAGTAAGTATATTTAATTCTATCAATTAAATTTTGATAATTAATTTACACAAACTTTTTTGAGTTCACTAGAACACATGACATTTCTGGTATTTCCTAATTAATATTCTTAAATTACAACGAATATTTGTGATATTGTTTTAAATTAACCACAATTTAACCATAATAAAAGTAGGATTCACAAAGTATGGACATTATCGGTAATTTAGGTCGCGCAACAACTACATTTATATTCGTTTTGAATTCGAATTTCGAATTAATTCAATTTCAAAGCGAATTTTTACTTAAATTCCGATGCTTATGCAAGGATTTCCGAATTTATTTAGCATGACGATATACTGACTGACGTGAAAAAAATTGTGTACCAAATGGGTTAAAATTATTAATTAAAAATATCCTGAGTTGTGTTTATTTAGTTTTAACTTTTAACCGAGGCTCTATCAATTCTGAAAATATTTTTGATTTGTTAAGTATTATTAAGATTCATAAAAAATATTTTCATAATTTAATTTTTGTTAATGTGACTCTATTAATAAAACAAACAATAAAAATTTAACAAATTCAGATGTTCTAATATATTTTTTAAAAAAAATAAAAAAATCATAAAAAAATCTTTTCGTTTGATATTTTTATGTTTTTGGATTACATAATTTGACTCATTTTCATTTCTTATATATTTTAAAGATTTCAAAAATAAGATCTTAAGAAAAAATTTTTTTTTTGAATGGTGAAATAAATTCATATGGATTTCAACCGTAATAATTACTTAAATTTAAAATTATATTATGTTAGAAAATTTGAAAATTTGTGTTTTTCTTTTAAATATATTTTCAAAAATGTAAAATGAAATGAACAGTGAAATGAAATGGGATTGATCCAAAATTCAACAATCCATGGAAAGATTTATATATAAATTAATATTATATATATTTTAAAATAATTTTTAAACAAATCTTAATATATATAGAAATAAAAATGTGGGAGATTAGTAAATTTAGTATTTTTATTATTATTAATAATAAACTTTTCAAATATTCGTACCCAATACTACGGTACCAAACCAACCTACTAAAAAGAAAATTATGACTTTTGATGTTAAAATTTCTAAATATTTCTGTGCCAAAAAAATAAAAATAAATATATACAATAAAACTTGTCAGACATGACAACATGAATTAAACTTTATGAGTTTGTGGTAGAAGCATAGAGATTGATATATAAACAGGATATTTGTTAAATCAAATTTTATCTAAATCTTATAATTGTTGCGGGAGGAAGAATATTAAAAAAGCTATGCAACAATACAATTTTATTTATTCAGATCAAGATTTTACTAAAAAATTACAAGGAAATTATAATATAAAATATTCAATACATTGTAGTGCCTACGGTTTTTTCAAATCAGTGAAAAATTGACCAGTGATGTCATTATTAAATTTCCAATATGTATATTAAAGAAAAATAGAAAATCATCTGAATTTTAGTTGATTAATTATTCGAAATCAATTGCTAATTCATTCATTATGATTATAAGCAATTAGTAGTTGATTAATCCAAGTTTAAAGATTTTAATCTTATTATAAAGGTCATATTTGTATGGGAGCTTGCCAAGATCAGTTAATTTAATTAAGTATTCTAAGTATATTTGACAACCTCTTATAGAATACGCAATGTTTCAGAAATACTGTAAGTATACAAAATGATTATCTTTTTTTGTCTGTCTGCCTGTTATCTTTTATGTTAAGACCTTTCCATAACATCAGGCCATTTCAAAGCTAAAAAGTCTCTAGTTGCTATTAATACAAGTTATGGTCCAATCTCTACTAATTAAACCATTTTTCATAGGTATAAGACAAGGTCACCGTCTGACAACTGAATTATAGAATTAAGTTAATGATTTGTATAAAGGTGGTTGGTTGCTTCAATAGGAAAGACCCAGACAACCTCCAAATAGCATTATTTTGCTACCAAGCATTCTGGTAAACAATGGATGAGGTTATTTTAGATGCATTTTGTGCCGTTAAGGTAATATACGGTTTCCGTAGGCCGTAGGGCATTTACTGGCTAGCTAGATAGTTTAATTCGTTAAGATGGTACTTTGGAAATGAATTTGTCAATTGTCTTTTTATCGTAGAGATCCATACAGCTACGACACGATTACTTGGGGGATGTATAACCCTTACTGAGTACACGCCATACTTGATTTCTAAAAGGATTAGACTATTGGGGCCGAAGCGTTCAAGGTCTTATTAAATGTATTCCAAAGAAGTACAAAATTACTCAAATTAGAAATTTACTTGTAATTGACATTACATTTTTTAAAGTTTACTTAATTTGCTATAGATTTGAATTTTTCTTCAAATCTGTTTTGGGTTAAGGATTAAAACTGAACTGGGCAAAATTCAAACATTAAAATAATTTTCTTTGTAAATTGAGAATTTGCCTAGAAATTTATTTAATATGATTATATATATAAATATACACACCCTTTTTATTCCAGGCAATATAGATGAACAAATTATTTTAATCCTTTTTTTTTTTTTGTTACTTTTTCGTTTGAAACTGAAAATCCTTTTTATATTTTTCTTTGCATGTACGTAGAAATTTGTGTGTTGTTGTTGTGTTATATTAAATAAATTTTTCGGTTTCTGTTTTTTATTTTTTTTATCTTATTTTTGCTTCTTTTTTACTTAATTTAATGCAATTATAAAATCCCACAAATTTTTTTTTTCACCACTCTTCGTTCAAAATGGATCCAAATATATAAAATTTTAATACATTTTTTTTATATTATTTATATCTTTTTATTTATATATCTTTAATATTTTTAGATTTTTTATATTTTTTTTTTTTATAATTTATTTATTTTATATTTATTAATATTGCAAAAAAAAAAAATTTTTTGTGCGCTCACTGAAATTTTAGTTTGAAACAAATGAAAAATAAAAAAAATATATTTAAGTAAATTTTTTTTTAGATATTAATTAATAAACACGAAAAATTTAAACATTTTTATTTTTAGAACGAAATTTTCTTCTAAATTAAAAATAAAATTTTTTAAATTTTCTTTTTTTTTTTAAACACGCGTGTAAAATTAAAACAAAATTTTTATTTTATTTGAGAGGGGAAAAACACATTTTTTTATGATGATTTTTTTTCAAAATTTTAACTGTTTTTCCTTTTTATGTTATTTTATATTAATATTTTTTTTAAATTTTATATATTTATTATTTTAAAAACCAGGGTTGTAAAAAAATCAAATTTCAAATCAAATCATATTAAAGTAATCGTAATCAGTCTTAGACATAAGCACCACTTTCCTGTTGCTAAGAAAGTGGGTCTTAAGAATGAAACTGATTATTTGTTTGGCTCAGCGAAAACATGATTAAAGAAAGATATTAATTAGTCTATTTACAAAAACAGACAAAACACAATAAAAATATGATAATATCTTTAAACTTTAAGCTTGGATTCTTGCACTTTCTCCACATCCTGAGAAAAAATTTACAATGCACAGTGGATTTAGCCTCTAATATTTTCCATCACATAAAACAAACAAAATATCACTAATTAGACACAACTGCTTAATACAAGCGATCAACTCAAAATTTGATCGATTTTATAATTTTTGGAAACTGTTTCGATCATATTTTGATTCGAGCGCTGATTCAAATTTCCGAATCATGAGTCCAGTATTTTACAACCCTGTCAAAAAGTGTAAAATAAAAAGAAAAAAAAAGGTGCTAAAAAATTTAAAATTATAAATTAAATTCCATCCATCCAACAAAAAAAAGCAACACTTTTGCAATAATTTTAGAGTATGCGCGCCGCGTCGCACAGTATTTGAGTTTTTTTTTATTTTAATGAAATTATTGAAGATTACAATTTCCTTTTTTTGTTTTTTGTTAATTGAAAATTTTGATCGGATGAGTTTTCACATTTCTTTGTTTTGTTAAATAAATTGTACTTGATAAAAAATATGTATAAAGGTATACTTAATAATTAGATAAAAAAAAGCCTTGTATGTTAAATATGCAGAGTTTTAACCGGAATAGAACCAAAATCCGTAAATAACCGCTTTTTTTGATGAACCAAACTATAACTGTAACCGGAACTATATTTTTTATCGTTTAATTTTGTTCTTTTTCGTTTCGATTCACGTTTTTTTTAAATTAATTAAATAATGGTTTCCGGTAACTCTTTTACACTGGGAGTTAAATTTTTTAGGTATTCTGGTTTCAAAAAAAAAATCCACTAGAATAGAATTCCACTCGGAAATCAGAACTGTCCACACTATTGATTTGCTGCAGTACGAAATTGCGCATAGCGAAATGTGATGAGTTGAAAAACAGTGAGTCTAAGTGTAAATGTCCGTTGCCGTTCACATAATCAATTAGTTGTACCATTTTTCATTTGATCAGTCAGTCAAATTCGAATGTAAAAAAATGTTGTATTCACAAGACTAGTAAAAATTTAGTGTTTATATGCGATATATATTGTCAATTAACTGTCAACTAATAAAAAAAAAAAAAAAATGTTGTACCTAAATATTTAATTATACATTTTGGTTTGGTTACCTAATTTTATATGTAGAATTTTTAAACTTGTTTGAACCAAAACTGGTAAAATCTATAAAAACAGGAGCTGAACCGGAACAGAAAATAAAATTAGGAACGTGCCGTAAACCGGAAGATAAAATTTTTTGGTTTGAATCTCTGAAATATATAATTCATAATATTTTGTTATATGCATGAATGTATGTTCTCATAATATCATTTGATCGGTAGTAGGAAGTATAACTGTAACACTGGTAGCAGAACTTTAAAAAAAAAATTATGGTTAAACCACAAAATTACATTTGAATTTATTATTAGGTATAGATATATTTAATACATTTATAACGCACAGTGTTGATGATTGAAAATACACTGTAAAACATTTTATTTCATTTTTAAAAATTATATAAAATTGAAGATATCACAACCACAACCAGTAATAATTAGGAATAGGAGATGAAGCAGAATACATATATAATAAATATGTATGAGAAGTATGGCATCCGCGATAATTATAAATTAAATTGACAGCCTAAACATTTACGAATAGAAGGTATTACAACCGTAATAGTTATTAATTGAAAATTGATATCCGTAATCATCTTGAATTTAAATATGACGAAATACATATGAATTAGAGAATACATAAGAGTTAGTTTCACTTTAATGATAATGAGGCATTAAAATCCACCTAATGTAGTAGTGAGATCAAACTGAAGAAAGTTGCTGCTGTTCTAAAATTAATTTAGAGATTTTTCAGATATTGTTATCTTCACAACAAAATGGAAAACGGTGAATAGAGAGAACCGTAAAATCTATTTAATGTAAATGCTTTGCATTAGCTGCCATACAGTAAATTATTTCTTATAACTCCAATTTCACTGTGACAACCTCAATTTAGTGGTGACAATCGTATGCCAAATCCAGGATTTCGATCGAGGACTAACTTAATATTTCTAATAATTTAGTAGTTGGTTGTAAATTTTTTTTTTTCACAAGTGCTGTTTTATAATTAACTACAAGCGTTTGGATATTCCTAGGTTTGCAGTTTTTCCTTTTGCAATTAATAATATTAAAAATTCTTAATAATTATTAAGCAACAAGGTTGAAATGATTTTCTTATGTTATCAGCGAATTGTGATCAATCATTTAGATTTAATGTCAACATTTATATTACTAATAGATATTTTACAATATTGGTTAAGTTCCGTAACTATTTGAGTAAAACTAACAGTGATATCCCATCCTGAAAATTCACTCATATTCATATTAAAATTTATATTGCGGAGGTATTTCAACCTATTGGCGGCTATTACATTTAATATCGACGTACAACGAGCACAATTAACTCTACATTTCAAAGTAGTTTCAAGAAGCAATTGTTTATTTTTATATTTTGAATGTCTTTAAAAGAAAATTATTAACTCTTTCAGAAAAATTAAAATACTAATTTTATTTTTAACTGTGTACTAATATATATGTAAAGGTTTGTAAAGAATATTTTTATTGGTGTACGTACCTACATGAATGTATAAATAAATAATCAAAATATTGAATAAAATATATTTTAAATTAAACGCAAAGACAAATTAATATTTGAAATAAAAAAAAAATTAGAGAAACAAACAAATAATAATTTGATTAATAAATAAATACAATGTATGAATATTTTATTAATAATAATAAAAAAGACTTTTTAAATATTTTAGTAAAAGATGTTCGGATTCGGACTCATCGCGTTTTCAATTTTTACAAAATATATTTTGTATTCTTTTCAATTCGAAAAAGTGCCAAACTGATTCTATTGAAGGTATAATCATGGATCTTGTCTGAAGATGAACACAGGTATATACCCTCCAGTTGGAAAAGAAAATTTTAGAGGCAATTGATTATATAATGAATGTTAATATTGGATATGAAGAAAAATCATCGAGCAGTATGAAAAATAATTGGTAAAACTTTATTATATAAATATGAAGAAATAAAATTAAAATTAGGCAATTCCGTCCACATGTATCAAAGAAAGCATTTTGAAAACAAACAACAGTCCGCAGAAGGACAACAAACGAATTTCAATCAAAATTTCCTTGACAGTTCTATGGATTACAATTCACTAACTTACTAATCATAAACTTCCACATCGTTTTAATGGATTTATAAGCGAAATGAAGCTTACAATTGACATTCGTCTCGCTAGTCGAGTTTCGCCAAGATTTTAAATTATTAGGGAATTTATAATTAATTAAATATTGAAAATATTCTTAAAAAATTTAAAATTGTATAATTAATATTACATATAATTTATAATTATAACTTAATGTTTACCTTAATTATTATCAACAACAAAAAAATCGATTTAATTTAATTTTAAATTTTTATAATTTTTTTTAAATTTGGATAGAATCCAAATTATTTATGTTTCTAAATGATTTGTGAAGAAAGAGAAATTTATCACTAGATATTATAAACATAATAATTATATATAAGCAAAAAAAAAAATAATTTATTTTTATATATTTTATATTTATTTTTAAACTTTAATCAAATAATCCCAATGTAATTTCTAATTTTACATATAAAACGTTTTGTATACGCTGTATTTCCATTATATACAAAAATACAAATTTATAAAAAATATAAATTTGAAATTAGCTTAAAACATTTTTTTTTTCCGGAAATTAGTAAACATCGAGGTAAACATTATAATTAAATATATATACTTATATTGATACTTAGATGATAAATTATTAAAATCAAAACTATATTTATATGTGTAATTAATACAAGCTCAAGAACAGGAGAGTTAGATCAAACCACCTACAAATTTTATATCTTATAGTGATTAAATAAGTTTTGTTATTACGAATAATAGTTATAGAATAATTCATAAAGTGTTACGATTGAAAAATTCCGAATTATATAAAATGCATTCTTAATGTTAGAACCAGAATGACGCGGCAAGCTCTCGCGTCGCGTTTGACAACAACGCTTCAAAAGTAGAATGTATAGGCATATATGAAATTGCCCACAATGTAGCGTCGCGTTGATGCGGCAATTTTGCCGCGACGCTTGAGTAGACCTACTTTCTACTTTTGCCGCTTGCCGCGTATAAATTTTAATTTCGAATGTGTCAATAAATTTATTTAATTCAATCATTTCAATTAATATTGTTTACAATTATTTTAATTTATAATGACATAATATCCATAGATATTAGAATTTATTTAATTTTTTCCATTACTTAAATAAATTGTTTACAATTTTTTCAATGTGGTTTGAAAAAAACTCATTGCGTCGCTTTTGACTTTATACGCTTCAAAATTCGAAATTTCAAAAGCGACGCGACATTTTGCCGCGTCATTCTGGGTCAGGCATAATGCTTGAAGAGATCTGAAATTTTATAAAAAACGCTGTTACGTAATAATTATTAAGTATATGACACTAAGTCCACGTACAGAGTGACGCTATATAAAAATACACTACAGCACAGCTTCCAGCTTCACTCTGTTCCTTCACTCAGTTTTAGAGTATTCCTTTATACTTGATTATCAAGTAATATTTAATTTGATCGAAATTAAGTAAATTACAAATTATATTATTTCACGAAATTACATTCAAATTAAATTTTCAATCCGTGAAAATGTCATTTCGATATCGAAGTATCGATTTTTTTCATTTTTTCTCTGACAATGTCTTTTATTTGAAAATTGGTTTGCTACTTAGGACATGTAGCCTGATCTTCTCAACTTTTTGGTTCGTATTAAAAATAGTAATAATAATTTTAGGGTTTATTCATCATTTGAATATTGAATTTCCATTCTAGTAAAATTTGAATTAAAAATAATTGATTTTTAATTTTAGGTAAGGTCACAACTCACAACACAATATAATATTTTGAATTACCAAATTTGCTTCTGTAAATCTTACAGAAAATTCTATATAGCTTCATTTTAATTTATTCAAGTTTAAACTTAAACTTTGTTTTTCTGAAAATCAAATGAATGCGGAGTATAGAGCAAACAATTTCTCAGCCGACAAATTACCATTACAAAATTTTGAAAATTATTAAAATCATTTTTTTTTTTATGTTTTAAAAAAATTAAGTGAAATAAAAAAAAACTATGTCAAATGAAATTAAGTCAAAATTAAGTTATAATGATGTGAACTCCAATTTTAAATTACATTTCTAACTTAATTTTAAAATTGATTTAATTAAATATCATGTGAATTCTGTATTAGATAAAATTTACGATTTTTGTTGAAATTAATTAGCCTATTAGCTAGTCTTGGGCTCGTATAAATCATCAAACTATATCAATAAATATATTAATTTGTAAACACTTGACTTAACAAAATTGACTTATACAAAAGACTTAAGGTTTCATTTTGTCCGACAATATATTATAGATTATTCTCCGAATAAAAAAGGATTACATACATATATAAAATTTAAACCAACAACGTTCGAAACCTAAAAAACTCTCCATTGATTTTTCCTGATTTTGGTTCTCCGAATCGTCGGAATAATTAAATTATTTAAGTACCATCCGATTTTAGGGAAATAAGAAAATAGTTTTAAGCTTTTTAGAATGAGGCAGGTCATATAAAATAAGAGTTAGAAAATCAGTTGGTTTTCATATTCGAATTTAAATATTTCAAAGAAGTACAAAAGTGCCCAGATTAACGATGGATCTATCAATTTTTATATAAAATATTATAATTTAAAATATCGGAGGCGTTTATTTTTACAAAATGCTTATATAAATTTATACATATTTACTAGTTCACCCAAAATGTAAACTTTAAAAATACGTCATAAAATAGTTTTTGACATCAAATATATTTTTTCTGTGTAAAATAATTCATATTTTTCAAAAACTTTTTTATTTTTCCATTTGTATAAATTTTTTTTTCTTTTTTTTTTTGCTAATATTTAAATAAAATATTTGCTTAAACATTGATTATTTATATATATATTTTGAATTAATATTTATTAAATTTTGCCTCGAATTATAAAAGCCTGAGGCTGTTTTACGTCATTCGCCATACCAGACATTCAGAATAACAGCGAATTTACAAAGTATATAAGTATCTTATTATATATTTGTTGTTAATCTACTCTTGTATTATGTCTGTTTATTAGTTTTTATTTACAAATTTTATATTTTCAATATTTATATATATTCTTATTAGTATATACTTATATATATAAATATTATTAGATATTTAACATAGAAATGCGTGCTTTTGCATTATTTGACTTAACTTAATTGAAAACTGATAACGAGTAATATCTATTTTTACTAATGTTTTGCTTATTTACTGTTCACAAATTTCGCGAATATTATTATAATTTTTATTTTATTTTTATTTTGTATATTAATCTTACATTATTAAAAAGATATTTACAAAAATATGACTCAAAATATAATAAAAAAATTACGATACAATAGAATACATAATTATAAAAATTGTCTAAATGTTATTTCAGTAATTATTGGACCAAGAATAGCATCAGTGTAATAATTTTGAACTAGTAATTTATTAAGTTAAGTCTTTTCAACAACACAACATTATTACGAAATGCTATGAAGTGTTGTGTTGTGATGGACTTAAGGATCAATAAAGTGCATTTTTTCTATGCTAATATTAACGATTTTTATAAATTTTTATGTATTCTTCTACTCTACAAGATCTTAGTATGACAAATCCATGATAAAGGAACCATAATAATTGTTACGGATGAAAAAAATTCTGAGGAGCGAGGGACGTAAACGCTCAAAAAGTCTAGAAATATGATAGTGATGAATAATGCATCGTACGCGTACCGATTATATAATTGGATATTCACTGGTCACATTCTAGTTTAACGTAAATTTCGATATGTAGAGAATGCAAGGAAGAGTAGGAAACATTAGAACACCTCCGCTGTATATAAAAAATATTAAATACATGAAACGTAATTTATTGAACGTCATGGAGGAAGCGGACAATTTAAAAGCGACTAGACTAATTACGTGTATTAGAGAGAATTGAATTAAAATGATGTGCTCTAGGGTAGAATAAGCCATCATTCAAAGTGTACCACGGACCCTAAACCCTCGTGGTTTAGGTAGGAATTGTTGTATCATTTCCTATCTTCAACCAATTTGGATTCTACTGTACAGAACAGCATTTCTCTTTAATACTGGAATAATTTGCCAATAACTAATACTGAAATACAAAAAAATGTTAATGTTTTTTCAATTGTTTTCTTGGAATTTTCAAATTGTATAAATATACGAAAAAAATAATTCATTAAAAATAATTTTCTTGTTTTCAATTTCAATAAATATACTTTTACAACTTTTGAAAATCTTTAAATTTTCTAATTTAATACTATAATTCTTGGAAATTTTAATGATAGTTGTTTCTTTTAATTTTATCAAAACATATTTTTATTTACATTTTATATAATGAAAAGAAAAACTAAATAAATAATTTAAAAAGAAGAAAAAATAAAAAATTAGGAGAAAATTCATGGATTTTTATTTTCATCGGAAGTCCACTTGCAACATCATACACAGGAATTTTTTATGCTTTAATTATTATGTTGTTGGTTGTTTTTTTTTTTCTACTTAATTTTTAGAAAAAAAACCACTTGTAAGACTTAAGTTTTTTATATTTGTAAGTGGGTGTTATAGAATTTCAAAGAATTTTGTTTAAAAACACACATCATAATAATTTCAATGCTTTCATTTATATTAATTTATAAAGTAAACTTAAATTATGAGAAATAACATTAAAGAGTTTTTTTTTTTAAATTTATAATTTTTGAATGATTTATAATATAAATCTAATCGTCAAATAAGAATAATACAAGATTAACATTAATATTACTCGTAGAGATATTCAAATTTGGTTAGAGACGTTGCGTTAAATTGATGCTTCCTTTAAACCGAGGGATCATCCACCTATCACATATGAGATATTTTACCTTGTACATGCTCTGCAATATCCTGATTCTATGTAATTTGGAATACAATAATCTGAAATACTGTTTTCGGAGAAACAACAGAAATTTGTTATCTCATCTCTTTAAACTGAGTCTTAAAAAGATAATAAATATCAAACTTACTTTATATATACCGTATTTCTTGGGTGCGAAAAAAAACATTGAATTCTCAATAATCAGATAAAACTCTGATAACTCAGATACGATAGCGTCAGTAAAAAAAAAAGTGTGCACTTAAATTGGATATTTCGGTTTGAATTTGATAAATCTATTTGATGGGGGCGAACTGTATCAGATAATATACCGGATTTCCTTGATATTAAAAATAACCAAAATATTCGTAATCCGACTTATAGGTCGAAAGTGGATGTGTCTACCAACATAAATGCTCCATCGTAGTTAATATCATTTAGGAAAAAATAATATATGTAAATATTTTACATATTTTTCCATTGCATTGCATAAAAGTGCCCAAAAGAAACTTGTTGATAGTTCAGAAATGGTTTTTTTTGTAATTTTCATTAGAATTAAAAATTTATCGAAAGTATACTCTGTAAATTGGAAATTACATTGAATAATATGTGGGACCCTAACACATATTATTTAATAGTGTAATTAATAATAATTACTATTTAATATAGTGAAAATCGTAAACAAAATTGCATTTTCCTTAGTATTAAATGTAATTGACTGATTTATATTAAATTAATTTTATGATTTTAAAAATTTATTTATTTGTCTATACACTTATTTTTAAACTCTTGTAACGATGTTTTATGAAAATTATGAAAAATTAAATGAAAATTATTTATATAATTATGTATATATGTATTATATAAATCTCCAGTAATGTACAAATAATTTGTGCATCTTTTTTGTATACTAGAATAAATTTAAATGATGGCTCCCCCCTTTTAAATTTTACCTTTCCTTTGGTCATAATCATAACAAAAATCCCAAAAAAATTCCAACTTATCATTATAATTATTATTATTTATAACAACAAAATTTTGAAGGATAAAAATTTATTACAAAATTATTATATATTTAAATTTAAGCTTAAAATATATTTTCAAAGAATGAAATCATATATTTACTCTTAGATACTCTTTTATCAAGCTTTTTTTATGTTGTAAAAAAAAAACTTAATATATTAATAAGTAAAAGCTTTATAAAATGGGATTTTTTTTTTGGTTTTTGGGCGTGTAAGTGTTGGTGTGCGCAAAGTTTATAATAGAGAAACAGCAAAAAAAAAAAACACCAAGAAGATACATTTTCTACAATGACAAATAAATTTCGAATATTATATACAAATTAATATTAACTTTAATTTGACTCGTTCAGAACATTAATAAAATATTTAATTTAACTATTTAACATAATAATTTAAGCGCTAAATTACTTTACAGTTTCTTTTTGTTTTGACATTTTGATTTACTTAAAAACCAAACTCCAAATATTATTTTGCGAAATTAACTGTTTTAAAATAACAAATATTTTTAATGTAATTTTACATAATTATGTATAAATTACGGACAACATTTCAGAATTTGCTAAATATTTTCGATTTGGTAATGTCTTGAGACCTTGATAAAGACTTTAGGCTACTTGAAGAGCATTTAATTAAACATTTAATATCTAAAATTATGTAGTATATAATCTTGTGCAATCTATAATGTTTTAAGATTTGAAGAGCTAGAATCTGCTGAACGAGTTACATTTCTGTTTTAGATTTTTGGGGAGTATATATTTTTCTGTTGTTTTTGCACAATATAAATAAGGTATAGTTTTGTGAATTAAAGTTTAAATAATGTCGCTGGTATGTTACAACATAACGACACAATTTAGATGTATTTGCAAATGCAAACTATACTTAATAACTAAATAATGTTTAAGAAGAGAAATTAAAGATTTTTTTTTTATAATTAAATCCTCGCTCTCCCTCAAAATTTGACATTCCTCAATATTTTTTGTCAATTTTTTTTTTATATACCATTTTATTTTTAAATTCCATAATCTCGAAATGTCAAATACAAAATTAATAAATATTTTGGGTGTTTTAAAAAAAAAAAACTAAATATAAATGTATATATATGTATATAAGCTTTATATATATACAATTATTTAAAATTAGTATTCACAGAAATGAATTAGGTATAATAAAATATTATGTACATATATATATAATTTAAATATATATATATATATATATACATATGTATATACATAATACAATATTATATATAATATAAATATAACTGTTACACAGCAGAAATGACTGATAAAGATGTTACATATGACAGGGTCTTCGAATCACTTAAAATAAAATTAATTTTTCCATTTTAGCTATATTATATACATACATACATACATACATAAATATATTAAATTTGTCTAATTTTTTTAACAATTTTGTTTTAGATTTTACATATATAAATTATTTAGTATAATTTTTCCAATTAGATTAACAAAAATTTCTTATATTTATCCACCTTAAAATTTAATCATAGGTCAAAATAAAAATGAGAATTTATATAATGGATAAAAAAAATAATTAGAATCCGGGGGGGATAATAAAATTTGCAAAAAGCAAAAAAAAAAAATATAGGTATATAATATAAACTGGAAGCAAAAAATTTTCATCATAATTTGTCAATATTTTTGTTATTTATATACGATTATCAGTTTTTCTTTTTTTGATTTTAATTAATAATTTTAATTTATATGTAATTTAATTGCATTGTAATGGAATGCAAGCTTTTACACTTTTTTTTTTTTAATTTTTATATTAATTTAATTTTTTTTTTTTTTGTTATATATATTTTATTTCTTTAGATTAATTTTATGTAAAAATCACTAACACTTTATGAATATTTATTAGTTGCTGGCTCCGTTTACGAAAGTTTTAATTCTTTCGATATTATATTCGAGAAATTATATAGAAAAAGTTTCCATTTTTTTTTTTTTTTTGGTATGTGCACTCTTAATTTATAATAAAAAGAAATTAACTCCAAAGTTATTTTTTTTATGCTATTTTTTCGTAAAGAAAGATTTATTTTTCTTAATTTTATAAATACATAATATTTTCGGATTCAAATCTTACATTTTAAAGGTGATATATAAATATATATATATATATATATGTACGTGAAATTAAAACAAAAAACCAAAACAAAACAAAACAAAAAAAAAACACTATTTAAACAATTTTTTTTTTTTTAAATTACTTTTTCAATTATTTTTTATTTTGGAATATTTTATTATATATATATAATTATTTATTTTTTCGATTTTTTTTTTATTTTAGTTGAACTTATATACTTAATAAATAGCAGCGCGAGCGAGAACTAAAAAAAATATTACAAATTGTACTAGTGTTACCAATTACAAATTGTGATGTGTTAGGGTTGGAAAACAAAATTTTATGATATATTTATTTTTGGCAAATTTGGTATCACTGAAAAGTTGTTGAATATATTTCAAAGTTTTTATGGTGAATTACATGATTATCGAGTAAATAATAGAGTAGATCACTTAGAGATTTTAATTTGAAAAGCGATATATACACTATATCAATTTAAAAGTGAAAGTCCGTTCTCATTACATTTTTGTTCATTGTTCAACCGTTCGACTAAGGACACAATAGTCTTTATAAAGACTATAAAACCGAACTGAAAGACAAAAAGTAAAAGCAAACAATCCGTTCCATATAAACTGAAGTGTTCGTTATTTGTTATTAAACCGTATTATATATCCTTTTGGGTATTTATATGAATTTAAATGCGATTGATATGCCACGATACAATGGATTACTTCCACTTTAATTAATTAAACTTCAATCGGTCTAGAAAACCTTACATTTTTAACGCCACAAGTTGGATTTAAAATAACCGCATCAATGCTATAGGGTTGTCGCTAATGCGCTACTTCAGTTTCTAAGACTTGGTCTGCGTCTGGGGCTCACCAGCACCACTCGAATCAACCAAACTAAAAATAAATTTTTTATTAAAATCCTTAAGTTAATTAGTATGTATTTTGATTTAATTAGATTTATGTAATTGTGAAAATCAAATATATTAATGATCTACCACACAGTTAATGAATATAAATTGTACAACGGTAATTGCAATAAACATAAAACATGTTTAAAGAGTAAACATTTTGAGAAAAAAAAAACAACGTATCAGTAATTATTTGAAAATATAAGTGTTGTATTCTATTTTTTTTTTATTTAAATATTAAATGTTAATATAAGTGATGCATTGTTGTGAATGATTAAATAATTTTTACATAAAACAATATAAATCAATTTTGTTTGAAGCTAGTAATTTAGAACAATTAATAATTATAATATTGGATACAATTTTAAAATATATATATTTTTTAAAAATTGAATGCCTCCCTAATACATTAATTTTTCTAATGGAATTAGTTTTAGATTTTTGGATCCTTAGGTTCTGTTTTTTCTGTATTTGTATTAGCATTTTCTGGTATTTTTTTAGATAATTCTGATTCATCTGTTTTTTTATCATTAGTTGGTGTTGTATCGGTAAAAAATGCTCTTGCAATATCTTTTTTATTAATTTTTCCCATTGGATTACGTGGAAATTCATTTACAATTTTCAATACAGATGGTACCTGATAAGGTGCTAATTTCTCTGATACAAAAACTTTTAATGATTCTATATCTAAATCAGTATTTGGTCGTAATACACAAACAGCAGCAATTTTTTGACCCCATGTTATATCATCAATACCAACAACAGCAGCATCTTTTATATTTGGATGTGTTAATAATATTGCTTCAATTTCTAATGCAGATACTTTAAATCCACCAGTTTTAATTATATCAACACTGGAACGTCCCAAAATTCTAAAAACACCATCTTCATAAGCAGCTACATCACCAGTTTTAAAAAATCCATCAATAAATTCTTTAGTAGTTTCATCTGGTCGATGATCATATTCTTTAAAAACACTTGGTCCTTTAACTTGTAATTCACCCGTAATTGGTTTAACATCACCATCATCATTCATTTGTTGTTCATTTTGATAAACTGGTAATTCTGTTGTTGACCAGAAACCTTTATTATGTTCACCTTTAAGTGTAATTAATGGTGTATTATCATTATCAACAATACGGACTTCAACATTTGGTAATGGTAAACCAACAGTACCAGGTCGTCTAGATCTTACTTTATCCTCAAAATATGGATTACTTAATGCCATACCAATTTCGGTCATACCATAACGTTCTAATAATTTATGGCCAGATATATCATACCAACGATTAAATACAGTTACTGGTAATCCAGCTGAACCAGATACCATTAATCGTATATGTTTTTTACAATGATTGACAATATATTCAACCATACGATTATTTTTTGCAAATATTTTATCATATTCATCAATTAATAAATTATATATTGTTGGTACAGCCATAAACATATTAACACGATCTTTAGCTGGTGTATTTATACCTAATAAATTACTCCATACATTATGACTATCATATTTTTCATACATTATAATTTTTGCACCAACACTTAATGGGCACATTAATGCATTTACACAGCCATGAACATGATTTAATGGTAATACATGTAAAACACAATCTTTTTCATTAAACTGCCATGCATCTAATAATGTATTAACTTGTGATTGTAAATTTTTATGTGTTAAAACAACACCTTTTGGACTACCAGTTGTACCCGATGTATATAATATCATTGCATCTGATTTTGTATAAAATTCATTATTTAATGTACCCTCAATCATAACACGATCATTAGCTAATAATACATTACCGGCTTTTGGATTTAAATATGATATTTGTGAATCGGTTTCTTGTATAAAACTATGATCAATAACAATTAACACTTTACCCAATGATTCAGCAATTGTACGCATTTTTGATTCATATTCTGGTGTTGTTATAAATATTTCAGCTTTTGAATCTTTAATAAAATATTTTAATAATTCTTCTGGATGACGAGTACTTAATGGTACGGCAACTTGACCAGATATCCAACATGCCCATTGTGCTAATGCATATATAACATCATTTGGGCATAAAAATGCTACACGATTGCTTGAAGCACTCCCTAAAAACATATTTTTATTATATATTTATTATGTTTTAATTGAAAAACTTTTGTTATAAAATATTTTTGCTGATTTACCACAAATATTCGAAATTTGTAAAGATAATTTTTTTGCGGATTGGTATAAACGATGATAAGAATATTCAGAAGTTTGATCTTTAATTGCCATTTTATTACCATAAAGTAATGCTTTTTTATATATTGGTATAACTTCACCATAGTTTTCATCTGTTTCAAATGTTGTTTTTAAACGATTAAGTACATCAATTTCATCTTCAGGTGTAAACTTTTTTGGCTAGAAATATAGGTATTAATTGTATTTTTCAGTTGTAAACTTTTTTGACAATTTTGGATTTTTTTTTAAATTATATATTATCTTACATGAATCCACTATTGAATGCAATTATAATTAAATTAAAAATAATGAATAAATATATGTATATATTCTTATATGTATTATAAATTGTAATTTAGTGATATATATCAGGGCATTGATCTTTAACTTTAGAAAAGAAGGCAGTGTTCCTGATAATAGCTAGATTATAATACAATTACATATTATCAACGTACTGTAATTATTATAAATATTGAATTTTAATTATATCAATATGTTGGAAGAAAAATTATAAAATACTGAGGTTGTACTGAAGAATACGGCCAAGGCAACATGTTATTTTAATAATATACAATACAAATGATTTCAATAAATGTATATGGTTCTTTTATTTATATTTATGGAAAATTCAAATATTATTTAATGTTAAAAGCAAAACGAATCTATTAAATTTAAAACCAAACATTAAAAATAGACAAAAAAGAAATTTTCTTCTCAAGATCATGATCATTTCTTAATTTGAATTAAGTCCAATCACAAATGTCATATAATATCTAGTCATGTGCGAATGGTAAATAAAATCTATTTTAAGATATTGTTATTTAATTATAAAAAAATATGTTGTTTTCTTGGAGTGGGGGGCTTATTGTTGTTTTCTTCATCAACATTAAAATTGGTGGAATAATTTATTTACCTGTTTATCCTTTGTCATTTGGCCGGTTGCATAATTTCTTGGTGTAGAATATTCCTGTTTAGTCAATAAATACAATCCTCTTGTCCTCAAAATCTGAGATACAAATGAATTTCGCAATAAAATTGATGACGACATTTTATCCTCTAGTTTAATAATATATTTTTTTGAAGAGATATAGAAGAATTATTTGGCAAACTGCAGTTTCATTAATATTTATATACGTACTAAAGTTAATTTAAAATAAATTAATATTTAATTCAAATAATTATTTTTATATACGCACTTTAGGTAATAAATATATTTTTTTTATTTAAGAAAAAAATCTTTATCGTACCACCGGTAATATAATTGCTTAGTTCCCCTTTAGGGCTGTGAAACGTAAATAATTATTTTAAAAAAAATATAAAGAAAAAAACAATTTTTATAAAACTTACAAATCTTAATTTTGAATTTTTTATTTAATTTATTTGCAATTAAAAATTACACTCAAATAATTAATTCGTATTATTTTTTTATTTAATTTTAAAAGAATCCTTTTAAAATTAAAATTTTTTATGAGATTTTATGACACATACATAAGTCAAAGCAAAAGTCAAAAAATATTGGTATTTTTTCAACAAAAATTAAAAATAAAGGGTGGGCTAGCTAAATAGTACCGATCTCAGTTTCGATTCGATTTGATTCGGTCTGACTGGTGAAATAAATTGATACTTACTGAACACCGATTGCAATCGATTAAATAACATATATATTATATATATTTTTTTTTAACTGTCAAATTTCATTTGTCTTGACAATTGCTTCAGTTTGAATCATATATAGTTTGTTTCAAAATTTCAAATGTTTGCGTTTCAAACTCGATTTGATTTAAAACTCACCTATTGAACACAGGTCCAAATTTCCGTACAAAAATATATGAAGACGCCAAATCTAAACTTTACTGAACGAATCGATATCATGTAGCCTGTAGCGGTAGCTCATACTTACAAGTTTGCATTACCCAGCAAAAAGTATATTAAGTAAAATAATATCTTTTTGATTATTAAAAGTTCTCTCGCCATGTAACTACCAAATTTCATTTTACTGGAATACCAAAAAATAACTATAGCGTTACCAACTACCAACCACGTAATTTAATTTTTTTATCCCTGTGAACATCCCTCTATATGCAAGAGGATGCCAAGATTATTATATACAAAAATAAATTTTATACTTATCGCTCAATAGAACCACAAGTGTTTTTGATGTGCGATATAATTAATATAAACTAAAAATAAAATATAAAAGAGTATCGAAAGTATTGAAATTAGTTTAAAAAAATATCAAAATTCTATAAATTAATATGAAAGTAAAAAATTCTTCCGAAAGTTAGTGTTTTGTCTTGAATAAATGCGCAGAATTCAGCATGTTTTAAATTATTACCTTTAGGAATTTTGATATTTTCTTCAAACTAATTTATCAATTCTTTTTCAATACTTCGATACTCCTGGCTGTATTTTATTATATATCGTGCTTAATAGAACCACATGTAGTTCTATTAAACGACAAGTATAAGCTACATCTATTGATAGGATGACACAAATCTATTGATATCTTCACAAAGGTATTTTAATTTTTTAGTGGTAAAATTGTTTGATTGAAGGACGAAAAGTAGTATAATTTAATTAAAATATGGTAAATCGGGATGGTGAAAAAGATTCTAGTGATAAGAAGAGACGTAAGGCTTCAAATGTGGAATCATCGTCATCAAAACAAACCAAAGAAGATGTCTATGAAGTAAAACTCATTTAACATAACCTCAAAAAAGCACAGAAATATTATATTTATAAAACAACATATTTTTTAATTTCTACAGAGTATAATTCGCCATGAAGCAGAGGAAGCACAATCTAGGCCACCAGAAAAAGATTCGGCACTTTTTCATGAGACATGCAATGAACTGAAACGTATATTTGACGAAATCGCAACACTGAAAAAGGAAAACTCTGAGAAGGTCTGCACACAAATTCACATCTAAAAAAAAATTATTCCTCAAAAACCTCAAGATATTAAAAAAATCAAAATTACATAATTAAATATCACTAAAATATATAAAACAAACTTTATCAAATTGTTAAAGGCAAAACCCGAAATACTCGAAAAACGTATTCAAGGATCGCTCGTATTCGTCTTGCTAAAGAAATTAAATCGACTTGATAAAATCCGTTTACGTGCTGGACGTGATGCATTACACAAAGAAAAATTACGTGTGGATAGTAATCGCCTTCAATTACAAAATCTTCTATACGAATTAAATCATTTAAAACGTGAAGTTGAAAGATGTTATCAATTCAAGAGTCAAGATGAAGAAATCGATTTAGTTAGCGAAGATGAATTTTATTCAACAGCACCAGCAACAATATCACGTCCAGAAAAAACTGAAAATGATGAACATGCAAAACGTTTAGCTCGTTTGGAATGGGAATTACAACAACGAAAAGAATTATCAAAATTGGTCAAAGAATTAACAATAACAAAAGAGAATGTATCCAAAGATATTACAGCTAGAGTTGAACGTTTAAATTCATTGGCACCATGTTTAGAAGCTTTATTAAAAGCTACGAGACCATTACAAACTGCACTTGATATGGAAATTGAAAAAGAATGGGATATTGAAAAATCAGCTAGATTATTACCACGTCCAATGTATTTGTTATATGTTAATTTATCAGCTTATGGTGAGGCATGTGATCTAAATATGTGTGTAACAATTGAAGGCGATGAAGATGATGTTCGTCAAATGGAAGAAGATATTGATAAATTAATGGAACAACAACACACAGTTAATGGTGATGGTGGTAGTAATGGTGTCAATGATGATAATCAAGATTCTGATATTGATGACAACGATGATGAAAATATTAATAAACATCATAAAAGAGTGTCAACTATTGAATCGAAAGAGTCTAAGCGAAAAAATTTATTGGCACCACATCCATTAAATGTTATACTGACGGTTAGAAAATTTAATATTGTTTTAGTACAAATTAATACGACTTTTTTTTTGTTTTATTAATAGTTTAAGCGGAAATCATTAAAAGAAAATTTATCTATTAAATTTACATATTTTCCAAATATTGGTATTGCTGCAGCTAAATCTAAAGTTGATGTTGAAAGTCCAGGAATTGCAGCAGGGTAAGAATAATGAATAAATTATAAATTAATGAAATAATATAAATAGAAATTTTTTTTATTTTGCAGTGATGTGATTTCATCGGAGAATATATTCAATAGTCTTTATCCTGGTGATTTTGGAGATGTTAGTCCAAATCCAAAAACAAAATATCAGGTAACATATTGCAAAATAACTATATTTGTTTTTATATAAATTCAAATAGCTTAGATTCTAGAGATTTTTCTTAAATTTGGTTACTATTTAGCTGAAATTTAGATATAAAAAACTTATAATTTTAATAAAAATATAATATAATTTTGTTAATTTTTAGGAACGCAAAGCTTTTAAATTTTTTTTTTTTAATTTTATAACCTTAAAATTTGTGTGTATATAATATGAATATTTTTCTGTATAATCAATTTAGCATCATTGTTATTGATCATTGAGCTTGGTATTTAAGATTAAGATTAAGATCCTATTATTATTTAACATCTCAATTTTCAAATTTGTTTTCCCAAGACGGTGATTTTTTGGTTTTCATGTTATATATACACGCAAATTTTAAAGATTATAATGGTATCGTAAAAATTAATTACTAATATAAAAATAATCGTTCACAGTTGACAGAATTTGATATGAACGAGCAGCAATTAATGGAATATCTTTTGGAAAAAGATTATGGAAAACCTTATCAATGGGTACAACGTTTGTGTGGCCTTCAATTTGCTGAACCAAAACCCTCTACATCATATGCATCGAATTCATTGTCATCTTTTCCACATAATTTTTATGAAATTTCATATGAATTAGCCCAAAATTCTGTACCATCTATTATAAAAACAATAAGATCTCGTTGGTCATCACGTATTTATTTATTCAAACAAGTTTATGCTTTGGAAAATAAGAATATTGATGCAATTGGTAAAATTCCTAAAGATGATGATGATGATAATGATGATGATCTAAATTATACTATGAGAATTTCAAATAATGAACCAATAGTACGAATATCAAGTTCATTAGTACAATGGACATCAGTAACGTGGGATGATTATTCAACAAATCAATTAACCGAAAAATTTATTGAAAAAAATTTGGTTAATTCACACGATTTATTTTATCGTGCGATAATAACCCGAAATTCAGCAAAATTGGAATGTTTAATTTGTATCTCAACAAATTTTCCAAAACATTCACCATTATGGACATTTTGTTTATCATGGAATGGCAAACATGATTCCAGTAATAATCCAGCTATACGGGTAAGATTTTATATATAATAATAATCATTATATTGATGTTTAAACATTTTTCTTGTCTATTTTCTAGGATATGGAATACTGGGCAAATTCGGTTAAAACAAAAATTAAAGATTCCGGATGTATTTTGTCGGCACAACTTAAACGTACCATGTCTAGTCTGGATATATTTTTGGAAACAGAAGGACCACATTATAGTCCAGCTGAATTTATTCAAGATAAAACATTTTTGAAAGCATTCCGTGGTCGAACGCGTGCTCGTCCTTATAAAACTGTACAAAATGGTAGTAATGTTATATTTAAACAAATTTAAACAAAATGATTTATAAAAATTATTTATAACACAACAAGAAATTTTTTGAAAATAAAATAATAGTTTTCATTTTCTTTTAATTATATTTTCACATAATAAAATTTTAAAAATAAAAAAATTGTCTTTATTGTATTTTAAAAATAAATAAAATTATATAAAACAATATTTTTGTTACTGTAATATTTGCATTTATCTAATACTAAACACTGAAAGGTTACAATAATTTAATTGTTTTATATGTTATGCAATTACAGTTTATAGAATAATTATGTGTTTATGTAAAAATTGTACGGTAGCATCGAGTTTTAAACTTCTAATATCTGCAAATATGACAGTAATATAAAAATTGTAATTGAAATACCACCAAAACGTTTATTGTTTAATCAAATAAAGTAATTAAATAATTTATTTAAAATTATATGTACATTATAAAAATATGATGTCATTAATTAGAGCCGTATTTTTAGCTATGATATGCTATTAGCTAAAGGAATTAAAAGTATATACCTAAAACATATATATAAAAAAAATCATTTTACCATTAAACATGATTTTTTGCAATTAAGTTATTTTAGTTTTAGAAAGACAGTTCTAATCACTGCATTCAATTGTATTGTTATATTCCTTCTAACCAAGCGAAGAATAATTTAATGGCACAGTACAGCTACTTCACACACAACATAGCCTTCGAGGTGACAAAGTCGTCTATACATCGACTAGTCACAGACACATAGTATGTGTTTAACGTTGTTTCGTGCTCGTGTTGACAGAAGCTAGAAGCTTTACATTTGGCTAGCTGACTGTATAGTCTGTACTGTATATAATCTATATACTGTACAGATTATAGTGACCTGTAAGCTGTAAGGAAGCCTACCATTCTTCTGGCTTTCTTCTCAAAATATTCTTTATTCGCAATGGTATTAGCTCTGCTCACTGACCCGAACCATGCAAAATGTGGCCCATTTAATATTTATTGTTTTTCATACAAAATTCTGATATTTTTACTGTATAAGACTGCAATGCAATTCGCTTTATGAAATTTACAATAAATACCAAGATTGACATTAACGTTTGGGGGTATATTTATTAATTAATACCCATGATATTATTTGAACCCAATGTTATCTTTTTTCAACTGACAATTGGGAAAAAATATTCGCAACATTAGAGAAAAAATATACAAAACATTGCGGAAAGTTAACATAATTAATCCAAAAAATACAAAAAAAATTTCTGTAACAAACAGCGGGAGCGGTATGTAAGACATCATCACAAAAAATTTCAGTAACAAAATCTTGCATTTTTTTATTAATCTAGCAACATTAAAATCTTGCAATAATAAAATCTAGCACAAGAAAATCTTGCGATAACAAAATTGAAGAATAATATTCTGAGCAATCCGCTTCAAAAACTAAATTTTGATAAGGATGTCCCTTTTCCAGTTTAATTATATGCCATATATTATTTCGTCGAACAAAATTTTATCATGAAAATTAAAAAAAATCTTGCAAATTGCGCGAATTTTAATGATAGGATTTCTAATGCAGGATTTTGTATGCAAGATTTTGTAATGCAAAATGCAAGATTTGTAATGTAAGCTTCCATACCCAACCCACAAACAGCACGGTTAATATTCCAGATAAATGAGGATGGATCAATTCTAAAAACCTAATGAATAAATTGTATTATATACTACATATATCGTATTTATAATTAAATACAGATTTATTTTCTCTTCTATATTTATTTTATTAGTCATAGCATTTCATGTGGCCCTTGGCCCATTGATATATGTAATCCGAGTTGTAAGAAACGCCCAAATACGAAAAAAGTTTGTACAGGACTTGACTTAATACAAAGTAAATGGTAGCTATTATTTGTGCTGCTTAACTTTTTTTGAAAAAATCAACATACCCATTTTCCAGGGAATTATAGATAAGTCTATTTAAATAAATCATAAATCTTTAGTCATATATTAATATTTAAAGAATTATTTTGAAGAGGGTGTGCCAGTGCCACAATTATAAAATTTTGTGTGAGATTTCAAATAAAATATACTCTGCTACGTTAGTATTATCGAATTAATTGATTATTTTATTGATAATACAAAATATCCATTTAATTTATTTTTTAATGGACTGCGTCCACCGAAATAATTTCTTATAAATTCATCGTTTATTCTTGAGTTTAATTTGACAATTTTCTTTGCTTTAAAATTTTTAATATTATGGTTGATTATTAGAAATTATTATATAGTCATTATAATTTTGACAATTTACTAAATTACATTAATCTTTATAATTATTAAAAAATCGTATTGGTATAGTACAGTAATTTGTACTATTATAGTAATTTATTGTCAAATGCTATCAATGATTTTGAAGTAGCTGAAAATGATGTACATCGATATGTGCTATATCAATATCTATACATATACGATAATACAAAATTGATAAGGTTTTTTTTGTATAATTTCTTTTGAAATGTAGACTGTACAAAAATCATAGGAAGCACGTCAATCAACTATTTCCACCCAACCCTGTACAGCTAATAGATAAAAATTAAAAAATTAAGTAAAAATTTTTAAAAACATTTTTATAATGAAATTTATATTGAAGAAATTGATTAGTTTAATTCAATTTTGAAAATCAGAAAATTTAAATTTAATAATTTTAATTAAATTTATTAATTTATTCTTCAATTTTCACCAACATTTTATTATTAAATTTCTTAATGTTTTATTTTATATGTTTTTATATTTTCTACAAAATTATAAGTGAATTGAATCATCAAAATGACTAGACTCCCATCTTAAATGGTAATAATAATTTTATACCTTACATTAGATATTTCTAAAAATGGTTAAATTAGTGATTAGATTAGATTAGATAACGATTTTTTATATATTTTAAATTTTCTTATATCGAATTTATATTCGAAAAGAGTTTTCAGTTATTTGAATTCAGCTGAGGTGTTTAGAATTAGAATTTAGAATATAAAATTTCCGAAAAAATTAGATAAAAAGTTTAATTAATTGAAAAAAAAAAATATTATCAAAGATGGTATTTTGTAGAATTTTAATACTTCTAGGATTAATTTGTTCAACAAGTTTAGCACAAACTGGTACGTACAAATGAATACTCAAAGTTAACCTAATTTTTTTTTAATTATTTAAAGAAAATTCGAAATTTTTTGGGCGGTATTGTCAATTAAAAGTGTTTTTTATATTAGCTATGATATTTAAATATTGATATTTTATAATTGCAATTCCATACACCCAAGTGTTTTCAACGGAAAACTATATATAATTTCAAAAGAAAATTTAAATATTGATGAAATCATGTTCTATTTAAAGAACATGGAGGATTATGTAATACAATATTAGATTATGCGTTAAGATAAGAATTCGATTACTCATTTAATATTAGCACTGATAAAAAAATATGATTAATAAGTGTTAAATTTATATGGAAAAAAAATATTGTTGTACATTTTTTTATTACAATTAATTCAAAAAAATATTTTAGATATTAAAATAAATTCAAATGTAAAATTAACAGGTCATTTTTATAAAAAATACAAAATTTAGCAAATTAAAATAATGGTGCCTTTTTATGAAAATTGGTCAGAAAAAGTTTGTTGGCGTCCAACACACTAATCAAAAGTTGGGTGTAGCCTGCATAAAACGCATGAATTTAGTCTTTGAATATTTATTATTATTATTTTAATTAATCACCTTATTATTTAAATATTGACATTATAATAATATCGACAATTTCAAATTATTTGCTTGTTGTGAAAAAATGTAGACTATTTGGATCGTATTTTTAAAATTATATGTTAAATTCAATACGAATT
Organism: Rhamphomyia laevipes; assembly: GCA_963920725.1. NCBI lineage: Eukaryota > Metazoa > Arthropoda > Insecta > Diptera > Empididae > Rhamphomyia > Rhamphomyia laevipes. The sequence goes on from OY987259.1 coordinate 18,114,815, forward strand.
TTTCAATAAGAAATTATTGAATTAATTTATAATTATTTATTATGAAGTGAAGATACTGGATTAAAAAAATACACTATACTTATATACAAAAATAGGATAATGTTAGGTTCGGTTAAGAAAGGTGTGTGAAAATCGGTGTGAGGTCATCATGCATTGTTGTCTCTATATCAGCTTTCCAAAATTCAGCTTACCCTTATGAATGGAACAATATTCCACAAAGGTAGTGTACAAAGGACCGACTTGCTTCTATACTTCCATATTTACAGCGGCTTAAGCCATCCATGTTAATCCGAAGTTAGGTACCGTAAGATAAACAGATTGTAATTACGAAAATTTTGCTAAAAAAACAACATTTTTTGTGTTGAATAATTACGTTACGAACAGTGGAATATGTGCAATGTTCTGCGTAACCAAACCATGATATTAATCTAAAATGAAAATTAAATGTATTTAAATTTTACGTATGAAAAATCTTTAAGAATAAAATGGAGCGAAAGAATTACTAACGTAGAAGTTTTAGGCGGATAAATTGCGAAAAACAATAAAATTACACTAACGTAGGCCAAATACTACGTAACCAAAAGTGCAACTTCTACAGCTTACTTTAAATGGTAAAATAATTGGAAGAAGAAGCCGCGAGAGAAGAAGAATTTACTGGGTAAAAAAACTAGTGAACGGGTTTAATTTACAAATAAATAAAATATTGAGACGTATATAAACAAAGTTAAGCTACATTAAATGTTGTCCAACCTCCGCATAGAGTGGAACATTAAGAAGAAGACTGATTAATCAATGACTAAGAAGATTCTGTCCTATATATTTAATAGTTTCATTAAAATAAATATTTTTTAATGATTAATAGTTTACATATACCTTTTTATGGACTATGAGGTATAGCTCAAGTTGTAGGAAGAAACGGTAGAAATACTACTATGTCTGTATAGTCCTTAAGAAATAACAATTTTATTATCAAATATATTTTTATATTATGTAGTAACAAAATTATTATTATTTTAAAAGCGAATTGATTCATCGACAAACGACTAGGCTCCCATTCCCACCTTAAATGGTAATAATAATCATATACCTTAGATTAGATATTTCTAAAAATGGTTAAATTAGAGATTAGATTAGATTAGATAACGATTTTTTATATATTTTCAATTTTCTAAAAGAGTTTTTTAGTTATTTGAATTCTGCTGAGGTGTTTAGAATATAAAAATTTCCAAAGATGGTATTTTGTAGAATTTTATTAGTACTAGGATTAATTTGTTCAACAAGTTTAGCACAAACTGGTACGTAAAAATGAATACTCAAAGTCAAATTCAAAAAACTTAAAAAAAACTATTTTATAAAATTTACGAATTTTTGGGCGGTTTGTCATATAAAAGTTTATTTACCTGCAAATATAAATTTTAATTTTCTATTTTCTGAAGAGCTATGACAAAGCGAAGTGAACTGCAAATATACTATGTACAGTAAGGGCCATTTACTATACGCACTAACCAGAAGGATTTAAGTTGCAAGCTATACTTAAATTACTAATTGCATACTAATATGTTGGGTACATATTCGTAGTAGGTTAGCCGTCACTCAGCATGTCCGTAATGTTGATAAAACAGAACAGTTGCTTTAGTGACAATGACCATGTTTCTCAAGGAGCGAGATAATAGCCTTTAATGTTCCAGTGTTATTCCTGAGATTGGTCAGTTCTCTTTTGTTGTAGTAGCTTAAATCACCACGGAATAGTTCTGGTGCAATAAGATAGCTGCTAGTTCCATCTTTCGATCTGCCGTTTCCTCTATAAAATCTATGCTTTCTCATAATACGAAATATACATATTCACCAAACGATTAATCTTATAAACTTATTAACTATATGAATATGTCAAATACAATACAATGAATTGACAAAGTAATAAATATTTTTATATAATATTTGTCCAAATTGTCCTTCATTTATCAAGACTAATTTTTAATTAAATAATATTTACCTTACCGCATATACAAAGTTAATCGATAACAAAAAACTTTGCAAATTAGGGGAGAATTTTTATTTTTTAATAAGAATTTATTTAGTTATCTTATCAATCAAATAATTTATATAATAATAAATTATTTATATGTACATAATTACATCTAGTTAGTTATGAAAATAATTTTTTGGTATGACATCATATTAATATTATTAATATATAATAATTTTAGGGTTAATAATAATCAATTATAAGTTTAATTCTTATTGATTTAAAAATACTTCATTTTAATTGAACGAAATCAATTAATCGAATTCACAATTGACTGATTTCATAATTTACCGAAAGTAAATTTAATGTACAACTACTGGGTCTAACAAAAAAGCTTCAGGAAATTGAAAAATTTCTTCATTGATAACTTGGAGGAAGTAAAATCGCGTTAAGTCCGACTAAAATGCTTAAATTCATTATACAGAAGTGAGGTGGTTCGCTACAATGTGGAGAAATCTGGTCAACTGGAGAATACCAGTTGACCACATTTATATTTACTATAGTAGTTCGGTCAATTGTGTATTCGGTTAATTGTGAATTCGGTAAATTAGCTGGCGGATACCGAAAAAGATATCTAAATTAAATAAATATTTATTTATAAATAATTTCTGTAAAAGGTGTGGATGTGTAGATATAATTTTTTACCTATTTAACAATAATTTTTTAATATTTATAAAAATATTTATTTCAATTATTATTTACAAAAACTTTTAGGTTGACAATATTAATTTGAGTTTTAAGAAGCCTGGAAATAAATAAATTGATTGTAACATAGATAAAATATTGAAAATAATAAATGGCTACCGTCTCGTATTGATAACAGCAAAATAAAACTTGAATTTAAATAGTTTTTTTTGATACCCGCTGAACTATTTAAAATGTTTTAATGATATCGTATAGCTAACGCCTCTCATTCACATAGTATGTGATCTGTCGTCTCATCTTCGTCTTCACAGAAATTGCACACTTAGTCTTCTTATAGTGCATGGCTGTGTTGATGTTTTTTAACTTTAACAGTGTCCTCTAATTATCATCCTATTTATTCCAAGCATTTCTTTGGGTCGATTTTTAGATAGGCCAGATATAAACATCATCGAATATCTTACCTTACATGTAGTTTGATGTTTTGAAGCTACTTGAGGTAACAGCGTAATACTCCGCTGAACGGCTATGATTGTGTGAATGTTTCATCTGCCCATTGCTTAGCCAAAAGGTCCATATTTCTTCGTTTCCTTCAAACAAAGAAATATGTTGGAATCCTACATGAGTTGGAATCCAAGATAGTGTTAACGTCTTTTCAAACTCGCAAGATTATTAAGGCAGAAGACAATCCCATACAAGTTTTGACTTAATTTGGTATTAGTCCAGAACCTTAAGAGCTGTATGGTTATCTGAATATATTGTAATGGATTTCTAGAAATATCTTCTTTTTAAGTTTTCTCGTATACACAAATGTAGGGCATATATTTCTGCTTGGAAATCTAAATTCCTTTACCAAAACAGTATCATATAATTTTTTAAACGCAATTAGTTCTCTGATTTATTGCTAAAAATACTAAAACAATTTTTTTTTTTATTAATATATAGTTTATAAAATTTGTTCAAGAGATAGTCATACTGTTCAATGTTTGCAATTACAACGTGGTAACTCACAAGTACAATGTCAATGGGTTCAAGACAGTATCGAATGTGCTAAACGTATCAGAAATGGTACTGCAGATTTTGGAACATTTTTACCTGAATCAGCATTACATATATCAGCTTTAAATTGGGATCGAATGACTGTAACTAAAGAATTAAGACATAATACAAAAACAGATCAACCCGTTGATTATGAATCGGTTGTAATTGTTCGAAAGGACCATGAAAATGGTGTAGCTGGATTAAAAGATCGTAAATATTGTCATCCTGGTCTACACTATTCTAAAACACATAAATGGACAGAATATTTCTTAAAATATATGGAACGAAAAGCTGTTGAACCACAATGTATTATTGGTAAATCAGCAAGCGAAATTGAAGTAGCATCTTTAAGTAAATTTTTTGGTGATTCATGTCGTCCTGGTGTATGGTCTCATGATACAAAAGAAGATGCTGCATTAAGTAAGTTAAACATCAGTTTATAATTATAATTTTTTAATATAACGTTTATTATATCATAATTTTATTAATTCAGAGAAGAAATATTCTTCATTGTGTAAACTATGTCCGGCGAGTGATTGTAAATATGATGAAAATGTTGCTGTAAATGGTCCTGATAAAAAGCATCAACTAGCACTAAAATGTTTACAAAATGGCGGTCAGGTTGCATATGTATCAAAACAAGATGCTGAAGCATTCTTTAAACAAGTAATTCAAATAAAATTTTACAAATTAAAGAATATTAATTATTTTGTTTTTTAAATGGATACTTATAGGAAGGTTCTGCACAAGAATTTCGTTATTTGTGCCCTAATGATACTTTACAATCAATTACTGATAATAACAAACCATGTGTATGGCTTAGACAACCATGGAAAATGATAATTGCTAGTTCGTAAGTATTTCAAACTTAGATTTATATTTTAAATATTTTTTATATTGTACCAGGCTTGTTTAAAATCAAATATTTTTTTCCATATATTTTAGTGAAAAAGCTGTTTCGATTGAAAGAAATATTGATGATTGGTTTAAAGCGTCTAAATCAAATGGATTAGGATGGCAAGCAGCTGTAGTAGAAATTCTTGGTGCCAACAGTTTTGAACCATATCAAATTACAATGCAACAACCAAGAGAACACATGGCATTATGTAAATTTCCATACAATTAAATTTATTATATTATCATAGGAGGAATTAATCATATCTGGCCAGACAAATCAATGATCTCTCATTAATGAAAATGATATATTATATCTTGTTCACGTGGTGTATAGTGTAGTGGTTTGGTAACATAATATCAATATTAATGAAAAGTAGCAGTTTTACACACTAAACTACGAACGTGTTCACATGGATCATGGTTCATAATCTACGCTCTACATATTTTGATTGTAGTATGCAAAATTCGTTACGTTGTAGATTTTTCAGTGTCCATATATGGTTTTTGAAATATGCTATACTATTCTACGCACTAGATGAACAAGATATTAGTATCCATAATTTCATTAAATCCGTTTTTTGTTCAATCAGCTCATTATCGAGATTAAGTTTATTGAAAATTTGCTATAAATGGGGGACTTTTTAAATTGCTATTAATCAACTTTAGAGGTTTCTTGTGATAATTACAGGGTAGTCTTCAAATTTCAATTATGCTTTATTAGACGGATATTAGCTGTTCTTCAAATTA